>OY757017.1:48775404-50122904 GCA_963580285.1 Lucinisca nassula
ATGGCCGAAACTAGCTAGTCTGGCCTAGAAAACATCTACACTCCATATTTTCCAGTTCTGAGGTGTATTCCTTGCTTCCAAAGGAAAAACCCTTTCTAGAACATATTTATCGTAATACGTGGTATGCAATCTAGGAACGGGTCGTTTATCGTTTGCTGTCGATCCCGTTTGTCGGTGATGGTGTTCTGAGACGAGCGTTAGCATAGATGAAACGTAATCTGGGGACTATCCATTTATACCTTTGTTTACCATGTTGAACTCGTTTTGGAAAAGATAGCCAGCTGAGTTGCTTAAACATTTGATCGAATGTTTTAACATGTCAGTCTTAAATATGAGTTTTGTCGTTTGACAAGTTTTAACTGGTTTATAGCTGTGGTATGACCCCATATTATACAACAAAAATAAAGACAAAACAATGGAAGAATGTAAGAATTATAATATAATTTGAGGGATTCTTGGTTTATGTAATTTGATAAAAGTTTCGTTTATTTAAGTTTACGACTGATGGTTTTTGCAAACCTGATTGTTTTGCCCTTCCCATGTTAAGTTGCTGTCAATCGTTTGTTTTTGTTTGTTTGATTTGTGGTTTAATGTCCCCGTCAACACTGTATATCGTAGGAGGCCCAGAAATGGTGACTGATCTGTTTCGGTGACACTCAGTTTCCTCGCGTTTTTTTAGTAGTTAAGGGTTCTGTGACGTCAACACATCTAGTTGTTAAAAGTATAAATAAAGACCTGTCACTTCTGTCAACATCTAAAAAATCTGTTCAAAGACGTCAGTTAAAAATCAATTTATTAATCCTTGCATATTTTGGCTGTTTTTCTTAATACCTTTTTTAATTTGATCTGGTGTGCCCAGCAAAAGCCTTAGTTTATTTTTTTTTAAATATTTCCCCCATCAGAACATTTTCTGTCTTCTGCTACTTCAAGTCACATGATCCGTTGGAGTCAGCTACCATTTTTTATCTACAGGGACTGCCTAAAAATTGATGCCAGTGCTTAACTTTTGTCTTTGCTGTGCAGTTCAAAAGTGAAAAACACACCTTGTTTTAGTTTAGCTCCCTCTTCTTTTTAGGGTGCTGCCCCAAAATGCTGTGGTGACTAACAAAAATACTGTGTTTCTTTAGCCATAAAAAGTGGACCCAGTATTACAAACCCCTACGAAAACACTGAATACATCTAATATTTTGCGACAAGGAAACGTTTGAAAAAATGACATGATAGATTTGTGTGTTCCAGGCATGCTGAAAAGTATATCAATTTGAATATATATTATACCATTTGTGAATATATTTTTTGAAAATTAACAGTTTCTAGTAATGTTGATGCAACCATCACAAAATTTTCAATACATAATTTTGTACAGTTACTGTACCAAGAGGCAAAGTTCAAAGGTCACCGTTTCTGGTCAGTTGTAATTTCCTGTTTTGAAATATGTAGGTCAAAACAATGGCTGCCTCCAACACACAACTGATGTTTTGAAAACAATTCTTTTCAGGATGGAAAGGGAATAAAACAAACAAAAGATAAAATACATTTTTTTATTTATTTGTATTGCATTTAATCATTATACAAAAGAAAAGGCTTACAGTCACTGAAACTGGTCACTCAACGATAGATCATTTTGGAGACGTTGCTTCCCATTTTGTATGACTTTTACCCGACATTGAAATGAAATGATATCTCAAGCCCTGTCACCGAATGAAACCAATAGGGTTTATAAGCATAGACCGCACCACTTTGCCTGGGCAGGCTTAGATCCTTTAAGCGGTTTACCAGTACTCGTGTGCGGTCAGATTCAGCTTTGCGTGAAAGCATCGTGCAGCCCATCTATTTCTTCAAGCCACGATGGGTAGGTGCCGTGCTGTCAATCGCAAAGCCCAGGTGTTTTTGCGAGTTGACTATTTCAACCGCTTGCCCTGCCCATTCACTGAAATAGAAATTGGTCCACATCAACATGTCATGAATTCCGTGTCTGGTGTCATTGCATGGGCCAATTTACAAGTACATTGGTCGACACACGTTGCCTCGAAGCTTATTGAGCTGCGTTGAAGTTAAGTTTCTACGACTGTTAGGCTTTTGTCGGCCGCATGAGTTACGGTATCATCGGCATGTTTTACGTTCAAGGGAAGGTCGTTAATAAATATCAGAAACTACAGAACCTTGTGGCACACCGCTTTTGACATATTCGTTGTTTTACACCTTCAATCCATCTACAATACATTTAAATCGAAAACTGTTGCACCAATAATATTGCCATTGTATTTTGCGGTTTAGTTTTGTTTGTTTGGCGTTTTATGGCCCAGTCAATACTGTTTAGGTCATATCGAGCATGTCTTCTGAAAATAAAGCACCACAATGGAGCAGTTCTTACGAGTACCCACAACGTGTGTTTGGACTAGATATAAATGTCTTGTGATGTCTAGCGGTAACATTGATAGGGCATTGGGGCTATGGGTATCGCGTATAGATATAAATTATCGAATGCGACGAAAATATTTAATATTTGAAAGTCACTGTCCTGATAGGCAGCATGTTGTTATGCAACTTACTGAATGACCCTCGAAGTCTTCCCGTCTTCCCACACTCAGTATATATTTTATAGTTTACCCCAACCTGTTAAAATAAAGTTAGTCAATGTAACCGACCAACCAAAACGTTTTTTACCTTTGCGCTTCAGCTTAGCTATTTTATAAGTGTACTTTTATTTCAATAACAATTTAAATATCGTATTTCACAACTTAACAATTCGAAATGCACAAACAATGCGATAAAATTACACAAACGTATGTCCTTAAATTTGCATGTAAGTTGGTAAAAACTATACAAACTATACAATTTCAAGTAAGGCCCCCGCCGATCGCGGCTTGAAGAAATATACGGGCTGCATGATGCTTCCACGCAGAGCTGAAACCGACCCGCACACGAGTATACTGGTAAACCGCTTAGAGATCTAAGCCTGCCCAGGAAAAGCGGTGCGGTCTATGCTTATAAACCCTCTTGGTTTCATTGGGTGGCAGGGCTTGAGAAGTCATTTCATCTCAATATCGGGTGAAAGTCCCACAACATTGGAAGCAACGTCTTCAAAATGACCTTTACAGTGTTGACGGGGACGTCAAACCTCAAATCAAACAAAACAATTTCAAGTAAACCTGACCAATTTTATTGTCATAAAAATATACTGAACCAAAAAAAACATCACATGAATAAGTCCGTGCAATGAACACCCCGTATAGATGAAACTGGGGCTTACGGGGTATTCATTTTTTTATGTTCCCGCTATTCGAAGAAGGGTGGAAGGGCATAAAGCGTCGCCCCTGTCCGTCCGTTCGAAACTTCGTTCGCAGTCAATAACTTTCTTATTTCTGAATGGATTTTGAAATTACTTTGTAGAAGAGTTAAACATCATGAGACGATGTGTCATGTGTAAAACCAAGGACCATTCCTCCAAAGTCAAGGTCTTACATAAGGTCAAAGGTAAAAAACGGGTCCGAAACTTAAACGCAGTCAATTAGTTTCTAATCTCTGGATTGATTTTGAAATGTTAACCATTATGAGACGATGTGTCACATGCAAAACCTAGGTCCGTATCTCCAAGGTCAAGGTCATACTTAGAGGTCAAAAGTAAAAAAACGGTCCGTAACTAAAACGCAGTCAATAACTTTCTTATTTCTGGATGGATTTTGAAATTACTTTGTAGAAATGTTAACCATCATTAGACCATGTGCCACGTGCAAAACCCAGGTCCGCACCTCAAAGGTAAGGTCATACTTAGAGGTCAAAAGTCATAAAAAGAGTCCGAAACTTAAACGCAGCCAATAACTTTCTTATTTCTAGATGGATTTTGAAATTAATTTGTAGAAATGTTAACCATCATAAAACGATGTGTCACGTGCAAAACCCACGTCCGTACCTCCAAGGTCAAGGTCATACTTAGAGGTCAAAGGTTAAAAAAGGGTTCGAAACTTAAACGCAGTCAATAACTTTCTTATTTCTGGATGGATTTTGAAATTACTTGGCAGAAATGTTGGTCATCATAAGACAATCTGCCTCACACAAAACCAAGGTCCTTATCCAAGGCCAAGGTCATACTTAGAGGTCAAATGTGAAAAAGGGACCAAAGCTTAAACACTGTCAATAACTTTCTATAGATTAATACGAACATAGACATATTTTCAGGCGGGGGCATCCCTGTCCTATGGACGCATTTCTAGTTTATTTCTGCTCCAAGACATAGGTTGTGGGTACTCGTTAGAACCGCCTCAATGAGATAAGGCGGTCCTAACGAGTACCTACAACATATGTTTGGGGGTAAAAATAAGAAAAATATCAAAATGTTTTGTCAGAAAAATAACCGTTGTAGTGATGTGAATCAAACGGATATGTTATCGTAATGGAAACGTTACTTTTTTTTTTAACCTAAAACAACAAGTTGACAGAAAATTTATTATCTGATTGCTTTCATACTTCCCAAACTTTGTGGCGGAGAAAACATTTCAACGCTTTTCACAGACAGTTCATGTACACAGTAACTTCGGCATATTGGCATATTGTGTTACCTAAAAAGTCCGGTATTTTTTTCCATGGAACATGATATTTGACGCAAGATCAACGTAAAGCAATGGGCCTCATGCTTCTACGCGGGATGTCTCTGACAGCCATCGCCAGGAATTCCCAATGCATGAGTACATCCAAGAGTACTCGTTTGTACCAGCGTCTACAGCCCCAGAAGTGACCGTCGCCGCGTCACGACCGATACTTACGTCTAGCCCGTGTTCCTCAATCGGTTCCGTACAGCCGTCGAAACTGCTTAGATGACTCTTGAAACGCACAACATCCAGATACACCCAGGGATAGTCTTAAAAAAAACTGGTCCTAAAGAGCACCCACAATCTATGTTTGGACTAAAAATGAGAAAAATATCAAAGTTTTTCAATCTGTTAAATGCTTGTCATGGAGACATGAAAAAGGCATTTTGTAAACGGATGTGTTATCGCATCACAGAAAAACGGCTATATAATTTTGATCCCCTTTAATCCCACTTTCATATAGTAAAACTGGGGTTTATAGGGGTATGCATTATTTTTAGCTCGTCTGTTTTTTCGTAGAAAAACTTTCGAGCTGTTGATGTCACTCCCACGTCTGGGTTCGTTTTTGTCATTTTCGCCGTTCCGAAAAAAAACACACAAAAAAAACAAAAAAAAAAAAACAAAACAAAACAAAAAACAACAAAAAACACAAATTTAACCTTGGCTTTAACTTCAGAAATATTTGACCTAGCTTCATGAAACTTTATAAACCGACTACATTCTGACCAAGGTCCAGTAATGTATTGGTGATTTTGGCTGTATTATCTCCCTTTTCTATTTTTCATGAAACACATTTTTCCTCTCATATCAAGAATATTTTCAGGGGCAAGACCTTTCCATTGATACCACACTTTTTGACCTGTTACCTTCACCTATTCCATCCCCCCCCCCCACGAAAAATTTAATAATAACAACCAAAAACTTTACCATATTTCCAAAAGTTTTTGGCCTACTTTCATATAAGTTTCATAGCTCTATCATGCAATTTGACTGATTTTCCTCCCCCTTTATCTCGGTTTTTTAAAAATACTTTTTTGTCACTCATTTTAATACCACTCACAACACAACCTTCAAACTTTACATGGATATTTTTGGGACAAGACATTTCCATTGATACCATGCCTTTTGACCTTTGGCCTTGATCTTTGAACTTTAACCTTTGTTTTGAAAATGTAACCAAAAACGTTAACCTTGATCATATTTCCAAAAGTAGTTGGCCCAGCCTCATGGATTTTGTTTGTTTGATTTGAGGTTTAACGTCCCCGTCAACACTGTAAAGGTCATTTTGGAGACGTTGCTTCCAATTTTGAGGGACTTTTACCCGACATTGAGATGAAATGACATCTCAAGCCCTGTCACCCAATGAAACCAATAGGGTTTATTAGCATGGACGGTCAGCCTCGCACCGCGGTTCCTGGACAGGCTTAGATCCTCTAAGCGGTTTACCAGTACTAGTGTGCGGGCTGGATTCAGCTCTGCGTGGAAGCATCATGCAGCCCATATATTTCTTCAAGCCCCTATGGGCGGGGGCGAGTCAGCCTCATGGAACTTGATACACACAAGAGCTATATTCTGACCAAGTTCCATAACAATTTGACTGATTTATCTCTCTTTGTGACATACGAAGGAACAGACGAACATGGCACCCGCTTCTGGTGCTCTTGTTATTATTTTTGCTTATAAACATAGATTGTGGGTACTCATTAGAACCCCCTCGCTGAGACGGTTCTAACGAGTACCCACAACATATACTGAAAGCGACTTCCAACGCAAAACGAAATTATTATTATTATTTTTTTTTATATTTCTTTTATTTTTGTATAAATTGTAACCAAAGTCGGCACAAGCATAGAATAAAATCATAACACCACACATTTGAATGTTAAAAGTGTTAGAAAGTCTCATATCGCATACATGTAGCACAGAGCGTAGACACAAACTAGAGATCAATTCCAATTAAATCACAGTACCTGATATGGCCACCGGCAGCATTGATAATCGCCACGCATCCACGACCCATTGACACAGCGAAATGGCGGATGGCATTTTTATTTATTTATTTATTTATTTATTTATTTATTTATTTATTTCATTTTATTTTTTATATGAGGCGATAGGGTACGGCCCTTTCAACATTACTTCACACTTATTTCGAGCCGACCATTAATCAGAGGTGCGCGAAAACCGGTATACCCGGAGAAAAAAACATCTGACCTTCCGTTGCAGAACTTGACGTCAGATTATTCCAGTCTTGGATGGGTGCCTGTTCCAGTTGTGGTCACTGGATGCTGACATACTCGCCTATGGTTTTGTGTTAGAAGTTTCCGTCAGTATATGTTTTGAGAAGCAATATGATAAATATCATACTTTTATCCGTTTTCATCACGAAAACACGCCTATATAATTTTGACCCCATGAACCCCACTTTTATATAGTAAAACTGGGGTTTACAGGGGTAAACCTTACTTTTCTTATTTCTGCTCTAAAATATAGATCGCGGGTACTCGTTAGAACCGCCTCGAGTACCCACAATCTATATTTTGAGCAGAAATAAGAAAAATATCACAATTTTTCATCTTAAAATTTTCATTTTTTTCGGCGATAAAGGTTACAATGAATTGGTATAGGCGTGTTTTCGTAATGTTTTTTTTTTTGGCTGGTAAAATTATATAAAATTCAAATAAAATTGGCCAAGTGGTTTCAGAGAAAATGTATTTTGATATGTCAATGAACCTGCAATCCAAGTGACATTGTGTCCAGGCCATCAAATAACCTTGACATTTTATCATTCATTTTGTATTTACTCTCATGTCACAGCCCCCAATATTTTTGGAAAAATGCACTGTTCCTCCTTTTCACCATTTATAAGCCATGTCAACCAATTTGACCTTGATGTAAAATAGGTCACGGTCAATCTAGTGTCATAATTGTTGCAAACTTGCCAGTACTCAGTCACCCAATGCTACATACCAAGTTTCAGGACAATAGGCCCATTAGTTCTGGAGAAGAAGCTTTTTAAGTTTTTTTTTACCATATTCAGGCATGGGGGCCATCTTAGTTATGTGACCCGGAACATTTGAATAATTTTGTATTCCCTTACAGTCCATAGGATGCATGTAAAATTAAATGAAAATGGGCCAGTGGTTTTAGATCAAATAACCAAATATCTTTATTGTGAAAGCTCAGATAACATAATGTTACATATGAGCAACATTGCAACATAACAACATGACATGTTACAGCAAGACGGCAGTAAGCAGGTAAAATGAATAAAGGTATATTAGAATAGAGAATAGGGGAGGCGAAGAGTTGATGTAGACACATGTACATTTCAACCTACTAGTCAGGCAATAGTTGTCACTATAATGTGGTCCATTTTGTGTAGTTCGTGAAAAAGAGCTTGTGATAATAAATAAATGAGTAGATAAATAAATAAATATGCAATAAATGAATAGACAAATAAATAGGTAAATACATTTTATGGAATTAAATACAAATTAAGAGAGAGAGAGAGAGAGAGAGAGAGAGAGAGAGAGAGAGAGAGAGAGAGAGAGAGAGAGAGAGAGAGAGAGAGAGAGAGAGAGAGAGAGAGAGAGAGAATGAGAGAGAGAGAGAGAGACATATTACGAATACACACCTATACAAATACACTACAAAAATTACCGCCGAAAAAAACGAAAATTTTGAGCTGAAAAATTGTGATATTCTTCCTATCTCCGCCCAAAATACAGATCGTAGAGAAAATGTATTCTAATATGTCAATGGACCTGCAATACAAAGGACCTTGGGCCAAGGTCGCCGAATGACATAGACAGTCAATTTTTACCTATTCTCATATTATAGACCACATTACTTTTGGAAAAAATGCAATGATTACCTATTTCTCATTTAAAAGCCTGTGGAGCCAAATTTGACCTTGTTGTAAAATAGGTCAAGGTCAACTCTAGCATCACGAAAACACGTCTATATAATTTTGACCCCCAGGAACCCCACTTTTATATGGTAAAACTGGGGTTTCAGGGGTATACCTTCATTTTCCTATTTATCCTCTAAAATATAGATTGTGGAACCGCCTCAATGAGGCAGTTTTAACGAGTGCAAGCAATCTATATTTTGAGCAGAAATAAGAAAAATTCACAATGTTTCATCATAAAATTTTCATTTTTTCGGCGATAATGGTGGCAATGTATTTGTATAGGCGTGTTTGCGTAATGAGGGTCATCAATTTTGCAAACTTGGTAGTACTCAGTCACCCGATGCTACATACCAAGTTTCAAGACAATTGGTTCAGTTGTTCTGGAGAAAAAGGTTTTTTATGTTTTGTTTTTACCATATTGGGCATAGCAAACATGTTGATCCTGTGACCTGGTCCATCCGAATAAAATTTTGTTCTCCTAGTGTCTTAAGGCTGCATATAAAATTCAAATGAAATTGGCCAAGTGGTGTTAGAGAGAAAATGTATTCTACTTTGTAAATGGACCTGCAATACAATTGAACTTGGGCAAGATAACAAAATTGCATTGACCTTAAGCATTCATAGACATTCATGTTTAACCTTTTCTCATGTCACAGACCACAATATTGTTCGAATAATGCATTGATTTAACTATTATCCATTGAAAAGCCTAAGGAGCCAAATTTGACCTTGGCGTTTGCATCATTTTTGCAAACTTGGTAGTACTCTGTTACCCGATGCTATATACCAAGTTTCAAGACAATCGGCACAGTGGTTCTGGAGAAGATGTTTTAAGGTTTCTACCATATTGGGCATGGCGGCCATCTAGGTCATGTGACCTGGACCATTCGAACAAATTTTTGTTCTATCAGTGCCCTAAGGCTGCATATAAATTTAATTGAAATTGGCCCAGTGGTTTCGAAAAAATGTATTTTGAAATGTCAATGGACCTATAATTCAAGTGACCTTGAGCCAAGGTCACTGAATGACCTTGACCATACGCATTCATATACATTCAATTTTACCTATTCTCATGTCATAGAGCGCAGAAAAGAGGTGAAGGTCAATCTAGGGTCATGATATTTGCAAACTTTGTAGTACTCAGTCACCTAATGCTACACACTAAGTTTCAAGACAATCGGCCCACTGGTTCCGGAGAAGATTTTTGAAGTTTTTTTCACCACATTTGGGCATGGCGGCCATCTTGATCATGTGACCTGGACAATTCGAACAAATTTTCGTTTCCTCACTGTCCTAAGGCTGCATACAAAATTTAATTGAAATTGGCCCAGTGGTTTCAGGGAAACTGTATTTTGGAATGTCAATGGACCTACAACTCGAGTGTTTGTTTGTTTGTATTGGAGTTTTACGGCCCAGTCAACACTATTTAGGTCATTTTTGAGCCGGTCAGTTTACCTATCAACACTTTCCTGGGCAGGCTTATACGTAAGTGGTTAACCAGTGAAGTGCACATTCTTTCGCCAGAAACTGACAACTGCCCTTCTTGAATCAGCGGAAGGGAGAGAATGACCGTAGAAAAGATTTCATGATCAATCTCCACGAAAGAATGACCTATACCTTAAGCATTCATAGACATTCATTTTTCACATATTCCCGTGTCACAGACCACAATATTTAAAAAAAAAATGCATTGTTTTGGCATGGCGGCCATCTTGGTCAGGTGATCTGACCATACTAACACACTTTCATTCTCCCATTGCCAGGAGGCTGCATATGAAATTTAATTGGAATTGGCCCTGTGTTTCAGAGATGAAGACATTTGAAAATGGTGGACGACGGAGGCCTACCATCCTATAAGCTTCCCCGGAGCCTTCGGCTCAGGGGAGCTGAAAAGTGATCAGGAAGTTCCTAAAATTGTCTCCCTTTGAAGAGTTGCGGTAAAAACTGCCAGGTGTTCCCATTTGCCTTAACAGAAATATAAGAAAAAATAATCCAAATTCCTTATTATTAACTATTGAGCTAGTTTCTTTAAAACATACGTTCCAAACTGAGCCCTAAAATAGCTGTGTTACAGCTAATCCAACCAACCGTGATTTCATTTTGTGCCGACCCTGCAATTTTTATGGTAATTCAGACCAGTATAGCGGGTGATGATAAAACAGTGCAGGTCCAGATCAAATGATCGGGGCCTACGCTGTTTGCAAACAATTAAATACTATTTCTCAAATAGATTTGAAGAAAACACAACCTGACATCCCTAAATCTTAAAAGGATCTTATAGCAGAGTTCAATTATATTCACCCTGCTTAAGAATACACATGTGTCATTTTTGGGGTGTTTCTGATAAATAAAGAAATTATTTTTGTTATAGAAAATATCGTATCGCATTTTTTTGATGTTATAGAACTGGCTAGTGCTTTTTAGGGCATGCACAATCGAACGAGTAAGATTTTAAGGAGATACCAATCTAATAACAGCAGGTGAGGGTAAAACTGGTCACTACCAACTAGGTAATAGGACGTTTCGTGCTGGAGACGGTTTGCCCGAAACGATCACAAAACCGGGACGATTGTCCTAGGACGCAATTGTTCCTATCCCGCAATTATTCTACCTATGTGTTCCTATAAGTGGGGATAGGTAATGGAGAATCTAGAGACAGCCATTGTATTGCTACTTTATTAATAAAGGGGATGGTGAAAGATACCACTTTAGAAACTATTTGCAACAGATTCTGATTGCTCTGTTCCTGATGTTCTTGAAAACATGGATATATCATTTATAAATTTATGAAGTTTAAATACTAGCAAGATATGATAAAAAAATAAACTTTTTTTCTAAAATGGAAATTAATAACAACCACAATAACGATGAAAACAATTTTGAAGACCAAACCATTACGAAAACACGCCAATACAAAATACATTGTATATTTAGCGCCGAAAATATGAACATCTTTAGATGAAAAATTGTGATATTTTTCTTATTTCTGCTCAAAATATAGATTGTGGGTACTCGTTAGAACCGCCTCCATGAGGCGATTCTAACGAATACCCTAAATATATATTTAGAGCAGAAATAAGAAAAATAAGGTTTACCCCTGTTAACCCCAGTTTTACTATATAAAAGTGGGGTTCAAGGGGGTCAAAATTATATAGGTGAGTTTTCGTGATGCAGTCCCTCAGTACCTGAGCTGCAGTTAATGTCTCATGTTAAGATTTCTGCTTTGGATCAAATACATGAAAACCGTCAAGTCACAAATTTTCTTGGTCAGATTAACTAGTTTCATCAAATTATACCTCATCAGTGACCCCAAATATATTCTAGCCCTAATTAAACTACTACACACGTATATTCTTTAAGACTGATTTTTAAAAACTACTACCCAGATGCAAAATTTGCCTAATGCTTTCGAAAGATTACAAACCATCGCCCCATCAGCACTGTCAGTGCTTTGATTGTACTCTCCAATAGGCCGTATGGCTATGGATCGAAATAGGGGTATAAATAATTGTTAACTGGATTTTGAACATGCTCGACGATAGTTTGTTTGTTTGTTTTATTTGAGATTTAACGTCCCCGTCAACACTGTAAAGGTCATTTTGGAGAAGTTACTTCCAATTTTGTGAGACTTTTACCCGACGTTGAGATGAAATGTCATCCCAAGCCCTGCCGCCCAATGAAACCAATAGGGTTTATTAGCATGGACGGGCCTGGGTAGGCTTAGATCCTTTAAGCGGTTTACCAGTACTCGTGTGCGGGTCGGTTTCAGCTCTGCGTGGAAGCATCATGCAGTCGATCTATTTCTTCAAGCCCCGATGGGTGGGGGCCGCTCAACGATAGTCACGTGGACAAATGCAAGCGGGAAACCTCAGTAGTTAGTAACTTTGAGTCAATTGATAAACAAACGACCTAAACACGGTCAATAGTCGAATCATATCAAAGACGAAAATAACTGCTATTGATCAGAGCGGAAATCTAAATAACAAGGTTTCAAAACATATATATATATAACATGGCTATTCAAAATTCCGCCATGAATCAATAATATAAAACCTGAATGTACCATCAAATCACCTGACTAAAATATTGTATGTAATTTTGTTTCAGATGGCTGATCTACTGAAGTTTTTTTTTTTCTGTAATTGTAGCTTTTTCACTATTAACTGGTAGATTGGTAGATAAACTGCTTTCAATTAGATCTACATGGTTAGTTGGTAATATCTTTTAAACGCAGTCATTGTGAAATAATTTCATGTTCAAAATACACTTCTAATCTCATGGTGTTCGATTTAAAGCATTTAAAAAAACGCATCAAAAAGTTGCGGAACCCGGGAAGGGACATGATTTTTTTTTAATATGTTGTGCGAACAAGATATTAAGTTGTGCGAACAAGATATTAGGGGTGGGGGGAAGGGGGTACCGCCAAACACCCCCACCCCCGTAGTTATATTTTTAGTGTTTTAGTGGGTAACCGCGCGAAAATAACAAGTCCTTTTTTAGGTCAACTACAGGGATGGGGAATGAAGATTTTAGGTGGTCCTGGGTCTTAAAACAGGGGTGGGGATCCAAACACGTAAATAGGCGTATTTGAGTGGGAAAGGGTTAAACTGTTTTGGCATTTTTTGGATGGATATCATAAAGATGAAGTTTAACATTCTGATATAGTTTCACGAAGATTGATGCAAATCTGTGGCCTTAAATCCAAGATCAAACTTGATAGAAATAGCATCAAGACGAACATTCTGGCAAAATTTCATGAAGACCAAGCAAAACTGTCATTGAACAACGTTCTAAAATAATCCGATCTGGTGACCTACTTTTTCACTTGTCATGACCCATATTCAAACTTGACCAAGGTATCTTCAAGACAAACATTCTGTAAAGTTTTCTGAAGATTAAAGCAAAACAGTCAGCTCTACAGGGTGAACAAGGTTTTAAAATAATCTGAATTGTCAGTATCGATAGCTCAGCGGTTAGCGTGTTCGACTTATGATCGAGAGGTTGTGGGTTCGAATTCGGCCACCGGAGCCGAGGTGTGTCCTTGGGCAAGACACTTATGACAACGCCCCACTCGACCCAGGTGTTAATGGGTGGCAGTGGTGTAAAAGTCACTGCCTCTCTCTCGCGCGCGTGATAATATCCGGAATGAGTGTTCAGAAGCGATTCAATATTAGCTTGGAGCTTTCATAGCAATCGAACTAAATTAAATTAGTTTAAGCTAAAATAATCTGACCTAGTGACCTAGTTTTTGATCCGACATGACCTACATTCGAATTTGACCAAGATATCATCAAGACAAACATTCTGATACAGGTTCAAGAAGATTGAAGCAAAACTGTGCCCTCTAGAGGGTGAACAAGGTTTTATGCAATATGATCTACACCATTGGACACAAATCTATTCAAATTTCTATGAAGTTCCTTTCAATTTATCTCTTGGCATCAAGTTAGTTTGACAAGCAAATTTCATTCATCATAGAATTCTAAAACTGGATCAAGCAATGCACATGTATTGCTCATTTTCACAAGCACTTTTTTCCAGTTTGAAGTCTGATTGACATTTGAGATGTAGTTTGATTGGACAGTGATGGAGTCTGCAATGAAATGTAAACCACTGTGTGTTTTGAATTATTCCTTGCTTGCAGATGATTGACATGATGTTATGTTTCAAATCAAGATGAACTACAGCCAGTATTTATGAAACACTATGCCCCCAATTTCTTGACCCTTACACTGCTTGCCCCTAACAGTTATTGAGATATATATATAGTTTTATTTGGTTGCAATGTTGAAATTCTCAAAGGACCGTAGCACAAAAATCAAGAAAAAAGATTGGATTTTTTTAGAAGTTGATCAGTTCATCTTCTCATCATCCCCAGTTAGACTGTAAAGTTTCAGGGCAATAGCTGTAATGGTTTCTGAGCTATCTTGCTTACAAGCTTAAAATGCTTAAAGTTCCAAAGGGCCATAACTCAAGAAGAAATAATCAGGTGTTTTTTTTTCAAAAGTTAATCAATTCATCTACTCATCATCCCAAATCAGTCTGTAAAGTTTCAGGGCAAAATCTCAAATCGTTTCTGAGATATCTTGCTTACAAGCTTAAAGGGCCCAAAGTTTCAAAGGACCATAAGTCAAGTAAAAAATCAAGATTCTTTTCAAAAGTTAATCAGTTCATCTTCTCATCATGCCCAATCAGTCTGTAAAGTTCCAGGGCAATAGCTGTAATGTTTTATAGATATCTTGCTTACAAGCTTAAAATGTCTAAAGTTCCAAAGGGCCATAACTCAAGAAAAAAAATCATTTTTTATTCCAACAGTTAATAAGTTCATCTACTCAACATCCAGAATCAGTCTGTAAAGTTTCCGGGCAATAGCTTAAATCATTTTTGAGATATCTTGCTTACAAGTTTAAAATGCCCAAAGTTTCAAAGGGCCATAATCCAAGTAAAAAATTCAGATTATTTTCAAAAGTTAATCAGTTCAAGCAATCATCATCCACAATCAGTATGTAAAGTTTCAGGGCAATAGCTCTTATGATTTTCGAGATATCTTGCTTACAAGATAAGATATCTTGCTTTCAAGCTTAAAACGCCGAAAGTTTCAAAGGGCCATAACTCAAGCAACAAAATTCATTTTTTTTTTTCAAAAGTTAATCAGTTCATCTTCTAATCACTTCCAATCAATCTGTAAAGTTTCAGGGCAATAGCTGTAATAGGTTTTGAGATATCTTGCTTACAAGCTTTAAATGCCCGAAGTTCCAAAGGGCCATAACTCAAGAAAAGAATTTCGGATTTTTTCCAAAACTTAATCATTTCATCTACTCATCATCCCGAATCGGGAAAGTTTCAGGGCAATAGCCCAAATAGTTTTTAAGATATCTTGCTTACAAGCTAAAAATGCCAAAAGTGTCAAAGGGCCATAAATCAAGTAAAATAATTCTGATTGTTTTTAACAGTTAACCAGTCAATTTTCTTATCAACCCCAATCAGTATGTAAAGTTTCAGTGCAATAGCTCGAATGGTGTTTTAGATATCTTGTTTACAAGATGTGATATCTTGCTTACAAACTTAAAATGCCGAAAGATTCAAAAGGCCACAACTCAGTTTTTTTTTCAAAAGTTAATCCGTTCATCTTCTCATCATCCCAAATCAGTCTGTAAAGTTTCATGGCAATATCTCTAACGTTTTTTTAGATATCTTGCTCATATTCTTAAAACGCCCAAAGTTGCAAAGGGCCTTAACACAAGAAAATTTTTCGGATCTTTTCCAAAAGTTAATCACTCCATCTATTCGTCATCCTGAATCAGTCTGTAAAGTTTCAGAGCAATAGCTTGAATATATTTTTGAGCAAGCTTAAAATGCCCAAAGTTTCAAAGGGCCATAACTCCAGTAAAATAATTCAGATTTTTTTAAAAGTTAATTATTTAATCTTCTCATCATCCCCAATCAGATTGTAAAGTTTCAGCTCAATGGCTCTAATGGTTTTTAAGATATCTTGCTTACAAGATTTCATAGCATTTTTTTTTTTTTTTTTTTTTTTGCAAAGGGACATAACTCCAAAAAGTGGCATAATCCTGATGAGACAAAAAAGGGGTCAATTATTTTTTCATAAAGAATCCATATATGAAATTTCAAAAATCTAGCATGCAGGGTTCAAAAGTTATGTCATGCAATAAAAGGCGGGAAGGACGGAAGGAAGGACGGACGGACGAACATGGCAAAAGCAATATGCCCCCACAACTTCTTCGTAGTTTGGGGCATAATGAGGCTCATAAAAGTTTGAACAGATTTGTGTCCATCGGTGAAGTGTCTAGTTTTTGATCCGACATGACCTACGTACATTCAAACATGACCGACTGAAGCAAATTTGTGGGCCCAGCAAGGTTTTAACCCCTAAGATGCCGAGAAAAACTGCATCTGAAAAAGTCGTCTGTTTATGTCCTCTGCTGAATATTCTTGCAAACTTCATCCAGATCAAACGAGGAGCAGTCTGATCTGGTCCTCACTGTTTACAATAATGCAACAATAGCCGACAGACAATGAAGCAGACGACAATAGTTCTGATTGGCATCTTAATATTTTGGACGACTTGCACATCGGATAAAGCACGGGTTGTAAAGGCGAAGTATCAGCCTATAGTGAATTTACATAGGACTCTGCCCACGCACAGACTCTAACACTATTATGCACAGTTGTAGCCTAGGATAGGTCTTTTGTACTAAAGATCCATTTCCTCCTTTATCTGTTTTCCTTGCTTATATAGGGGTTTCGAATATGGTATGGGTACCCCAGAAAAATCCATTTTAAATCTATCTAAGATGGATATTCTGGATGTGACATTTTCTGACAGAACTCTCAATCATAGTTAAAATTGTGTTTATACACATTTATTTATTTGCTTTTTATGAGGACTTGTATCTTTAAATTTGTTTCAAGTTACCCCCCAAATTTCTACTCCATATTTATTTTTTGGCACATTTGAACATTATTTTTTTTCTCAGTTGCAGTTCTTGTCAGCCTGTCATTTTAATATAAAAAATAGGCCACATATGTGTAAATTATTGTCGCAAAATTTCACAAAAAAATTGAAACCGGTAACAACTTGTTTTTGGACATTAAATCAGACAAGCCATATTTGGAAAATATTCAAAATATGCAAAAGAAAAAATTGATGCCATTCTAACTAATGCTCTTAATGTATTTTGGCATGTCTTGGGTTCATAAATAGCTTTATAGCTCCACTCTAAGCAGCAAATGGGATAGCAACAATGAGAACAAAAAGTTTTTCAAAAGATGCTAAGTGATGAAATATGTAATAATCAAGAATCAAACAATGAAATTAATTCATACAAAATAATTCAAACTACAAATGTTCAAGTAATACGGTCAAAGTAACAGTAGATGAAAAAATAAGACACAAAAGAGGTGCAATTCAGAAATGCACTCAAATACTATTTCATTCAAAAGAGAAAATACAGTTCCGAAAATGAAAGGCTCCCTGTCTAAAGCATAAAACAATGACACTATTTCAAAAAGATAATTACACAAGGCACACAAGGTATAGGAATAAACAAAAATACAACAATAAAAACTATTCACAGATACGGCATCAACATGAAATGCTCTGTCGCTGAAACCAATAGATAGGAACAGTAAGAATAGCAAATATATATATATATATATATGAAAATCAAAGTAAAGCACGATACAGGCAATTACATAGACAAATGAATTAGCGCACAAAAATCGGTCGCACCGCAACCGGGACTCGAACCACGGATCTCCTGCTTTCCGGGCAGACGTGCTAACCATTACACCACCGCGGCCTTCCGACATTGTACATTTGTAAATCTAATAAATAAATAAATAGAATAAAATGGCCGCCGTCCGTAGGTTAAAAAAAGAACCGAAAATGATAGGGTCGCCTATGGCGGTAAATGAAAGGTCTCTAAATAGCGCTAATGACGTTAAAGGTTTATAAATGTTAAAATTGGCGTACAATGTCGGAAGGCCGCGGTGGTGTAATGGTTAGCACGTCTGCCCGGAAAGCAGGAGATCCGTGGTTCGAGTCCCGGTTGCGGTGCGACCGATTTTTGTGCGCTAATTCATTTGTCTATATATATATATATATATATATGAGAAACAAAGTAAAGCACGATACAGGCAATGAAATAAACAAATGAATTAGCGTACAAAAATCGGTCGCACCGCAACCGGGACTCGAACCACGGATCTCCTGCTTTCCGGGCAGACGTGCTAACCATTACACCACCGCGGCCTTCCGACATTGTACGCCAATTTTAACATTTATAAACCTTTTAACGTCATTAGCGCTATTTAGAGACCTTTCATTTACCGCCATAGGCGACCCTATCATTTTCGGTTCTTTTCTAACCTACGGACGGCGGCCAATTTTATTCTATTTATTTTATTTATTGTTAGATTTACAAATGTTCTACTGTATCGAGTAAATATATGAGAAACAAAGTAAAGCACGATACAGGCAATGAAATAAACAAATGAATTAGCGTTATATATATATATAACGATTTTCACAAATTTTTTGTTGATGCAGAAACCTGCTTAGCTTCAACAAAAGTTAGTAACTAAATTGAAAAGAGCTAAATGTGCTGTCATTCTAAGCAAGAGGTGGAATCATGATAGCACCATTTGCCCTTCCACTCAGAAGTACAAAATGGCAACAGTTGAATATATGAAGGCAACAACTGAGCAGTAGTTCTAAACAGTTAAAACTAAATGATTGGCTGTACAGTTACTTTATCACATTGACTGCCGATTTCCAAATGTGATTAGTTCTCTTTAAAGAAATGACACACATAAAGACTTATGAGTGAAACATCAACCTGAAAATGCTATTTATAAACATAACTCCCTTCATACAGCAAACATACAGTTTTCTTTCCAAAATAATTAACAGTTTTACATCGGAGTCTAACTGTTGATTTTCTTTTGCTCCTGCATTTCAGTGGTTTCGAGCTGTCGAGTCCTCACCGTTGTTTCATCTCTGTGGTTGTTTGATTTTTGTGTTCACGGAGATGTTACACTGATGAGGAGGACTTCATGCGGACTGAACAAGTTATTTGTCTAAATCGCGACGGAAGTAAGAGCGAGGATTGTGGCCACGTAAAATCGATTTAAGCCCCCCCCCCCCCCCCAGTGGAATTCGTTTCCGCTGACCGTTCCAAGGCGGTTCTTCTGTCGCGGTTTATCATTGTTATGGTTTGTCTTTGGGTGTTTGGGTCGCTTATATTATTTTGTTTTGGATGGCCTATTGGCCATTTTGTGGGAAAGTAACTGTCCTTTTGGCTTTCCGCTGTTGATGTTTCCATTGGGGTATGTTGTTTCATGTTTGTGTTGCTTTCCTTTTGGTGTCTCTGATGGGAGCTGTGGGTTAATTGTATCGATTCCTGATCATTGCTTCCACTTCTATATTACAGAAAAGAAAGCCTTTAGCTTGTTTATTAAAAACAAAAATGAATAAGCGAATAGTGAATGATTGAAGTAAAAAGCAGAAAATATGTGGAACAAGAACTATAGGCTGATATTATTTATAGCTTTAACTTTAATGTTCTACCTTTCCAGAACAGTGATAAATTAACCACTGAACTAAGAAAATCTAAGCAAGGTTTTTGAACACAATAATGACATAAATTCATAGAAATAGTGTTTTATTGGCTATTTTATGCATAGCGTCAACAATAGGTTATTTTTTAGACAAGACGGAAATATTTCATCTCACACGTGTAGCAAACAGGGATAAAAAAAGAAACACAAAACAGAAGATTAGGAAAGCTTCAATACTAAATTGACTTCTGATCCAAGTCTTCAAAGAGAGTCACAATGCATTTTACAATTGCTTATATAAAGATAAGATGAATGTATAGAGAAATCAAAATATGTTTGAATACAAAAAAAAAAAAAAAAAAAAAAAAATAGGTAACCTTTGTTGGGTGTATACATGCACTTTTAAGAAAAGTGTTGGGCGTATACATGTATACATTTATCGTAGAAAATATGCACTTGTCCAGAATTTTATCATTCTTGTTTGCAGGAGGCTCGTAATGATCGTACTTTTGTAGAAGCAAAACATCCATAGATTATGACAAGTAATGCGTCGCCCTGTCTGACATTCTAACTGACAGTTAAATGACAAGGGCCAAAGTTTTGATAATGATTTTAAAATTAATATTTTAGAGCATTTTGGTTGCTCTGCAGTAGCTATATAATACGAATGAGTGAGTGAGTTTTAGTTTTACGTCCCACCAACAGCTAAGGTCATACGGAGACGGGACCTCGGTTTAAAGACTCATCCGAAAGTCTGGAAAAGCCCGGGAATATAATATGAATGACTCAGTTCATGTAATGGTTTATATTCTTCATGTTGTTTTTTTTATATTTAAAAAAAAAAAAAAAAAAAATAGCAATCTAGCTCAAAACCGACATAAGCACACATAGTGGGTATTATATGTATGTTACCGGTTTCAAAATTTCATGATATTTCACACATCGTGAGAAGACATATGTGGCATATTATTTAGAAAAAAAAATATAGGTGGACAAGAATGGGAACATGCCTAATTTTAAAAATGAATTCAGTCTTTTTCTTTTTTAACTAAACTTTTAGACATTTTTAAAGTTAAAACATTTGATAACATGAATGCAGAAACGAAAACAAATGAGCTCATAATATCAAAATACTCCTTGATAAAGCCCTTCAATATTGCGATGGACATTATTGAAGATCAAGTGGAATTGTATTTTAAGACTGAGATGGGCTGCATGATGCTTCCGCGCAGAGCTCAAACTGACCCGCACACGAGTTCAGGTTAACCGCTTAGAGGATTTAAGCCTGTCCCGGCAAAGCGGTGCGAGTCGGCCCGTCCATGCTAATTAACCCTATTGGTTTCATTGGGCGACAGGGCTTGAGATGTCATTTCGTCTCAATGTCGGGTAAAAGTCCCACAAAATTGGAAGCAACGTCTCCAAAATGACCGATACAGTGTTGTCGGGGACGGTAAACCTCAAATCAAACAAACAGTTTTTAAGACTGATAATTTGTGTAAAGGGTATACATATGAACAAGGAGTAAATCAAGGAGCTCTCTTGAGACCCAATTTTCTTTAACCTAAGAAATAATGTCATTTTTATAGATGCAGGGCCTCACGTAAATTAAATTCAAACTTTGAAGAAAATCCGTGCATGGGCAGATTTGAGACCCCAGCTTTGAAGTGCATGGGTTGACTGTACTTTTCGAGAGGGGATGGGTATTATTTCACTTATTTCGAGTCAATCGTTAGCCAGAGGTGGTTAAAAATCTGACTACCTGTAGAAAAAACGCCTGACTTTCCCGTTCCTTGACTTTGTTTCTCACTTGCGTCCCGAGGGAGGCTCGAACTAACAGCGGTGTATAAAGAAGGTTATCTGTAAAAACCTGGACTGGGCCCACGTGCTGGGTTAGGCATATTAACCGGCATCTTATCAGGAACTGAGTGGTTAACCCATATATGACAACGGAATCTTCCACCTTATAAGCTTGGAGCGGTCTATTTCCAATTATTGTTTTATTTGCAATACGTTTTTTGGCATTATCGTCAATTTTACTCTTGCCGCTTTTTTCGACTTTCGAACTTTGTCATTTTGGGGTATTAAAGTGCAATATAGTGGGTACCGAATGGTTAGAGCTTGAATCCTAAAATTTTATCTATAGCATCAGTCTGAGATTTTGTTTGTTTGTTTGTTTGTTTGTATTGGAGTTTAACGGCTCAGTCAACACTCGGCCATTTTTGAGCCGGTCACTTTACCTATCCACAGTTTTCCTGGACAGGCTTATTCATAAGCGGTTAACCAGTAAAGTGCACATTCTTTCGCCAGATACTGACAACTGCCTTTCTTAAATCAGCGGAAGGGAGAGAATGACCTGAAAAAGATTTCATGATTAACCTCCACGAAAGAATGTTGCTGACCCCGGCAGGTATCGAACCCGCGTCCTCCTGGACACCAGTCAGACGCGCATCCTACTGAGCTACAGAGGCCAGCTCATCAGCATAAGATATAAGCGAACTCGTATTTTTTCCGGGTTCTTCTTGTGGATTTATTCCCCTTTTACCCGTTTGCGACCTCGGAATTTGAAGGTCAATGGTGGGTACTTTCTGTGTGCAACCTCTCATGCAGTTTTATAACAGTCAATTTTAAACTTTGCAGACATTTTTTTAATGGTCTGCAAATGTGCATGTGCCTTTTGGCGCGATCTTCAATTTAATGTTTGTCACTTCTGCTAACCGAAGCCTATCTGGTGCTTATGCACGTCTAATTTTTTAGTAGGTATATGGCAAAGCAGCGCGACTAAAGTATTTTAGATGAAATATAGTAGGCAAAATATGTAGCGCCACGCACCAAACTTGCATATATCATGGGATATATTCATGCGCGGTTTGTGGGGAAATTATTCGCCATACAGTTGGCCGCTATAGGTCAGATTTTCATGTAGTTTGCCTAAAACGTCACCAAGCGCCAAATAGTGTCGTGTATATTTTTCATTCCAATCGCATTGTTGTGGATATTCGTACTAATTTATACCATTGAACTGTAGGGAAGTTTCATCATTTTTCTCAAAAGGAAATGCAATTGTAACGGAGATAAATTTTCTGCTGAAATTTGCTGCATGGCTAAAATTGTGGCCAGAATCTATACTTCTCACAATTTTATCGAGCTAGAACGGGTATGCATAATTTTCCTGTAGGGCCGATAGATATAAATACCCTAAAAATCATCGTAATGTCAGCAGCAGGTCAGAAGTTATACGAGTATCCACAACATTGTACCGAGCCAAACGCCGAAGCTTTGACGTTATGTTAAATCTAGGTTTAGTTTTATTTTAGCTCATCTGAGCAGGTGCGTCGTGCGTCATGCGATGTGCGTGGTCAACAATTTCCTTTAAATGCGAACTCCTCCTAAACCCTTGGACAAACTTATTAGGAATGTTGCCTGGGTAGCTCCCTACCAAATAACTAAAATCGTTCCGCTTCGATAAACTAGATGGCCGCAAGAGCTAAAAATAGAAAAATCTTTAAACGCCAACTCCTCCTGTACACTTTGGCCAATTTCATTCAAGCTTCATAGGAATGTTGCTTAGGTGACTATCAACTTAAATAGCTTAAACGGTTCTGCTCCGATGAGCAAATTGGCCGTCAGAGCTAAAAATAGAAAAACATCGTAAACTTTCTTCAAACGCGAACTCCTAAACCCATGTGCCAATTGGATTCAAACTTCACAAGAATATTGCCTAGATGACTTCCTACCAAAATAGTAAAAATCATTCCTCTCTGACGAACAAGATGGCCGCCAGAGCTAAACATAGGAAAACTCCTCAAACAACAACTCCTCCTGTACCCTTTGGTCAATTTCATTCAAACTTCATAGAAATGTTGCTTAGATGACCCTCTACCAAAATAATAAAACAATCCCAGTCCGATGAACAAACTGGCGCCAGACCTAAAAATAGAAAAACATGGTAAATTTGCTTCAAACGCGAACTTCTCTTTAAACCCTGGGGTCAATTTGATTCAAACTTCACAGGAATGTTAGGTAGGTGACTCCCTACCAAAATAGCTAAAATCGTTCCGCTCTGACGAACAAGATGGCCACCAGAGCTAAAAAATAGAAAAAAATATCTTCAAACGACAACTCCTCCTGTACCCTTTGGCCAATTTCATTCAAACTTCAAAGGAATGTTGCTTAGATGATCCTCTACCAACGTAGCTAAAACGATCCCGCTCTGCTGAGCAAAATGGCCGCTATAGCAAAAAATAGAAACAACATCGTAAATTTGCATCAAACGCAAACTCCTCCTAAACTCTTGGGCCAATTTTATTCAAACTTCACAGGAATTCTATGTAGGTGACTCCCGACCAAAATACCTACAATTGTTTCACTCTGATGAACAAGAGGGTTGTCAGAGCTAAAATTAGAAAAAAAAAAAACAACTTCAAACGACAACGCCTCCTTTACCCTTCGACCAATTACATTAAAACTTCATAGGAATGTTGCTCAGATGACCCTCTACCAAAATAGCTAAAACGATCCCACTTTGATGAACAGAATGGCCTCCAGAGCTAAAAATAGAAAAACATCGTAAATCTGCTTCAAACGCCAACTTTACCTAAACCCTTGGGCCAATTTGATTCATACTTCACAGGAATGTTGCCTTGAAATTAGCTAAAATCACTCCCCTCTGATGAACAAGATGGCAGCCAGAGCTAAAAATAGAAAAAAAAATCTTCAAACGACAACTTCTCCTGTACCCTTGGACCAATTTCAAACTTCGTAGGAATGTTGTTTAGATGACCTTCTACTAAAATACTTAAAACGATCCCGCTCCGATAAACAATATGACCACCTGAGCTAAAAATATAAAAACGTAAATTTGCTTCAAACGCAAACTCCTCCTGAACCCTTGGGTCAATTTGATTCAAACTTCACAGGAATGTTGCCCAGGTGACATCATACCAAAATAGCTAAGATCGGTCTGCTCTGACGAACAAGATGGCCACCAGTGCTAAAATAGAATGTACTAGAGACAGTGACATTCAGGTGAACGAATCAGGGCCCTCTGGTCATAACTTTTGAACTATTTGAGATACAGCTTTCACATTTGGCACGTATGTTCCTTCTGACCAGTCAACCCTACTACATTACCTACCGTTTCATTTCTACAATGTGGATCCAGGGCCAGGGCCATCATGGCCCTTTTGTTGTATGAACATGCTTGTAGGTTTGGAGGGTTTTTTTCCCTAGTATACCCAACTGTCTGTAGCCTATTCTGGATTTATTGTAGAAGCCCCCTTGGTGTAGTGATTATGCTACTCGCTTTATAAGCCAGGGATCTCAGGATCGATCCCGGGCTTCTCAAGAATTCGAATGAGTCTTTAAATCGGGATCCTCTCTCCGTATGACCCTAGACGTTGGTGAGGCGTAAAACTCGGGCACTCTGGATTCATTTAGGCTTTTTATAGAACCATTGTATAGAACATATTTATTAACGTCGGGTCATTTGTTCGATCCATATAGCTTTTGACTACTGGTTGTTAGAAAACCGTGGTCCCATCTCCATATGACATTAGGTGTTCAGGGGACGTAAAATTTAAGACAGATTTAACCATATCTTCATCATCAGGGCGAACTCTTAGACAAGAGCCTGACGGGTTTTCCGTGATGATGAACCGTTATGAATTGGTATTGTAAGCATGTTCATGTTGTGTAGGGAGAATTTTGTTTAAGAAGAATTTCGTGTCCATTTTTTCACCTGAATGCACATGTAAATAACGTGATTTTGATTTGCGAGTACTGCACTCCTAGGATGATAAGTTTGGGCATTTGGTCGTCACACGTTATAACGGCCTGAGCGGCGTAGTTGACGTCAGCAACGTCATCAACGTCGCAAAGACGGTTCTAACGTTACGTCTACCAAATACGGAAATGATTTTAGCTTAGTATTGGACGGTAAACAGTGCAGGTCCGTTCATACTTTTGCTATGGCAAACAGTGTGTTCCCTATCAGATGTTGATTCGCGTTGTGTAGAATTATTACTAGAATAGGTAAAAATCTTCCTGTTTTTAGTTTCTAGCTGTTGTTAATGGAATGAATTTGTGAATAGCTATTAGCTATATTTGTGAGTCGTATCGCTGAGAAGGATATGAAATTGAGTTTTTGTTATTTTGTTTTCTGTAATTGGCGAATGGCCATGTATCGCAAAGGCGCAGTCTGTTCAATTGCCTCTTACATGTGCTGCTGCAGTGAGCAGGAATTTGATGAGTATTATGCTAAGTTATAGTGAGCATTAATTGATTTCTGTAGTGCTCAGTAAGGGAGCATAAATTTAGTATTCTTGTCTCAAGCACTGGGTGCTGATATTTTGTTGCACAGTCAAGCTGAGTTCAAGCTGAGTTCTGCTGCGCGGTTATTGTCGAATGCACTAATCAGCCTGTTTGTCTGGTCGGCGCATTAACATATTCAGACTTCTCCGGGGCGGGGATCATGATGTAGAGTACACGTTTCGTGAACAGTATTTAAGTTGTTTATCGTCGTTTCTGGCATTTTATGTTGGGGGTGACGTGGTGGAGCGACTTGCTGCTCCCTGGTCTACATGGGCAGGTATTGATTATGAACGACGGGTCATAGGGTCGTAGAGGCGGGCAAACCCAGATCGCGGACCGTCCCCACCACAGTTACTGAGATTTCATATTTACTTGACTGAGTCGTGGTGGCGAACACCGGCTTCTCAAGATGCCAGAGATTGAAATTGAGTTAACGACATAAATAGTTGACATTGATGTGGACTGAGGTAACTTTAAATATGTTGTAACATAAATAGTTGACATTGATGTTCCTCAACCGGAATACAAGAGCATTAGTGCAGTGACGTAAGTCCACCCGAAGTGGGCTTATATTTTTTTCTGCCGGCATTTGTTTCGTTGGTTACTTTATTTCCTTTGTTCGTGTACTTTGTGTTATTTGTTTCTGTATAATTTTCACGTTACCGTTCCGAGCACGGGACAGCGCCGTGAAATGTCATAGAAAGAAGTAAAATGTTTAGTGTTGTTGTTGGTATTGTTGTAAAAAGTTATTGTTAATAATTTATGTCTTTATATATAATATCTTTCTGGTGCCTTGCCCCACAGTTGCCCGTTCACCTGTCAGAGATCACCTTCGGTCGTCTTGTCAGCATGTGGGTTAGCGGGACGCCGTTACCCGACATGTAACACTGCTCCACTTTTGATCTTTGCCATTTTTTTTTCTTGGGGGTAAAGTTTGCTGCTGACAGACGTCTGTAAATAGCCGATTTTCGCTAAATTTGCCAAGTCCTGACCGATGGATGTATACAAGGATAAGCCGCACTCCGGGCTTGCAGAAATAGGTTTGTCTGCCACGTAGAGCTGAAACCAACCGAGCATGGGTACTTGGAGACCGCTTAGAAGTCCTTAGCCTGCCCAGGAAACGTGTTGCCAGTACGTCTAGGTGATATGACTTGAGATGTCATTTCATCTCAATGTCAAGTAAAAGTCCCATACATTTGTCTGCTAAATGTCGAGTGAAAAATCCCGAAAATCTTAGAGCTCTCGTAAAAAACATTCATCACGAAAACATGCCTATGTAATTTTGACCCCCTTGAACCCCACTTTTATATAGTAAAACTGGGGTTTCCGGTGGTATACCTTATTTTCTTATTTCTGCTCTAAAATAAAGATTGTGGGTACTCGTTAGAACCGCCTCGATGAGGCGGTTCTAGCGATTGCCCACAATCTATATTTTGAGAAGAAATAAGAAAAATATCACAATTTTTCATCTTAAAATTTTCATTTTTTTTTCGGCGATAAAGGTGGCAATGTATTTGTATAGGCGTGTTTTCGTAATGTGATGGCCTGAAAGTCATTCAAGAGGTACCTGCTTCGTCACTTACTTCGAGCTTAGAGCTCTCGTAAAAACATTTTAGGCTCAAAAGTTCAATTTTGACTACAATGCAATAAGAACAATTTGATCATCTTTTCTGAAAAAAAAAAAAAAAAAAAAAAAAAATAGCCGACTCGGTATTTCTGAGTGATACGCGTCTGACTGGTGACCAGGAGTTCGCGGGTTTGATACCTGTCAGGTGGGCAACGTTCTTTCCAGGAGACTGGTCAAAATTGTTTTCAGGAAGGACAGCTGTCAGTTTCTGGCGATTGAATGTGCACTATACTGATACCGCTTATTCACATAGCCCTGCTCATGAACAAATTCCGACACAGCTCAGCTGATAGGTACTATTATGTCTACATGATCATTATATCCATGCTTGTTTTGGATATGTTATATTAAAAAAGACTGTGGCAGACCCGGCGACCTCCTGACGCATCCGACTGTGCCACACGGGGACGGCCTATCAGTGAAATGCATGATAGCCCCCGCCCATCGGGGCTTGAAGAAATAGATGGGTTGCATGATGCTTCCACGCAGAGCTGAAAACGACCCGCACACGAGTACTGGTAAACCGCTTAGAGGATTTAAGCCTGCCCAGGCAATGCGGTGCGAGTCGGTCCGTCCTTGCTTATAAACGATATTGGTTTCATTGGGCGGCAGGGCTTGAGATGCCATTTCATCTCAATGTCGGGTAAAAGTCCCACAAACTTGGAAGCAAATCTCCTAAATGACCTTTACAGTGTTGACGGGGGCGTTACACTTCAAATTAAACACATGAATTGATATGCATGGTCATGACATGCGATCTTAGACATTGCAAATACTTTTGAAACATAATTGAGGGAGCCTGTGCCCCGATTTCCACATCTTAAATTAATAATCATTCAAGCATATTTTTCAAAACGGTCAGCCATAATTATTAATATTAAGAGTTAAATTAAGATGGTTTCAAGGCTCGAATCATCTGTGAGCAGCAAAATTTTCGAGAAATGGCTGGTGACAGACGTCTGTCAGCACGGAGCACATTTCACGTAAATTGGTTGGTGACGGACGTCTGTCACTATAGCCTCTTCCTTAAATAATATTAAAGTGCAATAAAGTGGTATCAAATGGTTAGAGCTAGAATCCTAATTTTTATATATAGCATCAGCACTATGAAAAATAAGTGGACTCGTTTTTTTTTTTTCTGTTTTTTTTTTTTTTTTTTTTTTTTTGTTTTTCTGTCGAAGCTTTTCTTGCATAGTTATTCTCCTTATTACCATTTTACGACCTGGGCATTGGAGTGTGCGCATCATGAAAACACGCCTATATAATTTTGACCCCCTTGAACCCCACTTTTATATTGTAAAACTGGGGTATACAGGGGTATACATTATTTTTCTTATTTCTGCTCCAAAATATAGATTGTGGGTACTCGTTAGAACCGCCTCGATGAGGCGGTTCTAACGAGTGCCCACAATCTATATTTTGGGCAGAAATAAGAAAAATATCACAGTTTTTCATCTTAAATGTTTCATTTTTTCGACGATAAAGGTTACACTGTATTTGTAAAGGCGTGTTTTCGTAATGGCAACTCCTCATACAACTTTGCAGGCATTTTCGTCGTCGTGGTCTGTAAATGTGCATTTATTAGCTCGTCTGTTTTTTGAAAAAAAAACTTTCGAGCTATTGTCATCACTCCGGCGTCTGCGTTGTCGTTGTCGTCGTCTGGCGTCGTCTTGCGTCGTCGTTCCAAAAAAACTTAACCTTGGCTATAACTTAAAAAGTATTAGACCTAGCCTTATGAAACTTCATACACACACTCATCATCACAAGAGCTACATTTTGACCAAGGACCATAACAACATTGTTGATTTTGGCTGAATTATCTCCCCTTTTCCAATTTTTTTCTGAAACACATTTTTTGCTCTCATTTTAATACTATTCACAACAGAGCCTTCAAACTTCACATGAATGTTCCTTGGGACAAGACCTTTTCAGTGATACCACACTTTTTGATCTGTGACCTTGACCTTTGAACTTTGACCTATTTTTCGAAAATTTAACCGAAAACCTTAACCTTGACCATATTTCCAAAAGTATTTGGCCTACCTTCATGAAACTTCATACACATACTCACCATCACAAGAGCTACATTCCCTACAAGTTTTATAACTCCATCTTGCAATTTGATTGAATTATCTCCCCTTTTCTCTCAGTTTTTTTTTAAATTGTTTTTGTCTCTTATTTCAATACTATTCACAACAGAGCCTTCCAACTTCACATGAATGTTCCTTGGGACAAGACCTTTTCAGTCATACCACACTTTTTGACCTGTGACCTTGACCTTTGAACTTTGACCTATTTTTCGAAAAATTAACCAAAAAACTTAACCTTGACCATATTTCCAGAAGTATTTGGCCTGCCTTCATGAAACTTCATGCTCACACTCACCCATCATCACAAGAGCTACATTTTGACCAAGGGTCATAAATATATTATTGATTTTGGCTGCATTATCTCCCCTTTTCCAATTTCTTTCTCAAACACATATTTTGCTTTCATTTCAGTACTGTTTGTAACAGAGCCTTCAAACTTCACACGGATGTTCCTTAGGACAAGCCCTTTTCAGTGATACCACACTTTTTGGCCTGTGACCTTGACCTTTTCACTTTGACCTATTTTTTTAAAAAAATTAACCAAAAACCTGAACCTTGACCATATTTCAAAATGTATTTGGCCTGCCTTCACGAAACTTCATACACATACTCACCATCACAGGAGCTACATTCTTTCCAAGTTTCATAACTCCATCTTTCAATTTGACTGAATTATCTCCCTTTTTCTCTCCATTTTTTAAAACTGTTTCTGTCTCTCTTTTCAATACTATTTGCAACAGAGCCTTGAAACTTCACATCATTGTTCCTTGGTACAAGACCTTTTCAGTTATACCTTACATTTTGGCCTGTAACCTTGACCTTTGCACTTTGATCCATTTTGAAAAAAAAACTCTATGATGCAATTTCACTGATTTGTCTATGTGACATGGAAAAACAGACGAGCATGGCGCCGCTTGCGGTGCTCTTGTTTTTGGCATTATTATCGTCAAATTATTATTTTTATTTGTCTCGTTTAACCTTTTTGTAGGGTTAAATAGAGGATCTTACATGAGTGTTCATGTATTATTGAATTTATTGAACGAGTTGAGGAAAAGGGATAAAATGCGAGGCTTTGCTTTTTCCTCAACGAGTTGAATAAATTCAATAATACATGAACACGAATGCAAGATTCTATTTATCATATGACATTTAAAACGCATTTTATTCACGATTGTTTCATAAAATGTCAATAATCCGTCATTAGTAAACGCGACGTCGTTAAGGACGTCGTACATGTAACGTTACGGGACGTATGTAGCTAATTTGCATATTTAATCCACTAGTGGATTATCGAAAATATTACATGGCGTTATTACACTCTTAGACGCGACGTCATATAATAAATACTATTAAAGTGCATTATAGAGGGTGCCGCAAATGGTTAGAGCTAGAATCTTGCAATTTCATATATATAGCATTACCATGAAAACATCACGAAAACACGCCTATATATAATTCAGACCCTTGAACCCAACTTTTGTGTAGTAAAACTGGGGTTTACAGGGGTAAACCTTATTTTCCTAATTCCTGCTCTAAAGTATAGATTGTGGGTACTCGTAAGAACCGCCTGAATGAGGCAGTTCTAACGAGTACCCACAATCTATATTATGAGCAGAAATAAGAAATATCACAATTTTTCCTCTTTAACATTTTCGTTTTTTCGGCAGTAACATTTACAATGTATTTGTTTAGGCGTCTTTTCGTAATGATAAGCAAACCATATTTTTCATTGGCTTTCTCCTTGCATAGTACTTCCCCCTTATTTTAACCATTTTAGACTTAGGCATTTGATAACAAGATGGCGAGTACTTTGTGTGCACAACTCCAATCAACTGAAAACTTCGTAGGCTCTTTTTTTGGTTTTGGTTTTGCGGCCCTCTCAAGATTAATTCACTCATATCGAGCCGATCGTTAATCAGAGGTGGGCGAACACCGGAGTACCCGGAGAAAAACCACCTGACCTTCCGTTGCAGAACTTGGCGTCTCACATGTGACCCAAGCGAGGCTCGAACCACATCGGTGAGAGACCTAATGATCAAGAGTCGGCGCTCTTAACCACTAGGCCAAGGAGGCCCGTGTAGGCTCTTTTGTCATAGTCTGCAGATATACATGTGATTTTGACATTATCATTAATTTATCTTTTGTCACTTTCGACTTTTGAACTCAGCCGTTTTTGCTGCTTAAGGATGATAGTCAATGCATGTTTAAGGTAAAACATATAGTTGGTTACAAACATTCTAGCTTTTTGTTGTTTCATCGGTTAATGGCCTGATATCAGTTTACGTGCGCATTTTCTGCTACAAGACATTGATATTGCGCACAGCGATGATTCTGATCAGACTGCGAAGATCCGCATGCTGAGCTGAGCTTTCACTGGAAGATACATGTCGCCTAACGTGGTTCCCTAGTAATCTGATATATGATTAATGGATACTACTGTATAAACTCAATCTGTGTATAAGTATGTTCGTATATGGTTTTGAGTAACACCCTGTGGCGCCAATGAGGTGCAGATTTCTTTTCTTTTTTTCTTTTTCGGATGCTTTACGCGGTGATAGTTTTTGTTTTCTTTGTTGGAGCCTTATATGCTCATTTCGTTTCTATTTATAGAATCATGGTGTTGCTAGTGTTAAGGCGAATGGATACACCTCTGGCCAGATTTTTCCGCCTTCGGGACTTCTGGTTCGCTTTTCTATAGCTCAGTCACACGGAGAAAGGGGTCTACTCTTAATGAAAAGAATTTTCTCCTCGGGAGCAAATTCTTTCCTTTAAGAGTTGACCCCTATTAACAAGAGAGACAAAAATACTTTTGAAGGAGTTGCTTTCCCTGAAGGTGTACCCATTCCCCTAAAGCAGAATTGACACAATTTAAGGGGAAGCAACACTTCAAAACTATTTATATGCCTGCTTTTTTTTTTTAAGAAAGAATATTGTTCTTTGAGAGTGTGTCTTTTAAGAAGGGGACAGTTTTGTAGTGTGTGTGTGTGTGTGTGTGTGTGTGTGTGTGTGTGTGTGTGTGTGTGTGTGTGTGTGTGTGTGTGTGTGTGTGTGTGTGCAAACAAGGTTCTGTGCGGGCAATAGCAAGAATGTTGAAGTTTTCTGGGCCTAACTAACGAAGATATTGTTACATTTTAAAGGGTACTTCTCGTCCCACCCAAGCAGCAAAAATTGCTCATCCATATGACTTGAGGTCCCCTTTTCTGTCTAAAACCTGACACACCGAGATCTAATTACCTTCATGCGAATTTCAACGGAAACAATGTCGATTTCTGGTCAATGACTTTACTTGTCTCATTAAACATATCAGCTCATCATGTTTACAATCCCCTGTGATGAAAACTCCTGTAAACCTACTTTATATACAGAAAATTTGTGTTTATGGTGTAAACGTTATTTTTCTTATTTCTGGTCCTATGCATAAGTTGTTAGCGCGTTAGAACCGCCTGAATGAGGGGTTCTAACGAGCATCCACAGCCTATGTTTGGAGTAGGAAAAATATCACAGTAGGACAAATATCACAGTTTTTTATCTCTGCTTAAAAGAAGGTCAGGGTCACTCATTGTCTATAAAATTCACGGATCTTAACATATTCATGTTACCATTACCTGCAAGTTTAAAGAAAATCCAAGTAAAGTTCATTGAACTATGCAGCAAAGAAAGTAAATTATAAGCATTTTGAGCAAACAAGGGACATCACTCCCTGACTGCTGTAAAATGACTGTTGAGTTGGTTTTCAAACATTTTCGGAATCAAATTGTTTGAAAGTGTATCCATGTCCTCTTCATAGATCAGCATGCAAATATATGACAAGTCAAATGTGCAGCTGGACGAATGGATCGATGGACTGACGGACATATGACCGACAACCATGCTCTGGCCAGTATTACAACACCCCTAGAGACTCTGTCACTGTCCACCTTCTCTGCAAGTTTCATAAAGAACTGATCAAAACTAAAAAAAGTTATGCTGATGGCAATGTGAATAATAAACTAATTCAGCAACCAATGGCACACAACCCTAAGATAATCTGATTTAGCCAGTTGTTAACTTGTTTAAGCTTCTGTCCGAGTCCATCTTATCTGCAAGTTTCAGTATGAGACAAACCAAACTAAGAGTCTGGTGAAAAGGCAAAAATAGGCACTTTCAGCAACCAAGGGGGCTCAGCTCTACAAGTATAGGTCGACCTTGCCAGTTTTGAAATTCATCCCAGTTTTTATGTAAGCCGGTTTCGGGAATAAAATGCAACATAATAAGTTTCGGAAAGAACTGATCCAAACTGAAGAAGTTATGCTGATGACAATGTCGAAAATAAGCGATTTCTGCAATGAAGGGGATGATTAATGGCCAAGGTCGACCAAACCGGTTTTTGAACTCATCTCCAGCTTACCTATACGAGTGTAAGTTTCAGAAAAGCTCCGATCATGCGGATGACAAGGTCGAACATAGGCATTTTTCAGCAATCAAGTGGATGTAACTCCAATGATTATTTGGTCGACCTAGCCAGTTCTTACTCATCGGCAAGCGTATATCCCCATTCTACATACATGTAAGTATCAGGAAGATCCGATTAAAATTTCAGTTCATATGCTGATGAGAATGTCAAAAATAGTCATTTTCAGCAAAGTAGGAGATATAACTGAATAACTAATAGGCCGGCCTCACCAGTTTTCAAACCCACTTATCCCTATCCTAATTATATATAAGTTTTAGGAAGATCCGATCAAAACTAAATGACTTATATTGATGACAAGTTCAACAATAGGCATTTCAGCAACCAAGGAGGCATACGTCTATGATAACTAGGGCAACCTTGCCAGTTTTCAAACTCGTCCGAGCTTTTATGCCCAGACTACTTTTATGTAAGTTCCAGGAAGATCTGAATAAAAGCGAAGTTTTTATGTTGATAACACGGTCAAAATAGTCATTTTAGCAACCAAGGGAACATAAGATTGATAGGTCTACCTCGCCAGTTTTCATCTCATCTGAGGTTTTCCCCAACTTACTTATATGTAAGTTTCAGGAAGATTCGTTCAAAATTGGAGGAGTTGTGCTAATGAGACTAAAGTCCATATGCTGATTGCAACGTCTAAAATAATCATTTACAACAATGAAGGGGACATACTTCTATAGCTTAAAGGTCGATCTGGCCAGTTTTCAAAGCCATGCAAGCTTTATCCCCACCTGACTTATGACAAGATTAAACATAGAGATTTTTAGCAACCAAGGTGACGTACGTGCATGAATGATATGCCTAACTCACAAGTTTTCGTGTAAACACTATTTATTAACTTCTTTTGAATTACAAGAATACAATTACACGTTGTATGAAAAAAAAAAGTTCCACAGGATTTGAAAACAAGCATAAATGCTTATACTAATCATCTCCTGCAATAAAGGAGCAGGTATATCCGTTTCCGATAATCTGAAAGTAATAAATTACATTACTGGATACATATACGCTTGAATGATATCAAAGAGAGAGAGAGAGAGAGAGAGAGAGAGAGAGAGAGAGAGAGAGAGAGAGAGAGAGAGAGAGAGAAGTGAAGTGCTGCACGCAATATGATAGGCTCATAGACAGTAGTACTCATGACGTAAACCGCTTCGTCCTACGATTATAAGCATGAACAGCCTTGAAAATTTCTTCGTTTACACGAACAGGAAAGTCCATATTTCCAAACAAAAGAATGTCAACTGATATGATGTTTGAGTATCTGTTAACTATGTTTAACATCTCCATTCTGGCATTGGCATACCGATGGCAAACTAAAAGATAATGTTTGTTGTCTTCTATCGAGCCACAAACGCAATTAGGACTAGGTACTAGGTTTCGCTGATGTAGGTAGTAGTGTAAAGAACTACATTCAGTCTATTCTGAGTTGTTAATACCAACCTACTTAAATATAAGTTTCAGGAAGATTCGATCAAAACTGAAGGAGTTATGCTGATGACAATGTCGAAAATAGGCATTTTACCAAGCACGGGGACGTAACTCCATGATTAAAATGTCCAACTAGCCAGTTTTAAGACTCCTTAAAGCTTTAATCCCCAGTCTACTTTTTGTAAGTTGTAGGGAGGTCATAAAAAACTAAAGATGTGGTAACACGCATTTTCCCTTGTAAGTCTCTGGAACCTTGCAACCAAACTTTTCATTCAATTTCGATAAAAAGTTTATGTCATCAATCCCCCACCAGATTCATGCTACATGCGAGAAATGGTTGAGATCAGCCCGCAGGCTGCAGAGATATAACTTGTCAAAAGTGCCGACGGACGGACGACGGTCGAACGACGGGCGGACTAATGTACTATAAGCGCCCCTGGAGCCTTCGGCCCAGGTGAGCTAGAATAAAAATCAAAAAGGTTGCCTTTGGAAACAAAGAACACATAAAAGAACGAAAATCGGAGACTTGGTTTTATTGAGTCTCTTCATACACAGCAATATAGTTTGCAAGGTTGCATACGCCTCCTAGCACCGGCTTAAGCGATATTCGATTTTCAAAGTACCCAGAATGGGCTCAATGATCCCAAAGAAAAAGAAAATATGATCTATACTATGATGAAGCACGGGGAGACCTTTTAGAAATCAGGAAAATAATGTATACCCTTCTAAATCCCATTTCCCTAAATAATGTGGGGTATACAAGGGTATTAAATACGCTGTGTTACAAGTATTAATCTAATACCTCAAGGCTCTATCCTTTTAACGATTTGGTTGTTTGGTTTGGAGTTTAATCTCTAGCAGGTCAGTTTATCTAACCACACTTTTCCTGGGCATACATATACATCAGCCGTCAACCAGTACACTGCCCATGGTTTCATCTGAATCAGCGGAAGGAAGAGCATGGCAATAGAGTCCGTGATTAATCTCGACGAAAGAATGTTGTCGACCCGGCGGGAAACGAACCGCCTAATCAACAGTAAATTAAACAATTAAAGGAGCAAACACATATTTCCTTATTGTAAGAAGATGTAAGCAGTATGAGGGTGCGCATTATCCTGCATCAGAATGAAATTGTCACCGATTGTCCCAGCGAAAAGCCTCACAATAGGATCTAGAATTTCATCTCGATACCGTAATGTAGTCAATTTTATCACGAAAAGTCCGTTCGGCTTGAAATTCCACCCCATACCATCACTGACCCACCTCCACAATGTTGCAGTCCTCATATCGTTCTCCAGGTCGTCTCCAGACACGAACACGTCAATCACATGCACTCAGGTGAAATCTTTCATCCGTGAACAGAACTGTACGACAGTCTTGCAATTGCCAGGTCTGATGTGCTTGGGCAAACTCATAACGCCGTGAACGATGTTGCCTGGTGACTATAGGCCCTCTTGCCGGACGCCTGGTCCTCAGATCACCTCCATGTAACCTGTTACGTATTGTTTGATAGGATATCCTTTGACCAACTGCACTCTGGAAATCGATTTGTAGCCTTCTGTCCGTGTACTGCCGATTTAGTAGCGCTAGATTTCGAAGATATTGAGCTTTCCTTTGTGACGCCATGCGGTTCGGCCTTGCCCTTCTCGTCTAGTAAACTCGCCCGTCTTCTGGTAGCGTCTCCATAGCCTGGCAACAACACTTCTCGATACATCAAAGCTTTCAGCAACGATCCTTTGGATGTACCTACTTTCAAGCAAAGCGACAGCTAGAGCGACCTCAACTTCTTCCACAATATGAAGTAAATAACGCATAACAGAAGAATTGATATGTTTCTGACCCAAACTCAAATTTTGAACAGATCGCCCCATACAGAATTTCAGCTGTTTTATAGGGGTATCTATGCTGTAGCTCACATTCTTGCTTTGCAGGTGAACCTTGCTTCTTGACGTTTGCATGAACATTGTTAAGAGAAGTCACTTTAAAATAGAACCTTGCCTTGAGTTTGAAAATTGCCAAGCGGTGATGTTATACAGGCTTAAAAGTTGGCTCCTTTAATTGTTTTCAGCAGTGTGTATGGTGCTCAACTGGGTTTAAATCCGGTGAAAAGACAGGCCAAGGAAGAACTTGCACACCATTTTGATTGAAAAAGTGCATGGTTATATATACTCAGATTCAAGGGCAACGCACCAATCGTAATATACCTCAAACGTTAATGATTCACAATATTTCCAGCATTTGATCACATTTAATGAAATTTCAATAACTTATTCACAGACTCACTACAGAACTACAGCATTTTATTGGCTGCAGAGATACGGAGACTCGAATAAGTAGAAGTACAACAAAGATCTGGAATCGATACAATTAACATCCATCAAAGACACCAAAGGGAAAGAAACACAAACATTAAGCGACCAGACCATAATGGAAACCTGAACAAAGGAAGGCCATAAGGACAGTTTTTTGTTTTGTTTGATTTGAGGTTTAACGTCCCCGTCAACACTGTAAAGGTCACGTTGCTTCCAATTTTGTGGGACTTTTACCCAACATTGAGATGAAATGACATCTCAAGCCCTGTCGCCCAATGAAACCAATAGGGTTTATTAGCATGGACGGTCTGCCTCGCACCGCGGTTCCTAGACAGGCTTAGCTCCTCTTAGCGATTTACCAGTACTAGTGCGCGGGCCGGATTCAGCTCTGCGTGGAAGCATCGTGCAGCCCATATATTTCTTCAAGCCCCTATGGGCGGGGGCGGTCATAAGGACAGTTACTTTCCCACAAAATGACCATATGGTCATCCAAAATAAAAAGACACAAGTGATACACACAGTAAGTAACAAACAACAACATAAATAAACCGCCACAGAAGAACCGCCTTGGAACGGTCATTAGAAAGATTTCCACTGGGGGGCTTAAATCGATTTTACGTGGCCACAATCCTCGCCCTTACTTCCGTCGCGATTTAGACAAATAATTTGTTCAGTCCGCATGAAGGCCTCCTAATTCATCAGTGCAACATCTCCGTGAACACAAAAAATCAAAGAACCACAGAGGTGAGACAACGGTGAGGACTCGACAGCAAGAAACCACTGAAATGCTGGAGCAAAAGAAAACCAACAGTTAAGTCAACACACCCGAAAAATCAAAATCACATACCTAATACCGGGTATGTCCACCATTCTTGGCATCGACGCCTTATGCTTCGAATTAAACGCTGTATCTGGTCTTGTCCCATTCTTCCTGTAATGGCAAGCTGCTGACGGTTGATTGACGGATGACGTCGGCTGTACATACGTTTTCAGAGCTGGTCCCAATGGTGCTCAATTGGGTTTAAATCCGGTGAAAAGAAGGCCAAGGAAGAACTTGCACACCATTTTGATTGAAAATGTCCATGGTTAGCCTCGCAGAATGAGCACTTTCATTGTCCTGTTGGAAAAGCGTTATGTCACCATTATTGCGACAAAACGGTACCACCTCAGGCTCTTAGATTACATCGATGTACCGACGTGCCGGCAAATTACCATCAATAACGATGAGTGGGGTTTTGTGGCGCTCTGAGATCCCTACCAACACCATTACGCTACCACCACCCCAACGTGACACCTATTTAACACAACAGTCTTGAAATCGCTCCCCACGTTGACGCCATACTTTACGCCGCCTATCAAACATTTCAACACAAAAACGAGACTCGTCCGTGAACAGTACACCAAGCTGTGTCCCTCGGATACTCTGTCCACACCAATTAAAGCGACTGATTCGACGTTCCACCGTCAAAATTTCCCCCTATACGTCTTATGGCTAGAAATAACGTTTCTGGAGACCCCGCAGTACAGTTAATGAGTTTACGCGTAGGTCATGGGTTCCCAGTTTCTCCTGGGCAGTTTTCACAGACGTCCTGAATCGGTCGCGCAAATGACTCAAAACAATGTACCGGTCCTGCTGACGTGTAGTAACAAGTTTACGTCCAGGGCGTTGTCTATCGTCCACAGACCCCGTAGCGCTGTGCCTTTCAACCAATCGAGCAATCGTAGTGTGCGAAGAACCGTTACGCTCTGCAACTTGGTGGTAAGAAAGCCCACCTACAACCATGCCGAGGGCATGATGACGATCGACGTTACTTAGACGTCCCATTGGCTTGTTCTTATGAAAAGTTTTGCTGGCTTTTTAACGAAAAGAAACTGGACTTTATAATGACAGTCAAAAAAGTGCCAAAATATCGTGATTACGATTTTTTGGGCATTTTGCACGTGCACAAGCACGCAGTATTCATGTCAAACAAACTCGTGCTTCGATGACAACTTTACAATACCGTATTTATCAGTTGAAAAAGTCAGCCATTTTTACCTTAAACTAAAGAGTGAGTGAGTGTTTGAGTTTTACGTCTCACTAACAGTTAAGGTCATTCGGAGACGGGACCTCGGTTTAAAGACTCATCCGAAAGTCTGGAGAAGCCCGGGGTCGATCCTGCGATCCCTGGTTTACAAGGCGAGTAGCATAAACACAACACCACGGAGGCTTCTCTTAAACTAAAGAAATCAAAGTTCCAAAAGTGGTGCGTTTTCATTGAATCTGAGTATATATACACATTTTTTATCATTGATATATACATAATTACGAAAGCCTAGGAGGGCCACTTTCAAAAAGAAAAAAAAACCTTTCTCGTTATTACGAGATAACTATGTCGTTATTACGAGATAACTATGTCGATATTACGAGATAATTATGTTGTAATTACGAGAAAACTAAGTCGTTCTAACGAGACATTTTTTTCTCGTTATAACGAGATAACTATGTCGTTATTACGAGAAAACTAAGTCGTATAAACGAGATACTATCTCGTATTAACGCGATAGCTATCTCGTTATCAATAAGTAATCTTTAGCAACATTTTTTTTAGCTAGCGGGGGCTCAGAGAAAAGTGCCTTTGGCACCGACGAGAAGATCCGAAGTAACAACACCACTTCAACAAGAGCATCTTCATTAAACACATGCATATACACAGGTATATGGACACGCGTGCACAGAGGCATACATACAGACACACACGGACGTACCCTTCCCGCTAACCACCCCCATGCACATATAAGTAATGATTGTGACAGGTGGCAGATATTGTTTATGCTGCTTGGTTGACTCATATCATATGGCCCTCTCAACAACAATTCAGTCGTTCTGAGATGGGACCTCGGTTTGAAATCTCATTCAAAATACGAAGGACCAAGACATTCGTCTACGACACCTTATGTTTGTTTGATTGAAGTGAGGTTTAACGTCCCCGTCAGTACTATTAAGGTCATTTTGGAGATATTGCTTACAATTGTGTGGGACTTTTACTAGACATTGAGATGAAATGACATTTCAAGCACTGTCGCTCAATGAAACCAATAGTGTTTACATGCATGGACGGTCCGACTCGCGCCACTATTCCTGGACAAGCTTAGAACCTCTAAGCGGTTTACCAGTACTCATGTGCGGTTGGTTTCAGTTCTGCGTGGAAGCATCAGGCAGCCCAATCTATTTCTTCAAGCCCCGATGGGCGGGGGCCGTCACCTTATGTATGCGGCGAGAATGAGTAATTACTTGAAAAATCAATGAATGTTTCATCTTCGTCTTCTTCGTAATCTTCTTCTTCTTCTCCTTCTTTTGTGGTGATAATGAGATAATTATCTCGTAATATTGAGGTAATTTTCTCGTAATTACGAGTTATTTTTCTCGTTATTACGAGTTAATTATCTCGTAATAACGAGTTAGTTATCTCGAAATAACGAGATAACTAATTCGTTATAACGACAAAACTAACTCGTAATAACGAGATAACTAACTCGTAATTACGATAAAACTAAGTCGTAATAACGATATAACTAACTCGAAATAACGGGATAATTAACTCGTAATAACGGGAATTGCAACAACATCCAGAAGTCTTACAAGGGCCATTGAGACCTAGTTCCAAGTGATCCTCGGTACTTTAGCTCACCTGCCTGCCAGGGCTCAGCAAGCAATAATTATGGGAATCTGTTCTGGCAGCGGTAGTGCTGTTAGCGGTGCATACCACTTCCTCATTTAATACCATCTTCTCAAGTATACATAAGGTGTCATAGAATAATCCCTGCTTATCAACCTTTTTGATGTGATTTTAAACCAAGGCCCCGTGTCAGTATGGTCAGAGATGAGAGAAAATGACGTTACCTTGTTTACGTTTAAGAATCTCAGAGTAACGTCATGAAACCACGGCTATTCACGGTCAGATTCAGCTCTGCGTGGAAGCACCATGCAGCCAAATTAATTTTTCTAAGCCCCGATGGGCGGGGACGACATGTATCCACAACCATGGAGCTGAATTATGTTTGAATTTACACAAAGTGAGAAGCCCCTTCAGACCACGAATTGTTTCGGTCCTGATGCTACAAACCTTCTCCCACGCCCAACCCAATCAAAAATGAAGCTGATCCTGCTCACAAATTCCAAATGCAAACAATTGTTGGCATTATAAAATTCTTGAGCAGGACAAGCAACATTTGAGCACACAAATGGCCTAATTTGTTTAAATACTGGAAATTATGAGCATTACTTTCATGCTCAACCAAGCCGAGCAAGAAAAAATACCCACAACCCCGGGCCCGGGACCAGACCTAGAAGAATCCTTATTAGGAACTCAAAACCATGCAATAATGGCAGTGCCAGGAACTGTATGGGACGGAGCACAGCATGTGAGTGCGCCCAGCAAAGGCCAAGATCAGACTGCGCATCTGCGCTGTCGGATCCAAGTCCCCCATCAGCCATAATAAAAAAATTGCCAGACTGAGTACGCAGTGAAGGCTCCGACTAAACTGTGCATACCAACTGGCCTTTCCGAATCTCTACAGGGTATTTTATGGCCCTCCCAACAGGAATGTAGTAATACTAACATGGGCCCTTGGTTTAAAATCGCATTAAAAAGACTATTCTCCGACACCTTATGTACCAGGCGAGAATGAGTGATTACTTGAGAAGATGGTAGTAAATGAGGAAGTGGTACGCACCACTAACAGCACTACCACTGCCAGAACAGATTCTCATTATTATTGCTTGCTGAGCCCTGACAGGCAGGTGAGCTAAAGTACCGAGGATCACTTGGAACCAGGCCTCAATGGCCCTTGTAAGACTTCTGGATGCTGTTGCAATTCTCGTTATAACGAGTTAATTATCTCGTTATTAAGAGTTAGATATCTCGTTATTACGACTTAGTTTTCTCGTAATTACGAGTTAGTTATCTCGTTATTACGAGTTAGTTATCTCGATATTACGAGTTAGTTATCTCGTTATAACGAGTTAGTTATCTCGTTATTTCGAGATAGTTATCTCGTTATTACGACTTAGTTATCTCGTTATTACTAGATAATTAACTCGTTATTACGAGATAATTAACTCGTAATAACGAGAAAATTAACTCAATGTTACGAGATAATTATCTCATTATCACCACAGAAGAAGAAGAAGAAGAACAAGAAGAAGAAGAATAAGAAACGTCCACTGACTTCTTAAGTAATTACTCATTCTCGCCGCATAAATAATGTGTCGGCCCCCGCCTATCGGGCTTGAAGAAATAGATTGAGCTGCCTGATGCTTCCAAGCAGAACTGAAACCAACCGCACATGAGTACTGGTAAACCGCTTAGAGGTTCTAAGCCTGCCCAGGAATAGTGGCGCGAGTCGGACCGTCCATGCATATAAACCTTATTGGTTTCAACGAGCGACAGTTTTTGAAATGTCATTTTATATCAATGTTTAGTAAAGTCCCACAGAATTGTAAGCATTGTCTCCAAAATGACCGAAATAGTATTGACAGGGACGTTATACCTCAAATCAAGCAAACAAACATAGGTGTCGCAGAAGAATGCCTTGCTCCTTCGTTTCAAACCGAGGTCCCATCCCAGAACGACTGAATTGTTGTTGAGAGGGCCATAAAATATGAGATAAACAATACCTGCCACCTGTCACAATCATTACTTATAAGTGCGTGGGGTAGGTGATGGGGGAGGATACATGCGTTGGTTGGTTGGTTGATTTGAGGTTTAGCGTCCCCGTCAACACTGTAAAGGTCCTTTTGGAGACGTTCCTTCCAATTTTGTGGAAATGACATCTCAAGCCCTGCCACCCAATGAAACCAATAGGGTTTATAAGCATGGACGGACCGACTCGCGCCGCTTTGCCTGGGCAGGCCTAGATCCTCTAAGGGGTTTACCAGTACTCGTGTGCAAGTCGGTTTCACCTCTGCGTGAAAGCATCTTGCAGCCCATTTATTTCTTCAAGTCCCGATGGGCGGGGGCCGAGGGTACATACGTGTGTGTCTGTCAATGTGCCTTTCTGTGCTAGCGTGTCCATATGCCTGGATCTATGTGTGTTTAATGAAGGTGCTCTTGTTGAAGTGGGGTTGTTAGTTCGGATCTTCTCGTCGGTGCCAAAAGCACTGTTCTCTGAGTTCCCTCTAGCACTGGTGTGAGTGAGTGTGCTAGGTCGGGTATCCAGTACTGAAAACTTTGTTGCTGAAGATTACTTATTTATCTCGTTATAACGAGATAGCTATCTCGTAATAACGAGATAGCTATCGCGTTAATACGAGATAGAATCTCGTTAATACGATTTAGTTTTCTGGTAATAAAGACATGGTTATCTCGTTATAACGAGAAAAAATTCTCGTTACAACGACTTATTTTTCTCGTAATTACAACACAATTATCTCGTTATAACGACATATTTATCCAGTAATAACGACATATTTATCTCGTAATAACGAGAAAAGTTATTTTTTTATCTTTTTCAAAGTGGTCCTTCTAGGCTTTCGTACATAATAACGTTGATCACAATGCAATAATACCTGGACCTTCTAACTAAAGGTGTCCTAGAAAATGAAAGTACTACATGGGTGGTCGTAGGAAAATTTTTCCTTTTCGTTTTGCTCTCGGTATAACAGTATTTGTTTTACATTTTCTTAGAGAAAAATGTATTCCATACATGATCCGGGTAGGTGTCAGAACTGTACTCCGTGCCTTAGCGAGCTAATGGTCAATATATCTATGACGTCATCATTAGACACGTACAACGGTGGTTCTAATGAAAATTGTCATCCTCGTTTTGCTTTCGGTATAACAGTATTTGTTTTACATTGTCATAAAGAAGAATACCCGCCTTACATGATCCTTGCAGGTGTCAGATCTTCACCCCGGGCGTAAGCGAGCTATAGGCCAATATATCTCTGACGTCATATTAAGCCATAGGTAATTCACTGTCACTTATAGCGAGTGAACAATTCTTGTGCGATTTCACACTAATTCTATTTTATAAACAGTAGAAATGCTAGCGATAGAGGCTTTTGTAAACTTTTTATGCCCACGAATCTTTCCGAATCAAGAATTCGGGGGCATATAGTTTTTGGTCTGTCTGTCTGTCTGTTTGTCCGCAAAAACTTTAACATCGGGCATAACTTTTGAATGGTAACTGATATGGCTTTCGTATTTCACAGGTGTATTCCTTATCACAAGGCCTTTCCAGTGGTACCATAGCTTTTGACCTCGTGACCGTGTCCTTGACGTATGACCTATTTTTTAAAAAAATCTTTAACATTGGCCATAACTTTTGATTGGTTAGCGATGTGGCTTTCATATTTCACAAGTGCATTCTTTGTCACAAGAATTTCTAGTGGTATCATATTTGGAGATGGTAGCTTCTTTTTGCTACCTTTGCTGTAATCTTTCGACTACATCGCGTATTAAAACATCCTGGAAGCAGTTCAAGGAGCTACTACCAGTTTTGTCTTCCCCGCCATCTCTCATTCAAGTCAAGTGGCCGTGTGTACAGCTTGTGTGCGGAGCGCAATGCGCCATGCCAGCGAGACTTGGCCACCTCCAATGACAGGGCAATGATCAGACAGATCTGCAATAGCAAGTTGCAAGTCACTGTCAGTGAGCTACTTGCGCGGCCTGACATTGAGGACCTGGACCTCATCCTTGAGGCGGGAAGGCTGCACTGGTATGGACATGTGGAACGCTCCATCGGATCAGTCAAGACAGCTTTTGATATACAGATTGATGGAAAACGTGGCCCTGAAAGGCACAATATAACCTGAAAGCAGCCGCAGTGAGTGGAAGCTCTCAGCTATCTACCCTTATGATTGTTTGTTTGATTTGTGGTTTAACGTCCCCGTCAACACTGTAAATGTCATTTTGGAGACGCTGCTTCCAATTTTGTGGGACTTTTACCCGACACTGAGATGAAATGACATCTCAAGCCCTGTCGCCCAATGAAATCAATAGGTTTATAAGCATGGGCGTTCCGACTCTCGCACCGCTTTGCCTGGGTAGGCTTATATCCTCTAAGCGGTTTACTAGTACTCGTGTGGGGGTGGGTTTCAGCTCTGCGTGGAAGCATCGTACAGCACATCTATTTCTTCAATAATACACCAAACGGAAAGAAACACAAACATGAAACAACAGACTCGAATGCAAATATCAATATCGGAATGCCAAAAGAACAGTTACTTTCCCACAAAATGACCAATTGATTGGCTATCCAAAATAAAATAATATATGCGATACAAACACTCAAAGGCAAACCATAACAAAAATAAACCGCGATAGAAGAACCGCCTTGGAACGGTCAGTGAAACGAATTCCACTTGGGGCGGGGGGGGGGGGGTGGACGAGGGAAGGAAAACCAATTTTTAATAAAAAATAATTTGTACAGTCCACATGAAGGCCTCCTGACTCATCAGTGCAACATCTCCGTGAACACAATAATCAAACAACCACAGAGATGAAACAACGTTGAGGACTCGACAACAAGAAACCACTGAAATGCTGGAGCACAAGAAGACCAACAGTTAGACTCGGATTAGCCTGACCAGAGACAGAGCATCAGGCACCAATCAACATTACATAAAATTAGATACTCTCTAATTTTCATCAGGCCTTTACGCTGGAACTGCCATAGAATCTGAGGCCTGACCCACTGACGTGCAAATAAAGAGGGAAGCAAAGTTGTCAACCGTGATTTGGTTAACTACCATTCATGCAGTCTGTCGTATAACATTTATGTTGTATCCTATCTTTTTATATTTATGTAGATCCTATCTTTTTATATCGAATAATAATTTTTTTTATTTCAAAATTGGGCGCTGAAGTCATTGCATTTATATATTTTTCTGAATTTATATACTAAGTCACCATAAAATTCGGGTTCCGATAGACCTTGTTGCAGAAGAGATTTAAGCCCAACATTGAATTTTGAAATTAAATCCGAATGATATCTATAAAATTTTGAAAAGGCTTTTCGTAGTTTATGATACCGATAACCCTGATTAAGAAGTTTAGAAGTTAACAATTTATTTACGAGTGTTGAAGTCAATTACATGACTAGACACTGGCAAATCGAATGACTTGCGAAATATAAACGCCACAGGCTCTCAGTATCAGAAGAATTTGCGTTTATCATAAATTTTGCATGAAACAAACCCACCTGCAATAGTTATATATTCCAAGTTCCGCCAAGCTTTTCACTCATAAGTAAGGTATGGATGAAAAAAGGAACCAAACCGGATTCCTTTGAATAATGAGAAAAATACAAAACGGAACAGGGTGCGGGTGGGAGGGGGAATAAGGAAAATGCCTAACTAAACTTCCCCTACCCGCCTTACTTAGATGCTTCCTTCGTATGCCCAACATCCTTGTCCTGACCAACGGTTCCAATGGCAATGACCGGAATCACCTGTTTGTTTGATATCTTAATCGTGAGACACCTTTGGGGACTTGGAATAGTTATATATTCCAAGTTCCGCCAAGCTTTTCACTCATAAGTAAGGTATGGATGAAAAAAGGAACTTAACCGTCCTTGGGAGCAGTTTGGGGTATTAACAGCAAACTACGCTTATATTTTCACACGAACTATTTATTTATTGGCTACAACTTATATATTTATCCAATACTCACAAAACTCACTCACTAACATCATAAGCGATCCGTGAGCTCTCAGTGTCACACAGCATCTAACATCAATATTAAACCTGAATGTCTCTCTGTGGAGGCATACATTTACCTCAAAGACGCCTTATCGTCAACACGCAAACATATTATAGATAGCCAAATCAGAAGTTCCAAAATCAACATAGGGCTGTAATAAAACATAACACAAGATAATGAAACTCAAAATTGAAACTCTGCCGATCTACAGCTGTGTCCATCGCATTCGTGAACTCATATTTCTTTTAACCCGCCGAAAACTCTTATACAATCTACACGTTTTTTTTTTTTGTGCGTGTGTGTGTGTGTGTGTGTGTGTGTGTGGGGGGATTACAACCACTACTGCGAATTTTTTGTGTTAAAATAAAATCTCTGCAAGCCGTGCAGCCCTAACATTTTTTTCCCAATCCGCGAAAGTTCTGATGATCCATTTTCATTTCTCTGCGCTGCGTCCGAAAGCTGCCGTGCGACTCCCGCAGGCCCGCATAAATTGCCTATGTTCGCATAATAATCTACCATTGCGCTCCGCCCCCCCCCCAGCCTACGTGTAAGTTTATCCTTGCATCGTCAATTCCCAGCATGCGCAGCGTAATTGCACACCCTCTCCTGGTACTGTGGGAGGTCTCTCCCTCGTATAAGCCAATGGATTTCAGGTGCGTGCGCAGCCTCTCTGTTACCAGGCTAGAATTTATCGGTTTATTAATAACGCATTTTGTTTTCTTATCAATGACGCGAAACAGATACCCCTCACGAAGATTGATTTGTATGTATTCTGGGAAATCTAAATAATCCTGACGTGCTTTACGGGACAGATATCTGTATCCTTTGAACGGAACAAAGTGAAATTGTTTGGATTGTCTAAAGAAAATTGCTTACCCACCGTTTGGGAAACAAACACACCCTCTCCCCCTGGCAATTGATAAAGCCTAGTGCTGGAAAGTAAACCTAAATCCCCTCCTCTGTCCCCGGAGTGGCATACAACTGAAAAATATGTCCGGTCTCTTAAAAGAATAAATTTTGAATTAGTATCTTTCTCCCTTGATATTTGATAGGTTAGGTAACGGCATAACTTTCCCAGCTTATCGAACATCATCGGGACGGCTTGCTTGCATACAACTTCATGACAGCTTTGTTCTAACGTGACGGATTGCAGATGACGCTTCATTACATGTGACGCGGCTGGGTTACCAGTCAAAAGAACGGGGTTCCATTCCCCAGACCTTCCCATGTCCCTAAATATTGCACGCAGTTTGCCTATCAAGCTATCGACCGACTTTGCCGCTAAAGTTATAGGACATTCTCAGCTTTTCTTGCCAGTTTGCCCGCTAAAATCACAGCTTTCGGCATGCATTTGAGTTCTACCCTTTCTCTCCTTAAATACCAAATATTTTCGCAGATCATCAGGCAAAGCCGTGAAAAGGTCCTTCGGGGGATCTAAAGTAGCCAAAAATTCGCACAGTTCAGTTTTCGCATGACATTTTTGTTGTGAATAATTAGACGTGTCGAGCCTTTTGTCTAAACTTCGTATTCTCTCATTAATATGGTTCATCAAACTGCTACCTAACTTTTGTTCAGATTGATTTTCTTTTGACACACGCCGAAGAGTTCCACAAAATTTACAAAACCAGTAATCTACGTCATTAGCACCATTGCATCCAAGGCACAAAACTCTCTGCAACACTGGGTGAATACTTATTATCTGTAAAATAATGAATATTTATGATAACCAACATGCGAAGGAGATATTTAGTCATGCTGAATCTGAACTGCTTTAAACTCATGTCTGCCATAACACTCATGTTCTTTGCCATGTCCCAACACCTTAAACTACTTTATGATTTTACGTGCCATGTAATTCCGACGGTTTTCTATAGCATTCCATTGCTATATAAAACCAAACGTACAATATATCTGTATCCTTGCGTAATTGCGTATTTTGCTGTGTCATATTTAAAATCTGTTATATTATTTGTATATTTAAGCATACATGCGACGCGACACAAAACAAAATGACTGTGAGTTAAACGAAAAACCCGGGCAGTCCGAGAACCCGCCCAATCCGATCCTAATTTCCGCTCCCTGCATGAAAACAGAATCGGGGCGGTCCTGAGCTATCAAACTGAGCGTACACTGAAAACCCCGACAATACCGGGGAGACGCCTAAAGCGATCCGAATCATCGCCCGACACCTCAAAATACATTTTTTTAGTTACACTGGTCGTAGTCCCGTCGTGGCTCACATCGAAACTTTTGCCAATAAACATATTAACATTTACACGCAAATGCTATACCATGCACATAAAACCTGCTCACCACCACAAACATGACATATCGACATAGATTTATTGCTTATGAAACATGCTAATGTCATTTCAATACGCGACCCTTGCCTCGATACACTCCCGTAAATTGCTAATTAATCTCTCCTCACCTATACTGTTGAAATGCACTGTGTCCCTTAAATGGGATTTCATAATGTTACTGTTGTCCATAAAACACCAACACATTCGCTCGCAATACAGTTTTAGCTGTTTATTTATAAGTCCCGCTTTCATGTTAATGCTACCGTCTTTTGTGGCAGTCACCGAAGACAGAATGATCTTACTTTCTGGATTTAATTTTTCATATTCGATCAGTTTGGCTACCAACAGCTCAAATTCTTGCGAAGCTGCTTTCAGCTGATGGTATTCATCCCGATACAAGAAATTCTTCGAGAGGTTATTCACCCCAGCATGTATCAAAATTAGACCCGGACGCACCCGCTCTAACTCTCCTTGGAGAGCCTGCTCCACCTGCCATACCAAAGCGCCCCCTATGGACACCACTGTTACCATTGGGCCATCAAAAAATGACACTTTCTTTAAAAAACGCAACATGGAATCCCCCACAGCCAGAAGATGCATACGGGACCCCTTGCCCGGATCCGTCAGGAATTTTACCGCCCCATATGTCTGAAACCTGTTTACACCATCCCGAACAAACCTAACTGCCCATAAATGCCATGGCAAACTTGACTTGTCTGGTATGAAACCTTTTTTGGATGGATACCGCAAGACACCTTTTTGACCCTTCACCCCAACTAACATTACATCTTTGATTCTATCAACAATATTTGGCTGCCAAACAGGGGTTATGTCAGAGGCAGGAACAATTATAGTACAATTTAATCCTCCCTCCGCAATGAAACTGACAACCGGCGCAATAAGACTGAAAGGCGGGAACACGTAACAGTTCTCGTCTGCTCTTATCTCCTGACTAAATACATTTATACCCGCAGAACCTGGGGTTCTGAAAGGGGCATAATGCTTCAGGGGCTCACCTTGTAGATCAGTCATGCAATTTGAGTCCAAAGACATGAGGTCCACCGTGTGACCCTTGCGTCCCCCAAAAGCCTTTTGGACTGCGTCCCAAACGGTTGTTGTCAAAGATGCGTCAGTCTTATTCAATGTGCGACTCGGTGCATCCGCCACATTTTCGGCGGATTTTACATACACCAAATTCAGAATGATATCATGTTCCAACACCAAATCAAAAATATCCTTCAAAGCCTTATTCAAAACGCGAGACCGGGTTCCTTCATTCTTCCACCCATTCAATAAAACCAAATTGTCCACCCCCGCATCAACCCTTCGACCAAAAATGCGATCTTTAACAGAGCGCAACACGTTTAAAAGTGCTTTAGCCTCTAAAACCATAATTGGCAGTTTTCGCTCCTCTTCCGACCAAAAATCATAGATTTCGTGTTTACCCGAGTCAAAATGTATGACTCCGCCCTATTTGAAAGTCGAAGCATCCGAAAAGAGTTCTATAAACAAATGCTTTTCTTGTTTCCATACCATTTTTCCCTGCCATGTATCCAAAAATTTCCAAGCTTCTAATTCGTCCCTTAATTCGGGCGGCATGTCAATTTTACTCCTCGATTTTATTCCCCAAGAAATTGCATGATTCATTTCGCGAGTAAATAATTTTGCCCCCAGTACAACGAGCATGAATGAGACGGCGCGCCCTGATAGTTTTTGCAAATCCCTGACCGACAATCTTGATTTTCCCAAACAATCATCCCGTAGCTCGGCAAACTTACTTTTCTTATCCTGGGTTAACCGGAAACATTTCTCCACTGAATCTACTATGAAACCAAGGAAGATTGGCTGTTGCGAAGGTGCGAACACCGACTTACGTAAATTAATGCAATAACCAAGCCTTATCAAAATTTCGCAAACTATACGCCAATGCCCTGTTTACATTTCCCGCTAAACGACTACACCGTAACTCTTCTATTAACCTGTCATCAATGTAAAGAAACATGGGGATTGAAAACTTCTTCCTTATGTAAGAAGTCGGCTGCAAATTTAATGTATGGTATATGTAAGAACTGAGCTTAAACCCGAATGGGAGCGTTAAGCATCTGAAATTATACCCTGCCCACTGGAATCCTATTAGACTGGCACTCCCGGGCTGCAAAAATACATTATCAAAGCCACTTTTGTCATCCACCAATGTAAATGAGGCCCCCTCTCCTACAGCCCGAGGGACATCCTTTAGCGTATCCAAAGAAAATGGTCTGTCTGCTATCCAGTTATTCAAAAACATGAGGTTAATGCATAGCCTGGGTTTACTCGGTTCCACTACCAATGGGCTGATGATTAAAGGGCCCTGGACTTCCCCAATCCTACCCAAACATTCAATAGATCCATTCAAAAGTCCTTCATAAATAGTGTCCCCGATGAACTCAATAAAATCTTTACACTTTTTTGAATTGTTAAACCATTTTTGCGGTGGGAATTCCGCGTCATAATGTTCCCCCGAAAACATGCCTTTAAACGGCCGAATATATTGAAAAATATCAACTCCACATTTCACCCACGCCCTTATTTCCTCCGCAGATCCTGTGTTATCAAAAAAATATTGCCACTCTTTGTAATTATCATGGATCTGCCCTGCTACAAAATAGTCTGGGTCATAAAATGCCAAAGTTTTTAACTGTGGTGTTATACCGTCTTCACTCTTCTGAAAAGCTGTCTCCGCTGAATCAAACACCCCATTATCCACTGGGAATCTCTGTGCATTAACCCTCCTCGGCCTCCTAGGTGTAACTACTTGTGGATCGAAATTTAAAGTTATTTCATTCTCCCAATCTCTGAGCATAAAAACTCCGTGGAACAAACGGAAAACGGAGAAGCAAATAAGTGTCCATTACTTTTATCCGCCACGCTTACTTGTGTAACAATAATATTTATTATTATTATTATTATTATTATTTGTTTATTTTTCTTCTAATATTTTGTTTTCTTTTTTTTTCTTTACAACAATTGGCACAGAGTCTTTCTAAAACATTATTATTATTATTATAATTACACTGAAATTCCGCTATTAATACCACCTTAAATTAGGACTAATTCTGCCTTAAACAACTTGTTTTGCTGGCCGCACTTAATCTTTCTTTGTTTATCTGCGCACAGTGTCCTCTGGTCAGGGACCACCCTTGGGAATTTTATGACCACCCTTGAACAGTCCCAAAGGTGTCTTAATATAGGAATTTCACTGCATTATTATTATTATTATTTATTTATTTATTTATTTATTATTATTATTATTTTTTTTAACCATTTCAATTTCCCTTCTTTCGTTTCTTCCAAATGGAACCGACACATTATTCTCGGATGTACCTAACTTTGCTAAATTTTTCATTCTCATTCAAACTTTAGTTTAACGGACAGTCCTTAATAAGCTTAAGGTGTGTAGTTTTTCTGCATCGAAAACACTCTTTAACCGAATTGTTGTAACGACTTCTAGGTCTATTTGATTGGGGTGGACGCATTGCGGGCAAGAAAGACGGCCAAGAAAACGGCATCGCGTTCGCGGTCTGCTGTGCATTAAATTGCACTGGCCCAAAACCACCAGGTGAAAACCCCCGAGTCCCCACCCTCCCGGGAATAGATTTGAAATTGTTGCTGCTCATTACCCCCCTCCTTTGGAGTTTGGCTCGTGCCCCTTTTTGTCTTCAAATCTAAGCCAAAATGCTTCATTAGCTTCTTCTCTTTCTCCAAGATCGATTCTTCATCCTTATTGCTCACCAATTTTAAAACCAAATGCGCCACAAAAGACGGTGTTGCCTTATGAGCATGAAAGCGAGACAGAATCATTGTCATTTTCTCCTTGCTCGAGTTGTTTGTTCTCCGCGCAACGTTTTCAAGTGTCACCAGCTTTTCGTGGAGGACATCAACATTTACCTCGGCCTTCTGTGCCTCCTCCCTGACGTCTCTCTTCGCCCTCTCAAATTCCGACACCTCGTCTGACGACTTCTTCTCTTTTAGCTCCTTTTCCAACTTTTCTATTTTCACTGCCAGCCCCACCATCTATAAGACGAAAAACAAAACTTTGCACAAACCTGAGCAAGTTCCCTCGCGTGCAACTAAACAAACAACGGAATCAGATAATAATAATAAGTAAATAAATAAATAAATAACCATGATAATAATAATGACGACACCCCGTTGTCAACCACACAAGTTCATTTGCTAGTTGTTTATTTCATTTTATTTATTTATTTATATATTTAATTTATATATTTATTTATTTATTCCACGAAACCGGCACATTTTAGAGACTGCACCGCTTCATATACACCCCAAAAGCGATTATAAACATATACGTTTATAAATCGTTTAAAACCTGAATCCCCCCACCCCCAAACAAAACACTTCTGTTTAATTTTTACACTTAGAATGCATGACCGTAAATCCAAATAAAACTTGCTTCAGCAATTATATAATACAGATCAATGACCTATAAACGACAAAATGTCATACAATTGCAAAATAAACCCTACTTGTCAGAACAGCGCCTTTTCGCCCAAACTGCTGGTAATCTGGTTATACTATCATTTATACGGCCATTGCACGACCCGCAGAAAAAGCGACCGACTGAAGTCGGTTGATTTTCTAAGAGTGCCCTAAAATCACCGTGTCATTCTGTCATTCGGTCAATCGGTCATTCTGTCAGTCTGTCTGTCCGTCCGTAACCCGTTTGTGAAAATTGGTGATAGTGACGTAACCGCTTGGAATATTTAAACAATTTTTGGCATACTGATAGATATTAATGAGATCTAACCAATGAACTTGCGAAATATTACATTCCATTTAGTATAGCCTCGCCGAGGCAAAAAAGTGAAAATTTTCGAACTGCTTCTCCACGGAAACCGTTTGGCCGATTGAAGTCAAATTTCATATGGATTCTCTATGGGATAGGGGAAACCAAATTTTGCTCATGGGGTCCAGGTCACATGACCAAAATGGCCGCCAAGCCATAAATGGTTTGTCTGTCTGTCCGTCCGTAACCCATTTGTGAAAATTGGTGATATTGGCTTAACCGCTTGGAATATTTAAACAATTTTTGGCATACTGATAGATATCAATGAGATCTAACCAATGAACTTGCGAAATATTACATTCCATTTAGTATAGCCTCGCCGAGGCGAAAAATGTGAAAATTTTCGAACTGCTTCTCCTCGGAAACCGTTGGGCCGATTGAAGTCAAATTTCATATGGAGCCTCTATGGGATGGGGAAAACCAAAATTTGCTGATGGGGTCAAGGTCACATGACCAAAATAGCCGCCAAGCCATATATGGTAAAAACCCTTCAAAAATAGTCTTCTCCAGAACCACTGGGCAGATTTCCACGAAACTTGATAAATAGCATCTGGGACGTAGGCCCATCATAAATTGCTAAAATGGTGACCCTGGGTTGACCTTGACCTTCTTTGTGCCTAGGTCAAACTTTGACACATATGCTTTTGTATTGGAAAAGTGAGAATGCATTTTATCCTGCAAACGATTCAGAATACAGTACTAAAGTATAAGATATGTTTTTGCTCCTTACGATAAGGCGCATTTATTGTGGGAACCGTTTTAGGTCCAGGTCACATCACCAAAAATGGCCGCCTTACCCATATATGGTTTTGTTTGTTTGTTTGATTTGAGGTTTAACGTCCCCGTCAACACTATAAAGGTCATTTTGGAGACGTTGCTTCCAATTTTGTGGGACTTTTACCCGACATTGAGATGAAATGACATCCCAAGCCCTGTCGCCCAATGAAACCAAGTGTTTATTAGCATGGACGGTCCACCGCGCACCGCGGTTCCTGGACAGGCTTAGATCCTCTAAGCGGTTTACCAGTACTAGTGTGCGGGCTGGATTCAGCTCTGCGTGGAAGCATCATGCAGCCCATATATTTCTTCAAGCCCCTATGGGCGGGGGCTTTTACCCATATATGGTAACATTATTCTGCTTAATTGGCATCACCTTCGGCCGTATTCAACTAAATTAATGCATCTTTCCAATTAGAGAAAAACCCCGCAGAAAATGACTGATCTATGCCATTCAGACACCTAACCTGATATACGCGGTATGTTAAACAAAAAAAACAACAAAAAACACTGAGACCCCTCTGCCTGAAATCCCCTTTCAATGGAAACAGGAAGTATTGCCACCAATAACAATGACACGAAGGTGAAAAAAAATTAAAATAAAATAAACACCCGCATGCTTCTCTCTCTAATACTCGTGTCCATTGCAGTTTCTCAGCGAGCCTAATATTCCTGGAGCTCACCAAGCAAACAATCCGCTATCATAAATCTAGATTCTCCTCAGATTATGGACAGACCACACATAGGGGTCATCGAACCTGGCATTAAATCTAACCAATTAATGTCAAAGTGAAATGGCCCAGAAATTAGAAGATAAACATATCATGATTTGTTTACCTGCCCCGGACAAAAGAAACTGTGAATCGACACCAGATTAAAAGACTTCAATAAAATGGAAGCCCGCCTGCATTTTCTTTCTCAGGAGCTATCCAAAACGTCGCGAGGCAAGAACACACCCCCCGTCATGATTTAGTGCGACATCATGCAAAACTCGAAACATGTATGTGGGGAAAATACGTATTCAACACCATAGTTATTGATATCTTTTGACAAAAATATATAATATATATATTAGGCGATACTAATGAGTACACACAACATACAACATATATATATGTTACTATTTTTCACATAAAAGCTTAGGCTCACTAGAGTATACACGTGCACAATGCACACACCCACTAACTCACCTCCTCATTTAGGAGATTCACCAAATATCGTACACGTACTCCGTGCCCACGCTCACCGCTATGGTACCCAAGAGCGTATAATGCACCCCCTTTTTTTCAAACAAAATAGACCCCTCTGAAGTTCTCTTAAATATCCACGTGCACAATCCACATACCAGCAAGACATGCCTCCCTAAAATATACACGTGCATCGCGCACATCACCACTATTTCGCCTCCCTACTACGAGGTTCTCTAGAATAAACATACCGCCCATTCTAGAGCTCTCCCGAAATATACACGTGCCCAGTGCACACATTTGCCGCCACGGTGCCCAGTGCGTTACCGTCGTGGCCACAATCATGTTGTTCGCGGAAACTACCCTCTCTGCAGTTCCCTAATCTATACACGTGCACTACGCACGTTACCACTATTCCGTCTCCCTACTAAGAAAGTTCTCGAGAATAAAAACATGCCTCCCCTTTCTAGAGCTCTCCCGAAATATACACGTGCCCAGTGCACACATTCGCCGCCACGGCGCCCCGGGCGTTACCGCCGTAGTCCCAATCCTGTTATTCACGGAAGCTATCCCCTCTGCAGCTCCCTAAAATATACACGTGCACCGCGCACATAACCACTATTCAGTCCCCTACTAAGGAGCACTCTAGATCCAAACATGCGTCCCCATTCTAGAGCTCTCCCGCAATATACACGCGCCCAGTGCACACATTTCGCCGCCACGGTGCCCAGCGCGCTACCGCCGTGGCCGCAATCATGCTCTTCGCGGATACCATCCACTCTGCAGCTCCTTAAAATATACATGTGCACCTCGCGCAGAACCCCTAATTCCGTCTCCCTACTAAGGAGCTCTCTAGAGTATACCCACGCCCAGTGCACATACCCAATGCAACTCGCCTTTAGAGGCTTCCCAGAAAGATACACATGCGAAAGGCACATACTCGCGGCCATGGTTTAATACGCATTTTTACCCAAAATGAAATCACTATAGATTATATTCACGTGCACAAATGCACCTACACGTGCACATTACAAAACACACGTAGACCGTACGCATACCGTACTCAGCCTTGCGGTTTCCTATCTCTACTTCAGAACACAGGCCGAGGCCCCGCAAAAACAGGCAATAAAATGATTTTAAAATTAACTGATAACACCTGATCCTTTCTGACACAATAACACACAAACAGGTCAGATTTCTTTAAATTGCAGGAATCTGGTAGTTATCGAGCAGGTATCACAGAGAGTACAAATATCTGGAACTGATATCTGCTTTTTTTTTTTTTTTTTTTTTTTTTTTTTCGAATATGAACCGTAAAGAGAACCTCACTATGAAGGGTACCAATATGTCTGTTTTTACTTATTTAAATACTATATATATATCATGGACAACAACAGAAACGAATGTACGAAACACTTCCTATCGTGTTTGTTTATTTTAAAACCCCGCTCCCTTTATTTTTATTTATTCATTTATTTTTTGTTCCAAAACTCCAGATTCTTCACAACGGACAGCAACAAAAAACCCAATAACATCAATGACTCATCTCCCACCCTTTTTGTGCAAATTAATGCCTAACGTGGTCAAGCTGCGTCAACCAGATTTGGCTTTTGTCAAGGTTATCCAAATTTGTCAGCTCCCCGATACTAGCACCCATGCGTACAAATCTTGCTGCCGCGGTTTAAGTCACCACCACACGCAACTCATCCAATGATAACACATAAACTGCTTACCGTTACGGGGTCTGGTGTCTCTTTCTTTTTCTTGGTGCTACTGGGTCCATCTTCTTTGGCACTCGGACCCGCGGTAGGATTCTCCGCGTCCATTTCCACCGCATAATGCACCAGCCTACACAGATACTCCGGGAGGGGGTTTATGCCCCCTATTCTGCACAACACCGATCCATCTATACCCCGTTTTTTCAACTCGCCCATCAACTCCTCCTTCGAATAGGTAGACAGGCATTTACCGTCCATTTCTTTCAACTTTGGATCATCGTTATCCCTATATTTCTCCAATAATTTCACTATTTTCGCTTCCATGATACACCAGTTGAGTTTCCTGACCAACGGTTCAAATGGCAATGACCGGAATCACCTGTTTGTTTGATATCTTAATCGTGAGGCACCTTGGGGGACTTGGAATAGAAGATAGATGTAAAGTCATAAACGGGGTGTCAGTATCAGGGGAATTGCTTTATTTATCTGAAGTTCTCCTCTGTGTGTGTGTGTGGGGGGGGGGGGAGCGGGGGTAAACATGTACATGGTTGCCTTGACATATTTAAGAAATATATGTAATTAATTATTTTTATGTGGACAAAGATTTCGTATATATAAATACCTCCTTGAAGTCTGTCATCCTATATTGTTAACTGTGATCGTTCGAACTGTGAACTCTGCATATGCATGCTGGTCGGCCAGACCAATGACAGTCACATAATTTTATGTATCACGATCAATTAAAGAAGAGGTTTTTATTTACAATAAACATGATAAGGTAGTATCGAAAACTTTAGGAGTTGCCATTACAATACGTTAATAAACTGAAAATTTCGTTATATATCGTTGCAACGGTAGACTGTATGGCACTAACAGGCTTCTGTATGTACTATATTGTATTCAGTATATGTCCATGTTTAAAAAAAAAAAAACGTGTTTTCTCTTCCATTTCCATCCATAGTATATATATTAAATCGCATTGGAAAAGCATAGAGTCAATCTGAACCATTATGCTGTATTGCCATTATAATTGCAGTTGTTGGTCCTTCACATCCTCCTCCTTAATTAACTAGAAGATAATGTATACTATATTTTTCTTACCATCATACATCTCAAAAGTTTGATGAAAAATGTGCCATTCCTGCAATTTACGGACAAATTTGGATTAATTGAAGACCGTCAGTAACGGTTACATATTAATAAATGCAATTGTCACTAAGCGTTTGCTGCGGACTCCATAGCTGCAGGATTCGTACTTCCGGTTGCCGTTTTCCAATGCAAAACGTACAAACCTTCCTTAAGAATATGTGATTAATCATTTCTTTGGCACCTTTTTGTCGTAGTTGGTCAGAATATAGGATTAGCAACAGAACATGGTCAACACTTTTCTGTATGGTTTTCATTACATTTTCGGGCATCATCATTATTTGACGGCATACGCCTTAATACCTGTAGTCCGGGAATGACACCTGCAATTTTCTGAAGCCCAATATATTCATCTTCAATTACCTTAAATAAAATTACTGTTATACTGAGAGTAAAACGAAACTGATTTTTAGCCACTTTCTGAAAAACGGCCACCATGCAATACAACTCTAAAAACTTCTTTAGCTTGCAGTGAGTTAAGTACGGAACGCTGGAGGGGACATGCAATTTATTTTAATATGTTGTGCGAACAAGATAATATCTTGCGCGCACATGATTCTCGTGCGAACAACATAATATCTTGTGCACAGACGTTATTATCTTGTTTGCACGACATAGCTCTTGTGCGGACAACATATCTTGTAAGCATGTTCGCACAACATAATATCTTGTTTGCACAACATATATCTTGTACAGACAACATATCATGTAAGCAAAACTTAATTTCTTGTGCGGACAACATAATATCTTGTGCGCATAAGATAATATATTGTTCGCACAACTTAATATCTTGTTCGCACAACATATTATCTTGTTAGCACAGTTTAATCAGAAGCATAAGATATTATGTTGCCCGCACAAGATCTATGTTGTGCGCACAAGATATAAAGTTGTGTGAACAAGATATTACGTTGTGCGCACAAGATATTATGTTGTCCGCACAAGATATATTATGTTGTCCGCACAAGTTTCGCACATCATATACTTAGAGGCAAAAGTAAGTTTTCAGGTTACTGAATGCCGATTTGCGTCCTAATGTCTCCCTCTCTACATACATATGAGGCATCATTAATAATAATAAACACTTCCTCATAATTTGCATTTTCCGTTAAAAATAATTAAAAGATAATGAAATTGCGTCACTTGAAATGGACAGGGGGTCTGATCCAATATTTTATCTTGAGTAGCTTCCCTTTAAACATGTGTTTCGTATAAGGATTATTCCATACATAATTTTTCATGCAATAAATTCAAAGAAGGGCCGCTGGTAGGTAAGAAAATGTCGCATATCGAAATTAAACACAAGATAAAGTGCAACATCATTTCCAAGAAAATGGCATTTTCGCCTTTCACGTTCGTCCTTTGATTATATGCTTATGTTTCTATAGGATTTGTATTGGTGATTAACGTTTCATTAAGCAATTTTAGAGGGATAACTATGGAATATGCATAAAGATGACGAGCATGACAATAATTATGCGAAAACCAGTGCTTCAGCTGAAGTGCACGACCCGCCGGATGCTTTTAGCTTTATGAGTGTTACCATATATCGGTATGGCGGCCATTTTGGTCATGTGACATGGACCTAAAATGGTTCCCACCATAAATGCGCCTTATCGTAAGGAGCAAAAATATATCTTATACTTTAGTACTGTATTATGAATCGTTTGCATAATAAAATGCATTCTCACTTTTCCAATACAAAAGCATATGTGTCAAAGTTTGACCTAGGCACACCGAAGGTCAAGGTCAACCAAGGGTCACCATTTTTGCAATTTATGATGGGCCTACGTCCCAGATACTATTTATCAAGTTTCGTGGAAATCTGCCCAGTGGTTCTGGAGAAGACTATTTTGAAGGGTTTTTACCATATATGGCTTGGCGGCTATTTTGGTCATGTGACCTGGACCCCATGAGAAAATTTTGGTTTCCCCCATCCCATAGAGGCTCCATATGAAATTTGACTTCAATCGGCCCAACGGTTGCCGAGGAGAAGCAGTTCGAAAATTTTCACATTTTTCGGCTCGGCGAGGCTATACTAAATGGAATGTAATATTTCGCAAGTTCATTGGTTAGATCTCATTGATATCTATCAGTATGCCAAATATTGTTTAAATATTCCAAGCGGTTAAGTCACTATCACCAATTTTCACAAACGGGTTACGGACGGACAGACAGACAGACCATATATGGCTTGGCGGCCATTTAGGTCATGTGACCTGGACTCCATGAGCAAATTTTGGTATCACCCATGCCATAGAGGCTCCATATGAAATTAGACTTCAATCGGCCCAACGGTTTCCGAGGAGAAGCAGTTCGAAAATTTTCACATTTTTCGCCTCGGCGAGGCTATACTAAATGGAATGTAATATTTCGCAAGTCCATTGGTTAGATCTCATTGATATCTATCAGTATGCCAAACATTATTTAAATATTCTAAGCGGTTAAGTCCCTATCACCAATTTTCACAAACGCGTTACGGACGGACTGACAGACTGACAGAATGACAGAATGACCGAATGACAGAATGACACGGTGATTTTAGGGCACTCTTTGAAATCAACCGACTTCAGTCGGTTGCTTTTCTGCGGGTCGTGCAATTTCAAATGAATATCTCTTACACGATTTGAGACAAAGACTTATTTTATTCACTGTGATTTTAATGGAAAGGGAGATAATCCGGAACAGGCAGAATTTCCAATTGGGTTTGAAGCTGTTTGGTTTGGGTTAAATGGCAAAGTAATTATGTGGTCTTATCGATGAACATTCGTACATGACTTTTGCGGAGTGCGTAGATTTGAATGTCATGTACAACACGAGATTTTATTGGAAATATTGATTTTCAATTAAGAGCAATAACTCCATCATGGATGACTGCAACAGGAAAAGAGTTTGGGTTTTACAAACTTAGACGTTTGGAAAAAAAAACACGAACATAGGCATATTTTATTACAGACAGCAATATAAGATCCGGTATACTATTTATTGTCTCTGAGTATATTTTATTGTGCTCACAAGATAATATCTTGTTCGCACAACATACGAGGACTGTTCAAATATGAATGCAACTAAGCACATAAAAATGATTCCGTGATAGATTTCGATGAAAACTTTATTTTGTTCCCTCAAAGTATTCCCCTTTAACAGATATACAAACTTTCAATCATTGAATGCATTTTGGTAGTCTTTGGTATACTATGAAGGCACTGGAATATTGCAGAACCGAGGTGTTTGCGCTGTACAAATTTTCGACCAGAAAGGTATTTTTTTCAGCCGCGGGAACAAAAAAAAAGTCACACGGGGCAAGGTCAGGCGAATACGTGGGGTGAGGGAGTTCAACAACCTTTTCCTGCTTCAGATAGTCTTGCACAATGAACGCCTTGTGCGATGACGCATTGTCATGTAGCAATCTGACATTGGCCAAACCAACTGCGGGTCTTCGTTCTTTGAAATATTTCTTCAATTTTCGAAGAATTTTATTCTTGTAAAACGTCGCATTTACAGATTTGCCTTTAGGCACAGCAACCTGAATAGCAGGGCCTGAAAAGAATATGGCATACATTACCTTCTTGACGCTCATGGTTCACTTTGCAATGCATGGTCTTTTGCAATACTTTGTTGCCCATATTTTGTTCTGAATCTTTCGTTTTGGCTCAGAAAAGTGAACCCATGTCTCGTCACCTGTGACGACATTAGCGAAAGACCGTGCATTGTAATTTGGAAACTTTTTAAGCAACTTCTTGGCGCACTGAACGCGTGTCTTTTTCTGCTCATCTGTCAACAGATGGGGAATCCATCTAGCACAGATCTTTCTCATTTTCAAATCCGAATTGTATGAGCTGCTTCTAATGAGATGCCAACCATACTAGTTATTTGCCTAGTGTTGTATCGTGCATTGGTAGCAACTATTTCTTTCACTCTAGCAACCATCTTGGCAGATGCTGCTCTTTTCGGCCGACGATCATGTGGTGCATCTCCTGTTGAGCCTAGCCCACAGCTGAATTTCTTACACCAACGAAAAACTGTCGGAAAAGACATGTCATTATGCCCATAAACCGAACATATTGCATCAAAAATGTCTTTGCACCGTATACAAAGAATACAACGATTCTTAATATAGGATTGTATTTCAACGGCGTACTCTGACCTTCTTCCAACCATGTTTTGTATAAGCATACAAGAGTAGACAGTGTTTATCGAACGATATACATGCCTGAAGTGGACGGATTTTAACAATTTTGGTATCAATGTATAGGTAAAATGTTTTTCTACGCTGTGATATTTATTTCCAGGTGATTTTCGCATTAGTGCATGAGAAAACGTTCTACTTGCATTCATATTTGAACAGTCCTCGTATTAAAATAATTTGCATGTCCCTTCCCGGGCTCCGTAGTTTAGAGTTCGGTTTATGTTGAGTTCCCAAAGGATAATGACCTCAGATGAGCGCTACTCTGCGATTCGTGCTCTTGGTACACATTTTGCGCCCTCATATCCGCCAACTTTACGAGCTGAGAGTATGCACTGCAAGATTTGCGATATTGACTCTGAGTGTTGGCTGGAAAATGGTCATGAACGGTGACTTAGACTGTTAATGTTTCTTTCCTAACTGTAAGCAAACTGTGTATACCCTGGTGTCTTGCTAACCCCAAGCCATGATTCTGTAGATAACCATATTAAGCAACACGCTGACATCACATGGATAAAATTAACGCGGCTATTTTCTATAAATAATTGTTACCTGGAATTCTTACAGATCAGTGAATATCACGTGGACTTTAGCAGTGAAGAGTTTCTATGCTTAGTTACTTTGGGTCGACTGACAAACAATCGGCACAAAAATGTTATCAACATTAAGTCAGTTGTCTGAAAGTTTCGGCATATCAACTGAGAAGGATTACTACGCAATCATTCCGCCTACGTTGTCAACCTGTTCAGCAGTTCAACAGAGTGCGACAACGTGTCTTTGATTTTCGTTGCAAATTGCATCAGAGGTCTTATTGCTAAACTGCTGGCTGCGTGGTTATATAATAACTCGCCCCTTCCCCCTTCATTCGAAAAGGACCGATGGCTACGGAAGCACATATTGCTTCCATGATGGCTCTGTTGTCGGCCGTCCATTAGTCTTTTTTTCTCTCTCTCTCTTGAAATCGCTAGGTTCCTAGTTTCTAAGCCAAGCTCCATGGACGGGAAACGACAGGTTCGCATGATCAAGATCGCCGTCCACCACGCTAAGATAAATGTTGATCATAGCACTCATATCACTGGTGGCTCGATTGTCTATGGGTATTGGCCTGGACTTTGTTCTGAATTTAGGCTTTTACTGATTCACCAGGTTATAATTGAATGTTTTCGGTACGTGTGTATCTTTTCAATCCCCCGCCACGAAACGGAGCGGGGATTATAGGTTCACGGCGGGGATTATAGGAATGGCCTTCTTCTGTCCGTCTGTCCGTCCATCCGTCTAGCGATGCTTATGTGACTCTATTTCTCTAGGTTAAGGTGGCTCTAGTCACATATAGTTTATTCCGTCAAAGTTTCAGTCACATAACACCCATTTCGTTAGAAAAAGATCTGTTTAAGTGACTGGTCACATAGAAAAAGTCACATAACACCCCAGACAGACCACCAAAAAGTCATATAACACCCATTTCCTTAGATCATCCGTCTATCTGTCCGTAAAAGTTTCTTGTCCATTCTGTATCTGCTGAACCCTTTGGCCCCGTGCCCGTGCCAGTCCGGGGGGGGGGGTAGAAATATGGCGGCCCGGGGGGGGGGGGGGGTAGAAAATATGGCAGCTGCCTTCGAAACTGTGACGGAGAGGTAAAACCCCACCGAAAACAGTCCGCGTCGCCCGGTGCCTCGAAATAGGTGGCTGCCTTCAGCTTCTGTGGCAGTTGGGTAAAAACCTCCACCATACAGAACAATCGTCCGTTCAACCGGTATTATTTTGTAAATTTGTTAAAATACATCGATTTTTTTTACAAAATTCATTACGTGAGATTTTTCTTCTTTGAAACCTTTCCTATCTCATCTTATTACCATGCTGCATTACGTGTATCATCGTGTATCATCTGCGCCAGTGGGCCGTGCACTGGTCGAAGATTATTACCTCATCTGTGTCTAACACGTGTTTGGACTGTGTAACTTTTTCATGTTTCATCACTCTGCACGATGCATTTTATATACATTATTAGATTGAGTAACTTGTCAATTTATGTGACTCCAGAGTTAAAAGAATCAGATACTCATCATCAAGTTCTGAAGTGTACTTTATCATCTAACTCAGCTAGTTGTTTGAAAACAATCTTTGGTTCTTTCGAAAATGAATCTCCTAAACAATCAACTATCATAATCGTGGATCCAATATTTTCAAAGGATCTCCTATTTTCGAAATCAACCTTTTATTTAAGCAAACGTTTTCGGCCGCCCTTGTATGTAAGAAATAAAATATAAAGGTCACTTTCCTTCTGTAGTGAATGGGGATGAATGTTGAAACAGGAGCCACTTGTTTGCCGTAGGTGGCGTCTCGTATGCTGGAGGAAGGGATCCTGATGATGGTGGAGAAAAACCCAGGGATCTCCAGCTTATCAACACATCATTTTGGCCCATATTTCAGATAGACGAGTGGTTTGGGCTAGATCCGGCCTGAATAAATCGGCTCAGTCGTGCCAAGCTCTAGAATCGCACAGCTTGTTCTTTACTTCCTTCTTTCTTTTTCACGTATCTTTATGGTACAAACCGGGTGTAATTTTTTCTTATTCCTCTATCTTTGAGTGTTATTTGATGGGCGGCGGCTGATGGATTAATGGGTGTGCTTGTGCTGGGGAAATTCGCCAGAAACTTCTGAAGGAGAGAATACGGTTGGGGATGGATCCCAACTGTTCATCATTTTTTCATTGAAATCTGGGTGCATAGTTGGGAGACATAAAGCGGAAGGGGAGCGTAAGGACTCTGGTCCTGACATCGAGTATAATAGCAATGTAGCCTTGGCGTTGGAAATAGGAGATCCATTTCCACTAAACGTCTCCTAGTAGGGCTCCAAGGACGGTGGGGGCGCATAGCTATCGAATCATAAATTTTCACCACTAGGAAAAGAGCATTTTTGGACTTATCTGATGACGACCCGGAACCGGCTGCTTTCAATTTTAAAGCAAATGAAAATTTCGCAAGATTTTAAGTGATTTCGAAAGGCCATTATCACTCTTCCACCGTTTGTAATTGAAGAAAAAAAAAACACACACACACACAGAATCAATTATTGGAACACCTAAAAACGTCAAAAAAATAAACAAGAGGGCCATGAAGGCCCTGGATCGCTCACCTGATCCATAGAGTAACCAATGGGCCCCTGGTGGGCCATTATTGACCCCAGGGCTATAATGTGCATAATGTTGAGGGAGGTCTAAAAAGGTGAAGCTTCATTCCAAATATCAACAAAGGCTATAATTAACAACCTTGGCAAAGGCCCACTAGATGAAGCTACACACCAAATATCAAAGACCTGGGCCTTGAAGTTTCAGAGAAGATGATGTTTTTAAAGATATTCCCTACATCAGCCCATGTAAAACCAAATGGCTGGGCCATTTTAGGCCTCAGGGCTATAACTTAGACAATCTTGATAGAGGCCCACTAGAGGAAGCTTCACCAAATATCAAAGACCTAGGCTTTGCAATTTGAGAGAAAAAGATTTTCAAAGATTATATAAATATGTTCTAGAAAGGGTCGTCCTTTGGAAGCAAGGAATACACCATATACGTCGATCTAAAACAAAAGGGACCCCGGTCGGGAGCATTTGTGGCCCGAGGGCTATAATTTGGATAATCTTGGTAGGGGTCTACAAGATGAAGCGTCCTACAACATTTCAAAGACCTAGGCCTTGCGGTTTCAGAGAAGAAGATTTTTAAATATTTTCCCTATATAAGTTTATGTAAAACCAAAGGGCCCGAGGCGGGGGCATATTTGGTCTCAGGCTATAATTTGAACAATCTTTGTAAAGGTCCACTAGATGTAGATTCACACCAAATATCAACAACTTAGGCCTTGTGGTTTCAGAGAAGATGATTTTTAAAGATTTCCCTTTATAAGTCTATGTAAAGCTAAAGGGCCCCTTAGCGGGGCATTTTTGGCCCCAGGACTATAATTTGAACAATCTTGGAAGGGGTCCACTAGATGAAGCTTCATACCAAATATCAAAAAACGTGGGCCTTGCGGTTTCAGAGAAGAAGATTTTTAAAGAGTTTCCCTATATAAGCCCATGTAAAACCAAAGGGCCCCGGGGCGGGGGCATTTTTGGCCCCAGGACTATAATTTGAACAATCTTGGTAGGGGTCCACTAGATGAAGCTTCATAACAAAAATAAAAGACCTGGGCCTTGCAGTTCCAGAGAAGAAGATTTTAAAAGGTTTTCCATATATAATCATATGTAAAACCAAAGGGCCCCGGGGCGGGGCCATTTTTGGCCCCAGGACTATAATTTGAACAATCTTGGTAGGGGTCCACTAGATGAAGCTTCATACCAAAAATAAAAGACCTGGGCCTTGCGGTTCCAGAGAAGAAGATTTTTAAAGGTTTTCCATATATAATCATATGTAAAACCAAAGGGCCCTGGGGCTGGGGCATTTTTGGCCCCAGCACTATAATTTGAACAATCTTGGCAGGGGTCCACTAGATGAAGCTTCATACCAAATATCAAAGACCTGGGGCTTGCAGTTTCAGACAGAAGATTTTTAAAGATTTTCCCTATATAAGCCCATGAAAACCAAAGGGCCCCGGGGCGGTGTCATTTTTGGCCCCAGGACTATAATTTGAACAATCCTGGTAGTAGTCCACTAGATGAAGCTTCATACCAAATAGCAAAGACCTGGGCCTTGCAGTTTCAGAGGAGAAGGTTTTTAAAGATTTTCCCTATATAAGCCCATGTAAAAACCAAAGGGCCCTGGGGCGGGGGCATTTTTAGCCCCAGCACAATAATTTGAACAAGCTTGGTATGGGTCCACTAGATAAAGCTTCATATCAAAGACCCGGGCCTTGTGGTTTCAGAGAAGAAGATTTTTTACGTTTCCGGTGAAAAAAATCTATTTTTGGGCACTGTGACCTAGATGTGCAATGGACCAGAACCATTTGGACAACTTTGAAAGGGGACCACCTAAGGATCATTCTTGAGAAATTTGGTCAAAATCCAATCAGTGGTTTATGAGGAGATGTCGCTTGGAGAAAAAGTTTACGCACGCACGCACACACGCACGGACGGACGCACGACGGACGAAAAGTGATCCCAAAAGCTCACCTCGTCACTACGTGACAGGTGAGCTAAAAATGGAACTCTCTTAATCGAAACAAACAGAAAATGTCAAACAGTAAATCAACAAAGTTTTCAACATGAATGTTTCTGTCACGGAACATAAAACATTAATTTATTGTTAAGTTATTATCCGTGAACATGAATCAGAAGCCAGCATTGTCGAATATCTCAAAGACCAAGGAGTAATGGCCTGTAAACCTTTAAAATAAAAAAGACGGAAATCTCATTGGTACGAATACACTTCTTCTAACATTCAGCTCCACTTCCTTACCGAAGTAACTGAGATTTTTCTACAGGATAATACCGGCTGGAATCTACGTGCCCAATCCTCTTCGATGTTTTTACTGTCAGAGATTATGATTGCACTGTCCCTGACGGATCTGTTTGTGAGAAATGCGGTAGAACCGATCTTCACAATCTCAACTGCAAGAACCCTCCAAAGTTCGTGAACTGCGGAAAAAAATCATCTCTTAAAATCAAACGTCTGTGAAGTTTTGAAAACAGAAAAAGAAATTATGAAAATCAAACTAACACAAAACGTAATATATTTGGAAGCAAAGAAAATCCAACAAATTAAACCAGAAACCACATTTGCAAAAGTTGTTCAATCCCTTGCCAGCAAACCTGAAACAAAAGAAACATCTACAGAATTTAACGTAAAAGATTTTGAAATTAAACCCCATTCTAAAGTCATTACTTCTATTGTTAAATCTAAAACTACATCGTCGCAACCTACATCTACACATCAGTCAAGATAAGAATGAAGACCTTCAACTTCACAGACCAGTTCACAACCAAATACAAAACATTGAAGCAGATCTCACTAGCGATCAAAGTCGAAGACAGCGGACCAGAAAGAAACAAAACGGCAAAGAAAAACATAAAGGATCAAACCCAAACAGTAAAGGGGCGCCGGCTGATCCAGTCAAATTGACTAATCAGTACGGCTCCCTTGAGGACATGGAGTTAGACGTTGACTCCCCCATGTTCTCTCAGAATAATAAGAAATAAAAGGATTAAAATCAATAATACAATGGAATTGTCGAGGACTGAAAACTAATTTTAACTACACTTTTTTCTCCGAATGTCATTTGTCTCGAAGAAACTTTTTTGAAAAACACAGTTAATATTAGTTTCAAAGATAACAGTATGTTAAATCATATCACAACTGATAATCAGAAGGCATCAGGAGATACATCAATCCTGGTGAAATCTAACGTTCCTCATAGGAAAATAGATTCCAATCGGGAGAATTTTAACCAATTATGTAATGAAAAACTTGAACCTGAATTTTTTTAAACTGCAAATGATAAACAAGTTTTTACTGATGAATTAATTCATATAGCGGGAAAAATGTATGACTAAATCCTCGACACATTCAAAAAGAAACAGACCTTGGTTTAATGATGAAGTTAAAAGTTCTGTGGCAGTCATAGGTAGTGGACCGATGCCCCGAACTCTTGTTTATTGCAAAAGCTTGTACTTGTCTGCTTGTGGTGTATTGTATGGAAACTTCCGGTCGAAAACGAAAGTAAACAGCAAACAAAAAAAGGTAAAAACTAATCACCTGTGACAATAAATAATCTTTTTCTTGGTAATACATCGATGTTGCATGTCTACATCAATTCCATAACACCGATTTGGATAATATTTAAGCAGTAATCGTGAATGGGAGTCGATTTGTTTGTTCAATTGCTAGACGCTTATTAAAGATTGTTGCTTTCAGAGGCGCTTAATAAAATGTATAGGCGGTGTTCCCGACAGCCACCAGAGGGCGTCGAAATGGTGACTATAAAAGCGCAGATTTTGCATTGTTGTCTCAGTTCTGCGCCACCGCTGAAGAAGTAGAAGTAAAACAAAGATCAGGAATTGATACAATTAACTTACTCCACCCATAAAAGACACCAAAGGGAGAGAAATACAAACATTAAGCGACCAGACCATAATGAAAACCTAAACAAAGGAAGGCCATAAGGACAGTTACTTTCCCACAAAATGGCCATATGGCCATCCAAAATTAAAAGACACAAGTGATACACACAGTAAATAACAAACAACAACATAAATAAATCGCCACAGAAGAGCCGCCTTGGAACGGTCAGTGGAAGATTTCCACTGGGGGGCTTAAATCGATTTTACGTGGCCACAATCCTCGCCCTTACTTCCGTCGCGATTAGACAAATAATTTGTTCAGTCCGCATGAAGGCCTCCTAACTCATCAGTGCAACATCTCCGTGAACACAAAAATTCAAAGAACCACAGAGGTGAGACAACGGTGAGGACTCGACAGCAAGAAACCACTGAAATGCTGGAGCAAAAGAAAACCAACAGTTAGACTCCGATGAGCCCTACCAGAGACAGAGCATCAGGCACCAACCAACATTATCTCTCTAATTCTCAATAAGCCTTTACGTTGGAGCCGTCATAGAATCTGAGGCCTGACCCACCGGCGTGCAATTAAAGAGGGAAGCAAAGTTGCCAACCATGATTAGGTTAAATACCATGCATGCAGTCTGTCGTATAATATCCATGTTGTACCCAATCTTTTTATATCGAAGAATGATTTTACGAAATTGGGTCTGAAGTCATTGCGGTTATATATTTTTCTAAATTTATATACTAAGTCACCATAAAATTCTGGTTCCGATAGACCTTGTTGCAGAAGAGATTTAAGTCCAATATTGAATTTTGAAATTAAATCAGAATGGCGTCTATAAAATTTTGAAAAGGCTTTGCGTAGTTTATGGTACCGATAACCCTGATTAAGGAGTTTAGCCGTTCTTAATTTATTACGAGTGTTGAAGTCAGTTACATGACTACACACTCTAGCAAATCGAATTAATTGCGAAATATAAACGCCATAGGATCGCGCACGAGGAACATCACCATCCAATAAAGGAAAATTTACAATCTCAAAATCAAAGTCATCGCGTTTATCATAAATTTTGCACGAAACAAATCCATCTACAATAGATAGATGTAAATCCAAAAACGGGGCCTCGGTATCAGAAGAATTTGCTTTATTTAACTGAAGTTCTAGGGGGGTAAATCTGACTGATCAAACCATCAAAATAGGTTTTATCAATATTTAATAAATCATCTAAATATCTAGAAGTAGAGCTAAAAGCTTCAATAATTTCAGATTGGTTATCAATGGAAAGCGACAAAATGAAGTCTCTTTCATAACAATACAAGAACAGATCAGCCACAAGAGGTGCGCAATTAGTACCCATCGGAATACCCACAATTTGTCTAAATAACTTAGTACCGAATATAATATAAATATTGTCAAGTAGAAAGGTGAGGGCATCACACACTTTCTGACATGACCAAAGTGTATAATTCTTATGCTCTTTAGAAGTGAAAAATGCATTTCTGACATTACATGCAAGATAGAGAGAATCTTCTCTGTGAAAAGCCCATTCAATTAAATCATTAAGCTTTTCTTTTATAAGATTATGAGGAAGTGTAGTGTAAAGAGTGGAAAAATCGTAGGTAGACAGACTAGAAGCACGAAAATGTCTAGATTTCAATTTATTTAAAACCTCATTTGAATTTTTTATAGACCAAAACAGATTTCTTCCTGATCTTTCAAAGACTTTATCACAATATTTAATTACATGCGTTTTAATAGCAGTAAGACAGGAAGTTAATAATTTAGAAAGTTCAGTGGTAGTGCAAGAGCTAGAATTTGCAATAAACCGTGCTTTGTAAGGTTTTTTATGAAGTTTTGGTAACCAGTATAGCGTAGGAAGCTTGTCTTGGCCTTCGTTAACACACACAGCAAACTTGGTGGCTGAAAGACAAACATGTTTTATCTACCATAGCTCTCTCTTCAGCTAAAGGCTGAAGTTCATAGGCCTTAGTACCACCAAGCTCCTGCTTAAGTGTGTTAACATAGTGGAGCCGTCACACAACGACGACGTTGTTAGCGGCCTTGTCTGCAGGGGCCAAAACAAACTTCTTATGAAATTCTTGAATACCTAGTTTAAGATGACGTAAAGACGTCTTGGGCTTAGGAGGTAATAAGTTAGTATTTTGAGAATAGAAAGAAATGCGTTTATTCACTAGTTTTAAAATGCTAAGTTTCCAGTCCTTAAGGGCTTTATGCTCAACATACTCTCGCTTACACCATCGATTACCGAATTCATTCAAGGAAGCAGCGATTTCATCTCTACATTTACTGAAGTCAATTTTAGAAGGAACCCGATATTTCGGTCCTTTAGAAATTATATTCCTTATCCTAGAATCAGGAATAATTTTCAAATTGCCAGTAATTACATGACCAGCAGCAGGATAGCAATACTTTGAGTTTTTACAATCACATGAATCAGGAGTATTAGTATCAATATCAAGATCTGAAACAAGTTTATTGAAATTAAAAATGATAGATCTAACAGGTTTGTTATATTTATAGCAAATTATAGGTGTTTCAGTATTTTGAAAATAAGCAGGAATGGAAGAAAGCACCGATCTCTCACGGAAGATACTGGGCAAATCTATAAAATCCATACCCTTATTAATGAAGGATATTTTGAAGAAATGGCGTTTATGATTAATTTCAGAATCAATGTAAGGACGGAGAGTATGCTGATTATAGCCTCTAGTTAAGAGAGCCGCATCATATAACTGATGAGAAGTATCGTAGAATTTATTCGCCTTGGTGTCCAGAAGACGTAAAAAAGAAACGAGTGATGAACTTAAAAATGAAAGCATAGAGTGGCGTCCATGATTTAATAATAGTCACTTCAGTCTAGTATTGTTTCGTTTAAACGCACGTGATTTACGTTTAAAGTTACCATTTTTCCTGGTGCCGTGAGATCTAGTTCTGCGTTTTCGACATTCCAGGAGTGAGAAAATATCAAGGTCAGTAAGACAAATCAGTAAGAAAACAAGAGAAGACCAAACAACGGAGAAATTTGGCAATTGCTGGGACTTTAGGCCAAAAATAGAAGTATTACGGCAGTCTGAACTCCATAGATGCTCAGCGTCAGGTGGATAGGACTGTCAAATACTAAGCTATTAGCTGCCTGGGTCGTAGTGGTTCTGGCTTTCTCCTGGTGATAGTTTTTGGATAGGGGTCCAGCCGTATATGAGGCAGTGGTCTCAGTGGTTATTGGACAGTGGTCCCATTGTGTTGTAAAGATATTCCAAGATAAGCATTGGGTTGTCTCAAGAGTACACGGTTCTGGGGTGGTTTGGAACCGTAATCACAAGCTTCAGTTATCGCATAGTTCTCAGGAAGAGACTTACTAGACCAAATACAGGTCTGTGGCTATATATTTGTGTGTATTTCAATCTTAGAAACTAATTATTTGTGATTTAAGTTTTATCACCCAATCATTTGTATAATCATTGGTATTGATACAGTTTGGCAAGGTAGCCCATCGGAAAATTATATAAATATGTCCAGATTTCGTTTTTCATTGTTGTGCATATCTGAATGAATTAATTGTCAGACACGGAACACGCTACAAACATTGGTGGCAGCGGTATGTGATAATCGGTATGATCCCCATTGCCGAGGACCCATTTGCAACAAAATTAAAGAATGGATCATAGTAGTAAAGGTAGTGTATATGAGTACAGTAATGCCACAATGCCTAGATTAGAAGCTATGCATCACGAAACTGAGGTCAGTATACTTAGGTCTGAGATATCATTATTAGAACAGCAGCTGAATAGCATAGAAGGGCAGATATCAGGCATTGGTAAGGAAGACAAAAACATGCCAAAACTAAGGCGTGAAGAAGGGTTGCCAAGAAGGTTGCTACCTTCTATACCTGAGGGTAAACAAAAAGATAAAATTTCTAAACCTCATTACGGCTCATCAGATAGTCCGAGGACCAGTGCGTCTCATGAAGGAAGACATGTCATTGAAACTGAAGGTAACCTTTGCACTTCACGTGTCAGAGTTCAACCTTTGACTTCAACACTAAGGGTCGAAGCTGAGGGAGGCTAGCGAGGCTAGTTGGACACCGACGGCAGGTAATTCAAATGCTGAGTTTGAAAGTAGGAGATACGCAGGCGTAAAAATAAAACCAGCTACATATGATGGTTCAGGGAGCTGGTTGGATTACCAGGCACACTTTGAAGTCTGTGCCCAGTTGAACAGGCGGTCAGAAAGAGAAAAGGGTATGTATTTAGCGGTATCCCTTAGAGGCCAAGCACAGGGTGTGTTTGGCAACATTGCTGGTCAGTCTCATGAATACTCGGATCTCGTTAAAGCTCTTGAGGAGAGGTTTGCTCCTCCTAATCAGATGGAGCTATATAGAGTGCAGTTACGGGAGAGAAGACAAAAAGCCTCAGTGAGCTTGTCTGAACTTGGTCAGGATATAAGAAGGTTGACAAATCTTGCATATCCAACAGCACCCTCTGACTTAAGGGAGGCCTTGTCAAAAGAACAGTTTATAGATGCACTCGTGAGCTCGGATATGCCTTTGAGGATAAAACAAGCTAGACCAATGAGCTTGAACGATGCGGTGCGCCATGCAGTCGAATTGGAAGCGTTCAACAGGGCAGAACGAAAACATCTAGAAGGTCAAGGGTATATGCGATCAACATCAGAAAAGGCCTCAGAAGAGAAACCTTCAGTTGAGAATGATCTGAAGGCATTGACAAAAGTAGTCTCAGATCTGAGCAAGTCAGTAGATATATTAAAAAGACAGACACAACGTCAGCCAAATATTAATGTGAAAGGAGACCAATTTGAAAGACCAAAACGGGCCTGTTTCAAATGTTGTTCACAAGAACACTTAATAGCACAATGTCCCCAAATGAAACGAGAAAAATATATTTACAGAAAAGGGGAGTCATCAGGCTAAATCTATAGCTAATAGCAGTTCAGGCTTATATGCAGATTGTAAAATAAACAATTATCAAACTGAGTGTCTGGTAGACACAGGGGCAACGGTATCGTTAATCTCATACAAGTTTTGGGATGCTATCAACAACTCAGAAACTTCTCTCCATACATTCTATCCAGAAATATTTACTGCGTCAGGCAATGAAGTTGAAGTGAGGGGTAAAGCAACAGTTATGTTAGAAATTTGCAACGTTTCGTGTGTCTCAGAGATTATTGTCGCTGATATAGACGTAGATATAATTCTCGGTCTGGATTTCCTGCGTAAATATAATTGCAAGATTGATGTTGCAAAAGAAACGATGACCAGCCAGAAATCGGTTTGCAAACTTAAGTTCGCAGGAAAAACGGGTTGTTATAGGGTAACTCTGGCTGAAAGTGTAGAAATACCCCCATGTAGGAAATGATGGTTAAAGGGAAGGTTTCTGCTCCGTCCTTAAGAAAACATGACTTGGCAATTATTGAACCTGCGGAAAAACCTAGTAAATGTAGCTAAAGCACTTGTTCATACCAATAGCACAGTTCCATTAAGAATGATCAATCTTGGAAATGAAGTAGAAAATATATATCCCGGAACACATATTGCAAACTTAAGCTTTGTTTCAAATGTAAAGCGGCTACAAGCAAAGCAATCTACGACCTCTGCTCTCAGACAGGTGCCAGATCATCATAAAGAATTATATGAGAAAACCGTACCGGGATTGTCGTTGGTTCAGTGTAACCAAGTTGCTAAGTTGATAATGAAACACCAATCAACATTTTCACGCAATGATGAAGATTTGGGTCGGACAGGAGTTATAAGACACAGGATTCAAACAGGAGATGCTCATCCTATAAAACAGCCATTAAGGAGATTGCCAGTTCATATGCAGGAGGAGGCAGATAGACAAATAAATGAAATGCTTCAAAAAAGATGTTATAGAAAAATCTTCAAGCCCCTGGGCCAGTGGAATTGTAATGGTTGAAAAGAAAGATGGTTCTAAACGCTTTTGCGTTGATTATAGACGCTTAAATGACGTTACCACTAAGGATGCATATCCTCTCCCGAGGATTGATGATTCCTTGGACCAGCTCTCCGGCGCGCAATGGTTTTCTTGCCTAGATCTCAATTCTGGTTACTGGCAGGTGGAAGTGGAAGAAAGTGATAAAGCCAAAACTGCGTTTACTTCTAAGCAAGGACTATTTCAATTCAGGGTTATGCGTTCGGGCTTTGTAGCGCTCCAGCTACCTTCGAGAGGCTGATGGAAACAGTGATCTACTTGGATGACGTAATTGTTATCGGGCGCAGTTTTGAAGACATGATAGAAAATCTCGACAAAGTTTGAAACTGAAGCCGAGAAAATGTCAGTTGTTTGCGAGAGAGGTAGAATTTCTGGGACATGTCATATCTAGTGAGGGAATCAAAACAGATCCAAATAAAATTAAAGTTGTCAAAGAATGGCCAATACCAGAAAACATCCACGAAGTGCGTTCCTTTTTAGGATTCTGTAGCTACTACAGGCGTTTCATCCCTAACTTTGCAGAAGTTGCAAAATCACTTCACAGATTGTCTGAAAAGGGACAGAAATTTGATTGGACCAAGGACTGTGAAAATGCGTTTCAGATGCTGAAGAATAGATTGACAGAAGCGCCAGTGTTAGCATACCCAGATTTTAGGCAACCATTTATTCTTGACACAGATGCAAGTGATGTAGGAATAGGTGCTGTTATTTCTCAGAAGATAGACGACCAGGAATTCGTGATAGCATACGCCAGAAGAACACTCACAAAATCAGAAAAGCATTACTGTGTCACGAGGAAGGAATTACTGGCGTTGATTCACTTTGTAAAGTACTTCCGCCATTACCTGTATGGTAAGGAATTTACTGGCCGGACTGACCATGGTTCATTAAGATGGCTAATGAACTTTAAAAACCCTGAAGGACAGTTAGCTAGATGGCTAGAAGTTTTATCATCTTACTCAATGAAAATAGAGCACAGACCAGGTCGTCTTCATGGTAATGCCGATGGATTGGATAGAAACCCTTGTAGGCAATGTGGTCGGCACAAAGAGGGTAATGACGTAGACAATCTGATAGTTGTTAATCAGAGCTACAGCTCATATTCAGCCAACAATGCCAAAGAAATATTGAAGATACAAGATGAAGACCCTGATATCAGAAAAGTGAAAAGTTGGATTCATGCAGAGACCCGCCCAGAATTTAAAGACATAGGAAGCGAAAGTTATTTTCTAAAGTCTCTTTGGTGTCAGTGGGAAAGATTAGAATTAATGGAGGAAATATGAGTACGTAAATGGGAAATAACTGGAACAAACATGGTTTATTGGCAAGCTATTGTGCCATTGCAACACAGACGATTAGTATTGAAGTATGCACATGATATCAAAGCATCAGGTCACCTTGGAGTGACTAAAACCCCCAATAAAGTGAGACAAAGATATTACTGGCCTGGTCTGCAAAGAGATGTCATGGCATATATAGCAGGATGTGGAAAGTGTGCGAAGCGAAAGGGACCAAACAGAGCCAAAACTGCTCCAATGCAGATAGTACGCAGTGGGTACCCTATGGAGAGAATCGCAGTTGACATCTTAGGAGAACTTCCAAGAACAGAAAATGGCAATAAATATGTTCTTGTCATAGGTGATTATTTCACCAAATGGACAGAATGCTTCGCAATGCCGAACATGGAAGCCATTACTGTAGCCAAGATATTAGTTAATGAAATCATCAGTAGGTTTGGAATCCCAGATAAAATACACTCTGATCAAGGCAGACAATTTGAGAGCAATTTATTCAAAGAAATGTGCAAAACACTCCAAATAGACAAGACAAGGACAACTCCCTACCATCCACAATCGGATGGTATGATAGAAAGATTTAATCGGACACTAACAACAATGATAAGTGCATTTGTTAACGAGAACCATACAGACTAGGATGAGCAACTGCGGTATGTTATAATGGCGTACAGATCGGCAGAACATGAGACGACTGGCATGACGCCAAACATGCTCATGCTTGGAAGGGAGGTAACAACGCCGCTCGATATAATGTTTGAAATGCCGCCAGTCATAAAACCAATACCAGTGAACCAGTGGGTGTGGGAGGTTCGAGAAAATTTAGAATCTGCTCATACATTTGTTCGACGGCATACAGGTGAGTCAATGAAAAGACAGAAGAATTTTCATGACATAAAACTAGCATTTGAAGTCTTTGAACCTGGAGATAGTGTCTATGTGCTTTTTCCAGGCAAAAAGGTAGGTTGTTCTTCTAAGTTCACGGCATATTGGCGAGGGCCCTTTCAAATACTCGAGAAACTCTCTGCTGTATTATATAAGGTAAACTGCGGAAGATCAGAAGCTGAGCAGGTAGTACACTGTGATAGGCTTTTTAAAGCGAGAAAACAGCTATTAACAGGTGAGACTGTTAACTCAGAAAGTATCACTGAATGTGAATGTAATGAAGCATTATCGGAAGATGAAAGTAGTACTGTAGGCGAAGATTTAGGCCAGGAAAACGTAAGTGACCGTAGACGTGTCAGTAGAAAACCGGCATGGATGAAAGATTATGTTCTTTCTTCTTTTAGGTGCGCGAGGCCGAATACGAAGCAGACACGTATGAAGCAGACAGGAACAGTATTTACAGGGAGTGCCGATTATGGAGAATCAGTTGAATGTTCAGTATGCAAAGGGGCATTTCCAAGAGGAAGTACCTACTTGAATCATGTTATGTTCTGTACGAAGTATAGGGTGAAATGTGACACCTGTGGCACTTTATTTAAGGAAAGAAACTATCTGATAAAACACAGAAAGAAGTTTCATTCTAATCCAGAAACAAGCATCAACTTGAATGTTGAAAGTACCAAAGATATCTCAGAGGATAAGTGTAGTGCAATTGGCAGTAGAAACCTGAACTCTGAAAATAAGACGCCTGATATGGAAGACTTCGGCGAAGATCCGGAATTAGAACTAGATAACGATATTACTTCAGACATAGAGCTTGGTGATGAGAGAAGCTTAGACGTAGAACCTGAGGAAGACACCAGAAATGTTCGTGACATAATGTCTGGCAGAACAATTCGTAAACCAACATGTCCAGACAGAGTGCTGGCACCAAAGAAACCGGAAATAAGTGTAGAAAAGAAACCAAGACTTAGTGTAATGTTTAATAATCCTGAACACATCATATCTGATACAGAGATACAAGATATGTCTGAGAATAGAAAAGTCGAAGAAAAAATACTAGAAATACCTAACACAAAAGAAGCAAGCCAAGAATGTGCTCATGACAGAGATAACAAGCTGAGTGTTGAAATAGACATAGCAAAACGCAACAATGTTTCAAATAGGATTGTTATTCTCGACAACGGCGAAAAGCTGTTAGAATCGTACAGCGTTAACAAAACGCAAGTCGAAAGAGAAGAGCCTGAAATTAACTTGGGTAATATCTTACCTGCAGGAACTGTCTTCAGAGCTGAGGATGTTATTATTAAAAGAATTCTGAAGGCAGATGGAGGGGGCACAGTGATAAGCATTAAGTATTACGTTAAAGAGAATACCAGTAATAGATCAAAGCGGGGATGCTAACTTAGATGCATAAGTTTCGAAAGAAAATTTACTTTCTCAGGAGTTTGTGAACCTTTCTTTGTTCACGTGAACATGTTTTTCATTTTTTACTTTTATGTTTGCATAAAAATGTAAACGTTATTTCTAATTCCAGGTAGGAATAAAGATGCGTTTTAATTTGCTTTATTATTTTCTATTTTTATTACCCCTGCGGGACGCATGAAATCGGAGGCGTGGGTAGTGTGGCAGTCATAGGTAGTGGACCGATGCCCCGATCTTTTGTTTATTGCAAAAGCTTGTACTTGTCTGCTTGTGGTGTATTGTATGGAAACTTCCGGTCGAAAACGAAAGTAAACAGCAAACCAAAAAAAAAAAAAAGGTAAAAACTAATCACCTGTGACAATAAATAATCTTTTTCTTGGTAATACATCGATGTTGCATGTCTACATCAATACCATAACACCGATTTGGATAATATTTAAGCAGTAATCGTGAATGGGAGTCGATTTGTTTGTTCAATTGCCAGACACTTATTAAAGATTGTTGCTTTCAGAGGCGCTTAATAAAATGTATAGGCGGTGTTCCCGACAGCCACCAGAGGGCGTCGCAATGCTGACTATAAAAGCGCAGATTTTGCATTGTTGTCTCAGTTCTGCGCCAACCGCTGAAGAAGACAGATCAGTAAGAAAACAAGAGAAGACCAAATAACGGAGAAATTTGGCAATTGCTGGGACTTTAGGCCAAAAATAGAAGTATTACGGCAGTCTGAACTCCATAGATGCTCTCATGATACTGCTGGTGGTCCCGACGATTTACACAATCAAATTTTAAAACATTTACCTAACAAGGCATTGGAAACATTATTAGATATTTTAAATGATATTTGGATGACTGGAAGGTTCCTTAAAAACTGGAAAAAGGCTATCATTATTCCTATTCCAAAACCAAATGAAGATCATACTAAAGCAACAAACTATAGACCTATTGCTTTGACAAGTTGTTTAATGGAAAACAATGGAGAGAATGATTAATGATAGGTTGGTTTGGTTCTTAGAATCAAACCAACTTATCACAAAATTTCAGACTGGATTCAGAAGAAAGAACAGCTCTACTAACGATCATTTGATTCGTTTAGAATCTTTTATACGTGAAACCTTTATTAAAAAAGAGCACGTCTTAGCTGTATTTTGTGACCTCGAAAAGGCCTACGATACGACTTGGAAATATGGCATAATGAAATATGTACATACCTTGGGCCTTAAAGGCCGATTACCACTTTTTATTCAAAATTTCCTATCAAATCGAATATTTAACGTCCGCATAGGAAATACATTATCGGACAGATTTGATCAAGAACAAGGTGTACCACAAGGTAGTATTTTATCACCAACCTTGTTCAGCATAAAAATTAATTATATAGGTAAATGTGTAAAAGACCCAGATTGTTCGCTTTTTTGTTGACGATTTTGGAATTTTTACCGATCTAAAAATATGGAAACCAAAAGTATTTAAATAATATAGAGAACTGGGCAACAGAAACTGGTTTTACATTTTCAAAAACAAAAACTCAGTGTGTTTATTTCTACCAAATACGAAAGTTATTACATTTAGATCCTGTTCTAACTATATACGGCAGTCCGATTCCAGTCGTAAATGAGGCGAAGTTTTAGGGTCTTTTATTCGATGACAAATTATCTTTTATTCCTCATATCAAAGCTTTAAAAGCTAAATGTTTAAAAGCTCTTGATATTTTTAAAGTCCTGTCCAGTTCCGACTGGGGAGGAGGTCGCACTATTCTTTTAAATCTTTATAGATCTTTAATTTGTTCCAGATTGGACTATGGCTCCATAGTCTATGGATCTGCCAGAAAATCTTATTTAAAATCTCTTGATACTATACATCATCAAGGTTTACGTCTAGGTGCCTTTCGCACTTCCCCTGTTGAAAGTCTTAATGCTGAATCAAATGAACCATCACTTTATATTAGAAGAGAGACATTGCTCTTCAATATGTTACCAAATTAGCCGCAAATCCACGTAATTCACCATGCATATGACTTTGTTTATTACCCTAATTATGAAAGATTTTATAACAACAAACCATCAGCTATAAAACCTCTTCGCCTAAGAATTAAACAATTACTCGAAGAGGCCAATATTAGTATAAAAATATTCCGCCTTCTTCATTACCATCTAAAGAGCAATGGACGTTAAACTGTTCAAAAATAATTTTAGAATTACACAAAAATAAGAAATTCGAAGTAGAATCATATATACTTTTTTAAACGAATTTTTAGAAATCAAACCCAATTTTAAACACCATATTTCCATATACACTGACGGTTTGAAACAAGATGAGAAAGTTGCTTGTTCTGTCATAAGTCCGAATTTCACTGACAGCATTAGATTACCCGATAATCGCTCCATTTTTACCGCTGAAGCGAAAGCAATTGATATTGCACTCTATCATATACGAGACCAATCCGAAAACAATTTATCATTTATTCAGATTCTCTTTCAGTATTAAAATCTGTCAAAGACCAACAGCACAGAAACCCCTTGATTCAACAAATATCAAACAAGAGGCCAATGGGCCACTATAATCACCAGAGCTCAGACGCACAGTGCCCAGTGGCAGCCATGTATTTTAACATGATATCATATAATCTACCAAGTATAAAGTCTCCTATCCAAATGTGCACCAATCTGGACTGAGTATTTGAAACATTAGGCCTTTTATGAAATAGAGGGTGTAAGGCATGGACCCAATGGAGCCCTGGTTGGTTTAACTAAATGCGTCTTATCATAAGGAACAAGAATAATATGGCGTAGCAGTGGGGATCTGTATGCCGGAGATATAAGGCCTCTTAAGTGGTGGATGTGTTGGGGCATGCCCTGTTGATCCCAGGAACGCCCAAGATTGTTGTCCCTAAATGTGCCTTATCATAAGGACCAAGAATATATATATGGTTTATGGATGGGAATCTGAACGGTTTCTGGTATATGAGGCCCTTCTATGAAGTGGAGAGGAGAGGAATGGCCACAGCGGACCCCCCAAGTTGGTGTGCTATTGATAAGAAACAAGAACTTATATGATTATGGGGTGAGGATTTGAATGGTTTCTGAAATATATGGCCTTTTAGAGTGGAGGGGCGGGGCACATTGCCCCTGCACAAAGTGACTCCCAGGTTGGTGTGACTGAACGAAGTAGAAGTAAAACAAAGATCAGGAATCGATACAATTAACTTACTCCACCCATCAAAGACACCAAAGTGAAAGAAACACAAACACGAAGCGATCAGACCATAATGGAAATCTCAACAAAGGAAGGCCATAAGGACAGTTACTTTCCCACAAAATGGCCAAATAGCCATCCAAAATAAAAAGACACAAGTGATACGCACAGTAAGTAACAAACAATAACATAAATAAACCGCCACAGAAGAACCGCCTTGGAACAGTCAGTGGAAAGAATTCCACTGGGGGACTTAAATCGATATACATGGCCATAATCCTCGCCCTTACCTCTGTCGCGGTATACACAAATTTTGTTTAGTCCGCATGAAGGCTTCCTAACTCATCAGTGTAACATCTCCGAGTCTATCATAAGGAACAAGAATATTATAGTTTGGGGGTCGGGATCTGAATGATTTCTGAGATATATGGCTTTTCATAAGGTAAAGCAGTGGAGCATGGCCCTGGCAACCCGGAGGACTCCCACGCTAGTTTTATATAAATTCGTCTTATTGTAAGGAAGAATATATGTGGTTTAGGGGTGCGGCTCTGAACAGTTTCTGAGATACGTATATGCCCTTTTGTGAAGTGGTGGGGTGGGGCAAGGCCCTGGCTTGACCCGGGGGACCTCCAGAGGTTGGTGTCAATGAATGTGTCTAATCATAATGAACAACAATATATATGGTTTATCTGTGGGGATCTGTAAGGTTTCCGAGACTTTGGGTCTTTCATGAAATGAAGGGGTTGGGCACGTGCCCGGCAAATCCCAGGGGACCCCCAGGTAAGTGTCACTTGATATGTCTTATCATAAGAAACAATTTGTGTGTCTTATCATAAAAAACAACAATATATATGGTTTAGGGGCGGGGATCTGAATGGTTTCTGAGATATATGGCCTTTTGTGAAGTGGAGGGATGGGACATGGATCCGACGCACCCAGGAAGACCCCCTAATTGGTGTCAGTGAATGCGTCTCTTCATAAGGAACAACAATATATATGGTTTAGGGGTGGGGATCTATAAGGTTTTCCAAGATACTGGGCCTTTTATGTATGACAGGGGATGGGGCATGGCCCCGGCGCATCCCTGGGGTCCCCCCAGGTTGGTGCCACTAAATGTGTCTTATCATAAGGAACAAGAATATATATGGTTTTGGGGTGGGGGATCTGAATGGTTTATGAGCTATATGGCCTATTGTGAAGTGGAGGGTTGGGGAAGGCCCCGGCGCATACTGGGCCTTTTATGTATGAGAGGGGATGGGGCATGACCCCGGCGCATCCCTGGGGACCCCAGGTTGGTGTCACTGAATGCGTCTTATCATAAGGAACAAGAATATATATGGTTTTGGGGTGGGGATTGGGTTCTGAGCTATTTGGCCTTTTGTGAACTGGAGGGGTGGGGAAGGCCCCGGCGCATCCCGGGAGACCCCAAAGTTGGTGTCAGTGAATGTATCTTTTCATAAGGAACAAATATATGTATGGTTTAGGGTGGGGATCTGTAAGGTTTCCAAGATACTGGGCCTTTTATGTAATGGAGGGGTTGGGGCATGACTCCGGCGCATCCCGGGAGGACGCCAGGTTGGTGTCACTGAATGCGTCTTATCATAAGGAACAAGAATATATATGGCTTTGGGGTGGGGATCTGAAGGGTTTCTTAGTTAAATGGCCGTTTATAAAGTGGAGGGGTGTGGCGTGGCCCCGCCACAACCTGGGGACCCCCTTGTTGGCATAAAAGCATATGACTGAGAGACTGAGAGACGTTTACTCAAGGAACATTTCTATAAAAGTTTTGTCACAATATCTGCAATGACTTGGCAGCAAATGCCATTTTGCAATTTCCCCCATTGTCAGTCTATGGAAAATCTAAGTTGCCATAGCAACCAAACTAAAGAGCCGAATTTCATAAAAAAAAAAAAAACAATAAAATCTGTAAAGGCAAATATGGTGAATATTTCCAAAAACTCTCAGCCGCATAGAGCATACGGTTTCTGAGGAGATGAGTTTTGAATTATTTTTTCTACTTTTTTGCATTTTGGTTTCCATGGCAACAAATACAAATTAGCAGTATGCCTAAAATCGTATGGCAGAAAGTAGATTGCCTGAGGAACATTTCTATGAAAGTTTTGTCAAATTATCTGCCGAGGATTGGCAGTAAATGCCATTTTTCAATTTTCCCCATTATAAGTCTATGTTAAATATAAGGTGCCATAGCAACCAAACTAATGAGCCGAATTCAATAAAAAAAAAAAGCACAAACTTTCAATCCCCAAGCCCAAGGATGCTACATATAAAATTTGGACCAATCGGCCCAGTGGCTTCAGAGGAGATGTCGTTTGAAAGTGTTGACGGACGAAGACGACGCAGACGACGACGGACAACTGCCTATCCTATAAGCTCTCCAGGAGCCTTCGGCTCTGGTGAGCTGAAATATACTACTACCTTGCTCTCTACAAGGAGATTTTTTTCTGCTGGCTTCCAAGTCACGTTAATATCCGTGGAAATTCGTCAGCATTATCATTTACTATAACAAATTTTAAAGTTCCTATTTTCTGATTTTAAATCAAACACTAACAAATATATAAAGAACAAATGTCAATCTATATCGGAAAAAAAAACTGATTATAAATTAAATAAAATATAACCCAAGTTTCACAGTAAATGCTCTTTCTCAAATTACAGTAGGACAGATCAGACTAAAATTACAACACACAGGACTCACTCATTCATACATACTCAAAATGACCAAGCCCCTTTCTGTATATCTTGTAACGAACCGTTCACGTTAATTATTTTCTCATTTCATGTATTAAATCTAATCATATCCGTAAAAGTATTTCAATGTTTCAACAATGAAAGATTTTTTTAACAACGTACCTTTTTATCAATTAATCAATTTTCTTACAGAAATCGGACTTTTTAACAAACTGAAATATAAATATTTTAACTTTTAAACTTACATAACAATTTTATATCTAATACCTAATTATTTTTAGACGCTATATGCCAGATAGGGGTTGAGCGTCTTTAAACAAAACAACCATCCATCCATCCTGAACCCTTTGATAGATTTTCGTTAAACTTAGGTCAAATATTTCTTTCGGTGAGCAGATGTGCGGAACCCATAAATAAACCATGACGACTCAAGGTCAAGGTCACAGTTGAAGGCCACGAATTTGAATCTTTGACGTTTATGTCCTTTCCAAATCTCCTTTACCCCTGAAAGAATTTTCATTTAACTTTGGTCAAGTATCCCCCTCATTGAGTTGATGCGCAGAGCCCATAAATAAACCATGCCGACCCAAGGTCAACGACACATTTGAAGATTACGAATTTGAAACTTTCAATTTTGTGTCCGTTCCATATCTCTTTTATCCCTTGAAGGTCATGAGTTTGAAACTGCATTTTCTGTCAGTTCCATATCTCCTTTACCCATGGAAGGATTTTCATTAAACTTTGGCCAAATATCCCCCCTCAGTGGGCTAATGTGCAGAACCCGTAAATAAACCATGCCCCGACACAAGATCAAGGTCACAGGTGAAGGTCACGAGATTTAAATTTGAATTTTGTGTCGGTTTCATAGCTACTTTACCTCTGTAAGGTTTTTCATTAAACGTTGGTCAAATATCCCCCTCAGGGAGCTGATGTGCAGAACACATTAATAAACCATGCCAACTCAAGGTCAATGTCATAGGTGAAGATCACAAGGTTGAGCATTGTTATTAAAGTGTGGCGGGAGATTTTGCTGTCCGTTAGACTGCTTTCTTGTATATTCATTGTGCCGAAAACACCACGACAAGCGTCCCAATGTAAGACATTTGCGAACAGTAAAGACCCTGATCAGATTCCGCAGAACGCAGAGTCTGATCGATCAGAGTTTTCACAATTTGCTTAAAATACGGAAGATTAAGCAAATCCCAGTGAGAATAAACATATTGCGACTAGATTGGGTGGACGGTTCTATTGATATATTAGGCTATTATATGTGCCATTTATCTATTCTGGACACACGCCTGGTAAAGTTGCAGATTGACATCCGAAGGCTGTCCGTTAAAAACAATTTGATGCATATCTGAAGATCAAGTATCAGGTTCCCATCGTCAATAATTTTCGAGGTATGCCGAGAGTTTAAGGCAAGAGTTTTCTCGACACAAAACACCATGGACCACGATGCTCACCAGAGCCAGGGAGTACTGCCCACTGGCAACCAACCATGTATTCTAATTAACCTGCGCCCAAAGATGCTAAAGATAAAATTTGGACCCAATCAGCCTAGTTGCTTCAGAGGTCTGATGAATCTTGAATGTGTTGATGCAAGACAACAGGCGACAATGACAACCATCTGTGGCAGTTAGCCTTAAACTCATATGGCAGATAAAACATTGTTTAAGAAACATTTCTATGAGTTTTTAAAATATCTTGAAAGGTGTAAAAGTCATTTTTAATTTTCCCCATTATAAAGCAGAAGTGAAGGCAATGATCAGGAATCGATACAAATAACCCACAGCTCCCATTAGAGACCATAAGTCTATGGAAACTCGTCACATCGTATGATATATGCACGATTTGTGCGTGGAGCGGCATATTTTGCCTACCATATTTCACCTAAAATATTTTAGTCGCGCTGCTTTGCCATATACCTACTAAAAATAATTTAGATATGCATAAACACCAGAAAGGTTTCCTATTCTATCTCGTAACGCCATGAACAAGTGGACTTTACCAATTTGCCATACTCAGCATCTGAAAGGAATGCGCAAACCGTGTGAATCAACATCTCACACTGGTACTGAACTGCCTTATGTTCATTCAGAACATCCCGGCTGCATAGGCCACATTCAGTTTTGCAGTCGTTGCAATATCAAGTTCCAACTCCAATTTCAAGCTCTAGCAATTTGTTTTTATCCAATTCAGAACACGAGGAATGAAAACGCTTTTTATAGTCCTCACATTCTATTCATTTCTGAGAGTCATTGCAATATGTTTGCACAACCCACAGCTGAACCGTGGACCGAGGTTAGTCTAAATGTCTCCGACCAAGATTAAAAGAATGACCGAATTTGTTCCACTGCCCTCCAAACATTTTCTTTCCCTAGCTTCCTAGTTAAAGCCAAGTACTGAGAAACTCTATCGCAGTGTTGCTCTTTTGCAATCCTGAACTCCTGATTTCCATCATCCAGATGCATTCTGTTACTTAATTTCCAAAGGGTGAACCAAAGAACCAAGACCATGGGAAGCAGGGAGACCTTCATTTTAGTATACTGGGTAATTGTGTGTCAAACAATAATACAAAATTAAGAGCTCTGCACATTCAACTATCTGACAGCACTTGGTTTCCAGTCGTCTGTCAACTTTATGGACAGTCCACACTCGCTGACAAGCTGACAACACAACAATTCTGATTTAAGTTTTTTTACAGTCAGTGTACTGACAGCTACAAAGAACTATTCAGTACCCTGTTCAAACTAAATATAGCTCAGCACACTCAAATATCTGACAGCTCGCCGACTCTTCAGAAAAATGAATTTGACAAAGTAGAAGAGAAGGCAATGATCAGGAATCGGTACAATTAACCCACAGCTTCCATCAGACACACCAAAGGGAAAGAAGCACAAGCATGAAACAACTAGATCCAAATGGAAACATCAATAGCGCTAAGCCAAAAGGACAGTTACTTTCCCACAAAATGGCCAATTGGCTATCCAAACCAAAATATTATAAGCAATACACACACTCAAAGACAAACCATAACAAAAATAAACCGCGACAGAAGAACCGCCTTGGAGCGGTCAATGAAACGAATTCCACTGCGGGAGTTGGGGGGGGGGGGGGGTTAAATCGGTTTTACGTGGCCACAATCCTCGCCCTTACTTCCGTCGCGATTTAGACAAATAATTTGTTCAGTCCGCATGAAGGCCTCTTAACTAATCAGTACAACATCTCAGAGAACACAAAAATCAAACGACCACAGAGGTGAAACAACGGTGAGGACTCAACAGCAAGAAACCAGGAAGATGCTGGAGCAAAAGAAGACCGACAGTTAGACTCCGATGGGCCCGACCAGAGACAGAGCATCAGGCACCAACCAACATTGGGATGTTCCGCTGCCGACCGATTTTCAAGATACTTGGAGCCAACTTGCACATGACTTGAACAGTATAACAGCTAAGGAATTCAGCAGAAAACTACTTCCAGGCAGAAACAGCGACTTTTCATTGCACATTTTTGTTGATGCAAGTATCAGAGCATACGGAGCTGCAGCTGCATCTGTAACGATGACAATACAAGACTTGTTATGACACCGTTGAAGTCTTTGACTCTTCCACAGCTAGAGCTTATGGCAGCTCTTACTGGAGCCCGTCTTGCGAAACATTTACAAGAATCCTTGCCTACGACAGAGATCACATTTTGGTCAGACAGCCAAATTGTCCCGAATTGGCCCTCAACGTCAAAACCTTTGAAACGTTTTGTTGCCCGACGCGTCACAGAGATTCGCGAGATAACAGATCCATATAAATGGAAATACTGCCCAACACACGACAATCCTGCAGATCTTTTGACACGAGGGATAACCGCCGACCAACTGAAAAGCAACGACCTGTGGGAGCTCGGACCAGCATGGATGGATCTGTGAACGTAACCTTTGGCCAGTGTGGAGTTTTGAAAACCTCACCGTTCAGTCTGTACTTGAGAACGACGCTACAGTAACCGCCCATTTGCAAGGTGACGCGACGACGACGTGCGAAAACAATAGTTCAGCCGAATCGAACATACTGAACGTCATAAACGTGGATAGGTACAGTTGCTACAAGACCCTACTACGGGTGACAGCCTACGTCTTGAGATTTATTTCAAACTGCCGAGTGCAGAAATTATTATTAGTCAATTTTACAGGTAGAAATGGTAAAGTGGCATAGTATGTCCCCTTACCGTGTATGGTAATGTCCGAGACCCTCATAGCTGCCATTTACAGACATGCATTTGTTTACATTTCTTAGAACTTATTTACAAACTTCACAAAACGTGTTACTTTCTTCCAGCTGGTAGACAAAATTGGTACCAGTTTGTAGACTTTTGTATAGAAAAATATTACCCTGGAATGCACTGTAATGTTCGATACTGTATTCTTCTAGTTGCATCTTTAATTTCAGATACTTGATTGTTGAGAACATCAGGCCATGCGGTTGTTGTGTTTTATATGTGATAGATAAGTCTTTTAATGTTTTGGCTGCCTAGAACGCAGTTTACCTGTCATGAGAGCATTTTTGACGCATAAAAGTATATACAGAGGCTTTTATGCGTAATAGCGACACCATGTTTTAAAAGCATATGACTGAACATGCACTGTTACATAAGTTTGATAAAAAAAAAAAATGAATGAAAATGACCCTAATAGTTATATTGCCAGTCAATCATGTTAGTAAACTACTTGACTTATAGAAACAAAATCACTGTAATGTCCGCGACTTTTTACATATAATTCAAATAAACTTATTGATGATGTTGATCGTTTATCTAAAGTAATATTACTTGTGTTCCTTATTTACCACTCAATACCTGTTCATATGCAATAGTCGTTAGTGATCTAGCTAATATGTGCTTCTCTTAAAACAAAACGAAAGTTGTATGTTTTCAGAAAACTATTTCTTTTTCTGTCATCTCTAACCAACCCTGAATTTTATTCGAAATGGCTACTCATTTCTTCACCATATACATGACCAATGACCATATGTTACTTTTGGCCCCGCTTAATAACCCGGTCGTAAGTTTGTGTCATTGCGAGTTGCGGTCTCTTGATTTTTGTGATATTATAGAAGGGGGTAACGATCAAATAGATTGTAGCGTACATTTCTCACAATCAAAATTTATCAAAATACCGGCATATTTCTAGCTGTTGGGGTGAAATAACTTTTCATTTCTTGATCAAAGAATTTTAGGTACATGTTAATACTGTATTACCAACATATCGGTGATTGAATCTAAGTAACTTTATAATTTGACATTTTAAATGGCTAAAATCCCAATTCATTTGAGAATGAGTGATAACATTATTGCTGTACCCTATCTTTTTATATCGAAGAATTATTTTACGAAATTGGGTGCTTAAGTCATTGCATCTGTATATATTTTCTGAATTTATATACTAAGTCACAATAAAATTCGGGTTCCGATAGACCTTGTTGCAGAAGAGATTTAAGTCCCAACATTGAATTTTGAAATTAAATCGGAATGACGTCTAAAATTTTGAAAAGGCTTTGCGTAGTTTATGATGTAGATTATCCTGATTAAGAAGTTTAGCAGTTAACAATTTAATACGAGTGTTGAAGTCAGTTACATGACTAGACACTCTGTAATATCGAATTAATTGCGAAATATAAACGCCATAGAATGCCGCACGAGGAACATCACCATCGAAGAAAGGAAAATTTACAATCTCAAAATCAAAATCATCGCGTTTATCATAAGTTTTGCAAACCCATCTTCAATAGATAGATGTAAATCAAAAACGGGGCCTCAGTATCAGAAGAATTTGCTTCATTTTACTGAAGTTCTGGGGGGTAAATTTGACTGATCAAACCATCGAAATAGGTATTGTCAATATTTAATCAATCATCCAAATATCTAGAAGTCGAGCTAAAGGCTTTAATGATTTCCGATTGGTTTTCAACGGAAAGGGACACCATGGAGTCTCTTTTATAACAAAACAAGAACATATCAGCCACATGGGGTGCGCAATTTGTACCTTCCGGAATACCCTAAACTTGTCTCAATAACATAGTACCAAATCTTATGTAAATATTGTCATGTAGAGAGGTGAAAGCTTCACTCACTTTCTGACATGACCACAAAGTATACTTTTTATGCTCTTCAGAAGTGAAAAAAAAAACATTTCTTATATTACCTGCAAGATAGAGGGAGTCTTCCCTATGAAATGTCCATTCAATTAAACCAATTATCATTAGTCTTTCTTTTATAAGATTGTGAGGAATTGTAGTGTAAAGGATGGAGAAATCATAAGTAGACAGGCTTGAAGCACGAAAATGTCTGGATTTCAATTTATTTTGAAACTTTATTAGAATTTTTATTGACCAAAACAGATTTCTCCCTGAGCTTTCAAAGATTTTGTTGCAATATTTAATCACATGTTTTTACTGGCAGTAAAACATGAAGCTAGTAATTTGGAGAGTTCAGTGGTAGTACAAGTGCTTGAATTTGCAATAAACCGTGCTTTGTATGGTCTTTTATGAAGCATCCAAAGAATAATTTTAATTTTGCGTTTACCCCATCCATAAGTGCGGTAATGGTGGGAAAGAATTTCAACAATGTAAATTAATCTACAAGTGAAAGAATTAACAATCTACTGTAACCGGCAATAATATTTTACTGGTTTGTGTTTGTCTGCTATGAGTTAGACAAGAAACTATAAACAGTAAACAAGATAAAACTTGTGGGTCATGATGTTTGAGCAGAAGATGTGTTCAAGCAGTTTCGACAGAACACAGGTCAGGGACACCGGGCGATAATTTGTAGCAAGATTGTTGGAACAGATTAGCAAAAACTGGACCTAACTCATTTGTTAGTTCCTTCAGGTCATAGCTATCAGAGGAGTCAGACATTTGATATATACCTTTATGCATCACGCAAACATGCCTTTATGGTTTTGACCCCCTTGAACCCCACTTTTATATAATAAAACTGGGGTTTACAGGGGTGAACCTTATTTTTTTTTATTTCTGCTCTAAAATATAGATTGTGGGTACTCGTTAGAACCACCTCGATGAGGCGGTTCTAACGTGTACCCACAATCTGTATTTTGAGAAGAAATAAGAAAAATATCACAATTTATCATCTTAAATTTTTAATTTTTACTGCGGTAAAATTGGCAGTGTATTTTTATAGGTGTGTTTTCGTAATGCATCTTCTCCTTCTGTCGAAGCAGTTAGGAGCCTTCATGCGCACTGAACAATTTATTTGTCTAAATCGCGAACGGAAGTAAGGGCGAGGATTGTGGCCACGTAAAATCGATTTAAGCCCCCCCAGTGGAAATCTTTCCACTGGCCGTTCAAAGGCGGTTCTTCTGTGGCGGTTTATTTATGTTGTTGTTTGTTACTTACTGTGTGTATCACTTGTGTCTTTTTATTTTGGATGGCCATATAGCCATTAGTGGGAAAGTAACTGTCCTTATGGCCTTCCTTTGTTTAGGTCTCAATTATGGTCTGGTCGCTTCATGTTTGTGTTTCTTTCCCTTGGGTGTGTTTGGTGGGTGGAGTAAGTTAATTGTATCGATTCCTGATCTTTATTTTACTTCTACTTTCTTGGTGCATGAATGTCATTCTGGGTGTATGAATGCCATTTCCTGGTGTATGAATGTCATTCCTGGTGTATGAATTTCATTTCACGTGTCACCAGTAACAATTTTGGGGTAGGTGTAATACTTTGACCAAATCACTCTGACCACTCTGACTTTGACCAGTCAAAGTAAGTCCAACTTGGACCAACTGGGGTGTAAAACTCTAACCATTTACCTGTCTGACCATGATAGATAATGCATGTAGTCACCCTGAATAAACACTTTAATAGCCTTTGTACAGGTAATAAACAGGTACTTTTTAGCAATTTCACTGAAAAGACTTTTAATGAGATTTAACAAACTTAAACTGCTTATTCTCAGTATTTATTTTACAATTAAAAAGTGGGCTTTAACGAACATAATAAATATAAAATGCATGTTATGTTGATCTATCCACCTATCAGTCAAGACTCAGTATGTGCTCGACTGGGTTTAGAATTAAGTGTAACATTATAAAAACATGCCTATGTAGTTCCAACTCCCTTAAACTCACCTTTACTATAGTAAAAAATGGGTTTACAAGGGTACACATGATTTTTCTGTTTAAAGACATGGAGTGTTGATACTTGCTGATGTGGTACCCACAATCTCTGTTTTCTCTGTTCCTCCCTTTAAAAAGCATGGGCTCATTTTATAATGTAAAGAGACAAGGACTAGCTTAACTGGACCGAATTTTCATGTAGAATTAGTCCAATATGCCGGTGTCTTACATGTGCCAGAAATATCCCTGAAACTCCAGACTGTTTTCATTATATGTTCATTTGACAGGTATATTATGTAGTCAATACACATACCAGGTAATATACATGTCAAAGTACATTTGATCTGACAGAAAAAAAATCATTTAAATTAACAAAGTTTTGTTTGTTTGATTTGAGGTTTAACGTCCCCGTCAACACTGTAAAGGTCATTTTGGAGACGCTGCTTCCAATTTTGTGGGACTTTTACCCGAGATTGAGATTAAATGACATCTCAAGCCCTGTCGCCCAATGAAACCAATAGGCATGGACGGTCCGCCTCGCACCGCGGTTCCTGGACAGGCTTAGATCCTCTAAGCGGTTTACCAGTGCTAGTGTGCGTGCCGGATTCAGCTCTGCGTGGAAGCATCGTGCAGCCCATATATTTCTTCAAGCCCATATTGGCTAAATTAACAAAGTTCTGAGTACAACTAAATTTACATAAGTGGAATAAGTGGAATTTTTGCACACGAGAAGTCAAAGGAAAAAATTGGAATAAATAATGTGATAATTCCACGTGAAATTAAATGTTTCTTTAAAACCTAACCTACTGAAATACTGATGTTTTGTAGAATATCAAAATATTTATTTCTATAAAACAATTTACTTACATGAATGTTTTAGTAAAACAAGTAAATGGTCATAGTTTTACACCCCAGTTGTGGGTATAACTAAATACCGCATGAGTCATATGCGCGCATATGACCTTAAATACTGCATATGAATGTTTATTTTACCACCTTGTACCTTTTATCGTAAAAAAAGGCTGGAAATATTGTTTAAGTTGAAAACAATGTTATTGAACTGATACAATTACTTTTAAACAACATTATTGTGTATTAAATATAAAGAAACAAGAATTTAACACGACCGCATATGAACCAAACTGACGCATATGAAATGATAATATAACCTTTTAGCCCCCATTTGTTTATTTATTTTTCAACTTTTTTATTTGTTTGCGGTAGATTCCTTTTAGTTAGTGAGGACTTCTTAGCAATGTCATACTAATGTTTTTACCCTGTCTCGGCAGAGTATGCGATATCGTTTTACGCACTTGCGTCTACTTTCTTGGCGTTCTGGTGGGGAGAGACATGCGATACTGTATGTTCAGCCTGTGTGTTCAAGTGCGCTGCCCTACGAGCAATGATAGTCGCAGAGTATGCGATATCGTTTCACGCACTTGAGTATACTTTCTTGGCGTTCAGTTTTGGGCGAGACACGAGACCGTGTTAATTTTGCTAATGAACTGCACTTTTGTAAAAACAACTTAGTTCAGTTTGTCATTTTATAATCAATGTCCGTTTTGCTGTCGGCGTTCTTCACCTTTCTGCGCGTTTACGTTTGATCTGTTTTTTGTTTTTTTTGTTGTTTTTTTTTTTTGTTGTTTTTTTTTGTTTTTTGTTTTGCCTGCTATTGGAGTTCTTGTCAAGGTTCTTTGGCAATTATTTGAGACCACTATGTTTGGATGGTCTCTTCCTTTATCTGTTTTGAATAATTTTTTCCCGGATGCGTTTACTCTCTTCACTCATGTTTGCCCAACGATCTATGTCCACATAGTCACGGGTGTTTGAATCTTTGATGCAGTTCATAATTTCCTGTTACTCGGATGGCTCGACAGCGCTCTGTTGCTTCACTTTGGACAATGTCGTGCAAAATATTGACGAATTTAGTTACATGTATGTCTGTTCTTTTCCATCCAGTGGCACTCTTGAGAATATGGTTCGCAGATTCGCAGTTATTGTTGGTCCATCCATGTTCAACTTTTCAGTGTTGACTGAGACGTTAAACCTCAAATCAAACAAACATAACTTTTATAAATTTTATAAATTAACTATACATATAAATAGTGGCGCTGCAGAAACAAATAAATTTAAATCCCTGTACCATTACGAAAGCACGCCTATTTAAATATGTTGGAATATTTTACTACCTAAAAAAAAGAACATTTCCAGATAAAAAATCGGACATTTTCTCCTATTTCTGCTCAAAACATAGCCTGATTGTGAAAACTCCAAGTTGGACCGGTCAAAGTCAGAGTGGTCAGAGTGATTTTGTCCAAGTATTACTCTCACCCACAATTCTGACACTGATTTTTGCCATGTCATCAGCAAAAAGGAACTCATCTAGCACCTCCGTTTGATCAGAATCAGAATCAGAATTGTTACTGCTGACACGTCAAATGACATTCGTACACCAGGACCTGTGATATGGGAAGTTAGTTCCTAGCTCTGACCAAAGAGGTAAACTTAGTTACACAATCCTCAGCACCTTCAGCCGTCGAAATAATCGAATCGGGAAGAGCATTCCAATCTCTAATGGTTCGGGGAAAGAACGATTCTTTATAAATGTCCGTTCTTGCAGTAAGGGTCTGAAACGTCATTGAATGGTGCTTTCTGCAGTGCCTACCTGGGGGAACAAGGTCATCTGTTGGAATGCTAGCAGCACCAGTTAGACCTCTGTATATGAGTATGAGCCTACTGTCTTTTCTCCTTTTCTTGAGAGACTCCCATCTTAATTTTCCTAGAATTCAAATCATGCTCATAGTTTCAAAGCAGTAATTTCCTGTTACAAATCTTGCAGCTCTATTCTGAACTTTTTCAATTTCTTCATTGAGGACCACTCCGCTTGGGTCCCAGAAGCAACTACCATATTCCAAGATTGGGCGAACAAGTCCCCTATATGCTGTCCCTTTCACATCCTGAGGACACTAATGAAGATTTCGCCTCAGGAAACCAAGTGTTCTATTCGCCTTTGTACACACATTGCTAATGTGCGTATTCCATCTCAAATCGTGAGTGATTGTCACACGAAGGTGTTTTATGGAATTCACATTTTCGAGGACCGTTCCCTCCAAGGTGTAAGAAGCCTCAATTTTATTTATTCTTTTCCTAGCTATCTGCATAATATTACATTTATCGGGTTGAAATCTCATGCCCCATTTTCGTGCCCAACATCCTAATCTATCTATATCCTTCTGAAGTTTCATTGAGACCTCAATATCTCTGATTTCACGATAGCAAACAGAGTTGTCTGCGAACAGTCTTATTTCCGAGTCAATGTTAGTGGAAATATCATTGATGTACAGGGAGAATAGCAGCGGACCAAGAACAGCCCCCTGGGGGGGACCCCAGATAAAACTCGCGCCTATACTGAAGATTCACCATGAACAACAACACGCTGTAGCAAAGGAAGGGATCTATCCATTTGAGAGTGTTCCCTCATATTCCATACCCAAGCAATTTGGATTTGAGTAGTTCACGAGGAGGGTTGTGGGAAAGTAACTGTCCTTATGGCCTTCCTTTGTTTAGCTTTTCCATTATGGTCTGGTCGCTTAATGTTTGTGTTTCTTTCCCTTTGGTGTCTTTGATGGGTGGAGTAAGTTAATTGTATCGATTCCTGATCTTTGTTTTACTTCTTCTTTGTCAAAAGCCTTCTCGAAGTCCAGAATAATTGTGTCCACCTGCCCCACTTTGTCCAAGATTTTTGCCCAATCATTAATAACCGTGCTCAACTGAGTTTCGCAACTATGCCTTTTCCTAAATGCATGTTGTCTGTCTGACAAAAGTTTATGTTCATCCAAGTGGGCCATGATGTTTGAGCAGACTATGTGTTCAAGCAATTTACATAGAACACAGGTCAGTGACACCGGGCGATAATTACGAGCAAGAGCCCTGTCTCCTTTTTTGAAAAGTGGACATATGTTCGCTAGGAGCCATTCTTTGGGAATTTCATCCGTATCGAGAGATTGTTGGAAAAGATGAGCAAAAACTGGACCTTACTCGTTTGTTTGTTCCTTCAGGACTCTTGGATGGAGCTCATCAGGCCCTAAAGCTTTAGACGGGTTCAAGCCTTTAAGTAACTTGATCACTCCCGCCGAGGATACAACAATATTTTCCATGAAAGGGGCCGATCTTCCAGTCAATGGAACCTCGTTGAACTCAGTTTTATTCAATGCATCATTGAATTGACCAACCAATTCCTCTGCCCTTTCAGAGTCCGATTCAGCGACCCCGTTCCCTCCTCTTTTATTAAGGGGTGGGCTACCTTGCCTATCTTTCTTCTAGCTATTGATATATCTGTAGAAGTCTATGGGATTTACCTTTACATTACCTACCAAGTTATTTACATACAGATCATGCTGATTTTTGATGTTAATTTTAATTTCTCGTCTCAAGTTTTCAAATTTTGTTCTGAGTTTACCACTTCCCAACTTTTTTGCATGAATCTTATTTCTCCTCCGATTTTTTCTTCTTATTTCTGAGAAGCCTCCGTGGTGTAGTGGTTACGCTACTCGCCTTGTAAACCAGTGCTCGCAGGATCGATCCCGGGCTTCTCCAGACTTTCGGATGAGTCTTTAAATCGAGGTCCCGTCTCCGTATGACCTTAGCTGTTGGTGGGACGTAAAACTCTAACACTCACCCACTCTTCTTATTTCTGGTGTGCACCTTTGCAATTTCCCATCAAAGCATACAATTGTCGGTATCCTGGAACGCATCTGTGAGCATGGAAGAGAACATCATGTTGAGCAGTGTTGGTGCTAGAACATATCTGTGTGCATATGAGGATAGATAGACGGAGTTTGGTAAAGTTGCCCGTTTTCTTGTATTTTTTCGGTGTTTAGTAGTGCCATAGTGGACGAACACTAATGTCCGGCAATTGTCCGGAAAATGTTCGGGAATTGTCCGGGAAATCGGTGGGGGTGGGGGGGGGGGAGGGGGGGGGGGAAGGGGTAGGGTTGCGTCATCCCCATTAGCTCCATTTCGGATGGTCAGAAATTAATAAAATTTGTATCAAATAAAATAATTTTAAGCTCCATTCTAAAAGATTATTAAAATTATTTATCATTTCTAACATCTTAAGGGTCCATTTCTCAAGTGTAATTTGTCCGGGAAATTCCCGGATTGTGACCTGAATGTTGGGGTAGTGGTGCGTTATCCCTAATGTCTCCACTTCGGGTGGTCGGAAATTAATAAAAGTAGTAACACATAAAATTTTAAGCTCCATTCTAAAAGATTACTAAAAAATATTTTTCATTTTTAACATTTTAAAGGTGCATTATTGAGCTACCGGGTCGCAAAATTTTTTTTTTCTGGTTTTTATCTTCAATGCATACTCCTTTGTCATGTGTACACTTTTGGAGCCAAATACAGCTTCAGAACTTTGTGAAAATGGACGTTTTCATTCGTGTTTACCCTTCACTCTGAACATGTGTTCGGAATTTCTGTTCTAAAAATAAATCTGTCACTTTACACATACATGGCGGCAGTAGCGTCTCTGAGTGTCGTTACTTATGGCATGGTATTCAGCGTCATATTTTTTCCGATTCAGGCATGGCCTAAGCAAACAAGGCCAAAAATGAACGTCGCATAACGTCATATATGGGGATTCTATTTTTGTCACGAACTAAAAATAGATCTAACTAGTGTTCGAAACCTAGTTAGGGAATCCCTCTCAAACTCGTTTACCTGTCATCACAATTGTTCGCATTTTTGCATAAAATGCATTCATTTGTATTGTTTTAAAAAAAAATACCGGCTATATGTATTTTATTTTTGGAAGCATTTTTTCCGGATAGCTCAATAATGCACCTTTAAGGGTCCATTTCTGAAGTTATTTTGTCCAGGCAATTCCCGGATTTGTGGGACATTGGCAAACAGTGTAGATCCAGATCAGATATTTAACCCATATATGCCTCGCGTCCCATTTGTTGGGCATTGGCAAACAGTGTAGACCAAAATGATCAGACGCTACCCACAACAATCCGGGAATTTCCCAGGCAAATCAACTTAAAAAACGGACCCTTAAATATTAAAAATGAAAAATTATTTTTAATGATCTTTTAGAATGGAGCTAAATATTTTATTTGATACTATTTTTTATTAATTTCTGACCACCCGAAGTCGAGATATTAGGGTTAACGCACCACTACCCCAACAACCAGGTCACAATCCGGGAATTTCCTGGACAAATTAACTTCAGAAATGGACCCTTGAAATGTTAAAAATGAAAAATAATTTTTAATAATCTTTTAGATTGGAGCCTAAAATTTTATTTGTTACTTATTTTATTAATTTCTAAACACCCGAAGTGGAGATATTAGGGATAACGCACCACTACCCCCCCCCCCATTTCTCGGACATTTCCCAGCAATTTCCCAGACAATTTCCGACAAATTACCGGACATTTTCCGGACATTAGTGTGCACCGCCATAGTGTGAGCCAAATAAAATTCAGCGTGAATTAATAATCCCCACACAAGTACGGATACTTCGCTGTCAAGAAAACTACAAAACCGTGAAAATTACCAGGAATTTAACCGAAAATATCCTCTTGATGCTATTATTTGCAGTCCTGTCAACGTTGCTGATTTCATGCTCCAGTTCATAAAGCCTACGGTACAATAAAAATTTAGTACAGTACTAACAGTCTGAAGCGCGTCTACCGGCAGTGGGCGACTACACACGTTAGTTACATTCCTTCCTTTGCTACAGAAAACAGCGTGTTGTTGTTAAGGGAGCGCGAAAGCTCAGTGGTTAGTGCACTTGCCTCTGATGCTAGAGGTCCCGGGTTCGATCCCCGGCAGCGGCAATAAAATTTCGGTGTCCGAACACGCTCCATTGGCATCATTTGCAGGGATGAATGTCATAAAGTGCACCTTCCTTCGGATCGGAACGTTAACTGGAGGTCCCCTGTGCACGGAGAACCATCCCCTGTGCAGGTTGAAGATCCCTACCGTATTAACATGATTACTGTGTAGGCTTTCATTCTGCAAAACCTGGAGTGTATGTCAGATACACGAGCTAGGGACTAACTTCCCACATCACAGGTCCTGGTGTATGAATGTCATTTGACGTGTCACCAGTAACAATTCTGATTCTGATACACCTGCGGTAATGGTCAAATGTGACCAACGCAGTAACAGAAGATAGATAGATAATGGTGAATCTTCAGTAAGGGTGCCAGTTTTATCTGGGGTTCCCCAGGCGACTGTTCTTGGTCCATAGACATAAGATGTGTGTGTGTGAATTCAGGTTTAACGTCGCTTTCAACAATTTTTCAGTCATATCACGACGGTGTCTGGTTGCGACAGGGAGCTCAATGCCCATGTTTATAGTGCTGCCTCACTGAAGTATCATGTCCCAGACACATTTCATGATACCACACCCAGTCACATTATCCTGACACTGGGTCGACCAGTCCTAGCTCTACCCCGTAAATCTGAGTGCCAAGCGAGGAGCAGCTAGTACCATTTTTAACGACTTTGCCAGTTTGGTATGTCACGGCCCGGGATCGAAGCCGTGGGCTCCCGTTCCCAGGAGCGGACACTCTACCAACTGAGCTATTGGGGCCGGTCCCATAGACATAGAATGTTTAGGGTGCATACATTTACCGGAAAGCACATATAAATACCAAAAAGCACTTTGTACTTGTTTTTTTTTTGCGGAGGAACATGTTAAAAATGAAATTTAGGCGTATGTATTGGATCTATATTGATAATTTTACCTAAAAAGCATTTATCCCCAATCCCCTCGGGTAGTGTCAGAATGACATGCAATTATCAAGAATTACATGCTGCTATCTATATTTATCTTCATATACTCCAGCAACCTTTTGAGAGTATTATGTGCAGTTTAAAGAACTGGAACCAGACCATTCGGAATACATTGGTTAAATAATGTCATCTTGACATATGTTCAACATAGGGTGTCTATTCGGTGGTCACCACAGAGTGACCATGTAAGGTTTACCAGGTTTTCCATTGCTAGAGCGGGGTTAGTGTCTCTGACTAAATACGGTGTATAACACGTCTGTTCAGCAATTCACATGAAAAGTTAGCTGTTTAGCGGGTGGTGGGGCTATATAGCCCTTTCAAGATTTTCACATACAGTTGACTCTCGTTATCTCGATCTTCACGGGACCGAGCAAAAAGGTTCGAGTTATCGGTAGTACGGGATAACCAAAGTGTGACGTCCCATCTATGTCGAAGCCCATTGTTTGCCGTGATATGCTTGGTTTTCAAGGTTATTCTTGAGAAATATCACTTACATGTACAGCTTATTTGTAAAAATAATGTTGTTTGTCGAAGTGCGTTTATCGTTTTTAATGAAAAAAGATACATTTCTCAAGTGTTTTTGTATTTTAACTTGTTCAAAGGTTTTCCAAATCAGCTAAAATAGATACATCAAAATCAACTGGTTCCCCGTAGTGAAATTAATACTTACATTGCTTCGGTGAACAGTATCGACAATACATCATACAGAAGTTTGGATTAGTTTGGACTATCTCCACTCGTGTAGGCATGTGCTGAGCCGTCTCTTTTGGTCCTACACTGTTTGTATGTTTAAGAAAGTGTTGGGTTTACAACGATCCCACTACATGTAAATCGATCTGAACAATCGCAGGGCTTGAGTTACCATTTCAAAAGGACCTACATAATCTAGACGGGGACATTTAACCTCTTTAAAAATGCGTTTCTAGGAATGAGATCATCACAACTTTTGTTACTTTCTTTGACATTTTTCCTGAAAGACTTTTGTGATTATCAATTTGCTTTCGCAAGAAAAAAAAACAGAATGGTGTTTCATTACTTTTTATTTTTCAAGTAAACAATGTAAAGCCTTAGCGTTGCACATGACAGAACATAAATTCAAACATTTTCTAGCGCATATCAATAAAAAGAATCTATTTGAGTTGGCACATGAAAACCTATAAGACGGTGATGCGGGCTTTTTGATCATGAAAATCTAGGAAATCATTGACCTGAGGTGTTAATGCCAAAGGTCAGTCTTAATTACACGCACATGATTTAGAAAGTTGCAGTACCGGTATTGTTTGGGACTATTTGTGATTGCTGATACACCTGGACAAATTGGTAAATGAATGACATTGTGAGTACTGATTTATGGTTTGTGTTTTGTTTTATTTGAGGTTTAACGTCCCCGTCAACACTGTAAAGTTTTTGTAACATGTATTTTCTTTAATCCCGATTCGAGATACACAGTAGTAAATACCGTGAAAAATATACGAAGGGAGTAAAAAATATGGACGAGATAGCCGAAGTGTCGACTTAAGCGTAGTTCGACACATGCGGAGTTGAAATACAATAAATAAATAGGGAAACATTCCGGACTCAGAAATTGGTTCGACATAAGTGATAGGGTCGAGATAACAAGAGTTGACTTATATCGAGCCGATCGTTTGGGTAGGCACAAATGGGAGAACCAGGAGAAAATCAGGCAGAATGTGTCTTTCACACATGTTTTTTTGAGCGGGATGCGAACCACCGATTAAGAGAGTGGAACTCAGAGAAAAACCAAACAGAACTTGTCTCCTGCTACAAGTGAACTGAGCTGGGCGTGAACCACAGCTATGAGCGACCTATTGAGAAAGAGTCAGTGCTCCTAACCACTAGGCCACCGAGACCCATTGAAAACATTGTATTGGTAAAATGCAATGACAATGGCATGTTAAAGTGATGTTACATGCATTATAGAAGCAGTATTCATCTTTATCATATTGGAAATACAGAGAGAAAAAAAATCAAATTTTATCAAGTGTTTTATTCTGTTGCAAAGATAGTTCTTTTAATAAAGAATAAAACTCAGGAAGAATGAACAACATACATACAAATATACAAACATACAAGTAATTGCTTTCAGGTAGTAGTAATATGTCGAGGATTGTGCGTCACCCCGCCCATTGGGGCTTTTGAAGAAACTGGGCTTTATGGTGCTTCCACGCTGAAGAGCTGAAACCGACCGCTTAGAAGGGCTGGGGCAACCCAGGCAAAGTGGTGCGAATCAGACCGTCCATGCATATAAACTTGGAAGCAACAATTTACAGAATGACATAAAAAGTGTTAACGGGGACAATAAACCTCGAATAGAACAAACAAACCCATGCAACAAGATCTCTCTCCAGTATGCATAATTTTCACCATAGTGTTAAAGTCTGTGAAACTTATCGCCCCTACCCGACAGGGCTTCCCAACATTAGGAAACAGTACTCGCCTCATTTCACAGTCTTTTGCACACTGGTGAAACACAAATCTAATTGACAATGATACTAACATATATACAACAATGCGCTTATCGTTTGTGATGGGGGCAACCTAAAACATTTACCCAGTGTGCACACAACATTGAACCCAACTTCGCGACAATGAAATGACGTAATTCAGCGATGTTTCAACATTGTGTGTCGACTGGGTAAAACAAAAACATTGAAACAATATGCATTATTTTCACCATACTGTAAAAGACTGTGAAACTTATCGCCCCTACCCGGCAGGGCTTCCCCACATTAGGAAACGGTACACGCCTCATTTCATAGTCTTTAGCAGAATGGTGAGACAATTAAACTAACATATATACAATAATGCACTTATCGTTTAATGTGCTTGATGCGTCCTAATAACGTGAAACACAGCCTCGAAACAACATTGAATTCACATTGGATCGACGCCATGGCATTGATTTGATGTTTATTCAACATTATTTCAAAGTTGTGTGTCGAATGAGTTACATTAACAAGTTGAAAACAATGGGTTTCTCTCCAGAATGCATGATATTCATGATGTAATTAGCCGGAGCACGACAATTTCTTCTCTTTAATTACCTGTGCGTCTGATCAGACCCGTAGCAATGGATGATTTCTGTCAATTGGTTTGACTTCTGATCAGACTGTGCAAATCGTCACGAAAACACTTCTATATAAATACATGAAAAAAAAAAGAATTTTTTAAGATTAAAAATTGTGATATTTTTCTTATTCCTGCTCAAAATATAGACTGTGGGTACTCGTTAGAACCGCCTTATCGTACCAAAAATCTATATTTTAGAGCAGAAATTAGGAATATTTTAGAGCAGAAATTAGGAAAATAATGTTTACCCCTGTAAATCCCATGTTTTATTATATAAAAGTGGGGTTCAAGGGTGGGGGGGAGGGGGGTCAAACTAATAGGCATGTTTCCGTGATGCACAGGCTGGGTGTCCATGTAAAATATAGAGCATTTGTCTTGAGCACTAGGGATTCGCTGTTTGGGTGGTCCAGTAGTCAGGGTCTATGACAAAACATAGAACGACAAAACATAGAAAAACAAAAACATGGAAAAGACAAAACATAGAAAGACAAAACATAGAAAAGAATCATCGAAAAAACATCGAAAAAAGATCGAATTAACATCGAAAAAGTTCAGAAACATCGAAAACTTTATTCCATCCATTTTCGACAACAATCTTCTTTTTTTATATTGTAAACGTATCTCGAAAAATTTGAGGTAGCGGGCCGTTGATTATCGGCCAATAAAGGTTTTCATGTTCTCGACATTCTGGATTTCTAACACATTTTCAGTCGATTTGTCTATCATTTTATCAATAATATAAAGGTAGCCATCTAACGCCAGTTGTGGCTTTTCTTTCTGCGGGGTCAAGCATGAGAACTAAAATAAATGTGAACACAATGTGTTTAACAAATTTGATTTTCAAAAGAAATACAAATAAAGTACAACAATTGCCCCGTAAAGAGTCATCAAAATTTTCTCGATCGGTGCTTAACTGGAACTTAATGAACGGAAGACTTGATCGAGTAAGCGAATGTTCAATGGCGTGCGGTCAAGTAATTATCGTTTTTCACACTTATTGTTCTATTATTGGTCGTTCTATTATTGGTCGATCTATTAAATGTCGGGTCTATGTTTTGACTTATCTATTTAGTGTCGCTTCTCTCTTTTGTCTTTCTATGTTTTGTCGTACAGCGAGTAGTCACGGATACAGACAATTTTCTAGCTCAGATCAACCGAGCATAAATTAAATTTGCCCATAAGTTATCAGAGTGCACCGACTTTTAATACTCAAAGATATACAGATCATCTTCATTTTTTCTGCATTTGCTGGTATTTTGTTTGGTTTTGTATTAGCTTGGTACATATATCGTTACAGTGTAGATCCAAATAAAATTGCTCATCATGAGCTATCGCATTCGGATAAACATTTTTTCCAATTACCAAAATAATTTTTAAACACGTTACGGAAATAGAACATATACTCGTAAGTAAAAGTTTAATAAGAGAGAGAGGGAGAGAGGGCGAGCGATGAAAGGGATACCTTCAAGTCATAATACCAGAATTTTTTCAGTCTAGAAATATAACTGTCTCCAATTAAAGCGAATGGAACCATGGTGTTGTACAGTAGCAAAAAATAAATAAGTTATTACTGACTGACTTAATAAGATATTAGGTATTTCTTTCGTATTAGATACAGGGTCCCTTATTTGAGCAAATATTGTCTAATAATGGCATATACTTTGATTATGATTTCTTCTCATTAAGTAAAGTAGAAGTAAAACAAAGATCAGGAATCGATACAATTAACTTACTCCACCCATCAAAGACACCAAAGGGAAAGAATCACAAACATGAAGCGACCAGACCATAATGGAAACCTAAACAAAGGAAGGCCATAAGAACAGTTACTTTCCAACAAAATGGCCAAATGGCCATCCAAAATAAAAAGACACAAGTGATACACACAGTAAGTAAGTAACAACAACATAAATAAACCACCACAGAAGAACCGCCTTGGAACGGTCAGTGGAAAGAATTCCACTGGAGGGTGGGGGGGGGGGGGGGGGGGGGGCTTAAATCGATTTTACATGGCCATAATCCTCGCCCTTACCTCTGTCGGGGTATACACTAATTTTGTTTAGTCCGCATGAAGGCTTCCTAACTCATCAGTGTAACATCTCCGAGAACATACAAATAAAAAAACTACAGAGATGAAACAAGGTTGAGGACTCGACAGCATACAACAGCAGAATTGCTGGAGCAAAAGAAAACAAACAGTTAGACTCCGATACATAAGTATACATAAGTACAAAAATAGCTAATTTCAGCTTTGGACATTACCCACTTAATCTGCATGAACAATATTCACTCATGATCAGTGACATTAAATTGGTTCTGATTGATACAAAAGAATCAAGATACGGAAAATAAGGCCATGATATTTTGGTGCTTTCCGGTAAAAGTTTTGAAAACAGAGTGATTCTACTTTTCAATAACAAATTTATCTATCTATCTATCTATCTTCTCATACTGAGTCGGTCATATTTGGCCATTACCTCAGTTGAGTTCATATTACCTCATTTAAGTTCATATAAAAATATATAAAATATATCTCAAATAAAAAAAAAAAAAAAATCTTATTTACTCATTCTGTATTCTTATCACCTGTTTGTCGACAGGAGCGACAATTTTTTCACTAAATTTCAGTAAGGGACATAATTGTAATTGACCCTGATGCAAAAGACTGTTGTACTCAAAGCCTTGTCCGGGCACCGTGACAGTTATTATTATTATTATGTTTCTATTTTTTATATTATTATTGTCATTATTAAAATCTACAAATGTTTGTCCGATGTTGAGCTTGGGCTTAATCGTGATAGATTAACATTAAATTTGGAAGCATATTTATTCAACCTATCAGTTCAACATGGTAGGTACAAAGAAATATCAATTAGGTGTAATTATCTTGTTAGCAGGGCACACATCAAGGCAACGATCCGAAACCCATGGGTAGCGCAATTACCGTAATGAGTCTATGTATTGGGACAGGTAGGCTTCGGCAAATAATGCAGTCCTGGATCAGACTGCTCCTGAAGCAGTGTCTACAGTGTTTGTCATTCCATCTGCACCTTTTGGACTCTTTGCTCGATCGTGAAACAAATTTGTTAAAATGTTTAGGAGCATAACTGCAAGTCATCAAGATCCTTATTTCTTAGGATTTATGTTACTGCTCAGTTGCTATTAGTTGTTTTTCGCGACGATTGAATCATACGTTTTACGCATTAACATGAATAAAGGAAATGTAAAATATATAAACTTATAAAAATATCAAGTTATATTACTGATTGGTAGTTATTTATAAATATATTATTGGTAGTAATAGTATTAGAAATAAGTAAACACGACTACAGCTTCTATTATCACAGGCATAATTGTTACGAAAATCATGCATTACCGATACGGCTGTGTTTATTTGCCTTATTTTTAAAATGATCTCAATTATATTTGCACAGTCTCAAAGTAGGAAGTATTTAGCATCCAGTACTCCAAAAAATGATAAAAGTGCTATGATATTCATGTATTCAGCATTCGTACCCTATATGAAATGAGAGACTAAAATTTACTACCGGACGGCTAGCCATTCCTACGTGGGTTGGCTAGCCGTCTTGTACCGTACGAGCAGACTCGTTAGCTGGTTGTCCGGTACCGTACGGGCTGATTTGTAGGCTGGTCGTCCGCTACCGGGCAGCTAGCCACTGCCTTTAATTATGGGTGGGGATCTGAAAGGTATCTGATATATTGGGCCTTTTACGAAGTGGAGGGGATAGGGCATGGCCCAGGGGACCCCCAGGTTGGTGTCTGAATGCGTCTTATCATAAGGAACAAGAATATATATGGTTTAGGGGTGGGGATCTGAATGGTTTCTGAGATATATGACCTTTTTTGAAGTGGAGGGGATGGGGCATGGCCCCAGCACACCCTGGGGGAACCCCAGGTTGGCATACAAACATATTGCTGGAAGAAGATTACTCAAGGAATATGTCTATAAAAGTTTTGTAAAAATATCTGCAAAGGCTCGGCAAAAATGTCATTTTTCGATTTTCCCCGTTATAAGTCTATGGAAACGCTTTAAGCTGCCATAGCCACCAAACTAATGAGCTGATTTACGTTAAAAACAGAAACTTTCAATCCCCCCCCCCCCCCAACTCAAGGATGCTACATATAAAGTTATGCTAAATCGGCCCAGTAGCCTCAGAGATGTTGTTTGAAAGTCTTGACGACAGCGATGCAGGCGACGGACAACTGCCTATCCTATAAGCTCCCCTGCCGCCTTTTGCTCTGACGAGCTAAAATGTATGTTCTTTGAGCAAACAGTGTATACCCATGACAGACACCACATTCTGCAGTGTCTGATCAGGGTCTACACTGTTTGCCAATGTCCCACCAAAGGGGGTTAAATACTTGAGACATCGTAATTACATCAAATGCAATCTATTTATGGGCCTATATTTATTTTATGAGTATCCACTAATAGACATGATTATACTGTATATTCTTCAGAAGTATTTATCTATTTATATATTTATTTATATAATTACTTATTTAATTGATTCTATTTAGTTTTGAGGTTCTAAGAGTTGTACAAAATTTAGGTCTTTTATCTTTGATAATAATTATCCCTTTTTCAAGACCATGGCTGAACTCTACATTTTTCAGAAGTAATTTATTACCTGTATTATTTATTTACTTATTTATTTATTTTTATTCAATTATTGATAAAAACTAAAATTACTTATAATTCCATTCCATTTGTTTATTTTAGCAAGTAACTAATGATTAACATCTTAATGGGTTATGGCTATTCTGCTAAAAACCTGTTTTAAAAGCCAAATAATACCATATATAACTGATAATTTAATACTTCATTTTTTTTAAATCTTATTTGAGTTGATTTATATCAATTTATAACTTGCAGAATGTTTTCAATTACACATATTCAGTTAAATATCGTCTGCTGAGTGCAATAACGGTGTAACTGACATTTTGGCCAAAATTGTTTTTTTGCATAAATGGGTGCCTTGGGACTTGACACACTTGGTAAATAAGTTCTACAGCTGGATTCTGTCTCAATCATGATTTATTTCAGCATTTTGGAAAAAATTTTGTCAGTTACACCGTTTTTGCTCTGACATTTAGAAAAAAAGTTGGTGCAAAAACAGTGTAAGTGCACTTACCCCATTTTTGCGCAAAGTTTTTTAATACCTCAAAAATATTGAATCCTGCTGCTTGATATTTAAGAATAAGCATGTAAGTACCATGCAGAATATATAAAATGTGACCTATTACCTACCCAGTGTCTTTAATTTACTGCTTTACCATGTAAAAGGCAAAGAAATAAGGGTTGTATATTTACACCATTTTAGCGCTGGATGCACTTACACTGTTTTTGCACCAAATTGTGACCAAAAGCACTTGGCGCAGAAATGGTGTATCAACCCTTAAATGCTAAATATTTCTTTTCAAATGTCATTTATTCAACAATAAACATCAAACACAAATGAAAGAAATCGCCATGAAGTTAAGAAACCAGCTTATAGTATGGTTTTCTATGCCATTCTTTAATAAAACAGTTTTTTGTCTCTCCTGAAAAGTTGCCATTTTGCACTTACAACGTTATTGCACTCAGCGGACGATATATACTTTCAATATCTTAGCTGGCTGTCAATAGCCTATTCGCTATCGACAGCCGGCTGTCAATAGCGAATTCGCTATCGACAGCCGGCTGTCAATAGCCACTTCCTATAACATAAGCGTTGTAGGGCTTTTACTTCGACAAACCTATGTAAAGCAACAGTTGAATTAAGAAACATATATCACAGCATGCAGTATAGAACATATACCATATGAGTATTTTAGAACTAGGGGCATATCACAGCACTAAATATATTCTCCCTGTACATCAGTCCAGGGTTGGCAAAAAGCCGGTCGATACTCATATTGACCGGGCAGGTGGTTAAAACCGGTTTTAACTGGTCATTACTGGTCGATTAAATGACTGGAGTATATGCCTCTGTCCGGTTGCTAAACTGGTCTTAAAAGTAGAAGTAAAACAAAGATCAGGAATCGATACAATTAACTTTCACCACCCATCAAAGGCACCAAAGGGAAAGAAAGCTTTCCCCCCACATCATGTACATGATGTTAGACAATATTTTCATCACTGAACAAGAAAATAGCATTTATTAATAACAGTAATTATTTGAGGTATTTTTTATTTCATCAAAAGGCATTATTGCTGGTCAAGTGAAGAGGTTGGATTGACTCAGTGAACTGTATAAAGGCCTGTTCTTTTCAATCAAACAATCTTTATAATTATTCTTTTTCCTTTATAGGTTAGATTGATTGTTCATATTTTGATTTACAGGAATATGAATGAGCTGAATGTACCATGGATTTTGAAGGATTTATGAAAGGTCTTTTATTTATTAACCGAAACAATATTTGAAGATTCACTGACATCTTTGAATATTTAAAAGTATCTGCAACACCTGTAAATTGCAGTCAAAACAGACTAACCCATGTCACTGCAGTGGGTGTGGCAAAGATCTTATTACTAAATTGACCAATAACATGTCCCTAATAGGGGTATCATAAACTGACACCAGGTTTTATTCCTAATGTGTGAAATTTTGATTTATATGCAATATAGACAGTATCTTATCATCAAGCTATTACTGAAGGTGTCAAAAATGAATGGAACCTAAAGAACCAATTTTGCACTTCACTATTTTGTAACATAAGTACAAAAAAAAAAACAACAACAACAACAACAAAAAAAAAAAACAGTGCTAGGTGTTGAAGTTAGTGCTGAGGTCTTAAGACTGATGAGTCATATACAAAAATGCCTAGGGCTAAAAACCCAGAAAGTATTGCTTAGAGGCCACTTTAAGAAAAAGCATCTGAACCTGAAACTCTATCAAATGATCAGCCTCCAGCAAAGAGAGCAAAACTTCAAAATATTTTCAGTAGCTTTGCTTTTTTAACTCTAAAATTATTCAATTGACCACTCAATATTTCAGTCGACCAGTATTGACCACTCTGGGAGTATTGACCAGGACGGTTTTAACTAGGAAATAAGACTGCTCGCAGACGACTATGTTTGCTATCGGGAAATCAGAGATACTGAGGACTCATTGAAACTTCGGAAGGATATAGATAGATTAGTATGTTGGACACAAAAATGGGGCATGATATTTAAACCCGTTAAATGTAATATTATGCAGATAACTAAGAAAAGAATAAATAAAATTGAGGCTTCTTACACCTTAGAGGGAACGGTCCTCGAAAATGTGAACTCAAATTGGTGTGACAGACAATCACTCACGATTTGAGATGGAATACACACATTAGCAACATGTGTACAAAGGCGAATAGAACACTTGGTTTCATGAGGCGAAATATTCATATGTGTCGGGTACTGGTAATTACCAAAACTTAACCAAAATACCGGAACAAAGCCGAAATACTGGAAATGACTATTAAAAATATAGGGAATGAGTCAAATTTTTATTTTTGGCAATAATTTTTGTGCCCAACATCCTAATATATCTATATCCTTCTGAAGTTCCATTGAGGCATCAGTATCTCTGATTTCCTGATAGCAAACAGTCGTCTGCGAACAGTCTTATTTCCGAGTGAATGTCAGTGGAAAAATCATTGATGTACAGGGAAAATAGCAGCGGACCAAGAACACTCCCCTGGGGGGACCCCAGTTTTAAACCCCAGATAAAACTGGCACCCATACTGAAGATTCACCATTAACAACAACACGCTGTTTTCTGTTCAAATGGATAGATTCCTTCCTCTGTAGCAGAGGGACCGGCACTCAAGACTCAGTGGCTAAAGTGACGGTCCCGGCACTCTAGCCATTCCTATGTGGCCAGGCTAGAGAGCCGGGAATCCTCGGTAATACAATACTTAATAGCTATAATCCGCCAGAGGGCATTATTCTAAGGACAAATTAAAGGAAGAAAACATTTACCTGACATTTTAGAAGGAAATCGATATTTCGGTCCTTTAGAAATTATATTACATATTCTAGAATCAGGAATAATTTTTAAATTGCCAGTAATAATATGACCAGCAGCAGGATAGCAATACACTGGATTTTTACAATCACGTGTATCAGGAGTGTTAGTTTCAATATCAAGATCAGAAACAATTTTATTGAAATTAAAAATGATAGATCAAACAGGTTTATTGTATTTACAGCAAATGGTGGGTGTTTCAGTATTTTGAAAATAAGCAGGAATGGATGAAATAACCAAACTGTCCCGGAAGATACTAAGTAAATCTATAAAATCCAAGCCATTATTCATGAAGGATATTTTGATACGTTTGTGATTCATTTCAGAATCGATGGAAGGACAACGGTCATGCTGAGTTTAACCTCTAGTTAAAAGAGCAGCTTCGTATAACTGATTAGAACTATCGTAGAATTTATTCGCCTTGGTATCCAGAATCCCTAATTCAGAAATGGGTAATGAACTTAGAAAAGCAACCATTGAGTGACGTCCATGATTCAATAATATTGTGGACAGTCACTTAAGCCTGGTATTGTTTCTTTTAAAAGCACGTAATTTACGTTGATAATTAGAATTTTTTTCTTGAGGTGGCGATCTAGTTTTACGCTATCGACAGTCCAGAAGCGAGAAAATTACCTAGTCACTTTAGCCACTGAGGCTAGAGTGCCGGACCCTCTGCTACAGAGGAAGGAATCTATCCATTTGAGCAGAAAACAGCGTGTTGTTGTTAATGGTGAATCTTCAGTAGATATATTACCCTCATGATAAATGTTGTCATTAAAGCCCAATGGAAAAGGTGTCTGTAATAATTTATCCATTTTAATTCAGTTTCATGCCGTTTAATAATTTTAAACCTAGCTGTAGAATTTACATCGTAATACATTTTTTAATGTCAAATATAACTACCCATCACTACAATTTAAGCCTTTTCACCAGACTCAGGTCTGGGTCAGTTTGACCAAAAAATCTAGCCAGAAATGCCATCGGCATGTCCCTTTTTCAGTGACCTCCCCAGTGTCAAGTCCTGATTGGTCGCTGATGTCACCTGACCTATCAGACCAATGTGCAGAGGATACAGGTCACGTGACCGCGGTATTCGCGCCGACAATAGACATCGAGTCGCATTTTCTTTCAGACTCATGCGAGGTCACAGCTTTTGACAAAGAAACTGGATGGATAAACGGATGTGTTTTATTCTTTTTTGATTTTGCACTTACCTTGAGTTTCCACAACGTACTTAGGCTTTTTAAGCTTATTGTTTTTTTTCGAAATTCTTTTCTTGTGGAAGTTATTTCGTGTTTTTTCTGCCGACTTTTTACACGTGTATCAGTTGTCCGCCATTTTGAATTTTCACTTGGAAGTTTTGTTTATCATGTAACCAACATTTTTTGGTTTTTGATAACCATTGCACTTCTTTCTACGTACTGTGCCATGGTATGCACACGTATTATTCCTGGTAAATATTCTAGTAGAAGTCGGCGTTGTGGAAACTTAAATTGCCAGAAAAGAGGACGAATTTTGTGCTTTTTCCTTCCACTTCCGGTATCGGAAGACGATGTTTTTACAGCTGAATAGATTCTCAGCATTATTTTAGTTATGAACATGTGCAAGACCCGTCCTCGTCTATCACTTATAAATCCCACGATGCAGATGGATAATACTCAGGTTCCTTTGCGACCTTTCTACAGTATCTTCTAAACAGAATTCATCCAATTCGTGTGGGTCACTATTGCCGAATCAAGATGAGCCAGTCTATGTCCCCACCTCCCATTTGGGCCTGGGTTGACAAGGATAGGTTCGTCGACCACCCCGAAGAGACCCTGCTCATAGTTGCGGGGACTCCGGGGTGCGGGGAACCTATGTCCAAATTTTTGCCGAATCCATGTTATATACGAATTTCTGTACGGCTCCGATCCCGGTTTTTAATCCCGTAACCTTTCCGGACCTTCTGTACTTATTCTACCTTGGTCATATGATTTCCCGCCTCTTATTATGGTAATTTTTGTTATCATTATTAGTAATTTTCTCCCGTTAAGGGTATTATTCCTCGGGGTATTTTTATATAGATAGATTGATATTGACTCTTCTTTCTTTAACACATTTTGTTAGAGATTCTACCGGGCCTCTCGTCCTTCAGCCAGTCAAAGAGCTCCCCACTAGATAAGCTGGAGTAGGGCCCTTATTGATCACATTCATTGTGGCTTTTCTATCTGTTTTCATTTAACCCCTGGGGGGTGCGCAGCTTACAGGTTTTATTGGGTTGGTAAGCTGGTTAATGGGGGAATCGACTATAGATGAGTAGAGTCGATCCTTTCTAATTGGAATTTTGTTCTCGAATATTTTAGGTCATTTCTCCCTATTCGTGGGCTATGTCCATAGATTTAAAGGACTCTTACGTACGCATGCTCAATTCTGATTCGGCAATTCCGCATGTTCAGTGCACTATACACTATGAAGGGTCAAACACTGGGGAAGTTTACTTAATCCTCAAGTGTTTTGCCCCTAGAGCGGAGTCTGGGCCTAGAGCTTTATCCTCTGAGGATATATCAATATTCAGAGGTTGATTTTCTTACGTCCTTATTATTTAGCGATTCTGAGAAGGACATATTTAGATCAAAGTATGTTTAGTTAATCTAAAGATTATAAGGAAACAACCCTCCTTTCAGTTGTTATCAATTTCACAATAAGTCTCCAAAATGACCTTTGCAGTGTTGACGGGATCTTTGAACACGTGTTCTTACAAACAAAAAATCAATTTCGGTCTTTTGAAATTCCAACATTCGACCCAGATTCAGTCTCTGTATATATGACGTCAGGGAAATTGGCATTACTTCCTGTTTCGACGCTCTTAACACTGGAGCCTCTTACCAGGACAATTGTTAAGTGGGTTCTCATTATGACTGGTATTCTAGTTCTACCCACTCTGCCTTCAAACAAGAGCATTCCGACCATAGAGCTGCTGTTCTAATGCTTTTGTTTTTTTCCCGGTCATTTCTACATGCCATGGTTATAGGGGATTAGCACTTGTTCTATCTACCACCATGTTGCATACTTGGCGCAACTCTGCTCTTGATAACTTGTTCAGTTTTTACTGAGCATAGTAAATGAAAACTTGATTCTAAAACTATATTCGGACCATGTCTTCCAAACGTTTTCAGAATCAAGCTTCAAGACCAGCTGCACTCGTCTTTTTTGAAGTCTTCTGAGAGCGTATCAAGTTCAGGTACCGCAACCAAGAGACGCTCTTCGACTTTTTCCGATGACTTTTTAAGTGCTTAACGCCCTCGACTAGAAGATCTCAATCAGTTCACATCTACTAATAGATCATTCTCAGATCGGGGTACACGGTCCTTTCGTTCAAGATGTCGGACTGGAACGAAACCTCCAAATAGAGGAAGATCCAAGTCTTACAAATGACTTTCTGCTTTCCCTTCCTCTTCCTCTTCTCCCAGTAGGAGCCTAGCTATTTCAGTTATATCAAGCCGTGGCTTCTATCGTCAAATATATTTGGGTTTTAAGCTTTTTGAGAAAGGGTTACTGGATTGCGTTTGTTCGGAATCCTTCCCTTTCTCAGATGCAAATACTGTTTACGGTGAATAGTATCAAGAAAAGAAATTTTATTGGAAGAGGAAAGGGTTCTTCTCCAAAAGAAAGCCGTATAGGTAGTAAAAGTTCTCCTTTCCCCAGGCTTCTACAGTCGGATTTTTCTGGTATAGAAGAAAATGGGAAAATTGACTCATCATCGACCTCTCACACTAAACAAGATGATGCGGGTCGATCATTTCAAAATGGAAACTTCGTCCTCGATTCGTCAGGTCATTTTTCCCAATTCGTGGACGATTTCCGTACTTTTAAAGGACGCTTACCTTCACATCTCCATCCACAGGTCATTCCGAAAATACCTTCGTTTCACCTAGGATGGATTTTGTGTATCAGTTCCGTTTTTTTTTTTTTTTCCTTATTGGAATTGTCAACGGATTCTTTTTTCCCTGTTCACCAACTTAATAGAAATTAAATTAAGCAGCTCACATCAAGGAATTAGGTCCCAATATCGTGTAGTGTTTCGATGATGGGTTTTGTCATCATCTTTCCAGATACTTCTTTTTTATCATACCTTCACCTAACGTGTACAGGTTATTGTGAATTTAGGTTTCATCCATTTTATGGAGAAGTCGAAATTGATTCTAACTCAAAGATATCTTTTCTCCTTTTTTTTCATGCCCTAAAAACTGCCGATTTATGTCAGGGGTTTGTTACCCTTTTTAGAAACTTCGTAATTGGATCCAGTTCCCCTGGACAACCTCATCTTAGACCTTTCCAGTTTTTTGCTACTGTATCACTGGAAATACCATCCGGTCTATGTAGAGCAATAAATTCCATTATCAGAGAGTTTTTAGATTGCTCTCTACTGTTTATGAATCCCTCAGTTTATCAAATGGGGTCTCCTCTTTTTAGAGTCTACTCCCTAGTTTCTTTTCGCATGCCAGCCTTTCAGGTTGGTTGCCCATTTCGAACCTCAGGGATTAGTTGTTCAGGGGACGTGGGGCCTAGAATAGGCGGGGCTATATATATATAAACATTCTGATACTTCATGCAAATTTCCTTGCTTTTTCAGTTCTTCTAGCTCCAAACTGAGGAACAGTTTCATTATTATTACTCCAGACAATTGACCGTAGTGTCGTTTTTTCTCCTTAAACAGGGTGGAACTCATTCCTCTTCCGTGTTGGCTTTTGCATTGAAGAGTCTAACTTGGTGTTATCAGGAAGATATGTCTATCCTTGTCGGACACCTCCCGGGCAGATTATGTCATTGGGATCGCCCCTATAGACCAGTTCGCCATCCGTTCTCTACAGGGCGTTTTCTCAAATGGGGAGAACATTTATTGGACCTGTTTTAATCAAACGTCCAAAAACAACTCGGTTCTTCAATCAGCTTCCATTGTGTCTCCAGTTTCAGATCACTTGGAACGTGCAGTTGATTTAATATCTCTAGATTGGGGGAATCTTTTACATATGCGTTTACACCATTAAACTGAATTCCTCTACTTCTAGGAAAAAATTCAAGCGTCCAAAAGCCGAGCCATTCTGATTACGCCTCTATGGCCTCAGAGATCTTTTTTTTTTTTGTCATTCTGAGCCTAGTCTCAAGACTTTCAGTCCGTCTTCCAGTAGTTCCGGATCTAGTATCTAAAATATGTAGGTCAAGGATTCCATTTCAATCTGGAAATGCTTTACCTACACGTCCAGATGTTGTAAGGAATCAAACCAGAGGTAGACACATTTCTGGTTTCTCTTCCGACTGTATCTTCATATATAGAAAGAGCTCCACTCTCAAGTTTTACTCTGGAAGATGGAAGGTATTTTCTAGTTGGTGTAGGGAGACGGAAATTAATCCAGACAATCCCTCTTTAGAGGTTTTTTACTGGATTTCTTTTGATGCCTGTTCTCTACCCTTTAGTTTTCTATTTCATCTAAAAAAAGGGTACAGATCAGTAATCTCAAACGCGTTAAAATTTTAGTCGGCTTCACACATTTCATTAAACCCAATTATAACCAGCTTATTAAAGGGTTTTGCACTATGCCGACAGGTTTCCAGGACTTTGAATCCAAATGGAATCTTACATGAGTGTTGTGGTCTTTTACTAAACCACCTTACGATCCTGTGAATGCAGCCTCCTTTGTTCTTCTGATAGTCAGACTGTATTTTATTTGACATTTGCTTCAGCTCGTAGAAGTGGTATTCATGCTTTGCCAATTGCAGAGGGTTGTTTTCAGGTATGAGAAGAACAAAGACTTCTTATCTCTTCTCACGCAACCTATTTTTTTCAGGCTATAAATCAGCTTCCGGCTATGTCTGAAACTATTATTTGTCCTGGCATTTCCAGGATTCGTGGCTGATAAGAAATTTTTTGTGTACATCAGAACGTATAAAGCTATTCGAGATTATCATGAGACTGTTCATTCCAATCAAGGGGTTTGGAGATATTTCTCCATCCTTGATTGCAAGGTGGATTTGTTAAGTGATAAAGCTTCAAGATGCTTTTCTCACTTCTGTCCAATTATCATTCCAGAATACATCGGCTAATGAGGTTATAGCCTTCTTCATTTTGGGCATATTGGAACTCCATTCTTTCTTCATAATGTTTTCTTACTGCTTATGGACGTTCCAATTCCACTTTTCATCCCTTCACCTAAGGATCTTGGTTCCCATTCGTAGTGGTACTCATTCCTTGGGTAGTTTAGTAGCTTCTCAATCTATTACTGAGCAGCACTAATTGTGGGATTTTGTTTTCCTTGGTTGTTTGTTAGCCTGTTTGAATAGGTGTGAACCTTCTATTTTGACTCCGGTTCCTTTCCATTTATCTTCTCCTAATATGGAATTTTTGGATTTGGATCCCTTGCAGTCATGGTGGATACCTCCTTATGTAAACATCATTGGATGGTCTTAAAAAGGGGTATAAACAGCCAAGGTCAGAGGAGTTGAGTATGTATAAATTATTTTTCATCCAACCCTCCACTTGCTTTGAATTCAGGCTTAAATTGTAGTGATGGGTAGTTATATTTGATATTAAAATGATATTTTTAATGTAAAATTAATTTTAATTAATAATATACCTACCCACCACTACAATGGCATGTCCTCTCAGCCCCGCCTGAAATAATTGTTTCCTGAAAGAAATATGACTCGATGTCTATTGTCAGCGCGAATACCGCGGTCACGTGACCTGTATCCTCTACTCTTTGGTCTGATAGGTCAGGTGACATCAGCGACCAATCAGGACTTGACAATAGAGAGGTAACGGAAAAAGGGACATGCCGGTGGCATTTCTGGCTAGAATTGTTTTTTGTCAGACTGACCCAGGTCTACGTCTGGTGAAAAGGCTTAAATTGTAGTGATGGGTAGGTATATTATTAATTAAAATAAATTTTACATTAAAAATATCATTTTTCCACTGGCTGTATAGAACTATCTTTTATAGAATGACCTGTACGTCTGAAGTGACCGTACAAGAAAGTGTCAGTTTTTTAGGCTTACTAATTCTACGATAGTGTTCGTTAAATCGTGTTTTTAACATGCGAGTTGTTTGCCCGTCATACTGCATTTTACAATTTGCAGTATGTCAGGTTATCACATATATCAAATCCGTAGACTTGCATATCAAATACGACATGTTAACTACAGAAAACGTCCACCGTTTACAGATGAAGAAACGGTAGATGCAGTGCATAAATGTGAACAGCACCTGCACCTCTTAGCATTGCACCTGGAAATACTAGGATACATTCCACTTCTTCTGAACGGATTGGTATATTTCCGAAGAAGGGGCGATTTGATAGAAGATAATCTAACTCTCAGCTTATTTTTAAATAAATTAGTACTACCAGCTCCACTTAAATTAACGGAAGGGGCAGAAAACAAATTTATGGGCCTCACCAATACTGATGGCAACATAGCACTAAAATTATTATTTGAATAGGGAATCCATACAGAAGAAGCAGAATGTAACCTAAGGGGATATTTTGAGTTTAAATTTATTTGTGATATTAACATGATTAAGGGGAGATCTTGATTAAATTTATTTGTGATACTCAAGTTTGTTTAAAGGGGCGATACCGTCCAAACTAAAGTGATATTCATACCGGTCTTTAAGTTAAATAGTATACAGAAGAACCGTGAATCCTTCAAATAGAAGGCGCTTCAAATAGAAGGCGAGTATAACAGAAGCCCACAAAACAGCTATGCCTATAAAATGCCCATAGGTATCAAACAAGCAATTGTTATACAACGAGATACGAACATCGGTCCAATCAAGACCTTCAACAGGTATCGAAAGGATTAATTAAGGAAAAATGAAAAGCAATTATAAAAGCAAACCCTGAGGATTGGAAAAATAAGAGCATTATTGCACATGTACGGGGAGACCTTTTACAGCCATCACACGGCACAAACAAAACAGCTCTGATATGCAAAGTAGAAGTGGAGGCAATGATCAGGAATCGATACAATTAACCCACAGCCCCCCTCAGAGACACCAAAGGGAAAGAAACACAAACATGAAACAACAGACCCCAATGGATACACCAACAGTGGAAAGCCAAAAGGACAGTCACTTTCCCACAAAATGGCAAATATGCTATCCAAAATAAAATAATATGAGCGACACAAACACCCAAAGACAAACCATAACAAAAATAAACCGCGGCCGAAGAACTACCTTGGAATGGTCAGCGGAAACTAATTTCACTGGTTGGGGGGGGGGGGGGGGGGGGGCAAATGGACGCTACGTGGCAACAATCCTCGCCCTTACTTCCGTCGAGATTAAGACAAATAATTTACACATTTCACAAAAGAATTAATATATTACCGGCACTCTAGCCAGCCCAATTTTAGCAGTTGTTGATATACACAGCTTCAAAATTATGTGAAGTATTTTCCCTTGAGGCGGTTCTCTTCTCCAATATGGTTGATAATTTTAGATATTATGTCCGGTAAATGTTTTCATTCTTTAATTCGTCCTTAGTATGATGCTCTCTGGCGGATTACAGCTAACACCTATAGTATTACCGGGCATTCTCGGCATTCTAGCCTGGCCACATAGGAATGGCTAGAGTGCTGGGACCGTCACTATAGCCACCGCGTCTAGGGCGCCGCTACCTGCACTCTAGACACTCAATGTTTATAAGTTATTACCATGACTTAATATTTATCTGTCTATCTGCCAACACTTCTTAACCTCCGAGAAGGACTTTCAGAAGGGGTTCCAGTGTACCAAGTACTGAAGGGGGTTAATTGAAATAAAAGATAAATATAGCAGGTGAAATGAATTTGTACATTGCGAGGAGAGTGAGTATAGTTAAAAGTAAAAACAGAGGCCAGTGACTTGGGGGACACTTGCAGCCCCAAGCACACAGCATCACTAAACTGTGCCAGGGTGGGAAGCATGACCATTGGCGGGATAGAGCATTCCAATAAAGAATGGTTCTGGGAAAGAATGAAAATTTTTAGTAGCCTGCAAGGGCAGCGATAAGCCCGCACGCCATGGGGGGGGGGGGGGGTCCCGCCCCGAGTCCTGATATGTGGAATGAGGTTCTCAGCTGCAGGAATGGTAACAAGGACACACGTGACACTGTACAGCACAGGGAGTAGGCCGCCTACGCGCCCCCCGATCCAATGGCCGCCACTGGAGGCTGCCGAGCACATGGACAACACTAGATGCACACGTGTATCCACGAGCGACCCATCTGGCAGCCCAGCGCTGCACAGACTCTCATTTGTTTCGGTTTCAGAACTTTGGGGTTGAGACAAACTGATGAAGATTAAATATCAGAAAGGCCTCTAAGTCCGCGGGTTAGCATCTCTTGCCTGATGCCTCCAGTTGACATGTTCATAATCTACGTCGGTCGGAGTGTGCTCGGAGGGGGATGTGCTGTGTTTGCCGGGTCTTGCCCGTCATCCGTTTCGGTTTCAGAACTTTGGGGTTGAGACACACTGATGAAGATTAAATATCAGAAAGGCCTCTGTGTCACTAAATTTGGTATAGTTACGCCTTAATTGCAACCACTGGGTCGGTATCTCTGCTGGTGGATGATTCGTTCGTCCGCGAGGGTATTATCAGCTCAGTATCAGTTCCTTAGTGCTGAGGTTGATACTGCGGTGTTGACGTCAGTGCTCAAGTTCTGATTTAAATAACTATATTATGTCTTTAATTTTTGCAGTATAAAATTCTAGTTTTTCTAAAACTCTGACTGACTTGTCAGGTGAGACATGTATCTTAGTGGATTTGGTTTACACTTTTTGATATGCAGTTGACTCTCGTTATCTCGACGACGCCTATCTCGATCCTATCACTTATGTCGAACGGATTTCAAAGTCCCGTATATTTCCCCTATATATTGATTGTATTTAAACTTCGCATGTGTCGAACTACTTTTAAGTCAACACTTCGGCTATCTCGCCCACCATTTTCAGTCCCTGAATATATTTTTCACTGTTTTTACTACTGCGTATCTCGAACTGGGATTCATGACGTAAAGAAGGAAGAAAAATAAAATAAATAAATAAATAAATAAATAAACGATGACCAGCAAAATAATAGACCTTTACAAAACGGTTCATCATTAAATTTGCCAATTTGTCCAGGTGTGTTCGCAATTAAAATTAGCGCAAACAACACCTTCACCGCTATTACGAAAATCACGTGCGTGTAATTAAGACTGACACGCGATGCTCGACCTTTGATCTTAACCCCGTCTCGTTTCAATGATTTCCAAGATTTCCGTGATAAAAGCCGGATCTGATTTGTTTTAATGTACGATTAGGTATGACAAGGCTCTTTAATTGGTTATTAAAAAGATGGCATAATATTATGTCCAGCTTTCTCGGCAGGACCACGAGGGACTACCGTATGACGTATAGCATGTTCTGCTCCCAGAAGTGATTTAAGCATTGCATCATTGCATTCACAAGCGGGGAACCAGTCCATTTAAGTACATATCTTTTTTTTAGCTTATTTGGACACCCGAATTTGCAGAAAGGGGGTCTTTCATCTGTGCCCATGCATGTTTTTTCTTTATACTTTGTATATTAATAACTCAGCATATACAACCTATAAAAATGTATTTAATAAATTATATAAATCCAAGTAGGACTCAGGAGGCCACTCTAACTGACTCCCTCCAGGAGCTTGTGTCTGTCTCTAAATAAGTGCGTCTTAAATCTTATGTTTTATTTAGTTTCAAGATCTGTGAACTGGATTGAATGCAGAACTCCATAGGCATTCCTTTGATACTAAAAAACATTTTGAATTAATTAAGGTTTACATTTTCTGATAAAATATTTATCAAAAATCTCATTTTTTAATTAAAATTTTAAAAGAATTATCAAAATTCAATCCCTAAGAAAAATATGTTGTAGTCTTTGTCAAGATTTCAGTTTGCTAGGAAAACTAGCCAAATTGATCATCTTTAGCTATGCCAAACTTCATGAAAATCCGAAACCGGCAACACTGTATTTTTACACCTTTAATGGATGTAAGTCGTTTCTGCAAAATTTACTATTTTATTGAAATCATCCAAGAACCTTACAAAAAGGCAATTCGTAACACTTACGTAATAAAAATGAGATTATGCAAATCAAAATGAATATATATTGAGCTGATCTAGCTTAGAAACTATTAAAATATCATAAATTGCTGATATTTTCCTTGCATCTATACACTATGATCTATCCAAAATAGTAGATAGCAAAACACTAAATCAAAAGGTATTCTTATCAACAAATTAGGCTACGATGGTTACGAATTGCGCACCTCTTGTGGCTGATCTGTTCTTGTATTGTTACGAAAGAGACTTCATGTTGTCGCTTTCCATTGTTAACCAATCTGAAGTTGTAGATATTTAGATGATTTATTAAATATTGATAATACCTATTTCGTTGGTTTGATTAGTCAGATTTACCCCCCAGAACTTCAGTTAAATAAAGCAAATTCTTCTGATACCGAGGCCCCGTTTTTGGGTTTACATCTATCTATTGTAGAAGGGTTTGTTTTGTGCAAAATTTATGATAAACGCGATGACTTTGATTTTCAGATTGTAAATTTTCCTTTTTTGGAAGGTGATGTTCCTCGTGCGCCATCCTATGGCGTTTATATTTCGCAGTTAATTCGATTTGCTAGAGTGTCTAGTCATGTAACTGACTTCAACACTCGTAATAAATTATTGACAGCTAAGCTTCTTAATCAGGGTTATCGGTACCATAAACTACGCAAAGCCTTTTTAAAATTTTATAGACGCCATTCTGATTTAATTTCAAAATTCAATATTGGACTTAAATCGCTTCTGCAACAAAGTCTATCGGAACCCGAATTTTAAGGTGACTTAGTATATAAATTCAGAAAAATATAAACCGCAATGACTTCAGCTCCCAATATCGTAAAATCATTCTTCGATATAAAAAGATTGGGTACAACATGGATGTTATACGACAGACTGCGTGCATGGCAGTTAACCCAATCACGGTTGGCAACTTTGCTTCCCTCTTTAATTGCACGCCGGTGGGTCAGGCCTCAGATTCTATGACGGTTCCAACGTAAAGGCTTATTGAGAATTAGAGAGATCTAATTCAAGGTAATGTTGGTTGGTGCCTGATGCTCTGTCTCTGGTCGGGCCCATCGGAGTCTAACTGTTGGTTTTCTTTTGCTCCAGCATTTCAGTGGTTTCTTTCTGTCAAGTCCTCACCGTTGTCTCACCTCTGTGGTTCTTTGATTATTGGTGTTCACGGAGATATTGCACTGATGAGTTAGGAGGCATTCATGCGGACTGAAAAAATCATATGTCTAAATCGCGACGGAAGTAATGGCGAGGATTGTGGCCACGTAAAATAGATTTAAGCGCCCCCCCCCCCCCCCCCCCCACAGTTTACCACTGACCGTTCCAAGGCGGTTCTTCTGTGACGATTTATTTATGTTGTTGTTTGTTACTTACTGTGTGTATCACTTGTGTCTTTTTATTTTGGATGGCCATATGGTCATTTTGTTGGAAAGTAACTGTCCTTATGGCCTTCCTTTGTTTCGGTTTCCATTATGGTCTGGTCGCTTAATGTTTGTGTTTCTTTCCCTTTGGTGTCTTTGATGGGTGAAGTAAGTTAATTGTATCGATTCCTGATCTTTGTTTTACTTCTACTATACAAATATATTGACAACACAATCATGATCACATAAGTCTTGGAACTCTGACAAATGTACGACCATGTAAATTCTAAAAGCAAATTCAAATGGCTTTGGAATACAGCTTCAGGAAGCCGTTTGATTTCGTTCATATGGGCTATACAAAAAAAAAAAAAGATTGGCTAGTGCCTATGCAGATACAAATTCTGAAAACTTAATGTCCAGGAAAAGTAATCTAAAGATTTATTGATTTTCCCTAGAGTAAACCTTTCTTTTTAAAATGGACAGTTAGGGTTAAATAAACAAAGAACACTTTGACTTGAGAGTCATTTATCTCGAGTCGGATAACAAATCTCACACAATCTGAAGCAACATCTAAAGTGACTGGTATGATGTGGATTTGAATGATAAATCACCATAGCACCATTACCAAATTAGACAAGAAAGACAGAAAGAAAACTGTGCACATGATTACATGAGTGCGTTTGATGACGTTTGTCATCAAAACCTTGGCGGTATAGTTCTGTAGACAAAATAGTTTGTTCCATAGGGGGCAAATTTACCGAAATGGATGTTTTGAAATAATACTTATAACTATGCTATGAACTACTTACACAAACCATACTATACTATAGCCATCCAAATTGAAAGCAATAGTAAAATATTATTAAACAGCATGACCAAATAATCATGTAATTTCACATTTTGCTGAATCAGGACTATCAGTATTCAGTCTGTTAAAACACAATGTTACCGGTCCTCAATTTCCATTAAAAGTCATCAACATGTTCCTAAGATATGTATGTAGTTTTTATGTAAAACGGTGTCTTGACAAAAATTGGAACATGGTAAAAATGCATATAAAATTGTAATGAATACAAAAATAGGAGCTGAAAGATGGGGACACCATCAAAGAAAACTAAATGCCCAGCCACTATTACTAGACATATGAGGTCATTCATAGTATCAACTAACTCACCAATTTTGGCTTTAATTCATAAAACATAGCAGCATTAGATATATGAAACTCTGAATACTGTAGAAAAGTGTATATGAGAGTACTCTATGTTGTGATAGAGACTTCATAAAATATGTAATAAATTTACTACGAAAATAAAGTTTAAAAGTGAATTCATCGGAATTATAATGATTATACCCTAGGCAATTATTGTGCATAATTTCATCAAAATCCAAGCGTGGGCAGAAACCAATGCAAATTTCCTATACCTTGAAAGACCCCCTTTAAAAGACAACAAAACACGTGAGAAATCTTTTATAATCGCTATACTTCGACAAGCTCCATTGCTTTCATAAACAAATTTTTAAAAACTCAATAAGCTGTGCATGTAAGTGCAATTACTAATACCAAGCATATCATGGCAAATAATGGACTCCGACATGCATGTGACGTCACACTTTGGTTATCTCGTACTACGGATAACTCGAACTTTTTATCCGGTCCCATGAGGTTCGAGCGTATTTTAAATGTTGCAAGTCTCGCCACTTTGATAATCTCCTTCCTGATGCCCGGGACTTCTGTGGAGTGGGGGTCATGTATGCTGATGTTGGCTCGGTGAGGGACGCCTGCCTATAAGTCCGCGGGTTGGCGTCACCTGCCTGATGCCTCCAGTTGACCTGCCTCATAGGCTACGTCGGTCGGAGTGAGCTCGGAGGGGGATGTGCTGTGTTTGCCGGGTCTTGCCCGTCATCCGTTTCGGTTTCAGAACTTTGGGGTTGAGACGAACTGATGAAGATTAAATATCAGAAAGGCCTCTGTGTCACTAAATTTAGTGTAGTTACGCCTTAATTGCAACCACTAGGTCGGTAGTGCTCAAATAACTATATTATATCTTTAACTTTTGCAGTATAAAATTCTGTTGTTTTTTTTTCTAAAACTAAGACGACTTGTCATGTGATACATGTATCTTAGCGGATTTGGTTTACACTTTTTAATATATTTTAAATGTTGCAAGTCTCGCTACTTAGGACATCTCCTTCCTGATGCCCGGGACTTCCGTAGAGTGTGGTTCATGTTTGCTGATGTTTGCACGGTGAGGGACGCCTATAAGTCCCCGGGTTGGCTTCTCTTGCCTGATGCCTCCAGTTGACCTATCTCATAGGCTACGTTTGTCGGTGTGTGCTCGGAGGGGTTTGTGCTGTGTTTGCCGGGTCTTGCCCGTCATCTGTTTCGGTTTCAGAACTTTGGGGTTGAGACACACTGATGAAGATCAAATATCAGAAAGGCCTCTGTGTCATTAAATTTGGTATACAACATGTAGTTACGCCTTAATTGCAACCACTGGGTCGGTATCTCTGCTGGTGGATGATTCGTTCGTCCCCGAGGGTATCATCAGCTCAGTATCATTTCCTTAGTGCTGATGTTGATACTGCGGTGTTGACGTCAGTGCTCAAGTACTGATTTAAATAACTATATTATATCTTTAATTTTTACAGTATAAAATTCTAATTTTTCTAAAACAAAGACTGACTTTTCAGCTGAGACACGTATCTTAGCGGATTCGGTTTACACTTTTTGATATATTTTAAATGTTGTAAGTCTTGCCGGATCATTACAGGGTCACTGATGAAGCTTTATTAGCCGAAACTACGTAGTATGACCCATTTTCTTTCTTATGAATGTTTTCATTGCTCTTAAAGGAACTCATTTTTGATTTTTATTTGCTTCTTTGGACATCTCCTTCCTGATGACCGGGACTTCCGTGGAGTGTGGGTCATGTTTGCTGATGTTGGCTCGGTGGGGGACGCCTATAAGTCCGCGGGTTGGCGTCTCTTGCGTGATGCCTCCAGTTAAACTGTCTCATAGGCTACGTCGGTCGGTGTGTGCTCGGAGGGTGATGTGCTGTGTTTGCCGGGTCTTGCTCGTCATCCGTTTCGGTTTCAGAACTTTGTGGTTGAGACACACTAATGAGGATTAAATATCAGAAAGGCCTCTGTGTCTCTAAATTTGGTATAGTTACGCCTTAGTTGTAAATAAATATATTTCTTATAAGTTTATATAGTTTCTCTTTCCTTTATGTAATTGTGGCTTGAAAGTACTAAAACATTTGATCCATTGGCGGCGCAAAAAAACAAAACAACTAATAGCCACTGAGCACAGCCGTAAAAATCCTAAAAAATAAATAAGGATCTTGATCGCCAAAGATGTTATCAAATTTGTTTCACGATCTAGCAATGAGTCCAAAAGTTGCAGATGGAATGGCAAACAGTGGAGAGTCTGATCTCGGACTGCATCGTTTGCAGACGCCTATCTATCCAAATGCATGTACATACGATAATTTCGGTAATTGCTCTACTCATAGAGTTTCGGAAACATTGAAAGAACCATTGCCTTTATGTGTGTCCTGCTAACAAGATAACTACCCCCAATTTATATTTCTTTGTGCCTATCATATAGTTTGAATAAATAGGCTCAACAAATTTAGTGTGAATGTTAACAAGGTCAACATCGGACAAACACTTGTAGATTTTGATAATGGAAATAACGATATAAAGATAGAAATAATGACAGTAGCATTAAAATAATAATAATAATAATTATAACAAATGTCACAGTGTCCGGACAAAGCTTTCAGTACAAAATTCTGGGGTCAATTATAGTTACGTCCTTTACTGGAGTTTAGTGAAAAAATGGCGACAAACACCGAATAATTAAAAATTTGGTTATAATTTATTACACCATAAAGTGGGTAATATTATTTGGAATGCATACTCTGTATGAAATGAGAGACTTAAATTTATTACCGGAGATCCAGTCATTCCTACATGGATTGGCGTCTTGTACCGGATGAGCAGACTCTTTGGCTGGTCGTCCGGTACCGGGCGGGCAGACTCATAGGCTAGTCGTCCGGTACTGGGCGGCTAGCCGCTGCCAGGAATTAAACTTAGCTGCATTTATCCTTATACCCCGGTCACACCTTTACGTTTCGACCCGCGTAAGCGCTACGCTTCTCAATTCGTGGCGAAACGAAAGGTACGCCGCAGGAACGTAGCTCTTACGCCGAGATACGTAGCAGGAACGCCTCTTACGCGAGGCTGCCACGTAAAGAAGTTGCAGCATGCAACTTCTTTACGTCGCACATACGTGGCAGGTTCGAAACGTCGTACATACGTAGCAGAAACGCAGTGCAAACGAAAGGAACGCAGCAGCAGTGTAGCACAAACGCCTCTTATGCCGCACATACGCCACTCAAGACTTACCACATAAGTGTGGCGTACGACACGTTGTCGCTGCGTAACAGCGGCGTTCCTTTCGTATCTACGGCGTATCTGTTACGTTTTAATTTTAAATACGCCGTATCATAACGTAAGCATGGCGTAAGTACTACGTAGCTGTCGTATGTGCGACGTTATTGCTGCGTATGTACGACGTAGAAAAAATAGCTGTGGCGTTTCAAGTTTACCTGCGGCGTAATAGCGACGATTGTGGCTTTTGTTGAGTTTCAAATGAGGTCAACATGGCATCGCATAATACATTTTAATCTCGATCAAGTGGTCTCATATATAAATTATATATATACAACAGCAAGCATTCGGGTCCTTCGCATTCATGTCAAAGCTATCATGGATTATTATTCTGAAGAACAGATTGTTGTTGTTGGTTTACTATGGACCTTAATCGAGACTGAAAAGAAACGGCAAGTGGGCAGGAGGCTGCAAGCGATTAGAGTTGGCCAAGGGATTGTGAGAAGGAGGCGACCAAGACGCTGGTGGGTGAGACCATGGTTAGATGTTTTAAAACGCCGCTGTTACGCAACAGCAACGTCGCAGGTCAGAATGAAACGCAGCTCCTACGTAACAGCAACGCGATATACGCAGCACTTACGTCACGCAAACGCCGCGATACGTGGGTCTTGCGCCGCAGCTTCGCAGTAGAAACGTAGCTCATACTCCATGTACACAACAAGACATCTAATTTGCATAAAAAACGCAGCAGGTTGCGACGTTTGGCCACGTTTTGGGTTTTTGTCAGAAACGTGGTGAAACGTAGCAGAAACGTAAAGGTGTGACCGGGCTATTAATACTTTCTGCAGATGAAATAACGGAATCTGGAAGGGCATTCCAATCTCTAATTTCTGAGGGAAGAAGGATCTCTTGTAGATGCCAGTTCTTGCAGAGGGCACCTGAACTGCCAAAGAGTGATGCTTTTTGCCACTCCTAATTGGGGGATAAGGTCATCTGTTGGAATACTTGCAGCACCCTTTAGACCGTTGTACAAGTGTATAAGGCTAGTGTCTCTCCTACTTTTCTTGAGAGACTCCCATCCTTAGTTTTCACTATTTCAATCATACTTCCAGTTTCAAAGCTGTTATTGCTCGTAGCAAATCTAAATCGAAAATAAATTACAAGAAAGCGGAAGTGGCTAAGGGTTCGAAGAATGATTGTTTGTGCGAAAAGTAATCAATTAAGGCGTAACTATACATAATTTAATGTCAGTTTTTCTCCTGTAAAGGTGATTTTTTTTTCAAAAACATGGCCTATATCCGTAGATCGCGTAAGCACTCCACTGTTGAACGATCCTCGGGTTGAAGGAAAATTATTTTTTTTGAGCTTGGAAAAATGTGATGGAGCGAGTTGACCCAATTTAGAGTTCAAGACCATGCCCATATTTTTACTTATTTGAAACAGGAGCTATCAGTATAAAAGTGATATTTTTCGATGTTTTCAAACATTTTGAGGTTTATTGATATACAGATGATTAAATCAATTTATTTAAGGATTGAGTCTCAAGTGCCAGTGCCTCGATATGTTTTTTGGAGACTTTGAAGATATTTCCCCGACACATTTGTTCAAATATTTATTTATTTTTACATTTCATTGCGAAAAAAAAAAAAAGATTCAGCTGGGTCAAACTGACAACAAACAGCTATCATGTATAGTTGCATCTCTCTTTGGCAGAGAGATATATTTTAGACAGTTGATTGACAGATGAAAAAAAAAATCATTGTTGGTGAACCGTCTGAAGTCAACAATATAATTTGTGCTATATATTTTAACAGTGCTATCATCAGTATTGCAGTCATATTAAGCTGGATGCAGAATGTCCACAATGTCTCTTCATTGGCCTAGACAGAGAGAAAAGATAAACTTTTCATTTTCAGCAAACTGTCTTTAAGTTAACGAGGTAACCTATTCAAGTTTCAGTTTTTTTCGCTGTCACACCAAGCAGCATCCGGTAGTATGAAGAAAAGTTATGTGTAAAAACGTCTTGTAATTGCAGAGTTACTGTCACTGACTGAGATAATTTGTTTGTTTGTTTGATTTGAGGTTTAACGTCCCCGTCAGCACTGTAAAGGTCATTTTGGAGACGTTGCTTCCAGTTTTGTGGGACTTTTACCATACATTGTGATGAAAGGACATCACAAGCCCTGCCACCCAATGAAACCAATATGGACGGGCCGACTCGTACTGCTTTGCCTGTACTCGTTTGTGGGTCGGTTTCAGCTCTGCTTGGAAGCATCATGCAGCCCATATATTTCTTCAAGCCCCGATGGGCGGGGGCCACTGACTGAGAGAAATTATCCATAATAACCAATTATGATTATCAGTTAAGACCTAGAAATAGAAAATAAAACCTAAATTGGCCATAAACGCGAGCTTCTCCTAGACCCTTGGGCCAATTTGATTCAAACTTCAAAGGAATGTTGCTTAGGTGACTCCCTGCCAAAAAAGCTGAATTCATTCCGCTCTGACGAACAAGATGGCCACCAGAGCTAAAAATAGAAAAATCTTCAAATGGCAACTCCTCCTGTACCCTTGGGCCATTTTCATTCAAACTTCGTAGGAATGTTGCTAAGGTGGCCCTCTACCAAATTAATTAAAACTACCCCGCCCCTATGAACAATATGGCCTCCAGAGCTAAAAATAGAAAAAAAAACATTGTAAATTTGCTTCAAACGCGAACTGCTCCTAAACCCTTGGGTCAATTTGATTTCACTTCACAGGAATGTTGCCTAGGTGACACCCTGCGAAAATAGATAATGTCGTCCACTCTGACGAACAAGATGGCCGCCAGAGCTAAAGATAGAGTGTACTAGAGACAGTGACTTTCAGGTGAGCGAATCAGGGCCCTCTTGTTTTACTTTGCCAAATCAGTTCTTGTTTTACTTTTGTGATATTGTTTCAGTTTGCAGATTGACAATGCCGGTGACAAAATTTCATCCTTATCATGGACAGAACATCAGACTATCATATGAAGATCAAGTAGCTTTCCGAGAGACCAGTTTTGCTCATGCTCTTACATTTAGTGAAAAACCTTTGAAACCAGGTGAAATTTTCCTTATAGAAATAGAGAAAAATGAACGTGGGTGGAGTGGCCACTTGAGAATAGGTTTAACTCAGTTTAACCCAAGTGATGGTTTTGAATTACCTCAGTATGCGCTGCCTGACTTGGCAAATATGGGACGTTCATGGATATCGGCGATAACGAAATCTCACCAGAAAATGATTCTTAACAGTGAACAAGAAAATATAGGCCCTTATAAGTCAGTGCTAGGAGAAACAGAAGTTATTCACACACCACAAGGGGCATTCAGTCGTAGTTTATTACTGCCTTTAAATAGATTGAGCACCATGTACTCAAATAATAGCAATAGAAGTCAGGATAATATCTTACCTACAGACGTTGGTAGTCGTATCGGTGTTATGTTCTGTGTAGTGGGCAATGCAGCCGAAATGCACTTTATTATAAATGGTGAAGACCAAGGACCTTGTGTTACAAACATTCCCTATCAGTCGGGGCCATTACATGCAGTGGTTGATGTTTATGGAACAACTAAACAAGTTCGGATAGTGCAGCTCTATGGAGGTAAGTTTCTGCTGTGTAAAGATTAGTATACATGTGAATATGAAGAAATAAACCCTCAGAGATTCTTATAGCTCATAATGTGGATGATTTTGGAATATTTTTTCTTATTTTTACAGAACATATCTTTTGGATAGTTGTTAGAATTGCCTCAGTGAGGCGATTCTAACAATCACCCACAAAATACTTTTCTGAAAAGAATAAATGCATAACGAAAATATGCCAATACAAAGATATTGAGAATTTTGCCACCCAAAAATGAAATTTTTCCAGTTAAAAATTCCGATGTTTTTCATATTTCTGCTCTAAACATTGATTGTGGTGACTCGTTAGAATTGCCTTGCCTAGGCAGTTCTAACGAGGCGATTCTAACGAGTACCCACAATCTATTTTTGAGCACAAATAAGAAAATTGGCGTATATTCCTGTAAACCAAATTTTCACTATACGAAAATGGGGTTTGAGTGGGGTCAGTATTATAAATAGGCATGTTTCCTGATGAAAATTTCACCCTCCATGTGTTTTGTTACCTTATCTGAACTTATGGTAATTTTACCTTATGTACCTCTCCTGGTTATGTGTCCTTAGTTGAACTTATGGTTTCTGATGTTGATAATTTTACCTAATTGACCCTCCTTGGTTATGCCTCCTTATCTGAACTCATGGCCTCTGATATTGATAATTTTACCTTATTTACCCTCCTTGGTTATGTCTTCTTATCTAAACTTATGGTTTATGGGTCGAAAATTTTACCTTATTTACCATCCTTAGTTATGTTGCCTTTTCTGAACGTATGGTTTCTGCAGTCGAAAAGTTCACCTTATTTACTCTGCTTGGTTATGTCTCCTTATCTGAACTTACGGTTTCTGAAGTCGAAATTTTTACCTTATTTACCCTCCTTGGGTATGTCTCCTTATCTGAAGATTTTGATAATTTTACCTTACCCTTTTTAGCTCACCTGTCACGTAGTGACAAGGTGAGCTTTTGTGATCACTTTTTGTCCGTCGTCCGTCGTGCGTGCGTGCGTGCGTCCGTGCGTGCGTCCGTAAACAATTTCAAATAAGTATATCTCTAATACCCCATGGTCAATCTTGATCAAATATCTGGAGAAGCATCATCAGGTAGGGGGAAAGGCTGCATACGGTTTTTGGGCTGATCAGATTGGAATTCTGGTTGCCATGGCAACATATAGCTCCCATAGACTTACAATGGGAAAAAATTAAAATATCTTCTTCTCTGAAACAACAGGACCCAGAGCTTAGATATTTAGCATGTATTAACGACCAGTGATCACCTACATAATTCCTGCCAATCATGCCCTTGGGGTCCAAATTGGCCACGCCCCAGGGCCCCTTCGCTCCCATAGACTCATAATGGAACAAAAAGCTTCAAAAATCTTCTTCTCGGAAACCACATGCCAAAAGCTTAGATATTTAGCATGTAGCAACGGTAAGTGGTCACCTACATAATTCCTGCCAACCATGCCCCTGGGGTCCAAACGGGCCACGCCCTGGGGCCCTTTAGCTCCGATAGACTCATCATGGAAAAAGGCTTCAAAAATCTTCTTCTCTGAAACCACAAGGCCCAGAGCTGAGATATTTGGCATGTAGCAACTGCAAGTGGTCACCTACATAATTCCTGCCAATCATGCCCCTGGGGTCCAAAAGGCCCACGCCCCGGGGCTCTTTAGCTCCTATAGACTCATAATGGAAAAAAAAGCTTCAAAAATCTTCTCTGAAACCACAGGGCCCAGAGCTTAGATATTTAGCATGTAGCAACGACAAGTGGTCACCTACATAAATCCTGCCAATCATGCCCTTGGGGTCCAAATGGGCCACGCCCCGGGGCCCCTTAGCTCCCATAGACTCATAATGGAAAAAAGCTTCAAAACAAGGTTGCAACAATGCCGGCAAATATCATATTTTCCATGCCACTGGCATTTACCGGCATTTATGGCATTTATGGCAAATATGGCAAATATGGCAAATTCAATTGATGGTCATCAAGTATGTTCCAAAAAATTACTTGTATAAGTAGTTTAAACAACACACCTTAATTATATGAAAATCAAAAGTATTAAGCTGATTTAGATTTAGCACTGATTTTAGTTATTTATTTGAAAATTAAATAAATAAAAAGTGATTTTATTTTTTTCTATTTGGTTTGGGCCCGAAATAAAACATAACAAAATCTCCTGTTTCGTACCTGCCAAAGTACTCATCAGGTGGCTTAAGGCTACCACTACAGGTTTTTTATCTATAAAGCAAAGAAGTTCCAGATTGGATCTTTTAGCTTCACCATGGTGACTAGTAGTAGCTTGCTTTAGATGTGTTTAGCTAAATTTCAGGACATTTAATGAACAGTAATGCTCTAACTTCTAGGGTATACATAGCTTAAAGCCATACAATTACTCAGTTCACACCTAAGATACCTCTTTTCAATTCCACCTAGACTAAATATCTAAGTTATATAAACAAATAACAAATTATGACATCTTCTTGTTTTCATCTTTGCCTCTGGCTATGCTCTACCTACTTTAAATAAACATTTTCTTAAATTTGTTGTTTTAGTAATTCTATCTGTTTATTGTCTATCCAAAGATTAAGGGTCAATATACCAAGTGTCACTGGCAGAGCTAAATAAACATGTTCTTAATTTTGTTGTTAAGTAATGTCAAATTGACAATTTATGTAAAACTCCTTGCAACTTTGGATAGTGTCAAACTTGCTGAATATTCAATTAAGCCACACCCATTTCTGACTTTGAACCAATCAGTTTACAATTAATTTCTACATATTCATAAACTGAATGTCAAACAGTGTAGATCCTTCAGAAGCCAGCTGATCTGGATCTACACTGTTTGCAAAGATAGGGCTTGTCGCCAAGAGCATGATAAAGGTTAAAGCATGTTGTTGAGAAAGTAAACAGACAAATCAGTCAAGGACCTGATCAGACTGTTCTGATCTGAACAATCTTTAAGAGGCCTGTCTACTGTCTATCCAAAAACTTAGGATCAATATTAGTGTCAATGGCACAGCTAAATGCATACCTGTGATTATAGCCCCGCTTTGAAAAAGTGGGGGCTATATTGGATTTGGCTTGTCCGGAATTCCGTCTGTCTGTCTGTCTGTCTGTCTGTAATTTGTCCGGAATTCCGTCTGTCTGTAATAGTTGATAGTGGGTACCTTGTTACCGCAACTCCTCTTACAGTTCTAGGTCAATCCTTTTGAAACTTTACAGGTGTTTTCATATAGGTCTGAAGATGTGCATATTCTTTTTTCATTATCCATAAATAATTTTTTTCACTTATTTCACCTTTTTTAACTTAGACAATTTTTGAGATCTACTAATGTTAAAATGTATAGGGAGTAGCTACCTTGTTACCGCAACTCCTCTTACAGTTCTAGGTCAATCCTTTTGAAACTTTACAGGTGTTTTCATATAGGTCTGAAGATATGCATATTCTTTTTTCATTATCCTTAAATAATTTTTTTCACTTATTTCACCTTTTTTAACTTAGACAATTTTTGAGATCTACTAATGTTAAAATGTATAGGGAGTAGCTACCTTGTTACTGCAACTCCTCTTACAGTTCTAGGTCAATCCTTTTGAAACTTTACAGGTGTTTTCATATAGGTCTGAAGATGTGCATATTCTTTTTCCATTATCCTTAAATAATTTTTTTTCACTTATTTCACCTTTTTTAACTTAGACAATTTTTGAGATCTACTAATGTTAAATTGTATAGGGGGTAGCTACCTTGTGACCACAACTCCTCTTACAGTTCTAGCTCAATCCTTTTGAAACTTTACAGGTGTTTTCATATAGGTCTGAAGATGTGCATATTCTTTTTTCATCATCCTTAAATAATTTTTTTCACTTATTTCACCTTTTTTAACTTAGACAATTTTTGAGATCTACTAATGTTAAAATGTATAGGGAGTTGCTACCTTGTGATCGCAACTCCTCTTACAGTTCTAGTCAATCCTTTTGAAATTTAACAGGTGTTTTCATATAGGTCTGAAGATGTGCATGTGCTTTTTTCATTATCCAAAACCTATTTTTTAACTTAGACTGTTTTTCAGATCTAATAACGCGAAAAGTCTATAAGGCGTAGGTACCTTGCTAGGGATTTAACCCTCTCACAAGTCTTTACCTTTAATTCATGAGTCTTTCTCCTCTGACAGGGCTATAGCGGGGCTATAGTCAGATCCTCTGACAGTTCTAGTTTTATTTTTACCTGCTTAATATCTCAATTTCTGACTTGGTCGAGATTTCTAAAATATTTTAAGACCAAAATCATATTTGCCATATTTGCCATATTTGCCACTTTGGGCATATTTTCCAGGCCGGTAAATACCTGTAAATGCCACTGGTAAATACCGGGGGTGGAATTTGCCACTCAACTTTGCTTCAAAAATCTTCTTCTCTGAAACCACAGGGCCCAGAGCTAAGATATTTAGCATGTAGCAACATCCAGTGGTCACCTACATAATTCCTGCCAATCATGCCCCTGGGTTCCAAATGGGGGATGCCCCGGGGCCCCTTCGCTCCCATAGACTCATAATGGAACAAAAAGCTTAAAAATCTTCTTCTCAGAAACCACAGGGCCCAGAGCTTAGATATTTAGCATGTAGCAACGGCAAGTGGTCACCTACATAATTCCTGCCATTCATGCCCCAGGGGTCCAAACGGGCCACGCCCCGGGGCCCTTTAGCTCCTATAGACTCATAATGGAAAAAAAGCTTCAAAAATCTTCTTCTCTGAAACAACAGGGCCCAGAGCTGAGATATTTGGCATGTAGCAACGGCAAGTGGTCACCTACATAATTCCTGCCAATCATGCCCCTGGGTTCCAAATGGGCCACACCCCGGGGCCCCATAGCTCCCATAGACTCATAATGGAAAAAAATCTTCAAAAATCTTCTCCTCTGAAACCACAGGGCCCAGAGCTTAGATATTTAGCATGTAGCAACGGCCAGTGGTCACCTACATGATTCCTGCCAATCATGCCCCTGGGTTCCAAATGGGCGATGCCCCGGGACCCCTTCGCTCCCATAGACTCATAATGGAACAAAAAGCTTCAAAAATCTTCTTCTCGGAAACCACAGGGCCCAGAGCTTAGATATTTAGCCTGTAGCAATGGCAAGTGGACACCTACATAATTCCTGCCAATCATGCCCCTGGGTTCCAAACGAGCCACCCCCCTGGGCCCCTTAGCTCCTATAGACTCATAATGGGAAAAAGCTTCAAAAAGCTTCTTCTCTGAAACCACAGGGCCCAGAGCTGAGATATTTAGCATGTAGCAATGGCAAGTGATCACCTACATAAATCCTGCTCCTGGGGTCCAAATGGGCCACGCCCCGGGGCCCCTTAGCCCCTATAGACTCATAATGGAAAAAAAAGCTTCAAAAATCTTCTTTTCTGAAACCACAGGGCCCAGAGCTTAGGTATTTAGCATGTAGCAACGGCAATTGGTCACCTACATAATTCCTGCCAATCATGCCCCTGGGTTCCAAATTGGCCACGCCCCGTGGCCCCTTTGCTCCCATAGACTCATTATGAAAAAAAGCCTCAAAATCTTCTTCTCTGAAACCACAGGGCCCAGAGCTTAGATATTTAGCACGTAGCAACCGCAAATGGTCACCTACATAATTCCTGCCAATCATGCCCCTGGGGTCCAAACGGGCCACGCCCCGGGGCCCCTTAGCTCCTTTAGACTTATAATAGAAAAAAAAACTTAAAAAATCTTCTTTTCTGATACCACAGGGCACAGAGCTTAGATATTTAGCATGTAGCAACGGCAAGTGGTCACCTACATAAATCCTGCCAATCATGGCCCTGGGGTCCACATGGGTTAGCTCCGGGGCCCCTTAGCTCCCATAGACTCATATTGAAAAAAAAGCTTCAAAAATCTTCTTCTCTGAAACCACAGGGCCCAGAGCTTACATATTTAGCATGTAGCAACGGCAAGTGGTCACCTACATAAATCCTGCCAATCATGGCCCTGGGGTCCGAAAGGGCTAGCTCCGGGGCCCCTTAGCTCCCATAGACTCATAATGGAAAAAAGCTTCAAAAATCTTTTCTGAAACCACAGGGCCCAGAGCTTACATATTAAGCATGTAGCAACGGCAAGTGGTCACTACACAATTCCTGCCAATCGTGCCCCTGGGGTCCAAATGGGCCACACCCCGGGGCCCCTTAGCTCCCATAGACTCATAATGGAAAAAAAGTTTCAAAAATCTTCTTCTCTGAAACAACAGGGCCCAGAGCTTAGATATTTAGCATGTAGCAACAGCAAGTGGTCACCTACATAATTCCTGCCAATCATGCCCCTGGGTTTCAAATGGGCCACACCATGGGGCCCCTTTGCTCCCATAGACTCATAATGGAAAAAGCTTCAAAAATCTTCTTCTCTGAAACCACAGGGCCAAGAGCTTAGATATTTAGCATGTAGCGACGGCAAGTGGTCACCTACATAATTCCTGCCAATCATGCCCCTGGGGTCCAAACAGGTGAGCGATAAAGGGCCATTGGGCCCTCTTGTTGATTATGTCTCCTTATCTGAACTTATGGCTTCTTATGTTGATAATTTTACCTTATTTACCCTCCTTTTGCATGTCTCCTTATCTGAACTTATGGCTCTGGTGTTAAAGTTTTACCTAATTTACCCTCCTTGGGTATGTCTTCTTATCTGAACTTATGGTGTCCGATGTTGATAAATATAACCACACTTTGAAAAAATGGGGGCTATATTGGATTTGCCTTGTCGTTCTGTGATTCCGTACTTCCGTAATTTCTTAATTCCGTTATTCATCGTAACTCAAAAAACGTTTGAGGTAAGTTCATGAAACTTCACTCAAATGTAGAGCACTATAAGACGATGTGCAGAGCGCATGAACCGTAACTCTGGATTGCCTACTTTGGGAGTTATTGTCCTTTCAACATTAAAAAATGGCAAGATTAACCTTGTCGGCTCCATAACGCAAAAACTGTTATTTTCATGAAACTTCACACAAATGTAAAGCACCATGAGTCGATGTGCAGATCACATGAACCATAACTCTGGATTGCCTTTTTAACACCTTTAATTAGTGGCTTAAAGCTGAAAACATTTTTTCTTGTATTTTCCTTTTCTGATAGCGCTATAGTGGGGCTATGGTCAGATCTTCTGACAGTTCTAGTTTACCTTTTTTATCCTCCTAAAGTCCTTGGGTATGCCTCCTTATCTGAACTTATGGCTTCTGAAGTGGAAAATTTTACCTTTTTACCGTCCTTGGTTAATGCTTTCTTATCTGACCTTATGGTTTCTGAAGTTGAAAATTTTACCTTATTTACCCTCCTTGGTTATGTTGCCTTAAGCCCCTTCACACTAATCTGCGTTTCCACTGCGATTGAACGGCGTTGTTTAATTTTCCAGAATGCCATGAGATCGCATGAAATATGGGATATTTTTCGTGAACATGGACCTGTCATGGCGTTCTTACAGCGACCAAGACGTTGCTACGGAGCTTACATGGCGATCTATCGAGATCTTACGGTGTTCTTCATGGCGATTGTATGTGCTCTTAAGGCGCATCCACTGTGCTTACACGGCACTAACACTGTGTGCACTGCGCTTTTACGGTGCTCACAATGCATGCACTGCGCTTTTACGGCGCTCACACTGCACTGACGGCATGTTGAAGACATTCGTTTACACTATAAAGCAAAGTGTAAACAGACATCTTCATCAGTCAAACAGTTTTGTTTGATTTGAGGTTTAAAGTCCCCATCAACACAGTATATGTCATTTTAGAGACGTTGCTTCCAATTTTGTGGGAATTTTTCACGACATTGAGATGAATTGACATCTCAATCCCTGTCGCCTAGTGAAACCAATAATGTTAATAAACATGGATGGTCCCACTCTCGCTCCTTTGCCTGGGCAAGCTTAGATCCCCTAAGCGGTTCACCAGTTCTCCTGTGCCATCGGAAGCAAGTCCACCGCCATCACCGCAAGCCGGAGTAAGTAAACCGCCATTACCTTATCAACCTCGGGGTGAGTCACGACAGAAGAAGGTACTCAATCAAACGTTATCTTCCAGTCTACTCTAGCCACTGTTTATACAAGCGGGCGCCCCCGCCATCGGGACTGGAAGAAATAGATGAACTGCATGAAACCAATAGGTTTTATTAGCATGGACGGGCGCGACTTGCACCGCTTTGCCTGGGCAGTGTTATATTATTTTAGTTTGAATAGCCTTTTGGCCATTTTGTGGGAAAGTAACTGTCCTTTTGGCTTTCAGCTGTTGGTGTTTCCGTTGGGGTCTGTTGCTTCATGTTTGTGTTTCTTTCCCTGTGGTGTCTCTGATGGGAGCTGTGGGTTAATTGTATCGATTTCTGATCATTGCCTCTACTTCTAGTTTAGATCCTCTAAGCGGTTTACCAGTACTCTTGTGCAGGTCATGTTCAGCTCGGCGTCGAAGCATCATGCAGCCCATCTATTTCTTCAAGCGCCGATGGGCGGGGGCCGTTTGTTATGAGAGAGACTTCGTTGTGTCTCTCTCTGCTGAAAACCAGTCTGAAATCATTGAAGCTTTTAGCTCGACTTCTAGATATTTGGATGATTTATTAAATTATTACATCTATCTGTTGTCAATGGGTTTATTTCTTGCAAAATTTATGATAAACGCAACGATTTTGATTTTGAGTTTGTAAGTTTAATCCTGTTTAGCTCACCTGTCATGTAATGACCAGGTGAGGTTTTGGGATCACTTTTCGTCCGTCGTCAGTCCGTGCGTCCGTCCGTAAACATTTTTTTTCAAACGACATCTCCTCCTAAACCACTGATTGGGTTTTGACCAAACTGCACAGGAATGATCCTTAGGTGGTTCGCTTTCAAAGATTTTCAAATGGTTCCGGTCCGTTGCACATCTAGGTCACAGGAGCCAAAAATAGATTTTTTTCACCGAAAACTTAAAAAATCTTCTTCTCTGAAACCACAAGGCCCAGGCCTATGATATTTGGTATGAAGCTTCATCTAGTGGACCCCTACCAAGATTGTTCAAATTATAGTGCTGGGGCCAAAAATGCCCCTGCCCCGCGGCCCTTTGGTTTTACATAGACTTATATAGGGAAAATCTTTAAAAATCTTCTTCTCTGAAACCGCAAGGCCCAGGTCTTTGATGTTTGGTATGAAGCTTCATCTAGTGGAACCCTACCAAGGTTGTTCAAATTATAGTGCTGGTGCCAAAATGCCCCCGCTGCGGGACCCTTTGGTTTTACATAGGCTTATACAGGGAAAATCTCTAAAAATATTCTTCTCTGAAACCGCAAGGCCCAGGTCTTTGATACATGGTATGAAGCTTCATCTTGTGGACCTCTACCAAGATTGTTCAAATTATAGCCCTCGGACCAAAAATGCCCCCGCACCAGGGCCCTTTGGTTTTACATAGACTTATATTGGGAAAATCTTGAAAAATCTTCTTCTCTGAAATCACAAGGCCTAGGTCTTTGATATTTGGTATGAAGCTTCATCTAGTGGACCTCTACCAAGATTCTTAAATTATACCCCTCGGGCCACAAATGCCCCCGCCCCAGGGCCTGGTTTTACATATACTTATATAGAGATAATCTTTGAAAATCTTCTTCTCTGAAACAGCAAGGCCGAGGTCTTTGCTATTTGGTGTGAAGCTTCATCTACTGGACCTCTATCACGATTGTTTAAATTATAGCCCTGAGGCCAAAATGCACCCGTCCTGGGGCCATTTGGTTTTACATAGGCTTAAGTAGGGAATATCTTTAAAAAAATTCTTCTATGAAACCGCAAGGCCCAGGTCTTTGATATTTGGTGTGTATCTTTATCTTGTGGACCTTTGCCAAGTTTGTTCAAATTATAGCCCTTGTTGATATTTGGTATTAAGCTTCACCATTTTAGACCTCCCTCAACATTATGCACATTATAGCCCTGGGGTCAATAATGGCCCTCCCCGGGGCCCAGTTGTTACTCCATGGATCAGGTGAGCGATCCAGGGCCAACATGGCCCTCTTGTTTGGATTGTGATGTTCCTCGTGCACCTTCCTATGGCGATTGTCTTGCAGTTAATTATCCCCACGTTTTTTGAAGAAAAGTGGGGATATTGTTATCGCCTCTGTACGTCCGTCCGTCTGTCCGTCCGTCTGTCCGGCTATCTCCTCCTATACCGTTCATTGGAATTCAACCAAATTTGGTGTGTGAGTTACTTACATGAATGGCTTCTGCAAGAGCACATTAATTTTTGGACCAGCCCCCAGGGGTCCCTGGAAGAGGTCTAAACGTGGGGATTTGCGATGGCGCGCCATCGACTGCGCGATCTAGTTTGATTTGCTAGAGTGTGTAGTCAGGTAACAGACTTCAACACTCGTAATAAATTGTTAACTGCTAAACTTTTAATCAGGGCTATCGGTACCATGAACTACACAAAGCCTTTTCAAAATTTTATAGACGTCATTCTGATTTAATTTCAAAATTCAATATCGGACTTGAATCTCTTCTGCAACAAGGTCTATCGGAATCGAAATTTTATGGTGACTTAGAATATAAATTCAGAAAATGTATAACCGCAATGACTTCAGCACCCAATTTCGTAAAATCATTCTTCGACAAGGTTGGCAAAATGCCAGCAAATATGAGTATTTTCCATGCCGGTGGCATTTACCAGTAAATACTGGCAAATACTGGTAAATACCGGCAAATACTTGAAAATGGACTTTTCCATCTTGGAATTAAAACAAAACCATATACTCAGCAGGTATTTCAATAGTAGAGGTTACAATCTAGTAATATAGTTTAACTCTGGTATTTGTTTATTTGTTACTATCTAATTTAATTATTTAAAAAAAAATATGAAGGAAAAAAAGGCCTAGTTTGAACCTGCCAGTAAATAAACAAGTCTCGAGAGTTGTTGATTTAATAATTTAGTCCAAGTGATCCACAGCTATTCACTGTGAAACTTAATTTTTTGACAATAGTAATCCATACAAAAGTATATTTAAAAGATACAGATGTGCTCAGTCTGATCTTCATCTGATAAGGTTAGTCTATTCAAAAACTTAGAATAATTGTTGTAAGTGACAATATTTAACCAAGTGCACAGAGGAATTTCTACCTACATTTTCTACTGTTGATTTAAAAAGATACATTTACAATTTTTGTTTAATAATTTCAAAATTTGAGTCTTTGATTCACTTTTTGACTGGTTCAACATGTTTAAATTGAGAAATATTTGAATCTGTAGGTTGATAACCTTTTATAGATACTAACTTTTAACATGCTTTTACTCATTTAATTCCATTATACTATTTTAATTCAAATTTGTTAAGGTTTCTGCAGTACTTTAAGGCTAAAAACTTCAATTTCCCAAGAGTATTTTCCAGACCGGTAAATAGCGCTTAATGCCACTGGTAAATACCGGGGGTTGAATTTGCCACCCAAACTTGTTCTTCGCTATCAAAAGATTGGGTACAACATAAATGTTATACAACAAACTGCATGCATGATAGTTAACCCAATCTCGGTTGACAACTTTGCTTCCCTCTTTAACCCTTATCTTGCTGTTCACGACAACCCCTATCTTTGCAAACAGTGCAGATCCAGATCAGATGGCTTCTGAAGAAGCCATCTGATTAGGATCTACACTGTTTGGCATTCAGTTCATGAATTTGTAGCAATAAATGACATCAAGTAATTTGTTTGGTTGATAGACAGAAATTGGTGTGGCTTAAATGAATACTCAGCATGATAAGGGTTAATTGCACGCCCGTGAGTCAGGCCTCAGATTCTATGATGGTTACAGCGTAAAGGCTTACTGAGAATTAGAGAATTCATATTTTTTATATTTTTTTTTTGTTTTGATTTTACGGCCTTTCAAGATTATATCACTCATATCGAGCAGATCGGTAATCAGAGGTGGGCGAAAACCGGAGTACCCGGAGAAAAACCACCTGACCTTCCGTTGCAGAACTTGGCATCTCACATATGACCCGAGCGAGGCTCGAACCACAGCGGTGAGAGACCTAATGGCCAAGAGAATTTATATACCATGACATACAAATTCTATGTAATGTTGGTTGCTGCCTGTTGCTCTGTCTCTGGTTGGGCCCATCGCAGTCTTAACTGTTTGTTTTCTTTTGCTCCACCATTTCAGTGGTTTCTTGCTGTGGAGTCCTCACCGTTGTTTCATCTCTGTGGTTGTTTGATTTTTGTGTTCACGGAGATGTTGCACTGATGAGTTAGGAGGCCTTCATGCCGACTGAACAAATGATTTGTCTAAATCGCGATGGAAGTATGGGCAAGAATTGTGGCCACTTAAAATCGATATAATCCCCATCCCCCCAGTGGAATTCGTTTCACCGACCATTCCAAGGCGGTTCTTCTGTCGTGGTTTATTTTTGTTATAGTTTGTCTTTGAGTGTTTGTATCTCTTATATTATTTTTTTATGGAAAGCCAATTGGCCATTTTGTTGGAAAGTAACTGTCCTTTGGGCTCTATTGATGTTTCCATTAGGGTCTGTTGTTTCTTGTTTGTGTTTCTTACCCTTTGATGTCTCTAATGGGAGCTGTGGGTTAATTGTATCGATTCCTGATCATTGCCTTCACTTCCATTTTTATAGCCGAAGTATGTTATGGGGGTATATAGTTTTCGTCCTGCTGTTCGTCTGTCCGTCCTTCCGCCCGTCCCTTCGTCCGTTAACATTTTGGTTAAAGTTTTGCGTTAAGTTTCTGAGAGATTGTATCTTCAGAACTCTTTGATAGATTTAGTTGATACTTATACTTAAGTTACATACTAGTCTAAAGATTTCATTTATACATGTCCCACCCCCACAGTGACCTTGAGGTCAAGGTCACAGACTTAGAAATTTTACGTTCGGTTAAAGTTTTATGACAAAGTTTATAGATGCCTGTATGTTCTAAGCTCTAAGACAAATTCAGTCGATACTTTCATCAATGATGCCCTCACTCCCTTGGTCCATTTAGAAATGTTATGTTTGGTTTAGCTTTTACAAGCTCATTCAAAGATTCTTATTGCTTCTTGACTTATTCATTCATATTGCATACAAGCTGGAAAGATATATCAGAGGATGGCGCTGGCCGGGGGTATATGTGACCCACTGGTCGCTTTCTTTAGTTTCATCGTAATATTGCGTAGGTGACTGTGTTTCACATTAGCTAAAATGGTTCTGATCCGATGAGCCAAATGGATGCCAGAGCTAAGAAATAGAAAAATGCCAACAGTTTGCTTTAAATGCAAACTTCTTCTAAACCCTTTGGCCAATTTCAATCAACATATTGGAATGTTGCTAAGGTGACCTTCCAAAATAGATGAAAATGTTCCACAAGCTGGACACCAGAGCTAAATTAAAAACATGTTTAAACAACAACTCAGATTTATATGTATACCTATGGGCCAATTTCCGTCACACTTCATAGGAATGTTGCTTAGGAAACCCTTTACCAAAAGAGCAAAAATGGTTCCACTCCGGAGAGAAAAATGGCAACCAGAGCTAAAAATAGAATAAAATCTTTAAATGACAACATCTCCTAAACCATTGAGCCAATGTCATTCAAACTTCATAGGAAAGTTGCTTAGGTGACCCACTTCCAAAATAGCTTAAACAGTTAAGCTCCGATGACTAAAATGGCCGCCAGAGCTTAAGATAGAAAATATCATCAATTTGCTTTATATGCCAACTCCTCCTCAACCCTTGGGCCAATTTTAACCAATCTTCAAAGGAATATTGCTTAGGTGACCCAGTACCAAAATAGCAAAAATAGTTCCGCTTTATAAACAGGATGGCCACCAGAGCTAAAAATAAAAATAATCTTTAAAATAGCAACTTCTCTTATACCCTTGGACTAATTTCATTCAAACTTTATAAGAATGTTGCTTAGGTGACCGTTTACTAAATTAGCTGAAATCTTTTGGCTCGGATGAACAAAATGGCCGCCAGAGCTAAAATAGAAAAGGGTCAACAATTTGATTTAAATGCCAACTCCTTCTAAACCATTTAGCCAATTTGATTTAAACTTCACAGGAATGTTGCTTAGGTAACCCTCTACCGAATTAGCTCAAAGTGTTTTGCTCTGATGAACAAGATTGCTGCCAGAACTTTCAGAAGCTATGTGACATCTTTGTAATCAGGGGAGCGATTCAGGGCCATCTTTGCCCTCCTGTTTTGAAAATGTACATGCATGTTGTGTATACTCATTATATTGGTCTTGAGTAGATGATTCATTGTAATGAGTACACACAACATACCTTAATATTATAGATTAGACGATAAAATTATTTCAATAAATTGTCCTCATGATGTCTTCTGACATAGTACTATGGTCAACACTCAGTGGCTAAACTACTCCTGGTCACAACAAATTTCCATAGTCCCATGATGTTTGAGTTATTGAAGTAGACCGTATATATAGACTACATGTATGTCAGACATTGAGACCATTTTATATAATCAACTCTATATGACAAATAAGCATTAGGCTTTGTTTATCTTGTGGTTATTCGCCCACACAGAAAATTGCCAACTGGCATTGCCACATACACACGTAGTGTCATAAGGTTTCAAGGCCAGCAGGTCAAAAATGGCATGGTCGCATAATGTGCCATAAGGTTTCACGGCCAGGCCACATAATGTACTTAATTTAGTTATGTGTAGTTTTGCTGAGAAAAAAATTGAGTACTTTTGTGTCTCAAAAGCTGCTCATTCCATTTCTGCAAAACTACGAATGTACCAGAAAGTTCTAACAATTTATCATACACGTAAACTATATATCGGTGCAATCCTGAAGGATGTACATTAATTATGGTGAAAAGCACAGATAAACACTCATCTTGGACAGGCAGCTTCTACCCAGTCACATGTTGACACCTGGAATTTAACAGGGTCACAGTGATGGCGAGCAATAGCTCCGTGAATAGTCTGATACTGAACATACCATAAATTAAAATGTTTTCACCGCTAAACCTGTTTGCTTTAGTTTATACTAATTTATTTTAGTTCGATTGCGATGGAAGCTTCAAGCCTATTTAATCGCTCTCGAACGCTCATTTCGGATGTTTTCACGCGCGCGAGAGAGAGGCAGTGACTATTACACCACTGCTACCCATTTACACCTGGGTGGATTGAGGCAGTGTCATTACGTGTCTTGCCCAAGGACACACCTCGATACCGGGTGCCGGAATCGAACGCACAACCGCTCCAATATGAGTCGAACGCGTTAACCACTGCGCTAACGAGGCTGACAAACCTGTTTGCTTTAAACATCCGGACTCAGATAGAACAGCTGAACACAAGAATTTATCATCTTTCATACCAAAAGGATTGTATTCTTAAGGGAAAGAATTTGCTCATGAGGAAAAAATTAATTCTTTCTTTTATTTTGAGAGTGAACATTACTAAAAGTTGTCTGCCTTTTTGAAATGACAGCAAATATGCCATGTGCATCCATAACAATTTAGTACTTTCTCCTTTTCTCATTTCAGTATCTTCACTACAGAATGTTTGTCGAGATCAGATCCTACAAAGACTGAAGAAAGAGGAGGTTAATCACCTCCCTTTGCCAAACAAGATCAAACAGTTCCTTCGATACGAGCTCTGAATTGTTAACTTTAATATGTGAAACAGTTACAGCTAGAGAAGTTCAAGCATATATATGTACAATATGAACTGTGATATATTCTGTTACCATAACTTACAACCTGTTGAAAAGTGTAGGCACAGTATTTTATCATCACGAAAACACGCTGAACGCTGTTCAGGAAATCTATAAATCATCGAGTTTTTCATTTTGCGCTTTTAATACTCATTTTAGCCCATACATCACTACAGGAAAGTTTTAGACCTGACCGCCTGCCGACTAGTCACATGTTTCTGCGAGTCAGGGAAGACTGTGATTATTTGGAGAAAACTGCAAAACAAAGAAATGAGACCACAGATTAAGTCCATTTGACGATGATTATCAGGTGAAATAATAAATATTTAATTCCATGTGACGCAAGCACTCATTATCCAATGCACTGAGATTTTAGCAGTTGAAAATGTGAAAATATAAAGTAACTTTGATTCAGTCATCGATGTGATCACAATCAAGTATCAACATGTACACATACTCTGTTTAAATTCCATGATCAAGAAATAAAAAGTAAATTCACACAACATCTAGAACTATGTCGGTATCAAGCCAAATTTTGATAGTGAGAAATGTACGCTACACCCTACTTGTTTCTTATACCCCTCCATAACATCTAGAAAATTAGCGACAACAGCTTGCAATGGCGGAAAGCTTTCAACGGATGATTAAGCGGGAAAATACGAGGGTAGGCTGAAAAATTCTGAGCCTGACCATGAAGCAGTCATCGAACAGACATGAAATTTCGTATTCATTAAATCCAAACCTTTATTACTTGATTTGACTCAAATGGGATCAAGTTTACCTGCAATAACGTAGTAATTCTAGACTTTGAAAATTGATACTAGCACGTTTTTGAGAAAACGGACAAAATCTGGCATCGTGGTGTCATCCATAAAAAGAGGTTAGCTCCTAAGGACATTCATGCCGATATAGTTGCTACATTAGGGGATGATGCTCCTTCGTATGCAACCGTGAAAAGGTGGGCAGCAAATTTTAAGATGGACAAGGACAGCCTTGATGATGATGACCGGTTTTGACGACCCACAACGGCAACAACTGAGGAAACCATCAAGCCAAGTGCACAGGGCCGTGATGGATGACAGGCGTTTAACTGTGAATCAGTTAGCTAACACTGTTGGCATCTCCCGTGAACGAGTAGAGAACATTCTACACAGTGAATTAGGAATGTCGAAGGTTTCCGCCAGATGGGTGCCACGGTTTTTGACACCTGACCAAAAGTTGACGAGGCTGAACCAGTCACAAGCCAACTTGGCTATTTTTGAAGCAGACCAAGATTGTTTTCTTGACCGTTTTGTCACTCAGGATGAGTGTTGGGTTCATCACTTTGAGCCAGAGACCAAAAGACAATCCATGCAATGGAAGCACCCTGGCTCACTCCCTCCAAAGAAGACAAAGGTCGTCTCTTCTGCAGGGAAGGTGATGGCATCAGTTTTCTGGGATGCCAAGGGTATACTATTCATAGATTACCTTCAAAGGGGCAGAACAATTAATGTGGAGTATTATGCAGATCTGCTAAAACAATTGCGAAAAGCAATTAAGGCTAAACGACCCGGAAAATTGACAAAAAAGGGGTCTTGTTCCATCAGAACAATGTGCCTGCTCATAAATTGGTTGTCGCAATGACTGCTGTGCTTGACTGTGGCTTCACACTTGTCGATCACCCTCCGTATTCACCTGATCTAGCTCCATCAGATTATTTCCTGTTTCCAAACATGAAAAAGCACTTCGCTGGGCAGCATTATCGGTCAGACGAGGAGGTGATAGCTGCTGTGGAGGAGTTTTTCAGGGACCCAGATGAGTCCTTCTATACCACTGGGATCCAAGGACTAAGCATCGCTTGAGAAAATTATTGGACAGGAAGGGAGACTATGTTGAAAAATAAGGCACTTTCAGCATGGACAAACCATTGGATCTTGGTCAGGCTCAGAACTTTTCAGCCTACCCTCGTATGAGCATATGGTCTTACATACCTTGAAGAAATAAAGACCCATTTTGATTAAAATCCAGGCTTATTTAGAGACGTCATACTAATAACTAGATGTCTAAAAAATGCTAACTTATATTAATATATTTTCTTTCAACTGAAACACGTTATAGCTAATGTGTATGTGAATTCGGGTTTAACATCGCTTTCAACAGTTTTTCAGTCAAATCACGACGGTGTCTGGTTGCAACAGGGAGCTCAATGCTCACTTTTATAGTGCTGCCTCACTGAAGTATCATGTCCCAGACACATTACATGATACCACACCGTCACATTATCCTGACACTGGGTCGACCAGTCCTAGCTCTACCCCGTAAATCTGAGTGCCAAGTGAGGAGCAGCTAGTACCATTTTTAACGACTTTGGTATGTCGCGGTTCGGGATCTAACCCGTGACCTACCGTTCCCCGGAGCCGATACTCTACCATCTGAGCTATCGGGGCCGGTCACGTTATAGCTAATTCAATTTCGATTATTGTATTTGAATGAGTATTGAATAGTAATACCGAACACAAACAATATTCCTTTGGATGTGTGGTCAACATTAGCAATACGTTCATTTGAATTGTGGTTTCATTGGGCGGCAGGACTTGAGGTGTCATTTCATCTCAACGTCGGGTAAAGTCCCACAAAATTTGAAGCAGCGTCTCCAAAATGACATTTACAGTGTTGACGGGGTCGTTTAACCTCTAATCAAACAAACAAACAAAATGCCAGAGTTACCGGGTATGCCTAAATTATTTTGAGGTTATTGTCTACCAAATATTACCGACCTTGAAAATTTGTTGGAGACAGATAGTTTGAGCCATTGAGGGTTATTAATAGTGCCAGGTAAGAATATATGGAGCACATATTGTTCCTTGGTTACGTTCCACAAACCCAAACTGTAAGACAGTCAGTATATGTATGCTCCATCTTACTCATTGCCACGGGCGTATTATGCCCCGCTTGCGGAGCTCTTGTTAAGCAAAAAGACACCAAACATGCACCGCTAGCAGCTGAATTGCTGCCTTAAGGCAAGTGAAATATTTAAAGACAACTGCTCCTCTAACCGCATCTCCTTATGTACGTAACAACCAAGTACCTGAAAATAATAATACAAATGTGAGAATATAGTATCACGGACATCCTTTTATCATAAATAAAAAAAAAAGTGAAGGCATTGATCAGAAATTGAAACAATTAACCCACAGCTCCCATCGGAGACGCCAAAGGGGAAGAAACAGAAACATGAAACAACAGACCCTAATGGAAACATCAATAGCGGAAAGCCAAAAGGACAGTTACTTAAACACAAAATGGCCAATTGGCTATCTGAAACAAAATAATATAAGCAACACAAACACCCAAAGACAAGCCATAACAAACTGTTTATTTCACTTACCGAGGTTGCACGATTATAAATATTCCGTTTATATGCAGTCAGTGTTCCTGGACAGTCAACATACCAAATATGCCATGTTTGATACGAAATGGTGCATCATTTCAACGCTCAGAATCGCTATTTATTACAATTTCATAATGATCGTGCACGGATGCAAATGTTGTTCATTAATATTGAATTTTGACGGCATATTCTAAATTGAAAAGTATTCATTATAATTGCAAATTGTATTCAGAAAAGGGAAAAAGGTTCTGCGAAGATATTTAAAAACAAAATATGACTTCTTTCCAAAACTGTGGCTCTTTCACCCATCAAACATGACATAATCAACCATGCGGCATGCAAACTCTTTCTGCTACACAATCTGGCTATGGCAAACTGTGACACAGGTGAGCCATGTGATCAAGCCATTAAAATAACAATTTTTGATATTGAACATTACTGGTCGCGAACATTACTTAACACTGGATATGAGGGGATTTCAACATCAAAATATTGAATTCATACCATATGATGTGTTTGTGTAAGTCACTCATAACGGGAGTTTCTTTCAATCTAGCAGATTTTGCTGATTCATATGTAATTAGACTGGTACTATGATTGCGAACATTACTTAACACTGAATATGAGGGGATTTCAACATCAAAATATTGAATTCATACCATATGATGTGTTTGTGTAAGTCACTCATAACGGGAGTTTCTTTCAATCTAGCAGATTTTGCTGATTCATATGTAATTAGACTGGTACTATGATTGCGAACATTACATGCGCTTTTGCGATAAAGTAATGCTCTTTTTTGTTGGACAGGTCTTTTTAAATTGCTATTGTACAGGTAGCATCAAATGTCCTTATTTGCTTATTATTATGTAGAACCTTCACGTCACGTTTCCGTGTATAAAAAGCAAAAGTATATTGTGAAATATCGAGAAGTAAATCATCGTCTCGTACATTACACTGCTTAATTGAAATTTGGCGACGGCCGTAATCGAGGAGAAATACTTAGTAAGACTCCACGTGGGCATGCTAAATGTAGCTATTTCTCTACCCAGAATGTGTAGTTTTTAAAGAAATCACATAATATTTTCCTTTCTGGTAGCAGTGCAAAATTTGAAAGCGCTAAACAAAGAGAATCGAAAAGCGACAGTCTCGAACATTACAAAATCGGCTTTTCTCGCAGTTCATTTTCCTTGACAAAGTACTTGTCGACAGGAGTTTTATTCTTGTATCTTTGGGATGTTGTCCTTTAATTTAAACGCATCCGGTGGTTATAAATGCCTGCTTGATTTCAGGAAATTTACGGCGACTGCATTATCCCAATTTATTTGAGAATGAGTGACTATATAAATAGTTATGCAGTAAGGACACGCCTTTCATTCCAATGTCGGGGAGCCTCTGGCATGGTCATGCTTCTTTAAACGTTTTCTTAGTCCTCCATAAGTCAACCATTTTAAAACATCACAGACAGCATTTGAAGCCGAATTCAGATGGGACCTTTTATCGAGTGGTGGAACGAAAGTTGTTCCAGAGGCTGGGTCACATGACCAAGACCACAGCCATGAATATATTTGCCAAAAACACTATGAAACTCGTCTTGTCAGGAACCAAACTGCCAGCGGCATTTGAACTTGGTATGCAGCATAAAAGGTTGTGTGCCTGCAAACATTCGTCTTCAAATGAAGCTCCTAGACTGACCCTTAACTTGTTTACAAAGAGGTCACGTGGTAGGCTGGGTCCGCATAAAGGTGCTGTTGCATTCACTTGTGGCGCGTTCTGCTTTGGCTTCAATAGGGCAATAGGCTGCTGTGCTTGCAGCTGGTGCGGAATGAGAGCTGCATTTCTTGGTTGTTTTTAGCTCACCTGAGCAGGAAGTGCTCATGGTGGCCTATTGTGATCGTCTGTCGTCAACAATTTACTATAAAACACGACTCCTCCTAAACCCTAGGGCCAATTTCATTTAAACTGATAGGAATGTTGCCTAGGTAGCTCTCTTCCAAAATAGCTAAAATCGTTCAACTCCGATGAACAAGATGGCAACCAGAGCTAAAAAAATTCTTTAAACGACTACTCCTCCCATACCCCTCGGCCAATTTCATCGAAACTTCATAGGAATATTGCTTAGGTGACCTACCAAAATAGCTAAAATGAATCCGCTTTGATGAACAAGATGGCCGTCAGAGCTAAAATAGGAAAAAAAATCTTTAAAGGACTACATCTCGCATACCCCTAGGCCATTTTCATTCAAACTTCATAGGAATGTTGCTTAGGTAACCCTCTACCAAAATAGCTAAAATCGTTCTGCTCTGATGAACAAGATGGCCGTCAGAGCTAAAATCGAAAAACAACAATTTCCTTAAAATGCTAACCTATCCTAAACGCTTGTGCCAATATCAGTTAAACTTCATGGAAATGTTGCCTTGATGGCTGTCTACCAAAATAGCTAAATCGTTCAGCTCCGATGAACAAGCTGGTTGTCATAGCTCAACAGTTTTCTTGAAATGCTAACTCGTCCTAAACCCGTGGGCCAATTTCAGTTAAACATCACAGGAATGTTGCCTACTAGGCTCTCTTCCAAACTAGCTTAAATTGTTCCGCTCTGATAAACAAGATTGCCACCGGAGCTATAAAAAGAAAACTCTTTCAATGACTAATCCTCCCATACCCCTGGGCCAATATGATTCAAACGTCATAGGAATGTTGCTTAGGTGACCCTCTACCAAATTAGCTAAAATGGTTCCACTCTGATGAACAAGATGGCCGCCAGAGCTGAAATAGAAAAATCTATAAATGACTGCTCCACCTAAACCCCTAGGCCAATTTCATTTAAACTTCATAGAAATATTGCTTAGGTGACCCTCTATCAAACTAGCAGGCTAAATCTATTTCGCTCTAATGAGCAAAATTGCCACCAGCGCTAAAATAGAAAAAAAAAACGTCAACAATTTGCTTAAAATGCAAATTAAGCTTAAACTTCACAGGAATATTACCTAGGTGACTGCCTACCAAAATAGCTAAAATGGTTCCGCTCCAATGAACGAGATGGCCACCAGATCTAGAAATAGAAAAAAAATATTTAAAGATCAACCGATGAATCATGCAGTTACGTTCTTATTCTTATTTTGTGCCGTTTGTATGAACTGTTTATATATCACATACCTTTAACTCTCTAACACTATAATCAAACTGAGGTCTGGTGAAAGCTGGCTGGCACCAGACTTTTAGGTGTTGTGACAGCCGGCTGTCACAAGATCTCAAAGTCTGGTTACAGCCTGCAATAATATTTGTTCAATGGTAAGTACATTGTACACTTTTGAAATTATGCTTTTTCATGAGATACTGTACTACTTCCAGAACTTCATAGTGAAAATGAAAGTTGAAAAGTTGTAATTACATGTTTATAATTTAGTTAATATTTCATGGGGAGGTCTGGGTGGGTGGGGTTCTTCCTCTAATCCTGAAGGAATTAAGTGTGGATCCAGAATTTCTTAATACCAGATCCTAAAGATTGAGGCATATAACTGGCAAGGTTTGAACTGAAATATTTCGACCTGCTGCCATACTATGCTAAAATATGTTACTTTATTTGCACTTTGTGAATTTTGCACCTCCTATCTTTGGGAAAAAATCTTAATGTTTTTCTATCAAGCAACAGGGTCAAGTATTTATCAATGACTGGAGACTGCAGAATAAGGTCGGATTTTACTGCAAAAGCTTGTATGATATGAAACTATAAGTTATTTGTTCTTGAATACAGGAATTGAAAAAATGTACTTAAGCTTACAGGTTTCCGCCCATTTTTAGCTCGGCTGTTTTCGAAGAAAACGACGAGGTATTGTCATAGCTCTGGCGTCGTCGTCGTGCAAAAACTTGAACATTTCGTCTGCGTCGTCGTCGTGCAAAAACTTGGACATTTTCTAATATCTCTGTCATTACTGAACATATTTACTTGGAACGCGGACTAGTTGTTCATTATTAAAAGGGGCTACAGCCGAGCGTTGGCACCCGTATGCGGTGCTCTTGTAATATTTGAAAAAAAAATCCTTGTTCTTATTTAAACTTCTGCTTGGTACTCGGGTTTTTGCCCATCTGCTTGAAATAAAAAAAAAAAACAAAAAAAAAAAAACACCCGTGTTCTTGTTAAAACTTCTCTAACATCATCCTGGTTGAGTAAAAAAAACAACAAAAAACTTCAATTATGATAGCACTCCAGCACTCCCATGCGACTTAAGGTATTTATTCACATCTCCAAGGTGGCTACTTTTCTGATGCAAAGTTTGTGGGTGCTTGTTCAAACGATGCGGTTCAAACTAGTACACACAGCCTATATCTGGCGACTAAAGTATTTTTTCACATCTCCAAGATGGCTACTTTTCTGATGCATAGTTTGTGGGTGCTTGTTAGATCCGCCTCATCGAGGCGGTTCTAACGAGTACACACAGCATATATCTTGGAGCAGAAATAAGAAAAATAAATTGTACCCTCTTAAACCCCCTTTTATGCCCCCGCCATTCGAAGAATGGTGGAAGGGCATATATCGTTGCCCCCGTCCGTTCGTCCGTCTGTCCGTCCGTCCGAAACTTAAACGTAGTCAATAACTTTCTGGGTGGATTTTGAAATTTCTTTTTAGAAATGTTAACCATTTTTAGACATGTCATGTGCAAAACCCAGGTTCGTACCTCCAAGGTCAAGGTCATATTAGAGGTCAAAGGTTTAAAAAAAAGGGTCCGAAACTTAAACGCAGTCAATAACTTTCTTATTTCTGGATGGATTTTGTAATTACTTTGTAGAAATGTTAATCATCATGAGACGATGTGTCACCTGCAAAACCAAGGTCCGTACCTCCAAGGTCAAGGTCATACTTAGAGGTCAAATGTCAAAAAAGGGTCCGAAACTTAAACACAGTCAATAACTTACTTATTTCTGGATGGATTTTGAAATTACTTAGCAGAAATGTTGGCCATCATGAGACAATCTGCCTCACACGAAACCAAGGTCCTTACCTCCAAGGTCAATGTCATTTATTATAGGTCAAATGTGAAAAAGGTCCAAAACTTAAATACCGTCAGTTACTTTCTATGGATTAATACGAACATAGACATTTTTTTCAGGCGGGGGCATCCGTGTCCTATGGACGCATTTCTAGTTTGTATAAAGCGGGGTGTAGGGGTGTTCACTTGATGTATATATGGAAGACTTTGTCAAATGATTCTTTAATAGTTTTGTCCCCCAGCAAAGAGGCTCTAGTTTTAGTTAAGACTTCAATTGTATACAAGTCTAAAGAATGAGACTGTGGAGTTATGTCCCCCATCGAAGGGGAGGGGCATATTGTTTTGGTGCCGATCTCTTTTGCTGTTTCCATCGGCTTTGGCTGTTTGAAGCTACTCGCATACTGCATCACTAAGAACACGCGAAACACAAAACAGTGACTACCCTTTATCACCTGACTTCATTTTCAAGGTCATAGGCTCTCCAAAATTGTCTGATTTGTATCAAAATGAGCTTGGCTGCACCGTCTCCAAAATGAAAATATGATCTATGGTTTAGCATTTCAATACAACCTACAGTAACCAACAACTTCATAAGATCATAATGGGCTCAACCTAATTTTCAAGATTACAGGCTTCTAAAAATGTCAAATTTGTTCCAGAAATAGCTTTCTGTTCCAAATCTGCTGAACAAATTCATGAATAGTTGTTGTTGTCAAATTTGGTACAAATTACTGAGGACCATATTACGTTCTGCTGATCCCGACTTAGTTACATGAGTTCAAAGATTGTCCCAATTTGCACTCTGTTGTATGTTTTCTAGATCAAATGATGACTAGCTAAAATTTGGGCTATTATCAGTTCAACACACAAAACTTGACTAAACTTTGGTGACCATGACCTTTTCAAGGTCAAAAGGGTTTTCACAGATAATCAACTTTTGTCCAATCTGCACAATATCTCCTGAACCACATAAGGAATTCCTCCCAAATAGGATTAGATTTTGATGACCTGGATCTACTTTTCAAGGTCACATAGGTAAAAAAAATGCTCAATTTTGCTTATCTTTACCATATCTCCAGATTCAATCAGAGAACTAGTAAGGTAACATGTCAGACCAAAACTCATTTATTTGTTCATGGGCTAGGTTACAGAGAAGCCATTTTTGGCTGAAACTTAACAGTTTTCAGGAGTCTATGACCTTGAAATTAGGTCAAGGAAAATCTAATTAAATACTTGTTAGGTGGTAATTCAGTTTGACCAAAATTCATTGATTTGTTCATGAGGTAGGATGCTGACAAGCCATTTTTTGTCCAAAATTGACAGTTATTAGGGATCTACGCGCTTGAAAATAAGGAAAAGGCCTAACGACTGTTTTCCCCGGTCCTAGTAATATAATCTTGCAAGTTTGGTCATAATCCACCCATAGGTTCATGAGATATACAATGTAGTGCCTCAGACATGCTATGCCCAGTCGCCGACGCCGATGCAAACAGGGTCCGCACCTAAAAGAACATGTCCCTCTCCCCTTCTTGATTTTTTTTTTGGTTTTGGTCATTCAAGATTATTTCACTTATTTCGAGCTGATTATAAATCAGAGGTGGGCGAAAACTGGAGTACCAGGAGAAAAACCACCTGCCTTCCCTTTCAGAACTAACTTCTCACATGTGACCCAAGTGAGGCTTTAACCACAGTAATGTGAGACCTAATGATTCAGTCAGTGCTCCTACCCACTAGGTCATTGAGTCTTTTTATACCCTACCACACGATAGTGGTGGGATATTATGATATACCGTCGATTGTCCGTCCGTTCGTCATTCCGCACCATTTCCGATCGATAACCTGAGTAATTTTTCTCGGATTTTTTTTTTCTCAAATTTTGCATACATGTTTATACCGGAGATGAGTGATATGGGATTGTGAATGGGCAAAATCCGTTAACATTTGACACAGTTACGGTCCTTTTTAGTTCAAAACCAGTGCTTCAGCTGAAGTGCAAGACCCGGATGCTTTTAGCTTTATGAGTGTTACCATACATTGGTATGGCGTCCATTTTGGTCATGTGACCTGGACCTAAAACGATTCCCCCAATAAATGCGCCTTATCGTAAGGGGAAAAATGTATCTTATACTTTAGTGCTGTATTCTGAATCGTTTGCAGGATAAAATGCATTCTCACTTTTCCAATACAAAAGCATATGTGTCAAAGTTTGACCTAGGCACAAAGAAGGTCAAGGTCAACCCAGGGTCACCATTTTAGCAATTTATGATGGGCCTACGTCCCAGATGCTATTTATCAAGTTTCGTGGAAATCTGCCCAGTGGTTCTGGAGAAGACTATTCTTGAAGGGTTTTTACCATATATGGCTTGGTGGCCATTTTGGTCATTTGACCTGGACCCCATGAGCAAATTTTGGTTTCCCCCAGCCCATAGAGGCTCCTTATGAAATTTGACTTCAATCGGCTCAACGGTTTCCGAGGAGAAGCAGTTCGGAAATTTTTCACATTTTTCGCCTCAGCGAGGCTATACTAAATGGAATGTAATATTTCGCAAGTTCATTGGTTAGATCTCATTGATATCTATCAGTATGCCAAAAATTGTTTAAATATTCCAAGCGGTTAAGTCACTATCACCAATTTTCACAAACGGGTTACGGACAGACAGGCAGACAGACCATATATGGCTTGGCGGCCATTTTGGTCATGTAACCTGGACCCCATGAGCAAATTTTGGTTTCGCAAGTTCATTGGTTAGATCTCATCGATATCTATCAGTATGCTAAAAATTGTTTAAATATTCCAACAAAAGCATATGTGTCAAAGTTTGACCTAGGCACAAAGAAGGTCAAGGTCAACCCAGGGTCACCATTTTAGCAATTTATGATAGGGCTGCGTCCCAGATGCTATTTATCAAGTTTCGTGGAAATCTGCCCAGTGGTTCTGGAGAAGACTATTTTTGAAGGGTTTTTACCATATATGGCTTGGCGGCCATTTTGGTCATGTGACCTGGACCCCATGAGCAAATTTTGGATTCCCCCATCCCATAGAGGCTCCAATTTGACTTCAATCGGCCCAACAGTTACCGAGAAGCAGTTAGAAAATTTTCACATTTTTCTCCTCGGCGAGGCTATACTAAATGGAATGTAATATTTCGCAAGTTCATTGGTTAGATCTCATTGATATCTATCAGTATGCCAAAAATTGTTTAAATATTCCAAGCGGTTAAGTCACTATCACCAATTTTCACAAACGGGTTACGGACGGACAGGCAGACAGACCATATATGGCTTGGCGGCCATTTTGGTCATGTAACCTGGACCCCATGAGCAAATTTTGGTTTCCCCCATACCATAGAGGCTCCATATGAAATTTGACTTCAATCGGCCCAAAGGTTTCCGAGGAGAAGCAGTTCGAAAAATTTCACATTTTTCGCCTCGGCGAGGCTATACTAAATGGAATGTAATATTTCGCAAGTTCATTGGTTAGATCTGATTGGTATCAATCAGTATGCCAAAAATTGTTTAAATATTCCGAGCGGTTAAGTCACTATCACCAATTTTCATAAACGGGTTACGGACGGACAGACTGACAGAATGACAGTGATTTTAGGGCACTGTTAGAAATCAACCGACTTCAGTCGGTCGCTTTTTCTGCGGGTCGTGCAATAAGGGTTTTTGGGGCGTTTCCGGTCAATAACTGAAACATTTTTTCACGGATTTTCTTCATATTTTGTATAAACATTTCACGGAGTTATGGCCGTTAACAATTCCCATTAAATAGTTTTGGGGCACTTATTCCTTTACTAAATGGAATATATGTATGAAACTTCACTGATATATAGACATAAGAAGCAGGTTTTGGATTGTTAATAGGCAAAATGCGTTAACATTTGGCAGAGTTATTGCCGTTGACAATTTCGATTTTATGTTTTTAGACTCTTATTCGTTTATTTTATGGAATAATTGGATGAAATTTTGTATATATATTGGTATTGGGAATATGTGATTTAGGAATTGCTCGTGGCATAAATACGTCAGCATTTGACAGAGTTATTGTCGTTAACAATTTCCATTAAATGGTTTTTGAACACTTTTTCCATTACTAAATAGAATATTTGGATAAAACTTCACAAATGTATAGACGACTGCAGGAAGAATGTTTAGTATTGTTAATTGGCAAAATACGTTAACATATTCGACAGTTATGTCCGTGTACAAGTCACATTAAATGGTTTTTGGGATCTTATTCATTAACTTAATGGAATATATGGATGAAACTTCACATATATGTACTATAAAAGGAAGCATGTTTGGGATTGTTAATTGCAAAATACGTTAACATCTTTGTCAGAGTTATGGCCGTTAACAATTCTCATTAAATGTTTTTTGTTCCTTTACATAATGGAATATTTAGATAAAAAAATCATAGATATATAGACCATTTATAGAAGCATGGTTGGGATGGTTAGTGGGCAAAATGAGTTAACATTTGGCAGAGTTACGGTTTTTATACCCCGCCACACGATAGTGGCGGGGTATTATGTTATACCCTCCGGTGTCCGTCCGTCCGTCCGTTTGTCTGTCCGTCCGTCCGTCGATAACTTGAGTATTTTTTCACGGATTTTGTTCAAATTTTGCATACATATTGGTATCGGGGATGAGTGGTTTGGGGTTGTTAATGGGCAAAATCCCTTAATTTTTAGCAGAGTTATTGCCCTTTTCAGTATTTGAAAAATGGTTTTTGGTCTCTAATTCCCTTACTATATGGAATATCTGGATGAAACTTCACAGATATATATAAGACTAAACGGTTCATATTGTGGCCAAGGACTGCTACTCTGGCTGTTCCAGTTCTTGAGTTATCTGCCCTTGACGTATTTAAAAAATGCATTTTAGACTGTAGTTCGTTTATCATTTACAATATTTTGCTGAAACTTCATAGATATGTAGTAGATGAATTGTTATATGCTTAGGCAAAGGAACATGACTCTGGCTTTCCCAGCGATTGAGTTATCTGCCTTTGAAATATCTGAAAAATGGTTTTTGGCCTCTAGTTCCCTTACTATATGGAATATCTCGATGAAACTTCACAGATATATAGAGGACTTAATGGTTCATATCGTGGCCAAGGACCGCTACTCTGGCTATACCAGTTCTTGAGTTATCTGCCTTTGAAGATTAAATGTTACATACTGTGGCAAAGGAACATGACTCTGGCTTTCCCAGCAATTGAGTTATCTGCCCTTGAAATATATAAAAAAGGGATTTTGGCCTGTAGTTCATTTATTATTTGAAATATATGGATAAAACTTCTACACCCTCTGCTGTCTGTCTGTCCATCCATTTGTATGTCTGTCCAGCTGTCTGTCTGCTCCTTTTCAGTATCTGAAAAATAGATTTTGGCCTCTAGTTCCCTTACTATATGAAATATTTGGATTAAGCTTTACAGATATATAGAGGACTAAAGGGCACATATTGTGATCAAGGACCATATAGAGGAGTAAAGGGTACATATTGTGGCCAAGGACCACTTCTCTGGCTGTTCCAGTTCTTTAGTTATTTGCCCTAGATGTATTAAAAATCGATTTTAGAGTCTAGTTCCTTTATTATTTGCAATATCTTGCTGAAGTTTCATAGATGTACAGCAGACTAAATATTACACTTAAAGATACATGTTCCACAGCCATTTAAGGTAAATACTTGCCTTCATAATTTTCTAATAATGTCCACTAATTGAGTTGCCTTCCCATCAAATGTCTGAAAAATGGATTTTTACATATGCTTCCTACATCTTCTAACAACTTCATCCACTCACATTAAGACATTACACTTGCGGATCATATCTCTGCTATCCCCTTTCTAGTTATTTAGCCTTGATATATTTTCAAATAAGTTACATTGCTTAGCAGTGGCGGGGTATTATGCAGTGTCTGTGGTGCTTTTATTAACAATTTCCATTAAATAGTGTTTGGACTTTTATTGATGTATTTATTTTCTATATAAGAAATGTTTTTTGGAACAAAGCTGCTTCACTATATGGAATACCTTGATAAAAGTTTACAGATATATAGAGCACTTAAGGAAGCCATCGAGCCATATTGGCCTGCAGTGGTGGGGTATCATGCAGTTTTAGCGACGCTTTTATTTTTGGGGGGACACAATTCTGGTCAAACTTGGGCAACGTAACACGTTCTTCCTTGATGGCTCGGTCCTCATGTTCAAGCCTAGAAGCCTCCGTGGTGCAGTGGTTACGCTACTCGCCTTGGAAACCAGGGATCGCAGGATCGATTCCGGGCTTCTCCAGACTTTCGGATGAGTCTTTAAACCCAGGTCCCGTCTCCGTATGACCTTAGCTGTTGGTGGGACGTAAAACTAAAAAAACTCACTCACTCACTCATGTTCAAGCCAAACGGTTCTATGGATCGTATTTTAAGTAGGGGCATAGTTTTCTTTTAAAAACAATTCTAAACTACGATGATTTTATTCTTTATTAGCCAAGTATTGTAATTGCAGCATCCGAAAAAACGTGTATAAAAGCATTTGTGCCATATTAGAATTTTTATATCCCGGGTAGCGATAGCGGGAATATATTGTGTTTGCCCTGTCTGTTTGTTTAAGAAATAGATCAGCTCTAGCTGTGATTTGTTGAGTATTAATTCACAGTTTGGAGGTCAGTTGTAGCGCGCGTGATTTGTCTACTTAGAACTGACGGACAAACTACTATTTACAACTCAACAAATCACAGACTAGAGCTGATCTATTTCGATTCTAACACGCTGAAAATTGGCAATAACGTTGTTGTTTCTTTCAAATTCTAGCAACTTTTCGCTATTGTTAGAAGAAATCCCGCAAAAGTTATTGACTGTAACACATAATTTATGTGCTTTTGTAACATTTTCGATGCGAGAAAGTGACGTTACACCGTCTAACGTAAACGAATCCACGAGTGACGTCATAAATTGGAAGCTTTTAATGACGTCACTCGGAACCGTTTGAGGTAGAGCATTCATGTTTGGCTTGAATGTTCCTTGTGACAAGAGCTTCACACTCATGCAAAAAAGTTTGACCTGTGAACTTCACCTTGATGTGTAACCAACTTTGAAAATAAGGGCATTGTCCGGAGACATACATGTTCGTGTTTCACAGACACATCTCTCTTGTTAGTTCTTCGAAACGAGATGAGACTTAAGCTTAAACTGCAGTTTAACCACAGTTTGAACACTTAAGAATGTCTAGAAATATCTTTCTTGCTCTTTACTGATTATAATTTCTAAGTTGCAATAATAACAAGAGGGCCATGATTGCCCTGGATTGCTCACCTGATCCATATTGTAAAAATGAAATTGTAGGTAATATATGGTGGCGTAGAGGGTTTGAGCAATTTTGGTCGCCCCAAGGTTTTTATAATTTTAGCTCTGGGGGCCATCTTGTTCATCCAAGCACAACAGTTTCAGCAATTTCGCTTTGCCTGGGCAGGCTTAGATCCTTTAAGCGGATTACCAGTACTCGTATGTGGTAGGTTTCAGCTTTGCGTGGAAGCATCATGCAGCCCGTCTATTTGGGCGGGGGCCATTCATGGACTTGTTCATGTGATGTCAGCTGAAAAAATGTGAGTCACACTTTAAGTCTTTTCCAGCATAAACTCTTTGAGTATTTGATATTGTTCTTTGTAGATAACAATTTGACCACTAAAAGATCGTTAAGCTAACCATCACGAAAACACATCTATATAATTCTGACCCCCTCGAACCCCAATTGTTTATAGTAAAACCGGGGTCTACAGGGGTAAACCTTATTATCCCCTCGCACAACATAGTAGTGAGGGGGGGATATAGCATTTTTCCCGTACGTACGTACGTACTTTGTCAGCGCTCTAGCGCCTATATTTCTTGACCAATTTTAATATAACTTCACACAAATGTTCCTTATGACAATATCTCGAGCGAGTTCGACTTTCAAGGTCATGACCTCAAGGTCAAGGTCACTGGCTATTTTTAGAAAAACTTTGTCATCGCTCTAGCACCTACATTTCTTCACCAATTTCAATATAACTTCACACAAATATTCCTTATAAACATATCTCGAGCGAGTTCGACTTTCAAGGTCATGACCTCAAGGTCAAGGTCACTGTGGCTATTTTTAGAAAAACTTTGTCATCGCTCTAGCGCCTATATTTCTTCACCAATTTCAATATAACTTCACACAAATGTTCCTTATAAAAATATCTCGAGCGAGTTCGACTTTCAAGGTCATGACCTCAAAGTCAAGGTCACTGTGGCTATTTTTAGAAAAACTTTGTCATCGCTCTAGCACCTACATTTCTTCACCAATTTCAATATAACTTCACACAAATATTCCTTATAAACATATCTCGAGCGAGTTCGACTTTCAAGGTCATGACCTCAAGGTCAAGGTCACTGTGGCTATTTTTAGAAAAACTTTGTCATCGCTCTAGCGCCTATATTTCTTCACCAATTTCAATATAACTTCACACAAATGTTCCTTATAAAAATATCTCGAGCGAGTTCGACTTTCAAAGTCATGACCTCAAAGTCAAGGTCACTGTGGCTATTTTTAGAAAAAGTTTGCCATCGCTCTAGCGCCTACATTTCTTCATCAATTTCAATATAACTTCACACAAATGTTCCTTATAAAAATATCTCGCGCGAGTTCGACTTTCAAGGTCATGGCCTCAAGGTCAAGGTCACTGTGGCTATTTTTAGAAAAACTTTGTCATCGCTCTAGCGCCTACATTTCTTCACCAATTTCAATATAACTTCACACAAATGTTCCTTATAAAAATATCTCGAGCGAGTTTGACTTTTAAGGTCATGACCTCAAGGTCAAGGTCAATGTGGCTATTTTTAGAAAAACTTTGTCATCGCTCTAGCGCCTACATTTCTTCACCGATTTCAATATAACTTCACACAAATGTTCCTTATGACAATATCTCGAGCGAGTTCGACTTTCAAGGTCATGGCCTCAAGGTAAAGGTCACTGTGGCTATTCTTAGAAAAACTTTATCATTGCTCTAGCGCCTACATTTCTTCACCAATTTCAATATAACTTCACACAAATGTTCCTTATGACACTATCTCGAGCAAGTTCTACCTTCAAGGTCATGACCTCAAGGTCAAGGTCACTGTAGCTATTTTCAGAAAAACTTTATCATCGCTCTAGCGCCTACAATTTTTCACCAATTTCAATATAACTTCACACAAATGTTCCTTATTAAAATATCTCGAGCCTGTTTGACTTTCAAGGTCATGGCCTCAAGGTCAAGGTCACTATGGCTAAGTTAAGAAAAACATTGTCATCCCTCTAGCACTTACATTTCTTCACCGATTTCAATATAACTTCACACAAATGTTCCTAATGACAATATCTCTAGCCAGTTCCACTTTCAAGGTCAAAGTCACCATGGCTATTTTTAGAAAAACTTTGTCATCGCTCCAGCGCCTACATTTCTTCACTAATTTCAATATAACTTCAAACAAATGTTTCTTATGACAATACCTCGAAGGAGTTCGACTTTTAAGGTCAAGGTCACTTTGGCTATTTTTAGAAAACATTGTCATTGCTCTAGCGCTTACATTTCTTCACCAATTTCAATATAACTTCACACAAATGTTCCTTATAAAAATATCTCGAGCGAGTTTGACTTTTAAGGTCATGACCTCAAGGTCAAGGTCAATGTGGCTATTTTTAGAAAAACTTTGTCATCGCTCTAGCGCCTACATTTCTTCACCGATTTCAATATAACTTCACACAAATGTTCCTTATGACAATATCTCGAGCGAGTTCGACTTTCAAGGTCATGGCCTCAAGGTCAAGGTCACTGTGGCTATTCTTAGAAAAACTTTATCATTGCTCTAGCGCCTACATTTCTTCACCAATTTCAATATAACTTCACACAAATGTTCCTTATGACACTATCTCGAGCAAGTTCTACCTTCAAGGTCATGACCTCAAGGTCAAGGTCACTTTAGCTTTTTTCAGAAAAACTTTATCATCACTCTAGCGCCTACAATTTTTCACCAATTTCAATATAACTTCACACAAATGTTCCTTATAAAAATATCTCGAGCCTGTTTGACTTTCAAGGTCATGGCCTGAAGGTCAAGGTCACTATGGCTAAGTTTAGAAAAACATTGTCATCCCTCTAGCACTTACATTTCTTCACCGATTTCAATATAACTTCACACAAATGTTCCTAATGACAATATCTCTAGCCAGTTCCACTTTCAAGGTCAAGGTCACCATGGCTATTTTTAGAAAAACTTTGTCATCGCTCCAGCGCCTACATTTCTTCACTAATTTCAATATAACTTCACACAAATGTTTCTTATGACAATACCTCGAAGGAGTTCGACTTTTAAAGTCAAGGTCACTTTGGCTATTTTTAGAAAACACTGTCATTGCTCTAGCGCTTTCATTTCTTCACCAATTTCAATATTACTTCACACAAATGTTCCTTATGACACTATCTCTAGTGAGTTCCACTTTCAAGGTCAAGGTCACTGTGGCTATTTTTAGAAAACTTTGTTATGGCTCTATCGCTTACCTTTCTTCACCGATTTCAATATAACTTCACACAAATGTTCCTTATAAAAATATCTCGAGCGAGTTTGACTTTTAAGGTCAAGGTCACTGTGGCTATTTTTAGAAAAACTTTGTTATGGCTCTATCGCTTACATTTCTTCACCGATTTGAATATAACTTCACACAAATGTTCCTTATGACAATACCTCGAGCGAGTTTGACTTTCAAAGTCAAGGTCACTGTGGCTATTTTTAGAAAAACTTTGTCATTGCTCTAGCGCCTACACATTTTCACCGATTTCAATATAACTTCACACAAATGTTCTTTATGACAATATCTCGAGCTATCTCGACTTTCAAGGTCAAGGTCAATGTGGCTAGTTTTAGAAAAAAATTGTCATCGCTCTAGCGCCTACATTTATTGATGGATTTTTATAGAACTTCACACAAATGTTTCTTATGATAATATCTCGAATTGCTTTGACTTTCAAGGTCATGACCTCAAGGTCAAGGTCACTGTGGCTATTTTTAGAATAACTTTGTCATCGCTCCACCGCCTTCATTTATTAACAGATTTTATTATAACTTCACACAAAAGATGCTTATGATAATATCTTGAGCAAGATCTACTTTCGCGGTCATGGCCTCAAGTCATGGTCACTGTGGCTATTTTTAGAGAAACATTGTCATAACTCTAGAACCTACATTTATTGATGGATTTTTAAACAAATTTTACACAAATGTTGCATATTATAATATCTCAAGCAAGTTGGACTTTTGCCATTTCAATGTTTTCCACACACGAAGTTGTCTCGTGCGAGGGGATTTGTATCGCATGCGATGCCTTTTTTTTCTTATTTCTCCCCTAAAATATAGATTGTGGGTACTGGTAAGAACCGCCTCATTGTGGGTACTCGTAAAAACTACCTCGATGAGGCGGTTCTAACGTGTACCCACAATCTATATTTTGAAAAGAAAATATAAAAATATCACAATTTTTTCAGCTTGAAAGTTTTACTTTTTGGCAGTGAAATTTACAATGCATTTGCATAGGCGTGTTTTTGTATTGAATGCTCTGAACAACTGGACCCTTATGTTGTTGATTTAAGAAATGAATCTAATTTTTTTAATGTTCATCGAAGTATGACCAACATCCGGCTACGAGCAAAGTAAGTGTATCCAAAGTGGTTCACTTAAACTTTACTCGTAGCCCGATTTTGTTGTTCATAATTCGATGAACGCTAAATAAATTACCTTTATCATTATTTCCCATCCATCAAATGACGAAAAAATCTTGTTTAAGGGTTAAAATGAAACAAGAAAACCACTGCATGCAGTTTCCCTACTGACAGCGGAACAGCGTCGTTGGCGCAATAATGTTGATCATGTAGACGAGGTAGAAATACAATGTACCAATGCAAATCTTGTGGATCCAGATAAGAAGACACGGAACAAGCAGAAGGGCAGACGCTATTTACTCCATTTGTTATAATTTTAAAGAAGTAGATAGAAATCCCTTTCTATAAAATATATATTTAAAGCTAAAAAGAGTCCTGTTCAGAAACTCAGGGATGAAAGGGTAAAATCCCAAACCAATTATATATAAATGAGCCAGTACATGGCAAAACAAACAAGAAGGCTTGAGTGACCAGCATTCGCACAATCTGATAAGAGTCTTCGCTGATCGCATGTACCTGCTGTAGGCTACGATCTGTGCAAAAAGACATGAGCAAAATGATGGATGGGTGCGCAGTGGATTGGTGCGCAGGTTTATTTGAGTCTGCTTGTCGCACCGGTCTTATTGTAGGTTTTGTCATGCGCCGGCTCAAATATTATTGGAAAGCGCGTAGGAAAATAGTCCCAGAGTATTGTTTTCTTACCCTTTTCTTTCTGTGCCAGTTTATTTGTGCAAGTTAATATGCATGTTAAGAATTTCGAACTTTTCCGAAGCTCTATGCTTAAACCAGTACATTCATGATGGGTCTTAAGGATTATATTTATTAAGTGAATGTTCGGAGAAGCGGAAGCGTCGTGGTTAGGTCCAGTACCGGAATTAGAAATGCGTTGACATATAAACTTGATATAAAAATCAACTTCCAACAATATTTTCTGCATCACTGACATCGCAGAGTGTGAATTTAGTTTCACGAGTTTTGAAAAATTAGCAGCATTACTTATATTTACATCATTTTCTACTCATCAGCTAGATTAAACTTATTAAGAATACTGTAAACAAAGAAAATAAATATACACCACAACTTCATTATAACACGGTTCCTTATAACACGGTTTTGGATATCACACGCTTTCAGGATGGATCCCCAAAATGTATAGATTATACAGAAAAATGACCAAAATGTATAGATAATACAGAAAAATGACTATTTATGGTCATTTTTCTGTATAATCTATACATTTTTGTATGGATATAACACGCATGATGCTTCAACGAAACCGACCCACACATGAGTACTGGTAAACCGCTTAGAGGATCTAAGCAAAGCGGTGCGAGTCGGCCCGTCCATGCTTATAAACTCTGGTTTCACTGGGCCTGAGATGCCGGCTAAAGATGTCATTTCATCTCAATATCGGGTAACGGTCCAACAAAAATTGGAAGCTAACGTCTCCAAAATGACCTTTACAGTGTCGATGTAGACGTTAAACCTCAAATCAAACAAAACACGGTTGTTTAACTAACACAGTATCTGCTTTGGAGCCCATTATTAGTGTCATAAAGAGATGGTGTATGTCTCCTCAGCATAAACAGCACAATGGCATGGATGTTATTGTTTGCCTATTTTAACTCCGATCAAATCAGAGAAAACCTCGCTTGTTTTGATGCAATTTCACTTCACATGACTATTGTAGTTCAGGAAGTATTAACTACATCATTTTTCGCATGCTTACAACTTTACACTGTGATTGTAATGGCCCTTGCCCATCGGGGCTTGAAGAAATAGTTAGGCTGCATGATCTTCCATGCAGAGCTGAAACCGACCGCACAAGAGTACTGGTAAACCGCTAAGAGGATCTAAGCTGCCGAGGCAAAGCGGTGCGAGTCGGACCGTCCACACTTATAACCCCTACTGGTTTCATTGGGCGACAGCGCTTGAGATGTCATTTCATATCCATGTCTGACCTATACCGTATTGATGGGGACATTAAACCTATCCTGTGATTGTAAACATATTTTTTTAACAGAATCATATTATAGCCCAAGATCAGGAATACTAACTAGGACAAGAGGACCATGATGGTCCTATATCGCTCACCTGAGCTAACAGATTCAGAGTTTCAGGAAGTTCCAATCTTTCTCGAAGATTTATGCTGATATTAGAGACAAGGGGGGGGGGGGGGAAACTTCGGCTCGATTTTTTGGGGGTTACCCCATTTACCCAGTGTATCTTTTCCGCAAATGCAGTTTTTCACCTGCTTATTATGAATTATACAAGTTAAATGTGTCCACTTTGCAACAATTATCCGCCTCTGTCTGTCACTTGCAGGAAACATGTATTTCTCGCATGGATTAACTCGGCATCTCAAAATTCGGCATAACCGTGTGCCAAAAAAAAATCATGTTTTCATCAATCACAGGCGAGCTAGTGTTAGGGAGGGAACTTACTTCGCTTTCAACTGATGTCTTTCATTAAAATGAACCTCTCTCGACCAATTTGAATCCAAAATGATGTATTTGCAGCTCTAAATTTGGAATTTACAACTTTCGCTTCGATTTCCGCAGTGTTCTGTCAGCGATCTGAACACAGACCAGGACGCTTGCATTAATTGTCGTGTTTAAAAGGCGGGATTTAAGGGACAGATAGAATCCGGAACTTTGCTAACTACGTCCGACAGTGGAGCAGGTAGGGATACTGTTATCTGTGTGGTAGCCTTGATTTCTCCTTTGATTTTATTTCTATGTAACATAGTCTGCTAAGGCTACGTTTATGCAGATAAGATAACTTTTCTACTTTTATTGGGCTGTGCTTTGAGAATATTGTAGCGCTTGTGGTTCCGCTAAATATATTGACAAAATGGTGGTTCAGAATATAAGTTAAAAGAGATACGGCTAGAAATAATTTGAAAGCGTTTTTCAAATTCAGATTTATAGTGGTCGGACTGACTGGCGACTTTAAAACGTGTGTTCTAATGTTGTTTCCTAGAAAATAATGGCTGTATTGATGCCATTATAGGCCTTTAGAATTTTTACTTCTTTTTTTTCCCTTTGTAATTAGTTGAAACCAAGCAAAATGTGTTTAAACATGTATTTTATCTATTGTTTGCTGTTCTCGAGACTCTCCGATCTCAGATATTTGGAGGAAATTTGTGGAGGTCTTAAAATTAAGTTAAAGGGATATGGAAATAGTGTGTACTTCCAGAGGATAAAAGTCCCACAAAATTGGAAGCAACGTCCCCAAAATGACCTTTACAGTGGTGACGGGGACGTTAAACCTCAAATCAAACAAATACCCGTATGAACCCCAGATTTTCCTCTCTTTAATAATGTCTGGATTCTTGTTTAGTTGTTTGGGTTGGGGTTTTACGTCCCTGTCAACACTATGTAAGATTCTTCCGATTTTCTGCGATTTTTGCCCTTCTTTGAGACGAAATTACATATCAATCCCTACCGCCCAAGGACACCTCTAGGGTATTAAGCGCAATCTGACTCGAACCACTTTCCCTCCACAGACAAAGACCTAAGCGGTTGACCAGTACTCTCAAGTTCGGTCGTTTTCAGCTCCGCGCGGAAGCAACATGCCGCCCAATCTATTTCTCCAAACAAGCCAAGAAGGCATTTACAGTGGTGTTCACCTGCTTATTATGGATCACTATACGCGTTAGGTTAGTTTGCCTTTTGTTTAAATTAAGTTTGATACTCCATCAACATTATTTACATTGTTTTGGAAACGTTGCTTCCGATTTTGACGGACAAGTGACATTCACCAGATGGTGCACTGGAAAAACACGCCTATATATACCCCCCCCCCCCCCCTCCCTCTTCATCTTGAATCCCACTTTAATATCGAAAACCTGGCTTTACAGGGATTAACCTTACTTTACTTTTTTCTTATTTCTGTTCTGAAATATAGATTGTGGATACTCGTAAGGATCACCTCGATGAGGCGGTTCTAAAGTATATCCATAATCTATATTTTGAGCAGAAAATGAAAAAAAACATATCACAAGTTTTCGTCTGAACTATAATTTTTTTTTTTTTTTTATTTTATTTTATTTTATTTTTTTTTTTTTTTTTGGGGGGGGTGGGGGGGTGGGGGGTGGGGGAGGGATTTACTAATGTATTTGTATCTAAATGCGTGTTATCGTAATGTTTGTTTTAAGACGGGTAAGGATCAACCCTTTTTTAGCCGATTCGGCTATCACCGTCCATACCTGGTCAAGAGTGTCCTGTTTTTTTTTTTTTTTTTTTTTTTTTTTTGGTTTTACGGCCATTTCAAGATTGTTTCACTCATATCGAGCCGATCGTTAATCAGAGGTGGGCGAAAACCGGAGTACCCGGAGAAAAACCACCTGACCTTCCGTTGCAGAACTTGGCGTCTCACATATGACTCGAGCGAGGCTCGAACTACAGCGGTGAGAGACCTAATGATCAAGAGTCAGCGCTCTTAACCACTAGGCCACGGAGGCCCGTTGTGTGTCCTGTTGTCATTTTTCGCGAAACAATATGCGCTGTACTGATTAACCATTTATGTATAAGGCCATTCAGGAAATTTGGTGTAAACTGAACGGTTCGATATGGCCAACATAGTGTTTATTAGGTCATTAAACTGAAAACAAACAAAATAAGCTTACCATGTAATAATCATTTTGTTCTTCGAACACATGTACATATTCAGACTCGACCGCATGTGCGATAAGTACGTGATGAGTGAGTGCTACAGCTTGTAGCAGTCCGTGCGAATTTCTAGCACGGGACTTGAATTACTTAAATTGGTTATTTTTATTATTATTATTTTATTTGAGGTTAAACGTCCCCGTCAACACTGTACAGGTCATTTATGAGACGTTGCTTACAGTTTTGTATGACTTTAACAGGACATTGAAATGAAATGACATCTCTAGCCCTGCCGCCCAATGAAGCTAATAGGGTTTATAAACGTGGGCTTTCCGACTCACACCGCCTTTCCTGGGCAGGCTTAGATCCTCAAAGCGGTTTGCCAGTACCCATGTGCCGTCGGTTTCAGCTCTGCGTGGAAACATCATGTAGCTCATCTATTTTTATAGCCCTGATGGGCGTGGCCGTCTTAAATTGGTGACAAAAAGATGCTCCTTTTCTACCCCAATTAAAGATATTCAGGTCGTGATTCAGGACACTATTATCTCAAGGTTGAGACGGGCCTCCGTGACGTAGTAGATAAGAGCGCTGGTTCTTAAATAATATGTGTCTCACCGCTGAAGGTTCGAGCCTGGCTCGGATCATATGCGAGACGCCGAGTTCTGCAACGGAAGGTCAGATGGTTTTCTTCGGATACTACGGTCTTCGACCACATGTGATTGAACGATCGGCTCGATAAGAGGGAAAAATCTCGAAAGGACCGTTAAACGAGCCCCGCTCCGCAACCGCCCCCCTCCACCCCCACAAAAAATTCTCAAGGTTGATATGCTCTAGCTTATTTTGACCTTTTTGTTTCCTGTGTTGTTGTGAGTTGTGGTGCCTATTCAGATTCATACAGCACTAGGATTGAGCAATGAGTTTTACCAAAGTCCCTACATCAATGGATGTGACCGAATTCATAAATAGAAGCGTCCACTTCAGAAACTCGCGGATGAGAGAGCGTCTGTGTGCTGCATTGTACGGGTTCGGTCCCCTTTAATCCCATTTGGAAAAGGACCCAAAGGGCCCAACCTAAATAGTGCGTATTGTCATTTACTGGCCATTCGCGACCCAGGATCAAAATTTCAAAACATCAAAAGGAATATGTTGCAATAGGGAACAAATTGTTTGCATGCTGCATTATTTTGGACATTTACATTTTGGTGGCATTTTTAATAGGCTGGCTTTTTTATTTAGTGAAACTGTTTTGAAAATAACACAAAGCGTCCACGATTTCAACAAAAAATAAATTTCAACATTTCTGAATCCGGTATGGAGATAACTGCGGCTCATTCCTGCCTTCCTAAATTTAGCCACCCACCTAGCTCGATCAGTGGTTAGTCCATTTGCCTCAGATCCTAACGGTCCCAGGTTCGATCCCCAGCAGCGGTGACAAAATGTCAGTGTCCGAACACGCTCCATTGGCATCATTTGCAGATATGAATGTCATAAAGTACATCGTCCTTCGGATCTGGACGTTATCTGGAGCCTCCCCCCCCCCCCCCCCCTGTGCAGGGAGAACATCCCCTATGCAGGTTAAAGATCCCTACTGTAATTACATGATTACTGTGTACTCTTTCACCCTTCAAAACTGGAGTCTATGCAGTATACACCGTCTGTTTGTTTGTTTGATTTGGGTTTAACGTCCCCGTCAACACTGTAAAGGTCATTTTGGAGACGTTGCTTCCAATTTTGTGGGACTTTTACCCGACATTGAGATGAAATGACATCTCAAGCCCTGTCGCCCAATGAAACCAATAGGGTTTATTAGCATGGACGGTCCACCTCGCACCGCGGTTCCTGGACAGGCTTAGATCCACTAAGCTGTTTACCAGTACTAGTGTGCGGGCCGGATTCAGCTCTGCACGGAAGCATCATGCAGCCCATATATTTCTTCAAGTCCCGATGGGCGGGGGCCGGTACACCGCCTGTGTCCCCTCTTGGGGTTTAGTTGAAAATGGAAGAAAAATAGCGATAATGCTCATTTGCCACTACTTCGAACGGTTGAAAATTAAAGAGCACCGGTCGTTCCGGTCGTTAGTTCATCAATAAAATAGCCCGGAATTAGCAAAAAACTAAGCTTCGCGGCGATTGTTTTCTTGATCTATTACAGAAATCGAAGTGAAAGCAATAAATTCTAAATTTAGAGCTGCAAATACATCATTTTAGATTCAAATTGGTCAAGACAGGTTCATTTTAATGAAAGACATAAGTTGAAAGCGAAGTAAGTTCCCTCCCCAACACTAGCTCGCCTGTAATTGATGAAAACCTTTTTTTTTTGGCACACGGTTATGCCGAATTTTGAGATGCTGAGTTAATCCATGCGAGAAATACATGTTTCCTGCAAGTGACAGACAGAGGCGGATTATTGTTGCAAAGTGGACACATTTAACTTGTATAATTCATAATAAGCAGGTGAAAAACTGCATTTGCGGAAAAGATACAGTGGGTAAAATGGGGTAACCCCCCAAAAAATCGAGCCGAAGTTTCCCCCCTTGTCTCTAATATAGTACCAAAAAAAAAAAAAAAAAAAAATTTTTTTTTTTTTTTTTTTTTTTTTTTTTCGTGATTCAAGCCCCTGTGGTTTGGACGCGATACTTTCTCAGTTACGGAAACTGAGTTCTTACAAGTACAAGACTTCATCTTAAAGTCAGGAAGATTTTTCAGTCTGGGGTAAACGAACTAAAAAAAACATTGTCCTAGAAAACCGCGGCAACACCTTGTGCATACGAACCTTAACCTTTTACAAAACATGGTGCCAGTCAAAACATTTGTTCTTTCTACTTACTCTCTATTTTTTTCTCTCTCTCTGCATTACGATTGTCCTATATTCACTATCATCTTAAATTATTGTGAAGGTATCGCCCCTTGGAGCGGCATTCGTGTGACAAAACCTTTTTTTTTACATTAAACCGTTCGCTCGCTGTGTTTGGCGGGAATTGGCCTAACTGTATGCGAATTTGCCTGCTATGACAGACGATCCACCTTCTTGCCTTGTAAAGGCATAGCAGAAATGCATAAAACTTCATACTTACATGTAATGGCACCTCAAGGATGTTTAGAATCTCTCTCTCTCTCTCTCTCTCTCTCTCTCTCTCTCTCTCTCTCTCTCTCTCTCTCTCTCTCTCCTCTCTCTCTCTCTCTCTTGTTTAAACCAAAATAGGTATTTTCAGCATTCAAGGGGGCGGACGTGACTGTATGAGAGATAGGCAGATATTCCTTAGTTTTCAAACTAATCTGAACTTTCATTCCCGATCTACATGTACATATATGCTAGTTTCAAGAAAATTCGATCAAAACTAAAGGACTTATGCTGATGACAAGGTCACAATTTTCCGCAATGATAGGGAAATAACTCTATGAGTAATGTGCCAACAATGTTGGTTTGCAAACACATTCAAGCGTGTATCCCTAATTTACTTGTATGTAAGTGCCAGGAAGATCCGTTCAAAACTTAGGGTCTTATGATAATGACAAGGTAAAAAATAGGCATTTTCTGCAATCAAACGGATGTAACTCTACGATAAATAGGCCAACCCCACCAGTTTTCGAACTCATCCGAGCTTTAATCCCTGACTTACTTGCTTGTATATTTCAAGAATATCCGATCAAAACTGAAAGGGCTACGGTGACGACAGTGTAAAAAATAAGCATTTTCAGCAAAGTAAGGAACATAACTCCGTGATTAATCGAGTGACATCGCTAGCTTTCGAAGTAATCCTAGCTTTTATCCCTGACCTACTTACAAATACGTTTCAAGAAGATCCGATGAAAACTGAAGGGCTTACAGTGATGACAAGGTCAAAAATAGGTATTTTCTGCCATCAAAGGGATGTAACTCTATGATAAATAGGCTGACCTCATCAGTTTTCGAACTCATCAAAGCTTTTATCCCTGACTAACTTACATGTAAGTTTCTAGAAGATCCAATAACAAGAGGACCATGATGGCCCTGGATCGCTCACCTGATCCATAGAGTAACAAGTGGGCCCCGGGGAGGGCCATTATTGACCCCAGGGTTATAATGTGCATAATGTTGAGGGAGATCTAAAAAGGTGAAGCTTCATACCAAATATCAACAAAGGCTATAATTTGAACAATCTTGGCAAAGGTCCACTAGATGAAGCTACACAACAAATATCAAAGACCTGGGTCTTGCTGTTTCAGAGAAGAAGATTTTTTTTAAAGATATTCCTTACATAAGCCTATGTAAAACCAAATAGCCCCGGGGCAGGGGCATTTTTGGCCTCAGGGCTATAATTTAAACAATCTTGATAGACCCCACTAGATGAATTTCACACCAAATATCAAAGATCTGGGCCTTGTTGTTTCAGAGAAAATTTTTTTCAAAGATTATCTCTATTATAAGTCTATGTAAAACCAAAGGGCCCTGGGGCGGTGGCATTTGTGGCCCCAGGGCTATAATTTGAACAATCTTGGTAGAGGTTCACTAGCTGAAGCTTCATACCAAATGTCAAAGACCTAGGCCTTGTGGTTTCAGAGTAGAATATTTTTCAAGATTTTCCCTATATAAGTCTATGAAAAACCAAAGGGCCCAGGAGCGGGGGCATTTTTGGCCCCAGGGCTATAATTTGAACAATCTTGATCGAGGTCCACAAGATAAAGCTACATACCAAATATCAAAGACCTGGGCCTTGCAGTTTCAGAAAAGAAGATTTTTAAAGATTTTCCCTATATTAGCCTATGTAAAACCAAAGGGCCCCGGGGCGGGGGCAATTTTGGCCCCAGCACTATAATTTGAACAGTCTTGGTAGGGGTCCACTAGATGAATCTTCATACCAAATAGCAAAGACCTGGGCCCTGCAGTTTCAGAGAAGAAGATTTTTTAAAGATTTTCCCAATATAAGCCCATGTAAAACCAAAGGGCCCTGGGGCGGGGGCATTTTTGGCCCCAGCAATATAATTTGAACAATCTTGTTGGGGTCCACTAGATGAAGCTTCATACCAAATATCAAAGACCTGGGCCTTGCGGTTTCAGAGAAGAAGATTTTTAAAGGTTTTCCTAATATAAGCCTATGTAAAACCAAAGGGCCCCGGGCGGGGGCATTTTTGGTCCCAGCACTATAATTTGAACAATCTTGGTAGGGGTCCACTAGATGAAGCATCATACCAAAAATCAAAGACCTGGGCCTTGTGGTTTCAGAGAAGAAGATTTTTAAAGATTTTCCCTATATAAGCTCATGGAAAACCAAAGGGCCCCGGGGCGGGGGCATTTTTGGCCCCAGCACTATAATTTGAACAATCTTGGTAGGGGTCTACCAGATAAAGCTTCATACCAAATATCAAAGTTCTGGGCCTTGCGGTTTCAGAGAAGAAGATTTTTAAAGATTTTCCCTATATAAGCCCATGTAAAACCAAAGGGCCCTGGGGCGGGGGCATTTTTGGCCCCAGCACTATAATTTGAACAATCTTGGTAGGGGTCCACTAGATGAAGCTTCATACCAAATATCAAAGACCTGGGCCTTGTAGTTTCAGAGAAGATTTTTTAGGTTTTCGGTAAAAAAATCTATTTGGCTCCTGTGACCTATATGTGCAACGGACCGGAACCATTTGAACAACTTTGAAAGGGGACCACCTAAGGATCATTCCTGTGAAGTTTGGTCAAAATCTGCTCAGTGGTTTAGGAGGAGATGTCGTTTGAAGAAATTGTTTACGCACGCACGCACGGACGCACGCACGACGGACAAAAAGTGATCCCAAAAGCTCACCTCGTCACTACGTGACGGTGAGCTAAAAAAACAGGAGACCATCATGAAAACATGCCTATGCAATTTTGACCCTCTTAAACTCCGCTTTAATCCAGTAGAATGGGGTTTGTAGGGGTGTACATTATTTTTCGCATTTCTGCCCAAAACATAGATTTTTGGTACTCGTCAGAAACCGCCTGGTCGAGACGGTTCCAACGAGTACCCAAAATCTATGTTTTGAGCTGAATTATGAACCAGAGGACCATTGGTCCTGAATCGCTCACCTGACTTTTCTGAGGAAGTCCTCAAAGACTTTAATATGTGATCTTTGGCCAAGAGGGACCGAAGGTCTGTGTAACTGGGTGGGGATCTCAACTGTTTCCGAGATATTAAGCATTCAATGCAATAAAGGGAGTTGGCCCCCAGCCCCCCCCCCCCCCCCCCCCCACTGGAACCGTAGGTCCAACGGTCCATTACACTGAATGCGACAAGAATATATATGGTTTATGGGTGGGGATCTTAACCGTTTCCGAGATATTAAGCATTTTGTGGAAAAAAGGGGGTTAGGCATGCCCCCCTCCCTCACCCAGGGACCCCCCCCCCCGGGTCCAAAGGTCCATGTCACTGAATGCGCCTTATCATAAGGAACAAGAATATATATGGTTTGTGGGTGGGGATCTTAACCTTTTCCGAGATATTAAGCATTTTGAGCAAAAAAGGGGTGGGGCATGCCCCCCCCCCCCGGACCCCTGGTACCCCAGGGTCCAAAGGTCCATGTCACTGAATGCGCCTCATCATAAAGAACAAGAGTATATATGGTTTATGGGTGGGGATCTTAACCGTTTCCGAGATATTAAGCATTTAATGCAAAAAAGGGGGTGGGGCACGCCCCCTGGGACCCCCGGGTCCAAAGGTTCATGTCACTTAATGCGCCTTATGATCAGGAACAAGAATATATATGGTTCATGGATAGAGATCTTAACCGTTTCCGAGATATTAAGCATTTTGTGCAAAAAAAGGGGTGGGGCATGCCCCCCCACCCCGGACCCCTGGTACCCCATGGTCCAAAAGTCCATGTCACTGAATGGGCCTCATCATAAGGAACAAGAGTATATATGGTTTATGGGTCGGGATCTTAACCGTTTCCGAGATATTAAGCATTTTGTGCAAAATAGGGGTGGGGCATGCCCCCCCCCCCCCGGGGAACCCCGGTACCCGAAGGTCCAAAGGTCCATGTCACTGAATGCGCCTTATCATAAGGAACAAGAATATATCTGGTTTATGGGTCGGGATCTTAGCTGTTTTGGAGATATTAAGCATTTTGTGCCAAAAAGGGGGTGGGGCATGCCCCCCGGGGGGGGGGGGGGGCAGGGTTCCAAAATCCACGTCACTAAATGCGCCTCATCATAAGGAATAAGAATATATATGGTTTAGTGGCATTATTTGTAACAGTTTGCAAGATATCAGACATTTCTACTTTTTCCCATACAAATGCCCATGTTACCAAATTTAACCTTGGCGTAAAATAGGTCAAGGTCATCCCAGGGACACCATTTATGCAATTTATGATGGGCCCATGTCCCAGGTGCTACATGCCAAGTTTCATGCAAATCGGCCCAGTGGTTCCGGAGGAGAAGATTTTCGAAGGGTTTTTACCATATATGGGCATGGCGGCCATCTTGATCATGTGACCTAAACCAAAAATGCAAACTTTCGTTCCCCCACCCCATGGAGCCTCCACATGAAATTTGACTACAATCGGCCCAGCGGTTCCGGAGGAGAAGACGTTTGAAAATGTGAACACACACACACACACACACACACACACACAGAATTTTTGCCTGGCCATACTATCAGCTCACCAATGAGCCTTCGGCTCAGGTGAGCTAAAAACTGAAGGGGCTACATTGATGACAAGGTCAAATATGCATTTTGTGAAATCAAGGGGGACATAACTTTCTGAAATATAGGCCGAACTCATCAGTGATTTTTAATCTCAGACGAGGTTTTATCCCTTACTTACATGTAAGTTTAAAAAAAGATCCGATGAAAACTGAAGGGGATACAGTGATGACAGTGTCAAAAATAGGCATTTTCAGGAAGGGGACGCAACTCTTATAATAGATAAGCCGACCTCACCAGCCAAGCTTTTATCCCAGACTTACTTGTTTGTAAGTTTCAACAACATCCGATCAAAACTAAAGGGCCTACGGTGATGACAAGGTAAAAAAATAAGCATTTTTTAGCAAAGTAGCGTACACAAATAACTCCGTGAGTAATCGACCCACATCGCTAGTTTTCGAACTCAATTCCAGCTTTTATCCCTGACTTATTTTTTGTAAGTTTCAAGAAGATCGGATGTAAACTAAAGGCGTTACGGTGATGACAAGGTCAACAAGTGGGCCATGATAGCCCTGGATCGCTCACCTGATCCACACTGTTAAAATGAAATGGTAGGTAATATAGCAAGGTGCCTTGTCAGAAGGAAAATACATGCCAAATATGAAGGCTCTATCTCAAATGGTTCAAAAGTTATGATAAAGTAGGTAAAGGTCACAGGTCAAACATTTTGTATGGATGTGAAGCCTTTTCACAAGGCATATACGTGCCACATATGAAGGCTCTACCTCAAATGGTTCCAAAGTTATGATTAAGTAGGTCACACATCAAGGTCACAGATCAAAATTTTTTGCATGAGTGGGAAGACCTTGTCACAAGGAACATACATGCCAAATAAGAAGGCTCTACCTTAAATGGTTCAAAAGTAATGACACAAGCGGTCAAAGGTCAAGGTCACAAGTCAAAACTTCCGCATGGGTGGGAAGCCCTTGTCACAAGGAACCTACATGCCAAATATGAAGGCTCTATCTTAAATGGTTCTAAAGATATGAGAAAGGTCAAGGTCACAATTTTTGTATGGATGAGAAGACCTTTTCACATGTCAAGGTCACAAGTCATTTTTGTATGAATTGGAAACCCTTGTCACAAAGAAACTAAATGCTATATATGAAGGTTGTATCTCAAATGCTTCAAAAATATGACAAAGTAGGTCAAAGGTCAAGGTCATAAGACAAAATTTTTGTATGGGTGTGAAGACCTTTTCACAAGGAACATAATGCCAAATATGAAGGCACTATCTCAAATGGTTCGAAAGTTATCATAAAGTAGGTCAAATGTCAATGAAAAGGTCACAGATCATTTTATGTATGAAAAGGAAGCCCTTGTCGCAAGGAACCTACATGCCAAATATGAAGGCTGTATCTCAAATGCTTTAAAAGTTATGACACAGTAGGTCAAAGGTCAAGGTGATTGGTCAAAAATTTTGAATGGTTCCTTGTCACAAGGAAAATTCATGCCAAATATTAAGGCTCTATCTCATATGGTTCAAAAGATTTGATAAAGTAGGTCACAAGTCAAGGTCGCATGGGAAGCCCTTGTCACAAGGAACCTTCATGTCAAATATGAAGACTCTATCTCAAACGGTTCAAAAGTTATGCGAAAAATAAGCTATTGATCTATATTTTGATTTGACATGGCCCATACTTTTTTGAGATATTGTCCAGATGACCATTCTGAGCAAGTTTTATGATGATTTGAATAAAACTGTAGCCTCTTAGAGTGTTCACAACGTTTTTCTATGATTTGCCCTGCTGACCTACCTTTTGAACCGACATGACCCATATTCAAACGACCCAGATATTGTCAAGATGATCATTCTGAGCAAGTTTGATGATGATCGGACCAAAACTGGGGACTATAGTGTGTTCATAAGGTTTGTCTATGATCTGACCTACTTATTGGCCAGCCGAGATATTGTCAAATTATCATTCTGAGCAAGTTTGATGACGATCGGACCAAAACTGTGGCCTCTTGTATGTTCACAAGGTTTTCATATGATTTGATCTACTGACCTACTTTTTGACCCGACATGACCCATATTCGAACTTGACCGAGTTATTGTCAAGATGGTCATTCTGAGCAAGTTTGATGATGACCGAACCAAAACTGTGGCCTCTTGTGTGTTCACAAGGTTTTCCTATGATATAACCTACTGACCTATTTATTGACCCGACATGACCCATGTTCGAACTTGGACGGGATATTGTCGGGCAAGTTTGATGATGATTGGACCAAAACTGTGGCCTAGTGTATTCACAACGTTTTTCTATGATTTGACCTACTGACCTTCTTTTTGACCCGACATGACCCATATTCGAACTTGACCGAGATTATGTCAAGATGATCATTCTGAGCAAGTTCGATGATGATCTGACCAAACATGTGGCCTCTAGTGTGTTCAAAATATTTTTCGATGATTTGACCTATTGACCTACTTTTGACTCGATATGACCCATATTTGAACTCGACCGAGATATTGTCAAGATGATCATTCTGAGCAAGTTTGATGATGATCGGACCAAAACTGTGGCCTCTTGAGTGTTCACAAGGTTTTTCTATGATTTGCCCTACTGACCTACTTTTTGACCCGACACGACCCATATTCGAACTTGACCGAGATATCGTCATGATGAGCGTGCTGAGCAAGTTTGATGTTGATTGGGCCGAAACTGTGTCTCTAGTGTGTTCACAAGAAAAGTTTGCGCACCGACGACGCCGGACATCTCGCAGTCACAAAAGCTCACCATGACCTTCGGTCAGATGAGCTAAAAAAAGGTATTTTCTGCAATCAACGGGATGTAACTCTATGATAAATAGACTGGCATCATGAGTTTTCGAACTCATCCAAGCTTTTAACCATGACTCGCTTACATGCAAGTTTCTAAAAGATCTGATAAAATTGAAGGGGCTTAGATGACGACAAGGTCAAAAATAGGCATTTTCTGAAATCAATGGGACATGACTCTCTGAAATATAGGCCAACCTCATAAATTTTTTAACTCAGCCGAGGTTTTATCCCTTTCTTACTTACATGTAAGTTTCTAGAATATCCGATGAAAACTGAAGGGGCTACGGTGATGGCAAGGTCAAAAATAGGCATTTTCAGCAATCAAGTGGACGTAATTCTATGATAAATAGGCCGACCTCGCCAATTTTCGAACTCATTCCAGCTCTTATCCCTGACTTATTTGTTTGTACGTTTCTTGTTGAAGCGATCAAAACTCTCCGAGTAATCGACCGACATCGCTAGTTTTCTAACATCCGAGCTTTTCCTAAATATGCATTTTCAGCAATCAAGGGGACGTAATTCTACGATAAATAGGCCGACCTCGCCAGTTTTCGAACTCATCCGTGCTCTTATCCCTGTCTTGTTTGTAAGTTTCTAGAAGATCCGATCAAAACTGAAGGGGCTACGGTGATCCACACGACAAGGTCAAAAATAAGCATTTCCAGCAAAGTAGGGGACATAACTCCTTAAGTAATGACCGACATCGCTAGTTTTCGAAGTCATCCAAACTTTCAACCCTGACTTACGTGTATGTAAGTTTCAGGAATATCCGATCAACACCGAAGGGGCTACGGTGATGACAAGGTCAAAAATAGACATTTTTAGCAATCAAGGGGATGTAACACTATGATTAATGGGCCGACTTGGCCGTTTTTCGAACTCTTCCGAGTTTTTATCCCCAGCCACCTTACATATAATTTTCAGAAAGATCCTATCAAAACGTAAGGCGCTACTGTGACGACAACCATTTTCCCATTGAAAGTCTATGGGACCTTTTGGTTGCCATAGTAATCAAAGTTTTCGTTCAATTTCGAAAACAATCTCATGTCATAAATGCCCCACCTATAGGGGCATGAAGAAATATATGGACTGCATGATGCTTCCACGCAGAGCTTAATCCGGCCCGCACACTAGTACTGGTAAACCGCATAGAGGATCTAAGCCTGTCCAGGAACCGCGGTACGAGGCGGACCGTCCATGCTTATAAACCATTTTGGTTTCATTGGGCGACAGGGCTTGAGATGTCATTTCATCTCAATGTCGGGTAAAAGTCCCACAAAATTGGAAGCAACGTCTCCAAAATGACCTTTACAGTGTTGACGGGGACGTTAAACCTCAAATCAAACAAACAAACAATGCCCCACCAGAGGCATGCTACAGATGAGAAATGGTTGAGATCAGCCTGCAGGTTGCATACATACAACTGGTCAAAAGTGTGGACGGACGACCCACAATACCTTCGGTCCAGATGATCTAAAAATAGGCATTTTCTGCAATCAAACGGATGATTAAAAGGCTGAATTGATCAGTTTTTAGAACTCACCTAAGCTTTTATCCCTGACTTACTTACAAGTAAGTTTCTAGAAGATCTGATAAATGACCTTGAGACCATGACCTTGAATGCCCAACTTGCTCATAAGGGACATCTGTGTGAAGTTATATTGAAATCAGTGAAGAAATGTCGGCGCTAGAGCAATGGCAAAGCTTTTCTAAAAATAGCCACAGTGACTTTGACCTTGAGGCCATGACCTTGAATCGATCTCGCTCCACATATTGCCATGTGGAACATTTGTGTGAAGTTATATTGAAATCGATCAAGAAATATAGGCGCGAGAGCGATGACAAAGTTTTTCTAAAAAATAGCCACAGTGACCATGACCTTGTAGCCATGACCTTGAAAGTCAAACACGCTGTAGATATTGTCATTAGGAACATTTGTGTGAAGTCATATTGAAATCGGTCAAGAAATGTAGGCATTAGAGCGTTGACAAAGTTTTGCAAATCTAGCCACAGTGACCATGTCCTTGTGGCAACCACCTTGAAAGTCAAACTCCCTCGAGATGTTGTCATAAGGAATATTTGTGTGATGTCCTTTTGAAATCGGTTAAGAAATGTAGGCGCTAGAGCGATGACAAAGTTATATTTTTTAAATAGCCACAGTGACCTTAAACTTCAGGCCAAGACCTTGACAGTCGAACTCGCTCGAGACATTGTCATAAGGAACATTTGTGTGAAGTTATATTAAAATCAGTCAAGAAATATAGGTGCTAGTATGATGACAAAGTCTTTCTTTAAACAGCCACAGTTACCTTGACCTCGAGGCCACGCCCTTGAAAGTCGAACTAGCCCCAGATATTGTCATAAGGAACATTTGTGTGAAGCTATATTTAAATCGGGCAAGAAATGTAGGCACTAGAGCGATGGCAAAGTTTTTTTTTTCTAAAAATAACTACAGTAACCTTGACCTTGAAACCAAGACCTTGAAAGTCGAATTCGCTCGAGATATTGTCATAAGGAATGTGTGAAGTTGTATTGCAATCAGTCAAGAAGTGAAGGTGCTAGAGCGATCACAAAGTTGTTTTTTTTTCTTCTAAAATTAGCCACAGTGAGCTTGACCTTGAGGCCATGACTATGAAAGTCGAACTTGCTCCACATATTGTCATAAGGAGCATTTGTGTGAAGTTATATTGAAATCGATTAAGAAATGTAGGCCCTTGAGCGATGACGAAGTTTTTCTAAAAATAGCCACAGTGACCTTGAGGTTACGATCTTTAAAGTCAAACTTGCTCGAGATATTGTCATAAGGAACGTTTGTGTGAAGTTATATTGAAATCGGTGAAGAAATGTAGACACTAGGGCGATGACAAAGTTTTTCTGAATAAAAAAAGGCACAGTAACCTTGACCTTGAGGCCACTGCCTTCAAAGTCGAACTCACTGGAGGTCATATGGAACATTTGTGTGAAGTTATATTGAAATCAGTCGAGAAATGTAGGCGCTAGAGCGATGACAAACTTACGTACGGTGATGACAGGTCTAAGATAGGTATTTTCTGTAATCAAGGGGGACATAACTCTCGGAAAGAAAGGCCAACCTCACGATTTTTTTTAACTCAGCCGAGGTTTTATCCCTTGCTTACTTGCATGAAAGTTTCAAAAAGTTCCTCTGAAAACTGATGGGGCTGCGGTGATGACAAAGTCAAAAATAGGCATTTCCAGTAATCAAGGGGACGTGACTCTATAACAGATAGGCCGACCTCGCCAGGTTTCGAACTCATCCGAGCTTTTATCCCCGACTTACTTGTTTGTAAGTTTCAAGAAGATCTGATCAAAACTTAAGCGGCTACAGTGATGACAAGGTCAAACGTAAGGATTTTCAGCAAACAAGGGGACACAACTCCATGGGTAATTGACGAACATCGCTAGTTTTCGAACCCAACCTAGCTTTTAACCCTGGCTTACTTGTATATAAGTTTCAGGAAGATCCGATCAAAACTGAAGGGGCTATGGTGATGACAATGTAAAAAATAGGCAATTTCAGCAATCAAGGGAACGTAAGTCTATAATTAATGTGCCAACCTTGCCAGTTTAGAAAGATCCGATCAAAACTGAAGGTGCTACGGTGATGCCAAGCATTTTCCAATTGTAAGTCTATGGGACATTGTGATTGCCATAGCAACGAAAGTTTTCATTCGATTTCGATAAAAACCTTATGTCATCAATGCCCCACCAGAGGCATGCTACAGATAGGAAATGATTGACATCAACCTCCAGGTTGTAGAGATATAGCTGGTCAGAAGTGTGGACGGACGACTTACTATACTCTAAGCTTCCCTGGAGCCTTCGGCCCAGGTGAGCTAAAAATTATTACACTTATTTTGACCAAAGTAAGAAAATATTGCCTCCTTCAATATTCAAAGTTACTGCCCCCGCCGTTCGAGGCTTGGAGAAAAAGATGGGCTGCATGATGTGAAACCAACTGCACACGAGTACTGGGATCTAAGCCTGCCCAGGCAAAGCGGTGCGATTCAGACCGTCCATGCTTACAAACCCTATTGATTTCATTAGGCGACAGGGCTTGATATGTCATTTCATCTCAGTGTCGGGTATAGTAGTAGCAGATAAAATTGACTAGGCGGGGCTATCTTGGAATGTTCTATTAACAAAAAGGTAAATCAAGTCTCCCGTTTGTGTGAATTCAACTGCAACACAAACAAAGCTGTGGCGAATATGGTCATTTGGTCCGCTTGCAGAAAGCATGCAAAAGACACTCTACCGAATTTTATATGTTGACATCACCTGAATAGCTCTTTTTATCTTTTATGCCGCGTTTTTCGGTGGTAATTTCTTTATTTTTAATTTATGATCAACACATGCAGCGAGAAAGTTGTAGAGGAGAAGCTCTGCCAACTTCTCATTTAGGTTTCATGTCCCTATTTTATATGAGCAGAGCGGTAATCAGATGAAGATTTCTGAAATTTCAAGCTTGCGTGTAGAAGCCTACTCGCTTTGTAAAGGGGTCGCAGGATCGATCCCGGGCCTCTTCAGACTTTCGGATGAGGGTTTAAACCGAGGTCCCATCTCCGTATGACCTTCGCTGTTGGTGGGACGTAAAACTCAAACACTCACTCACTCAAACTTACGTGCAATTTTCTGTTTCCACTGGTCCCGCCTTAACGGCGTGGTTTGACGATTTGTCGTCTGTTCAGTGCTTGACTGACGGATAATTATGTGGGTCTGTTACGAGATGGAATAGGAAACCTCTCTGGGGCTTATGCACATCTAAATTATTTTAGCAGGTATATGGTAGGGCGGTGCGAGTGAAATATTTTAGGTGAAATATGGTAGGCAAAATGTGCTGCTCCATGCACAAGTCATGCACATATCATACGATGTATGCATGAGTGGTTTGTGGAGATCTGTTTTTACAATACAGGGGGCCGCTATAAGGCTGAGTTCTATAACATTTGCCTAAAAATCGCCAACCGCCAAATTGTGCCATATATGATTTTCATTCCCGTCACGTGTTGTGTGGGTGTTCGTTTTGACAGGAGTCATGGCATTGATTTATAGGGTCGTTTCATCAATTTTTCCTATGGGAAATATACTATTTGAACGCAAATCCATTATCTACTTGATTTTTGCTATCTAGCTTCAATTGTGGACGGTATCTCCACCTCGCCACGATTTTAGCAAGCTAATATGAGTATGCATGGTTTTGCGGTAGTATTCATAGATATAAAAACCCTGAGAAAAACGAACACTTTAGCAGCAGGTCAAGTGGTAACGAATACCCACAACATTGAGACGGGAAAGTGAAAGTATATTGAAAGGTATGTTAAATCTATGTTTAGTATTATTTTTGTATGAACATGCTTGTAGGTTTTGGAGGGCTTTACTTCTAGTATACCCCAACTTTCTGAAGCCTATTCTGAATTCACTGTTGAAGCCTGTAGTGATTAGGCTACTGGCTTTGCCAGCTAGAGGTCACAGGATCGATCCCAGGCTTCTCCAGTAGTAGAATGAGTCTTTCTAAGTTAGACCCCTTTTGTAGAATGTAATTAATAAACGCCGGGTCACTTGTTTGATCCATCACTTTTGACTAGCTGTGGTTAGAAAACCGTGGTCCCGTCTCTATATGATATTAGGTGTAGAGGGGACGTAAACTTAAGACGGGTTTAACCATATCTTCATCATCAGGGCAAACTCTTACAAGAGCCTGTCGGGTTATCCGTGATGATGGACCGTAATGAATTTTATTTTACAAGCGTGTTCATGTTGAGTAGAAATAATTTTGTTCAAGAAGAATTATAAGTTCATTTTGTAATGATGCCGTTTTTGTCTGATAACTCAGTTTGTGCATGAATGTACATATAAAGAACGTGATGATGATAAGTGGGAGTATTTGGTCGCCACACGTCATAACGGCCTGAGCGGCGGGGATGACGTCAGCTGCGTCATCGGCGTCGCGAGGACGGTTATGACGGGGTGCCTACCAAATACAGAGAGAATTTACGGCAAACAGTGTTGGCCCTTATGAGACACTAACAAATGTTGTGGATTATAGATGAAAATCTTCTGTTTGTAGTTTCTATCTGTTGTTAATGTAATGAATTTGTGAATAGCTATATTTGTGAGCCGTGTCGCGGAGAAGGATAGGAAATAGAGATTGTTATGTTTCCTGTAATTGGCGGCTGACCGGGTAGCGCAAAGGCGTGGTCTGCTCAATTGCCTCTTACTTGTGATAATGTAGTGAGCACAAATTTGATGAGTATTATGCTCAGTAGTAGTGAGCATTAATTGATTTCTGTAGTGCTCAGTAAAGAAACATGAACTTTGTGTATTCTTGTGTCAAGCGCTGGGTGCTGATAATTTGATGCACCGTCAAGTTGAGTTCTGCTGTACGGTTATTTGTCACATGCACTAATCAGCCTGTAGGTCTGGTCGGCGCATGCGCAATAACGGTATATGCATGAACATATTCTTACTTCTCCGGGAGGGGGATCATGATATAGCATGTATGTTTTGTGAACTGTATCTTAGTCCAATTATCGTAATTTGCAGGCACAACAATGTGTGGTGACCTCCTGCTCCCTGCATGATAGCAGCAGATACTGGTACGACGCTGGGGGTTAGGGTCCAGCAAGGGCGGACGAACCACCATAAACAGCTCATACCAATGTGAATTAATGTGAGACCATTCAAATGGAAGAAGTCCAAGAAATAACCTGCAGGCGAATCAAGCTAGTGCACGATTGCAAAATAGTACATATCAACCTGTGGTCGGCAACAATGTCGACAGACTAGTTTACACTAGTTCGCGAGAGGGAGATTCACGCGAGAGGGGGATTCACCCTAAGTTATTAACTGGCCAGTCGCGTCTTGTGTTGTTTCTTTTTTTGTTTTGTCGTTGTTTTTGTTGTTTGCTTCTGTAGGTATTCACGTCACCCGTTCCGAGCACAGAACATTGTTTTGCCTTCGGACGTCGTGAGTTGGCTACAGAAGCAACAAATTGTGATGTTTTGTATATAGATACTGTAAATAATTCATGTCATTCATCTAATATCTTTATTGTGCCTTACCCCACAGCTGCCCGTACACCTGTCAGAGATCACGCTCGGTTGTCTTGTCAGCATGGGGGTTTGCGGGACGCCGTAAACCCACATGTAACAGGGTCATTCCAACACCCTGCATGTAAACAATGTGAATATTCGAAAGTGAAATGACCGGAGTAGTATTTTATTTATTTTTAACGAAATCGATCAAAGGCGTATGATCTGTTTTGGCATTACAAATGGTTTGCCGACTAAAGTCACACGTGTTTCCTGTTTTTGACCGTTTATGAGGCAGGGTCGTTAACGAGAAGTTGGCGGAGGTTCTCCGCCGCAACTTTCTCGCTGGATGTATTGATCAAAAATAAAAAATAAAGAAGTTATTGCCGAAAAACGCGGTTAAAAATCGTCTTTAGTCAATCTTATGAGTGAGTGAGCGTTTGAGTTTTACGTCCCACCAACAGCTAAGGTCATACGGAGACGAGACCTCGGTATAAAGACTCATCCGAAAGTCTGGAGAAGCCCCGGATCGATCCTGCGACCCCTGGTTTACAAGGCGAGTAGCGTAACCACTGCACCACGGAGGCTTCTAAGTCAATCTTATGTGCGACTACTATAAAAGACCCACAAAATAACCTTAACAGTGTTGACGGGGACGCTAAACCTCAAATCAAACAAACAAATCGCGAAGTTATAGAAGTAGTAATGTATCACATGAAAGAAGACAAGTTTAATAGCGAAAAAGAATAGGATTATTATTGAACAAATATTATAGCCGGTGTCAGCACTGTACTGGTTAGCCGCTTATGTATAAGCCTGTCCAGGAAAAGTGTGAAAAGGTTAACTTACCGGCACAAAAATGACCTCGATAGTGTTGACTGGGCCATCAATCTCAAATACAAACAAACAAACAAACAATCTTTCAAAGTTGTGCAAATGGTTCCAGCCCGTTGCACATCTGGGTCGCAGGAGCCAAAATAGATTTTTTTTCACTGAAAACTTAAAAAACCTTCTTCTCTGAAACTACAAGGCCCATGCCTTTGTTATTTAGTGTGTTGCTTCATCTAGAGGATCTCTACCAAGATTGTTCAAATTATATGCCTGGGGCAAAAAATGCACCCGCGCCGGGGCCCACAAGTTTTACATTGACTTATATAGGGAAAACCTTCTTGTCTGAAACCAGAAGGCTCAGGTGTTTGATATGTGGTATGAAGCTGTATCTAGTGGATCTCTACCAAGATTGTTCAAATTAAAGCCCTGGGGCAAAAATGCTCCCGCGCGGGGGCCCACCGGTTTTACAAAGACTTATATAGGGAAAACCTTTTAAAATCTTCTCGTCTAAAACCAGAAGGCCCAGGTCTTTAATATTTGGTATGAAGCTGCATCTAGTGGATCTCTACCAAGATTGTTCAAATTATAGCCCTCGGGCCAAAAATGGCCCCACCCGGGGTCCACCGGTTTTACATGAACCTAAATAGGGAAAACCATTAAAAATCTTCTTCTCTGAAACCAGCAGGCCAAGGTCTTTGATATTTGGTATGAAGCTTCATCTGGTGAACCGCTACCAAGATTGTTCATATTATAGCCCTGGGGCAAAAATGGCCCCACCCCAGGGCCCACTGGCTTTACATGGACTTATATAGGGAAACCCTTTAAAAAGCTTCTCTTTTGAAACCAGAAGGCTGCGGTCTTTGATGTTTGCTATGAAGCATCATCTTCATTTTCATCTAGTCTACCAAGAGTGTTCAAATTACAGCCGTAGGGCCAAAATGCCCCCGCCCCAGGGTCCACTGGTTTTACATGGACTTATATAGGGAAACCCTTTAAAAATCTCGTCTGACACCAGAAATCCCAGGTCTTTGATATTTGGTATGAAGCTTCATCTGGTGGACCTCTAACATGATTGTTCATATTATAGCCCTGGGGCCAAAATTGGCCCCACCCCGGGGCCCACTGGTTTGAAATAGACTTATATAAGGAAACTCTTTAAAAGCCAGTAGGCACAGGTCTTTGATGTTTGGTATAAAGCTTCATTAGCGGACCTCTACCAAGATTGTTCAAATTACAGCCTTGTGGTCAAAAATGGCCCACCCCGGGTCCACCCGGTTTTACTTATATAGGGAACACCTTTAAAAATCTGGTGGACCTCTACTATGACGATTCAAATTATAGCCCAGGGGCGAAAGGTGGCCCCGCCCAAGTGCCCACGGTTTTACATAGACTTATATAATGGAAAACTTTTAAAACATTCTTCTCTGAAACCATAAGGCCCAGGTCTTTAATTTTCAAGCAGATCCGACTTTAAGGATGTTGGGCTCAAAGTCAATATTTTTGGGGCAATTTTTAGAAAAGCTTTGTCTTAACTGTAGCCCCTACATTAATTGATGTATTTTAATGTAACTTCGCACAAGTGGTGGATATGATAATATCTCCAGCAAGTTAGCGGTGACTATTTTCAGAAAAACTTAGTTATCACTCTAGCGCCTACATTTATCAAAAGATTTTATGTAACTGTACACAAATGTTGGGTATGATAATATCTCAAGCAAGTTTGACTTTCAGGATTCTCGGCTCAAGGTCAAGGTCACTGTAGCTATTTTATAGAAAAAAACTTTGACAGATCGCTCTAGCGCCTACATTTATTGATGGATTTTAATGTAGCTTCACACAAATGTTGGGTATGATAATATATGAAGCAAGTTCGACTTTCAGGGTCCTGAGCTTAAGTCAAGGTCACTGTGGCTTTTTTATTTTAGAAAAAAAACAAACACTTTTTCATGGCTCTAACTAGCAGATTTATCACCGGATTTCAGAAGCCTCTGTGGCGCAGTGGTTACGCTTCTGGTCGCCTAGTAAACCAGGGGTCGTAGGATCGTTCCCGGGCTTCTCCATTTTCGGATGAGCCTTTAAATCGAGGTCCCGTCTCCGTATGACCTTAGCTGTTAGTGAGACGTAAAACTCGAACACTCACTCACTCACTCACTCACTCACTCACTGGATTTTGATGTAACTTCACACAAATGGTAAGTACATCAATGATAATACTCTCAAGCAGGATCAACATTTAGGGTTCTGGGCTGAAGGTCAATGTCACTGTAGCTATTTAAAAAAAAAAAAAACAACAAAAAAACCTTGTTATGGCTTATGGATCGATTTTGCTCAAATGAACATGATAGCCACCAGAGTTAAAAATATCCAAACCCTAAATGACCTAGTCATAAACAGCTAGATTGGTTTTGATAGAATTTCCCAGATTTGTCTTTTGGGTCAAAGTGAATCAAAATTGCTCAAACCCTCCACTCCCCCTTACTATATAACCAAATATTCAATTCGTACAGTATTGATCAGATGAGCGACCAAGGGCCATCATGGTCCTCTTGTTACATTAGTTGAATTGCATCCAGCAAACATGTAGCTTCTGATTTGTGCATAGCAATTACTCGGCGATGCGGTTCTAACAAATACCCACAATTAGGGCTGGCTAATCGGAGCTGAAAAGATAATCGATTATCAGTCCTGTCATTGGTTTAAACAATATTTTTTTCATTTTAAATAGATAGGCAAGTTACAACAGTACATGTACAAATTGCAATGACAGGATTTGAAAACAAGCGAAACGCTTATGTGAATCATTTCCTGTCCTGTCATTGCGATCGATAATCGATTAGTAAACGCTAAGTTTTTGTCATAATTTTACCTGTCTGGCTTTCTGTCTGAGCATGACTCTTACCATATGTCGCACTTTACCATATGTATATTTGAACAGACAGGCCTGAGCAAACAGTGTAGACCCAGATGAATGCGGCGTCTCACCAGGGTCTGCACTGTTTGCCACTCATCCAGCTATTTTAGGCATAATTTTGGGTAGTAAATTATACCTATCAAGTAATCGATTAAAAACAAATCAGAAATGATAATAATTTTTGTGGAATTTATCGATCGATTATACGATTAATTGTGTCAGCCTTATCCACAATATTTTTGAGCAGAAATAAGAAAAATAATATATACCCTTGTAAGCCCCAGTTTTACTGAATAAAAGTGGTGCTTCAGGGGTCAAAATGTCTTCGTGATGATCAAAAAAATCAGCAGGAATCCTTTCAGCAGACAAGACAAAACTCTCAGTCCCTGCTATTATAACGGCATGGGTGCACTGTCTGAGTCTTTTCTGTCTGCACATAGTTACAAGGACTCTTTCCCTAGGGACCTTAGCTAACCCTCAGTTCTTTGTGAAAGCATATGAACCTGTCCATTTGAAAACAAGAGGCCCATGGGCCACTATGCTCACCAGAGCTCAGGTGGGCACTGCCCAATGACAGCCATGTGTTTTAACATGATATCATTTTAATCCATCAATTATAAAGTCTCCCAAATGAACACCTATATCCAAATGAGCATGCATCTGAACTCAGTATCTAAAACATTAGGCCTTTTATTAAGTAGAGGGTGTAGGGCATGGACCCAATGGAGCCCTGGTTGGTATCACTAAATGCGTCTTATCATAAGGAATAAGAATATGTATGGTGTAGCAGTGGGGATCTGTTTACCGGAGTTATAAGGCCTCTTAAGCGGTGGTGGGGTCGGGGCATGTCGTGTTGATCCAAGGAAAGCCAAAGATTGTTGTCCATATAAGGACCAAGAATATATATATGGTTTATGAGTGGGAATCTGAATGGTTTCTGATATATGAGGCCCTTCTATGACGTGGAGAGGAGAAGAATGGCCCCTGCGACCCCCAAGAGGGTGTGTTATTGATAAGGAACAAGAACATATATGATTATGGGGTGGGGATTTGAATGGTTTCTTAAATATATGGCTTTTTTAAAGTGGAGGGGCCGGGCGCATTGTCCTAACACAAAGTGACCACCCAGGTTGGTGTGACTGAATGAGTCTTATCAATAGGAACAAGAATATTATAGTTTATGGGTGGGGATCTGAATGATTTCTGAGATATATGGCTTTTAATGAAGTAAAGCAGTGGAGCATGACCCAGGCAGTCCAGATGACTCCCAAGCTAGTGTTATTTGAATGTGTCTTATCACAAAGAAGATAATTATATATGGTTTAGGGGTGGGGCTCTGAACAGTTTCTGAGATATATCGCCTTTTGTGAAGTGGTGGGGTGGGGTAAGGCCCTCGCTTGACCCGGGATACCTCCAGGTTGACGTCAATGAATGTGTCTTATCATAAGGAACAACAATATATATGGTTAGAGGTGGGGATCTGTAAGGTTTCCAAGATATTGTGTCTTCAATGAAATGAAGGGATGGGACACGACCTCGGCACATCCTTGGGGACCCCCAGGTTAGTGTCTATGAATGGTCATATCATAAAAAACAAGAATATATAAAGTTTTGGGGCGGGGATCTGAATGGTTTCTAAGATAGATGACCTTTGGTGAAGTAGATGGGTGGGGCAAGGCCCCGGCGCACCCAGGAAGACCCCTCCCCTGTATTGGTGTCAACGAATGAGTCTCTTCATAAGGAACAAGAATATATAGGGTTTAGGGGGGGGGGGATCTGTAAGGTTTCCAAGATATTGGGCCTTTTATGAAATGGAGGGGGTGGGGCATGACCCCGGCACAACCCGGGGGACCCCCAGGATGGTGTCAGTATGGTTTTGGGGTGGGGATCGAAATGGTTTCTGAGATATATGGCCTTTTGTGAAGAAGGGGTGGGGCAAGGCCCAGGCGCACCCTGGGAGACCCCCAAGTTGGTGTTAGTGAATGTATATTTTTATAAGGAACAAAAATATATATGGTTTAGGGGTGGGGATCTGTAAGGTTTCCCAGATATTGGGCCTTTTATGGAATGGAGGGGGTGGGGCATGACCCCGGCACGTACCGGGGGACCACCAGTTTGGTGTCACTGAATGCATCTTATCATAAGGAACAAGAATATATATGGTTTTGGGGTGGGGATCTGGATGGTTTCCGTCGTGATATGACTGAAAAATTGTTGAAAGCGACGTTAAACCCGAATTCACACACACACACACTCACACTTGATGGTTTCCGAGTTATATGGCCTTTTATGAAGTGGAGAGTTGGGGCATGGCCCCGACTTAACCTGGGGGACCCCCATGTTGGCATCAAAGCATATGACTGAGAGACATTTACTCAAGGAACATTTCTATAAAAGTTTTGTCAAAATATCTTCAAAAATTGGCAGCAAATGCCATTTTTCAAGTTTCCCCATTAAAAGTCTATGGAAAATCTAAGTTGCCATAGCAACCAAACTAAAGAGCCAAATTTTGAATAAAAAACAAAATAAAACACAAAACCTGTAAAGGCAAATATGGTGAATACCAGTGCTTCAGCTGAAGTGCACGACCCACCGGATGCTTTTAGCTTTATGAGTGTTACCATATATGGGTATGGCGGCCATTTTGGCCATGTGACCTGGACCTAAAACGATTCCCCCAATAAATGCGCCTTATCGTAAGGAGCAAAAATATATCTTATACTTTAGTACTGTATTCTGAATCGTTCGCAGGATAAAATGCATTCTTACTTTTCCAATACAAAAGCATATGTGCCAAAGTTTGACCTAGGCACAAAGAATGTCAAGGTCAACCCAGGGTCACCATTTTAGCACTTTATGATGGGCCTACGTCCCAGATGCTATTTATCAAGTTTCGTGGAAATCTGCCCAGTGGTTTTTGAGAAGACTATTTTTGAAGGGTTTTTACCATATATTGCTTGGCGGCCATTTTGGTCATGTGACCTGGACCCCATGAGCAAATTTTGGTTTTACCCATCCCATAGAGGCTCCATATGAAAATTGACTTCAATCGGCCCAACGGTTTCCGAGGAGAAGCAGTTCGAAAATTTTCACACTTTTCGCCCCGGCGAGGCTATACTAAATGGATTGTAATATTTGGCAAGTTCATTGGTTAGATCTCATTGATATCTATCAGTATGCCAAAAAATATTTAAATATTCCAATCGGTTAAGTCACTATCACCAATTTTCACAAACGGGTTACGGACGGACAGACAGACTGACAGAATGACACGGTGATTTTAGGGCACTCTAAGAAAATCAACCGACTTCAGTCGGTCGCTTTTTTTCTGCGGGTCGTGCAATTTCCAAAAACTCTCAGCCTAATAGAGCATTCGGTTTCTGAGGTAATGATTTTTGAAGTATTTTTTTCTTTTTTATTTATTTTGGTTTCCATGGCAACCAATAGAAATGAGCAGTAGGCCTAAAATCGTATGGCAGATAGTAGTTTGCCAAAGGAACATTTCTATGAAAGTTTTGTCAAAACATCTGCAATGACTTGGCAGAAAATACCATTTTTCAATGTTCCCCGTTAAAACTCAATGGAAAGTCTAAGTTGCCATAGCAGCCAAACTAAAGAGTCGATTTTCATAAAAAACACAAACTTTCAGTCCCCCAGCCCAAGGATACTACAGATGAAATTTGGGCCCAATCGGCCCAGTGATTTCAGAGGGGATGTCGTTTGAAAGTGTTGACGTCACACGACGACGCAGACGCAGACGACGACGGACAACTGCCTATCCTTTAAGCTCCCCCCGGAGCCTTCGGCTCTGGTGAGCTAAACGTTACATAATGACATTTGAGCATTTCAAAAAAATGTGACCAAAGTGTGACATTTGAGGTGGATATACAGTCGATAATTGTTTCTTTCAAATCATGTGTATAACTTACAGTTCATAAAACGGTATGCATTTCAACAATATATAGCCAGAAATAAGAAAGTATTATAGCAGTTTTGGAGTCGATTGTTTTACACAATCGACCCAAAGTTACTAAATGGCAAATCAGAAGTTAATGTTGTTGTCCACGTGACTATCACTGATTTGGGGTAAACCAATATTATGGTTCTTAATAGAAAGCGTCGCGCTATTTTTATCGATGTTACGTGTATATGTAGGTCAGATCTATCTAAAGTCTGGTCAGGAATCGTGTGCTTGGTTTCGCAAACACCGAATGCCTAAATCAGAATGTTGCGCGGAATGTGGCGTCTGCTCAGCCGGCTGCTCATGGACTACACTATTTGCTTAGATACTGACATTTAAGGATTAAACGAAATAGTTCTGGTCAATGCCAGGCTTCCTACGCCATGAAAGGAAATCAAAATCCATGTCTTAATATGGCCCGCGCTGTCACGCGACGACTTTCGGAACATTACATTCATAAAACTGTTACACATATGTATGCTCAGTTATCTAATTTCTTACGAACAAAAACTATACAATATAACGTTACTTTTCGCACTTCTACTGAGAACATTTTAAAGGTGGTATCGTTATTAGACATACAGCATAGACCTAGATGGGATAGACAGTACATTGCGTCTGATCAGGGTCGGCACAGTTCGCTAAACATACAGCAATATTTTAGAACATGATTCAGGCCCGTACGCAGACTCTGAAAAAGAGGGGAGGAGTGCGAATTTCGGGTATTTTGTAGAGGGTGAAATACTGCATGAATTTGAGATAATTTTCCAAAATTAAGAGGTGTGTGTGTGTGGGGGGGGGGGGGGGGGGGGATGGGGGGGGGTAGCCTTTGCAATCTTCCCCATTCTGTGTACAGGCCTGCATCAACAGGTAAATTGAACTAATTTGTTTAAACATTGCGCTGAAATCACTGTTTTACAGTAGCTGGGGGAGAGGAGTAACTGTGACAGTGTCTAAGATCCTGATCAGCAGAAGTCATAAATGGATCTACACTGTTTGCAAAGGAGCAGCAGGATAAAATTTTATACATGTAATAACTTTTCCAGCAGATATTGTCTTGCATATGAGGTTAAGCATTAACAGAAAGAAGAATCTGTTGTGCTGATTGAAAATACATGTATACAGAAGGGAAGTAAATAACTTGGAAAACTTTGATGGATGCTACCAGTGCAACAAGAACGTCATTTTTGTACTGAGTATGTTTCATATAATGAAGCGTTTTAACGAGTACCCCCAATTTACGCTATAAAGCATAGTTCCTGTTGTTTGTTATTGTCCGGGTGACTATCACTGACCATGTACAAAACCCAGGTACCGGTTATTTTCAGCAGTGTCTTCTCCCTGTGCCAGTAAAATCTGGACTGGGCTCGTATACGATGTATTGACTTATCAATCGACACAAAGAAAATCTTGACTAGGCTCGTGTACGAGGTATTCGCTTATCAATCGACACAAAGATGCTAAGTACAGAAGCTTCCCACCTGCTATTTACTATCGCTGACCCTTAACAAAGTTGTGTCGCCTCCCTAAGACTTCAGAGCGCAGAGTAAAAAGTAAAATCTGGACTGGGCTCGTATACGATGTATTGATTTATCAATCGATACAAAGAAAAATCTCGACTAGGCTCGTGTACGAGGTATTCGCTTATCAATCGACACAAAGATGCTAAGTACAGAAGCTTCCCACCTGCTATTTACTATCGCTGACCCTTAACAAAGTTGTGTCGCCTCCCTAAGACTTCAGAGCGCAGAGTAAAAAGTAAATTCTGGACTGTGCTTGTGCACGTGGGGTCTGGCAAACACTGTTTACCCAATCAGACACCACATAAAGCGATGTCTGAGTAGGTCTATGCTGCTTGCTTAAAATACTGGAATATACAGGTTCAACGAACAGTTCAATTCTCAGTTCAGGACTATTTTCCCAACCTACGGAGACAATCGACCCACCAGTACTCTCAGTGCTTTGATTCTAGAAGAGAGTCGAACAAACATCTGTTAAAAGCTCAAAACTTTGTCAGCTTTCAAGGCCAAAATCATTATCTGATATTATGCCTTCAGACACCTCTGTATGTGTTAATTGACATGATGTTAATTCCATTTTAGCTGCATTTTTGTTGGCTCGGGCTATATTCTAAAAGTTTTCATATTGCTCAGGTCCTTGGCTATAACTTAATGAGTTTGTGTTGAGATGAAACATGTAGCATGCAGACAGGTAACTGTCTCAGAAAACTACTGTTCATATGGAGACATGAACGTAATGATAATGTCAAATCAAAATGACAAAACACTTTTTTTTAAGAAATGTGTCACACTAATAATCTTAACCCTTCTCTTGCTGAATATTCATTTTAGCCACACCCACCTCTGACTTGGAACCAATCAGATTACTTGATGTAATTTAATCCTACAAATTCATAAACTGAATGTCAAACTGTAGATCCTGATCAGATGGCCATCTGATCTGGATCTACACTGTTTCCACTGTTACACTGTTTCCAAAGATACGAGTTGTTGTGAACAGCATGATTAGAGTTAAACTTCTTCCTACTGTTGAGTATAGGACTGAAGTTAAGCTAATGCTTATAAAGTTATGGTAACTCCTGAGTGTCCTTACTAGGACATCTGAGGATATGAAGATATCCATTTTATCATTTACAATTATTCATAAAAGGTATGGTATTTTAATATCAGCACCCCTAGGAAAAAGATATATGAGCCCCGCCAAGCGAATTTGTGTCTTCGAGCATTCCGTCATGACAAATTTTAACTGCGCATTCAGAGGGGCCAGGGATATGGCTTTCTGTCTGAAGTTCCTCTTGATTCACTGCTTGACTGAGCGAGCAGCGAAGGTTCTGGCGAGACTGCGCAGATGCGCAGGCTCGCCTGAACCTTCGCTGCTCACATAAGCGATAAGTACCAAAATCGATTGACGGGGCCCATATAAGCTTCTAAATGACAAATGTTACACTCCTGAGTTGAATCAAACCTATTACAACAAATCATAGCAACCTACAAGGGATTTATTTAGTTTTTGGTGACCTTTACCTTATTTTCAAGGTCACAGGCTCCCGAAAACTGTCAGTTTTGAGCATAAAACGGCTTGTCTGCACCCTATCTCATTTAAGAATTGATGAATGTTGGTTAAACATGGTACAATATACCACAGATTTCATCTCTTGTCTGTTTTTTGAAGAAACACTTTCAAGCTGTTGTTGTCACTCCGGCGTCTGCATTGTCGTTTTTGTCGTCGTCATCGTTCCGTAAAAAATTAACGTCATCAAGTATTTGGCCTATCCTCATGTAACTTTATACACATACTCACTACCACAAGAGCTACATTCTGGCCTAGGATAATAACTGTATTGTTGAATTTGGCTGAATTATCTCCCCTTTTCTACTTTTACGACACTCCTATAGTTACTGAGGTGACCCTCTACCAAAATAGATAAAACAGTTCTGCCCCAATGAGCAAAGTTGCCACCAGAGCTAAAATAGAAAAATAAACAAAACAAAAAAAAAACAAAAACAACAAAAAACAATTTGTTTTTATTAGGTAAATGTGAACTTCTCCTTAACTCTTTGGCAAATTTGATTCAAACCTAACAGGAATGTTGCCCAGGTGCTTTCTACCAATATACCTAAACATTCCGCCCCAATGAACAAGATAACCACCAGAGCTAAAATAGAAAAAAAAATCCTTAAATGGCTATTCCTCCTTTTCTATTGGGCCAATTCCAATCAAACGTAATAGGAATGTTGCCTAGGTGACCATCTACCAAAAGTAAAACGGTTCTGCTCCGATGAACGGAATGCCTAACAGAGCTAAAAAAACAAATCTTTAAATGACAACTCTTTAGCGAAAATCACAAAATTGGAAGCAACGTCTCCAAAATGACCTAAATAGTGTCGAGAGGGACATAAAACCTCAACTCAAACAATTAAAAACACTCTAGAAAAGTCTATAGCACCAATCACAGGCCCGAGACAAACTAAATATATATAAACACAGTGAAATGTAAGAACGAGCTCGGTTCCTGTGCAGCTGCATGTATAAGATTTACAAGCATAAAGTCAAGCATATAACCAGTGCTTCAGCTGAAGTGCACGACCCGCCGGATGCTTTTAGCTTTATGAGTGTTACCATATATGGGTATGGTGGCCATTTTGGTCATGTGACCTGGACCTGAAACGGTTCCCCCGATAAATGCGCCTTATCGTAATGAGCAAAAATATATCTTATACTTTAGTACTGTATCGTTTGCAGGATAAATGCACTCTCAATTTTCAAATACAAAAGCATATGTGTCAAAGTTTGACCTAGGCACAAAGAAGGTCAAGGTCAACCCAGGGTCACCATTTTAGCAATTTATGATGTGCCTACGTCCCAGATGCTATTTATCAAGTTTCGTGGAAATCTGCCTAGTGGTTCTGGAGAAGACTATTTTTGAAGGGTTTTTATCATATATGGCTTGGCGGCCATTTTGGTCATGTGACCTGGACCCTATGAGCAAATTTTGGTTAACCCCGTCCCATAGAGGCTCCATATGAAATTTGACTTCAATGGACCCAACGGTTTCCGAGGAGAAGCAGTTCGAAATTTTTACAGTTTTCGCCTCGGCGAGGCTATACTAAATGGAATGTAATATTTCGCAAATTCATTGGTTAGATCTCATTGATATCTATCAGCATGCCAAAAATTGTTTAAATATTCCAAGCGGTTAAGTCACTATCACCAATTTTCACAAACGGGTTACGGACGGACAGACAGACAGACCATATATGGCTTGGCGGTCATTTCGGTCATGTGACCTGGACCCCATGAGCAAATTTTGGTTTCTCCATCCCATAGAGGCTCCATATGAAATTTGACTTCAATCGGCCCAACGGTTTCCGAGGAGAAGCAGTTCGAAAATTTTCACATTTTTCGCCTCGGCGAGGCTATACTAAATGGAATTTAATATTTCGCAAGTTCATTGGTTAGATCTCCTTGATATCTATCAGTATGCCAAAAAATGTTTAAATATTCCAAACGGTTAAGTCACTATCACCAATTTTCACAAACGGGTTACGGACGGACAGACTGACAGAATGACAAAATGACACGGTGATTTTAGGGCACTCTTAGAAAATAAACCGACTTCAGTCGGTCGTTTTTTCTGCGGGTCGTGCAATAAAAACACAGTTCCACATGGAGACACTCACACAGACAGGGACTTTTACAATATATTGTATGTAAGTGATCTATTATTCAGTGTCAAGGGCACATTCCACAAGATAACGCAGACGTCAAAACTCTTGTTACACAAGTAGATGACTACGGAACCCGGGAAGGGACATGTTTTTTTATAAGTTGAGTGAGTGAGTGTTCGAGTTTTATGTCCCACCAACAGCTTAGGTCATACGGAGACAAGACCCCGGTTTAAAGTCTCATCCGAAAGTCTGGAGAAGCCCGGGATCGATCCTGCGATCCCTGGTTTACAAGGCGAGTAGCGTAACCACTACACCACGGAGGCTTCTTTTTTATAAGTTAGGCGCACAGGATAATGACCCTTCCCGGTTTCCGTAGATGACACATTTTAGTGAGGTTTACTTTCATTCGAGTTTCGAGATGAAGATTTAGAGTTATAAAATTCGAGAATATTTGATCTCGAAACTCGATACTCGAAAAAAAACCCCTCCATTTTAGTATGTATTTGTACCTGCTATCTTTAATCTATTCTTTACGGTAGGGAGCAACGGTACACATAATGTCCAGAATTGGTCAGAATTATTCCGACGTATGTTTGTTTGTTTGTTTGTTTGTATTGGAGTTTAACGGCCCAGTCAACACTATTTTTGGTCATTTTTGAGCCGGTCAGTTTACCTATCCACACGTTTCCTGGGCAGGCTTACACATAAGCGGTTAACTAGTACAGTGCACACTCTTTCCCCAGAAACTGACAACTGCCCATCTGGAATCAGTTGAAGGGAGAGAATGACCGTAGAAAAGATTTCATGATCAATCTCCACGAAAGAATGTTGCCGACTCCGGCAGGTATCCAACCCTCGTCCTCCTGATCGCCAGTCAGACGCACATCCGACTGAGCTACCGAGGCCGGCCCGACGTAGGTAAGCCATCCGCTTGCTTATAGAAGATGTTCTAAAGTAGTCTAGCGAACAACACAAAGTGTCCATAATATCAACAAAATATCGTAGATACCACTGCACAGCTTGAAAACAATAACGATTCTGACAGCTGTTTACTCGGAGAAGCCATGTTTTAATTTACAGATCCGGAGTAAATAAGGCATTAGGTTATTTTGTCATTGGCTGATTCGAACTGTTAAGATATTCAACCTTTGAAATTGCTCCTTTCATAAGGCGATTCCAGATTCAAAACTTCCTTTCTTCCTCGAAAAAGTAGCTGTCAAAATCGTTGTTTTCCACTTTTACAGTGGTATCTACGAGTTTTTTTATATGCCCGTTTTGTAAGAACGGTCGTATTATGATATGGGGTCGGCATCTGTCCTTCCGTCCGGCTGTAAACTTTTCGTTTCAGGATAACTCCTTCTACAGTTTTCCTCCGATCAAGCTGAAATTCGGTAGGTAGTAAGACCATGACCTGGTTTAGCGCATATTGTTTCGAGGTTATGGTCCACCAAATAATTACAGAGTTTCTTTTAACATTTTTGTAAACTTTCGTTTTCGGATAACTCCTCCTACAGTTTTCACCCGAACAAGCTGAAACTTGGTAGATAGTAAGCCCATGACCTGGTGTAGCGCATATCATTTCGAGGTTACGGTCCACCAAATATTCTGAGTTATTGAAAGTTTGAAAATTTTTGTAAACTTTTTCCTTTCCGGATAACTTCTACAGTTTTCATCTGATCAAGCTGAAACTTAGTAGGTAGTAAGACCGCGACCTGATGTAGGACATATTCTTCCAAGGTTATATATAGTCTACCAAATATTTACAGAGTTATGCCCCTATGCGTATTTCTGTAAATATTTCGTTTCCGGATAACTCCTCCTACAATTAACATTCGATCAAGCTGAAACTTGATATATAGTAAGATCATGATGTGGAGCAGTGCATATTATTAGGGCCCCTCACTGGCTACAACTATATTACTGTTGTCCTTGTGTTTGTAACGCCTTAACCAAAAAACGTAACGTCGGTCATCACTTCAAAAGTATTTGCCTTTCTCTCATAAAAATTAACACTAATACCATCGCAAGACCTACATTCTGACAAATACTTGTACCACACCTCATTGATTGCTCTATGGCGGGCCCTTTCTGACGTAGTCAGTGATCTGGTTTTGAGGTTATGCCCCTGTGAAAGTTTCTGTAAGCAATTTTGCATGCAATTAAGGACCGATGAAGCTAAAAGTTAGACCAAGATGTGGTGCAGCGCATGTTATTTCAAGGTTGCAGTCCACCGAATTTTATAGAGTTATACCCCTTTGAAAATTTCTGTGAACATTTTGTTTATGGCTTACTTTTTCTACAGTGAACATTTAATCAAGCTGAAAATTGATAAATATTTTGCTGCCATTTGCAGATTTCTGTAATTATGTTGTTTGTGGCTAACTTCTACAATTAATATCCGATGAATCTGAAACTACATATATAGTTAGACCATTATGTTGCGCAGTGCTTATTGTTTTGAGGTTACGATCCACCAAAAATTAATCGAATAATGCCCCTTTGAAAATTATGTACCCATTTTGTTTGTGGCTAACTCCTCCTGCAGGTAGCATTCGATGTAGCGAAATCTTAGCATTAAGTTTGACTATGATGTGGAACAGTGCATATGGTTAAGAGAGAATGGTCCACCAAATATTTATATAAATATAGCATTGTGCCCTAGAATAATTTTAAATCTCTATTGTAAGCGAGCAGAGTAGCTTAAATTTCTTTTGTAAGCAAGCGGAACAGTTTAACTACGTCGGAATATTTTTTACCAATTCTGGACATTCTGTGAGCCGTTGCTCCATACCGTGAAGACTAGATCAAGGTTGGTCGGTAAATACGAATGGCGAGAATTCCCACTGGTATTTACGGGTAATTACCATCCAAATTTCAGCAAAAATGGAAAATACTGGGAAATAGTAGGGAATATGATTTTGTTTTTGTTATTTCATTGAAAATCACTATTAGCATTTGTGTGATTAATTGAAATAATGTACAATAAGCTATTTTGCAACATACCTCCCCATACATATATGCAACAGCCTTGCAAATGAGTGTAATGTGTGTGATTAATCCCTGTCAGAGGACTCATCAGGTGGCTTTCTGGCCACCACAACAGTTTTTATTCATTTTTATTAAAGCTCATGGCTAGAACACAATGTCTTTAAAATCCTCAAACCACCATTTTCTCTTTACAGTTAAAATGTACATGCATTTTCAATTTATTTAAACAATCACCACTCCATGTCTACACCTAGTAACAATCTATAACAATATAGAAGTTTGGTAGCCTCAGCTAATCCTAGTCTGTTCCTGAGTTAAGACTGTATCATTCCAAAGTTCCATATGGGATCTTTAGGTCTCTTACTAAACCAAACACAAACATAAAAGCTGCTTATAATATGTAACCGTTTCTCATTTTAGGGTGCTGAGAGTTATTTAAAATCACTCATGCTATAGAAGATGAATACCATAATTATCCTAAGATTTAGAACAGATAGGCCTGGACAAACAGTGCAGACCCAGATGAGACTGCTCATTCAGGAGGGTTTACCATTGGAACTATGTTTTTTTTTCTCGTTGCTTTAGTGTAATGATATAACCACATTGTTCATTTTTTTTTTTGATAATTGCAACAACTTTTTTTTAGTTGGCCATCCAATCCCAAAAAATATTGATATTTTTACTTTTGATGGCAAAATTGAGTAGAGTATGGCATCCATGCTAAATGTAATCCTTGATGTGTGTCAACAATCATAGGGAGTGGATGCCACGTCTGGAAATGCGTCTGAGGCTCAGAAATAGGTCAAAGGTCAAATGAGTGCAAAATAAACATAAAACTACTCATAACTCTCTTTTAACACATATTTGGGGAAATTGCTTGCTTAAAATCACCATAAAACTACTCAGGTGCAGTGAACAATGGAAAATTATTGTAAATGTACCCTCAAAGTATGTCAGTCTTATAGGTCAGGGGTCATTTAAGTACAAAACTTGTGAAAAATGGACGTTTTCTTATCAAATTTTTCCATACAGTCAAACTTCAATGGCTTGAACACCTTTGGGACCACGAAAATCTGTTCGAGACAGGTGTAGTTCGAGCCACTGAGGGTATTCATAAGGTTGTGTCAGGAGGCATAACGCTCATATGAAATAAGGTATGCTGTGTGTACTCATTAGAATCGTCTCATCGAGGCGATTCTAAAGAGTACAAATGACATACATTGTCACAATGAAATTTATATCCAACATTTTATCAGGCCCTTAGGAAATTATTTCCTAGGGTCTCAAGAATGTATTTGAATCAGCCATGGTAAACGAGACATCGGTATTCGAGCCATCGGAGTTTCACTGTATTTAGCACAAGGATGTGTTGATGACCAGTATTTATTATCAAAATCTTACAAAATTGTTACGTGTATTTGATTGTCAAAGACATTTAAATTCCTTGAGTTGGCACCCAAGATGGCTGACAGACAGTTATTGTTTTCTATTATATGGTCTTTTATGAAGTTAAAGTAACCAATATAACGTAGGAAGCCTGTCTTGGCCTTCTGTAACACATACAACAAACTTGGTGGCTGAATGACAAATAACTGCTTTGGAATGCACTGACTGTCTTCACCAGTTTGCATAATAAACACATTTTGACAATTTGCTAACTTGTGCTTACCTAAAATACATATTGAGATACAATATGTGTGTTTTATGCAAACTGTTGAAGATGACATCCAAGATGGCTGTCAGATGATTATATGTTCATGCATTTTAGCAATTCATTTGACTAGCAACTAGAGTTATCCGCGTTTTTGTACTATTTAATGCATCCAGTAGTCACTGACAGCTTGTGGATACAATGAAGTTAAGATGGCTTGTTATTTATATATGACTATGTCTATCATTTTAGATTATGCAGAAGAAAGATCGGAGAAATCCCTATTCGACCCGAATGTTTATTTTCATGAAATGAGAGAGGACATCTGTATTTTATAGACATACAAAATGAACGTTGACCCTGTTGTATCGATCAAACGGAAGGCACCTATCCCTTCTCTTGAACTATGTCTGTTTTGTCAATCCAGAAAAAGGAAGGTGTTCGGGAGGGGTCAAATGAAGGTAAAGAAAGACTCCGAGCTGTAGCAGAGATCCGTAGAAAACTGCATGATACAGCCAATTCAGAGATCATTAATAGAGTGGAAAGTTTTTCCTCAGATTTATGGGAAGACTTGCATGTTCTATGGCACAAGTCGTGTTACAGTTCATTCACATCTGAAAATAAGATAAATAGACTGAAAAGGAAAGTGAACTACCCTGAACCGGAAACTTCAGCTGAGGATGTTGTCAGCCCCGCAAAAGCACGATCAAAGTTGCAGAGTATGGATTGGTTACGTTGTATGTTTTGTCAGTCAGGCTCAATTGATGATATGAATACTGTTCAGTATAGACCAACATCAGAAAACATACAATCTTTAGCACAGGATCATCCAGTCATGCGAATTCGTTTAGCTGGCGTAAATGATTTAATGGCCGCTGAAGCAAAGTACCATCTGGACTGTCTAAGTAGGTTTAAAAGACAGTGTAAGGCCAGTAAGACTAAATCTGTAGAAGACACTGCAATGATCGAGTTGCGTCAAAGTATTGAACAAGGACTGTCTCAATGTCATGTTTACGATATGAGTGATGTTTGGCGGAGTTACATTAGAAGGCGGCAAGATATGGGTCTAATAATTCCAGCCAGATATGAATCAAGAAAACAATCATTTTATGAAGACTTGAAATCTTGTCTCGGTGAACAGGCTGAATTCGTAAGACCACTGGATACCAAAGCATCACTGTTATTATATCCGGGTAGTGCAGCCAATTATGTAATTTCAAGGTCGCTAACAAAAGCATCTGAAAAATATCATTATGAATCGTATTTGTCCGCGTCAGAGACGGAGTCTGAAACATCAAGTCAAGATTCAGTGCTATTAGAACCATGTGAAAATACAATTCTTCAAGAACTTGTACATGTAGGTCTTAAAATCAGGAGTGATTTGAATGATAAACCAGGTCATGATTCACTTTGGGAAGGCATAGACATGGAACATGTAGTAAGAATCATTCCAGATAGTTTGTTTCTGCTTTTGCGAGTTATATTTGGTGGCATGTCTATTCTGGAGGGTGTTGATGCTGATGCAAACAAGGCCGCTGATAGAAAAATTTGCAGCATAGCACAAGACATGGTATTTGGTGTCTCTAATGGTACTAAACTAACACCAAAACATGTGGGACTCGGCCTTGCCCTCCACCAAGCTACTAGATCAGAAATGCTGGTGAACCTTTTTCACTCTGCGAACCATACCGTAGGCATTAATACTATCCGAAGGATAGACAATTCAATAGCAAACAATATTCTAGAAAGGTATATTGCAAACGGTTGTATTTACATTCCTGATAACATTGAACACGGCACTTTCGTTCACTATTCTTGTGACAATATTGATGTGCTTGAATCCACGTTAGATGGGCGAAACACGTTTCACAGTACTCAAATGGTGGTGTGGCAGCGTAAGTCACAGGAAGAAAGAATTCTAACTTCAGAACAGGGAGCACAGAGTAAGATGGACAGACACACATCAGCAGAGACTATGAAAACACTGCATGAGTTAGATAAAGCTGTTTTACCACAAGGCAATAGGCCAAAACCCATCCTCAGAGTCGACACTGTAGATGCAGAGAGCTGGTTTGACACTTATGATGCCAACCGTACCGATGCGAATGTTAAGAACATCGGTTGGTTGGTCTCGAGGCAGTTCAAACCAGATAATCAAGTACTACCAACTTGGAGAGCTTACAGTGAAACATGTAGCAGCATTAACCTACCTATGACCAATGTTGGAATGTTGCCTATACTCCAAGCACCAGCTGATGAGTATGACACAATAACGACTATAATAAATAGGTTTGCTTCCATCTCAAGACATCTTGGTCAGACTTTTACAGTTATTACTGCAGATCAGCCTCTATATGCAAAGGGAAAAGAACTAGTTTGGGCAAATGAAGAAAAGTTTGAAAATGTCATATTCAGACTTGGAGGGCTGCATGTATGCTTCAACTTTCTCCGAGCCATCGGCCAACATGTTGAGTCTGCCGGTTTGGATGATCTTTGGATAGAAGCTGGTGTATATCCACCTAATGTCACAGAAAATATGCTCTCGGGAAAGGCATATTATAGAGCAGTTCGGGCGCACACACTGACATTTGAGGCATTGTGGAGGCTTCGATGGGCTATTTTCAGGGCTTGGTGTGCACAAGAAGATATACATTCAGCAGACTTTCAGAAAATTGACACATCTATTGCAGCTGTTGTAAATGCATTTGAAGGTCAGCCAGATGTACATAATGAGGAGATAGCAGAAGCTTTTGATGCGCTGAACAAGGTTATAAAAGACACTAGCCTAATTGATAAGTTGAAAGGGTTTGATGAGCTATGTAAAGAGAATGCAAATTACAAATTCTGGATGACCTATATGGACATGGTCTCAGTATTGTTAGATTTCATACGAGCTGATCGGGAAGGAAACTGGGGATTACATCTAGAATCGTTTGCAGCTATGCTACCATGGCTTACTGCATATGACCATCTGAATTATGCTCGATGGGGGCCAGTGTACTTATCAGATATGAAGTCCCTGGAAAAGTCAGCCCCATCTATTTATAATGAATTCATGGATGGGAATGTTTGGGTGAAGAGAAGTGACAACTATTTCAGCCAAATTCCAGCAGATCAAGCTACAGAGTGGATGAACAGAATTTGCAAAATGAGTAACGGTATCATTGGGATTACACGAAATGACCAGGCAAGGGACAAGTTTTGTATCACCTGGGGGGTTCGCTCTAACGTGTCACTGAATACAAGGTCACTTTTTGAGGATAACGACGAAGAACAGGAACACACATTCACAAGACACGACTGTCTTCCATCAAGGGTCACATTAGATGAACAACATGTACAAGCACTTATAGTTCAGCTTGACAACTATGACATATTCTGCAGGTCAGGCATGAACTTAGAGGACCAGGCTTTAGAGGTTGTGTTCGAAAAACCAGTTTGTGATAGTAATAAACTTGTCTCACTAGCGTCAAAGGATGTAGCATCTGTAGATGTAGTGAAAGACCTTATGGGAGCTAAAGCAAAGGGAACTGGTCTAGTTGTAAAACACGTTGAGGAGAGACTGGTTTCAAAGCAAATAGATTTCTTTAGTCCAATGAAGAAGAACAATGTGAAAACCTTTGCCAACATGTACCAGGTGTCTGTGAAAGGAAAGGAAAAGACACAAGTTGTAAAAGCAGATAGAAGACTACTTCAGCGTCTGTTAACAGCTGCGCATGCAGGCAGATCGATAGAACTCGGGTCTATCATGAAGCATGAGTTATCCCCAGTGCCTTTAGCTCTTGCAAAAGTTGGAGGTTCTATGAATGTAACAGCCAAATCAGAACTTATGAATGTGTTAACGAATGAGATGAAAATAGATGTGCCTGAAGTACTTCCAGATCGAGACCTACAAACCTGTACTATAATTGATGGTCATGCTTTAATTCAAGCTATGGGAAAGCCAGCAGATTGTGTCACCTTTGGTGAATATGCTGACGTGTTCGTTAAGTCAGTTCTGAGCAACTTTGGTGGGAATACAAAGCGAGTAGACATTGTGTTCGATCGGTATATAGGGCGGGAGTCTATCAAGACAGGAACAAGAGATAAACGTACAGGTAAACGTAGGCCAATTCGTAAAATTGTATCTGGGCCAGAAGTTCCGTTGCCACAGGTATGGGAACAGTTCATATCATTGGCTGAAAATAAGGCAGATTTAGCTAATATATTGTCTGAAATCCTAAGGGCAAGGTCTCTTGAATTACCGCAAGAGCTTGAGCTGGTCGTTTCTGGTGGATTTGATGATGTTCTTAAGGCTACATCAAACAGGCGTGAAGTGCCCCAGTTGTCATCAAATCATGAAGAGGCTGACACTCGGATAGTTGTACATGCGTTGGATGCAAAAGACGTTGGCTATCAGAGAATAGTAATTAAGTGCCGTGACACAGATGTGTTTCTGTTATTACTATACCATCTAGGTGATGGCAGTGTTGAAGTTTGGATGATGTCAGGAACATCCAAAAAGATGGAATGCTTTCCGGCTCACCTGGTTGCCAGGCAGTTACCCCAGCCTGTTAGATTAAACATATTGGGATTTCACGCCTTAACAGGGTGTAATACTACATCTTCGTTTTCTGGAATCAGCAAGAAAACCTGCTGGAAAATGTTTTTGAAGTATCCAGACCTTATTGCTGGAATAGGCAGGGATGGTGATTTTAATAGTGCAGAGAGGTTTGTCTGTTTGCTGTATGGCATCCATGACGAAGTTATTACGGGAATCGATGAAGCAAGGCGCAGTCTATTCATGAAGGCTAAACGAGCTTTAGAAATGCTGCCCCCAACACATGACGCACTGGAATTACATATTTCACGGGCAAATTATCAGGCCAAGATATGGATGGATGCAGATAATCCAGAGATGGATCTAGAAAACAACAGACCCGCTGAAACTATTGGCTGGCATGAAGGTCCCAGTGGGATAGAGATTACTTGGAAGCGTCTGCCTGCAATTCCAGAAGCTTGTATGCAGCTTATATGCTGTGGGTGCAAGAAGAAATGTATCTCTGTTAGATGTAAATGCTTCAAAGCTGAACTGAAATGCACACCCGCGTGTGCTTGTGCTGCTATTGACTGTGCAAACCCTACAGGAGGTGTAAATGAATAAGACAACTTGTCAACCAGTCATTCTTATTCAGGAATTACATTATAGCTATGACAATGTGTATTTGTTTGATTTGAGGATTAACGTTCCCGTCAACACTGTAAAGGTCATTTTGGAGACGCTGCTTTAGATTCTGTGGGACTTTTACCCGATCTTGAGATGAAATGACAGCTCAAGCCCTGGAGCCCAATGAAACCAATAGGGTTTATTAGCATGGACTCGCACCACTTTGCCTGGGCAGGCTTAGATCCTCTAAGCGGTTTACCAGTACTCGTGTGCGGGTCGGTTTCAGCTCTGCGTGGGAGCATCATGTAACCAATCTATTTCTTCAAGCCCCGATGGGCGTGGTTCGTATGACAATGTGTAACGTGAAAACGAAGAAGTTCTGACGGCGGAGGAATTAGGAATGCGGCTCTAAGATAAGAACACAATATAGCTTTGTATATATAGTACACGCAATATCAAATGTGGAATGACACATGTGTTTGTTTGAATTGGGGTTTAACATCCCCGTCAACACTATTTAGGTCATTTTGGAGACGTTGCTTCCAATTTTGTGGGACTCCTACCCGTTATTGAGGTGAGACTACATCTCAAGTCCTGCCGCCCAATGAAACCAAAAGGCTGATATGCATTGGACTATCTTACTCGCACCGCTTTGCCTGGGCAGGCTTAGTCCTTCTAAGCGGTTTACCAGTACTCGTGTGTGGTCCGATTCAGCTCTGCGTGGAAGCATCATGCGGCCCAATTTATTTCCCCAAGCCCTGATGGGCGGGGGCGACGACACATATGTGATGCAAATTGAGGGCATTTTAAATGTGATTTCCTCAAAATCTTTGATGTATATTTGCACATCATTAAACAGGATGAGCGTTGAGAGCTATAATTTCATTACTATCAGTGAAAACAGGCCATTTAATAGAGTATGTTAACACGCCTATGTAACATATTGCAATGTTTACTACAGTTAAACGACACTGTAGCCTGTATATATCATTGTGACGCAGACGATTTGGATTGTTACTTATAATAATGGATCGCATGTGAATAATCAACGTCTTTTGCAAAATAGACGTATTTTGCCAAATATGTACTTAAATGACCTTTGACCTAAGGCCGAGTAGGTTGGTCATGATGCTGTTAGCATTATGTGTGGGTTTTATGCTGCCTAGATAAGGAAATGGCAACTCATTTGACTGTTTCAGTTGACATGCCAGATAACCCTTTGTACAGTAAACATTGATGCATATTTAAAGAAAATTTGTACTTAAATGACCTTTGACCTTGACCCAATCTATGGTACAACTTTTTTCTCACATATGATGCATACATAATATGTCCTAAGTACATTGCTGGTGCTTTTATAAAGTTTATTTTGTCTTCTTAGATAGAGAGAGGGTACATATACCAGTATGTACAAATTTTATTGTATTTTTGCACTCATTTGACCTTTGACCTAATTCTGAGGTTCAGGGTCATTTTCAGAAGTGGCATCCACCCCTATCACTTTTGCAACACACTAAAGAACACATTTAGCATGGATGCCATACTCTACTCAATTTTGCCATCAAATTTTTTTTTTGTGGTTTGGATGGCCAACTATTTGGATGTCTGAATTAGTAGGATGTTTCCAATAGTCCATGTTTCAATGGTAGGTTTGCTTGCAAGATTATCAAGTAATTTGTGAATAGTTCTCCTACTGCTAAAGGTGTGAGAATTTAATTATTCATATAAGAAGACAAGTAAGCCTGAAGTTTTCTTAAATAATCTACAGGTACTCTCCAAAGTTCAAGTCAAGTCAAATAGCTGAAAGTTAAAAACAAATATTTCAGAATCACAGTTTTGAAAAGAAATTAAACACATACTATATGAAGGAAACAGACAAAAGATCTTTCAGGAAATTCAATATGAACTTGAAATGATTTTGCTTACAAATAGCTAGGTACATGTAGGCTGGATATATAAATCATTCTCAATTGGTACCGTCTATGTAAAAGTTTATTTCCCAGTATTTCCCGGAAATTCTCTGTATTTCCCGAGAATACCCTGTATTTCCAGCCGTCCTGGGAAATATGAGTATTTCCCGCTTTTTGCCAACCTTGTCTGAAAGAGGGGTCTACTCTGAAAATAAATAAGACTGCTCCGGTGCAGGTGCTTTTCCAAAATTCAAATTTGATCAGTGATACAAAATTTTTTGAAAGAGCGGTATTCATTCCCATGCAAGTTAAACTTAGGGACCTCAGAAGTCGGTATGGATGGTGATAACCGATTCGTATGTAATGTCAACACTTGTTTCTTCTGAAAACTAATGAAAAAGTTAGTTGAAAATATTGAAAGCGGTATTGGCTCTTTAAAGATTGCTTATTTTGTTGAAAGAAAACTTGACGGGCTGCCTAAAGCATCATGTCAGTTTCATACATGAACAGCAAGCGGAAAACAAAAATTCCGGTAATATTTTACACCGGTTGGGAGCGTACAGTACACTTAACCCGGATGTTCCGATCTGTATAGTGGACAGATCCTTGTTCCGATATGTCGGGTATGTTTGAGAATGTTTATTTTTGTGTTTTGAAATTATTAATCTTGAGAATTTCAACTTCATAGCAGTAGTTCGGGAAGCATAACTAAAAGTCTTTTCGACATGCTACCTTGATTTTCTGTTTATTGCTATGATTTCGTTTATTTTCACATTTGTTTTCAGAAAATCATTATCATACTTTCGATTTCAAACGCTGCACCGGTACAATTTAATCAAATTTTGCCCCCAACCTTACATGAAACGACTGTAATTCCATTTAAACTCTTTTATGATGTATTTCAGGTCTGCTCTTATTAATATTACTAAACATCTTGCCATGTAAGGGCAATTATTTCTAAAGAAAAGGATAGAGGGGTCAACAACTGGATTGTATCGCATGTCGCAAAACTGATTTCTCAGAACTGTATGTCGTGTTCTGATCGTACTAGTATTGTGTGTCCTGATAATACTATAGAGCGATTTCGATAATTTCATAGGATAACATTTAAATACGTTCGCTATTTTGTTTCTGAAATGTGGAAACTTGGCATAACACACTTTCTTCATCGGGTTCTTCATACTGTCCCAGATGAAACACAAAACATGACAAAATGGCTGCGCCCAACGAAGATTCAGATCAGCTTGTGCACCCACCCAGTCTGATCAGATTCTTTGCTGTGCGCTTGATGGGTAGCTTACTACTTGAGTTTTTTTCACATGGGCAATGAAGACACTGATCAGACTGGGCAGATGCTCAGACTGAGCTTAGTCTTTGCTGGGCGCATAGATCCGTTTTTGTTTCGTTATGCTCAAGTTGAAATAGTCCCATTTCGTTTCTTTCACTAATTTCACACGTGATGAATTAGTCGTTCGTGGTGGACCCGGTTGGCGGTTCTTTGGCATGACACACTGTTTCAACCTTGTCAAAAACTGTGCCAAAGACCATCAATATATCTCACAGGGTATCCAAGTTATGGTCATCACAAGATTATATTGTTTGGGGAAATAACTTAAGCAACCAGTGCAGTCAGAGTCATGATTTTCACACACGACACACATGCTTAGCCTCACGTATAACTGTACCAAGTCCCATCATTATGTCTCAAAGACTATTGAAGATATGGCGATCACAAGATGGTTATACGATTTTATAAGAAGGGGATATAACTCAAATACCAACGCGCCCAGAGTTGTGGTTCCTGCGCATGACATGCTGCCCCAACCTTGCCAAGTATTATCCTTATATCTCATAGGGTTTCTGAGCTATGGCCATCACAAGATTATTTTGTCAGGGGAGGTAACTAAAAAACCAGTGCACCAAGAGTCGTGGTTCTTGCTCGTGACAGGCTTGCTTAACTTAAACAATCAACATGTCTCGAAGACTGTTGAAAATATGGCGATCACAAGATAGTCATACAATTTTATTAGAAGGGTAGATAACTCAAATACATTTATATAATCATGACACCCAGAGTTGTGGTTCTTGTGAATGACATGCCGACTCTACCTTGTGAAAAATTATGCCAAGTATCATCAATATACCTCAAAGGGTTTTTGAGTTATGGCCATCAAAATGTTATTTTGTCAGGGACGGTTACTCAAAAACCAGTACACCAAGAGTCGCGGTTCTTGCACATGACACGTCTGCTTAACCTCGTGTACAACTGTACCAAGTACTATCAACATGTTGAGAAGAATGTTGGAGATATGGCGCTCTAAAGATAGTCATCCTATTTTTATTTGAAAGGAGATAGGCACCAAGAGCTGTGGTTGTTGCACATGACACGTTTCCTAACCTCATGTACAACTGTACCAAGTACTATCAACATGTCTCCAAGAGTATGGGAGATATGGCGCTCACAAGATAGTCATTCTAGTGTATTGGAAAGAGAGATAATTCAAATGACATTGTACCAAGAGTTGTGGTTCTTGCGCATGACATGCTGCTTCAACCTTGTGAACAGTTGTTCCAAGTTTCATCAATATATCTCGAAGGGTATTTGAGTTATGGCGATCACAAGATAACCATTCTATTTAATTGGAAGGGGAGATAATTCAAATGACATGACACCAAGAGTTGTGGTTCTTGTGCATGACATGCTGCTTCAACCTTGTGAACAATTGTGCCAAGTTTAATCAATATATCACGAAGGGTATTGGAGTTATGGCGATCACAAGATAGTCATTCTATTCTTTTTTCGAAGAGGAGATAACTGAAAAACAATGGCACCAAGGGTTGTTGTTATTGCCCACGCCGTCTTAACCTTGTTTACAATTTTGTCAAATAGCATCAATATATCTTGAAGGGTATTGGAGTTATAGAGATTACAAGATAGTCATTCTATTTTATTTGAATGGGAGATAACTCAAATGACATGCTACCCAGAGTTGTGGTTCTTGCACAAGACACGCCGTCTCAACATTGTTTACCAAAGTGCCAAGTATCATCAATATATCTAGAAGGGTATTGGAGTTATGGCGATCACAAGATTGCGTCTACGCCGGGGCGAACGTACGGACGGACGGACGACCGGACGCCAAGCCGATTGCCTATTCGGTCGGGGGATGAAAGCGAAAATATCTTTCACAGACTGGTCCACAGCTCTTCATTTCTTTGTATAAATGCATTTATCTTGAACAAATAGCCCGTAACTAATCATATTACTCAGGTCTTTTTGCATTTCTGTGCAGTCTGATCAGATTATTTGCTATGCGTTCTGTGAATGAAGAGAGACGCGTGACGATACGACTCATTTTGTTAAATATTTCATACCTGAAGACAGTCATCGAAGTCTGGCTCCTTTAGCCGAGTGGTTAAGACCTCTAAAGGTCCAATGAATACACACAGCACATGCAATTTCTCCAAGATTTCGGGAATTTAAAGGTAATTAATATATATTTTTTACGTAGCTTTGCTATTGTTTAAGCAAAATCATCTTATTGCTTAGACAAATATTGCAATGTACCTTTGAATAACTTACACACATTAATATCGACATCCCATACAGTCAAAACAAAGTATCTTAAGACAAGCTTTACAGTAAATATGAGACACACCATACAGTCAGAAATTTTTTGGGATGGTCAGTCTTGCTCTTCGTGTGATTTTATATGGAATTCTAGAGGCACTTAATTTTAGTATAACTCATTATAGATTATTACTCTAACTTAAAACTGTCTTAAAAGATATTTTTTCTTTCGATCAAAGCTCTCAATTGGTCGATTTTCTGGTCACAGGTGAGGTTTGATTCTTACAAACACTAGTGATCTGCAGCTGAAAAATATATTTAGAGCATAGAAAACGACATCTTGCCGTGCCCAAAGATGGCCAGTATGAAAAACAAAATAAATAAAACACACTTACCAAGTTATTTATGTCCAAAAATTTAATATACAAATATAGAAGACAGACCACGCACAAACATCTCAAGGTCATAACAAAAGACAAGGATCTGTCCACTATACAGATCGGAACATCCGGGTTAAGTGTACTGGACGCTCCCAACCAGTGTTTTAAGCAGTCTGCTGCGTTTGGCATGGTGCATTAATGGTAAGGTACTCTCGAACAAGATTACGTTTAAGTTGAAAATTTCTATCATGTTCTGAATTTTGCCGGATGAACAAGATTGGAAAATGTCTTCAGGCGAAGAAAGGATCGATCGGCGATAGAAATTCACAGACTAATGTGCATTTGTTAGTTGTGCATTTGTTAGTTAATGTAACAAATATTTTGTCCTGAGTAGAATCTTCCGCCTTATGAAGAGCAGGAATCAATTTCGAAATTAGGGGTGTCAGGTTGATTTTTTTTTTAGAAATTTATTTATAAAAAAACGGCTGACATTTTTTGTAAACAGCGGAAGGCCTGATCAGATCTGGGCCCGCACTATTTGCCTGTTTTCGGGACACGAGGATTAAAAGGTTTAATCGAAATCTTGTAGACAAAGGCATTTAGAAGTACTTATTTTCTGACACGGGCATATACACACTGGAATGGTTAAGTTGGCAGATTGATTTGTGACCTTTGACCCAAGCTTCTTTCTGACATTTTGTCGAACAATACCATGCCCGTTTGCAACGGCTACACCCTGGGAACTTCTTATCCTCGCTAGCACGCCTTTTACAGTTGCTACATTCGCTGCTATCATCACCCTCAAATTGACATCGTTTACAAAAGCACCAGAAGTTAAAGGATTTATATAGCCACGCCCTCCGGAGTCTCCTCGGCATTGCTGTATCAATATAAGTGGTGAAAAGCTCCTCGCCAGGCTTTATGTCCCGCTTGACTCTTACATGAACACCTGGTTTGCCATCTACAAAACCATCCATTACTTCTACATTGTTGTCGCACGCGTGGTTCAAACACGCATGGACAGGGAACATACCAGCAAAAGATACAATCGGACCTTTCTCATCAAGATACTTCAACATGCGCAACACCCGCATATCTTCAAGTGTTCCTATTTTATCCATGAACCTGTGTTTGGGCGTGAGTGAAGACGAAAAAGCTTGCAGATTACACGTAGCTTGGTAGTAGCGTGCCTCAAACTCCGCCTCTGTGATTTCATATTTGATACCATCCCCGCAATCAGCGAACATTGACCTCATAAGTTGGTAGACTTGTGGCATCCTCTGAACCGCTGATGAGCTACCATAGGCAATAAATCTGAAAGAGGTGATTGACAGGTAGTCACTTAAGAAAAACATATCACCCATGTGCGGAACCCGGGAAGGGATTTTTTTTTAAAATATGCTGTGCGAACAAGATACTATGTTGTGCGAACAAGATATTATCTTGTGGATACAATATAATATGTTGTGCGCACAAGATGTGCGGACCACATAATTTATCTTCTGCACACAAGATAATATCTTGTTCGCACAATATATTATCATAGATCTTGGTAAGTTGTGCGAACAAGGTATTATGTCATCCGCACAAGATAATATTTTGTGCGCACAAGATAATACGTTGTCCAAACAAGACAATAACTTGTCAGCACAAGATAATATCTTGTACACACAAGATAATGTGTTGTCCGAGCAAGATAATATCTTGTCCGCACAAAATATTATCTAGTGAGCAAAACATATTAAAAAATAAAAATTTATGTCCCTTCCCGGGTTCCGTACCCATCAGTTACAAGTCTGATATCTTATACATTACTATAGTAGTATGGTAGCTTTTGCCGCGCAAAAGTTACTCATATTATTTTAAGCAAATCAGGTTCTGTCAGTAGCAGCGCTTAACAACAACAATACATATACAGATATCGTCAAGTTGGATGTTCGTTCAAACGCCATCAATTCTTTCACAGCATAGAACAGAAACCATTTTCTGACGACAATCATGGGCAGTTGTTCTGGTTTTAATCGAAGAGAGATATCGGGGACTAGCTATTGTCAATATCATTCTACTTCTGATTCTTTCACAAAATATCTATATTGTGAAACCTCTGATAATATATTGTTACATATGAGCAACATAGTTCAATATTACATGTTATAGCATGACGGCAGTTAGCATTAGTAAAATCGTATAAAAAAGGTATGCGATATAGAGACTAGGGGCAAGTGCGAAGGGGAGGCGAAGTGTTAATACTTATAAACATAACACTTACTATTCCGACAATGATTGTAACTATTGTGGTCCATTGGGTGTAGTTCGTAACGAAGAGCTTGTGAAAATAAATAAATAGACACAGAGGGAAACATATTATAATTGCAATCAATGACAGTAACTCGGTTATAGATTGACGAAAAATGTCGAGAAACAACCCCAAGTCAGGTATTGACAAAATCATTTTATATGTGAGTTTTTAAGAGGCTCCTTGGGAGCTTATAGGACGGTAGGCCTCCGTCGTCCACCATTTTCAAATGTCTTCTCTAAAACCACAGGGTCAGTTTCAGTTTCTGCAGCGTCTGATCTGGGTCTGCACTGTTTGCCAGGGTACCCGTTTGAGGTTTCTGGTACTAAATGCATTTTGGACCTAGCAGTGTTAATCAATGCTTGCAATGTCATATGGTGACTTTTGAATCCTAGCAATGAAAATCAATGCGCTTTGATTCCAGCAATGTAAACTAGTTTTGGTGCCATATTGTATTGTACATTAAGCTAACATTTATACAAACCAATGCGATTGCATGCAGAGTACAAGAACCATATACATGTATTAAGAATTTTACCCTGCCTTTGAACTTACTGTTATGCACTTGAAAAAAGTTGCTGGTGTATAAAACTAAACTTTTCAAGTTTTTGGAATACAGAGAGATGTTTAACTATATTCATATAAGATTTCGTGAATATTTCTTCAACGGTTATATTACTGGAATTTTGGAGATGTTCCTCGTGCGCCATCCTATGGCGTTTATATTTCGCGGTCGGTTCGGTTAGCCAGAGTGTGTGGTCATGTGGCTGGCTTCAGCACTCGTAATAAATTGATAACTGTCAACTTCTTAATAAGGGTTATCGGTACCATAAACTTCGCAAAGCCTTTTCAAAATTTTTGACGTCATTCTGATTTAATTTCAAAATTCAATATTGGACTTAAAACTCTTCTGCAACACGGCTTTTCGGAATCCGAATTGTATGGTGACTTAGGATATAAATTCAGAAAAATATATAACCGCAATGTCTTCAGTACCCAAATTCGTAAAATCATTCTTCGATATAAGGAGATGGTGTACAGCATAAATGTTATACGACAGACTACATGCATGGTAGTTAACCCAATCACGGTTGACAACTTTGCTTCCCTCTTTAATTGCACACCGACGGGTCAGGCCTCAGATTCTATGACGGTTCGAGTGTAAAGGCTTACTGAGAATTAGAGAGATCTAATTCAATGTAATTTTGTTGGTGCCTGTTGCTCTGTCTCTGGTCGGGCCCATCGGAGTTTAACGCCTCCCCTATTCTCTATTCTAATATACCTTTATTCATTTTACCTGCTTACTGCCGTCATGCTGTAACATGTCATGTTGTTATGTTGCAATGTTGCTCATATGTAACATTATGTTATCTGAGCTTTCACAATAAAGATATTTGATTTGATTTGATTTTGATTTGTTGGTTTTCTATTGCTCCAGCATTTCAGTGGTTTCTTGCTGTCCTCACCGTTGTTTCATCTCTGTGTTTGTTTGATTTTTGTGTTCACGGAGATGTTGCACTGATGAGTTAGGAGGCCTTCATGCGGACTGAACAAATTATTTGTCTAATAGGCAACGGAAGTAAGGGCGAGGATTGTGGCCACGTAAATTCGATTTACGCCCCCCAGTGGAATTCGTTTCACTGACCGTTCCAATGTTTATTTTTGTTATGGTCTTTTTTTGAGTGTTTGTTTCGCTTAAATTATTTTGTTTTTGATAGCCAATTGGCCATTTTGAGGGAAAGATACTGTCCTTTTTGCTTTCCGCTATTGATGTTTCCATTAGTGTCTGTTGTTTCATGTTTGTGTTTCTTACTCTTTGGTGTCTCTGATGGAAGCTGTTGGTTAATTGTATCGTTTCCTGATCATTGCCTTCACTTCTATTTTCCTGGTTATAGAGCGGACATCATTTTATGACGGACAAAGTTCCAAGAGAAATAATTCAAAAAGTATAAATACAGGAGTTATGACCATTGTGTTCTGTGCATCGTCTAATTTTAACTGATATTTACATTAACTTTCTTGAAAATATCTTATACAGATTTCAAATTATAGAACAGACACTATTTGTAACGGACAAACTTCCGAGGGAAATAACTCAATAAGTATAAAAGCAAGAGTTAAAGTTCTTGTGCTCTGTATGTCGCCTAATGTTGATTGATATTTATATGAAGTTTCGGGAAGATATCTTGGAAGGTTTTCAAGTAATAGAGTGGATACGATTTAGTGACGGAAATACTTCCAAGGAAAATATCTAAAAAAATATAAATGCATGAGTTATAGTTCTTGCGCTCTGCACGTCATATAATGTTGATTGGTAGTTCTATGATGTTTCGGGAAAGTGTCTTGAAAGGTTTTCAAGGCACAGAGTGGACACAATATTGTGACGGACAAACTTCCGAGGGAAATAACTCAAGAAGTATAAATGCAATGCTCTGTGCGTCGTCGATTGTTGATTGATATTTATGTTAAGTTTCGTGAAGGTTTCTTGAAAGGCTTTCAAGTTATAGTGTGGACACAATGTTGTGACGGACAACCTCCAAGGGAAACAACTAAAAAAGTATAAATGCACGCGTTTTGGTTCTTCCACTCTGCATGTCGTCTAATGTTGATTGATATTTATATGAAGTTTCATGAAGAAAGCTTGAACGGCTTTCAAGTTTTGGAGCTGACACGATTTTGTGACGGAAAAACTTCCAAGGTGAATAACTCCAAAAGTATAAATGCAGGAGTTAAAGTTCTTGTGCTCTGCACATTGTCTAATGTTGATTGATATTTATATAAAGTTTCATGAAGATAGCTTGAACGGTATTCATGAAGATAGCTTGAACGGTATTCAAGTTATAGAGCGGACATGATTTTGTTACGGAAAAAACTTCCAAGTAAAATACTCAAAAAGTAATAATGCATGCGTTATAGTTGTTGCGCTCTGCACGTCGTCTTATGTTGATATATATATATATATATATATATATATATATATATATATATATATATATATATATATATATATATATATATATATATATATATATATATATATATATATATATAAATAATATCCACAATGCGGGTAAATATAACTATGAAAAAATTAAAGAAACACTGGAATAAAAGTTATTTTTCCTGTATTTTTAACTATACAGGAAAAATAACTTTTATTCCAGTGTTTCTTTAATTTTTTCATAGTTATATATATATATATATGAAGTTTCGTGAAGATAGCTTGAACAAGTTACAAGTTATAGGGCGCACACGATTTTGTGACCGACAAACTTTCGAAGTTTTGTGAAGATAACTTGAATGGCTTTCAAGTTATAGAGCGGACACGATTTTGTGACAGACAGACGGATAGACGGACAGAGAGACAGACGCCCGTGAGTAGGGTATGTTCCCCCGATAAGGAGGGTGGGGTATAATTAATGTTTTTTGGCCTTAGCAATATCAATTAATGCTTTTGAGTCCTTACAATATGAATTATGTTTTGTGTTCAAGCGATGTTAATTGATGTTTTTGTCCTAGCATTGTTAAAAATATATTTCTGGTCCTAGCTATGTTTACAAATGCGTCTTGGTACCAGCTATGAAAATAATGCTTTTTGGTCCTGACAATGCTAATTAATAATTCGGGTCCTAGCAATATTAATTAATGTTAATTGATGCTTTTGGGTCCTAGCTATATTACTTACGCTTTTGGTCCTGGCAATGCTAACCGGCCCCGATAGCTCAGTTGGTAGAGTGTCCGCTCCGGGGAACGGGAGGTCTCGGGTTCGATCCCGGGCCGCGACATACCAAAGTCGTTAAAAATGGTACTAGCTGCTCCTCGATTGGCACTCAGATTTACGGGGTAGAGTTAGGACTGGTCGATCCAGTGTCAGGATAATGTGACTGGATGTGGTATCATGTAATGTGTCTGTGACATGATACTTCAGTGAGGCAGCACTATAAACGTGAGCATTGAGCTCCCTGTCGCAACCAGACACCGTCGTGATATGACTGAAAAATTGTTGAAAGCGACGTTAAACCCGAATTCACACACACACCTGGCAATGCTAATTAATATTTTGGGTCCTAACGATGTTAATTAATGCTATTTGGTATCAGATATGCTAATTAATGCTTTTGGGTCCGTACTTAATTCTTTTGGGTCTTGACAATGCTAAATATTATTTTGGGTCCTAGCTATGTCAGTGAATGCTTCTTGGCACCAGCTATTCTAATTGATGATTTTGGGTCCTAGCTATAATACTTGGTGCCTTTTGGTCCTGATAAAGCTAATTAATATTTGGGATCCCAGCTTTGTGAATTAATGCTTCTTGGTACCACCTATCCTAATATATTTTTGGTTTCTATGTATATTACTTAATGCTTTCGGGCCCTGGCAATGCTAATCAATACGTTGGGTCCTATCAAAGTTAAATAATGCTTTGAATCCTCGCAATATAAATTTAAGCTATTTGGGTCTCGGCTATGTTTCTAAATGCTGCTGGATCCTAGCAATGTATATTGATGCATTTTGGACCTAGCAATGTTAGGAAATGTTATTGGGTTCTCGCAATGTCATGTACTGACTTTTGAATCTTAGCAATGCAAATTAACGTGCTTTGATTCTAGCAATGTAAATAAATGTTTTTATTTTGCCGTAAGTAAAATTGTTGGGTCCAATTGCAATTGATGTTTTCGAGTCATTGCAATGTTAATTATGTTTTGGACACAAGTTACATAAATTTATGTTTTTTGGATCTTAGCAATGTAAAAACACTATTTCTGGTCCTAGTTATGTTTATTTATGCTTCTTGGTACCAGCTATGTTTATTGATGCCTTTGGGTCCTAGCTATATTACTAAACCTTTTTGGCCCTAACAATGCTAATTAACACTTATACAGCAGACACGATTTTGTGACAGACAGACAGAAAGACGCCCGGGGGAAAATATGTTTCCCCGATAAGGAGGGTAGGTCCTAGCTAATTAATGCTGATTAATGTTTCTTGGTACCAGCTATGCTAATTGATTCTTTTGGGTCCTAGCTATATTACTCAACGTTTTTGGTCCTGACAATGCCAATTAATATTTTGGGTCATAACTATGTTAATCAATGCTTCTTGGTACCAGCTATATTAATTGATGCTATTTGGTCCTAGCGATATTACTCAATGCTTGTGGGTCTTCACAATACCATTTAATATTCTAGGTCGTAGCTATGTTAGTTGTTGCTTCTTGGTTCCAGCTTTGCTACTTGATGCTTTTGGGTCCTAGCTATATTACTTAATGCTTTTTGGTCCTGACAATGCAAATTAATGTTTTGGGTCCTAGATATTCTAATACTTCTTGGTACCACGTATGCTAATTATGGCTTTTCGGTCCTAGCTATATTTCTTAATGCTTTTGGGTCCTGCAAATGCTAATTAATATTTTGGGTCCCAGCGATGTTAATTAATGCTTTTGAGTCCTCGCAATTTAAATTAAAGGTTTTTGTGTCCTCGCTTTGTTTATTAATGCTGTTCAGCCCTGGCAATTTATACTATTTTTTTTACCATGACAATGCTAATAAATGTTTTTTTTCTAATTTTAGTCCTAGCTTTGTTGACTAATGTCTTTTAATCATCGCTATGCATATTAATGTTTCGGGTCCTAACAGCGTTAGTTAATGTTTGGGACCTAGCTATGTTAATAATTGTATTTAGGTCCTAGCAATGTTTACAAATGATGTATGGTCCTAACATGTTTATTATAGCTTTTGGGAACTAGCCAAGAAAAGTAATGCTATATATAAATTAATCAGAAACAGTCAGGAAAAGTTTATGTCCATTAGAACAGCAAGAAAACAATTTTCTCCGTGCCTGGCTATTAGTCGGTAGGAGTTATATGAATGCGTCACATTAGATAGAAGGCTAACAACAGTGAGACAAGAACTTAACAGCTCAGACAATGCGCCATATGTGCATAAACTAGAATTAACAACGAAATAAGCTTTCTGGAGTAGTTTGTTTGTTTTCGAGTGAGAATCAAAACCAGTGAAACATTAGAAGTAAAGATTAAAATAAAGATAAAGCAGCTTTATTTATCGTCGCATATTAGAAACAATTAATACAAAACGCCGAAGTTTAATAAAAATCCTTCCGGGGTAAAGAATATATAGAGAGTTCATTAAATTCAAGGCTAAATTCGTGAATTTCAATTGTGAGTTTGACCCTGCCTGGTTGAGTTACGAGATCTCTTCCTCACCTCAGTTAGGCCATCATTTGAATAAAGTTTAATGAAAATCAATCCAAGGGTAAAACAGATGTAAGGAGGACATGAAATGCAAGGCTAAACTCGTGACCTTCACCTAAAGTCCGCATGGTTGAGTTATGGGTGCACGTCATCTCACTTAGGCCAAGATTTCACCAAAGATTAATGAAAATCCCTCAATGGGTAAAGGAAATATGGAGGGGACACACAATCCGAGGTTCAAACTCTTGACTTTCAATTGTGACCACGACCTTGCATGGCTGAGTTACGGGTTTTGAACATCTGACCAAAGTTAAACGAAAATCCTTCCAGGGGTAAAAGATTATGGAGCAAAGACAAAATTCAAGGCTCAGACTTGGGACCTTCAATTGTGTCCTTAACCTGCCTTGGTGTAGTTATGGGTTCTGCATATCGGCTCACTTAGGTCAACATTGGACCAAAGTTGAATGAAAATCTTTCTAGGGGTAACTGAGATATAGACGGGATATGAAATTCATGACTCCAACTCGTAATCTTCAGTTGTGACCATCATCAGTCGGCATTGCTGATTATGACTTATGCAAATCATCACACTTAGGCCAACATTTCACCAAAGTTTAATGAAAGTCTTTTCATGGATAAAGGAGATATGGAATGGATAAAAACTTCAAAGCGCAAACTCGTGACCTTCAATTGTGACCTTGACCTTGAGTCGTCGTGGTTCTGCACATCAGCGCACTAAGGCAAATGTTTGACCAAAAGTTAATAAAACACTTCAAGGGGTAAAAGGGATATGGAGGGGACAAGAAATTCAAGGCTCAAACTCGTTACCTTCAATTGTTAGTTTCACCTTGAGTAGGCATGGTTGAATTATGGTTCTGCACATCATCTTACTTAGGTCAACATTTCACCAAAGTATAATGACAATCCTTCCATTGGTAAAGGATATTTGGATCGGACAAAAATTCAAGGCTCAAATTCGTGACCTTCAAGTGTGACTTTGGGTCGGCATGGCTAATTTATGGGTTCTGCACATCAGCTCAATGGGGCGAATATTTGACAAACGTTTAGTGGAAATCTATTGAACGGTTCAGAAGATACGGAGCGTACAAGTGTTACGGAAAGGCAGAAGGACAGAAGAATCGAATCGGGGGATTAAAACGCTTTGTACAGCTTTTTTCCTTTAACAAACATTTACCTGCTTTCGTCTAATTTCCAAGGACTACACCTGATAATACGAGCGTCAGCCAAGGGCGCTCCTAGAATCATTTTTCATGCCTTTGGTATGGCACGGTCGGGGATTGACCCGTGACCTTCCGGTCCCGAAGCGGACGCTCTACCACTAAGCTATCTGGACCGGTAAAACAGTGAGTCTGTTTTGAATTCACCCATAACTTTAACTTTAATCGGTTGTTTTTATATAACCCTTCTCTTGCTGAATATTCAGTTTAGCCGCACCCATTTCTGACTTTGAACCAATCAGATTACTTGATGTAATTCATTCCTACAAATTCATAAATTGAACGTCAAACAGAAAAAGGGTTGTCGTGAACAGCAGAATTAGAGTTAAGATTCATGCAAGGTTTGAAAATATTGTTTCACTTACTTCCTGAATGGCATTTTCGCTCTCGCCCATTGTTCAATACTTGGTTGTTCACCGCCACTCTGTTTCACCAGTCGCTTTGCCTCTGCGATTATTTGCCCCCACATTTTCGCTAAAACAATGGGACTGTAATGCCCAGCCCAGAAATCTGTCCACGCTCCATTTTCATTATGCCCATGCCCTTTATTTTCAATAAGGTCATACAGGCCACTGGCAGAAGGGTTCACAGATGGGCAGAGAATTTGATGATATCTATAAAGACAAAGACCGATTTTACCCGATTTTATAAGTTCATGCTCAGCTCAAATGAGAAATTAATAAGCCTTAAACATAAAGCAACCAACGATTCTATGCATTTTAGTATTCACACAGAAATAAAATACCATTCTCTGGTTGCCTTGTTTTCCATTCTAATGCAAATTATTGCCATAAAATATTATCTCAAACAATTCAACAAGTTCATAAGAAAGCAAAATCTGCCTCTTGTTGTTTAAGTGTACCAAGTACCATTGTTTGAACCAGGGCGTTTTTGAGAAATTGACTAGGACTTCAAAAAGTAAGTGAACCATGAAATATGTGTCAATGTCAAATATAGATACTTGCTTGTACAATTAGTTTTAGACAAAAATACATGAGAATTAGGGTAAACAAGATGATAGTAGCAAATGTTTCCGGCTGGGCGAACAAATTAATCAAAACACTAACAGGGCTAGCACTGCTGGGTCGCTTGTTTATGGGTGTAAGATGAAAAAATAGTCTTGAACAGGGAAGTAGACTGTTTCGTGTAAGGAGAATGGGAAAACCTCGCAGATTTTTCCGCCATTTTCAAAGGCAGACAACATTAGGAATTTCCTGTTCGTTTTTCTATAAGCCCTGTCCCACCGAAAAAGGGGTCTACTCTTAAAGGAAATAACTTGCTCGAATTTGCTTAGTAGCAAATTATTTCCTTTAAGTGTAGACCCCTATTGACATGGGAGACTAAAGTACTTTTATAGGAGTTGCCTCCCATGAAGGTGTTCCCATTCCCCTTAAACCTGTAATTTCTGTACTGTAAACAAACACTGTAGACCCTGCGGCGTCTGATCTTGGTCTACAAAGTTCGCCAAGCCCGACACATGATTCCAATACAATTCTATAGATAACCTCTTACACAACACTCTGACCTCACACCAACAAGAATAGCGCCACTATGTTCTATAAATAACCGTTACCTGGATTTCCTACAAATCAGTGATAGTCACGTGAACATCAGCACTGAAGAGCTTCTGTGTTTAGTAACTTTTGGTCGATCGGTAAATAATGACCCAAAACGAACGGAAAACTAGACCCCTTCATCGGGCCTTATTTGTGCATGGACATATACTTTGTCCAAACCTGTGTCTGGTTTTCTTCTGCTCAGATATCAGAGAATTGTTAAGATAATTGTCTTAAGACAGTCATGCATTGTAGCTTTACAGTGTGCTGTCATTACGGCCAGATGGAATTAGCATTAGTGTTAAGGGCCAGGGTTACATCACGATAACAATAAAAATCAAAAATGAGTTCCTTTAAGAGCAATGAAAACATTCATAAGAAAGAAAATGGGTCATGCTACGTAGTTTCGGCTAATAAAGCCTCATCAGTGACCCTGTAATGATCCGGCAAAGAAAGCCAGAGGAAACATACTGCAATTTTGCGAATTTCGAATAGGCAGTCGGTTTCAAGTCCGTGAAACGAAGACAGACGCCTTTAAACCCCACTTAATATACAGAAAAGTCGGCTTAACGGGGGTACACATTATCTGTCTTATTTTTGCTATTAAACATAGATTGTGAGTGCTCGTTAGAACCGCCTCAAGATTGTGGGTACACGTTAGAACCGACTCATTGAGGCGGTTCTAACGAGCACCCACAATCTATTTTGAAAGCAGAAATAAGAAAGATGTTAACCCAAAATTTGTCATTTCTGAAACCATGTTGGACGCCATTATTTCACACGGACACGTTTTCCTAATAAATATTTGTAGACTCCGGAGCTAAAGGCCCCTGTAGATTTTTTCTGTTGACCATCTCAGTTGCGGTTTCTTATATGTTTACTCAATTAGTGCGCCGGGGTGTCTTGTTTAAGTGCCTTGCGGTGGCTGTTTTAAATTCTCATGCTTAAAGAAATGTTTTCGTTGTGTTTCCTTAGGCTTGTTCTGTTTTCGGCCGGTGACTTTCGACATTTGGTACCCCCTTATGCATTGAACTAATACATTGTAAATATTTACCTGTGCCAAGCTTCGTCCCTGCAAGTTGACCCGCAATACTTTTCTCGTTTACAATGCTCACAGACGACACCACTAACATCGGGCCAGTGCTCTTCAGCAAATGACTTTAAGTCCTCGTCGAGTTCTGACCAAACACGGCCGAAGTACAACTGCGGGGTAAGTAGGGATATACCACAGTGGTCACATCCGGGTAGATCTAGACAGTCTAGTAACTGACCAATCACAACTGGTGTGTCATCAAACGCATCGTCATCTGTAGATATATTCACAACATATTAGGCGATCACAAGTCACAACCCAATCTCTTTTACCTTTTTATTTTTAGTTTAGTTTATACTAATTTATTTTAGTTCGATTGCGATGGAAGCTTTAAGCTTATTTAATTGCTCTCGAACACTCATTCGATGTTTAATACCCCGCTATATGAAAGCGATATACCTTCCGGTGTCTGTCCGTCCGAATGTCCATCAGTCCTTTCTTCCGCAACAATTCCGAACGATAATTTAAATTGAGATTTTTTTATCAATGTATTTTCATCAAATTTGTATACATGTACATATTGTTGTAGGGGATGAGTGTTATGGGATTCTCATGAGCAAAGTTCGTCCATTTTGACAGTGTTGCTGCCGTTGTTTATATTGCAAAACGGTTTCTGTTACTAGTCATGTAATAATATTTAAATAAAACCTTACAGATATGTTACACAAAGGTTATTTATTGTGTCATCATTCCAAATTATCTGCCCAAACATTGTTTTAGCCCGTAGGACCTTTGCATTCATATCTGAATGTAACTTGACTGATATCCGTCCGTCCGTCCGTCTGCCCCTCCATCTGTCCGTCTGTACCATTTCCAATCGAAAACTAAAGTATTGATTCACAGAGACTTTAAAATATTGTTTTGATGAAAATGTCTGACAAATTTTGAACTCTTTTTACTGTTTCAATGCCAGTGTACACAAGGTGATAACTTTTTGATACCATACAGTGCCATTTCAAGCTCGTGTCATTTTGGTGTGAAATATTCTCTGCATCTGCAGCAATATATCTCAGTGATATAACTGGACTTGTATGGTTCAAAAATGTAGTTCTGAAGAAAACACAAGGACGTAAAATGCAACGAAGAACGAAAGCTTTCCGAAAACATGATAAATACATATATACATGTACACTAATTCGTTGAAAGATCTGTTTGATAAAGGTATTGAATTTGAATGTCATTAATACTGTAGTTCAATTAAATAAGTAAGACGGTTATTCTGTAGGTCTGTGAACGCATTTTGTACATGGACCCCAAAATGGGTACCCTTGCAAACAGTGCAAGACCAGAACGCGGCCTTATGAGACGCCTTCATTGACATCTGATCTGGGTCTACACTGTTTACCTAATCCAACACATCAGTCAATTCCACATTACGATAACACAACCGTGCGACATAGTGCATTTTTTCACATCCCCAAAATGGCCATTTTCTTGATGAAAATCCGTGATATTTTTCTTACACATATTGCAAAAATAGGTTGTGGGTGCTCGTTAGAACCGCCTCTTTGAGACGGTTCTAACGAGTACCCACAGCCTATGTCTTGGAGCAAAAATAAGAAAAATAATATATACCCCCTTAAACCCCAGTTTTCTCCATATAAAGTGGGGTATAGGGGGGCTTCATTTCACGGACTTGTTCACATGATGCAGATGGATTCTTCAGGTTACCATCTTAACATAACACTCTCACCTCACAGCGATAAGAATAGCTAGGCAATAAATAACTGTTACCTGGATTTCGTACAAAACTGTGATAATCATGTGAATATCAGCAAAGTAAAACTACTGTTCCTAGTAACCTCGAGTCGACTGACAAAACGTTAGCAAATGCATGTAAGTTAATCGTTGCCGAGAAACCAAGCCAAGCAGCGGTAACGCGACAGATGCACTAGATGAAAAAGAATTATCAGTGTAGGTAGGATGTTGTAAAGTTCAGGATTTTCTCTGACTCGCGCTAGAGAACCACTGTACTCGAAATTCACAGTAGTCGCGTTCTGGCCCAGTCAAAAATGGCGGTGTAGCGTGAGATCTTTAAACCCGTGAGAACCTTAATACCAAGGTATATCTGCGCATGCGCAAGAAGGCCGTGAGAAATGTCATCCATTTCCTGTTAGCCTCTGCCCCTTTGTTTAAAAAATGTTTAAAGAAATCTGCTTACATTACGAACTTTAAAAAGAACATTTTTATTACATGATTTATTTATTTATTTATTTATTTATTTATTCGAAAGATGCGCGTATTAATATGCCATAAATAGGTTTCCATGTGTTCAAAAAGAACAAAATATATGCGGGTACATGTATTTTCTAGAAATTATTACGAACCCCATTAAACTTCACTTTTATACAGTAAAACTGGGGTTTACAGCGGTGTATATTATTTTCATATTTCCGCTGGAAAACATAGATTGTATGTACTGGTTAGAACCTCTCGGCGAGGCGATTCTAAAGGGTACCTACAATCTATGTTTTCCAGCGGAAATATGAACAAAAATATCAGAATATTTTATTTAAAAATTTGATAGTAAAATTTCAATATATTTTTAATAGGCGTGTTCTCGCAATTAATACTTTTAAAAAACAAGTTCTGTGGAAATTTTAAAATTATTATTCTGCCTAAATGGATTGGAACACAGTAGCATAAGCCTGGTCTCAATATAAGTGCCTTTTTACAATAATAATAATATAACAATGATAATAACACTTATAATAAATAATAATGATAATATTAATCAAAATACAAGTCTTAGAGAAAACATGTACACTCTTTTTACCTTTTCAGTTCTACGGTGTATTCCTAGCTTCCAAAGGATATTGAACCCTTCATGGAATTTAAATTTTAGTTTACCAAGGTGATTAACATGAGTGATTTATGGTTTGACGTTTCCTGTTGTCCACATGCTTATCAAAACACACTGACTAATTTTCACACCTTTCTGCTTATATGGGGTAATAATGCCTAATGTCAACCAAACAGGTTTTCTCTACACCGTTTCAATAAAAAAAAATAAAAATAATAAAAAAATACAGGAGTAATTACCGAACCCACTGCTCACTTTCAACCAATCAAAATCGACCCCACCAACCGGGGCTTGAAGAAACAGATGGGCTGCATGGTAGCTAGGTAGGCCGGTAGGTAGGTATGTAGGTAGGGTGAATGGTCTGGTGGGCAGGTAGGTAGGTAGGTAGGTAGGTGGGCTTACTTTTAACTTCTTCCTTCGACGTTGTTTGATTTGAGGTTTAACGTCCACGTCAACACTGTATAGGTCATTTTGGAGACGTTGCTTCCAATGTGGGACTTTTACCCGACATTGAGATGAAATGACATCGCAAGCCGTGTCGCGCAATGAAACCAATAGGGTGTAAAAACATGGACGGGCCGACTCGCACCGCTTTTCCTGGGCAGGCTTAGATCCTCTAAGCGGTTTACCAGTACTGATTCAGCTTTGCGTGGAATCATCATGCAGCCAATCTATTTCTTCAAGCCCTGATGGGCGGGGGCCAACCTTCAACGTTGTAGGTAGGTAGGAAGTTAGGTAGATAGATTTTGTTTGTTTGATTTAACGTCCCCGTCATCACGGTACAGGTCATTTTAGAGACGTTGCTTTCATTTTTGTGTGACTTATGCCCGACATTGAGATGAAATGGCATCTCAAGCCCTGTCGCCATATGAAACCTATAGGGTTTATAAGCATGAACGGTCCGACTCCGACCGCTTTGCCACGGCAGGCTTAGAGCCTCTGTGCGGTTTACCAGTACTCGAGTGCGGTCGGTTTCAGCTCTGCGCGGAGACATCATGCAGCCCGTATATTTCTTGACGCCCCGATGGGCGGGTGCGTCAGGTAGGTAGAGTGGAGGTATGCATGTAGGTAGGTTTATCACGAAAACACGCCTATTCAAATATATTGACAAACTTTTACAACCAAAAAACGAAATTTTTCAGATAAAAATCTTGATATATTTTCCTATTTCTGCACAAAACATAGATTGTGGGTACTCGTTAGAACCGCCTCGGCGCGTCGGTTCTAACGAGTTCCAACAATCTATGTTTTTGAGCAGAAATAAGAAAAATAATAAATATCCCTGTAAACCCCAGTTTTACTATCTAAAAGTGGGGTTTAAGGGGATCAAAATTATACAGGCGTATTTGCGTGATGAGGTAGGAATGGTAGGTTTGGGCTGGTGGGATGGGTATGTATGTAGATCTATAGGAAGGTCGTAGGTAGGATCGTAGATATGTATGTTTTGTTAGGTAGGTTGGCAGACAGGAATGTAGGTAAGTAGGTATTACGTACGTAGATCGATAGGAAGGTTTGTTTGTTTGCTTGATTTGAGGTTTAACGTCCCCGTCAACACTGTAAAGGTCATTTTTGGAGACGTTGCTTCCAATTTTGTGGGACTTTTATCCGACATTGAGATGACATCTCAAGCCCTGCCGCCCAATGAAACCAATATGGTTTATAAGCATGGACGGACCGACTCGCACAGCCTTGCCTGGACAGGCTTAGCTCCTCAAGCGGTTTACCAGTACTCGTGTGCGGGTCGGTTTCAGCTCTGCGTGGAAGCATCATGCTGCCCATATATTTCTTCAAGCCCCGATGGGCGGGGGCCGTCGATAGAAGGGATGTAGACGTATAGGCAGGTATGAATGTAACTAAATATGTATGTTTTTGTTTGGATTTGGGGTTTAATGTCCCCGTCAACACTATTTAGGTCATTTTGGAGACTTGCTTCCAACTTTGTAGGACCTTTACCCGACATTGAGATGAAATGATAGCTCCAGCCCTGCCGCCCAATGAAACCAAAAGGCTTTGGACGGACTGACTCATACCACTTTGCCTGGGCAGGCTTAGTCCTTTAAGTTGTTTACCAGTACTCATTTGTGGTCAGTTTCAGCCCTGCGGGGAAGCGCCATGCAGTCCATCAATTTATCCAAGCCCCGATGGGCGGGGGCGACTGAGTCGGTATGAACGTATGTATGTAGGTAGGTAGGTAGGTAGGTAGGTAGGTAGGTAGGTATGCAGTCCTGCCCCGCCCACCGGGGCTTGAAGAAATAGATGGACTGAATGGTAGCTAGGTAGGCAGATATGTACGTAGGTAGGGAAATGGTCTGGTGGCTTCGTGGCTCGGTGGGTATGTAGATAGGTAGGTACGAGATCGAATATGTAACCCCAGGTCCATGAGGCCAGTAACATAACCACTACAACACGGAGGCTTCTTTCCGTATGGGAGCGGACGGTCCGACATACATTTACTTATATCTACCTACCTACCGGCCTACCTACCTACCTCAGTACCCCATTGGTTTCATAAGGCGGTAGGACTTGAGATGTCATTTCATCTCAATGTCGGGTAAAAGTCCAACAAATTGTTCGCAATTGGTCGCAATGTCTCCAAAATGACGTACACAGTGTTGACGGGGACTTTAAACCTCAAGTCAAACAAACAAACAAACACCTATCTACCTTCCCACCAAGACACCCCTATTACCTGCCTACCTAAATCTATCCCGCCCATCGGAACTTGAAGAACTAGATGGGCTGCATGATTCCCTACCACACCTGAGTACTGGTAGATCGCAAAAGCCTGCCCAGGCGGGTGATGCGAGTCGTCTCCAAATGACCTTAACAGCATTGATTTGACGTTAAACCTCAAATCAAACCTACTAACATCCCTCCTTACCTACCTACCTACCCATCGACCCACCTACTTAAATCTACCCCGTCCATCGGGACTTGAAGAAATAGTTGGGCTGCATGATACCCGACCTCACATGAGTACTGGTAAACCGCTTAAGCCTGCCAAGGCAAAGTGATGCGAGTCGGACTGCTATTAGTTTCATTGGGCAGCATGTCTTGAGATGTCCTTTTATCTCAGTCATTTCTCACGAAATTGGAAGCATATATCTCAGTCCCACGAAATTGGAAGCATATATAGTATTGACGGGGACCCTAAGTCAAGTCGCCCTGAGTGATCTCGGGCGTTGCAGTTTGGCTTTGGTCAAGTCGGACCCCAATATAAGTTCAGCTTGACAGAGTAGTCTTTAATCAAGCTAATATCCTTCTACATTCTGTAGTATCTGTTTGTCATTGGGCCCCCGCAAATCGGGGCTTGGTGAATAAATAAATAAATAAATAAATAAATAAATAGTAACACAGCTTCTAATTTAAAGTTTAATTAATGTGCCAGCATACTTTATCATTTAATATACTAAGAGAGTTTCGATACCCCAGTCTCTTATCTATAAGAGTTTTCGTATTATATTTCTCACGGCTGAATTATCTCACACCCCTCCGTGAGGGATTTCAGCCACTTCCGGTGCGACTGAAGAATCTCACGGGATCAATAATCTCACGCTACAGCGGCCTTTGGAGAATTTTCTTGTAACGGGATATTAAAAATGAACAAGTTTTTTTTTTACAAGTCTTTATCTTCATGGTGATATTTTTATTTGGAATTATCACTCAAAGAAATTTGTCCATTCTGTCTTAATATGGGACCTTCACAATTAAAAACTTGCTGAGTATTAAGTCGATTTCAGGGTAGCCGGCGGAATTTATATGTCCGAAATGTGTTTACATGCAAAGGTTTGCTGTTTTAAAGTAAAAAAATAAATATAATATGTTATCAGTCATTGCAATATGTGGGGAAGGGAAGCATTACAAAGTCTGACATATTTCTGTTTATTATTGACGAAGTAATGCACAACTTTTTCGCTGTACTCCAACTTCCAGTAGTCAGAGTCGCTGTACCAGCATTCGGGTGTCTAAATGTGTAATTTATACCGGTATGTCAAGTAATGACTGGACGCAGTCGTTGTGTGGAGGAGCAGTTTGCCAGCATTACTTCCATCAGGAAAGCACACTACTCATTAAGAAAACATGCCTATACAAGTACATTGTAAATTTTACCACCGAAAAATGAAAATTATCAGATGAAAAATTTCGATATTTTTCTTAATTCTGCTCAAAACAGTCTATGTTTGTGAGCAGTAATAAGACAAATAATGTATACCCCTGCAAACCCCAGTTTTACTATATAAAAGTGGGGTTTAAGGCGGTCGTTGTGTGAATGTAACACAATCTGAAACAATACAATGCAAGACAAGTTTTAATCTATATATCTACTGTGATTGCGATCAGTCACATTTGACCATTACTCGCACGTATTCATCACGAAAACACGCCTATATACTTTTGACCCCCTTAAACCCCACTTTTATACAGTAAAACGAAAGTTTACAGGAGTATACATTTTTGTTATTATTTCTGCTTAAAACATGGATCGTGGGTACTCGTTAGAACCGCCTTGCCGGCGAGGCCGTTCTAAACAAATTCCCATAATGTATGTTTGAGCAATGAAAACTATCAGATTGTTTCTTTATCTGAACATTTACATTTTTGGTGGCAAAATTTTCGTAACGTATTACATACACTCCTGGTTTGCAGTATGATTGCTTAACGGCACGTCAACCCTTGTGGGTCATTTGATGTCGTCTCCCACAGAAAGGGAGAGAAGAGATAGAAGAGAGGGTAGAGGAGATGAAAGTGATGGACAGAGGAGAAAGAGGAACATAAATGGAAGTTTAGAAACAGAAGAAATTACATTCCCCCTCTAACCTTACCTGCTGCAAGGACAGCAGGTCTTGTCCAGCTGGGAGCCAAGATCATTTGGACGCACCAGTTACGCAAGATACGCGCCACTTTTGCTTCACCCAACCACCCCCGGTTTGCAGGATGAAAGCCTACACAGCAATCACGTCACGTAATTACGGTAGGGATCTTTAACATGCAGAGGGGGTGGTTCTCCTAGCACAGGGGACCCCAGTTAGCGTCTCATTCCGAAGGACGGCATACATCAGTACATCAAACTGTTTTGTTTGGTATTATAAGTTGCCTGTCGATGGGTCTAATATTAACTAAAGACAAAAGCACCAACGGTTTGTGTAGACAACGGAGAGCTGCTGAAATACATCAAGAAAAATTATAAAAAATTCAGAACAATATAATTTGGCTAGCATTATTATCCCCACGCTTTTAAAACAAAAATGTATAGGGATACTGTGAACGTCTCCGTCCGTCCGTCTGTCTGTCACGCTATCTCCTCCCTAACCACTGGTCGGAATACAACCTGATTTGGTACATGGCTTCCTTACAAGATGAGTGAGAGGAATTTGTAAAATATCCTAGGGTCACTGATGAGGCCTATTTGGCCGAAACTAGCTAGTCTGGCCCAGAAAACATGTACACTTCATACTTTTCAGTTCTAGGATGTATTCCTTGCTTCCAAAGGATAACCCTTTTATAGAACATATTTAACTTCACTACAGCTGGTGTGTGGGAATGTGTGGCGGCGGTAAAACGTCTCGCTGCCCTACATCATAGTGAAGATTATATTTTCTTGTCCTTTAGGATCATTGATTCCATTGTGGAATTTGTAAAATATCCGAGGGTCACTGATGAAGCTTATTTGGCCCAGAAAACATGTACACTTCATACTTTTCAGTTCTGTGATGTATTCATTGCTTCCAAAGGATAACCCTTTTATAGAACATATTATATTAGGATGCGCCGCGCCGCGCCGGGGCCATGCCCCACCCCGCTTCAGAAAAGGCCCAATAGCTCAGATCTCAGAAACCTTTCAGATCCCCAACTCTAAACTATATATGGTCTCGTTCCTTATGATAAGATGCATTTAGAGACGCCAACCAGGGTTGCGTCAGGGCCACCCGGCCACTTCATAAAATGACATACATTTCAAAAACCGTTCAGATCCCCCCTTACTCATATATTCCCTTGTTCCTTATGATAAGATGCTTTCAGTGATACGAACCTGGGGGTTCCCTCGGGTGCGCAGGGGCCATGCCCGCCCCCACCCACCCTCCACTTCATTAAAGACCTAATATATCAGAAACTGTTTCAGATCCCCACCCCTGAATCATATATATTCTTGTTCCGTATGCTAAGTGGCATTCAGAGACACCAACCCTGGGGTTCCCATGGGTGTGCCGGGGGTTATCATTTTCTGACAATTAGAAAATTATTTAACAGCTCTTATATGTACCTCATTTCTCATCTGACGACCTCGATTGGAATCAGCACGTTTCTGAGACTACATCCAAAGCAACTAGGACATAAGGATTTCTTAGGCGTAATATGGCTTTTTGCTCCGAGGCAGAAGAGATGTTGCCTGCAAAACATTGGTTCGACCTCAACTGGAGTATGCAATCTGTTTGCCACCCACCCCCACCCCCACTCCCGGCGCCCCCTGAAACTCAGATTCAGTAAGTTGAGAAATTACAGAGGACAGCTGCTCGATGGACCTGCCGGCGACGGCGGAAAAAAGTAGTGTTGGCGATATGCTTGATGAGCTGGAATGGTCATCGCTGGAGACCCGGCGTTGAGCAGCCCTCTTTAACATTCTTTTATAAGATACTCTCTGACACAATATCTTTTAATAAAGACAAATACTTGACCCCTGTAACTAGATCAACTCAAACAAGGACATCAAAATCAAACAACAGTCAATATCGTAGGTACCAGGCATATAGTGATGCCCTGAAGAATTCCTTCTTTCCTAGAACTATTCCTCAGTAGTCTTCCCGCCTTTGTGGTAGATGCCAAAATTGCAGAGGCGTCGAAAGCCCGTATTGTATAGAAATGGACTCAGAGGTATGCGTTAGTATACCTCTGTAAACACATTGTAAATTGTTTTAAGCACTTATCCAGTGATTTTATGCTAAATTCTCAATTTAGCAAACCGCCTAATTGAAGTAATGGCCAAATGTGACCGGCTCAGTATATGAAGATCAATACTAGATGAGACTTTGCTGGAAACCAAATGATTTCACAACAACATAATCATCATAACCTGTGTTTAAAAACTATCAAGTGCCAAATTTATGCTTGCTCTTAAAAACTGATAAGGCACACGATGGCCGAAATGATACATATACACCGGGAAGATGAAATCTCGGGGGCTGAAACTGTTTTGGTAAAATAAAATATTATATAGAAATGTCCATGTGCATTATTAGTTGAACAGACATCGCTGAAATATCAAGCAAATGATCTTACTAAGTGTGAACACTTAATAATTTACAACATCCTGGAAGTTAAAAATTAGAGGCTAGTATGTTAAAATTTGCAACTTTCCAAGTCGGGTCAGAGCACGTCAGTCAAAACTTCGGAAAACACGAAACATTCTGTCTCGAGTTTGGTTTGAATGCAAATTCACTTAAGAAATGAATTCTATTTTTCTGCTGTTCATGAAAGTATAAAGCAGTGGGTAGCGTGCAAAGGAAATAAACCCCGAAGGGTTCATGTAAAAACTTTGCTAGCGACCCGCTGCCGTTCATACTTTCTTGAAAAGCAGAAAAATTAAGTTTGTTTTTTATATTTACATCCTTTGCCCCTCATCACTGGGCGAAAAATAATGCTTATAGGGCAAACTTTTAAAGCTGAGAAACATTTACACTCTGTTTTTCTACAAAGATCGGAACAACATTGACGACACCAACGCTCGTAGAGAACCATGGTTTAGAGTGACGTCATTTGACGTCAATGAAAATCATGTGACTCGATGTGTTCATGGAAGTATAAACTATATTGTTTTCTGCAGGTTTACATTAGACATTACACTGAAAATGTAAATATAGAAAACACTCGTCTTATGGGTACAGTTCTTATTTGACGTACAGTGACGCCCCGAACCCTGGGCCAGTGCAACGTACAGTGACCCCCGATCACTGGGCCAGTGCGACGTACAGGGAAACCCCGATCACTGGGCCAGTGCACGCAACATTTATTACTGTGTGTACAGTACGAAAACCTCAAATAACTCCCAAATGTACTACCTGGTAGTTTAGAACTTGGCCACATTGTAAGTACCGACTTGTTCATTTTTCTGAAACTGAAAATATGTTCCAGAACATTTCCATAAAGGAAAACAACTGCTTATTTTGCCTTTTTTCATAAAATAAAATCATATGCTGGCATAAATCGAGCGCTGCATCGGCTATCGCTTATGTCACACGTCTGTCATTAGGTAAATATAAAACTGGATACGTAAGTGTCAGTAAATAGGTAAACAAATCCTTCCAAAAGTAAAATATTTAGAAGGGTCAACAAAAATGTCCAGTTTCTGCCCTTTTTACTGGGCCAGAATGCAACTTCTGGAAATTCCGAGTATAGTGGTGGACAGAAATGGTGTGAATAAGCGTGGACTGAAATGGTGTGAATAAGCGTGGACTGAAAGGGTGTGAATAAGCGTGGACTGAAAGGGTGTGAATAAGCGTGGACTGAAAGGGTGTGAATAAGCGTGGACTGAAAGGGTGTGAATAAGCGTGGACTGAAAGGGTGTGACCAATAAATTGAATCAGATGTCAGTGTAGTTCGAACTAGTTGTGGAATGTGTGCTCAAACCCACCTCATGTCGATAGAGTGAGAAACCTTTATACATTAGAACTTTACCCGGACTACTTGAAGATATTCAGTTTCCACTGAGACAGATATTGTTTCCGGATTTTTTTTAATCTTCATTCCACCTATAAAGAAACCTCGGAGGAAAGTAAAGGTGACTATGAAACTACGAGGAAGGATGTTGTCTCATATCAATAGATGAGCCTTTGCTGGAAGCCAAATGATTTCACAAGAACACAATCAACATAACCTGTGTTTAAAAACAAAGGAAAAATACTTGAATGGTCATTCAAAGGAAAAATACTTGAATGGTCATTCAGATGCTCGGTCTGTCCAGGAGAGTATTAATTTGATAACTACTTTCATTCAAACTTCGGCCGAAAATCATATCCCCTCAAAAACTAGGAGGTCTGTATCTTCGATTCCTTGAACAAACCAGAGATAAGAAGAAAGATTCGCAAAAGGAATTGGATTCACGCTAAGGAAAAAAAAGACTCCGCGCTAATTTGGAAAATTTGAGACGAGAAATTAAGACTTGCATCAAAACTCAGCATTCTTTGTATGTGAACATCTTGGAAGATGATGTAAATAGGAATCCCAGAGACCTCAACAGGTATATATATATCCGGAAAAAGACAGGCAAGGTAAGGTAGCCCACCCCTAAATAAAAGAGGAGGGAATGGAGTTGTCTGAACTTGACTCTGAAAGGGCAGAGGAACTGGTTAGTTTTATTTTGCATTTCGAACCAGTCGTGGAATGTTTGCTCAAAACCAACTCATGTCGATAGAGTGAACACCAGTCAATAAAACTTAGTTCAAGGAAGTTCCATTGACTGGAAGATCGGCCCTTTTCATGGATGATGTTGTTGTGACATCCGGGGGAGTGATCAAGTTACTTAAAGGCTTTACATCTAAAGCTTTGGGACCTTTTGAGCTGCATCCTAGAGTCCTGAAGGAACTAGCAAATGAGCTAGGTCCAGAGTCTCTTGATATCCCGTAGAATGGCTTCTAGCGAACATTTGCCCACCTTTAAAAAAGGAGATATGACTCTTGCTCGTAATTATCGCCCCGTATCCCTGACATATGTTCCATGTAAACTGCTTGAACAGCATTAGTGCTCAAACATCATAGCCCACTTGGATGAAAATAAACTTTTGTCAGACAGACAACATGCATTCAGGAAAATGCATAGTTGTTTGATACAGAAAACAGCAAGTTGTTGTTAATGGTGAGTTTTCTGAGTGAGCTCCAGTTTTGTCAGTGGTCCGACAAGGGACTTTTCTTGGCCAACTGCTATTCTCACTCTACATTAATGGTATTTCAACTGACATTGACTCAGAAATAAGACTGTTCGCATACGACTCTGTTTGCTACCGGGAAATTCGAGATGCAGCAAACTCACTGAAACTTCAGAACGATATAGATAGATGGGCACAAACATAGAACATAAGAATTCAGCCCGTTAAATGCAATATTATGCAGTTAACTAGGAATAGAACCAATAAGGCTTCTTACACCTTAGAGCGAACCGTCCTCGAGAATGTGGATTCCATTAAATATCTTGGTGTGACAATCACGCACGATCTGAGATGGAATACATACATTAGCAATATCTATACTAAGGCAAATAGGACTCTTGGTTTCCTGAGGCGAAATAAGTGCACTCATGGTGTAAATGATAAATGAGGCAGCATTTAAAAAACTTGTTCGCCCAACCTTGGAATAGGTAGTTGTATCTGGGACCCATAAAGAGTTGTCCTTAATGAAGAAATTGAAACGTTCAGAATAGAGCTGCTATATTTGTTACAAGCAATAACTGCTTTGAAACTGGGAGTATCCCAAGAAAAGGAGAAGAGACAGTAGGCTCATACTATTATACAAAGGTCTTAAAGGTGCTGCCAGCATCCAACAGATGACCTTGTTCCCCCAGCTAAGCGCTGTAGAAATATCTTTTTTATTGGCGTCTCAAATCCTATCGCGAGAACTGACATTTACAAAAATTCCTTCTTCCCTCGGACCGTTAGAGATTTGATTGCCCTTCCCGATTCGATCATGAAGGTGCTTAGGATAGTGTAGCTGGGTTTACCTCTTTGGTGAGAGCTATGGACCAACTTCCCATATCAAAGGTCATTAACGTGTCACTAGTAACAATTCTGATTTCTGATTCTGCACAGTGCACATTTCCCTATAGTGTTTTCATTACAATATACACAAAATGACTGGGAAAACCAGTGCTTCAGCTGAAGTGCACGACCCGCCGGATGCTTTTAGCTTTATGAGTGTTACCATATATGGGTATGGCGGCCATTTTGGTCATGTGACCTGGACCTAAAACGGTTCCCCCAATAGATGCGGCTTATCGAAAGGAGCAAAAATATATCTTATACTTAAGTACTGTATTCTGAATCGTTTGCAGGATAAAATGCATTCTCACTTTTCCAATACAAAAGCATATGTGTCAAAGTTTGACCTAGGCACAAAGAAGGTCAAGGTCAACCCAGGGTCACCATTTTAGCAATTTGTGATGGGCCTACGTCCCAGATGCTATTTATCAAGTTTCGTGAAAATCTGCACAGTGGTTCTGGAGAAGACTATTTTTGAAGGGTTTTACCATATATGGCTTGGCGGCCATTTTGGTCATGTGACCTAGACCCCATGAGCAAATTTCGGTTTCCTCCATCCCATAGAGGCTCCATATGAAATTTGACTTCAATTGGCCCAACAATTTCCGAGGAGAAGCAGTTCGAAAATTTTCACATTTTTTGCCTTGGCGAGGCTATACTAAATGGAATGTAATATTTTGCAAGTTAGTTGGTTAGATCTTATTGATATCTATCAGTATGCCAAAAATTGTTTAAGTATTTCAAGCGGTTAAGTCACTATCACCAATTTTCACAAACGGGTTACGGACGGGCAGACAGACAGACCATATATGGCTTGGCGGCCATTTTGGTCATGTGACCTGGACCCCATGAGCACATTTTGGTTTCCCCCATCCCATAGAGGCCCCGTATGAAGTTTGACTTCAATCGGCCCAACTGTTTCCGAGGAGAAGCAGTTCGAAAATTTTCACATTTTTCGCCTCGGCGAGGCTATACTAAATGGAATATAATATCTCGCAAGTTCATTGGTTAGATATCATTGATATCTATCAGTATGCCAAAAATTGTTTAAATAATCCAAGCGGTTAAGTCACTATCACGGGTTACGGACGGACAGGTTACGGGTTACGGACGGACAGACAGACAGACCATATATGGCTTGGCGGCCATTTTGGTCATGTGACCTGAACCCCATGAGCATATTTTTTGGTTTCCCCCATCCCATAGAGGCACCATATTAAATTTGACTTCAATCGGCCCAACGGTTTCCGAAGAGAAGCAGTTCGAAAATTTTCACATTTTTCGCCTCGGCGAGGCTATACTAAATGGAATGTAATATTTCGCAAGTTCATTGGTTAGATCTCATTGATATCTAGCAGTATGCCAAAAATTGTTTAAATATTCCAAGCGGTTAAGTCACTATCACCAATTTTCACAAACGGGTTACGGACGGACAGACAGAATGACAGACTGACAGAATGACAGACTGACAGAATGACACGGTGATTTTAGGGCACTCTTAGAAATAAACCGACTTCAGTCGGTCGCTTTTTCTGCGGGTCGTGCAATAGGGAACAACGTGTTTGAAATTAGTGTCTATATAAAGGGTAGGTCGCACCTCAGTTTGAAACCTGTAGACATCCATCGTGAGGTAAGTGATATTTATGGGGATGACAAAATGTCTTAAAGGACGATTTGCAGGTGGATGGCTTAATTTAGGCGCAGGCAGCAGCATCTGATGCTGCTAACACAGGTCGCCCTGCAACAACAACTAAAAGCAATATAGAAAATATCCGCAATATCCTACATAAAGATATCCGACTTACAGTGCGACAATAAACTCGGTTGGTAAACTTGTTATTAGCAAGAGTTCATGGTATTTTAAAGAAGTATTTACAACTCATGAAAATAAATGCAAGGTGGATACCCGTTTCTTCACAACGAAGAAAAGAAGAGCAATGCAAACACAAGAGGGCCCACAGGGCCCTGGCTTGCTCACCTGTTTGTCACTGTCTCGAGTACTTTCTATTTTTAGCTCTGGTGGCCATCTTGTTCATCAGCAGAGTTATTTTAGCTTATTTGTTAGGGAGTAACCTAGGCAACATTCCTGTGAAGTTTTAATCAAATTGGCCTTAGGGTTTAGGAGGAGTTCACATTTGAATTAAATTTACAATATTTTTCTATTTTCAGCTCCGGTGGCCATTTTGTTCATCGGAGCAGGATCGTTTTAGCCTTTTTGGTAGAGGGTCATCTAAGCAACATTACTTCGAAGTTTGAATGAATTTGGCCCAAGGGTACAGAAGGAATTGTCGTTTGAAGATTTTTTTTTATTTTTAGCTCTGACAGACATCTTGTTCATTTGAGTGGAATGAGTTTTAACTATTTTGGTAGGGAGTCACCTAGGCAACATTCCGGTGAAGTTTTAAATCCAATTGGCCCAAGGCTTTAGAAGGAGTTCGCATTTGAAGCAAATTTACAGTATTTTTCTATTTTTAGCTCTTGTGACCATTTGTTAACCGTTTATGGTATTATCATCTACACAACATGATTCAAAAGTTAAAACAAGAGGGCCCAGAGGGCCCTGGTTCGCTCACCTGATCCAATGTGTAATAAGTGGGCCTCGGGCGGGGTCAATTCTGGCCCCAGGGCTATAATTTGAACAATCTTGGTAGAGGTCCACACGATGAAGCTTCATATCGAATATGAGAGACCTGGGCTTTGTGGTTTCAGAGAAGAAGATTTTAAAGGTTTACCCTGCATAAAGAAGTCTATGTAAAACAAGATTTTCCCTAAATAAGTCTATGTAAAACCAAAGGGCCCCGGAGCGGGGGCATTTTTGGCCCCAGGACTATAATTTGAACAATCTTGGTAGAGGTCCACTGGCTGAAGCTTCATCACAAATATCAAAGACCTAAGCCTTGTGGTTTCAGAGAAGAAGATTTTTAAAGATTTTCCCTATATAAGTCTATGTAAAACCAAAGGGCCACATGGCGGGGGGCATTTTTGGTCTCAGGGCTATAATTTGAACAAACTTGGTAGAGGTCCACTAGCTGAAGCTTCATAACAAATATCAAAGACCTAAGCCTTGTGGTTTCAGAGACGAAGATTTTTCAAGATTTTCCCTATATAAGTCTATGTAAAACCAAAGGGGCCCCGGAGCGGGGGCATTTTTGGCCCCAGGGCTATAATTTAAACAATCTTGGTAGAGGCCCACAAGATGAAGCTTCATATCAAATATCAAAGACCTGGGTCTTGCAGTTTCAGAAAAGACGATTTTTAAAGATTTTCCCTATATAAGCCTATGTAAAATCAAATGGCCCTGGGGCGTGGGCATTTTTGGCCCCAGCACTATAATTTGAACAATCTTGGTAGGGGTCCACTAGATGAAGTTTCATACCAAATAGCAAAGACCTGGGCCTTGCAGTTTCCGCGAAGAAGATTTTTAAAGATTTTCCCTATATAAGCCCATGTAAAACAAAAGGGCCACGGGGCGGGGGCATTTTTGGCCCCAGCACTATAATTTGAATAATCTTGGTACGGGTCCACTAGATGAAGCTTCATACCAAATATCAAAGACCTGGGCCTTGCGGTTTCAGAGAAGAAGATTTTTAAAGAATTTCCCTATATAAGCCTATGTAAAACCAAAGGGCCCGGTGCTGGGGCATTTTCGGCCCCAGCATAATAATTTGAACAATCGTGGTAGGGGTCCACTAGATGAAGCTTCATGCCAAATATCAATGTCCTGGGCCTTGCGGTTTCAGAGGAGAAGATTTTTAAAGATTTTCCCTATATAAGCCCATGTAAAACCAAAGGGCCCCGGTGCGGGGGCATTTTAGCTCCAGCACTATAATTTGAACAATCTTGGTAGGGGTCCACTAGATGAAGCTTCATACCAAATATCAAAGACCTGGGCCTTGCGGTTTCAGAGAAGAAGATTTTTAAAGATATTCCCTATATAAGCCCATGTAAAACCAAAGGGCCCCGGTGCGGGTGCATTTTCGGCCCCAGCACAATAATTTGAACAATCTTAGTAGGGGTCCACTAGATGAAGCTTCATACCAAATATAAATGTCCTGGGCCTTGCGGTTTCAGAGAAGAAGATTTTTTAAGTTTTCGATGAAAAAAAATCTATTTTTGGCTCCTGTGACCTATATGTGCAACGGACCGGGACCGTTTGAACAACTTTAAAAGGGGACCACCTAAAGATCATTCCTGTGAAGTTTGGTCAAAATCTGATCAGTGGTTTAGGAGGAGATGTCGTTTGAAGAAAAAGTTTACGGACGCAAGCACGCACGCACGCACACACGCACGACGGACGACGGACAAAAAGTGATCCCAAAAGCTCACCTTGTCACTACGTGACAGGTGAGCTAATAAAATAGGTCAAATGTCAAGGAAGAAGGTCAAAGATCATTTTATGTATGAATTGAAAGCCCTTGACGCAAGGAACCTACATGCCAAATATGAAGGTTGTATCTCAAATGCTTCAAAAGTTATGACAAAGTACATCAAAGGTCAAGGTCATGGGTCAAAAGTTTTGATTGGTTGAGAAAACCTTGTCACAAGGAACATACATGCCAAATATGAAGGCTCTATCTCATATGGTTCAAAAGTTATGATAAAGGAGGTCACAGGTCAAGGTCACAGGTCAAATCTTTATATGAGTGGGAAGCCCTTGTCACAAGGAACCTATATGCCAAATATGAAGGCTCTATCTCAAACGGTTCAAAAGTTATGACAAATTAACCTACCGATCTACTTTTAGATTTGACATGACCCATATTCGAACTTAACTGAGATATTGTCCAGATGATCATTCTGAGCAAGTTAAATGGTGATTTGACTAAAACTGTGGCCTCTTAGAGTGTTCAAAACGTTTTCTATGATTTGACCTGCTGGCCTACTTTTTGACCCGACATGACCCATATTCAAACTTGACCCAGATATTTTCAAGATGATAATTCTGAGCAAGTTTGATGATGATCGGACCAAAACTGGGACCTCTAGTGTGTTCACAAGGTTTTTCAACAATCGGACCTACTGACCTTCTTATTGACCAGACATGACCCATATTCGAAATTAACCGAGACATGGTCAAATGATCATTTTGAGCAAGTTTGATAATGATCGGACCAAAACTGTGGCCTCAAGTGTGTTCAGAGGGTTTTTCTATGATTTGACCTACTAACCTACTTTTTACCAGACATGACCCATATTCGAACTTGACTGAGATATTGTCAAGATGATCATTCTGGGCAAGTTCGATGATGATCGGACCAAAACTGTGGCCTCTAGTGTGTTCACAAGGTTTTTCTATGATTTGACCTGCTGGCCTAATTTTTGACCCGACATGACCCATATTCAAACTTGACCCAGATATTGTCAAGATGATAATTCTGAGCAAGTCTGATGATGATCGGACCAAAACAGGGACCTCTAGTGTGTTCACAAGGTTTTTCAACAATCTGACCTACTTACCTTCTTATTGACCAGACCTGACCCATATTCAAAATTAACCGAGACATAGTCAAATGATCATTTTGAGCAAGTTTGATGATGATCGGACCAAAACCGTGGCCTCAAGTGTGTTCAGAGGGTTTTTCTATGATTTCTAGAAGCCTTCGTGGTGCAGTAGTTACGCTACTCGCCTTGTAAATCAGGGATCGCAGGATCGATCCCGGGCTTCTCTAGACTTTCGGATGAGTCTTTAAACCGAGGTCCCGTCTCCGTATGACCTTAGCTGTTGGTGGGACGTAAAACAAAAACTCACTCACTCACTTTTCTATGATTTGACCTACTGACCTACATTTTGACCAGACATGACCCATATTCGAACTTGACTTGAGATATTGTCAAGATGATCATTCTTGGCAAGTTCGATGATTATCGGACCAAAACTGTGACCTCTAGTGTGTTCACAAGGTTTTTCTATGATTTGACCTACTGACCTACTTTATGACCCGACATGACCCGTATTCGAACTTGACCGAGATATTGTCAAGATGATCATTCTGGGCAAGTTTTATGATGCTCGAACCTAAACTGTTGCCTCTTGTGTGTTCAGAAGGTTTTTCTATGATTTGACCAACCGACCTACTTTTTGACCGACATAACCCATATTCGAGCTTGACCGAGATATTGTCAAGACTATCATTCTGAGCAAGTTTGATGATGATCGGACCAAAACTGTGGCCTCTAGTGTGTTCACAAGGTTTTTCTATGATTTGGCCTACCAACCTACATTGTTACCCGACATGACCCATATTCAAACGTGACCAAGATATTATCAAGATGCTCATTCTGAGCAAGTTTGATGATGATTGGACCAAACCTGTGGCCTCTAGTGTGTTCACAAGGTTTTTCTATGATTCCTACTGACCTACTTTATGACCCGACATGACCCGTATTCGAACTTGACCGAGATATTGTCAAGATGATCATTCTGGGCAAGTTTTATGATGATCGAACCTAAACTGTGGCCTCTTGTGTGTTCAGAAGGTTTTTCTATGTTTTGAGCAACCGACCTCCTTTTTGACCGACATGACCCATATTCGAGCTTGACCGAGATATTGTCAAGACTATCACTCTGAGCAAGTTTGATGATGATCGGACCAAAACTGTGGCCTCTAGTGTGTTCACAAGGTTTTTCTATGATTTGGCCTACCAACCTACATTGTGACCCGACATGACCCATATTCGGATGTGACCAAGATATTATCAAGATGCTCATTCTGAGCAAGTTTGATGATGATTGAACCAAACCTGTGGCCTCTAGTGTGTTCAGAAGGTTTTTCTATGATTTGACCTACTGACCTACTTTTTGACCCGACAACACCCATATTCGAAGCTGACTGAGATATTGTCAAGATAATCATTCTGGGCAAGTTTGATGATGATCGGACCAAAACCGCGGCCTCTAGTGTGTTCACAAGGTTTTTCTCTGATTTGACATACTGACCTACTTTTTGACCCGACATGACTCATATTCGAACTAGACCGAGATATTGTCAAGATAATCGTTCTGAGCAAGTTTGATGATTATCGGACCAAAACTGTGGCCTCAAGTGTATTCACAAGGTTTTTCAATGATTTGACCTACTGACCTACTTTGTGGCCCGACATGTCCCGTATTCGAACTTGTCCCAGATATTGCCAAATCGATCATTCTGAGCAAGATTGATGACGATCGGACCAAAACTGTGGCCCCTAGAGTGTTCACAAGGTTTTTCTATGATTTTGACTACTGACCTACTTTTTGACCCGGCATAACCCATATTCGAACTTGACCGAGTTATCGTCAAGATGATCATTCTGAACAAGTTTGATGGCGATCGACCCAAAACTTTGGCCTCTAGAGTGTTCACAAGGTTTTTCTTTGATTTGACCTACTGACCTACTTTTTGACCTGCCATGACCCATATTCGAACTTGACCGAGATATTGTCATGATTATCATTCTGACCAAGTTTGATGATGATTGGCCCAAAACTGTGACCTCTAGTGTGTTCACAAGAAAAGTTTACGGACGCACTGACGCACGCACGCACGCACGACGGACGACGGACAAAAAGTGATCCCAAAAGCTCACCTTGTCACTACGTGACAGGTGAGCTAAAAAGGTATCTAAAATATTGCAAAAAAGGTTTCGACAATTTAGTCACTGGTGTTGAGACCTGGGTTTGAAACGGCTCCAGACTAACTTTTTATGCAATGTCGGTTGGTGCCTGATGTTCCGTCTCTGGTCGGGCCAATAAGAGTCCAACTGTTGGTTTTCTTTTGCTCCAACATGTCAGTTCTTTCATGCTGTCGAGTCCTCGTCGTTGTTTCATCTCTGTATTCGCCCCCCCCCCCCCCCCCACACACACACCCAGTAAAAGAAAAAAAAAAACAAGAGGCCCAAGGGCAACTACGCTCACCAGAGCTCAGGGGAGGCAAAGCCCACTGGCAGACATGTATTTTAAAAGAAATATATATGTTTTAGGGGTGGGATCTGTAAGGTTTCCTAGATATTGGGCCTTTTATGAAGTGGATGGGGGTGGGGCAAGGCCCCGACCCATCCCCGAGCCCATAGGTTGGTGTCACTGAATGCGTCTTATCATAAGGAACAAGAATATATATGGTTTAGGGTGGGGATCTGAATGGTTTCTCATATATATTGCCTTTTATGAAGTGGAGGGGCTGGGGCAGGGCCACAGCGCATCTCTGGGGGACCCCAGCTTGGTGTCACTGAATGTGTCTTATCATAAGGAACAAGAATTTATATGGTTTAGGGGTGGGGATCTGTACGGTTTCCGAGATATTGGGCATTTTATGAAATGCAAGGGTCGGGCATGACCCAGGGCACCCTAGGGGATCCCAATATTGGTGTCACCGAATGTCCCTAATCATAAGGAACATGAATATGTATGGTTTAGGGGTGGGGCTCTGAACAATTTCTCTGATATATGACCTTTTGTAGGTTGAGGGTTTGAACATGGCCCCGGCGCACCCAAGCAGAACCCAAGGTTAGTGTCACTGAGTGTGTCTTATCATAAGGAACTAGAGTATATATGGTTCAGGGGTGGGGATCTGTAAGGTTTCAGAGATATATGCGGCGTTTTTTATGAGGTGGAGGGGGTGGGGCAATCCCGGGCCTCCCAGGTTGGTGCCACTGAATGCGTGTTATCATAAGGAACAAGAACATACATGTATAAGATTAAGGGATGGGGATCTTAATGGTATATTAAAGTGGATGGACTTAGGCAGGGCCCCGGCGCATCCAAGGGGGCACCAGGTTGGTGTCACTGAATGTGTCTTATCATAAGGAACAAGAATATATAGGGTAAGGGGTGGGGATCTGTAAGGTTTCCGAGATATTGTACCTTTTTATGAAGTGGAGGGGGTGGGGTAAAGCCCCGGTGCACCAGGGGCCCTCAGGTTGGTGTCACTGAATGCGTCTTATCATAAGGAACAAGAATATATATGGTTAAGGGGTGGGGACCTTAATGGTTTCCGAGAAAGTGTACTTTTTATGAAGTGGAGAGTGTGGGGCAGGGCCCGGGCGCATCCAAGGGGACCCCAGGTTGGTGTCACTGAATGTGTCTTATCACAAGGCCAAGAATATATATGGTTTAGGGGTGGGGATCTGTAAGGTTTCCGAAATATTGGGCCCTTTATGAAATGGATGTCGTAGGTCAAGGCCCCGGCGCATTACGGGGGCCCCCAGGTTGGTGTGAATGGATGTGTCTTATCATAAGGAACAAGAATATATATGGTTTATTTGTGGGCCCTCAGGTTGGTGTCAATGCGACTGATCATAAGGAACAAGAATATATATATATGGTTAAGGGGTGGGGATCTTAATGGTTTCTGTGATATTGTGCCTTTTATGAAGTGGAGAGGATGGGACAGTACCAGGGCGCATCCAAGGGGCCCCAGGTTGGTGTCACTGAATGTGTCTTATCATAAGGAACAGGAATATATATGGTTTAGGGGTGGGGATCTGTAAGGTTTCCGAGATATTGGGCCTTTTATGAAGTGGAGGGGGTTGGGCAAGGCCCCGGAGCATGCCCGTGGCCCCCAGGATGGTGTCACTGAATGCGTCTTATCGTAAGAAACAAGTATAATATGGTTAAGGGGTGGGGATCTGAATGGTTTCTGAAATATATGGCCTTTATGAAGTGGAGTGGGTGGGGCAGTACCCCAACACAACCCCGGGGCCCTCAAGTTGGCATAATAGCATATGGCTGAGAAAAGTTTACTCATTAAACATTTCTATAAAAGTTTTGTCAAAATATCTGCAAAGACTTGGAAGTAAATGCCATTTTCCAATTTTCTTGGAAACTCTAAGTTGCCATAGCAACCAAACTAATGAGCCGAATTTCATAAAAAAAAACACACACACACACACACAAAATTTCAATCCCCCCAACCCAAGTGTGCTACAGATGAAATTTGGGCCCAATAGGCCCAGTGGCTTCAGAGGAGATGTCGTTCGAATGTGTTGACGCCAGACAACGCAGACGCAGATGACGCAGACACAGACGACGACGGACAATGTCCATTCTACTATAAGCTCCTCGGAGCCTTCGGCTCTGTTGAGCTGAAATAACAGTTCAAAGACGGTTCTTCTGTAGTAGTTTATTATTGTTATAGCTCGTCTTTACTTGTTTGTATTGTATTGCTTAAATATATTTTTGGATAGCCGTTTAAGGGGAATGGGAACACCTTCAGGGGAGGCAACTCTTGCAAAAGTATTTTTGTCTCCCATGTCAATGGGGGTCTACTCTTAAAGGAAAGAATTTGCTCTTTAGGAGCAAATTCTTTCCTTCAAGAGTAGACCACTTTTTCTGTGGGACAGGGCTTATAGAAAGGCGAAAAGGAAGTGCCGAAAGTTGTCTCCCTTTGAAAAATGGCGGAAAAATCAGCCAGGTGTTCCCATTCCCTTAAAGTAACTGTCATTTTACCTTTCCGCTTGTGACTTTTTTTATTAAGGTAAAGATATTTTTGTTTGTGTTTCTTTTCCTTGTTGTCTAGGGTGGGAGGTGTGAGATGATGGTACCGATTCATGATCACTGCCTTCATTTCTATTTTACTACTTTGAACCAATACGGGGAGTGTTCCAACCAAATTCGGGCTACAAAAAAAAATGCGATATGTGCAACTGTTGCCAAAAGAGCACGACGGTAAAGAAGAGTTTGTATGTGATTTTCTTCAATACTAAGGGTCCAGTTATGCAAATTCCAGTGCCAAATGGCAGAGCAGTCCACAGCAAAGTTCTATAAAAATATTCTACTATGCAAACCGAAGAAGTACAAAGAAAACCCGTTCCCCCAAACAGGACTTAAGCACTTCAGACGTTTGCATGATATTGCATCGCTCACACAGTATACCTTGTGACCGAGGTTTTAGAGTCATAGAAGGTGACCGTCTTACCGCAGCCTACATTTTCATTAGACCTGGTCCCTGCGACTAGATCTAGTTTCTAGTTCCAAAACTTAGCTATCATCTTATCTGGAAACAGTTACACTTTGAGAAATGCCCTTGGATCTGCGGTGTATCAGTATCTGATGGTGGTGTCCCCATTGAAGAGTATGAAAACGGCTTCCAAAAGTGTATTGACCGGCTAAAAAGGTGGATTCAGGTATATCGGAGAGTATTTTTAAGGGAAGAGCACGTAAAAAGAACAACTTTAGACTTCATTTTGATTTTTATTCGTATACTATGGGTATAAGACATCAAAGTACTGATAGTACTGAGGAAAGTTGCTTTATGAGGCTCTGTCTGTTTTAATTCGAGTTTAACGGCCAAGTCAACTCTATTTAGGTCCTTTCTGAGCTGGTAAGTTTACCTATCCACACTTTTCCTGGGCAGGCTTATAAGCCGTTAACCAGTACAGTGCACATTCTTTCGCCAGAAATCCACAATTGCCTTTCTTGAATCAGCGGAATGGAGAGAATGACCGTAGAAAAAATTTCATGATCAATCTCCACGAAAGGATGTTGCCGACCTCGGCAAGTATCGAACTGCGTCCTCCTGATCACCAGTCAGATGCGCATCCGACTGAGCTACCGAGTGCGGCTCTTATCGCTGTGAGGTGAGAGTGTTATGTCAAGATGGTAACCCGTAGAAACTATATGGACTGGACTCATGTGTTGGGTTAGGTAAACAGTGTAGCCCCTGATCAGATGCCAAGGAAGCCGCGTCCTCCTTATCATCAGTCAGACGCGCATATGGCTGAGCTACCGTGATTTATGAGGCAAAATTACAAACAGTGTCAGTGTAAGATCAAGTAGTACGGCCAAGGTCCCAGATGTTTAAAATGACAAAGTCGAGAAAGAAGTCTTACCAAATCTGACGAAGAAAAAGTGCTTTTCCCTCCGCTAAAATTTCTCACGGGCAAGTGTGGATATGAAATGGAGAAAAGTTCCACTATGGCAAGTCCGACGAAAACAAAAATCGTTAAAGCCTTTTCATTTTTTATTTCTACATTATAAGCTAACAGTGTAGACCCTGATCAGACACCGCGTTTACCGAACGCCGACTTTGACTGATGCGTATAAAAACGTTATTCCTACTAGTAGGGTATTGAGAAGCATATTTACCAATAAATGCAAATCGTCCTAGTACTGGTACGTTTGGAAACTGTGAAGACCCTGATCAGAGGCCACAGAATGCGGGTATTTAACCCTTTCAACCCTGTAGACTGGTGCAAACCTTGCATATCCTGATGAGACGACACGAAACGTGCAACCTCGCCAGGATCTACCTATATATTATTTGCCAGCATGTAAATGGACTGTACAAAAATAAACCCTTTCTATAAGAAGAAATACACCAAATAGCAAAGCTAGAAAAGTCCTGTTAAGAAACTTAGGGGTGAAAGGGTAAAATTTCAATGACAGCGAGTAGGAAAATAGTTCCGGATATTGTTTACATCCAGCGCCAAATTATTTGTAAACTTTAATAATCATGCTAAAATGCTTATCAAGTATTTCGAAGTGTTCATCCAGCAACTGGCATGTTGAGGCGTAAGGACTATTTTTATAAAGTGAATGAAGAAGCGGAAGCGCGTGGTAGGTCCAGTACCGGATATAGAACTACACTGACATAGAAACTTGATTTTACAAATCAACTTTCAATAAAGAAACATTAACTCTTGTCCTGCTGAGCCCGGATATGCCTTATTTTTCAAACAATGCAGATCCAGAAGCCATCTGATCAGGATCTACATTGTTTGCCATTCAGATTGTGAATTTGTTGCAATAACTTGCATCAAGTAATCTGATTGGGTGATAATCGGTAGTGAGTGTGGCAGATTAAAATATTCAGCAGGAAAAGGGTTTACTTATCATCATTTGTCCACTATCTTAACCGAGAGGATGTGGGTTGTGAGAACAACACTGAACATCTTATTCAACACGATCCTTATCTTTGACCAGTATGGGCACCAAGGTGTGCAATAGTAAGGGCTGGCTAACCGGAGCAGAAAAGATAATCGATTATTAGTCCTGTCATTGCGATCGATAATCGATTAGTAATCTCAAAGGTTTTTGTCATAATTTTACCTATCTGGCTTTCTGTCTGAGCATGGCTCTTAACATATGTTGCACTTTACCATTGGTATCTTTGAACAGACAGGCCTGAGCAAACAGTGTATACCCAGATGAGACGCCGCAAAATGCGGCGTCTCATCAGGGTCTGCACTGTTTGCCACTCATCCAGCTATTTTAGGCATACCTTTGAGTAGTAAAGTGTACCTATCAAGTAATCGATTAAAAGCAAATCAGAAATGATAATCATTTTTGTGGAATGTATCGATCGATTATACGATTAATCGTGTCAGCCTTAGCAATAGTATTCATTGGTCCCTGAAAATGTTTATATACCTGGCTGAAGGTTGTCAGTGGCTGTCACAGCTCTTCCATACTCGGTAAACTCAACTCGCACTGGATACTCCCGAGTTAGTGGGCCGTAAATTCTCTTCACGCGAACTTTCTGGAACAGTGTTTCAGCTTCAATGTCTCGACCGCCTGGAGCCATTTTTGTTGCTTTCCGCAGCCAGAATTCCGCCATTACTGGAAGTTCGAATCCCGCAAGTATGGTTCCTATATTTAAAGATCAAAAGAACAATATTTAGTCGACACATGGCAAATCCTACAGTAAGACCGGTACGACCATCAAAGACTCAGACCAGCCTGTACACCAATCCAGTCTGACCAGAGTCATCGCTTGTTGCTTTTGGGGTAATACCACAAAAATACGCCTGTATAATTTTGATCCCTTTATCTCCACTTTAGGTAGTAAAACTGGAATTTACAGGGGTATGCATGATTTTTCTTATTTCTGTTCAAAATTACAGATTTTTGGTATAATTGAGACAAACTAATTTGTCTTCAGACAGTACAAATAACAGCCGTAGCATTTGTTTGTTTTGAATTGGAGTTTAACGGCTCAGTCAACACTATTTAGGTCATTTTTGAGCCGGTCAGTTTACCTATCCATGCTTCCTATACGTAAGCGGTTAACATGTACAGTGCACATCTTTTGCCAGAAACTGACATCTGCCCTTCCTGAATCAGCGGAAGGGAGAGGATGACCGGAGAAAAGATTTCATGATCAATCTCCTCGCAAGAATGTTGCCGACCCCGGCAGGTATTAGTTTAGTCTTTTCACAATCTTCAATGCGCTTTATTGAAGTATTCTACATGCTGTTAGAGAAGGCTATATTTAAAGCTTTTTGTAAAATATTCGGAACGAATTAAATTGCAAAGGACGCATTGTTTACCAAGACAATATATATAACAGTTTGCTTTGTTTTGTCGGACTGTATTTTTAATTTTGGACTAGTCCGCATTTTAGGTAAATCGCCTTCAGTTGGGATTTTATATTGGGCGATATAGTTTTACTGAGGATCGTACTGCATCATATTTACCACTTGGCCACGCCTTCTACATAATGGCATTATCAAAAGACGTATTTATAATTTTGAAATCCTGTGGAAAAAAAATCCGAAAGCTGCTTCCCCTAAAACATGGAATAGTCTTGTCACGCTTGAACGTTGAACTCAAAGGTCGTTGATAAACTATACAGAAGTCAGCGGGCAACATTCACAGGTTATTGACATATTATGAAATAGTCGGCACGAGTTCATGTGGAGAATGACGCACGAGCTGGCGTATAAAATCACAATATTATGGAACTCGGGGAAGGGACATGCTGGTTTTATTTTTAAGCTGTCTGCACAAGATAACATCTTGCGCGCACAAGATTATACCTTGTTCGCACGTTCTGACAACATAACAACTTGTCTGCACAACATAATATCATGTCCAACCAACATATTATCTTGTATTATCTTGTTTACACGTACCCAACTTATTATTTTATTCGCACAATACCCAACTTATTATCTTATTCGCAAAACAGTATATCTTGTTCGCATAACTTATAACTTGTCCGCATAACATAATACCTTATATTATCTTTCTTGTTCGCACTCAAAGTTATATACGCAAAAGCTCTTACACTGCTCATGTGCATGTGACTATCTCTTAACAATTAAGTATAATGAAGCGCAAATTAAATATAAACAGAGCGCAAAAAAAAGGTCCCACGAGTTCTAGTTCACCGACGTTAGTCTGTCCGCCCGTAGACAAAACTTGTCTCCGCAACTTCTACTACAGTTTTACTGGGATTTTGATGAAATTTTCCAGTTATTGTTCCCATGACCTGAAGATGATCATATTTTATCGAGGTCTTTCTTGACTGATTTTTACCAGAGTTATGAGCATGCATAAGGTGGAGTGGATAGCTTGAGCTATTTTGGTTGAGAGTGACCTAAGGAACATTTCTGTGAAATTATTTCAAAATCAGTCTACCTATTTAGTAGCAGAAGTCATTTTAAAGCTTGTTTTTTGTTTCGTTTCGGTGGTTGTTATGTTCATTATAGAGCGAAACTATTTTGAGCAATTTTGTCATAGGGTCACCCATGGAACATTCCTTCCGAATTGTATTCTTTCTTAGGATGAAGTCTTTCAAAAGTTCCCTTCCACAGAACTGACTTGTATGTTACTACCTGGGCACCTTCTGAACAGTGAGGGTCAGGTCCTAGTGCATTGAGATGAATTTGCTCAGTCTAACTTACAATGCCTCGTTTTGACAAGGGGGAGTGGGGGGGGAGGCATAAGATGCTAGACGTATGAGTCAGTGGTTCCCTTTGATAAAACAGAGCTGACTTGCATGTCACCATCTGGAGTCAGGTCCTAGTGCATCAGAAGGAGATGAAGCGGCTCAGTCCTACTAATAGTGTCACATGGTGGCAAAGGGAGGGGTGGTAATGGGTCAGCGGTTCCCTTTGACAATACAGGGCTGACTTTTATGTCACTGCCTAGGTACCTTGTGGACATTCGCGGTCAGGTCCTAGTGCACCAGACAGGCCCATTTTTGATCCCATGATGTTATAATTTGGACAATCTTGGTTGAGGGCAACTAGAGGAAGCTTCATTCAAAATATCAAAGACTTCTGGTTTCAGAAGAGAAGGTATTTAAAGATTTTCCCTATGTTAGTCTATGTAAAACCAGTGGGCCCTGGGGTGGGGCCATTTTTGACTCCAGGGCTATGATTTGAATAATCTTGGTATAGGTTACCCACATGAAGCTTCAACCAAAATATCAAAGACCTGGGCCTTGTGGTTTCAGAGAAGAAGTTTCCATATATGTCTATGTAAAACAGGTGGGGTCTGGGGCGGGGCCACCTTTGGCCCCAGGGCTATAATTTGAACAACATAGTAGAGGTCCACCAGATGAAGCAACATACCAAATATAAAGGACTTGGCCTTCTGGTTTCAGGGTTTCAGACAGGAAGATTTTTTAAAGGTTTTCCATATATAAGTCGAAGAAAAACCAGTGGGCCCCGGAGCGGGCATTTTGGACCCAAGGGCTATAATTTGAACAATCTTGGTGTAGTAGTCGCAGATAAGATTGACTAGGCGGAGCTATCGTTTGTACCTGCCTTTGGAATGTTCTATTAACAAAAAGGTAAACCATATCACCCGACTGTGTGAATTCAACTGTAACACAAACAAGGCTGTGGCTATATAGCCATTTGGTCCGCTTGCAAAAAGCATAGGAAAGGCACTCTACCGAATCTTCTGGTGGACTCAGCGAATTTGACACTCGTATATTGACAACACCTGAATAACTCCGCCTAGTCAATCTTATCTGCGACTACTATAGAGGCCTGCTAGATGAATCTTTACATCAAATATCAAAGACCTGGGCCTTGCGGTTTCAGAGAAGAAGATTTTCGCTTTATTAGTCAGTGTGAAACCAAAGGGCCCCGGGGCGGGGGTATTATTGCCCATGGGCTATAATTTGATAGAGGTCCACAAGACGAAGCTTCATACTAAATATCAAACACCTGAGCCTTCTGGTTTCAGAGAAGAAATTTTTTTAAAGGTTTTCCCTATAAAAGTCTAGGTAAAACCAAAGGGCCCCGGGGCGGGGGCATTTTTGTCCAAAGGGCTATAATTTGAACAATATTGATAGAGGTCCACTATATGAAGCTTCACACCAAATATCAAAGACCTGGACCTTGGGGTTTCAGAGAAGAAGATTTTTTTACGATTTTTCCTATATAAGTCAATATAAAATCAAAGGGCCCCGGACGGGGGCATTTTTGGCACAAGGGCTATAATTTGAACAATACTGATAGAGGTCCACTAGGTGAAGCTACACACCAAATATCAAACACCTGGGCATTGCGGGTTTCAGAGGAGAAGATTGTTTTTAAGATTTTTCCTATATTGATCAATGTGAAACCAAAGGGCCACGGGCGGGGGCAATTTTGGTCCCAGGGCTATAATTTGAACAAACTTGATAGAGGTCCACAAGACAAAGCTTACTACCAAATATCAAACTCCTGAGCCTTCTGGTTTAAGACAAGAAGATTTTTAAAGGTTTTCCCTATATAAGTCTATGTAAAACCAAAGGACCCCGGAGCGGGCAGAAGATTTTTAGCTCACCTGGGCTGAAGGCTCAAGGGGAGCTTATAGTATAGTGGGTCCTCCGTCGTCCGCCCGTCGTCCGTCCGTCCGTCCACACTTTTGAGCAGCTATATCTCTGCAGCCTGCAGGCTGATCTCAGTCATTTCTCATCTGTAGCATACCTCTGGTGGGGCATTGATGACATAAGCTTTTTTTTTGAAATCGCATGAAAACTTTGGTTGCTATGGCAATCACAAGGTCCCATACACTTACAATGGGAAAATGCTTGTCATCACCGTAGCCCCTTCAGTTTTGATCGGATCTTTCTGAAACTTATATAAAATGTGGCTGGGGATAAAACCTCGGATGAGTTCGAAAACCGGCCAAGTCGGCCCATTTATCATAGAGTTCCGTCCCTTTGATTGCTGAAAATGCCGATTTTTGACCTTGTCATCACCGTAGCCCCTTCAGTTTTGATCGGATCTTTCCGAAACTTTAATGTAAGGTGACTGGAGATCAAATCTCGGATTAGTTCGAAAACCGACCAAGTCGGCCCATTTATCTTAGAGTAACGTCCCTTTGATTGCTGCAAATGCTAATTTTTGACCTTGTCATCACCGTAGCCCTTTCAGTTTTGATCGAATCTTTCTGAAACTTATATGTAAAGTTGCTGGGGATAAAATCTGGGATGAGTTCGAAAACCAGCCAAGTTGGTCCATTTATGACAGAGTAACGTCCCTTTGATTGCTGAAAATGCTGATTTTTGACCTTGTCATCACCGTAGCCCTTTCAGTTTTGATCGGATCTTTCTGAAACTTATATGTAAGGTGGCTTGGGATAAAACCTCGGATTAGTTCGAATACCGGCCAAGGTGGCCTATCTATCATAGAGTTAGGTCCCTTTGATTGCTGAAAACATTGATTTTTGACCTTGTCATCACTGTAGCCTTTTCAGTTTTGATCTGATCTTTCTGAAACTTATATGTAAGGTGGCTGGGGATAAAACCTTGGATGAGTTCAAAAACCGGCCAAGTAACCCCATTTACTATATATTTATGTCCCTTTGATGGCTGAAAATGTCTATTTTTGACATTGTCATCACCGTAGCCCCTTCAGTTTTGATCAGATCTTTCTGAAACTTATATGTAAGATGACTGGGGATAAAACCTCAGGTGAGTTCGAATACCGGCCAATTTGGCCCATTTATCATAGATTTACGTCCTTTTGATTGCTGAAAATGCTGATTTTTGACCTTGTCATCACCATACCCCTTCATTTTTGATCGTATCTTTCTGAAACTAATATGTAATGTGGCTGGGGATAAAATCTTTTATGAGTTCGAAAACAGGCCGAGTCAGCCTATTTATCGTAGAGTTATGTCCCTTTGATTGCTGAAAATGTTGATTTTTGACCTTGTCATCACCGTAGCCCCTTCACTTTTGATCAGATTTTTCTGAAACTTATATGTAAGGTGGCTGGGGATGAAACCCCAGATGAATTCGAAAACTGGCCAAGTCGGCCGATTTATTTTAGAGTAACATCCCTTTGATTGCTAAAAATGCCAAATTTTGACCTTTCCTCCCTGTAGGTAACAGGACACTTCGGCCCCAAAACCACCTCGGCCCCTAGACACTTCGGCCCCAAAACCACCTCGGCCCCACATAAAATTGAAACCCTAGACAGGTCGGCCCCTGGACACCTCGGCCCCAAAATCACCTCGGCCCCATATACCTAGACACTTCGGTCCCACTATGCTTCTCACGGGGCTTCCACTTAAATAGGAGATCGGGTTGGATGCCCGATGAGGTTTTTGTTTTATTTTATTGCTGATTTGATTATTTTGATAGGGAGCCAAGAATATTTGATCCTATATTATATATATTTAGTATATATTATAACGTTACTAAATAGAAAATCTATATGCCCATTTAAGAAGAATGGAAGATACATTTGAAAATCCCCCTCTTTTATTTCAATATATAATTCTAATTGCATTGCGGCATTCTTTAAAGATAAATATAATGACAGGCTCTTTTTTTTTTTTTTTTTTTTTTTTTTTACTTTTCTGCTCTTTTGACAATATTTCACACCTCTAAAATACTTTTTAAATAAATTTCAATAAGAATATGAAACCTAATTATCCTTATTAATTGGATGGAAATCTGAATGGATTGTCGGATGTATGTATTGATGGATAGACGTACGGACGTATTTTCGGATATGGCTCGGGTCACATGTGAGACGCCAAGTTCTTCACTGGTAGGTCAGGTGGTTTTTCTCCGGGTACTCCGGTGTTCACCCACCTCTGCCTCTGATTAACGATCAGCTCGATATAAGTGAAATATTTTTTTTTTTAATTTATTCATGAATCATCTCACATAAATATAAATATCACTACAACCTATGATTATGAGCATACAAGCATTAGCTTTCACCATTTTCTAAATATTATCAGTAATCTTTTTTTTCCAACTATTACTATCACTACTACTGCTGATAATACTAATATAATAGCTATAAAAAATAACAGCAAGAAATATGTAACGGAGTAGGTGTTGAAAGCTTGCACTTCCAGACATACATAGCTATTTCTTATAAGCGGTACCGTACAATTTTATAAAAAGGTATCAATATCAATAAATCTTCCATTTAAATTGTACCAGATGTCAGCCTACAGGGTATCAAGACGGTGCACCCTCAAACAGCCACTCCGCCCCACATCTCCTTGTTCAGTCAGCTATTCTAAGCATATCACGAAACATGTCTATATAAATATTGTCCCTTGAAACACCCACCATTATAGAGTAAGCAGAGATTAACAAGGGTATATATTATTATTCATCGAGGTGGTACAGACGAGTGCCGATAATCTACACCCCAAGCCGTAACACTAATGAAATTAAACTTTTTATCTATGTTTGTTTTTTCGGGGGTAACATTTTTATTATATTTATATAGGCATGCCTACGAAATAAGCTCATATTCCAGCTCTAGTTTTATTGTACTGTGTAGCTCACATCATATACATGGTATTATAATCATGTGAGGGTTTCAAATTTTCTACAGAAATACTAAAAAAAAAAAAAAAATAATACTAATAATAATACTAATAATAATAATAATAATAATAATAAAACATCCATAAATCTTCCCTTCAAACTATTAACTTTTACTACAAGCATTATTGGACCTGGTTCCCGTCACCATTTCTCCTGCCTACCTCCCCAAGCTTCTCTTTGCGTAAATAAAAACAAGCTAGTAGATAAACTTCCAAGTGTTTGGCTCATTTTGTCTATAAAATGCCCAGATATATAAAATATTTGCCAATTCACCATTCACTAAACAGAGTTATCTTCAATCTTGCTCCTCAGTACTATTGAAGAACTCATCAAGACAGTCATGCTTCCACTGAAAAATAGTTGTATAATGGGCCCCATATAGAGAAAAAGTTACCAATATTATTATTTATAAAACCTATATATTTTTCACACTGAAATTTCCTTTTAAGCTGCGAAATGAATACATCCAGGTTGAGTTCGTCGTTTACAAATTTATTTTTGTAAATGTATTGCTTTGCTAAAACCGAAATTAATGACAATAGTTTATTTTTATTTTGGTTTGAGAAAATGATGGCTTTACTACTTAAATCGAAGTTCAGATTTGTGCGCGCAAGTATCCATACTCTCAAAAGCTGCCAAAATCTATTCACTTTTTCACATTCTGTAAATAGATGCAGGATAGTTTCCGCCTGATTCGCACAGTATGAACATTGATTTTCATCTATTTTCTTTATTCTGTGTAAAAAGGATTTAGTAACTAAAATTTTATTTGTAAGTTTAAACTGGAAGTCTTTTAGCGTCGCTTCTTTGAGATCTTTGACCACTAAATTATAACACATTAAATCATCCGATGAGATATTTCCTAATTCCCGTTCCCATTTATTTGAAAAGATAATTTCTTTAGTCCCAACCATTATGTCATAAAACCTCCTGCACCCTTTCTTGTCTTTTACTAAGTTTTGAGTATATATACTGCATGTTGTATTATAAGCATCCATAATGCAAAACGGTTTATTTTCATTAATCGTATTTTTCCACTGATTAGGGATTTTAGCTATTAATGCTTTGTAATAAGTGAAATAATTTTGATAGGGCCGTAAAACCAAAAAAAAAAAAAAAACCTTCCTCGGTTTCGTCAATCATGGTGATGGTGGGGGGTAATCTTATTTTTGTTAACATATTTATTTATTTATTAAATTATTTATTTATTTCTCCGGCCTCGGTAGCTAAGTCGGATGCGCGCCCGACTGGTGATCAGGAGGACGCGGGTTCGATACCTACTGGGGTCGACAACATTCTTTCGTGGAGATGGATTATGAAATATTTTCTACCGTCATTCTCTCCCTTCCGCTGATTCAAGAAGGGCAGTTTTCACTTTCTGGCGAAAGCAATGTACACTGTACTGGTAAACCGCTTACGTATACGCCTGCCCAGGAAAAGTGTGGATAGGTAAACTGACCGGCTCAAAAATGACTTAAAATAGTGTTGACCGGGCCGTTAAACTCCAAAACAAACAAACACTTCATTTATGTATTAGGTAATTATCAGTGTTTAGGTTCACTGAACTAGAACTTCCTCGTAACTAAACCAATTAATATAATGTATGCATGCAATTCAAAAACTGCATGAAAAACGGTGCGGATCTGGTTCAGAGGGCAGAAGCAATCTGATCAGGACCAACATTGTTCACAAAGATAAGGATTATCGTGTTCAGCACGATAAGGGTTAATGAATTTCAGGTTAGTACACTATTTAGCTGGCATGAACAAACAAAAAGTTTTACAAGAACAATTATTGACTTAGATTAGTAAAGGGTGAAGCTCAATAAATAACCAGACGTTACTAATCCCTTTTCCCCAATAAACAGACCATTGTTATCAATTTTCACACATTTGATAGTCATTTTAGCTCATACAGTAACGAGTATATTGTATACTTTATTTATTTATCTATTTATTAGTCACATTTCTGCTGATTCAAATTACTTGATACATGTATAGTATATGTAAATATTAGTGGCAAACAGTGTAGATCTGGATGTGCACTGTGTACAAAGTCTTAACTGCTCGTATTTTTGTAAGAATTGCTCAATATGTTTCCATTGTTATCAATTTTCACACATTTAGAAATTCCTATTTGATTGTCATTTCAGCTCATATTTAAAGACGGCCAGTAACAAGTATACTGTATACTTTATTTATTTATTTATTTTTTAGTCACATTTCTGACTATCAGCCCCTCAAATTACTTGATACATGTATATTGTATTCATTTAAAATTCGCAAACTGAATGACAGTGTAGATCCAGATCAGATGGATCTGGGTGTACACTGAGTGCAAAGTCTTCATGACCCTATATATTTTTGTAGAAAATGCTCATTGACTATCAGTATCAAATATTCACAATTAGAACAACCCGCCAAACCCCACTTTTAATGATGCTGACTCAAGCTCAACCTCACGGTTGAATGGGGATTAGCTGTCCTTCAGAGTGTCTTCTTGTTGTAATAGTCTAAGTTAACCTGAAACTGTCGTGTATGCGTTGTTATATTAATTATAAACGTCCCATTGGTTATTTTTTGTATATGAAATAAAAATAGCAATAAAATAATTTGATTTTATTTCCTATCAACTTAATAGAAGATTCCGTGAAAGCAAAATTATGTAACGAAAAGTTGATAAAAATTATATTTCTTACTTCTGCTCGAAAACATAGATTTTTGAAACTGGTTCAATCCTTCTCAAGCGGATGGTTTATCGCATAGACCTGTTAACTTATATGAAAGAGATCTAAGAAATGACTAGTTTGCATAAACATAGATTAATATTAAACTAATTGTGATTAAAGGTTGTCACAGACGCATTCTGATCAGTCTTGCTCATTGAGACGGTTCTAAGCAGTACACATAACTTGTATCTTGGAGCAGGAATAAGAATTACGAAAACACGTCTTTATAAATTCATTGTAAACTTAACCGCAGAAAAAAACGAACATTATAAGAGAAAAAATGTGATATTTGGTATTATTTCTGCTCAAAATATCGATTGGGGGTACTCGTTAGAACCGCCTCATTGAGGCGTTTCTAAAGAGTACCAATAGTTCATATTTTAGAACAGAAATACGAAAAACAAGGTTTACCCCTGTAAACCCCAGTTTTACTATATAAAAGTGGGGTTCAAGGGGTTCAAAATTATAAAGGCGTGTCTTCGTGATGTAAATAATGTTTGCCCCTATCAGCCCCAGTTTTCCCCAAATAAACTGGAGTTTAGAGGGGTGATCATTACACGGGCTCGTTAACATGATGTTTTGTTTGTTAGATTTGACGTTTAACGACCCTATCAACACTGTCTCGGTCATTTTTGATGCGTTGCTTCCAATTTTGTGAGAATTTTACCCGACATTGAGATGAAATGACTTCTCAAGCCCTGCAGCCCAATGAAACCAATATGGTTTATAGGTATAAAATGTCCGACTCCCACCACTTTAGAACCTCTAAGCGATTTACCAGTACTCATGCCACAGACTGTCGGTTTCTTGAAGTCCCGATGGGCGGGGTCGATTTTAACATGATATAAATGCCCTTACCCTAACAGATTTCAAAAGTGGGGCCGAGGTGTCTTTGGGGCCGAGATGTCTATGGGCCGAGGTGACAGTGGGGCCGAGGTGTCTAGGGCCGAGGTGACCAGGGCCGAGGTGTCTAGGACCGACTTGGTTTTGGGCCGACCTGTCTAGGGGCCGAGCTAGTAGTGGGGCCGAAGTGTCTGGAAATCTCCCTGTAGCCCCTTCAGTTTTGATCGGATCTTTCTGAAACTTATATGTAAGGTGGATGAGTTTGAATACTGGTCAAGTCGGCACATTTATCATAGAGTTACGTGACTTTGATTGCTTAAAAATGCCTATTTTCGACCTTGTTAGCACTGCTGCCCCTTCAGTTTTGATCGGATCTTCATGAGACTTACAACAAATAAGTCAGGCAGAAAAGCTCGGAGGAGTTTGAAAACTGGTGAGGTTTGCCTATTTGTCACAGAGTAACATCCCTTTGATTGCAGCAGTTAATTGCTTATTTTTGAACTTGTCATCACCATAGCCCCATCAGTTTATATCGGATCTTCTTAGCAAGTCAGGAATAAAAGCTTGAAAATTGGTGAGGTCAGCCTAATCATCATAGAGTTACATTCTACTTGATTTGCAGAAAATGCTTACCCTGTTATCACCTTGTCCTTCCATTTATCCTTCAGTAAAGGTTGGCACTTCCTTAAACTTTGAATCTGTTAGCTCAGGTGAGCGATACAGGACCAAGCTAGCTTGGTCCCCTTGTTTAAGTTTTTTTACCTATATTAATCAATGTCAAACCGAAGGGCCACGGGCGGGGGCAATTTTGGACCCAGGGCTATAATTTGAACAACCTTGGTAGAGGTCCACTAGATGAAGATACACATCGAATATTGAAGACCTGGGCCATGCGATTTTAGAGGAGAGGATTGTTTTAATTTTCATTTTAAAAAAATCTATTTTCATACCAAATATGAAACGACGGACGATGGACAAAAAGTGATCCCAAATGCTCACCTCGTCACTACGTGACGGTTAGCTAAAATAAAGGGTGAAGATATCCTTTGAAGAATTTCAGAAATGCCATCATGGCAGCCGCCTTGAATGTATCGATTCTAGCAATGTCACCCCGATGCTTCTCGCCAAGTTTCAGTGTGTACGTTCATGCGTGCTTGCGTCACCAACACCTTATAAAGTCATATAGAGGCGGGTCCTCGGTTTAAAGTCTCACCAAAAAGTCTGGAGAAATACGGAATCTCACCACAACCCCTGGTTTATAAGGTGAGTAGCCGAACCACTACATAATGAAGAATTCTCAACTCAATCAGACTCAGTGTTGGGTAACAGGTACGTTTTGATATTTCCAAGCTGGCCACTGTGGCAGCTATCTTTGATATCAGAATGAAACGACTTAGCAATTCTGAATCTCCACCTCGCCCCAAATCCCTCTACCAAGTTTCGGATCAATCCGACTTACCATTCCGAAGCAGATGTTGTTTGAAGATATTAAAATGGCCGCTATGATGGCCATCTCAGGTATTGGAACAGAACTATTTCAGAACTTCTGAAACTCCTTATTGACACAATGCCTCCGATAGAGTTTCGGCTCAGCTCAACTAGCCATTCAGGAGCAGATGTGGTTTGAAGATTTTCAAAATGATCACCATGACGGCCATTTTGAAATTCGGGACGGAGAGATTTTTGCAATTCTTAATCTCTATATCAACCCCATGCCTCTAATCAAGTTTGAGCTCAAATATGCTCTATAAAAGGGTTATCCTTTGGAAGCAATGAATACACCACAGAACAAGAAGATACGAAGTGTACATGTTTTCTGGGCCAGACTAGCTGGGCCAGACTCAATCCCACTTTCAGTTCGTGAGAACAGCTCGTTTGAAGACTCCCAAGATGGCCGCTATTGCGGCTATCATGTATATTAGATGTTTTAGCAATTCTGAATCAACATGTCGCCCCGATACTTTCTATCAAGTTTCCACCCAATCCTACTGTCGGTTCTGGAGGAGTTGGCAATTCAAGAATATCAAAATGGCTGCCAGAGCGGCCATCTTTCCCATCAGAATAGAATAATTTTAGCACTTCTAAATCTCCATGTTGCTCCCGGCCGATGCTTCCATCAAGTTTAATCTAATTCCTACTTTCGGTTCGGGTGATGCCGTTTGAGTTATTTCAAGATGACTATCTTGGATATCGAAACGGAACAGTTTTAGCAATTCCGAATCTCCATGTTACTCCGATGCCTAAAAAAATCAAGATGACCATTCTGGCGGCCATCTTGGATATCGGAACGTAACGAAGTTAGCAACTTTAAATCTCAATGTTGCCCATAGTCCTCACACCAAGTAGCCGCTTAATCCCAACAATGGCTCTGGAGGAATGTCGAAAAATTTTTTGAGCTCTGGAGCTCAGCGGAGTAGAATGATTTAAGCTATTTTGGTGCAGGGTCATGAGATCAGAATTTCTTTGATATTATCTTGAAATCGAGCCATTGGCTTTTGAGGAGATGCCGTTGGATGTTTTTTTTTTTTCTTTCTTTCTTTCTTGCTTTTGTTTTCTATTTTGAAGCTTTGATGGCCAGTTGAAGGAACCAGGGAGTAGTTGTATAAGGCGAACGCTACAGAGCGGTTTGTAGCGCTCCGCCATGCAACGAAACGTTTCGAAAAAAGCGCTTCGTAGCGCTTCCTAACAGTGTTTGGAGCTGCCTCATTCTACGTTGCATAGCAACCAGGCGAAACAAAATGGCGGCGCCCGACGTCGCAACATATTGAGCGTCTGTTTTAAGTTTTTTTTTTTCTTCTCAATTTGAGCAGAAATGACAGCATAAAAACAATCACTGAAGCAAGCGGCAAATTTTTGTTCTGAGATTTTTTTCAGATTTAAAAATCGTTCTGTTTTGGCAGACATTTTAAAAAGGGCCTCCATCGAGCACGGACAAAGCGCTATAAAGCGCTATAATTAAGCGCTCGCCTTATGCAACTCTCCCCATTTATGCAATTTTGGTACATGCAATGAGAGGAGCATTTCTGTAAAATTATTTTACAAGAGGGACAAGATGGCCCTGAACCGCTCACCTGTCACCAGATGATCATAAGCAATGTCCAGAAAACAAGAGTTGGCATTAGATGCTAGACATATGAGTCAGTGGTTCGCTGTGACAATACAGAGCTGACTTGTATGTCACTATTTAGACGACTTGTGGACACTGATAGTCAGGTCCTGATGCACCAGTAGGAGATGGAGCGGCTCACTCTTAATAACATAGTAAATACATGGTTTGTGTCTTTAATAATAAAATATTTACAACTCCAGTGTAAAGTCTAATGTAAACCTATGGAAAACAATTGCGTTCATACTTCCATGAACGCATCGAATCACATGATTTATAGTGACGTTAAGTGACGTCATTCTAAACCATTGTTCTCTACGGACGTTGATGACGTCAACGCTGCTCCGCTCTTTGTAGAAAAACAGCGTGTAAATGTTTTTCAGCTTTAAAAGTTTGCCCGACAAGCTTTTTTTCGCCCAGTGATGAGGGGCAAGTAATGTAAATATAAAAAATAAACTTATTTTTTCTGCTTTTCATGAAAGTATGAACGACAGTGGGTCGCTAGCAAAGTTTACATGAACCCCTTAGGGTTCATTTACTTTGCACGCGATCCACTGCGTTCATACTTCCATGAACTGCACGAAAATAAATTTCATTTCTTAAATATAATCGGTGAGCCTTAGACAAATTTATAGGGGGCGAGCTTTAGCGAGCTCCTATAAAATTGTCGCGGCGAACCGATTATATTTTATTATTAAAGACACTAATCATGTTTTTAGTTTATACCGCAATTCAAAACAATCAAGGGTTTTAGCAAATTTAAGCAAAAAAGACAGCATACAGTGTGGCATGTTCAACGACATTCAATGCCATGGCGCGCACACGTATAGTATAACGTGACGTCAACGAGTGCAACGTTTCTGATGTCACCCCACCACAAAGACGTGGGAAACAACATGAACGCTCAAATAAAAGTTTCTAAGCGCTTTTACATTCTGTATGAAAATCTGCAAATAAATAGTTAAGTTTAGCTTTAGAAATTATTTTCGAGATTGAGACTCAACTGCAGTACTCAGTAGCAGTGCGCAGTTATTCCATACACGTATATAATTTTGACACCCTTGAACCCCACTTTTATATAGTAAAACTTGGGTTTACACGGGTAAGCCTTATTTTTCTTATTTCTGTTCTAAAACATACATTGTAGGTACTCGTTAGAACCGCCACGATGAGGCGGTTCTAACGAGTGCCCAAATCTATGATTAGAAAAATATCGCAATTTTTCAATTTATTTTTTTTTTCTCCGCGGTAAATTGTTAACGCGTGTTTTCGTAATGAGCAATTTTGGTAAAGGGACATGAGAAGAACATTTCTATGAAATTGTTTTAAAATCGAGCCATCGCTTTAGAGATGTATTTGAAATATTTTTTTTTCCTTCTATTTTTAGTATTGGCGGTCATGTTGCTCACTCGAATAAAACCATCTGTGCAATTTCGGTACATGCGATATGAGCAACAGTTCTATATAATTATTTTGAAATCGAGCCTTGCCATGCGGTGATGTCGTTTTTTTTCTCTCATTATTATGCTGATCACAAAAAGTAAGGAATATTCCGGTTCCCTCGAGCCGATCAGCCTTAACATTAGGAATACACAAATATCGGGTATGCCATGGCAATTGACTATCATGTGTTTGTTTGTTTGTTTGTATTGGAGTTTAACGGCCCAGTCAACACTATTTAGGTCATTTTTGGGCCGGTCAGTTTACCTATCAACACTTTCCTGGGCAGGCTTATACGTAAGCGGTTAACCAGTACAGTGCACATTCTTTCGCCAGAAATTGACAACTGCCCTTCTTGAATCAGCGGAAGGGAGAGAATGACCGTAGAAAAGATTTCATGATCAATCTCCACGAAAGAATGTTGCCGACCCCGGCGGGTGTCGAACCCGCATCCTCTTGATCACCAGTCAGACGCGCATGACTATCGTGTGTATATTCTATAGTTAAGCAATATGATATGAATGCTCTAGTGGCGAAGCACGGGGGCATAAATTTTGCATGGGGTAGCACGTGATTTTTAACATTATCGACTGTTGTATAGTTTATCAACGACCTTTGAGAGTTCAACGTTCAAGCGTGACAAGACTATTCCTTGTTTTAGGGGAAGCAAGTTTCGGATTTGTTTTTTTCACGGAATTCTACAATTATAAATACGTTTTTTTATATAATGCCAGTATGTAAAAGCCGTGGCCAAGTGGTTAATATGATGCAGTACGAATCTCAGTAAAACTTTATTGCCCAATGTAAAATCCCAACCGAAGGCGACTTACATAAAACAAGGACTAGTCCAAAATTAAAAGTGCAGTCACGTCTCACTGCGTTTTGAAAGACTATAGTGTTGCATGAAACAATTTCATAAACAAAGTCATTATTTGAACCATGATTTGACTAACGGAGGCTCAACGTTGGAGAGCCGTTGGCATGCTCCAGACCGGAAGTGTGCAGTCGCAGACGGTAAATGTTATGAATACGTCAAAGTCAGTTGTCAGTCGTCTATGGGCACGTTACCGTAGGACCGGACCAGTAGCGGATTTGCAGAGAAGTGGACGCCCGAAGGGTACTAACGGACGCGATGACCGCCTTGTTGTCAATCAAGCGTTACGCAACCGGAGACTAATGTCAACAGATCTTCAGCAATGCCTGCGCCGAATAAGAAGGGTTAATGCCTCTAGACAGACGATCCGAAATCGCCTTCACCCGAATGATCTTACGGCACGGCGTCCGCATGCCGTACTGCCTTTGAAAGATATGCACCACAGAGCACGTGTTGCGTGGTGTACACAGCGCAGACGTTGGAACTTCAATCACTGGTCTCACGTTATATTCAGTGACGAATCCTGGTTTAACTTGGACTTTCGTGATGGTCGTAGAAGAGTCTGGCGTCGTAGTGGTGAACGTAATACAGGCCCGGCTAGAGTTGCTCATGACCGATATGGAGCAGGGTCTGTTATGGTAGTGGGTGGGGTCACAGTGACTGGAAAACAGACATAACTGCGGACTGAACAAATTATTTGTCTAAATCGCGACGGAAGTAAGGGCGAGGATTGTAGCCACGTAAAATCGATTTAAGCCCCCCCACCCCCCCCCCCCCCAGTGGAAATCTTTCCACTGACCGTTCCAAGGCGGTTCTTCTGTGGCGGTTTATTTATGTTGTTGTTTGTTACTTACTGTGTGTATCACTTGTGTCTTTTTATTTTGGATGGCCATATGGCCATTTTGTGGGAAAGTAACTGTCCTTATGGCCTTCCTTTGTTTAGGTTTCCATTATGGTCTGGTCGCTTAATGTTTATGTTTCTTTCCCTTTGGTGTCTTTCATGGGTGGAGTAAGTTAATTGTATCGATTCCTGATCTTTAGTTTACTTCTACTTTACATGTGTGCCAAGGCTGAGTTACAGGAGTGTACTATCGTGATAACGTGTTGGCTCCTCACGCGATACCGTTTGCTTGACGCCACGGTCGTGGATTCATCTTTCAGGACGATAATGCTAGGGCTCATCGGGCACACGTCGTCACTGAGTACCTTCAACGGCAAAATATTCGACAATACCATGGCCTGCGATTAGGCCAGACCTACCTCCCATCGAACGACTATGGGACATCCTTGGGAAACTAGTCCGAAGTCGCGATCCGCCTCAAAGGACCCTGGGTGAGCTTGGTGCAGCACTTCAAGAAGAGTGGCGAAGGATCCCTCAGTTCACGATTCATAGACTAATTGAAAGTATGCGACGACAATGCATTGCCTGCTGTGACAATCGAGGCGGTCCAACACATTATTGAGGGCTTGGAAGATTGGTCGCCGAGACGCTGCATAATGACGCGATCATTGGAATTAAGGATATTCTGCGACCAACATGGCTGAAATAGCACAATATGCACTTGAAAAAAGAAATTATGAATTCGAGCATTAAGCAAAGGTCTCAGAAATTGTTTTCTTATTAGTGTAAAAAATAACAGGGCAAAGTTTACTCAAGACAAAACCACTTAAATATCTGAATTACTATAACGAGAGAAATGTAAAATTAATATTGCAATAAATGCTCGTTTGTTTTAGACTTAGAACTAAATTGTTTATGAATAAATAAAAATATATTGCCACTTGTGTATGAGTAATTGCACAGGGAAGGTGCACCGGGACATTTTTTTTTTCATAAAACAGCTCCAAAAGCGAATAATTAATTTTCGTTCACGTTGTGTGTAGAAAATTTCGAAACAAAATTCATCATGGCCGAACATCTGGGGATGTGTTTACACGCAAGTTCACACGTTCGTATTGACGTAACCATGACGGGATCGCCAAGGTACTTGATGTAATCTGAAACCCAAAACATACACCTTTAAAACCGCACCATTTGATTTTCACATAGAAACTATCAAATACTAACATTTCAACAATACATTTGTTGTGTTACTCTGTGTAAAGTTTTTCGTCAAGGAGCCGAACAACACCCTGGCTAAAACATAAGATTAATACGCCACGGCACTTTTTTATCAGCGAAAGATCGAGTTATTTTTCGTCATATTTACATTATTGTAATGAATTTATGTACGTTATGAAATCTTCTTTTAGGATTCCAGGGGATGTCACCGGCAAAGAAAGATTATACACATTTATTCAATAAATACTTTTGAAACTACTTTTCATCCGCGATTGGTCTGAAGGGGGACCACTGTTATAGAAATGCTGGTTTCCGGATGGAGCCGAGTACTTTAATTTTTAAACAAGTTTGGCTTTTACAAGAATTTTGTCATCGCTCAAAACGAGATAAATGTATCGAGGAAAAGTGGTTCAGTGTAGCCTACATTTACTTTGGCAGCATTTTCAGGCTAAATTTATGTCCAGACCAGCTCAGTCCTGCTCACGCACACTTATAAACGGCACAGACCAGTCGTTAGGGAAGAGTGATGTTGTAAACGCCCAAAGACGTAGTCAAAGAATCTTGAACCAGATATGAAGCCGGTAACCAGATTGATGTCACAAACTGTCAATTTTTCATGGAGGAAAATAATGGTCGCAGCGACAAGTTTCAATTGTTTTTATAAATATTTCTCTTTAAACCACAACCATTTTTCGTATCTTTCGCCTTTACATATTAAGTAAGTTATTTTACACCCCCTGATCAATATACTGCATATCGATCCGTCAGTATTTTATGAGAATCCTCGTGCAAGTCGTTGGTTACAAATGTAAACATTAGACACGTGTGAGAAGTATACTCCACCACCTAGTTTTACAAAATAGTGACACAGCATTAAACATGATTGTATTGCATTTTTTAGATATAAATGATATGTTTGACAAAATTATATAAAGTTAATGTAGATTTTAGGCGAAAGAAAATTTAATAACAACTTTAAAATCACAGTAGCTAGTGTTAAAGATTGGTCTTAATTTGTTCCCTTTCTTTTTTTCTACCTGTAAACATTACACAGGTGTGTTCAGTCAGCCACAAAAATAAACTTACCTGCATATTTATCCCAATGAATGCAAGTTTATCTCTCCATACACAGAAAGGACTTCTTTTATCTTTTATTGTGTCAAGAAATGTGTAAAATAAAAAGACAAGATTTTTTTCCTGAACACAAAACATGCCTTGGTTGAAAACACTTTATTTGAATTTAGTGCAGCTAATCAAAATTTAGATTCCTGGTGCACCTTAACTATGTAACTACTCAGTGATTTCTTTTTGTCATTGGTACTTGTGGGAATTTTCCAGTTTTGATACACAAAGTTTGGCATTTTTCAGGTGAGTGAAGAAAAAACTCTGAACAATATTTTACTTTTCTAACAGGTATTTAAATAACTTTAAGAAATCAATTTTATGTTCCAATTATATTAGTTGACTAAAACAAAAGAGTTGCATTCATTTTCTTGCATATTCAGGGCCACTGTCATTTTTGCTCATTTGTCCAGGCGGCCATGTTGAATGTCCTTAATGTGTGATCCAGTTTATGGCTAGTTTAATAGTCCTTTGAATTAAATGCATATTGGCCGGGTAACGTTTTATTTATTTCCCAATATTCAGCCTGAAAGTAAAATATCCCCTATTTTTTGTGAACAGTATTATTTAAGCTCTGATCTATTTCTTTAAAAAAAAAACAAAAAAAAAAAAACACGACTTTGTGCATAAAACGCATGTACCGCTACCAAACATGTCCTTCTAGTAATCTGTATACATACGTTTTAAAGTTTGTTAGATCTGAAAGATATAAAACGGGTAATCCGGAAAAAATGGCATAATGTGTTGTAAAAAGGTCAATGTTTGTTTAATGACGTCCCTTCCGCCAATGTTAACGACATTTTCACTTTGGGTGCCATTTGGGTGTGTTATTTCAATGTGAAGAACGACACTATAAGACCTACATTATTTTCCATTTCAAATATGATCTAGTTGTACATTTAAATTTCTATGCCATGCAAGGCTGGTGTTCGTAAACAGTAAAACCTTTGGATATATAGTAAAATATTGTGAAATATTCGGCACTTGTTCATATGGCGGAGACGAACTCTGCAGCATACGAACGTCACAATATAAAGTCAGTATAAATACTACCCACTTACTTCTGTACAAAGTAAAACGGAACATTTTCTGGCTACATAATAATCTGCAGATTCTTGCACACCAGATAAGGAAATCGGTGGTTTTAGCATGGGACAGAAATTATGTTCTTACCCTTGTGTTCCTCGGCCTCCGCCCATCAGGGCTTGAAGAAACAGATGGGCTGCATGAAGCTTCCACGCAGAGCTGAAACCGACCGCACACGAGTACTGGTAAACCGCTTAGAGGATCTAAGCCTGCCCAGACAAAGACGTGCGACCGTCCATGCTTATAAACCCTATTGATTTCATTTGGCGACAGAGCTTGAGATGTCATTTCATCTCAATGTCGGATAAAAGTTCCAAACATTGGGAGCAACGTCTCTAAAATGACTTACACAGTGTTGGCGGGGACGTTACACCTCAAATCAAATCAGCCTCGATAGCGCAGTGGTTAACGCGTTCGACTCATGATCGAGAGGTTGTGCGTTCGAATCCGGCACCCGGTATCGAGGTGTGTCCTTGGGCAAAACACATAATGACACTGCCTCACTCCACCCAGGTGTAAATGGGTAGCAGTGGTGTAATAGTCACTGCCTCTCGCGCGCGTGAAAACATCCGGAATGAGTGTTTGCGAGCGATTAAATAAGCTTCCATCGCAATCGAACTTGAATAAATTAGTATAAACTAAAAAGTACACTATGCGAAAAATTAAACGTTAAATAAAGTAAGTGGTGTTGTGCAAGAAAACCAACCTAATATGGAGTTCGGTTGTAGATGGGCATTTCCAACCCTCAGGATGACCGTGATGAGCAGAACCGAGGCATCTTATATAATTATACAGGATGATCTGTGTTCGCTAAGGGTACACGTATATTTCCGCTTAACGTATTGGTAGATAGATTTCTGACTATTGTTGTAAACAGAGGCTCTTGCACGAGTGGTCATTTTATATCAAATTTATGAAACGAGCTTCTGGCGAGTTTCATAAATTACATAAGAAATGAACACGAGTGTAAGATTCTGTTATTAGATAACGATTTTAAATAGGATTTCATTTTTTAAATCAATAGAAATCACTGACGGCGTCATGACGCTACGCACCGCCCATAGGGGCTTGAAGAAATATATGGGCTGCATGATGCTTCCACGCAGAGCTGAATCCGGCCCGCACACTAGTACTGGTAAACCACTTAGAGGATTTAAGCCTTCCAGGAACCGCGGTGAGAGGCGGACCGTCCATGCTAATAAACCCTATTGGTTTCATTAGGCGACAGGGCTTGAGATGTCATTTCATCTCAATGTCGGGTAAAAGTCCCACAAAATCGGAAGCAACGTCTCCAAAATGACCTTTACAATGTTGACGGGGACGTTAAATTAAGAAATGAAATTTATTTTTCTGCAGTTCATGGAAGTATGAACGCAGTGGGTCGCGTGCAAAGTAAATGAACCCCGAAGGGGTTCATGTAAACTTTGCTAGCGATCCACTGTCGTTTATACTTTTATGAAAAACAGAAAAAAATAAGTTCATTTTTTATATTTACATTATTTGCCCCTCATCACTGGGCGAAAAAAATACTTGTAGGGCATACTTTTAAAGCTGAAAAACATATACACGCTGTTTTTCTACAAAGAGCGGGGCAGCGGTGACGTCATCAACGCCCGTAGAGAACAATGGTTTAGAATGACGTCATTTAACGTCACTGAAAATCATGTGATTCGATGCGTTCATGGAAGTATGAACGCAATTATTATTTTCTATAGGTTTACATTAGAGTTTACACTGGAAATGAAAATATCCTCAAATCAAACAAACAAACAAAAGCACCAGTAATCATGTGTTATTACACGTGTGATCATATGATTTTTTCCACTAAATAACAGCGACGTTTTAAGATAAACAGAGGACCCTACAAGAGTGGTCATTTCATATGAAATTTATATTCTATATAATATGACGAGTGTAAGATTCTGTTTATCATTCTACGAGTTTAAAACGGATTTTGTTTCAAAAGAATTTCAATAGAAATCAAAGGATTGTCACGGACGGCGTCATAACGTTACGCGATGTATTATACCTCATTAATATTCATGGGCTATTCTAGAGTTCAGATTGGTCGAGAACATGCCACGCGCAGGTACATAAATTATCATATTCCCTAGCAATATTCCCCGCTGATGTCACTGCTCAGACGTGTGAGACGCCAAGTTCTGCAACGGAAGGTCAGGTGGTTTTTCTCCGGGTACTCCGGTTTTCGCCCACCTCTGATTAACGATCGGCTCGATATGAGTGAAATAATCTTGAAAGGGCCGTAAAACCCAAACCAAAATGTCACTGCTCAAAAGTACAAGTATATTCGCTAAAGGAATCTTTACAATTCAGAATTCGGCATAATAAATCATGTGTTGCCCTTGTGTGAGGGGAATGGGACGATTTGTTCACCCAAGACCATGAAGACAGGTAATATAATTACCCTCGGGCTTCACCCTCGGGCAATATTACCTGCTCAGATAACCAAATCGTCATACTCCTTCATACAAGGGCAATAAATGAACAATATTTTACGGCGTCTGGTCGGTGTATACGCTGTTTGCAAAAAGCTCAGCGATTTTCTAAATGAATTTCTGAAAAGCATAAAAATGAAAATGGACTCAATATCACGGTATGCAAGAATTTCAGCAATGGTTATGTACCGCCTATGGGGAACTACTGAAAGCATGCCAGACCAAAACTGAATACGCTGTTACCACTTAAGCTGTCATAAAACCTAGGAACTATTACATTTTACAAAGCCATTGAAAGGCAAATTATAATTGTTGCTCTTGCTAAAGAGTGGGAGCTTGCCTCCAGATTTTGGTTTGGTTCGAAGTTTAACGGCCCAGTCAACACTGTTTAGGTCATACCGAACCGATCAGTTTTCTGGGCAAGCACAAATGCAATGCACATTTCTGACAATAGCGCTACTTGTCGTTCAATAACATGTTTGATCCAAATTACATATCATATACAAATACCTGAGGTCTTAGCTAAGACCAAACTCTTGAACATTAGGATCGATGGTAATGTAAACGTCTTAAGGAAAAATAATCGAACGAATGAACAGAACACAGGATCTCTATATTGCGAAATGCTAAAAGCAGGCGCTACAATAAAACGGAAGGGTTCATTCGAGTTACAATAAGTTAATTATGCGTTATTTAGATACACCAACCTGTGTGTTATTCAGCGTTCCAAAAAGGGATTCCGAAAGCAGAGGGAATGAGAATGAGAAAAATGCTTAAAACACTAAACAGTAGAAGTATAGACCGACCTTCGGTGAAGTTGATGTCGCAGCTGCCCCCAACCTCAGCTAACACCAAGCCCGTCCCCACAAAAAGTAATGTTTATTTCGGGATAGATATTTGTTTATTTCGGGATAGGAATTTCGTCGAAACCACATGCATATTCATTAATCCTGCAAGCTTTCACAAGTGTGCGTACTTTTTTGCATTATCATAGTACAAGAAAGCAGAGAAAAAAAAATCGAAAATGATTGTTAAACAGCTAAATCAGAAGCCTCTAAAATGACTGTCTGTGAATAAAGGCCAATATTATGATGTCCCATAGTTCACAAGGTACCCACTACCTTTATACTGATAGCCCCGCCCATCGAGGCTGGGCTGCATGATGCTTCCACGCCGAGCTGAATCCTACCGCACACGAGTACTGGTAAACTGCTAAGAGGATCTAAGCCTGCCCAGCAAAGCAGTGCGAGTCAGACCGTCCATGCTTATAAACCCTATTGGTTTCATTGGGCGACAGGGCTTGAGATGCCATTTCATCTCAACGTCGGGTAAAAGTCACACAAAATTGGAAGCAACTTCTCCAAAATGACCTATATATTTCTGACGGGTTCGTTAAAATTCAAATAAAACAAACAAAAAAAAAAAAAACCTTTATACTGAAGCTAAGCTCACAATGTGGAAAAGATGACCAGAAATTATTCAACAATCCAAACCACATGTACATCCTTATACTATGAAAAAAAACACATGACAAGTTTCTAAACGATCTGTACAAAACTGAGACAGAAGTTGCGTTCACAAGAGGTACGCACTTTCTATGTATCTGAGGTCAGAAAATGACTGTTCTTTAATGTGCAAAAAGGGATAGGAAATGATTCAACAAGAGGGCCCAATGGCCCTATATCGCTCACCTGTGAACCAGAAAATCAAAAGTGTAGGAGAACAATTGACATTGCTACATACTAAATATCTGGGCTCTGGGCCTTATGGCTTTGGAGAAGAAGATATTTTTTTCCAGTATAAGTCCATAGGTCAATTTTGACACAAAGGGCATGGTTGGCAGCATTTTATGTTGCTATATACTAAATATCTAAGGTCCGTACTTCATGGTTTCAGAGAAGAAGATTTTTAAAGCTTTTTTTCCATTATAAGTTTATTGGAGTTAAGAAGCCACAGGATTTGGCCAATTTGAACCCAAGGGGCAAGATTTTTTTCCATTTTAAATCCTTCCATGGTAGCTAATGGGCCATGGGTGTGGCCAATTCTGGGCCAAGGGGCGTGATTGGCAGGATTTATGGAGGTGACCTGGGCCCTGTGGTTTCAGAGAAGAAGATTTTTGAAGCTTTTTTCCATTAGGAGTCTATGGGAGCTTAGGGGCCCCGTGGCTTGGCCCATTTGGACCCCAAGGGCATGATTGGCAGGATTTATGTAGGTGACCACTTACCTTTGCTACATGCTAAATATCTAAGCTCTGGGCCCTGTGGTTTCAGAGAAGAAGATTTTTGAAGCTTTTTTTTCCATTATGAGTCTATGGGAGCTAAGGGGCCCTGGGGCGTGGCCCATTTGGACCCGAGGGGCATCATTGGCAGGATTTATGTAGGTGAGCACTTGCTGTTGCTACCTGCTAAATATCTAAGCTCTGGGACCTGTGGTTTCAGAGGAGAAGATTTTTGAAGCTTTTTTCCATTAGGAGTCAATGGAAGCTAAGGGGCCCCGGGGCGTGGCCCATTTGGACCCCAGGGGCATGATTGGCAGGATTTATGTAGGTGACCACTTGCCGTTGCTACATGCTAAATATCTAAGCTCTGGGCCCTGTAGTTTCAGAGAAAAAGATTTTTTAAGCTTTTTTCCATTAGGAGTGTTACATTTGGGTTTACGGCGTCCCGCAAACCCCCATGCTGACAAGACAACCGAGCGTGATCTCTGACAGGTGTACGGGCAGCTGTGGGGTAAGGCACAAGAAAGATATTAGATGAATGACATGAATTATTTACAGTATCTACATTTAACACTTACTAACACAAAACATCACAAATTGTTGCTTCTGTAGCCAACTCACGACGTCCGCTCCGAAGGCAAAACAATGTTCTGTGCTCGGAACGGGTGACGTGAATACCTACAGAAGCAAACAACAAAAACAACAACAAAACAAAAGCAAGAAACAACTCAAGACGCGACTGGCCAGTTTATAACTTAGGGTGAATCCCCCTCTCGCGTGAATTTTCCTCTCGCGAAACTAGTGTAACCTAGTCTATCATCATCGTTGCCGATCACAGGTTTAGCGATCGCACAATCTGATTCATCCGAATCACCTGCAGGTTATTTAGTTGACCTCTTCCATTTGGATGGTCTCACATTTGATCACAATGGACAATGGTATGCGCTGATTTCGGTGGTCTGTCCGCCCTTGCTGGACCCTAACCCCCAGCATCACCAGTACCTGCTGCTATATTGCAGGGAGCAGCAGGTCACCACACATTGTTGTGCCTGCAAATTACGATAACTGGACTAAGACACAAGTCACAAAACATACATGCTATATCATGATTCCCCTCCCGGAGAAGTAGGAATATGTTCATGCATATACCGTTATTGCGCATGCGCCGACCAGACATACAGGCTGATTAGTGCATGCGACAAATAACCGCACAGCAGAACTCAACTTGACTGTGCATCAAATTATCAGCACCCAGCGCTTGACACAATAATACTCAAAGTTCATGTTTCCTTACTGAGCACTACAGAAATCAATTATTGCTCACTACTACTGAGCATAATACTCATCAAATTTGTGCTCACCACATTATCACAAGTAAGAGGCAATTGAACAGACCACGCCTTTGCGCTACCTGGTCAGCCGCCAATTACAGGAAACATAACAATCTCTATTTCATATCCTTCTCCGCGACACGGCTCATAAATATAGCTATTCACAAATTCATTACATTAATAACAGATAGAAACTACAAACAGAAGATTTCCATCTATAATCCACAACATTTGTTAGTGTCTCATAAGGGCCAACACTGTTTGCCGTAAATTATCTCTGTATTTGGTAGGCACCCCGTCACAACCGTCCTCGCGACGCCGATGACGCAGCTGACGTCATCCCCGCCACTCAGGCCGTTATGACGTGTGGCGACCAAATACTCCCACTTATCATCATCACGTTCTTTATATGTACATACATGCACAAACTGAGTTATCAGACAAAAACGGCATCATTACAAAATGAACATATAATTCTTCTGGAACAAAATTATTTCTACTAAAGTGAACACGCTTGTAAAATAAAATTCATTACGGTTCATCATCACGGATAACCCGACAGGCTCTTGTAAGAGTTTGCCCTGATGATGAAGATATGGTTAAACCCGTCTTAATTTTACGTCCCCTCTACACCTAATATCATATAGAGACGGAACCACGGTTTTCTAACCACAGCTAGTCAAAAGTGATGGATCAAACAAGTGACCCGGCGTTTATTAATTACATTCTACAAAAGGGGTCTAAAAGCCTAAATGAATCTAGAATGAGCGGTTGTCCAAACTTTACGTCTCACCAACATCTAGGGTCAGAATGAGACAGGACCTCACTTAGAAAGACTCATTCTACTACTGGAGAAGCCTGGGATCGATCCTGCGACGTCTAGCTGGCAAAGCTAGTAGCCTAATCACTACAGGCCTCAACAGTGAATTCAGAATAGGCTTCAGAAAGTTGGGGTATACTAGAAGTAAACCCCTCCAAAACCAACAAGCATGTTCATACAAAAATAATACTAAACATAGATTTAACATACCTTTCAATATACTTTCTATTTCCCGACACAATGTTGCGTATACGTTACAACTTGACCTGCTGCTAAAGTGTTCGTTTTTCTCAGGGTTTTTATATCTATGAATACTACCAGAAAATCATGCACACTCATATTAGCTTGCTAAGATCGTGGCGAGGTGGAGATACCGTCCACAAATGAAGCTAGATAGCAAAAATCGAGTAGATAATGGATTTGCGTTCAAATAGTATATTTCCCATAGGAAAAATTGATGAAACGACCCTATAAATCAATGCCATGACTCCTGTCAAAACGAACACCCACACAACACGTGACGGGAATGAAAATCATATATGGCACAATTTGGCGGTTGGCGATTTTTAGGCAAATTTTATAGAACTCAGCCTTATAGCGGCCCCCTGTATTGTAAAAACAGATCTCCATAAACCACTCATGCATACATCGTATGATATGTGCATGACTTGTTCATGGAGCAGCACATTCTGCCTACCATATAACACCTAAAATATTTCACTCGACCGCCCTACCATATATCTACTAAAATAATTTAGATGTGCATAAGCACCAGAGAGGTTTCCTATTCCATCTCGTAACAAGGAGTCAATGGGCGCTAAGGGGCCCCGGGGCGTGGCCCATTTGGACCCCAGGGGCATGATTAGCAGGATTTATGTAGGTGGCCCATTTGGACCTCAGGGACATGATTGGCAGGATTTATGAAGATCACTTGCCGTTGCTACATGCTAAATATCTAAGCTCTGGGCTCTGTGGTTTCAGAGGAGATTTTTGAAACTTTTTTCCATTAGGAGTCTATGGGAGCTAAGGGGCCCCGGGGCGTGGCCCATTTGCACCACAGGGGCATGATTATCAGGAAATATGTAGGTGACCACTTGCCATTGCTACATGCTAAATATCTAAGCTCTGGGACCTGTGGTTTCAGAGAAGAAGTTTTTCGAAGCTTTTTTCCATTAGGAGTCTATGGGAGCTAAGGGGCCCCGGGGCGTAGCCCATTGGGACCACAGTGGCATGATTGGCAGGATTTATGTAGGTGACCACTTGCCGTTGCTACCTGCTAAGTATCTCAGCTCTGGACCCTGTGGTTTCAGAGGAGAAGATTTTTGAAGCTTTTTTCTATTAGGAGTCAATGGGACTTAAGGGGCCCTTGGCGTGGCCCATTTGGACCCCAGAGGCATGATTGGCAGGATTTATGTAGGTGACCACTTGCCATTACTACCTGCTAAATATCTAAGCTCTGGGCCCTGTGTTTTTAGAGAAGAAAATTTTTGAAGCTTTTTTCGATTAGGAGTCTATGGGAGTTAATGGGCCCCGGGGTGTGGCCCATTTGAAACCCAGGGACATGATTGGCAGGAATTATGTAGGTGACCACTTGCCGTTGCTACATGCTAAATATCTAAGCTCTTGGCCCTGTGGTTTCAGAGGAGAAGATTTTTGAAGCTTTTTTTCCATTATGAGTCTATGGGAGTGAAGGGGCCCCGACTCGTGGCCCATTTGAAACCCGAGGGGCATGATTGGCAGGAATTATGTAGGTGACCACTTGCCGTTGCTACATGCTAAATATCTAAAATCTGGGCCCTGTGCTTTCAGAGAAGAAGATTTTTGAAGCTTTTTTTCATTAGGAGTCTATGGTAGCTAAGGGGCCCCGGAGCGTGGCCCATTTGAAACCCAGGGGTATGATTGGAAGGAATTATGTAAGTGACCACTTGCCGTTGCTACATGCTAAATATCTAAGCTCTGGGCCCTGTGGTTTCAGAGAAGAAGATTTTTGAAGCTTTTTTCCCATTATGAGTCTATGGGAGCGCAGGGGCCCCGGGGCGTGGCCCATCTGAAACCCAGGGGCATGATTGGCAGGAATTATGTAGGTGACCACTGGCCGTTGCTACAAGCTAAATATCTAAGCTCTGGGCCCTGTGGTTTCAGAGAAGAAGATTTTTGAAGCTTGTTTTACCATTACGAGTCTATGGGAGCTAAGGGGCCCCGGGGTGTGGCCAATTTGGATCCCAGGGGCATGATTGGCAGGAATTATGTAGGTGACCACTTGCCGTTGCTACATGCTAAATATCTAAGCTCTGGGTCCTTTGGTTTCAGAGATGAAGATTTTTGAAGCTTTTTTTTCCATTATGAGTCTATGAGAGCGAACGGGCCCGGGTCGTGGCCCATTTGGAACCCAGGGGCATGATTGGCAGGAATTATGTAGGTGACCACTTGCCGTTGCTACATGCTAAATATCTAAGGTCTGGGCCCTGTGGTTTCAGAGAAGAAGATTTTTGAAGCTTTTTTTTCCATTATGAGTCTATAGGAGCTAAGGAGCCCCGGGGTGATTCCTTTTTGGACCCCAGGGGCATGATTGGCAGGATTTACATAGGTGACCACTTAACATTGTTACAAGCTAAATATCTAAGCTCTGGGCCCTGTGGTTTCATAGAAGAAGATTTTTTAAATTTTTCTCATAATAAGTCTATGGGAGCTATATGTTGCCATGGCAACCCGAATTCCAATCTGATCAGTCCAAAAACCTTATGCAGCTTTTCCCCCTACCTGATGATGCTTTACATGAAATTTGATCAAGATTTGCCATGGGATATTAGAGATATACTTATTTGAAATTGTTTACGGACGCACGGACGCCCGCACGGAAGCACGCACGACGGACGACGGACAAAAAGTGATCACAAAAGCTCACCTTGTCACTACGTGACAGGTGAGCTAACAAGTATATCCAAAACACCATGAAGAAAACACATGCCAACTTCAAAACGATTGGTACAAACAGAAAGAGGAGTCCCGCTGACAACAGGTATCCACTGTCTATATACTGAGGGTAAAATCACTAAATTCAGAAGAAAATTGAACCAAACAATTATATCCAGATCCTATGCACATCTTCATTGCATGCATGCAAAGTTTCAAAACGATTGGTACACAAAGAATACCAGGTTCGTGTCATTTGATATCAAGTTTATCAGGCAAGGCTTCGAGAACGCTTATAGAATCGCGAGGGTTGCCGAGCGATTCTTCATGCGTTCTCGAAGCCGAGCCTGATAAACTTGATATCAAATGACACGAATATACTAGTGAATCCCCTTGTACACTCATATTATAATTGATATTTTTTCCAGTGGTCCAGTCCATAGAAGTGCAATGTCACTGGTAAAGCTAACATGTCCTGAGATAGCATATCTTTATCCGGTCAAGATGTTACAGTGCAATTAATATAGGGGATAACTGATAAAATATTGCATGAGGATAACAGGATATACGCCCATTACACATAACATGTTGACGGATGGACAAACAGACGGAAACTTACAATATCTTCTATAAAAGGGTTAACCTTTGCAAGCAAGGAATACACTACAGAACTGGCAAATATACTGTGTACATATTTTCTGGGCCAGACTAGCTAGTATCGGCCAATTATGCCTCATCAGTGACCCTCAAATATTTTCAAAATTCCAAAAGCCTAAGACTTAAGGCAATAACAAGGGTGGGGGGGGATAAAGACCAATGACTTTTTTTCTCTGACTCAGTTTACACGACAACACTTAACTACAAATAAATGTACGAGTATTTGTGATACGATTGGGGACAGAAATTCTGGAATGCTAGGATTCCGAGGGAATTATCTCCCGAAACTGAACTGAAACCGTACATCACGAAAACACGCCTCTATAAATTTGACCGGTCACCCCATTAAACCCCTATTTTTATAATAAAACTAGGGTGTTCAGGGGTATACATTATTTTTCTTATTTCTACTCAAAACATAGATTTTGGGAACTCGTTAGAACCGCCTCGCAGAGGCGGTTCTTAAGAGTTCCCACAGTTTATGTTTTGAGCGACGAGGTTCTAACGAGTACCCACAATCTAAGTTTTGAGCAGAAATGTGAAAAAAAAATAATATAATACATGTACTCTTTTATATTTTTGGTGGTATTATTTTCAATATATTGGAATAGGAGTGTTTTCGTTATGAAAGCAATTCTTACTAGCATCTAACTGGCCATTTTTGTACCAAATGAGCATGGCCAAGTTTATCTGACATTTAATCTATTCACCTGTTCCCTGATAGTCACACTACAAGTCGATATTGGATTGTCTCCCTTTGACTGAGGCCTATAATAGGTACCTGTTGTGTAATCACAACTGTGTTATAAGCCGGCTGTGTGTGAAATCAGTTTCGCTTTTATGATTCCGGGAGATACTGAACGACAATCGCTCATGTCAGCTGATGTCTAGTTAATTTCGGACTGGCTGTTTTGGTTTATCTCCAAATAAAGTTCTGTTCTGTCGTTACTAAAAAAAATACTATTTTAAAAGTGAGTCTATTTTGTGCTTAACACTAAATATTATTGGTTCTCAAAAACCCTATTTTTGTGTGTGCTGGAATGAAATATTCTTCTTTATATATTAGAAAAAAAGAAGAAGGAAAAAAAACTTAATACTTTATGGTGGGTGTCAGTTGAATTATTTTAATTGACATTGTTTAGAAATGCCACATAATCACAAACCCCCTTTAACCCCTACTTTACATAGAGAAAACCTAAATAACAATTCTAATATCTGCACCAAGACATAGTAGATAACCGTTTTTTTTGAGATATGAATTGCCATTTTGGAGATACGGAAAAAAAAAAACACTATGTCACGCGGATATGCTATCTTAATGGGGCCTGTCTAATACTTTATTTTGTTGTTTTTGTGCCACAATACTGGCCGTGCATATTGATAATATATTTATTTATATCATTTAATAATTATTAAATTTGTTTTACGCCACAGACATTAATATTGTTGACATATCGAGTATCGGGTTGTATGCCAAAAATACAGACAGTGCTTTGCTGAAGATATCGAATTAAACGTTTTCCAGACATATTACTGGTCGCATATTTTAAAGCAGTTATATAGAAGTATATATTTTCTATTGTTGTCTGCAAGGTTTACATACCGGCCTGTGAAATAACTGTTATATCGAGCTACATCCCGAAAGCATGGCGATATAAATTTGACCCCTTAAACCCCACTTTCGTACAGTAAAACTGGGGTTTGGAGGGGTATAAATTATTTTTCTTATTTCTGCTCAAAAACATAGATTTTGGGCACGCGACAGAACCGCCTCGCCGATGCGGCTTCTTACGAGCACCAACAATCTATGTTTTGAGCAGAAATATGAAAAATAACACAATTTTCATCTGAAAATTTTCTTTGTTTGGTGGTTAAATTTACAATGTATAGGCGTGTTTTCGTAATGTATCCGTTAAGACGAGAACCTTGAGTCTGAGTTGTAAGCATAGAAATACAGAGGAGATACTCTTACTGATTTTAATGCGGATAAATCTGTCTTGACACAATAATGGCCGATTATCTATATGTCTATTTAATGACTCAGTAAGCCTTATCATGCCACCATTGATAAACAACTTCGCATCATACAATTCTAGTTTTTAGTTGTTCACAAATAATATTCATATTTCTTTCTACCTTTCTTTCTTTCTTTCTTTCTTTCTTTCTTTCTTTATTTATTTATTTATTCATTTATTTATTTGAAAATACAAATAAAATATTGTTATATTCTCATTTATGCTGATAACACAGAGTTTGAGCACACGTAAGAACGCCTCGTCGAGGCGATTCTAATGAGGTCCAACAGTCTATATTTTAAACAAGCAACAAGCAATAAGAATACTTTATTATTCTCTTTCCCGTGAAGAGGTAATTGTGGCGGCCTGTGCTGCAAATGTCTGTTAGCTAGTTTATATGTTTCTCTTCCTTATTTTTTCGTGCAAAACGAGTAAATCTTTTTTTTCTTAACTGACGATACATCTTTGACGATAACTTCATCATATGCGCTCTTTCTTTTTTTTGCTGCTCGGGTAGATGACGCTCGTCCATATAATCGTTCATGATGGATTGTTAATCGATCAATACATTGAGTAAGCACACTTCCGACTACTGTCGATAATCACCAAGTATCGTGACGCGCGCTATTAAACACAGTAGTCACAGTAAGTGGCAACTTGACCTGTAGTTGTATTTAGAAAGTAATATCATATACCTAGAATAATTCAGCTATAATGAACAATTAAGACGCCGGGTCTCATCCGAAATTACACTTCTTGCTTAAATAATCACCGATTTATCACCACGATAGCAAGTCCGTGTAATGAAAACCCTCTAACCCCCACTTATATAGAGAAAAGTGGGGCTTCGGTGGTATACATTATTTTCTTTATTTCTGCACCAAGACATAGGTTGTTGGTAGTTAGAACCAACCGCCTCAGTGAGGCTGCTGAAATGCTGAATATTACCTTTTTTTTTTGTTGTTGTTTTAGGCCACAATACTGGCCGTGCATTTAAATAATATAATTATTTACAACATTTTTTTATTTAATTTGTTTTACGCCGCAGACATAGAATGATATTGTTGTCATATCGAGTTGTACGCAAAAATTAATGAATAAAGACAATGCGTTTCTGAAGATTTAGAAAGTAAAATGTTTTCCTAGACATATTACTGGTGGCACATTTTAAAGCAATTACTGAGTTTCATGCGGGCAGATCTTCATTGACACAATAATCTATCTATCTATCTATCTATCTATCTATCTATCTATCTATCTATCTATCTATCTATCTATCTATCTATCTATCTATCTATCTATCTATCTATCTATCGCATATAAACCCTAATAGTGTAATTAGGTGGCAGGGCTTGAGATGCCATTTCATCCCAATGTCGGGTAAAAGTCCCACAAAATTGGAAGCAACGTCTCCAAAATGACATATACAGTGTTGATGGGGGCAAAATAAAGACTATGTTGTCAATGAAGCGTTTCCAGCAATCATCCCAAACCTTTTCTTCTGTGCAAGACATAGGTTGTGGGTACTCTATAGAACGGCTCTAGCAAATCTTGGATAATATGTATTTGTCTGTTGAAGCAATTAAAATAAATTTCAAAGCAAGGGTTCTAGCAAAACCCCACAACCTATAAGAAGGTACTATGTCAAACGGATGTATTCTCGTAACTTGGACCCAGTATACATGTATATTTCACGGCCCCCGCCCATCGGGGCTTGAAGAAATAGATGGGCTGCATGATGCGTCCGCGCAGAGCTGAAACCGACCGCACACCAGTACTGGTAAACCGCTTAGAGGATCTAAGCCTGCCCAGGCAAATCGGTGTGAGTCGGACCGTCCATGCTTATAAACCCTATTGTTTCATTGGGCGACAGGGTTTGAGATATCATTTCATCTCATTGTCGGGTAAAAGTCCCACAAAATTGAAAGCAATGTCTCCAAAATGACCTATACAGTGTTGACGGGGTCGTTAAACCTCATATCAAACAAACAAAACAAACATGTATTTTGGATCCAAGATATAATAATAATAATAATAATAATAATAATAATAATAATAATAATAATAGATACTCATTATCTAAATAGTACCGATTCTGCTTAGAACTTAATGCATATGAATAAAGTCATGTGATAAATTTTAATCTCTCCGGAAAGACAGTAATACAGTATACATTGCGCGCGTGTCCATTAATCGTCAGGCTTCCTGACGGTCAGTAGCCGGTATACAATTCACATTACGTGTATCATAAAAAGCGATAATTGTCTTCAGTGATGCCCCCCCCCCCCCCCCCCCCGAGTAAGCTGAAAAAATATATGGGCACAGAACCGCCAAACTGATATGGTTCTTTCAAGTACTTTCTACCTATGTTTTTTGTGTAAAATCATACTGATTCCTGATTACCTGACTGTTTTGTATAAAGTTTGGTTTACATGCATATTCTTTTTCACAGCATCATGGAGAGAACACCAGAAAAAGGGTACACGCCTTATCTTAAATCATTTAACAGTTGAAATAAATAAATAAATAAATAAATAAATAAATAAATAAATAAATAAATAAATAAATAAGAAACTTTTCTAATAAATATTAGATTATACATAAATGAATAGAATAATAATAATAATAATCACATTACGATAATACATCCGTGCGGCATAGTGCAATTTTGATATCTCAAAAACAATTAATTTGTCAAAGTAAACTCATCAATACTTAAAACATAGTTAGAACCGCCTCATTGAGGTGGCTCCAACGAGTACCCACAACCTATGTTTTGGACAAGAAATGAAATAAAATGAATACCACAATAAACCCCAGTTTTCTCTATATAAAGCAGTTTTTAATGAGGTGTTCATTACAACCAAGATGATAATAATGAATACAAAACAATTAGCATAGGCATTAATGGCATCTTTACGGTTTTTTTTTATATTTACCAGACTGAATTCACAAAAGCATTTAAATAATCAAACAGTGTTACAAAAAGAAAAAAAGGATTATAAAACAAACATTCCTCTGGTATTCCAGCAAAACAATGTGCGAACAACGAAATGTCAGATTAGCCTGTATCTGAGTAATGGAAATATGATATAAATTATAACAAAGATAAATTTTTAACTTTTTAGAAACTTAGTGACGAATTCACATGGGCTTATTTCTTTCTTTCTTTCTTTCTTTCTTTCAGCTATAATCATACAAACATACAAAACAAACAAATGTAATCATAAGTCTTATTATTAGCAATGATTATTTAAATTTGCGTAGTAAGTATAAAGAATGTGCAAAAATCTAATCAGGACATTGAAATAAAAAACTACGTGAATAAATAAATAAATAAATAAGATGCAGATCAGACACCGCATTCTTAGATTGATTTACATTCCAAGGAGATGCCCAGGCGAAGATGTGTTGATTTTACTGTCGATTGAAAATGACCCGCTTTGGGATTACACGCGTGTGTAGACAATAAAGCTTTTTTGAATAAGCTCCAAATTAAATCGCAAAATGCCGTTATTAAATATTATCTTGAAATATTATAATTGCTATCAAATTCCACACTATTGTAAACACATTGCGTCTGATACGGGCGTTTTTTCATAATATTAACAGAAAGTGCAGATTTTAGCCGTTAAAGTAGGGTACTGTCGTTGTTTTTCCACAGTTTTGTATGATTCAAGTAAGGATTAAGGGTTATTAATTTGAATATAAAAATGCCGGCAGCTAATTAAATAAAAATTCCACTTATTTGATATCGTTTTAAAGGAATTTAAACGGACAATTGGATTAAATCGGAACATGTTTGTCAAATTGTAAAATAAAAAAGTTACATTTGTTTAAAAATTGTTTTCCATTAAAGCGCCTGCTATTTCCAACAAGAGATTCTGTACAGGTAAGCCGAGAAGGTCAGCGCACAGTAAAAGGCTCAATCCTTTGCATTGTTATTATTCCTGAAATAGGGATGCATGCATGGGCAGTTTATCATATTTTGCAGCTGTCTAATCAATTGGTTATCATTGCTGAAATAAGGATACACGCGTGGGCAGACTTCCATAGCCATGAATTGTTTAATATTCCTGAAATAGGGATGCATGCAGGGGCAGTTTACCACACAATCTTGCCTCCCATTTTCCAGATTTCCGCGTTTCTTCGAGACTTAGGAATCAGCCAGAGATCTTGTATTGCACTCTCCATATTCTTGCTGGCAATATTGATCTGCGCTCTAAGGTAGCGTGCGGCATTGTTTGTCTGGTCCTTTGACAGGGAACCATTGCAATGATATAGTGCTTCGTTTGTCTTTCCCATCACGTGGCACTGGTGAGCTAAAATGGCTTCTTTATTTGCCTCCTTTTGGTTAGCAAGGGTTGTGGCATTTTGATTCAAATTGTCTGAAGCCATAACGATTTTATGCTTCACAGCAAGTATCTGTTGTTCAAGGCGAAATATCTCGTCATCACCAGGATAGATATCTTGTGAGCACAGGTTCACGGCATTATATGACTTTTCTTTAGTACTTTGCTCGTGCTCTGAAATTATGAGGTCCTGTAGTGCTTTCAGTCCGTTAATTATTTCTGAACTTTTCGGGTCGATTTTGAGACCCTCTTTGAAGAAGCTGTACGATTCATCAAAACGTTTCATCTTTATGGTCGCTTTTGCTGCTGCGATGCAAGCCGGAAGACATTTGGAATCGAGGCTAAATGCCGCTTTAGCGTCTTCTAAGGCGAGACCATAGGAATTTTTCTGAAGAAAATAACCGGACCGCGTCACAAAATGTTCTGGTTTAAGTCTGTCCGCACCGATCAGCGCCGAGATAGTCACTATCTTCTTATCAAGTTCTGAAGTGTCCATTGTCATTTTATAGGGTACTAGTTATACCTGCAAAACAAACAAACCATCACGTTATGAAAGCCTATACAAATACATTGTGAACTTTACCGCCGAAAAAAAGAAAGAAAATTTTAAGATGAAAAATTGTGATATTTTTCTTATTTCTGCTCAAAATATAGATTATGGGTATTCGTTAGAACCGCCTCATTGAGGCGGTTCTAACGAGTATCCACAATCTATATATTAGAGCAGAAAAATTAGAAAAATAAGGTATACCCCTGTAAACCCTAGTTTTACAATACAAGAGGGCCCAGAGGGCCCTGAATCGCTCACCTGAGAATTAGTGTCTCCAGGACATTCTAGGCCCAAGGGCTATAATTTGAACAAACTTGGTATTGGTCCACTAGATGAAGCTTCACACCAAATATCAAAGACCTGGGCCTTCTGGTTTCAGGCAAGAAGATTTTTAAAGGTTTTTTCTATATAAGCCTATGAAAAACCAAAGGGTCCCCGGGTGGTGGCATTTTTGGCCCCAGGGCTATAATTTGAACAATCTTGAAAGAGGTCCACTAGATGAAAGTTTACACCAAATACCAAAGATCTGGGCTTTGCGGTTTCAGAGAAGAAGATTTTTAAAGACTTTCCCTGTATAAGCCTGTGTAAAACCAAAGGCCCCCGGGGCGGGGCATTTTTGGCCCCAAGGCTATAATTTGAACAATCTTAGTAAAGGTCCACCAGGTTAAGCTTCACACCAAATATTAAAGACCTGGGCCTTGTGGTTTCAGAGAAGAAATTTTTTAATGATTTTCCCTATATAAGCCTATGTAAAACCATAGGCCCCCGGGGTGGGGGCATTTTGGCCCCAAGTGCTATAATTTGAACAATCTTGGTAGAGGTCCACTAGATGAAGCTTCACACCAAATATCAAAGATCTTGGCCTTGCGGTTTCAGAGAAGAAGATTTTTAAAGATTTTCCCTGTATAAGCCTATGTAAAACCAAAGGGCCCCCTGGGCAGGGGCATTTTTGGCCCAAAGGCTATAATTTGAACAATCTTAGTAGAGGTCCACCAGGTTAAGCTTCACACCAAATATTAAAGACCTGGGCCTTGCGGTTTCAGAGAAGAAGATTTTTTAATGATTTTCCCTATATAAGCCTATGTAAAACCATAGGCCCCAGGGCGGGGGCATTTTTGCCCCCAGGGCTATAATTTGAACAATCTTCAAAGAGGTCCACTAGATCAAGCTTCACACCAAATATCAAAGATCTGGGCCTTGCGGTTTAAGAGAAGAAGATTTTTAAAGATTTTCCCTGTATAAGCCTATGAAAACCAAAGGCCCCAGCGCGGGGGCATTTTTGGCCCCAAGGCTATAATTTGAACAATCTTAGTAGAGGTTTACCAGGTAAAGCTTCACACCAAATATTAAAGACCTGGGCCTTGGGGTTTCAGAGAAGAAGATTTTTAATGGTTTTCCCTATATAAGCCCATGTAAAACCAAAGGCCCCCGGGGCGGGGGCATTTTGGCCCCAAGGGCTATAATTTGAACAATCTTGGTAGAGGTCCACTAGATGAAGCTTCATACAAAATATCGAAGACCTGGGCCTTGGGGTTTCAGAGGAGAAGATTTTTAAAGTTTTCGTTTAAAAAAATATATTTTTAGCTCCTGTGACCTAGATGTGCAATGGACCGGAACCATTTGAACAACTTTGAAAGAGGACCACCTAAGGATTATTTCTGTGAATTTTTGTCAAAATCCGATCAGTGGTTTAGGAGGAGATGTCATTTGAAGAAAAAGTTTACGCACGCACACACGCACTGACGACGGACGACCGACGAAAAGTGATCACAAAAGCTCACCTTGTCACTACGTGACAGGTGAGCTAATAAAAGTGCGGTTCAAGTCGGGGTGGGGTCAAATTTATATAGTCGTGTTTTCGTGATGACGAACGTCCGTGTAAGGAAACCCTTTTAAACCTCATTTTATATAGAGTAACGTGGGGTTTATTAGGGTATACATTACTTTCTTTATTCTTGTTAAACAAGAGCTCCGCAAGCGGGCCCCTGGCAATTAATAAGATGTAGCACATATACTGAAAATGTTCTATAAAAGGGTTATCCTTTGGAAGCAAGGAATACACCACAGAACCGGAAAATATGAAGTATACATGTTTTCTGGGCCAGACTAGCTAGTTTCGGCCAATTAGGCCTCATCAGTGACCCTCAAATATTTTCAAAATTCCACAATGGAATCAATGATCCCAAAGGACAAGAAAATATAAACTACACTATGATGTAGGGCAGGGAGACTTTTACGGCCGCCACACATTCCCAGACACCAGCTGTAGTGACGTTAAATATGTTCTATAAAAGGGTTATCCTTTGGAAGCAAGGAATCGCCACAGAACCGGAAAATAGCCTGTGCTAGCCAGTGTTTTGAGACAATATGCGCTGCTCTATTGGTCATCGTTTTACTATTTAATCCATATTTATACATATCCAAAATTCGATTTATGGATATCAATAATTCAAATTACGGATATCCATTAATCAGCCGTGTAATGGGTATTCATAATTCGAATTAAAGCTATCCATAAATCGAATTATGGACATCCATAATTCGATTTATGGATATAATTAATTCAGATCGAAATTCAAATTATGAGATATCCATAAATCGAACTAGAATTTGTTTTTCTACAAAAACACAGATGTCTCCCCCGTTTTTGACCTCTAAGTTTAACCTTGACATTGGAGGTATTGAGCCGGGTCTTGTGTGCAACACATCATCTAATGAAGATAAACATTTCTGCAAAGTAACTTTAAAAATGTTCATAGAAAAATAAAAAAGTTATTGGACAAACACAAAAAAGCCCTTTTTTACCTTTGACCTCTAAGTATGGCCTTGACCTTTGAGGTACAACACATCGTCTCATGATGGTTAACATTTCTGTCGAGTAATTTCTAAATCCATCAAAGAATAAGGAAGTTATTGACTGTCCCTTTTTTTACCTTTGACCACTAGGTATGACCTTGACATTGGGGGTATATTGACCTTGGTCTTGTACATGACTCATGGTCTAATGACGGTGAAATTTCTGCATGGTTACTTTATAAAGTCCATCCAGAAATAAAAAAGTTATTGACTAGACACAAACAAAACAAAACTTTTTTTACCTCTGACCTCTTAGTATGACCTTGATCTTGGAGATACCGACCTAGGTCTAGCGTGCACCGCATCGTCTCATGATGGTTAACATTTCTGCCAAGTAATTTCACAATCTATCCAGGAAAAAGAAAGTTCTTGACTGAACACTAAACTAGAAATGGTGTTTGTAAAACACAATGCCCCCAACCTTTGCTTGTCTCTAGATGGCAAAATATTCAACAAATATTGTTAAAGACTCAAAAACATACAACAAGAATTCTGCCGAAGGCTATGTCGCGCCTGTGGGGCCCATCCACCCGCCCAACCACCCACCCGGACATCGCTATTTTAAAGGACGGAAATTTTGAAAAACCCGTCCAATAAAACCGAAAATGACCATGATTACAATGATAATTCAAAGTGTGTGGCCTTGGCCCCAAGGTTATGCTAACAAATAAATCAAAGGACAATAACTTTAGAAAGGGGCATAATGCGGATGAGAAAAAAATATGTGTCAGCTAATTTTCCATAGCAAACCATATATGCAATTTCAAAACTCTAGCATACACGGTTCTTAAGTTAATCCGGATGAAACTAGAAAAAGTGTCCATAGGACACGGATGCCCCCGCCAAATGCCATTCATAAAAATATTACAAATGTACTTCAAATCAATCATAAATTATATTAATATCATAAATGTAGGCGGTAGAGCGATGACAAAGTTTTTCTAAAAATAGCCACAGTGACCTTGACCTTGAAAGTTGAAATAGCTCGAGATATTGTCATAAGGAACAGTTGTGTGAAGTTATACTGAAATCGGTGAAGAAATGTAAGCGCTAGAGCCATGACAAAGTTTTTCTAAAAATAGCCACAGTGACCTTGACCTTGAAAGTCAAACTCGCTCAAGGTATTGTCATAAGGAACATTTGTGTGAAGTTATATTGAAATCAGTGAAGAAATGTAGTCGCTAGAGCGATGACAAAGTTTTTCTAAAAATAGCCATTGTGACCTTGACCTTGAAAGTCGAAATGGCTTGAGATATTGTCATAAGGAACATTTGCGTGAAGTTATATTGAAATAAGTTAAGAAATGTAGGTGCTAGAGCGATGACAAAGTTTTTCTAAAAAAAAAAACACAGTGACCTTGCCCTTGAAAGTGGAACTCGCTAGAGATATTGTCATAAGGAACATTTGTGCGAAGTTATATTGAAATCGGTGAAGAAATATAGGCGCTAGAGTGATGACAATTTTTTTCTAAAAATAGATACAGTGACCTTGACCTTGAAAGTCAAAATCGCACGAGATATTGTCATAAGGAACCTTGACCTTGAAAGTTGAAATAGCTCGAGATATTGTCATAAGGAACATTTGTGTGAAGTTATACTGAAATCGGTGAAGAAATGTAAGCACTAGAGCCTTGACAAAGTTTTTCTAAAAATAGCCACAGTGACCTTGACCTTGAAAGTCCAACTCGCTCAAGGTATTGTCATAAGGAACATTTGTGTGAAGTTATATTGAAATCAGTTAAGAAATGTAGGCGCTAGAGCGATGACAAAGTTTTTCTAAAAATAGCCACAGTGACCTTGACCTTGAGGTCATGACCTTGAAAGTCTAACTCGCTCGAGATATTGTCATAAGAAGCAGAAAAAAAATAAGTTTATGTTTTTTTTTATATTTCAATTATTTGCTCCTCTTGACTGGGCGAAAAAATGATTATACAATGTAGGACAAACTTTTAAAGCTAAAAAAACAACAACATTTACACGCTGTTTGAATAGCGTCGACGTCACCAACGCCCGTAGAGAAACATGGTTTAGAACGACGTCACTTGAAGTCACTGAAAATCATGTGATTCGATGCGTTCAAGGAAATATGAACTACAATATTTTCTATAGGGTTACATCAGACATTACACTGGAAATGTAAATATTATATGGTAGTCTGTACGTTTGAAATAATATGCATTGTTCCACATCATTGTCTAGCATTATAATACGTTTCATCGGATATCAGCTGTAAGAAGGGGTTATCCGAATGAGAAAGGATTGCAGTGTTTGTTTGTTTGATTTGAGGTTTAACGTCCCCGTCAACACTGTAAAGGTCATTTTGGAGACGTTGCTTCCAAATTGGTGGGACTTTTACCCGACATTAAAGGATTGCAGTGATTTTCAAAATTAATTTTCAAATTTTTCAAACTAGTTGGTGGTCTGTTACCTCGCAGCAATATGCGCTGCTTCACATCACGGAGAGGATGTAAACTATAGCAGGGGTTATCCAGAAACTAAACTTTTACAGAAATTTTCAAAAGGGCATTACCCTGCATATACTGTGGAGGTTTACAGGGGTATTTCGTGATTAGGTTATAGGGTCAACTATCAATACCGGTTTTTCGAATGAATTCCAGTGAATATTAGTATTGCACATTGATCATGTTGATACAATGGTAATAAACTTGACTCGTGATCGAGGGGCTCCGGGTTTGAGTCCCACGCCAGGTATCACGCGTGGTGTCCATCAGCAAGAAGCTTTATCCACTCTGCTTAGTACTGATTTCTACCCAGAAATAACAATAAACAATAACAATAATAATCCATGAATTGCTATACGCCCTGTTAAACGAGGACCGTGAGGTCCTGATCGCTCCCCTGAGCCCTGTGAATTATTTGGTTCCTATTTCTCTCATCTGAGTGACTATGGTCTTTGGTACTGATAAATAGATAAAGGCCATTATAACCTGGGGTACTCATTGAAAATAAGGTAAAGGTCACCAAATCCCAAGGAGTTTTTCATCTTGTCCCAATGTTATACCCATGCAAATTTGATTAAAATCAAGATATACTGCACACAACCTAAATTTGGCCTAAATTTGACATATTTAGCACAGTTGTCACCTTGAAAATAAGGTCAAGATCACCAAAACCTAATCAGTTCTCCATCCTGTCCTTATTTTATATCCATATAAATTTGATTAAAATCTACCCAGTAGTTCATGAGCTATACTGCACACAACCGAAATTTGGCCTAGATTTGACCTATTTATCATTTTTAACTATCCTCATGTCACAGACTACAATATTTCCCGACAAAATTCGTTGTTCTACCTTTTTCCCATTGAAAAGACTAAGGAATCAAATTTAACCTTGGCTGAAAATAGGTCAAGGTCAACCTAGGGTCATCATATTTGCAAACTTGCACACAACCAAAATTTGGCCTAGATTTGACCTATTTATCATTTTTTACTTATTCTCATGTCACAGACTACAATAGTTTCCGAAAAAAATGCATTGTTTTACCCTTTTCCTATTGAAAAGACTAAGGACTCAAATTTGACCGCGGCTGAAAATAGGTCAACGTCAACCTAGGATCATCATATTTGCAAACTTGTCAGTACTCCGTCACCTAATGTTACATACCAAGTTTCAAGACAATCGGCCCAGTGGTTCCAACCACTGAAGAAGAAGATTTTTTAAGTATTTTACCATATTTGGGCATGGCAGCCATCTTGGTCATGACGACGGACGACGTACGACGGAGGCTTACCGTCCTTTAAGCTCCTTCGGAGCCTTAATCGGCTCGATGTTTCAGGAGAAGAAGATTTTTTTAGGTTTATACCATATTTGGGCATGGCGGCCATTTTTGTCGTTTGACCTGGACCAATCGAACAAACGTTTGTTCCCTAAATACCCTAAGTCTGCATATAAAATTTAATTGAAATTGGGCCAGTGGTTTCAGAGAAAATGTATTTTGAAATGTCAATGGACCTGATATTCTAGTGACCTTGAGCCAAGGTCACTGAATGACATTGACCTTAAGTATTCATAGACATTCATTATTTACCTATTGTCATGTCAAAAACCACAATATTGTTCCAAAATGCATTGTTTTACCATTTTCCCCATTGAAAACCCTACGTAACCAAACTTAACCTTGGCAGAAAATAGGTCAGGGTCAACCTCGGGTCATCATATTTGCAAACTTGGTAGTACTCCGTCACCCAATGCTACATACCAAGTTTCAAGATAATCGGCCCAGTGGTTCTGGAGAAGAAGATTTTTTAAGTATTTTACCATATTTGGGCATGGCAGCCATCTTGGACATGACGACGGACGACGTACGACGGAGGCTTACCGTCCTTTAAGCTCCTTCGAAGCCTTCGGCTCAGGGGAGCTAAAATTATACAGCAATAATAATTACTTGCAGTTTTTTTGAAAGTTGAATTGTATGCAAACTCAATCCTAGCTCCGGTACCTTTCAATCGCCTAATTAAAATAATCCTTAGACCCAGCATGGCATTAGGGATCGTCCTTCGAGATCAAAATACCGGTTACATTAGACCTTTTGCGAATTCGTTAAAGAATGAATTTAGCCCGAACTATTTTCTTACGCTGTTGCCTACAGCTATCTACGACCATCATTTTTTTATATTACAGGAATCTTCTAGCTTTGATATTGATTGCGCCCATTCTTTAAAGAGTGTGGGTTTGTCTAAGTCATCGATGTGATTGCAGTGTAGATCCTAACGAGACTGTTCATAATGTCTGCCTCATCTAAATATACAAAGCTTGCATAAATATTTGTATCGGTCTACAGGGTTTAGAGGGTTAAATGATGTTTGTAAGGGTTATTTATAGCTACTCTGTGAGCAAGCGCAAAATACGCTCTTATGATAGATTTGAAGGCGCACATAACTACATCTCCACTACAGATCACCTCCAACTAGAAACGCTTCAGAGGAAAACAATTTTCCCCACCATCAATATATCTGAAACACCCATTTGACGTTATTAACTAGGTTAAGGTCACCAAAATGTAAGCTGCAAACAAGCCATTTTGGGCCGAAATTGACAGTTTTCGGGAGCCTGTGACCTTAAAAAACAAGAGGCTCACGGGCCATTATGTTCATCAGAGCTCCGGCGGACACAGCCTACTGGCAGCCATAAATGATTTTTTATTTATTGATAATAAATTCTCCCAAACGAACCCCACACCCATGTGGACTATGTATCTGAGTGTCAGGCCTATTATGAAGTGGAAGGGATGGTACATGGACCCAACGGAGCCTAGGTGGGTAGGTGGGTATCACTGAATGCGTTTATCATAAGGAACAAGAATACATATGGTTTAATGGTGGGAATCTGGACAGTTCCTAAGATATAAGGCCTTTAAAACGCGGAGGTGTTTGGGCATAGCTCTGGTAGACCCCAGGAAAGCCAAGATTGCTGTAACTGAATGTGTCTTATCATTTGGACAAAGAATATATATTGTTAAGGGGTGGGTATCTGAACTATTTCTGAGATATCAGGTCCTTTTATGAAGTGGAGGGGAGAGGAACGGCCCATGTTCATCGTCAATTTGGTGTGACTGAATGTGTCTAACCATAAAGAACACGAATATATAAGAATATGGGATGAAGAGAGAGAGAGAGAGAGAGAGAGAGAGAGAGAGAGAGAGAGAGAGAGACAGAGACAGAGAGAGAGACACACACAGAGAGAGAGAGAGAGAGAGAGAGAGAGAGAGAGAGAGAGAGAGAGAGAGAGAGAGAGAGAGAGAGAGAGAGAGAGAGAGAGAGAGAGAGAGAGAGAGAGAGAGAGACCGTCATGCCCAAATGTGGTAAAATATGTTCTTATGAAGGGTTATCCTTTGGATGCAAAGAATACACCACAGAACTGAAATTAATGAAATCAACGTTTTCTGGTTTCGACCAATTAGGCCTCATCAGTGACCCTGAGTTGTTTTCAAAATTCCACAATGGAATCAATGATCCCAAATGACAAGGAAATATAAACTACACTTTGATAAAGGGTATCATTTTACGACTGCCTCACATTCCCTTAACATCAACTGTAGTGACGTTAGAACATAAAGGGTTATCCTTTGAAAGCAAAGAATTTTGTTTTTTAATGTCCCCGTCAACACCGCAAATGTCATTTTGGAGACGTTGCTTCGTATTTTGTGGGATTTTTACCCGACATTGAGATGAAATAACATCTCAAGCCCTGCCGCCAATGAAACCAATAGGGTAAATAAGCATGGACGGGCCGACTCGTACCGCATTGCCTGGGCAGGCTTGGATCCTCTAAGCGGTTTACCAGTACTCGTGTGCAGGTCGGTTTCAGCTCTGCGTGGAAGCATCATGTAACCCATCTATTTCCTCAAGCCCCGATGGGCGGGGGCGAAGGAAGCAAAGAATTCATCATAAAACTGAAAAAAAAAAAATGGAGTGAACATGTTTTTTGGGCCTGACTAGCTAGTTTAAAAATCTTCTCCACGACCACTGGCTCGACTGTCTTGAAGAAGCTTGGTATGTAGCATCCGGTGACTGCGTACTACCAATATGTTCTAGAAAGTGTTATCCTTTGGAAGCAAGGAATACACCACAGAACTGGAAAATATGGAGTGTACATGTTTTCTGGGCCAGACTAGCTAGTTTCGGCCATTTAAGCCTCATCAGTGACCCTCAAATATTTTCCAAATTCCACAATGGAACCAATGATCCCAAAGGACAAGAAAATATAAACTACACTATGATATACCATGTTTGCAAAAATGATGAGCCTAGGTTGACACTGACCTTTTTTACGCAACGGTCAAATTTCGTTCCTTAGGCTTTACAATGGGAAAAGGGTACAACAATGCATTTTTTTTTTCGAAAAATATTGTGATCTGTGACATGAGGGTAGATGCAGCATGAATTTCTGTGAATGCTAAATGTCCGGGTCATTTACTGACCTTGGCTGAAGGTCACTTGGATGGCAGGTCAATTGGCATTACAAAATACATTTCTCTAAAAACAACTAGGCCAATTCCCTTCACATTTTATTTACCGCCTTTGACAATTATACTTTTTGACAGTTAGGGTTTTGATCCTAAGTTCTAACGTGACAGACATATAATCAGGTCAAATGTTTGAAAAAAAGGGTTACGAAGACAGAAAAAAATATTGTGGTGTCTAGAGTGCAAACAAGATTTGAAGAAAATCTGACCTATTTTTTTATCTGAAAAGACCCATATTTTAACTTGACTGAGATATCATCGTGTCAAGCTTTTCGAAGACTGAAGCGCACAAGATTTAGTGAAACCTGATCTAGTGACCTAATTTTTTTATCTGACATGACCCATATTCAAACTTGATTGTGACATCATCGAGTCAAACAGTCTGTGCTTTCATGTGGATTGAAGCAAACCTGTGGTCCCTAAGGGTTTTAACAAACTTTGACCTATTGACTTAGTTTTTTTATCCCAATGACCCATATTCGAACTTGACCGAGACATCATCAAGTCAAGCATTCAGGTGAAGATTCATGAAGATTGCAGAAAAACTGTGTTCCCCGGGATGTGCACAATGTGTTTTTACAACGAAATTTGACCTACTGACCTAGTTTTTAATCTTGACCAAGATATCATCAGGTCAAACATTCAGATGGTGTCATGAAGATTAAAGCAAAAGTGTTGCCTCTAAAGTGCACACAATTGTTTAGCGCAATTTGACCTAGTGACCTAGTTTTGATCTGACATCACCCATATTCAAACTTAATTGAGATATCACCAAGTCAAACATTCGGATGAGGTTTCATGAAGATTGAAGCAAAGCTGTGGCCTCTAGGGTACACACAAGGTTTTAACAAAATCTGACCTAGTGACCTACTTTTTGATCTGACATGATCCATATTCGAATATGATCAATATATCTTCAAGTAAAATATTCTAGTGAAGTTCCACGAAGATCGAAGCAAAACTGCAGTCTCTAGGGGGCACACGGTTTTAACGAAATTTGACCTTGTGACCTAGTTTTTGATTCGGCATGACCCATATTCAAACTTGCACGAGATATTATCAAGATATAAAGCTTCATAAAGATTACACTAAAACTGTGGCCTCTAGAGGTTGCACAAGGTAAATGTTAGAAGTCTCTGTGGTGTTGTGGTTATGCTACTCGCCTTGTAAACCAGGGGTCGCAGGATGGATCCCGGGCTTCTCCAGACTTTCCGATGAGTCTTTAAACCGAAGTCTCGTCTCCATATGATTTGAGCTATTGATAGGACGTAAAACTCAAACACTCACTCACACTCACAAGGTAAACGTTGACGACGGACGACTTACGACGTACGACGCACGAGGCACGACGGACCTATGACGGACACAGACTGATCACAATAGCTCACATTGAGCATTTCGTGCTCAGGGGAGCTAAAATGATGTCCCTAACTTTTATGCGAAGGCTAAATTTCGTTCCCTAGGCTTTTCAATGGTAATAAGAAGTGAAGGCAATCGTCAGAAATCGATACAATTAACCCACAGCTCCCATAAGAGACACAGAAGGGAAAGAAACACAAACATGAAACAACAGACCCTAATGGAAACATCATTAGCGGAAAGCCAAAAGGACAGTTAATTTCCAACAAAATGGCCAATTGGCTACCTAAAACAAAATCATATAAGCGATACAAACACTCAAAAACAAACCTTAACAAAAATAAACCGCGACAGAAGAACCGCCTTTGAACGGTCAGTGTAACGAATTCCACGAGGGGTGGGGTTGGGGGGGGGGGGGGGGCTTAAATCGATTTTTCGTGGCCACAATCCTCGCCCTTACTTCCGTCGCGATTTAGACAAATGATTAGTTCAGTCTCTTGAAGGCCTCCTAACTCTAAGTGCCGTGAACACACAAAAAAGAACAAAGAGAAGAAACAACAGTGAGGACTCGACAGCAAGAAACCACTGAAGAAAACCAACAGTTAGACTCCGATGGGTCCGACCAGCATGACCAGAGCATCTGGCACCAACCAACATTACATAGAACTAGGTCTCCAATTCTCAGTAAGCCTTTACGCTGGAACCGTGAACTAGGTAAAACAGTGCATTTTTTAATATATTGTGGTATTTGACATGAGAATATGTACAAAAATGAATGTCTATGAATGCGTAAGGTCAAGGCCATTTGGTTACCGTGGCCCAATGTCGCTTGGATTGCATGTCCATTGGCATTTCAAAATACATTTTCCCTGAAGTCACTGTGCTAATTTCTTTTTACTTTTTATATGCAACCTTCTGACAGTGAGAGAACAAAAACTTGTTAAAATGGTCCAGGTCACATGACCAAAATAGCCCCCATTCCAAAATATGGTAATAAAAAACTTACAAGAGGACCAAGATGAACCTATATCGCTCACATGAGCTAACATATTTAAAGTTTCAGGAAGTTTCAATCTTCACTGAATTTGATTTTGATTTGATTTGATGTGTGGTTTAACGTCCCCGTCAAAACTGTATAGGTCCGTTTGGAGACATTGCTTCCAATTTTGTGGGACTTGTACCCGACACTGAGATGACATGACATCTCAAGCCCTGTCGCCCAATGAAACCAATAAGGCTTATAAGCACTGGCGGTCCAACTCGCACCGATTTGCCTGGACAGGCTTAGAACCCCTAAGTGATTTATCAGTACTCGTAAGCGGTCGGTTTCATGCAGTCCATCAATTTCTTCAAGCTCCGATGGGCGGGGGCTGAATCTTTATTGAAGGATTTATTCGAGGACAAGGTTAAAAAGTCATTTTCAGCATTCAAGGGGGCATGACTCTATGAGAGATAGGCAGACAAATGAGATGAGTTTTCAAACTAACATACTTATTTGCTAGTTTCATGAAGATTCGATCAAAACTTAAGTACTTATGGTGATGACAAGGTACAAAATAGGCATTTTCAGTAAAAAAAAAAGTGACTTAAAACTCTGAGTAATGTGCCAGTAGGCGATAAGCCAGGATATGGTGACCCTGCACCATGTTTGGGAGTTTTGCAGACATAAACAGTTTGGTACCAAATGCAAAATGTTAGCACTCTGGTCGTTGGGACTTTATCATATGCCGGGCAGTAGAATACGTTACCAATACGTAATTTATAAATACACCATGCAAATAAAAGAACAAAAGAAATTGACGATTAAGAAAAACCTGCATTTTGGTGTATATTTCAGCTTTCTAGGAGCTTTCTTTCTGCAATAAAGGGCAATAGTGGAAGCATGTCCCCATTTTCAAGTACCATATTCCTCCCATTTAGTGCCCCGGGCGCTTAAAAATAGAAAAAAAGGGGGCGCGTATAAGAGACAAAAAGCTTACCAGAGCAGAAAGTTAAAAACCATTTACATGCAGTAGTTTTCCATTAGAATATCGTGGAATCATGACATGTAAAGTACCAAATGGTCAACACCGACACTGTGATAGCAGGGGGTTTAGAAATACCTTGCATGATATGATTTACAGCAGATACGGCGATGACTGAAAGGCTGAAATCTTTACTTCAGGTAAGCCAAAATACTTTTTCCTCAGACTGCAGAAGGGGCGCTTATTATTTTGTTCTTGGAAAAACAGTGAGGGGGGCGCTAATAGAAGCAGGGGCGCTAAATGGGAGGAATACGGTATAGAAATAAAACTAATAATGACAGTTCATTAGCAATCGAAACTGAGTAGCTGACCTCTGGACACGTGAACTTGATAGCCGGCTATCTTTGTAGTCTTGACATAGAGTAAGGAACATAAATGCGCTGAAAAAATGTTACAGATCACGAGGGTATAGTTATATTATGGTAATGTACACTACACTGAGAAATAGTAAGGTATATTGGATGGAAAATTTACTTGGACCAGTATTGCACTGCTTTTAATGCGATCCTAAGATTAAACAAGAGGCCCATGGGCCACAATGCTCACCAGAACTCAGGCGGACACTGCCCACTGGCAGCCATGTATGGTTTCAGGTTTTAATTTATTGATTATAAAGTCTCCCAAACAAACCCCCATTTCAAAATGAGCACCCATGTGGACTCTGTATCTGAAATATTAGGCCTTTTATGAGGAGGAAGGATGAGAATTGGACCCAACAGAGCTCTGAATGGTATCACTGAATCCATCTTATCATAAGGCACATGAATATATATGGTTTAGGGGTTGGGATGTGTACTGTTCCTGAGATATAAGGCCTTTTAAGCTGCGAAGGGGTTGGAGCATAGCCCTGGCAGACCCCAGGAAAGCTAAGATTGTTGTCGCTGAATGTGCCTTATAATAAGGTGGGGATCTGAACAGCTTCTGAGATATATTGCATTTTATGAAGTGGAGGGGTGGGGCACGGCCCCAGCACACCCCCAGAGACCCCTAGGTTGGTATCACTGAATGTGTCTCATCATAAGGAACAAGAATATATATGGTTTAGGGTTGGGGGTTCTGAATGGTTTCCGAGATATTGAGCCTTTTACGAAGTTGAGGGGGTTGGGCATGGCCCGGGCACATCCCAGAGGACCCCCATGTTGGTTTCAATGAATGCGTCTTATCATATGAAACAAGAATATATATGGTTTTGAGATGGGGATCTGAATGGTTTCTGAGACATATCACCTTTTATGAAGTGGAAGGGTGGGGAACAGCCCCCGTGCGGCCCGGGAGACCCTTAGATTGGTATCACTGAATGCGTCTTATCATACGGAACAAGAATTTATATGCTTTAGGGATGGGGATCTTAACGGTTTCTGAGATATTGGGCTTTTACTAAGTGCAGGGGGTGGGGCATAGCCCTGGCACATCCTAGGGGACCCCCAGATTGGTGTCACTGAATGCGTCTTTTCATAAGAAACAAGAATATACATAGTTTTGGGGTGGGGATCTGAAGGGTTTCCGAGATATATCACCTTTTATGAAGTGGAAGGTTGGGGCATAGCCCTGGTGCGGCCTGGGAGATCCTTAGGTTGATATCACTGAATGCATCTTAACATAAGGAACAAGAGTTTATATTGTTTAGGGGTGGGGATCTGAACGGTTTCTGAGATATTGGGCCTTTTATGAAGTGGAGGGGTCGGGCATAGCCCCCGTGCGGCAAGGGAGACCCTAAGGTTGGTATCACTGAATGCGTCTTGTCATAAGGAACAAGAATTTAAATGGTTTAGGGATGGGGATCTGAACGGTTTCTGAGATATTCAGCCTTTTACGAAGTGGAGGGGGTGGGGCTTAAGCCCCGCCACATCCTAGGGGACCCTCAGATTGGTGTCGCTGTATGCGTCTTATCATAAGAAACAAGAATATATATAGTTTAGGGGTGGGGATCTGAATGGTTTCTGAGATATATGGCATTTATGAAGTTGAAGGGTGGGGCATGGCCCCAGCGCCCCCCAGAGAGACCCCAATGTTGGTATCACTGAATGTGTCTTATCATAAGAAACAAGAATATATATGGTTTAGGGGTGGGGAACTCAATGGTTTCTGAGATAAATGGCATTTTATGAAGTGGAGGGGGTGGGGCATGTCCCCGGCACATCCCGGGGGGACCCCAAGGTTGGTGTCACTTAATGCATCTTAGCATAAGGAACAAGAATATATATAGTTTAGGGGTGGGGATCTGAATGGTTTCTGAGATAAATGGCATTTTATGAAATAGAGGGGGCAGGGCATGTCCCCGGCACATCCCGGGGGACCCCCAGGTTGGTGTCACTTAATGCATCTTATCATAAGGAACAAGAATATATAAGGTTCAGGGGTTGGGATCTGTAAGGTTTCTGAGATTTCAGGCATTTTATGAAGTGGAGGGGGCAGGGCATGACCCCGGCACAACCTAGGGGACCCCCAGGTTGACATAAAAGCATATGGCTGAGAGAAGTTTACTCAAGGAACATGTTTATGTAAGTTTTGTAAAAATATCTGCAATGACTTGGCAGTAAATGCCATTTTTCAGTTTTCCCCATTATAAGTCAATGGAAACTCTAAGTTGCCAAAGCAACAAAACTAAAAGGCCAAATTTCATAAAAAAACACAAAACCTGTAAAGGCAAATATGGTGAATATTTTCATAAAGTCTCAGCCTCCTAGAGCATATGGTTTCTGAGGAGATGATTTTTTAAGTATTTTTTGTCTATTTTTTTGCATTTTAGTTTCCATGGCAACCAATAAAAATGAGCAGAAGGCTTAAAATCATACAGCAGATAGTAGACTGCCTATGGAACATTTCTATGAAAGTTTTCTCAAAATATTGCAGAGGCTTGGCAGTAAATGCCATTTTTCAATTTTCCCCATTATAAGTCTATGGAAATTCTAAGTTGCCATAGCAACCAAACTAATGAGCCGAATTTCATAAAAACACGAACTTTCAATCCCCCAATCCAAGGATGCTACAGATGAAATTTGGGCCCAATGGGCCTAGCGGGTTCAGAGGAGATGTCGTTTAAATGTGTTGACGTCACACGACGACGCAGACGCAGACGACGCAGACGCCGACGGACAACTGCCTATCCTATAAGCTCCCCCGGAGCCTTCGGCTCTGGTGAGCTAAAAAATATTTATAGTCTCAATTTAAAAGAATTCTAGGAGCCTTCTTTCTCTAATAAAGGGCAATAGTGAAAGCATATCCCCATTTTCAAGTATAGTAACAACGGCAGTTCATTAGCAATCGAAACTTAGTAATTGACCTCTGGACACGTGAACTTGATAGCCAGCTATCTTTGTAGTCTGGACATAGAGTAAGGAACATAAATGCACTGGAAAAAATGTTACAGGTCACGAGGGTATAGTTATATTATGGTAATGTACACTACACAGAGAAATAGCAACGTATATTGCATGAAAAATCTTTATAGTCTTAATTTAAAAGAAGAAGGACAAATATGTTGGTTGAGTGGGAAGACGTTTGGCTTCCCAGACAACAGATGGGGTAACTATATGGAGTCATTCAGTTATTCAACTGACACTGTCCCCGGGTAGGCTTAAACGGTCTAAGCCGAAAATATTTTTATGCATGAGAAGCACACAAGCAGTGAACTGACAACTACTGTTTGATTAATCAAAACAGTTTACACCCTATCAGTAGTCATTGACGATTTAGATAGTGCTTAATATTGTAATCTATACACCGTCATAATGTTTCCTTTACATAAACTTCATTGGCTATGCTATCAACTTCATTTGTTAGTTCAGTACTGTCCTCATCATAAATCATAAGCTAGCACAAAGTCACATTGCACGGGTGCGGGAGTTTGCAGACATTATTTTTGAAAGGGGATATTATAAGGTAACAAATGCAACATGTTAGCACTCTGGCCGCTGGGGATTTATCGTGTGACGGCCCGTAGAATATGTTACCAACACCGACTTCCAAAAACCCTGTATCAAGAGATACATAAAATATTTTGAAAAAAAAAAAAAAAAAGACAAGCAGGTCTGAAATTCATATAGATTATTAGAAGAAGTTTGTTTCTATATAATTTGACTAGTAAAACGAATTTCAGAATTTTCGGAACTTTCAGCCCCATGACACTTCTAATATGAAAAGACAGGATAACAAAAGGATAGACAACGATTCATGTGACAAAACCCAAGTGTAACTCATATGTTTTGAGGTATGTCTGAGTATTCTATGGCTTTCCTTTTACCATAATGGCAATACAATTTATTATACCACCTATACGTATTATGGTCTTTGAATATCTTAAACACCAACCACCAACAACAAATTTTGTTAAGTAGAAGGAACATACATGCGCTAAATTTTGAAGTCTATAATACACATATAGTGACAGTAAAGAGCTGAAATAATCCACAATATGTTCCGAAATACACTAGGAATACGAAATTTGTTTTATTTTTATCATGATATCCGTATTCACAAAACGTTCCTCACAGAAACTGTGAATCATTTTCTTTCAACATAAAGATTGTACATATATAACGTACATTACATAACAGAACTTTTGTTTTTGTTTTCAGCTTTTACGTATACAATTTAAATGAATTATAGTTGTAAAAGAAAATACACTGTGATAGCTAGATATGTATTTATGTATCTGTTCCAAAAGATGAAAGGCAGGGTATGAGAATGAGCGGAGAGGGGATGAGTATTGTAGACTAAGATAGAGTTTTTATACCCATGTACATATGAATGCATATGTAAGACCCGCAATGAAAGCCTAAAACTAGTGACCTTTGCCTAACATCTGCTCCCTACCTTTCCTTAGCTTTCCTAGCCAAGCACTCATTCCTTCTCATAATGTAACCTATTTGAATTTTGAAAATATTTTAGGGTCACTGATGAGCCCTAATTGGCCGAAACTAGCTAGTCTGGCACAGAAGATATGTACACCCCATATTTTTCAGTTCTGTGGTGTAATCCTTGCTTCCAAAGGATAGCCCTTTCTAGAACATATTTAGTATAAATTGTCAAGTCAACTCAATACATAACATAATACCACCTGTGTGGGTGGGGTCGGCAAGGACTGGGTGACACTTTAGATACAGACATTAAATATATGCATATCACTCAGCCTACAATACAGAGTATATTATATACCTTTCCTAAGTCTGGGTGTATTCCATAACCTACCCAGGGCAGGGCATGAGTATGAGTGGGTGGAATACGTGTATTATATGGTAGGTAAAGTAGAAGTAAACCAAAGATCAGGAATCGATACAATTAACTTACTCCACCCATCAAAGACACCAAAGGGAAAGAAACACAAACATGGTAAGCACGTTTATATGTTCATGTGTGCACATGTCCGTCCGCAACCAATGTCTTACGCTTACCTACCCTGGACACCCCCACCCCTACCCTTATCACTCTACCCTAGAATTCTCATGCTAAACAGTATCCTTACTCATATCATATCCTACCCTTACCTTATCATGCCCTACGCTACCCGTTCTTCCAACTGCCAAAGGTTCGATTGTGGAAAAGGTACCTGTCTGGTAAGGTTTCATGGCTGTGAATATATATGCAGGAAATTCTGTCCAACTTTAAACGTCCTGCCATTCTTATACCCTACCTAGATCAACATATCCTGTCTGTACCAACATGACATATCGTATGTACACTGGGCTACATTTAGTTATGGTATGATATGATGAGGTAAGTTAGGATAGAAGAAAGACCATGTTCACATTTATCCTAGCATCCCCCTTAACACTTCTGTTCAATTCAAACTATACAGTTCTCACTTTATCCAATCATTCATACCCTACTATCCATCTAGTGATACCGTACTCTAACAGGTAAAGTACTGACACTACTACTAATCGCATACTGTAACCTATTACTGCTCACTCTATGGTAGGTAAGTGTAGTAAATGGTAGACTTTGGTTACGGATGTTACATATGTACACACAGGTTTATAAAAATTATCCTATCGCACCCTGAGTTCAGCTGTCCTACCTTTCTATAGCCATGCCCTACTCTTTTCTATTCATGTAGTGTAGGAGGCTATTTGATATCGCTGGTAAAGCAACGTTAGCCGTTGGTTACAAAAGTTACACCATGTATAAAAGTTAAATGCCCTTCACCTGTCTTACAAAATTGTTAATTACTGGTTTGCACTTAATAAATCATTTAAAGAATGCAAGGAAGATATTGTCTTATAAAGAACAATTTTCACTTCCAAACGATGTACGTGTTTAGTCTGTTTGTGTTATCCGAAGTCTCAAAGGTAGCCTGTGCAGCATACAGAGACATACGTTACATTAAGATAAGTTCCTGATAATAACTTTTTATTCATTTTATGGTAAATCCTTGCATTGACCAATCTTAAACTGTAAGCACATGATAATATTTGTATAAATAATTTAATCATTTTTGGCATTATTTAAACGTTTCAAGGGTTACATAGGTCACCTATCTGTTGCAGGATATTGCTGCCGTTGCAAAATACCTAATATGTGTTCTCGTGAAGCTTATATTATGTAGTCTGATATCTTAACAGTACAACATACCCCTGAGGTATGGGTTGTATATAGCCAGCCCAAGAACTGGCTTGAAGAAAATATGCCCTGCAGTCACATGTACATCATGAGCACCTTTCATGCACAGTTAAAACTCATCTCATTCATGTTTTGCTTGACGACGAACAGTGTATGTTACCAGGTAATTGTTTGATATAGGTAACTCACCACAAACAACGGCCAAGAGATGCAAATCACTTTTGTAATGATGTTTGAATGAATGAGCTCCTTATTATACATATCGATATCAAATAGTATGAAACGATACAGTACTAGATTCCATATATTCAAATTCACGTAAGCTATGTTACCCAAAATACATACAACACTGATTCAACAAGGGATTATTCTTCAGAAATAGTTTGTATTCAGCTTTGCTGGCAAATAAGCTAACATATTTCCTATATACTTGTACTTATTTCAAGTTCTGTGAAAGATTTGTTTCGGACCTATTTCATATCTCTTTTTGGCAAACGAAAGTGGTGTACAATACACTGTTGGAATAGAGATTACACGACAAACTAGCTGCTAAAAAATCTACAAATATGTTGTCAGCAAATAGCCACCTAAATCATAAATATGACACAAAGCAAATAGATTTGAAATGATTGCATTGCAGCTGAAACTCTCATATTTGTATCACATAGTGTCTATTCACAAATGCTTATACATATACGTTACCTTTGTTGTCACCACAATAATGATCGCTGCACAGATCCTTCTGTGGACTACTTATGTCATCATAAAATCTTATAAAGGGCTATATACCATGAAATGCGCCTTCAAACTAGCTTGTTGACTTATTAGAAGCTAACCAGTTAATATTGTCGGGAGCCTTATAGGAACGTATTCTTCAGGCCGCAACAGGTTTACGCCCCAACATCCAGAGTGCTAACATGTCTCAATCGTTAGGATTTAGACTAGGCTTTCAGAATATTATACCCTCCAAAACTCCCACATATATAGCAGGGAGTCTATTGGCACCTAAAGGTCTACAGCTATGTTAGTTTGCAAACTCATTCAAGTGTTATCCCTAACTTATATGTAAGTTTCATGAAGAGCCGTTCAAAAAGATGGTGACAATATCAAAAAGGGGCATTTTCAGCAATCAAAGGGACATAACTCTATGATAAATAGGCCGACCTCATCTGTTTTTAACTCGTCCAAGATTTAATCCATGACTTACTTGTTTGAAAGTTTAGTTTCAAAACGGTGAAGACAAGGTCAAAAACCAGCATTTTCTACAATCAAAGGGATGTAACTCTGTGATAAATATGCTAACCTCATCAGTTTTCGAACTCATCCGGGCTTTTATTCCCAACTTACTTACATATAAGTTTCAAAACGATCAGATAGAAACTGAAAGGATTACCATGATGACACGGTAAGTATTTTCTGCAATCAGGTAGAACGTTACTCTATGATCAATAGGCTGCCCCCACCGGTTTTCGAACTCAATCAAGCCTTTATCCCGACTCTCTTATATTTAACTTTCAAGAAGATCCGATATAAACTGAGGGGCTATGGTCAAAAATAAAAACAACTGCTGCATTCAAAGGAATGTAACTCTATGATAAATAGGCCAGCCTCGCAAGTTTTCGAACTAATCCGGGCTTTTATCCCTGGCTTACTTGTTTGTAAGTTTAAAGAATATCCGATCAAAACTAAAGGGACAGAGGTGATGAAAATGTCGAAAATATGCATTTTCAGCTAAGCAGGTGTCGTATCAAATTTGTTCAAATGGTATGGGAAAAAAGGCAAAACAGTGAATATTACTGATTGCATGGCAGAAATGATATTTGCAATCAGCTGAATGGATATTTATCAATTCCAAAGATCAAGGTCATTTTCTGACCTTGGTGCTAGAGTGCTCAGATTCAGTATTTTTTTTCTCCACTTAAACCGCTGCTTTGATTTAAACCAAATTACATGTGGAGTCTCTGTTGGAAGGGGAAGAAAAGTTTGTTCGTAAGGACTAGGTCGCTTGATCAATTTGGCCATCATGTACTATATGGTTATAACCTTAAAAATCTTCTCCTAAGGAACCAAATGATCGATGACCTTGAAACGTGGTATGCAGCTTTAGGGACACGGGCCCTTTCAAGTTTGCTCAATGATGACCTTTGGTTGACCTGTTTTATGTCAAGTGCAAATTTGGTCACTGAGACATTTGAATGGAAAAAGAGTCAAAACGGTGGATATTTCTGATGGCATTGTAGCCCGTGGCACCAGAAATGGTAAGGCTTAGATTAAGTTCTTTTTTATCTTCTCCACTTAAACTGGCGGGTATACTGAAACCAAATTACACGTGGAGTCTCTATAAGTAGGGAGAATGAAATGGTGTCTGTAAGAACTGGCTCACATGACCAATATGGCCGCCATGCTCAATTTGGTCAAAGCCCTTAAAATTCTACTCAGGAACCAAACAGCCGATGACCCTGAAATTTGGTATGTAGCATCAGGAACTCGGGCCCTAATATATTTGTTCAAGTAATGACCTTTGTTTGACCTTGACCTGTTTTATGTCAAGGTCAAATTTGCTCACTTAACCATTTGTATAAAAAAGCAAAACAGTGGATTTTACTGCCTTTGCAGTCTTTCGCATCAGAAATAGTATTTGCAATCAGCTGAAATGATGTTACTAAATTCCAAATTTCAGGGTCATTACTGACCTTCGTCTTAGGTGGCTCAGATTCAATATTTTTTTTAACCTTCTTCTACTCTTAAACTGCTGGGTTGATTGAAACCAAATTACATATGGAGCCTTTATGGGAAGGTGGAACTATAGTTTGTTCGTAAGGACTGGGTCACATGACCAATATGGCCACCATGCCCATATATGGTAAAAACCATTAAAAATACTCTCCTCCTGAACTAATGCCCTTCAGTCTTTGTATGTACCATTAGGGACTTAGGTCCTATCAAGTTTGTTCAAATTATGACCTTTGGTTGCCCTTGACCTGTTTTACGTCAAGGTCAAATTTTGTCACATAGACATTTGCAAGGGTAAAAACGCAAGACAGTGTATTTTTCTGATTCTATTATGGCCTGTAGCCTCAGAATGGATATTTGTTATCAGCGGCATGGAGGTTTATTTATTCCAAAGGCCAAGGTCATTTACTAACCTTTGTACTGGATGACTTAGATGCAGTATTTTATCTTCTCCGCTATGCTGATTGAAACCAAATTACATGAGGAGCCTCTATGGGATGAGGCAATGAAACGTTATTCGAGGGATTGAAGTCACATGACCAAGATTGGCACCATGCATGTATATGGTATAAACCAAATAACCTCTGGTGAGCGTAGTAGGCCACTTGTTTTTCTTTTTGTAGTTTAAACAGGCAAAAAGAATACGGGCTTGGATATATATTGGAGGGCCACTAAAATGGCCTTATTTGCCTAAACTAGCTGACATGATAATTTGGCCCAGGAAAATTTATACACTCAACAGTTTCATTTCTTCGGTGTACTTAGTTGCTACCGACGCATAAACTTTGATAGAACACACTAATTACAGCTAAGGCTGACACGATTAATCGTATAATCGATTAATCGATCGATAAATTCAACAAAAATGGTTATCATTTCTGATTTGCTTTTAATCGATTACTAGGTACAACTTACTACCCAAAGGTATGCCTAAAAGAGCTGGATGAGTGACAAACAGTGCAGACCCTGATGGGACGCCGCATTCTCATCTGGGTCTACACTGTTTGCTCAGGTATCTGTTCAGGTATCTGTATCTGTTACATATGGTAAAGTGAACATATGGTAAGAGTCATGCTCAGAAGAAAGCCAGACAGGTAAAATTATGACAAAAACCTTAGCGATTACTAATCGATTATCGATCGCAATGTCAGGACTGATAATCGATTATCTTTTCAGCTCCGATTAGCCAGACCTAATTACAGCTGGTGTTAGGAACGGTTCTTTGGTCACCAACATTGTTTTTATTGTTGCAATTTCTTATTATTTTTTCTTTTCAATTTTACAAGGGTGAGTCAATAAAACAGACAGCCACTTATTTCTGTGAGAGATCGATCTCTTCTTTTATGATGTAATTGCGCTTTATAATGATACACTTGGACCAACGCTGTTCAGGTGCCAGCAGCCCCAGCGTCTTAGGCTCCGACCCGGTCCTCAACTGCCACCACGACTTCTTCGTTGGACCAGAAATGACGTCCAGGAATATCCTTTTTCAATTTTTTAATGACAGATTCAATCTGTCATTTCCAGCTATCCTGCGTGTTGTAAAGTACGTCCGTTTTTCTTACGACTTTCTTCCGGCTTTGACCGCCAAAGAAATATGAGTCCCCACAAAATGTAGTCCGGTTTGGCGCAGTTATTAAAATTGTACATCCTAAAATCGCAATACAAACTTTTGAAGCAGACGACTTGACGATTTTATCTAACCTTTCAGAGAATAGATTCAGCATTTCATATGAACCAGCTGCATCATGCGAGACTGTATACCCAGATCAATACGGCGTCTGCTCAGGTTTTACACTGTTTTCTAACAGTGTTTTCAATATTTAATCCTTTAAGACAAGTCGGTCAGCTGCAGACCAGAATATTAATGGGTTTTCCGACATTCGAGGTCAAGTCTAGGTCAGTTACAACTAGGTGTATATCAGACTTTGCGAGAAAGACTGTCCCTTTCAACCCTGGAATATAGTACAGATACCTATGCAAACAGTGTAGGTCCTGTGATATAATTTTAGGTGCCATGTTTAGCAGAATGGACGAGCCCAACTTCAGTGATGGAAGAGTACACTCCAGAAATTCAAGACAGTGAATAAATCAAAGCACTGACAACACTCATGCAGATTGTCTCTAAATGCAGGCTGGTCATGAACTAAGACTTGGACTGATCCGTTTGAACTTAACATGTTAGTAACCGATGCAAAAAATGTAGAACAAGATCAGCACCGTGTTTTGTGGCGTTTGATCTGAGTTTACATTATTTGCCAGATCCAACATTTGATTCATGTGCAGATTTTACAGATAACACTCACATGTACCCAAGACTGACAAACGACGCGGCTATGTTTGGGTTGATTGTTAGGCATTCGACCCGAAGTTACTAATAAGACAAGCGGATCAGGGTATTCCATAAGACTGAAGAGGGTCATCCTGGAATCATAGGGTGAGCTTCGCAAACAGTGTAGCCCAAGTTCGGACGCTGCAGAATGCGCTTCTTATCAAAATCATCAGTATTTGTTTGGAATTTCAGAATTAAATTAAACAGTTTAGTTAAACCTCAGCCCAGGACTTTTACCCAAACCTACATCCCACCAAAACTCTCGGTGCTTTGATTCTGAAACCAAACGATTGCATGATAACAACACGCTTAGGCACCAAAGGTTAAATCAGTCAACCGTGACGTATGGTTACCAGTCCGGCCACGATCCTGTGTTTTGTTTTGTTGGATTTGAGGTTTAATGTCCCCGTCAACACTGTATAGGTCATTTTGGAGACGTTGCTTCCAATTTTGTGGGACTTTTACCCGACACTGAGATGAAATGACATCTCAAGCCCTGTCGCCCAAAGAAACCAATAGGGTTTATATGCATGGACGGTCCAACTCGCACCGCTTTGCCTGGGCAGGCTTAGATCCTCTAAGCAGATTACCAATACTCGTGTGCGGGTCGGTTTCAGCTATGCGTGGAAGCATCATGCAGCCCATCTATTTGTTTAAGCCCCGATGGGCGGGGCCAACGATCCTGTGTACCACCTTCACACCAGCACTGATAGAAACCACATGTTCAGGATCAAACTTTTTAAGGTCGTGCCTAGAAAAGAAGAAATTGTATTTTGTTCTCAAAAAGCATCAAGTGAGAACGTATTGCAACACTTTTCATTAAACCATAGACAGTTAGAGTGAGTGGGTGAGTGAGTGAGTGTTTGAGTTTTACGGCCCACCAACAGCTAAGGTCATACGGACGGTACCTCGGTTTAAAGACTCATCCGAAAGTCTGGAGAAGTCCGGGATCGATTCTGCGATCCCTGGTTTACCAGGCGAGTAGCATAACCACTACACCACGGAGGCTTCTAATGGACAGTTAGAAGCTGGTCGGAAAGCGGATGGCGTTGACTCTGATTTTGGGTGCCATATGTGTGTGATCTAATTGTCTGTTGGAGCGACATCTTACTATCAACAGAAGACGCTAGTGGACGTCGACGTAGCGGAAGACCGACGTCAGTACGCCAAGATCGATTCATCCGACAGACGCATATGCGAAGCAGATTTCCGCCGGCATCTGCTACACTGTACCTGTAGATAAACAAAGGGTTTCAACTACCGACTAATAAGCACTGACACTGTTCGTCGCCCTTATGCGATGCACTTTTGAGAGCTAGACGTCCCTGTCGTGACCAAAATTAAGACGTCGACACAGTACGGAACACTTACGCTGGTGCATGAAATACGTACATGTATATTGGCGTCTAAGCGACTCGCGTGATATGCGTTTCAGTGACATATCGCACTTCAGCGCGAATCACGCCGATTGTCGTTTCGGGATGTTTCGACATATAGGTGTATGGTATGCCGAGGCGTAATAGAGCATGACATATTGGGTGGAATAAGCGAAATGGTATGTCGAGCTATTGCATGTAGCCACAACATTAAGAACATTCAAGATTATGGCTTAGACGTTAACTAAACAGTGAGACGTTACATCAATCAAGTGCGTCGGCCTAACGTGGCTCCATTTATTTGTTTACGCTAAGAATTCGGGATATCTAATCCAGCAGGATTACGCGCGGGTTTATAGTGCTGTTCTTACTCGAAAATATCTTCAAGCCAATGGAATTCATGTACTGGACTGTCCAGCCTTTCTCCTCCGATCTCTTTCCCATAGAGTATCTTTTGAGGGGAGGTATCCACAACCGACCAGACAAAAATGTTACTTTTTGACAGTAGCATTGTTAAAACTTGAATTTTAATGTTTGGTTTTGAAAACGTAAATAGTTTCTTTCCAAAATTTGAAACATCGAATGGCATTTCATAATACCACCGGTGTATAGACATCTGCAAACATATCGTACAATGGAATTTGCAGAACTACTTTTCTAAATTTTAAGATCTTTTTAGAAAGGTTGTCTGTAAGTTTTCACAGTGTTCTGATTTTCGCATAGAATCTGTCATTTCAGTGCCTTTGGCGCTTTGATTTGGAATAGGAAATAGTCACTAGTAGCTAAGTCCGGAGAATAGGCGTGGTGCGGTACAATTCCGCTCACTTGAACAGCATCTATTGCAATTTAAAAGTGTGGACTCTTGCATTGTACAGTTTGAGCATTAAGTTGGAGAGTTTACCTCGGCGTTTTTCACGGATCTCACTTCCCAGTTGGTCGAGCAAATTTGCATCATATGCCCCTGTTGTTGTACTTTTTGCTAGAAAGGCAAACACAACGCCTTGTGTGTTCCAAAATCGTACAGTTGAAAAAAAAAGTTTATGTTTCAGTTCAATAAAATACAGTTTAAATACACTCTGTTGTATTTTCGGTTCCCGCCCATAGGGGCTTGAAGAAATATATGGGCTGCATGATGCTTCCACGCAGAGCTGAATCCGGCCCGCACACTAGTACTGGTAAACCGCTCAGAGGATCTAAGCCTGTCCGGGAATCGCGGTGCGAGGCGGACCGTCCATGCTAATAAACCATATTGGTTTAATTTAGATGTCATTTCATCTCAGTGTCGGGTAAAAAGCCCAAAAAATTGGAAGCAGCGTCTCCAAAATGTCCTTTACAGTGTTGACGGGGACGTTAAACCTCAAATCAAACAAACTCTGTGTTATTTCTACCCCTTATGCCCATCAGGCCTCAAGTACAGTGATACGAAACTTGGTTGTTCAATGCAGTCTGTCTGTCTGTCAACATACCTAGCTTAAAACACTACGCGAGGTAAGACCAGAGCTAGAGAGTGACAGGACGCTCCCTAGTCCCTACCCCAGTCTAGTCTACTGCACAACATTTTCAGATGTTCCGTGTGATGTTCATCATTTTCGTCATTTCTATTAAATGTGTTATCCTCAGCAGTCGTACATGGCTTATTTCTTGGTTCCAAACTAGAACTCACGAATGTATACATGTGATTAACCCTATTCCCGTGACACACACTGGTGAAAGAACATCCACAGTTTGACTTCCGCTACCGTAGTCTGGTTGATGACCGAACTTGCTCAATATGTCTGGTAACAGGAAGTGTACAAGAGCACCGCATGCGGGTGCCAACGCTCGGCTGCAAAAATTCTAAGTCGAAAAAGGGGCATAACTGTGCCAAAAATATTTTGAGGGTTACCTCACCTATTGGTATGAGTTCCCTTTTTCATAATGAACAACTAGTAATGTTACTTTTTAAAGCGACCTGTCTGCGTCCTAGGCATGTGACCAAAAATAAAGCAAATTATCAGCTCAGACGCAAGTTCGCTACCTGCCGGGTTCGGCAACATTCTTTCCAGGAGATTGTTCGTGAAATCTGTTCCACGGTGATTCTATCCCATTCGCTGATTCAAGAAGGCCAGTTGTTGGTTTCCGGTTTCTGGTAATACACTGTGCTGTATTGACAATATCTAACCGAAGAAATTGCCTTAATGCCAGATCATTTCATAAATGGCCCCGTCGAAGCAATTTATTTTTATATAATAATAACGGAGTATAATGTCTAAACCTCTTAAAATATTCCTATGGATTGATATTGACAATGACGGTATTCGACTGGTAGGTTTCGTGAAATTTCCGTGAAATTCCACGTGGGAGTGTGGTGCCTTTCTTTTAATAGCCGATCACATGGTTCAATAAAATATGAGCTATTTTTTAAATACATAAGCGATCGTGGAGCACGATTCTGTTCGAAGGAAAAGTCGAACCTTTCGTGCACCACGATCGCTCAAGAGCTATACACAAATAAAGATTTGATAGGTCCATGTGACCGGCTATTACAAGAAAGGCACCACACTCCTACGTAGAATTTCATGGAAATTTCACGAAACCTACCAGTCGAATACCGTCAATAACTAACCCAAGAAACTGTCGTATGCAAGATCACTTCATAAATGGCCTCGCCGATGCTATATATATTTAGAAAATGTTAACAGAGTATAATGTTCAAACCTCTCTGAATATTCCGATCATTTTTGGCATTCGGATTGATATTGACAATACCTAACCCATGAGGCTGTTTTATGCAAGATTACTTTATGAATGGCCTCGCCGAGCCAAAATAACATAAAAAATGAAATACGGAGTTTAACATTTAAACCCGGCTTTGATCATTTTCGGCATACGGGTTGATATTGACAATACATAACCCGCAAAATGGCCTTATGCCAAATTACTTTACAAACGGCCTCGCCTAGGCAAACTGAATAATTATTTCGAAGTGTAACTTCTAATCTACTTGGAATATTTTGACAACTGTTAGCATGCAAATAGTTAATGTACAGATCTAACCAACGAGATTCCTGAATGCTCAGTTTCTTTATTTTAGCCTCGGCAAGGTAAAAAATTCACCCACTGACACGGTCTTATAACTTTCAAACCGACGGGTATATTTGTATTATGTTTTGCATGCTGATGTAAATTGACAAGATCAAGCTAATGATATTGTCTAACGCCATATAGCTTCATAAACGGCCTCACCGAGGCAATTTTTAAAGACTGATTACGTATGTATAACTTATAAACTGCTTGGAAAATTATGATAATTTTTCACGCGAAGATAAACATCATCAAGACGTAACCAAGGAGGATGTCTAATGCAAGATAAATAACCTCCCCAAGGTAATTTTTCAAAAACTGATTACATAAAATAACTTTAAAGTCCCCAAACAATTGCGCAGGCTGCAGTTATTGCACGAACTATAGCTCAGCAGAAATCTTCAAGTAAACTGTAGAACTGTATGGTTGCTGTATTGCTCAAAAAATGAGTGTGGGTACTTGATAAAACTGCCTCGTCAAGGCGGTTCAATCAAGTTCCCGCAATCAATGTTTTGAGCAGAGATAAGAAAATATCACAATTTTGTATCTTAAAATTTCCATTTTTTGCCAAAGAATTGACAAGTATTTGTACAGGCGTGTTTCCGTGATGGTTGTTGCGGGGTCTACACCTTAGCGTGAGTTAATTTCAATGTAGGTCTTGTTGCTTTAACACGACTTCTGGCCCAGAATAACTTCAAACAGCTATGTTCATTTTGATCAATATGAGCCTGAATTAAAATACCAATCAGACGCTAAATTTGCCTAACGCTATCAAATAACCAAAGCTACGTCCCATCAGCACTCTCAGTGCTTTGATTAATTCGTGTATCGTGTGTATAGTATGAATATCTTGGACGCACAAACCGTTTTATTACATTTATTTTTCGCATTAATTCTCCACCATCTCCGACGTTTTGGCTTTTGACTGCCTTTATCATGGAATTGTTCTTTCAGCTATCACATATTTTTCAATTTTTCCTTGCCACCATATTGAATGTATTTGTTATCACTTCTTCTTTTCTTATCATCTTCTGTAATAACAGATTATTTTGTAGATTCTTGTGATTGTACTGTGAGTTTTGTCTCATTGAAGTTGCTTTTGCTTAGTATAGCTCATTGTTTGCTTTGACAACGTGCGTATTTGAACGGCCCCTCTGTAGTTTTATATTCTTTACATGTTTATGTACAGGTTATTCTTGGGCCCCACGCACCGCTGCTTGGGTAAATAAATGGGCTGCGTGATACTTCCACACAGAGCTGCAACCCGTCTCACAGGACTTCTGGTTAACCACTTAGAAGGTCTTAGTCTTCCCAGGCAAAGTGGTGCGAGTCCGACCGTTCCTTCATGTGCATGTGAACCCTATTATTCTCCTTGGGCGGTAGGTTTGAGATGCCGTTAAATCTCAACGACGGATAAAAAGTCTTGCGAAATTGGAAACAATTCCAAAATGACCTTAATAGTGTTGACGGGGACGTTAAAGCTCAATTCAACAAACAGACAGGTTATTTTTTATGTGACATTTTTGATGGATCATAGCGACTGTTTTTTGTGCATCTGTTGTAAAAAGTTGTCTCTCTGTCATAACCACACCTACCAACCAAAAACACGTTTTGGTTTTAGGAATGGCCAAGCGCACACTGTACAAATTGTAATTTTTCAACTAAAGGGCAAACATGTATCGTTCCTCTTGGCTATTTCTTAAAAAAAAAATGGCGCTTATAATGGGTAAAAACTTCCAGAATCGGTTTTCCATATCGGTGTTTGTTGTTCAATTTGTTCCGTGTTTAGTGTACGTACTCAAACACAACAGATGATCCGTGGTAAGGTGTATCCGTGTTTCAAGGTAGTGAGCCAAGAAAATTCGGCACGATTCTTATTTAAAATATTTTTATGAGTTAATAAAAATAGCATACTTACTTCGATACCTAGAGACATGAAAAACCCATGTATATGTCATTTTTTTATTGTTGATAGACCTCAAAACTTGAAAGTTTTGTTTTTCTACCTATTTTGGCTTAATTTATGGCTTTGATTTCCCTTCTCTGGCCGTGTCATAACTTTAAATTTGGACAAAACAACAAAAACACAATCTGCTGTCATCGCAAAACCATCAGAAAAACGTAAATCATGATTTGTTCGACAAAATAAAGGAAACATTGTACTCACACTTTTCTCCCGTCAACAACAACAAAAAAAAAAACAAAAAAAAAACAAGAGGGTCATGATTATCGCTCACCTGATCCATATTGTACAAATGAAATTGTAGGTAACATATGGTAGAGTAGAGGGTTTGAGCAATTTTGGTTGATCCAAGGAGGTTTTTATAATTTTAGCCATCTTGTTCATCCAAGCACAATGGGTTGAGCAATTTTGGAAGAGGGTCACCCAAGGAATATTCCTGTGGCATCACATGAACAAGTCCGTGAAATGAAGACCCCCTAAACCCCACTCCATATAGATAAAACTGGGGTTTAATGGGGTATACATTATTTTTCTTATTTCTACTCAAAGACAGGTTATGGGTACTCATTAGAACGGCCTCAATGAGGCAGTTCTTACGAGCACCAACAACCTATGTTTTGGTCAATGATAAGAAAAATGTCAAGGATTTTCATCAGAAAAGTTGCCATTTTGGAGATATGAAAAATGCACTATGTCGCACCGCTGTGTTATAATTAAATCAATTTGAAATCCATCCACTGGTTAAGCAGTAGAAGTTATTTAAAAGTTTTTCTATTATTAGCTCTAGCGGCCACCTTTTTTATTCCGAGCAGAATTGTTTGAACAATTTTAATAGAGTGTCACCCATGAAACATTGCTGTGAAATTATATCGGAATCCATCTAGTGGTTAAGGGCCAGAAGTCGTTTAAAGTTTTTTTTCTATTTTTAGCCCTGGTGGCCATCTTGTTCATCCGAGCAGAGCAATTTGAGCAATTTTGGTAGAAGGTCCAACAAGGAGCATTCTTGTGCAGTTATTTCAAAATCCATCCAATAGTTAAGGAAGAGAAGACTTTTAAAGATTGTTTATATTTTTAGCCCTGGTGGCCATCTTGTTCCTCCGAGCAGGACAGTTTGAGCAATTTTGATTGAGGGTCACCCAAGGAACCTTCCAGTGAAATTATTTCAAACGCCATGCACTGGCTAAGGAGAAGTCATTTAAAGGTTTTTCTATTTTTAGCTCTGGTGGCCATCTTGTTCAACCGAGCGGAACGATTTGAGCAATTTTGGCAGAGGGTCACCCAGGGAACATTCCTATGAAATTATTTTGAAATCCATTCGCTTGTTAAGGAGAAGTCTATTAAAGATTTTTCTATTTTTAGCTCTGGCGGCCATCTTGTTCATCCGAGCATACCGATTTGAGCAATTTTGGTAGAGGGTCACCCAAGAAACATTCCTTTGATATTATTTTGAAATCCATTAACTGGTTAAGGAGAAGAAGTCATTTAAAGGTTTTTCGATTTTTATCTCTGGCGGCCATCTTGCTCATCCGAGCGGAACCGTTTGAGCAATTTTGGTAGAGAGTCACCCAACGAACTTTGCTGTGAATTTTTCTAAAATCCATTAACTGGTTTGGGAGAAGTCGTTTAAAGGTTTTCATTTTTTAGCTCTGGCGGCCATCTTGTTCATCCGAGCGTAACGATTTGAGCAATTTTGGTAGAGGGTCACCCAAGGAACATTCCTGTGAAATTATTTCAAAATCTGTCCAGCAGTTTTGGTGAAGAAGTCGTTTAAAGCAAAAGTTGACGACGGACGTACGCACGGACGGAGTCCGGACGACGGACAAAGACCGATCACAAAAGCTCACCTTGAACACTTCATGCTCAGGTGAGCTAAAAAACAGTAGCGTTTGTTGTACTCCGTGGCGTCACGTGGTACCGCGGTAACCGGTGTGATTATAGCTTGTTGGGCTGTTGGCAATCTGCACACAATCTGGTTTCATTAACACTCTCAGTAATTGATGCCAGCTGTATCTTCACGTTGTTTGATCTTCATTATGATTGACATATTAGTAGCCCTTTCAACCCTATAGACTGGTACAGCTACCGAACGAAGATCAACCGTTTCATTATGATAGGAGACATAGTCCTCTTTAGAGGCATGTCTGTATCTCTCTCTCTCTCTCTCTCTCTCTCTCTCTCTCTCTCTCTCTCTCTCTCTCTCTCTCTCTCTCTCTCTCTCTCTCCATACTCGGGACTGGACCATAAGATTAACCCATAAAATGCCAATCACTACTGTTGTCGTCTGCTATGCCGTCTACGATAATATCTTGCAAACAATGTGGACCCCGTAAAGGAGCAGTCTGATGTGGGCTCACACTGTTTGCCTATATGCAAAACATATTTTTAAAAGGTTTGCCAAAAAAATAAGCAGACGGCATAAGCAGACGACATTTTCAGACATAGTTTTTTCTCGGCGTCTTAAGGGTGCCTAATGTCTCTAACATGCGCTTAGTTGGGCAGAAAAGATTTTTATATTACATGTATTAGCTAGATACCTCCCCAATGCATATAACGGCCCCCACCCATCGGGGCTTGAAGAAATAAATGGGCTGCGTGATTCTTCCACGCAGAGTTGAAATCCGACCGCACACAAGGGTAAGGCGGTGCGAGTGTAGACCGTACATGCTGAAATTGGTTTCACTGGGCGACAGGGTTTGAGATGTCAATGTCGGGTAAAAGTCCCACAAAATTGGAAGCAACATCTCCAAAATGACCTATACAGTGTTGACGGGGACATTAAACCCTCAAATCAAACAAACAAACAAAACAATGCATATACACCCTTTTGGTTTCATTGGAGGCCGGGATTGAGATGTCATTTCATCTCAATGTCGGGAGAAAGTCCCACAAAATTAGAAGCAACGTCTCAAAAATGACCTAAATAGTGTTGACGGGGACGCCAAACCTCAAATCGAGCAAACAAACAAACCGCTACTGGAAATGGACCTGCCCCGTGCCAGGCGGAATATTCTATGTTTCATACTATACACATGCGAAATTACTATATTCAGACCACCCTTGGTTGGGCCTCCGTGGCCTAGTGGTTAAGAGCGCTGACTCTTAATCATTAGGTCTCTCACCGCTGTGGGTTCGAGCCTCGCCAAGTTCTACAACGGAATGTCAGGTGGTTTTTCTCCGGGTACTCCGGTTTTCGCCCACCTCTGATTAAAAATCGGCACGATATTAGTGAAATAATCTTGAAAGGGCCGTCAAACCAAAACCAAAATAAAAAAATATAAATAAATAAATAAATAAATAAAAATAAAAGACCACCTTGGGGACAGTTCAAAATGTAGAAAGCACGAAGATTTCAATATGTTTTAAGGGAATGGGTACACCTTCAGGGGAGGCAACTCCTGCAAAAGTATTTTGATATCTAACGGGCCTCCTTGGTCTAATGAATAAGAGCGCTGACTCTAAACCATTCCCTAAACCAGATTTCTAATTGAACATATAAAACATCTTATATATTAAATGAGATATCTAATATCTGTATAAGATATCTTATTTAGATTTCTATATAAGATATATAATATATATTATATAAGATATCTTATGTGTTCAATAAACAGACGTACATGGCGTCTACTATTCTCTCCAATTTATGTAAGATATATGAATTGCTTTCAAACTTAAGATACCTGATATTACACATTTGATATCTAATGAAGTAAATGAGATATCTTATATCCCATATTAGATTTCTAATGTCGGATATCAGATATTTTATAAATTATGCTGATTAGATATCTGATTTGGGATATAAGATGCCTGTATTAAATTTATTAAATATCTTATTTTTCAATTAATAAGATACCTGTATTAAATTTAAGATATCTGATATATGGAATTAAGTAAGCTACCTTATTTATTTTATCAGATATCTTATATAGGATATCTTATATGATATAACATAGTGATATAGCATATACTTATTCAGATATCTTGTACCCCATACTAGATATTTTATATTCTATATATGATATCATTTTGCATAATCAATAGCAAAATTGCTTGCCATAGTAAAAGCATATAAGTATGGAGTAATGCACTGAGTAGGGGCCTGTGCAGAATGATGATGATGATGATGACGATGATGATGATGATGATGATGATGATGATGATGATGATGATGATGATGATGTCAAGGCTCATTCTCTCTAAGAATAATGTACTAATTGAATAGTTTTCTGCTATATAAGTTCCATGTAACTTTAAAAGTTAGGTTTACAGTACATGTATATTTAATATCAATAATTAGGTAAGGCAGTTCAGAATCTGCCTAACAGTAATTTATTGCTAGAAGCAGAGAAGGTGATGGGTACCGCTACAAAGGTTGCTTTTATTATCTGCCAAATATACGGCTTACCTGACCTTAAAAGACAATGGTATTAGAAGAAACTCATTCAGCCCCCCCCCCCCCCACTCACACACACACACCCAACAACCCAACCAACTACAGAGCAGAATATCTGGTTTATCCAAGCCTAGCTTTTGGATACTTGTTTCCATATGGCGGATCCAATGAGTATCCACAATACATGATTTTCGGCAGAAATATGCAGACTCCAGTTTTAACTATTAAAGTGGGGTTTAGAATGGTATTCATAGGCTTATAACCATGGTTATGTTAGAGCTTTCACAGTAACTGCATGCCAATCAAAATAGAAACTAAGTCTCTCGATTTTAATATTATTTACAAGGTAATACTGACATCAAATACATACATTATTAGCCATTTAATTATGTTATGACACTATGGCAGCCTCAATGGCTCAGTGGTTAGCGCGTTTGACTTATGATCGAAAGGTTGTTGGTTCGAATCCGGCCACCGGAGGCGATGTGTGTCCTTGGGCAAGTCACGATATGCCAATGCCCCACTCCACCCAGGTTTAAATGGTTAGTAGTTGTGTAAAAGTCACTGCCTCTCTCTCGCACGCGTGATAATAGTGGAATGAGTGATCGAGAGCGATTCAAATAAGCTTGAAGACTTCATCGCAATGGAATTAAAATAAATAAGTATCTTACAAGTCTGTGCCAGTGATATCAGCACTTTGATTAATTGTGAAATACCAGATGCCCAGTTTAATTATATTTAATTGCAAGCATGTTGACAGATTAAAAGTGCACTAATAAAATAAAAGAAATTGATGAATCTTCTGGCTTCAAATGGCCTGAAAACTGCTTGAATGGGTCAGCTCACTTAATTTTGCACATAAGCTATACGATGTTATATCATGTTGCAGCCTTTATTTTTTATTATTATTATTTTTATTATTATTTATATCTCACAGTCCGCAGCCCGCAACCCGCATATTAGTCACTTTGGTACAAAAAAATGAGTTAACCCATTTAGTACCGGAAACCCCTAAACGGGTACCCTGGCAAACAATGCAGGCCCAGAGCAGACGCCACAGAACGCGGCGTCTGATCAGGGCCTCACTTGTTTGCAAAATTTTCAGCCAATTTCCAAATAGATGTTTATGGAAACACAACCGACACCCCTAAACTTTGAAATGGACTCCTGCTCTATATAAGGTGGAAGATTCCATTTGGTACAAAATGGGTTAATACAGGCTTCACTGCATATCTCTTTAAGTTGTCTTTTTTTTTTCTAGAAATTTAGACTTTCGACTTATGATCTAGAAATTTCGACATTCTTTGATTTGTTTGATTCCCGTCAACACTATTTGAGTTATTTTGGATTTCGTGTGACCTTAATCCGGCATTGCGATGAAATGACATCTCAATGCGTTGACGGTCCACTTTTCCTGGGCAAGCTTTGACTTTCTATAGGCGGTTTACCCGTAATCATGTGCGGCCAATTTCCAGTCTGCGTGGAAGCACCATGTACCCCAGTCTAGCCCCGATGGGCGGGGCTATTTGTTTTGCTGTGCTAAGTTTAATATAATGCATGTTAATCTGCATGTTAATCTACGTATCAAATCCGAATTAAAACACACTAAATGAACAGTAATCAAAAATGGGAAACTATAACAAGAAAAGTTTACTCACTCTATGGGAAGAATTTTCCAGAAAAAAATCTACAGCTTCGCTAGATTGAACAGACATTCCAAGTTTACACAAGGGCATACATATGCTTGTTCTGTCAGAAATTACGAACACGCGGCTGAAGATAAGAGCATGGTGTGAAGCGTGTCAAGAGATAATCTAATTTGAAAACCAATCAGTGCAAGCGTTACGAGTGGATATCCTGCCTCCCGTCTAACTTTGAATTGAAAAAAAGCCTTGTTTTTATGTAAAAAAAAAAAAAAAAACAAAAAAAAAAAAACGATAGAAAGGGATTTTCTTAGTTAGGTAAGGAAGTTAGTATGTGCAGAAAATTAGTGAAATCATAAATGATGTTAAAAGTAATGTACGTCTGTGAAGCGACTAACCGAGAAATACCACTAAACTCCGTTCAGAAAATCTGTATCATCGATTTTTTCGTTTCCCCATTTTAGCCCATACATCACTATGGAAAAGTTTTAGACCTGGCCCTCCGCCGACTTCTTCAGCAAGTCGTATGCCTCTTCGACAGTCAGGAAAGGCTGTTATTATTTGGAGAAAATTTCAAAACAATGAAATGAAGGACAGACTAAGTCCATTTGACGATGGTTGTCAGGTAAAATTATAAATATTCAAGCTAGGAAGTTGTCTGTGTGTGAAAATGACACTACAGGAAAGAAAACAAAAACAATATGAGGATTGACACTTAAACAGCAATGTGGCCTAGCGACACTACAGAGTGAAACGGGACTATATGTAGTCTAGCAATGTCACTACGGATAGGAACGGGACTATAGTTGGCCTGGCGATGGCGCTACAGAGACAGGGACAATTAGTGGTCTGGCAATGACACTACAGGGCGGAACGGGACTTAAGATGACCTGGCAACGACTATAGAGAAACGGGACTATAGATGATCTGGCAATGACACTACCGAGAGGAACGAGACGACATTCAGGCTTTTATCCCTGACTTCCTTATATGTAACTTTCAAAGAGATACTGTATCAATTGAAGGGGCTATGGTGATGATATGGTCAAAAATAAGCAATTACTTGCTGCAATCAAAGGGATGTAACTCTATGATAAATAGGTAAACCTCCCTAGTTTTCAAACTCCTCCGAGCTTTTCTGACTGACTCACTTGTTTGTAAGTTTCATGAAGATCCGCTCAAAACTGAAGGGGCAGCAGTATTGACAATGTCGAAAATAAGCATTTTCAGCCAAGCAGGGGACATAACTCTATGATTAGTTGACTGGCATTGCTAATTTTCAAACTTATCTGAGCTTTTATCCCGAACTTACTAACATATACTTTTCAAAAAGTGAAGGAGTTACGTTCAAAATGGGTATTTCTAGAATCCAAGGGATGTTAATCTATGATAAATGGGCTGACCTCATCAGTTGACGAACTCACCTATTTCATCCCCGACTTACTAACATGTAAATTTCAAGAAGATCCAATAAAACTGAAGAAGCTACGGCGATGACAAGGTAAAAAAAAAGGCATTTTCTGTAATCGAGGGGTCATAACTCACTGAAATATAGGCTGACCTCACCATTTTTTTAACTCAGCCGAGGTTTTTCCCCTTACTTACTTACATGTAAGTTTCAAGACGATCTTATGAAAGCTGAAGCTACGGAGATGGTAAGGTAAAAAATAGGCAGTATCAGTCGTAAAGGGGACGCAATTCTACGATAGATGAGCCAACCTCGTCAGTTTTCGAACTCATCCGAGCTTTTATCCCTGACTTTCTTGTTTGTAAGTTTCAGATAGATACAATCAAAACTGAAGGGGCTACGGTGATGACAAGGTAAAAAAAAAAGCATTTTCAGCAAAGTAGGGGACATAAATCCATGAGTGATCGTCCTACATCGCTAATTTTTTAACATATTCACGCTCTTAACTCTAACTTATTTGTATGTAAGTTTAAGGAAGATCCGATCAAAACGGAAGGGGCTACGGTGATAACAAGGTCAAAAATAGGCATTTTCTATAATCAAGGGGGACATAACTCTCCGAAATAAAGGGCGACCTCACCAATTCTTTTAACTCAGCCAAGCTTTTATCCCTTACTTACTAACATTTAAGGTACAAAAAGACCGGATGAAAACTGAAGGGGATATAGTGATGACAAGGTCAACAATAGGAATTTTCAGCAGTAAAAGGGTCGTAACTCTGCAATAGATGAGCCAACATCGTCAGTTTTTTTACTCATCCGAGCTTTTATCCCTGACTGACTTGTTTGTAAGTTTCAAGAAGATCTGATCAAAACTGAAGGGGCTACGGTGATGACAATGTCAAAAATAAGCATTTCCAGCAAAAGAGGGGACATAACTCCGTCAGTAATCGACCCACATCGCTAGTTTTCAAATTCTTCCGAGCTTTTAATCCTGACTTACTTGTACGTAAATATCAGGAAGATCCAATCAAAACTGAAGGGGCTACGGTGATATCAAGGTCAAAAATCGGCATTTTCAGCAATTAAAGGGACGTAGCTCTATGATAAATTGGCCAACTTGGCCGCTTTTGGAACTCATCCAATGTTTTATCCCCTGCCACCTTACATATAAGTTTATGAAAGATACGATCAAAACTGAAGGGGCTACGGTGATGACAAGGTCAAAAATAAGCATTTTCAGCAAAGTAGGGGACATAAGTCCATGAGAAATCGACCTACATCGCTAATTGTTGCACTTATTCAAGCGCTTAACCCCAATTTATTTGTATGTAAGTTTAAGGAAGATCCGATCAAAACTGAAGGGGCTAGGGTGATGACTCTATAATGAAGGGGGACATAACTCTCTGAAATATAGGGCGACCTCGCTAATTTTTTTAACTCAGTCCAGGTTTTATCCCTTACTTACTAACATTTAAGGTACAAAAGATCCGATGAAAACTGAAGGGGATATGGTGATGACAAGGTCAACAATAGGAATTTTCAGCAATAAAAGGGTCGTAACTCTGCAATAGATGAGCCAACCTCGTCAGTTTTTTTACTCATCCGAGCTTTTATCTCTGACTTACTTGTTTGTAAGCTTCGAGAAGATCCGATCAAAACTTAAGGGGCTACGGTGATGACAAGGTCAAAAATTAGCATTTTCAGAAAAAGAGGGGACATAACTCCGTCAGTAATCGACCCACATCGCTTGTTTTCAAACTCTTCCGAGCTTCTTGTACGTAAATATCAGGAAGATCCAATCAAAACTGAAGTGGCTACGGTGATAACAAGGTCAAAAGTCGGCATTTTCAGTAGTCAAATGGACGTAACTCTATGATAAATGGGCCAACTTGGTCGGTATTCGAACACATCCGGTGTTTTATCCCCTGTCACCTAACATATAAGTTTGAGAAAGATCCGATAAAAACCGAAGGGCCTACGGTGATGACAACTTCAAAAATAAGCATTTTCAGCAAAGAAGGGGACATAAATCCATGAATAATCGACCTACATCGCTTCAAGAAGATCCGATCAAAACTGAAGGGGCTACGGTATTGACAAGGTCAAAAATAAGCATTTTCAGCATAAGAGGGGACATGACTCCGTCATAAATCGACCCACATCGCTAGTTTTCAAACTCTTCCGAGCTTTTAACCCTGACTTACTTGTAAGTAAATATCAGGAAGATCCAATCAAAACTGAAAGGGCTACGGTGATAGCAAGGTCAAAAATCGGCATTTTCAGCAAAGGGACGTACCTCTATGATAAATGTGCCAACTTGGTCGGTATTCGAACTCATCTGGTGTTTTATCCCCTACCACCTTACATATAAGTTTGAGAAAGATCCGATCAAAACTGAAGGGGGTACGGTGATGACAAGGTAAACAATTGGCATTTTAAGCAATCAAAGGTACGTAACTCTATTATAAATGGGCCAACTTGGCCGGTTTTCGTACTCCTCCGAGGTTTTATTCCCTGCCACGTTACATATCAGTTTCAGAAAGATTCGATCAAAACTAAAGGAGCTACGTATACGGTGATGACAAGGTCAAAACTCGACATTTTCAGCAATCGAAGGGACGTAACTCTAGGTGCATGGGTGAGGGTGGTGCATGAACCCAATGGAGCCCTGGTTGGTGCCACTAAATGTGTCTTATAAAAAAGAACAGAGACATATATGGTTTAGCGGTGGGCTATGTATGGCTCCTGAGATGTAAGGTCTTTTAGGCAGTGGAGGGATACGGGCATGGTGGATTCCAGAAAAGCCCAAGATTGTTGCAACCTAATGCTGAACAGTTTCTGAGATATGAGGCCCTTTTATGAAGTGGATTGGAGAGAAATGGCCCCTGCAGACCCCACAAGATGGGTTGACTGAATGTGTCTAAGAATATATGTGATTATGTGATGGGGATTTGAATAGTTTCTGAGATATATGGCCTATTATGAAGTGGGGTCTTATCATAAGGAACAAGAATATATATGGTTAAGGGGTGGGGATCTGACCGATTTCTGAGATATATGGCTTTTAATGAAGTAAAGGGTGGGGCATGGCCCGTGGCACCACATGGGGGAGGACCCCATGCTGTTGTCACTGATTGCATCTTATCATAAGGAACAAGAATATATATATGGCTTAGGGGTAGGGCTCTGAACAGTTTCTCAGATATATGGTCTTTTGTGAAGTTGAAGAATGGAGCATGACCCGGACGATCCCTGGGGAAACCCTATGTTGGTGTCACTGAATGTGTCTTATCACAAGGAACAAGAATATATATGGTTTAGGGGTGGGGATCGGCAAGGTTTCTGGAATATTTGGCCTTTTATGAAGTGGAGGTGGTGGGGCATGACCCCGGCACATCCCGGGGGACCCTCAGCTTGGTGTCGCTGAGTGTGTCTTATCATAAGGAACAAGAATATATATGGTTTAGGGGTGGAGATCGAATGGTTTCTGAGATAAATGGCATTTTATGAAGTGGAGGGGGAGGGCCATGTCCCCGGCACATCTGGGGGGACCCCCAGGTTTGTGTCACTTAATGCTTCTTATCATAAGGAACAAGAATATATATGGTTTAGGGGTGGGGATTTGTAAGGTTTTGGAATATTTGGCCTTTTATGAAGTTTTGTTTGTTTGATTTGAGGTTTAACGTCCCCGTCAACACTGTAAAGGTCATTTTGAGGACGTTGCTTCCAATTTTGTGGGACTTTTACCCGACATCTCAAGCCCTGCCACCCAATGAAACCAATAGGGTTTATTAGCATGGACGGTCCGCCTCGCACCACAGTTCCTGGACAGGCTTAGATCCTCTAAGCGGTTTACCAGTACAAGTGTGCGGGCCGGATTCAGCTCTGCGTGGAAGCATCATGCAGCCCATCAAGCCCCTATGGGCAGGGGCCAACCTTTTATGAAGTGGAGGGGTTGGGCATGTCCCCGGCACATTCGGGGTGTCCCCCAGGTTGGTGTCACTGAATGCAACTTATCATAAGGAACAAAAATATATTTCATTTTGCGGTTTGGATCTGTTAGGTTTCTGGAATATTGGGGCTGTTGTGAAATGGAGGGGTGGAGCATGTCCCAGGCACATCCTGGGGGACCCCCAGGTTTGTGTCACTGAGTGCATCTTTTCATAAGAGACAAGAATATATACGCTTTACGGGTGGGGATCTGAATGGTTTCTTAGATAAATGGCATTTTATGAAGTGGAGGGGGTGGGGCATGCCCCCGGCACATCCGGGGGGGATCCCCAGGTTGGTGTCATTTAATGGACCTTATCATAAGGAACAAGAATATATATGGTTTAAGGGTGGGGATCTGTAAGGTTTCTGAGATATAAGGCATTTTATGAAGTACTGGGGGCGGGGAATGGCCCCGGCACAACCTACTGGACCCTCAGGTTGACATAAAACCATATTGCTGAGAGAAGTTTACTAAAGGAACATTTCTATGAAAGTTTTGTCAAAATATCTGCAAAGGCTTTGTAGTTAATGCCTTTTTTCACTTTTCCCCATTATAAGTCTATGGAAAATCTAAGTTGCCATAGCAACCAAACTAAAGAGCTGAATTTCATAAAAATCACAAAACCTGTAAAGGCAAATATGGTGAATATTTTCATAAACTCTCAGCCTCATAGAGCGTACAGTTTCTGAAGAGATGATTTTTTAAGTATTTTTTTTCTATATTTTTTTTTCAATTTGGTTTCCATGGCAACAAATACAAATGAGCAGTAGGCCTAAATTCATATGGCAGATAGAAGATTGCCTAAGGAATATTTCTATGAAACTTTTGTCAAAATATCTGCAGCGGCTTGGCAGCAAATGCCATTTTTCAATTTTCCCCATTGTAAGTCTATTGAAAATCTAAGTTGCCATAGCAACCAAACTAAAGAGCCGAATTTCATAAAAACACAAAACCTGTAAAGGCAAATATGGTGAATATTTTCATAAACTCTCAGTCTCATAGAGCATACGGTTTCTGAGGAGATGATTTTTTTAAGGATTTTTTTCTATTTTTTTCAATTTGGTTTTCATGGCAACCAATACAAATGAGCAGTAGGCCTAAAATCATATGGCAGATTGTAGATTGCCTAAGGTATATTTCTATGAAAGTTTTGTCAAAATATCTGCAGCGGGTTGGCAGTAAATGCCATTTTTCAATTATCCCCATTATAAGTCTATGGAAACTATAAGTTGCCATAGCAACCAAACCAATGAGCCGAATTTCATAAAAACACAAACTTTCAATCCCCCAACCCAAGGATGTTACAGATGAAATTTGGGCCCAATCGGCCTAGCGGCTTCAGAGGAGATGTCGTTTAAAAGTGTTGACGTCACCAGACGCAGACAGACGCAGACGACGCAGACGCAGACGACGGACAACTGCCTATCCTATAAGCTCCCCCGGAGCCTTCGGCTCTGGTGAGCTAAAAATCGGCATTTTAAGCAATCAAAGGTACGTAACTCTATTATAAATGGGCCAACTTGGTCGGTTTTCGTACTCCTCCGAGGTTTTATTCCCTGCCACGTCACATATCAGTTTCAGAAAGATTCGATCAAAACTGAAGGAGCTACGCATACGGTGATGACAAAGTCAAAACTCGACATTTTCAGCAATCGAAGGGACGTAACTGTGCCCTTTTGGCCGGTTTTCGAACCCATCCGTGTTTTTATCCCCGGCCACCTCACATATAAGTCAAGTTTTAGAAAGATCTGATCCAAACTAAAGGGGCTACGGTGATGAGAAGGTCTAAAATCGGCATTTTCAGCAATCAAAGGGACGTAACCCTACGATAAATGGGCCCACTTGGCCGGTTTTCGAATTCTTTCGAGGTTTTTTCCCCAACCACCTTACATATAAATTTCAGAAATATCCGACCAAAATTGAAGGGGATATGGCGATGACAAGGCCAAAAATCGGCAATTTCAGCAATCGAAGGGACGTAACTCTATGATAAATGGGCCCTTTTGGCCAGTTTTTGAACCCATCCGGCCACCTTACATATAAGTCAAGTTTTAGAAAGATCTGATCAAAACTAAAGGGGCTACGGTGATGAGAAGGTCAAAAATCGGCTTTTTCAGCAATCAAAGGGACGTAACTCTATGATAAATGGGCCCACTTGGCCGGTTTTCGAATTCTTTAGATGTTTTATCCCCAACCACCTTACATATAAATTTCAGAAATACCCGATCAAAATTGAAGGGGATACGGCGATGACAAGGCAAAAAATCGGCATTTTCAGCAATTAAGACGACGTACCTCTATGATAAATGGGCCCTTTGGCCGGTTTTCGAACTCATCTGAGGTTTTGTCCCCAGCCACCTTACATATAAGTTTCAGAAAGCTCCGATCAAAAGTGAAAGAGCTACGGCGATGACAAGGTCAAAAATCGACATTTCCAGCAAACAAAGGGACGTAACTCTATGATAAATGAGCCGACTTTGCCGGTTTTCGAACTCATCCCAGTTTTTATCCCCAGCCACCTTACATATTAGTTTCAGAAAGATCCGATCAAAACTGAAGGCGCTACGGTAATTGCAAGCATTTTCCCATTGTACGTCTATAGGACCTTGTGGTTGCCATAGCAAACAAAGTTTTCGTGCGAGTTTGAAAAAGCTTATGTCATCAATGTCCCACCAGAGGCATGCTACAGATGAGAAATGATTGAGATCAGCCTGCAGGCTGCAGAGATATAGCTGCATAAAAGTTTGGACGGACGGACGGACGACGGACGACGGAGGGACTACCATCCTACAAGCTCCCCTGAAGCCTTCACCCCAGGTGAGCTAAAAAGAAACCTCCCAAAGCCTAGGTAGTGCCAGTATGGGCGCAAGTCACCGAACCATCCACACGCAAAGAAAACAAAAGTGTCGCGCCAGTGTGGGCGCAAAGTCACCGAACCATGAAGGTCAATGTCAAATGCAAGTTTGTGCATTATGCCAAGTATCACCAATGCGGCCCTTCATTTTTTTTTGTAGAAATGATCTTGACCGTAAGAGTGAACGCTAGAAACTGACGGACGGACGAATGATTGGAATAAAAGTCGGACTCATACATGTATACAGCGCAATGCTAAACGCAGGAGCGACAAAAATGACATTGTTTGATACAGCTGGCATCCGGTTATTCATTTCAATTCGAAAACACGTGCGTGTACGTGTATGCTTTCATAATCTCTAAAAAGGTTAATTACTGATGCACTCATTAGGTTTAGTCCGTGTAATGATTGCCCCACTAACCGCACTTTAGTAAGCGAAATGTGGAGTTTACGGGGTATTCATTGTTTTCCTTATTTTTGCTAAAATAATCTGTGGATACTCGTTACAACCGCCTCGATGAGGCAGCTCTTACGAGCACCAACAATTTATATTTTGACTATGAGTAAGAAAAATATAAAAAGAAATCATCAGGAAATGCTATCCCCATCGGGGCTTGAAGAAATAGTTGGGCTGCACGATGCTTCCACGCAGAGCTGAAACTGACCCGCACATGAGTACTGGTAAACCGCTTAGAGGATCTAAGCCTGCCCAGGCAAAGGGGTGTGAGTCGGACCGTCCATGCTTTTAAACCCTATTGGTTTCATTGGGCGGCAGGGATGTGTGGACTCTTGCATTGTCCTGTTGGAGCAGAATCCTTGGTTTACCTCGACGTTTTTCGCGGATCGCAGTTCTCAGTTGATCGAGCAAACATGCATATTACGCACCCGTCCTTTGCTAACGTTTGACGTCCAGCATAATTATACTTTGAGACCGTAACGCACAACAAAACGTTCTCCTTGTGCGCATTAAACATTCCATGCATATCTATATATCACAGTAGAATCATCCGCCTAATAAGTTTGGAGTGGTCCATTTTCAATTATAGGGGTGTCATTGAGTCTTGTTAGCGGTACATTTTGCAAAAATGCATGATTTTTTTTCAGCAAACAGTGTAGACCCAGATCAGACGCGGCGATTTGCGGCGTCTGATCTTGGGCTGCACTGTTTGCCAATGTACCAAAAAGGGTCGCTAGTGAGAAGTTATAACTGTCTACTAGATGTCGTTTGCCTGGGGCACGCGAAAGATTAAGACTTGTGAAATATTTTCATGCTATTGGTGACTTTCATTGTTCAAATAATGATCTTGTGATCAAACTCACAATCATGGTCACGCATGCCAGAATGCATGGGTTCAGTAAAAAGAGAAAGAAAGATATTTGCGGTCATGTAGAAGGTAGAAGATACATGTAGAAAGCGTTTTGGGGATATGACAAAGTAAGTTTGCTTTAATTTTTGTCTCAGCATCACGTGAACAAGTCCGTGAAATTCAGAATCAGAACCAGTGCTTCAGCTGAAGTGCACGACCCGCCGGATGCTTTGAGCTTTATGAGTGTTACCATATATGGGTATGGCGGCCATTTTGGTCATGTGACCTGGACCTAAAACGGTTCCCCCAATAAATGTGCCTTATCGTAAGGAGCAAAAATACATCTTATACTTGAGTACTGTATTCTGAATCGTTTGCAGGATAAAATGCATTCTCACTTTTCCAATACAAAAGCATATGTGTCAAAGTTTGACTAGGCACAAAGAAGGTCAAGGTCAACCCAGGGTCACCATTTTAGCAATTTATGATGCGCCTACGTCTCAGATTCTATTTATCAAGTTTCGTGGAAATCTGCCCAGTGGTTATGGAGAACACTATTTTTGAAGGGTTTTTACCATATATGGCTTGGCGGCCATTTTGGTCATGTGACCTGGACACCATGAGCAAATTTTGGTTTCCCCCACCCCATAGAAGCTCCATATGAAATTTGACTTCAATCGGCCCAACGGTTTCCGAGGAGAAGCAGTTTGAAAATTTTCACATTTTTCGCCTCGGCGAGGCTATACTAAATGGAATGTAATATTTCGCAAGTTCATTGGTTAGATCTCATTGATATCTATCAGTATGCCAAAAATTGTTTAAATATTCCAAGCGGTTAAGTAACTATCACAAATTTTCACAAACGGGTTACGGACGGACAGACAGACAAACCATATATAGCTTGGCGGGCATTTTGGTCATGCGACCTGGACTCCATGAGCACATTTTGGTTTCCCCTATCCCATAGAGGCTCCATATGAAATTTGACTTCAATCGGCCCAACGGTTTCCGAGGAGAAGCAGTTCGAAAATTTTCACATATTTCGCCTCGGCGAGGCTATACTAAATGGAATGTAATATTTCGCAAGTTCATTGGATAGATCTCATTGATATCTATCAGTATGCCAAAAATTGTTTAAATATTCCAAGCGGTTAAGTCACTATCACCAATTTTCACAAACGGGTTACGGACGGACAGACAGATAAACCTTATATGGCTTGGCGGTCATTTTGGTCATGTGACCTGGACCCCATGAGTAAATTTTGGTTTCCCCTATCCCATAGAGGCTTCATATGAAATTTGACTTCAATCGGCCCAACGGTTTCCGATGAGAAGCAGTTCGAAAATTTTCACATTTTTCACCTCGGCGAGGCTATACTAAATGGAATGTAATATTTCGCAAGTTCATTTGTTAGATCTCATTGATATCTATCGGTATGCCAAAAATTATTTAAATATTCCAAGCGGTTAAGACACTATCACCAATTTTCACAAACGGGTTACGGACGGACAGACAGACTGACAGACTGACAGAATGACCGAATGACAGAATGACACGGTGATTTTAGGGCACTCTTAGAAAATCAACCGACTTCAGTCGGTCGCTTTTCCTGCGGGTCGTGCAATTGTTACTGGTGACACGTCAAATGACATTCATACACCCCGTAAACCGGTATACTTTATTCTGTTCAAATTAAGGTGTAACTATACCAAATTTAGTGACACAGAGGCCTTTCTGATATTTAATCTTCATCAGTGTGTCTCAACCCCAAAGTTCTGAAACCGAAACGGATGATGGACAAGACCCGGCAAACACAGCACACCCCCTCCGAGCACACACCGACCGACGTAGCTCGTGAGACAGGTCAGCTGGAGGCTTCAAGCAAGAGATGACCACCCGCGAACTTATAGGCGTCCCCCAGCGAGCCAGACCGGCCCCGATAGCTCAGTTGGTAGAGTGTCCGCTCCGGGGAACGGGCCGCGACATACCAAAGTCGTTAAGAATGGTACTAGCTGCTCCTCGCTTGGCACTCAGATATACGGGGTAGAGCTAGGACTGGTCGACCCAGTGTCGGGATAATGTGACTCGGTGTGGTATCATGTAATGTGTCTCGGAAATGATACTTCAGTGAGGCAGCACTATAAAAGTGAGCATTGAGCTCCCTGTCGCAACCAGACACCGTCGTGATATGACTGAAAAATTGTTGAAAGCGACGTTAATCCCGAATTCACACACACACAATCCCCCACCGAGCCAACATCTGAAAAGATGGCCCATACTCCACGGAAGTCCCAGGCACAGAGATTGTGGGTACACGTTAAAAGTTAAAAACGCCTAACCGAGGCGGTTCTAACGTGTTCCAAAAATCTTATGTTTTAGTAGGAATATGAAAAAATATATGATTTTGTTTCTGAAAATTTTCATTTTATTTGTGATAAAATTTTCAGTTTATATCGACAGGCGTGTTTTCGTTATGACAGAAACCGTTCCAAATTGACCTAAATAATTTTGATAGGGACATTAAACCTATATCCAAACAATCAAACCGAAGGTGATTATAAAGAAAAATATTGTTTCTTACCAACTTCCTATTCCGTTAACACAACCGTGCGCCATAATGCAGGTTTCACATTCTCAAAATTTCTTCTTTTCAAATGAAAATAGTCTTTTTTCTTATTTTCACTTCAAACATATATAGATTGTAGATACACGTTAGAACCGCCTCATCGAGTTTTACTTTATAAAAAGTGGATTCAAGGGGGTCCAAACTATATAGGCGTGTTTTCGTGATGATATACATATTATTTCATCACGTTTAGAAGTCCGTCAAATGAACACCACAGTAAACCCCACTTCAAATGCAGTAAAGAGGTTTATATGGGCATACGCTAGTTTACTCATTCTTGCAGGAAAACAGCCTAACCAACAACACGTCTTTCACTTAAGAAATTATAAAATATCAGTTCAATGATTTTTTTTAATTTAACACCCCTGTAAACCCCACTTCATATTATGAAAAGAGGTTTACATGGGTATATGCTATTTTACTTATTCTTGCAAGAACAACAAGTCTTTCAATTAAGAAATTATAAAATATCAGTTTTGTTTGTTTTGAACGCCCCTGTAAACCCCACCACGCCTACGGAACGATAGAATGCGTAACCATTGGGTAAGAACGTGAAGCAATTAGAGCGACATCCGGAGAGGAATTAGATCGCTAAAAAAGGTAAAGAAACTGTGCATTTTCTGTGTTTCATAAGTTATATAATTTTTACGAGGAAGTTATTTCAAAAACGGGGAATTACATTCAGGAGCCCATTGATATCGGCATCTTTGGGGTAAATACCCAATCCCGTACTTCACACATTTTAGTTACATTTAGTTTCTCCTGCTGAAGGTGAACTAAAGCCTTAGAAAACGAGTGGTTTTTCGAGTTGTTTGTTGCCTTTTATTTATTATTGCGCTTTGCCATAAGTTCAGCGTATTAACTTGCACACACAGTAACCATATATGGCTATATGTGTTGTGGATATTTTGCTTGTCAATGCAGCACTAGCGAGAAATCACCACGGAAAAGGTCGAAAAGGGTTGGTTAGGCATTAGCTCTATAGAAATGATAGCAAAATTTGCAACTATAAAGCGGATCTGTTTTCATCTCCACGGCCCCAGAATCACCCGCACCTTGTTCTACGGAACCATTTTTAGCCAACCTGATAAGCAGTGCGCTATTGATTCGATAATGACATAGTATTTTATGGAAACATTTTCAGTCTCCAGAATCATAGTACCGAATGATTTTCACTGACTTTTACGCTGTGTTTGTTTTATCAATGGTCCAGTAATTGACTGAAATGAAATAAAACGGGTTTTGGAGTTTTAAATTCTGCGAAGAACTCCTAATCTGCCAAAATTTGCAGGTTAAGCATTAGATCGTCTGGTTGAGCATTCGATGACCAGAGGAGAAAATCACACCAGTTGCTGCCTAAATAAATGCCAGCAGCCTACTACAATAAAAGGTAGTCTACATATGATTTCTAAATTGTGTTAAAATCATCAGAGAAAGAAAGCTGTGATGAAAAATACTTTCCTGGACAAGACCATTAAATGTCTGCGTATCATGCTTATCTGACCGAATGACGCGCCGATTCATAAATAAGAGTTCATTACTTGCTTTTGTAGAAAACAAAATGGCCAGGTTACGTTTTGTAATGGCGATTAAATCTATATCCGGATGGGACGGCCAATAATGAACAGTCTCATCCGAGAATCAAAGCTATTCGCCATCCTGTAAATGAATTTGACTAAACTCCGTTCAGAAAATCTGAATCATCGATTTTTTCGATTCTCGCGTTTAATACTCATTTTAGCCCAAACATCACTATGGGAAAGTTTTAGACCTCACCCTCCGCCGATTTCTCCAGCAAGTCGTATGCCTCTGCGATAGCCAGGAAGGTCTGTGATTATTTGGAGAAAAGTGCAAAATCTAAATTTTCTTCCACAGACTAAGACATTCTGACAGGTTCGACACACCCTTTTAAACCATATATAGAAGTGGTTCCTGTTCTTGTAAATTACAAGGGCGTCTATGTTTTATTTGCACGATCACTTCATGGAAAATCATTAGCTGTGACACCACATCCGATATCGGTATATTTCTTTTTGACAACTGTTGACAGCACATCGCGCTAGTGGCTCCCCGTTCATAGTGAGCCTCTATCTAGCCATTCGAATGTAAGGTGTGTCGTAACTGCATATCTATTTATAAAGTGCATCACATGGATTTGAATATTTATTATTTGACCTGACAATCATCGTCAAATGGACTTAGTCTGTGCTCTCATTTCTTTGTTTTGCAATTATCTCCAAATAATCACAGCCTTCCCTGACTGTCGCAGAGGCATATGACCTGTTGGAGAAGTCGGCGGAGGGTCAGGTCTAAAACTTTCCCATAGTGATGTATGGGCTAAAATGAGTATTAAAAGGAAGAAACGAAAAAATCGATGATTCAGATTTTCTGAACAGAGTTTAAATCCCCTATTAACAAGAATTAACCAAAATTAAAAAATGGAGAGAACCCGTTTAAGAAACTCAGGCGTGAAAGGCTAAGGGTAAGGTCGTGAACACTGCAGATACGAAAGCCTATTTGGCCTATGTACGGGAAAATAAAATAATGTAAAGCCGTAGTAACGCGAAACAAAAGGCGTAATAACGCAAAAAGGCGTAGAAACGCAAAACAAAAGACGCAGTAACGCCAATCAGAAGGCGAAGCTACGCAAAAAGGCGTAGTAACGCAAAAACAAGGCGTAGTCACGCGAAAAAAGTGCATACTAATGCAAAAGAAAGACGTAGTAACGCAAAAGAAAGGCGCAGTAATGCGAATCAAAGTCGTTTTTACGCGAATCAAAAGGCGTAGTAATGCGAAAACGGCATAGTAGCGCAAAAGAAAGGCGTATTTGTTTTAGCTCGCCTCTGCAAAGCAAATAGGTAGTCTGAATACCCTACTCCTGCGACTGCGCATGCCCCCAAAATATATGTCTGTATCATGATCGATAACCCAGATCGGAGATCCCGTGAGTTCTATGATAACTGTCAAAACGAAGAGATAACGATATTGTCTAAAACCAACTTCTTATTAATGCAAACAGCGCAAGAATGACACACCATGTATTCTTAATCATGTTAATCAAGACGAACCAGAATCCATTTGTAAAATTTATAAAAGTAAACAAGCGGACAGGTGCGTTCATTTAATAAATTGAGAGAAGTAAGTAAATCAGTCAGTCAGTAAGTAAGTAAGGACTTTATTTAGTGAGGGTAGCAACATTTAGCACATACATAAATACATGTAATAGCTAATCTTCCATGAGGCCCTCATCTAATCTTCCATGATCTAATCTTCCTTCTTAAAAAAACATACACGCTATAATATTTTGTTTCATCGACAGTGTCATTTTTAGATATGAGGTAAATATCGATAATAAATTGATAGAACATACAAGTTATAATATTTTCTTCCATCTGCAGTATCATGTTTAGATATGAGGAACTTTTGAAACCGTTTTGAATATGGAGCAATATTTTCCCCTGTATGTATCTAGGCAATTTACATTAAGCCCAAAGTCCAGTCTTTTGTTCACTATCGTCCGACTGTTGATAATATTGTATTTAGTACTAAAATGTTGTAGACATTTGTTATGGCCACATCATTTTGTTTCTTTGAATAACCATTACGAAAACACGCCTATACAAATACAATGTAACCTTTATCGCCGAAAAAAACGAACATTTTAAGATAAAAAATTGTGATATTTTTCTCATTTCTGCTCAAAATATAATGTGATTTAAAAAACAACAACAAAGAACTGGTGGGTCTATTGCCTCCCAGTGGAGACAGGGGAAATAGTCCTAACCTGTTTCATTAGTCTCTTAAATTCCAGTTTTCAATCAAATAGTGTAGATCTTCACCAGACGCTGGATTCTGCAGCGTCTGATCCGGGTCTACACTCTTTGCCAAGCCCAACCTATGTTTCCAAGATAACCCTCTTTAGTTTTTCACAACACTCTGACCTCACTGCGACTATTTTCATTCTAATAGTTTTCCCGACAAGTCAGTGATATTCACGTGCACTTAAGCATAGAACAGCTTTTCTTCTGAGCACCTTTGGGTCGATTGACAAACAATTCCCACTGGTATTCTTTTCACTGACTATTCCAAGGCGGTTCTTCTTTGGCGGTTTATTTATGTTAGTGTTTGTCACTGATTGTATGTATCGCATTCTGGATAGCCAGCTGGTATTGATTCCTGATCAGTGCTTTACTTCTATTTTTTATAAGCACCAAGATTATAATCATGAGTGTCTTATGCTCAACCTGGCTCTCTAATGCTTGACCATAGAAACACGATATAGATTTAATCGCCATTACAAAGCGTAAGCTGGCCATTTTATTTTCTACAAAAGCAAGTAATGACCTCTTATTTATGAATCGGTGCCTCATTCGGTCAGATAAGCATGATACCCAGACATTTAATGGTCTTGTCCAGAAAAGTATTTTTCATCACAGCTTTCTTTCTCTGATGATTTTAACACAATTTAGAAATCATATGTAGACTACCTTTTATTGTAGTAAGCTGCTGGCATTAATTTAGGCAGCAACTGGTGTGATTTTCTCCTCTGGCTATCGAATGCTCAACCAGACGATCTAATGCTTAACCAGCAAATTTTGACAGATTAGGAGTTCTTCGCAGAAATTAAAACTCCAAAACCCGTTTTATTTCATTTCAGGCAATTACCGGACCATTGATAAAACAAACACAGCATAAAAGCTAACGAAAATCATTCGGTACTATGATTCTGGAGACTGAAAAGGTTTCCATAAAATACTATGTCATTATCGAATCAATAGCGCACTGCTTATCAGGTTGGCTAAAAATGGTTCCGTAGAACAAAGTGCGGGTGATTCTGGGGCCGTGGAGATGAAAACAGACCCGCTTTATAGTTGCAAATTTTGTTATCATTTCTATAGAGCTAATGCGTAACCAACCCTTTTCGATCTTTTCCGTGCTGATTTCTCGCTAGTGCTGCATTGACAAACAAAATATCCATAGCACATATAACCATATATGTTTATTGTGTGTGCATGTTAATACGCTGAACTTGTAGCAAAGCGCAATAATAAATAAAAGGCAACAAATACCTCGAAAAACCACTCGTTTTCTAAGGCTTCAGTTCACCTTCATCAGGAGAAACTACATTTAGCCAAAATGTGTGAAGTACGGGATTGGGTATTTACTCCAAAGATGCCGATATCAATGGGCTCCTGAATGTAATTCCCCGTTTTTGAAATAACTTCCTCGTAAAATTTTTATGACTTATGAAACACAGAAAATGCAAAGTTTCTTTATCTTTTTTAGCGATCTAATTCCTCACCGGATGTCGCTCTAATTACTTCACGTTCTTACCCAATGGTTACGCATTCAATCGTTCCGTAGGCGTGCCCACTGCATATTTAGAAAAGAGGTTTACATGTGTATACGCTCTTTTTCCCTGATTATTGCTATTTGGCATTTGATTTAACACAGACTGGTTCTAAAGAGCACACACAATCCATATTTACGACATAAATAAACAACAACAAAACAAATATGATATAGAACATAAATATATATATACCATAAAATGTTCATCACGAAAACACACCTGTATGAAATGGAGCATTCTTTCTTTTCTGAAACAAATATATAAAAAATGGGGTAATTATTTTATTTGTACTACAAAGACGGGTGTTGCAGAAAAGCCTCATTGAGGACCCGCAAACTATGTCTTAGAGCAGAAATAAGAAAAACCATAATTACCACTCCGACCCGCCCATCGGGACTTGGAAAAATAGATTGGGCTATACCTTGCTTCCCTGAGAGCTGTAACTCATGAATACTGGTAGACTGCTTAGAAGGACTAAGTTTGCCCAGCCAAAGTGTTGTGAGTCAGATCGGCCAAAGCATATAAGCCTTTTGGTTTCAATGGATGGCAGGACTTGAGATGTCATTTCATATCAGTGTCGGGTAAAAGTCCCACAAAAATGACCTAAATAGTGTTGATGGGGATGTTAAACCTCAATTTAAACAAACACACAAAACAAACAAACCGTCTGAACCCCAATTTTCTCTACAGATAGTTCTTTTCATGGACTTGTTAACACGGTGATTAACCCTTAGCTTGCTGAATATTCATTTAAGCCACACCCAGTTTTGTTTATCAACCAGTCAAATTACTTGATGTAGTTTATTGCTACAAATTCATAAACTGAATGCCAAACAGTGTAGATCCAGATCAGATGCCATCTGATCTGGATCTACACTGTTTGCAAAGATAGGAGTTGTCGTGAACAGCAAGATAAGGGTGAAATAACACAGTAATAAATCGGTGTATGTTGTATCAACGTCCATGAAACGCAATGACGTTGCATCGACGTTGAAACGACGTTCCATGCAGATAGAAATATATGCTTTAAAGGAAAAATAATGCAGATGAAGACATTTTTATTTTAAGCTCGCCGTGATGTTTCTTTGATTTGATGTTTAACGTACAAGTCAACACTGTATAAACCATTTTGGATACGGTGCTTTCAATTTCGTGGGGCTTTTATCCGACATTAAGATGAAATGACATTTCAAGCACTACCGTCTAATGAAACCATTAGGGTTTATAATCATGGACGGTCCGACTCGCACCGCTTTGCCTGTGTAGTCGGTTTCAGCTCTGTGTTGAACCATCATGCAACACATCTATTTCTTATAACACCAATGTGCGGGGGCCAAACCTCGCCATGATTATGTCGCACTTCTCCTGGCGTTAGCGTCGGCGTTGACGTAGCGTCCGCATTATTATTGTAAGAGCTCTTATTTTCAAAACCATATGGTTGTTTGGTATGATGATATATAGGTCAGTTTTTTTTATTCAGCAATACCCACGCCCATGCCTCTGACTTCAAGGTCAAAGGAATGAACTGTGAACTTTTATGTTAAAGTTTAAGACATAGGTCCATAATTTCATTCGTTCACTCCCATGCCATTTACCTCAAGATCGAGGTCACAGACTTAGACAACCGTGCAATGCTATATGATTATAGACTTTGGTTCACAGTTTTATATCCCCACTCAAGCCTATAACCTCAAGGTCAAGATCATGGACTGAGAATTGTTATGTTAGAAAGTTTAAACAGGTCATATTTTCCAAACAATACGATGGAGTTCATATTTGGTAGGATGGTGGATATAGGTCCAGTCTTTTGTTCAGTATTAATCAAGGTCAAGGTCAAAGACTTAGGAAAATATGATTAATATTGTCAGAGCTGATATATTTTCCAAAATACATGATTGATTTGGTTCTTATTAAGTCTGATAATAAGATAGAGAGCTCATGTTATATTCAGAAACTCCCCGCACATGCCCATGACTTAAATGTCAAGGTCACAATCTAGACATTTTATGTTAGAGTCCATATTATCCTAACTATGCAATGGATATGATACATCATTATGATAACAGATATAGGTCCGAAGGTTTATTAGACAATACTCCCAACCTATGCCCATATCATTGCAGACATTTTCACAGGCGAGCTATACTGTCTGATGACTGCGATTGAAGTCAATTAGTTTTGATTGCTGATATCCCTGTTTACTTACGACTTTCTGGTGACGTTGCTTGGCAAACTTTGTGTGGGCAAGGTCCGGATTGTAGAGAATTTCCTCTTTCCAAGATAAGAAGGCTTGTGACAGTTGAAAACGTGAGAAGTCGGAAATGAATGTCCTTTATGCCCGAAGAAAAGAATCAAAGCTCCGAGGGTACTGGTACATGTGTGTCGATTTTCTCTAATGTAGCCCATGAACAGAAGCCGCGTTTTGCTCTTAAATTCTTGTTCTTTAGGCCCACAGTGTAACTACTGTTCAGACACCGTGTTCCGTGGCATCTGATCCCGGTCTACACTGTCTGTTTAATCCAACACATGATTTTTGTCATGATTTCATAGATTATATATACGCAACACTCTGATATCGCAGAGATAAGAATCCCGCGGCTATTTTCTATATATAACCATATCCTGGACTTCCTGCATATATTATATATTCGCAACACTCTGATTTGTTTGTATTTGAGTTTAACGGCCCAGTCAACACTGTTTAGGTCATTTTTGAGCCGAGAGCAACACTCTGATATTGCATCGATAAGAATCCCGCGGCTTGTTCTATAAATAACAATAACCTTGAATTCCTGCATATATTATATATACGCCGCATGATAGAATAAATTCATATTTGGTAGGATAATTGATATACGTCCATTCTTTTATTCAGCAATAACTCTTCCAATGACTTTAAGGTCAAGGTCAAAGACTTAGACAAATTATGTTTATATCTATTAGAGCTCATATTTTCAAAAATCAAATGATGGAAGTTGGTTCATTTCAAGTATGATAATAAGATGTAGATCCCATGTTGTATTCAGAAATTCCCCGCACATGCCCATGGCCTCAAGGTCAGGGTCACGATCTAAGAAATTTTATGTAAGCTTGAACATTATCCTAACTATGCGATTGGTTTGGTACGTATTTAGCTGATACATGTGATGCGAAGGTGTATTAGACAATTCCCCCAACCTATGCCCATAGCCATGCAGTTATTCACAGGCGAGGTTTGCTGTCTGTGTTTTTGGACAAAAATGGCTTTTTGGGGGACTTTAACCTCGTTATTAAAGTCAAATGGTTGTTTAAGATATATTTATGGTGGGGTGAGGGGGACATTGTTTTTTCTCTGAAAACATTTCTAGTGGTAGTATGATTATTATTATTGTGTTGGTTTTCTTCTTCTTCTTCTTCTTCTTCTTCTTCTTCTTCTTCTTCTTCTTCTTCTTCACTATTATTTGAAATATTGCGTCTCTCAAACGACGTTTGGAGACATTGATTTTGCTGTGTTCCTCCTTTTTTTTCTTCTTCTTCATCATTTCTCTTCTTCTTCTTCTTCTTCTTCTTCTTCTTCTTATTATTATTATTATCATTATAATTTCACTTATTAGCTCACCTGAGCCGAAGGCTCACAATATGAACTTATAGAATAGGCAGGCTCCGTTGTCCATCGCCGGTCCGTCGTCCACACCTTTGAACTTCAATATCTCACTTACTGGCTGGCCAATGCCAGCCTGAGGTTTTGGACCCGTTTTGATAAGAACTGTGGTTGCCATGGAAACAACACGTTCCATAGACCTATAATTGGGAAAAAGACGTCTCCAACCTTTTCTAAGCCATTTCTGATCTGATCTTTATCAATCTAGCAGGTAACCATGAGAGGCTTACCTTGAGAACAAAAATAAGCGAAACAAGAAATATCTTTAAAAAAGATATGTGGCGTAGATTTAATTGGAAGGTTGTTTAGAAACCAGTGCTTCAGCTGAAGTGCACGACCCGCCGGATGCTTTTAGCTTTATGAGTGTTACCATATATGGGTATGGCGGCCATTTTGGTCATGTGACCTGGACCTCAAACGGTTCCCCCAACAAATGCTCCTTATCGTAAGGAGCGAAAATATATCTAATACTTTAGTACTGTATTCTGTATTTGCAGGATAAAATGAATTCTCACTTTTCCAATACAAAAGCATATGTGTCAAAGTTTGACCTAGGCACAAAGAAGGTCAAGGTCAACCCAGGGTCACCATTTTAGCAATTTATGATGGGCCTACGTCCCAGATGTTATTTATCAAGTTTCGTGGAAATCTGCCAAGTGGTTCTGGAGAAGACTATTTTGAAGGGTTTTTTTACCATATATGGCTTGGCGGCCATTTTGGTCATGTGACCTGGACCCCATGAGCAAATTTTGGTTTCCTCCATCCCATAGAGGCTCCATATGAAATTTGACCTTAATCGGCCCAACGGTTTCCGAGGAGAAGCAGTTCGAAAATTTTCACATTTTTCGCCTCGGCGAGGCTATACTAAATGGAATGTAATATTTCGCAAGTTCATTGGTTAGAACTCATTGATACTATCAGTATGCCAAAAATTGTTTAAATATTCCAAGCGGTTAAGTCACTATCACCAATTTTCACAAACGGGTTACGGACGGACAGACAGACAGACCATATATGGCTTGGTGGCCATTTGGGTCATGTGACCTGGACCCCAAGAGCAAATTTTGGTTTCCCCCATCCCATAGAGGCTCCATATGAAATTTGACTTCAATCGGCCCAACGGTTTCCGAGGAGAAGCAGTTTGAAAATTTTCACATTTTTCGCCTCGGTGAGGCTATACTAAATGGAATGTAATATTTCGTAAGTTCATTGGTTAAATCTCATTGATATCTATCAGTATGCCAAAAATTGTTTAAATATTCCAAGCGGTTAAGTCACTATCACCAATTTTCACAAACGGGTTACGGACGGACAGACAGACTGACAGAATGACACGGTGATTTTAGAGCACTCAAGATTAGAAAATCAACCGACTTCAGTCGGTCGCTTTTTCTGCGGGTCGTGCAATATGAGCTACAATAGTGACAGCAACAATTGTCTAGCTATGAACTGGTTTACTGTATTCAAACAATTCAGATGTCACTCGAGGAAAAATAGCTTTGCAGAGGGCGGTGTCCCGCCTGTTTGAGCTAAGGTCAATGTAAAAGGTCAAGGTTAAAAACATGACCTCATTTCAAGAGCATATGATCTCAAGTATATGCACAACAAATAAGAAAACGTTATTATTTACTGTTTTTAAACACAAATTCTAGGGTTAACATTTAGGGTTGTCGCTATGGTGAACGTAAACGCATAGGCGGACGAACAAACGGACGAGCAGACAAACGGACGGAAACTTGATCTTATGTGCACCTAATTAAAACTCAAATTACACTTATTCCTTTTCAGAATTTATATAACATTAATGATATTCGAAAATGTCCATTTTGTGTTAAAATGGGGGACATAAAGTATGCTGAAGACAAATGATACACTGCAACTTTTATTTAGCATATATTGTAAATTAAACATCTCTCAATTTGTAATGCGATTATTACATGTTTTTGTCATGCTATATCTCTTTATTGGTTTCATTGGGCAACAGGGCTTGAGGTGTCATTTCATCTCAATGTCGGGCAAAAGTCCCACAAACTTGGAAGCAACGTCTCCAAAATGACCTGCACAGTGTTGATGGGGACGTTAAACCTAAAATCAAACAAACAATTCCTTTGCAGAAAATTCTTCCTTTCGCGAAAGGAACCTTCCTTTCGCGAAATGGTTCCTTTCGCTATATAGACCAACCACGTGAAATTAGGTCAAAATAGCTATTCACCGCAGCAGTTACAGAATTCACTAGAAACACAATTATACATATGACGTATGGTCATCAAAGGACAAGACGGTGAGCAAGCCGAAACTGTATATATTTTTCATTCATGTCTCACATAAAAAACGAAACATTTCCTAGGTTAAAACTTCAGTAAACTGTCGTATTTTTGAGTAGATTTATTTATGCAAATCATTGACCAATGAAATGATCATCTCCTTGGACATGTGGTTTTATTGACCAATGGAATAACGAAAAATAAAGGACAAAAGCAAAACCATAACGGCTACGCCGTAAAAATGGTGACTGCACTTTTTCTCAACTGTTTTCGATAGGATATTTTTGAAACTGTTAGTAAACAAGACAAGCATATCTCAGACGAGTTCGAATTAGGTTCGAATCTGACAACCGGTTTCGCATTTACGTTCTCTTGAGCGCGAAACAGTTTACCATAGGCTTATAATGGAATCTGACAATCGGTTTCGCAGTTACCTTCCTTTGAGCGTGATTTTTTTTTACTATAGGCATGCAAAGGAAACGACGTCTCCAACTTTACTCAGCCATTTCTAATCAGAGCTTTATCAAACTTGCAGATAATCAGGAGAGGCATTTAGTCTTAGTCTACGGCGAATTCCAATTTAGGCCTCGCAGGACCAGCAGCTTTGGAGGTACCTACCCTGGAATCTGTTTCCGACTGAATCTTTTTTAACCTATTAGAAAACAAGAACAAGCAGACTGTAATATCTCAGACGAATTCGAATTTGATTCGAATCTGACAACCGGTTTCCAATTTACGTTCCCTTGAGCGTGAAAACTTTTACCATTGGCTTACAATGGCAAAACGTCACCAACTTTTCTCAGTTATTTCTGACCTGATCATTATCAAACTTGCAGATAACCAGGAGAGGCATACAGTCTACGTTGAGTTCGGATTTGGGCCTCGCAGGACCAACAGCTCCTTGAGTATAAATATGGGCGAAAATGGTGTCCACTTTTTCTCAGCTGTTTTCGATCGTATCTTTTTGAAACTGTTAGTAAACAAAGACGAGCATAATATCTCAGGTAAGTTCGAATTTGCCTTGAATCAGACAATCTGTGCTATTTCTCAGGTGAGCGATTGTTGCCCGCTGGGTGACTTGTTTTTCTTTTCGCCCAAATTTTGTTCGGAAGAATTTTCCGTAACCACTGGAAGGATTGTTCCGACATATTTAGGTATGATAGATTTCTATATGAGGTTGTGCAAGAGGGTTTCCAAACACGAAAACGCGGATCCAAAAGTCCGCCAGAACTTTATCCGAAAGTGTTCTCAGTAACCGTATGATGTTTGTTTTTCTGAAATTCGGGGTGCATGATAGATAGCGATAAGTTGTTTGGGAATGGGGAATCAAAGCGTCCCCTGTGGTGCGCCGTGGCCCAGCCACAACCCTCCACTTCCTAGAAGGCCCAAATATCTAAGACACTATTCATAACCCTACCCATATTTATCATATTACGTCGCGTTTGAGAATGTAATAACGCCATATTTTTTTTATTTGAGGTTTAACGTCCCCAAGGTCATTTTTGAGACGTTGCTTCCAATTTTGTCGTACTTTTACCCGACATAGAGATGAAATGACATCTCAAGCCCTGCCGCCCAATGAAAGCAATGTGGTTCATAGGCATGGACTTGCACCGCATTGCTTGGGCAGGCTTAGATCCTCTAAGCGGTTTACCAGTACTCGTGTGCGAATCGGTTTCAGCTCTGCGTGGAAGCATCATGCAGCCCATCTATTTCTTCAAGCCCCGATGGGCGGGAATAACACCATGTAATAAATTCCGTAATCCACTAGCGGATTATATTTGCAAATTAGTTGCGCCCCGTAACGTTGCACGAACGACGTCCTTAACGACGTCGCGTTTACTTAATGTTGACAGTTTTATTAAAAAATTGTGAATGAAATTTTATGCGTTCAAATGTCATGTGCTAAATAAACTCTTGCATTCGTGCTCATGTATTATTCAATTTATTGAACTCGTTAAGGAAAATGGATAACATGCTCGACAAAGCCTCGCATTTTAACCTTTTCCTTAACCCGTTTAATAAAGGCCCCCACTCATTGGGGCTTGAAGAAATAAATGGGCTGCATGATGCTTCCACGCAGAGCTGAATCCGACCGCACACAAGTACTGGTAAACCACTTAGAGAATCTAAGCCTGTCCAGGAAAAGCGGTGCAAGCCGACTGTACATGCTTATAAATCGTATTGGTTTCATTTGGCGACAGGGCTTGAGAAGTCATCTCATCTCAATGCCGGGTAAAAGTCCCACAAAATTGGAAGCAACGTCTCCAAAATGACCCATTTAGTGTTGACGGGACGTTAAACATCAAATCAAACCAAGAAAAACTCATTTAATAAATTCAATAATACACGAACACTCATACAAGATCCTCTATTCCAAGATATAATAAGGCGTGTTCTTTTCCTCTTAACCCTTATACTGCTCGCAAACGGTGCAGATCCAGATCAGAAGAAGCTATCTGATCAGGATCTTCACGGTCCTGCATTCAGTCTGTAAATTTGTAGCAATAAATTACATCAAGTAATCTGATTGGTTCATAGTTCGAAATAGGTGTGACTAAATTAATTATTCAGCAGTATAAGGGTTAAGGTTTTAGACGATTCACCTGACATGTCAAGCTGATTGTCTTTGAAATAGACAAACGCAAATATAATACCATCTGTCCCATTCTGCTCCATGTTTTAATGGCATATGCTACGCAATACATATATATATATATATATATATATATATATATATATATATATATATATATATATATATATATATATATATATATATATATATATATATATATATATATATATGATGACAAAAATATCTATAAAATTAATTCATTGTCTGCAATATTTTGGACCATATGGAAAAATGCTACATTGAAATTTTCATAAAACAAGAATTTTTCTCTAGGGGATGTTTTCAGAAAATAGAAAATTAAAAGAAAACTAGGGGTCACCGTGCTAATTTCTGTTTTATTAAACAAACCGTTCCCCTACCCCAAGATGAAATACATGGTGAAAAATACATATAAATTCTATGAAAAAGATGGTGAATCATTGACAAATAACTTGGCTTGTATTTGTAAATAGTAGCTGGCCATAATATGCATTACAGAAAATCGTTTTAAGTAAATCTGTAACCATATAGGTTGATCTGATCTTGAGTAAATGCCGAAAAAATAAAATTTTCTAAAGTCGCAATATTACTGGTTTCGCGAAGTTTATAGCCAAGCTGAACATGTTTAATAACGGAATGATTTTGTTTGTTTGATTTGAGGTTTAACGTCCTCGTCAACAATGTAAAGGTCATTTTGGAGACGTTGCTTCCAATTTTGTAGGACTTTTACCCGACATTGAGATGAAATGACATCTCAAGCGCTGTCGCCAAATGAAACCAATAGGGTTTAATAGCATGGACGGTCCGCCTCGCACCGCGGTTCCTGGACAGGCTTAAGATCCTCTAAGCGGTTTACCAGTACGAGTGTGCGGGTCGGATTCAGCTCTGCGTGGAAGCATCATGCAGCCCATATATATTTCTTTAAGCCCCTATGGGCGGGGGCAAAATAATGGAATGAACCCAAAACAATACCTGTTCCACAAATTTCAACCATTTCCTTATCAAAGAACTGTAAAATGTTGGCTCTTGAATGACTGTCTTTTTTTATGATCATACAAAAATAGTGAATTAGTAGCATTTGTCTTTAAGTGTTAATTTTCATTTACAGGTTCAAAGCTGCGAAGACTAGAGAAAATGTGGAATGGTGTTGATGCAAACTGACTTCCTTTAAAAGGTATTTTTTATAGACTTAAGTTAGTCCTTGCAATTTGTGTACATAATTTGTTGTATTCAATTTGGATGCATGGACGAACCATCTACATGCAGCACATGACGTAATTGTGACGTCACATCAACGTTGGTGCAACGTCATGACGTTAATGAAAACGCCAAATCAAAGTCGATGTACGCCCCCAAAGTACGTTGAATTGACGTTGCCCTCGCGACGTGTGCCTGCTGGGATACACCCGTCGAACACTCCAAGACATATTGCTTATATTTATTATTGGTTGTATAAAAACTTAATTCCTGTGCTTAAATGGATAAGGGAACATAAATGGCCTTCAGATATGAAGTCTTAAAAACTCTAATTATTAGCTAGACTCCGAACCTAGTGCTCAACTCACTCCTCTCTCACCATGCAAGCAACCACTAACCCTTAAATTGAAGCCCTAGGCCTTGGGCATAGTACACTGTGAAGAAAAATCAAACATTTTTATGATTAAGGAACTGGTTTATTAATATCTGAAGATCTCATTTGACAACAGAACAGTCGTTTTTCATAATGTTGATTTGGTTTAAACAATATTTATTGAAGCTAAGTGAGACATGTATACATACAACATTGCTAAGACAGGATTTGACGGTAAGCATGTAGCTTAAATGAAAGTCATCTCCTGAACTGGAACATGGATAATTTACAACATAGATGAATGACGATAGACGTTAAACCATTTTGTATGTAAGAAGAAAGAGACAGACAGACAGAAGACGGACAGGGTCTGATCGTGTTATGGTTTGGGGGAGACAAGTCCTGCCTAGGTACCTCCCTACAAACAGGCAACTCCGAGTCGACGCCGCTGCAACGTCATGATATTATGACATTGCAAAGGCGTCGACCCGAAATCAACCTCGCGCCATTGCCCGCAGAGACCATAACAGAAGGATAAGACACTGTAAGAATCTGAAGACCGACCGACTAAGTGTTTCATTTAAACGTAAGTGTGTACATGTAGTGCGGGTAGTTTGATTTCTGAGGGACTAGAATAAGAGATGATTATTTTTGGTTTAAGAATCTTCCAGAGTTGAGTATAAAGTTCTGTACTTGGTGAAAGAGAGCCTCGTTTACTGCGGTATGTTCGTTCTCTTTTCCAAATAAAAGGTCGCTGACTGAATTGTTGTGTAGATCATTGGAAGATATCTGGTTCTAGCTGCAGAGTAATTTTGACAGACAAACAAGAAATGGTAGTTGCTTTCAAAGCCTCCACATTGACACGAAGGGCTTTGGACAACATTTTTTCTATAAAGGTGGGAATTAAGTGCACTGCATTCCATTCTCAGCCTTGCGTGCATTACTTGTCCTAATCGCGAGCCAGTACTAAAGTACGCGGGAGGTTTCTTTATATCCATGTTGAGGAAATGTTTAAAAGACACGAGTGACGGTGCTAATTTGGTGTCGTCAGGGAGTGAGTTCCAGGCTCGGATAGTACATGGGAAAAAGGAATTGAAAAACAGGTTTGTATTGGCGTGGATTGTCTGTGTATGGGCTGAGTTTCTTAGGTTGTACCTGGTCGTTTCGCTGACTAAAGGGGGGATATCTTCACGGAGATAGTTGGGTGCGAGTCCGTTCATTATTTTGTAAAAGATAATGAGTTTATGTTTGGTCCTTCTATTCTGTAATGTCTCCCAGCCGAGGTCATTGAACATTTTTTCGATGCTACAAAGTTTAGTAGCACCTGTGACAACACGAGCTGCCTCAATGTGTATCTTGTCCATAATGTTGATTTGTTTGTTTGATTTGAGGTTTAACGTCCCCGTCAACACTGTAAAGGTAATTTTGGAGACGTTGCTTCCAATTTTGTGGGACTTTTACCCGACATTGAGATGAAATGACATCTCAAGCCCTGTCGCCCAATGAAACCAATAGGGTTTATTAGCATTAGCCTCGCACCGCGGTTCCTTGACAGGCTTAGATCCTCTTAAGCGGTTTACCAGTAGTAGTGTGCGGGCCGGATTCAGCTCTGCGTGGAAGCATCATGCAGCCCATATATTTCTTCAAGCCCCTATGGGCAGGGGCTTTTCATAATGTTGAGTATAATCATCCGTCCATATAAATGACATTTTGTGGCAAACTTTGCTTAGGTTTCATTCCATAATATATCCGCGTGTCCGTCTGTTGGTTACTAAGTACTATAATAAGATAATAAGATACAATAATTAAATATTTGTGTCTTCACTGATCTGTCTTCCTAGCGGACTCATGCTGTCTATACCAAAGTTGCATCAACGTCGAAATATTTCAATGTTAAGGTAACTGAGGCATTGACATGTGACCCAATGATCACATTCTCACATTTGACCATCTATGATAGTAAGGGATCATTGTGATGATCCTGTTTTATTGAAATTTGCTCAGTAGTATCTGAATAGTAGTTGGAAGAAGACATTGTTAACAGACAGACAGGAGGAATAATGGACTTATGGATCACGGACGATACGCGATGTGGCAAGTAGAAGACAAACAAAACAAAATAAATGTCCCTAACAGATTTATGAGAGACAATAATGTGGTAGACCACATCATACATACTGTTTGTTTTGCTAGGTTTTACGCCCTTTCAACAATCTTTCAGTCATATACAGGCGGGTAGTTTCCTAACCACCGTTCCTGGAAAGTACCAGTACTAGACTCCGATCTTCCGACACAAACTACCAAATGTTCTCACATAAACGATCATGGCCGGTAGCGGGGCTCGAACCCATGACCCACCCTTCAGTGATTAAAAGTCAGCGACCTTAATCACTGGACCACGGAGGCGGTCTTCCATACATACTGAGTATACATTCATGCCATGTGGCCAGTAAACATGTAATTGTTAGGTGACGACACAAATATACATACAAGGGAGTATAAGACGAAGGGGGAAGAGACATTAAATGTTAACATCTTTTATTAGCAAAGTATAAAAATATTATAAACAAGAGACAACCAAAGTAAACAATGTTACCAATGTTAACAGTTTTTATCTGAAAGTCTAAAAAGAAATAAACAGTATAAAGCTATTTAAGGTGAATCTTAATCTTGATAAACACTGGACCAATTGACTGTCAGTACGCCGTAAACTTTGTTCATTTATAGGTGGCAGTACCTTCAGTATAACAAGAGCTGTCAGTGAAACTGACTAGCGCCCCGGCAGCGCTATCAGAGGAGTAGGAAAATGATGACGTTAAAAAACTATAAAGAACAAGGAAATGAAAGAACATAGCTCAAAGAATCATTTTGAACATGATAACTTGGTTTTAGAAACCAACCTGTGTTTTGCGCACAACACATCCTCTCATGATGATTATCATTACTGTCAAGTTATTCTAAAATCAATCCAGGAATAAGAAAGATATTGATCGGACACGATAAAAAAGACGTTTTTTTTTACCTTTCACCTCTAAGTATGACCTTGACCTTTGAGGTACGGACCTGGTTCTTGCGCGTGACACACTGTCACATTATGGTTAATATTTCTGCTAAGTAATATTTAAATCCATCCAGGTATAAGCAAGTTATAGGTTGGGCACAATAAAAAAACGCTTTTTTTTTACCTTTCACCTCTAAGTATGACCTTGACCTTTGAGGTACGGCTGTGGGTCTTGCGCGAGACACTCCGTCACATTATGGTTAACATTTCTGCCAAGTAATATCTAAATCCATCCAGGAATAACAAAGTTATTGATTGGACACGACAAAGACCCTTTTTTTACCTTTAACCTCTAAGTATGACCTTGACCTTTGAGGTACGGACCTGAGTCTTGCGCGCAACACTCCATCACATTATGGTTAACATTTCTCTGCCAAGTGATTTATGAATGTGGTCAGGTAAACTGTATTGACGGTAGTGCTGGGTAGACCGTGGCCTAGTGGATAAATTCGCTTCGGTGTTTAGTTAAACTTTCGCACAGAAACGATAGCTCTGTCACTAGACCATCTCTCTCACTAAACTGGTAGCCTGTATTCTATTAAAATATGCGAAAGCTATTGAGCTATAGGATGAGGGAACCAGAACACCGGAACAAGCTGACTGTATCTCTGATTTTTGTTTAAAAAAAAAAAAACACCTGAGGATCCAAAATAACATAGAAAGAGAAGTCTAAAACCGGAACCACTTTTCCGATCTAATTGGCTTGCAAGCCAAAAACAATCGTCGCGAAGCTTGGTTTTCTGCTGATTCCGGGCTACTCTATCGATGAACTAACGACCGGAACGATCAGTGCTGTTTACTTTTAAACGGCTGGAAGTAGTGACAAATGAGCATTTTCGCTATTTTTCTTCCATTTTCAACTAAACCCAAAGAGGGGACACAGACGTTGTATACTGCATATACTCCAGTTTTGAAGGATGAAAGAGTACACAGTAACCATGTAATTACGGTAGGGTTCTTTAACCTGCACAGGGGTTGGTTCTCCCTGCACATGGGGGCTCCAGTTAACGTCCAGATTCGAAGGACGATACACTTTTTGACATTCATACCTGCAAATGATGCCAATGGAACGTGTTCTGACACCGAAATTTTGTCACCGCTGCTGGGGATCGAACCTGTGACCTTTAACATCTGAGGCAAAGGGACTAACCACTGAGCTAGGTGGGTGGCTAAATTTAGGAAGGCAGGGATAAGCCGTAGTTATCTCCTTACAGGACTCAGAAAAAGGGGGATGTATTTTTTGTTGAAATCGTGGACGTTTTGTGTTATTTTCAAAGCAGTTTCACTCATGCTTGTGTAGACAAAAAAAAAAAAAAAAAAAAAAAAAAACAGCCAGCTTGTTAAAAATGCCACCAATACGTAAATGTTCAAAATGATGCACCATGGAAACAATTTGTTCCCTATAGCAACATATTCCTTTCAATGTTTTGAAATTTTGATCCTGGGTCGCTAATGGCCAGTAAATGACAATAAGCACTATTTAGGTTGGGCCAATTGGATCCTTATCCAACAGGGATTTAAGGGGGCAGAACCCCTACAGTGCAGCACACACATGCTCTCTCATCCGCGAGTTTCTGAAGTGGACGTTTCTATTTATGAATTCGGTCAAATCCATTGATGTATATAGGGACTTTGGTAAAAAAACATTGCTCATTTTTTCTGCTCAGCAAGTTTCTATTAATCTGAATAGGCACAACAACTCACCACAACACAGCAAACAAAAAAGGTCAGAATAAGCTAGAGCATATCAACCTTGATTTTTTTTTTTTTTTTTTTTGGGGGGGGGGGGTGAGGGGGTGCAGAGCGGGGATCATTTTACGGTCCTTTCGAGTTTATTTCACTCATATCGAGCCGATCGTTAATCACATGTGGTCGAAGACCGTAGTATCCGGTAAAAAAAAAACCCTGGCCTTCCGTTGTAGAACTCTTGAATACCTGAAATAGATGACTTTTATGAAATGTTTTATTGTGAAGATCTGTTGAAAATGTACTTGTATTAGCCTAGAGTAAGTGAGAAACGGGGCCTTGTCAATATATAGGACATTAAAAAATTTTGGTGCTGTTGAGTAAAGCGGCAATCCAATCTAAGTGTTTCTCGACCAGGCTATTTAAGGTTATAAAACGTTTTTCATGCCCAATTCAGCCGAGCGTTAAATTTGTAATGCTCGCTATTTTTAAATAATAACAGGTCAGGCAATTTTCCTGCTTAGATTTGTTTGTTTGATTTGAGGTTTAACGTCCCCCGTCAACACTGCAAAGGTCATTTTGGAGACGTAGCTTCCAATTTTGTAGGACTTTTACCCGACCTTAAGATGAAATGACATCTCAAGCCCTGCCGCCCAATGAACCAATAGGGTTAATTAACATGGACGGGCCGACTCGCACCGCTTTGCCTGGGCAGGCTTAGATCCTCTAAGCGGATTAACAGTACTCGTGTGCGGGTCGGTTTCAGCTCTGCGTGGAAGCATCATTTCTTCATGCCCCGATGGGCGGGTGGCGTTTCCTGCTTAGATAAGAACTGAATGATAGAATGTATGATTGGATTGAGGCCGAAACAAGGAATTTTCAAGCAAGTTTTCAGTTTAGTTAAGTATCATGTGGGGTTTTGTCAAGCATGAGGCTTTAATTCACTGAAAACGAGCCCGAAGCCACGACCGCAATATTAATTATTTTCCTCACCCAAACACTCTAAGGAATTTGTTTGATTAGATGTTTAAAGTGCCCGTCTACAGGTCATTTTGGAGACGTTGAATCCATTTTGTGGGACTTTTACTCGACATTGAGATGAATTGACATCTCAAGCCCTGTCGCCCAATGAAACCAAAAGGGTTTATAAGCATGAACGGTCTGACTCGCACCGCTTTGCCTGGGTAGGCATTGGTTCTCTGAGCGGTTTAGCAGTTCTCGCGTGCGGTCGGTTTCAGCTCTGCTTGGAAGCGTCACGCAGCCCATCTATTTCTTTAAGCCCCGATGGGCGGGCCCGAAAACTATAAAGAATGCATTGTGAATGCAAAGACTGCACAAATATACATACAACAACGCAACCGGCAAGTTATGGTAGGGTGACAATGGGCCAAAAAGTCCACTATTTCTGGTAGTAACCCATACCCCCCCCGTATAACAAAACATGTCATATACCAAAATATTCGTCAGCATCTGCAGTATCTGAAACTGCCGGCATAAATTGGCATAAATGATGGCGAGCTGAGAAATCCAAGATGGCGTCCAAGATGGCCGCCATAGCTGTAAATTCCAGTTTTTCGTAAAATATGAATATAAATACCACAAATCATCTTAAAAACTTATTTTAATTTATTTTTCTGGTGTAGAAAGAAGATTTGTGCTAGAATATAGATCAACTTTTTAGGTTTGACTTGAAAACTGGTGAAAAAAATGATATTTTATTGTTTTTGTGTCTAGTTTCCTAGGTGGTACATAAAAGAAATTCTGATGTTTCAAAATTTAAACAGTTTTTACATATCTATTGTTTTATTTTAACTAAGACACTATTCTAAAATACATTTAACACTATTCTAAAATACATTTATGGTTGGTTATGACTTTTTACCATCAATTTAGGCCCAGGATTACCCCACCCACTCATCTTACCAGTAAAATTCATTCACACAATATCGCCACAAATCATCTTACAAACTTATTTTAGTTTATTTTTCTGGTATAGAAAGACGATTTGTGCTAGAATATTGATCAACATTTTAGGTTTGACTTGTAAACCTGTGAAATAAAAGACATTTCATCGTTTTTGTGTCAAGTTTCATAGGTGGTACATAAAGGCAATGCTGATGTTTCAAAATTTTAAACATTTTTTATTTATCTATTGTTTTATTTTAACTAAGACACTATTCTAAAATACATTTAACACTATTTCCAAGTACATTTATGATTTGTTATGACTGTTTTACCATAAATTTAGCCCAAGGATTACCCCACCCACTCAGTTTAACAGTACAATTCATTCACATAATACTCACACTCAAGGGATTTGCAGGCGAGGATTTCATTTTACACAACAAGTAGAAGAGGGCATTGAAACTTATGCTTAGTTCTGTTTTCATACTATATTATATGATCAGCCATTAGGAAACACCACCTCTTTATAACACTGTTTTCGGGATCTGAACATTGACAGTCTTAATTAAGCAGTGCTATATCCAAACAAAATAGCAAAATAGTGTTTATCAAATTGATCCAAAATGACTTTCATTGTCATTTTTGCTGTGTAACTGGCTAGATTTTTTGGGTTATAAAGTGTTATATCCAAAACTGTGTTATAAAAACGTGTTATAAAGTGGATATGCTATGCAATTAGGTTATATTTTGTTTGATTTGAGGTACAACGTCCCTCGTTAACACTGTATCAGTCTTTTTGCATTTTGGAGACATTGCTTCCAATTTTTTGTGGGACCTTCCCCGACATTGAGATGAAATGACATCTCAAGCCTCGCCACACATTTAAACCAAAAAGTTTTATATGCAAGGATGGTCCAACTCGCACCACATTTCCTGGGCATGCTTAGAATCTCTAAGCGGTTTACTCTGTATACCCTAGGTCTACTGGGCTAGGCAAATTAATCTTAGATTTGAAGCTCCCCATCAAATCGGTAGCTGATATGCACACCTGTGCACTAAAAAGAAATTGCTACTGCTTTAAGTAGCCCTGAGACATTTGACTCAGTCCCAAGATCTGAAATCTCTTGAAGCTGGAAGTCTGGTTTATGCAGAACATGAATTGCCTTCTTCTTGCCTGTATTATGTAAAGAAGAGCAGGTATCACAACCCATAAGGCAATACAGACAGCATAATTGCCCTCTTATCTGGCTCTAGCTTCCTGACAACAGTGTGGACTGGAATATACCTGGTGCAGTCAGCATGAATACCTTTTCTGCCTGTCATCAGCATAAAGTAGGTTGAAGTGATGCCCAAGTAGAAAGAAAACATCGGTTTCAGAACTGACAACAAGAGAACCTGCAACGGCTAGTTGCAAATCATTCTACTATCAGCTTCTTCACGGTTGGAATAAAGTTCATGCTGAACAGGAACAACATGATAATAATAATAATAATAATCAACCTTATTTATAGAGGATAACACATTTAGTACTAGTACTAATCTTCCATGTGGCCCTCTTTTCCTGGACAGGAACCAGTACTAAGCAATGTGGATTAAGTTCCTTGCTCAAGGAAACAACACATGGCGCTTGCGGGGATCGAACCGGCTACCTCTCGATCTCAAATCCGATGCTTTACCACTGCACCACAGAGCTCCATCAGCGGAAACTTCAGAGCCTTGTTCTCAAGTCAACCTGCACCAACAACAGTAGCATTCTTCTTAAGAAGCTCATGACAATTTTCAGTAAGGTATCTAGTGTAAAGTTCTTGCTTTTACTGTTTGAAAGTATCTATCAATCACCAGTTACTATATTTTTCCTCGTAGACACAGGCACGCGTGAAGAAACATTCTTTCCACACTTTTGTTGGGTCTGTGATTTGAGACTGTTTTCCTCATTCCTGTCAAAACCGACGTGAATGGTAGCTACCCAAATAATGGTAAAAAGACTGTAAGACCAAAACATAGCAGCCATTTGTTGATATGTCAGTTTGAGACATGATGAATGCTGCAACATTTTAAGTACAGACATCCCGTCAAATACTATACAACCAGCACGTCTTTCTAGTTTTTCAAGGAAATCCGACTTATTGGTAGACATCATACATTCTTCATCTGTGAACAAACTCGCGTGATCATGAGCATTTTTGAAAGACAAGACCTTGAATGAATGAATTGATGTATAGAGAGCATATATCTCTTCACCGGTGGCAGTCAGTTCCTCAGACTGGTTTCCCCAGACACCTGTGCCATTGACCTGATATCACTCATAGTCTGGACTTTTGACCCAGGCAAAGGCTCATAAGACTGTTCTTTGGACTGCCTAACTAGCTATGGGTATGAGCCTTTCCTGCATGAATGACTCAAATGGCTTTTGACCCATTTTATGGCAACTTATCAAACTTCTTATCGTATCTCTTATCTCTTGAGGAACTTCATCTCCAGTAGCTATATTGTCGAAATGTCTTCGCCCCCCCCCCCCACTCCCGCCCCCACCCACCGCCCATCAGGTGCATGATGCTTCCACGCAGAGCTGAAACCGACTGCACATGGGTATTGGTAAACCCCTTAGAGGATCTAAGCCTGTCCAGGCAAAGCGGTGCGAGTCGGACCGTCCATGCTTATAAGCTGTATTGGTTTCAGTTTCAGGTATTCCAGTTCACACTGTTTTCAGGAAGCTAGAGCCAGAAGAAAGGGCAATAATGCTGTATGTATTGCCTTACAGGATGTGATACCTGCTCTTCTTTACATAGTATAGGCAAGAAGAATGCCTAAATCAGACTTCAAGCTTCAAGAGATTTCAGATCTTGGTATTGAGTCAAATGTCTCAGGGCCAGTTAAGGCAGCAGCAATTTTTCTGTAGGTTTGCTGTTCAGCCAAACACATTAGACAACAATGGTGCTCCGAAAATCCGGAGTTAGACCTAGTCATCTACCACCAACTAATAGTTTTTTGCTCCATTTGTACAGGTGTACATATCAGCTACTAATTTGATGGGGAGCTATAAAATCTAAGATTAATTTGCTTAGCCCTATAGATCTAGGGCATATGGTTGATCCTGAAACTGGGTTATTCATTCCACAGCTCATAACACAGATGGAAGCAGCCTCTCTCTTTTACCTAATATGGTTGTAAATAGCCTGATCAGTATAGTGATGACTGCATTTGCTCATAGAAAGTACAACCATGTACTCAAGCTTGCAAGTAGTAAAGCATGTTTGAATAGGTCTTACATTTTTAAGCGCCTAAATGGTGATCAGGAGGACGCGGGTTCGATACCTGCTGGGGTCGGCAATATTCTTTCGTGGAGATTAATCATGAAATCCTTTCAACGGTCATTCTCTCCTTTCCGCTGATTCAAGAAGGACAGTTTCAGTTTCTGGCAAAAGAATGTGCACTGTTCTGGTTAATCACTTACGTATAAAAATCAAAAACGAGTTCCTTCAAGAGCAATGAAAACATTCATAAGAAAGAAGAAAGGCCATACTACGTAGTTTCGGCTAATAAAGCCTCATCAGTGACCCTGAGATAATCCAGCAACGAAAGCCAGAGGAAACACACTGAAAATTTGCGAATTTCGAACCGGCAGCCGACCCAAAGACCGACACAAATCAAAATGGGGTCCAAATAATTAAAAACCTGTCCAGAACATAAGTCTAAACCTATAATTTATTTCTGATTTCTCAGAATATTCACGCTGATCTCAAAGGACCAAAAGCAAAACATAAACTGCACTTTGGTTGATGTATAAGCCTGCACAGGAAAAGTGTAGATAAGTAAACTGTAAAGCTCAAAATTGACCTAAATAGTGTTGACTGGGCCGTTAAACCCCAATACAAACAAGCAAACTAATATTTGTAAGTCGCCCCCGCCCATCGGGGCATGCAGAAATAGATTTGGCTGCATGGTGCTTCCACAAAGAGCTGAATCTGACCACACGCGAGTATTGGTAAACCGCTTTTAAGAAGGACTAAGCCTGTCCAGGCAAAGCGGTGTGTGTCAGATCGTCCAATGCATAAGCCTTCTGGTTTCATTGGGCGGTAGGGCTTGAGATGTCATTCCATCTCAATGTCGGATAAAAGTTCCACAAAAATTGGAAGCAATGTCTCCAAAATGACTTTAATAATGTCGACGGAGACGTTAAACCCCATTCAAACAAACAAACAAACAAACACTAACATTTGTAAGAACTTGTTTACAATACTAGCTCATGTTTATACCGAGGACTATGACAGTTTTAAATCATGTACTTGGTGTCTGATATGGCCTATTAGTACAGCACAATCGTATTATAACCCATTTTTATATAACACTGTTCAAAGCCCAAACCCCTAACTATTTGCATAGAAAAAAATGACAAAAACATGTAAAGGAACTTCTTTTACACTATTCTACCTTTTTCTTGGATATAACACTGTTTAACTAAGAGGTTTATGCTTGGATTCAGAAAACAGTATTATAAAGAGGTGGTGTTTCAAATGGCTAAATACATAACATTACGAAAACACGCATAATTCAAATCCATTGGAAGATTTTACTACCACCCCCTCACCCCCCCCCCCCCCCCCCCAAAAAAAAAAAAAAATCCAGATAATAATGATATTTTTCTTATTTCTGTTCACAACATAGATTGTGGGGACTCTTTAGAACCCTCTCAATGTGGCGATGCTGTCAAACACCACAAGCTATGTCCTTAAGCATAAATTCGAAAAATAATGCTTACCCCTGAAAACCCTAGTTTTTCTATATAAAAGTGGGGTTCAAGGGGGCCAAAAACATAAGGGCATGTTTTTGTGACAATATGAAAACAGAACTAAGCATTATTGTGAATGTCCTACTAATTAATTGTCTAAAATGAAGCACACACCTACAAATCCCTTGTTTGTGAGCATTTATGTGAATGAATTTTACTGGTAAACTGAGTGGGTGGGGTAATCCTGGGGCTAAATTGATGGTAAAAAAGTCATAACAAACCATAAATGTATATTAGAATAGTGTTAAATGTATTTTAGAATAGTGTCTTAGTTAAAATAAAACAATAGATATGTAAAAACTGTTTAAATTTTGAAACATCAGAATTTCTTTTATGTACCACCTATGAAACTAGACACAGAAATAATAAAATATCATTTTTTTTTCACCGGTTTTCAAGTCAAACCTAAAAAGTTGATCTATATTCTAGTACAAATCTTCTTTCTACACCAGAAAAATAAATTAAAATAAGTTTTTAAGATGATTTGTGGTATTTATATTCATATTTTACGAAAAACTGGAATTTACAGCTATGGCGGCCATCTTGGACGCCATCTTGGATTTCTCAGCTCGCCATCATTTATGCCAATTTATGCCGGCAGTTTCAGATACTACGGATCCTGACGAACATTTTGGTATATGACTTGTCTTGTTATACGGGGGGGGGGGGGGGTATGGGTTCCCATTTTTTTGGTCCAGATTGTCACCCTACCATTAGCACTAGGCCTTCTCTCAGACGCACTTTTGATCTTGTTTGAGACGAATATCAAATACGTGCCGAAAGCTTTGTAGCACCGTTTTGAACTCTCCATCACGTGCTTCTGGACTGGTATTTTCGATGATTGACAACCGTCTTTGAACGTTAAAAGCGTGGGCGGGACAATAGCGCTGTCACTTTATGTTACAATCGATTTTCAATACTGCTGAAAAGGAGATTGTGGATACTCGTTAAAACATCGAAGCGGTTCTAACTAGCAGTACCCACAATCTATAGTCTGCTCAAAACAGAGATTGTGGATACTCGTTAAAACCTCGATGTGGCGACAGGGCTTGAGAAGTCATTTCATCACAATGTCGGGTAAAAGTCCCACAAAGTCGGAAGCAACGTCTCCAAAATGACCTATACGTACAGTTGTGTGTATTTCTGCTCTGCTCAAAATATTGATTGTGGATGCTCGTATCGCCTCATCGAATTTTTCTTATTTCTGCTCAAAATATAGATTGTGGATACTCGTTAGTATCGCCTAATCGATGCGGTTCTAACGAGTACCCACAATCTATATTATGAGCAGAAATAAGAAAAGTAAGATGTACCTCTGTAAACCCCGGTTATTCTATTACATATGGTTCAAGCCCCAAAGTCTTTCGGATCCTTACGAGACACATGTTCATGGTGCTGCCTAACACAACAGCCTATAATACTGGCACAGCATTCAACGCTTCAGATGTCTGTTAACTTTAGCCATAAAGTCCCTAAGCCTGCCCTGGCGAGTTGGGACCATTTCACTGGGATTGAAATGTCATTTTATCTAACTGTTGGGTAAAATTTCACACAAAACTAGAAGTAATGTCTCAAAAATGACCTAAATAATGTTAATGGGGTTGTTAAACCTCAAATCAAGTAAACAAACAGTCAACAGAAACGCAGAAATATTGGTCAATTAAAGTCTGTTATTGGTGACATGAATTCTGAGGGAAATGACTTGGCAGATTTTCCACCATTTTTCAAAAGGGGACAACTTTCGGAACTTCCTGTTTGCTTCTCTATAAGCTTTGTCCCACGAAATAGTGATATACTCTAAAAGGAAAGAATTTGCTCCTCAGGAGCAAATTCTTTCCTTTAAGAGTTGACCCTTATTGACATGGGAGACTAACATACGCTTGAAGGAGTTGCCTCCCCTGAAGGTGTATGCATTCCACTCAAAGTCTCAAAAATATTTGCCACTTAATTGCTCGACTCGACGGTTAGTAAAATATTTGGGCGGATTTTTGCGTGCTCCCAGGAGACCTTATGGGTCCAGCCTTTTAAATTTTGAAACCTTCCTCACAACTGGACAAAAATGGGCGGTAAAAAGGAGAAGAAACCCAGAAAAACCAACAGGTCTTAACCCTTATCCTGCTGAATAAATAAATTTAGCCACAGCCATTGCTGACTGCCAAACATTAAACTTTTTTAACATCATTCAGAAGCTGCATGACAAACAGTGTAGGACCTCATCTCTGTTTGCAAAAGTAGGGGTTGTTATGGGTTAAATATACACTAAAGCCACTTTTTAACTGAGCTTCCTGTTGTGCCCATTTCTGTTTGTTTGTTTGATTTGAGGTTTAACGTCCCCTTCAACACTGTATAGGTAATTTTGGAGACGTTGCTTCCAATTTTTGGGACTTTTACCCGTCATTGAGATGAAATGACATCTCAAGCCCTGTCACCCAATGAAACCAAAAGGGTTTATAAGTATGGGCGGGCTGCCTCGCATCGCTTTGCACGGGCAGGCTTAAATCCTTTAAGCGCTTTACCAGTAGTTGTGTAGTCTGCGTGGAAGCCTCATGCAGCCCATCTCTTTCTTCAAGCCCCGATGGGCGGGGGCCGACAATTTCTGTATGTATTGGAATTGCACAAGGAGGATAAATTACAAGGATTCGTGTAAAAATCTTTTATTCACTCTGATTACAAATAAATGTAATAACAAGAGGAGCGCTACAAATATGCAACGTTCGGCGGCAAAGTATAAGTAAAAAAAAAAATAAATAAATAAATAAATAAAACACAAACAAAACAAAACAACCAGAGGGCAACATTAAATTTTACGAGATGAAATCAGTACTTACTCTCTCTCTCTCTCTCTCTCTCTCTCTCTCTCTCTCTCTCTCTCTCTCTCTCTCTCTCTCTCTCTGTTTTGAGCACGCGACGCTGAAACAGCACCGAATCTATGGCAATGTGTGCTTCGAGTTTGTCAATCAACAAAAATCAAATCAAATTTATTTCTCTCAGCATCGCGAAAACACGCCTTGCAAATCCTATCGCCGAACAAAAGAAATTGGAAACAATTTTCCAATCTCTGCCCAAAACATAGACCGCGGGTGCACGCACGAACCGCCTTATCGATGCGGCTCTAACGAGCACCCCCAATCCAGCCCCAGAGCAGAAACAAGAAAAATAAGGTTTACCCTCTGTAAACTCCAGTTTTACTGTGTAAAAGTGGGGTTCAAGGAGGTCAAAACCATACAGGCGCGTTGTCGCGATGGGTTATACAATAGGATAAAGAGGAGCAAAACGTTGTGCAAACATACTGTTTCATGTAACAAACTTATTATTTCATCATTTATTATTATTATTTATTTTATTTATCCGACCACACCCTTTTCTGACTTTAAACCAATCAGATAGCTTATGTAATTTCAAACAGTGCAGATCCCGATCAGACTCAGAAGCCATCTGGTCTGGATCTGCACTATATGCAAAGCTAGGTTTTTTTATCAAGAACGGCAAGTTTTGCTCAGACTGGTCCGTATGCAGTAAACTATGTTCCATTCAAAAAATCATAGAGCATGAAACGTGTGAAAAATAAATGGGCCGTTACAAAGCATGTTCTGCACGAGCATGTGTAGTCAGACGTGTGGCCAACACGCTAAAGAAAAATATGAATGGGATATTATGTGCACTCCAGAGTGGTAAGTGTAATAAAATATTATAGATGCGTCTCTCTCTCTCTCTCTCTCTCTCTCTCTCTCTCTCTCTCTCTTAACCAGCCAATACATAGGTGTAAACAGATACATTCATTACGAGTACACGCCCATACAAATACACTGCAAACCCTACCGCCGAAAAGAACGAATATTTTCCGATGAAAAACTGATATCCGACACAGATCGTGGATACACGTTAGAACCATTGTGTACAAAGTTGTTTTGTGAAAGCAGGGTTAATTTAAAATATTAGGTAATAGTAATTTTCTCTAGTATGATAAGCGCTAGGACGTAGCAAACCTAAATCAAGATTATAGATAAAGGTATGCACATGTATGTAATCAGACCGGACAGTCGTCGGCAGTCGCGAGCGGACGACAAAGGCGAACGGCGCAAAGGGGAAGCGTCCCCGACTGCCACCGGGTGTAGGCAGGGAAAATAGTCCCGGGCTGAGATCCAAACTTTCGTTCAAGCCCTAGATTCCACTTTTTATGTAAACAGTGTAGACCCCGATCAGACGCCGATAGAATGACATGTAGAGTAGCCTATGACATTAAAAATCCGCGCTTTTTGGATGTACTTTGACGCCGCGTTCTGTGGCGCCTGATCTGAGTCTCCATTGCTTGCCAAGCTCCTCACGGCGAATATACGCTAACTGGTGATTGTTTTTTTACATGACCCGTGACGTCCAAACAATATTAAATATGGAGCGCGAAGCAGTAGATTTTGACAATCGCTTAGCTCCGCCCTCTCCTGTGGGTTAACTGGTATTGGATGGTGATGTTAAGTATTGATTACCATTACTTTGACAAACTTGTATCTTTTAACACCAATTGTGGTGTGGCGCGTCAGTGTTTTTTGATGTATCTGCTTTTTAATGAACCGGCGGGATATGGCGTACTGCTAACTTGCCGGTTGCCCTGTTGTAAATTAATAAGCGATAAAGCACATTCACACAAATGTATCACAACAAATTGTTTAATATTCATACCTCCTGAAGAATATCGTCATCATTTTTCCAGTGAGCCGCTAAAGTTTGTGTCTAAAGCATCCGTTTACATGTTAAGTGCTACCAGTGCATGTACATTTCATGACCTGCTTTCTTTGACACTTGAGAGCAGTTTGATGACAAATTTAATGTCCATTTCATTAAAAATTGATAAGGACATGTCATTCGGACTGTTAAAAATGTACATTTAAGGAGAAACTCAGAAGCTGCTCCCCTAATCGCACGGATAACAAAACATGCTACAGAAGACGATTTTGAAAACAAAATTACCCCCGGGCTCAATGTAGGTGTTTTGCAATGATTGACATACTGAGACAGCTAATAAACCCTAGAGTGAGGCAGCAATATGAGGCAAAGAAAACAAACACTTAAGAATTGAAATTTATTTTTCTGCTGTTCATGATAGTACGAACGCAGTGGATTGTGTGAAAAGTAAGTGAACCCCGAAGGGGTTCATTTAAACTTTGTTAGCGAGTCGCTGTCGTGAAAAGCAGAAAAATTAAGTTTATTGATTTATAATTACATAATTTGTCCCTCATCACTGGGCGAAAAATAATGCTTATAGGGCAAACTTTTTAAACTGAAAAACATTTACACGCCATTTTACTACAAAGAGAGGAACAGCGTTGACCTCTCCGACGCCCGTAGAGAACCATGGTTTAGAATGACGTCACTTGACGTCACTGAAAATCATGTGACTCGATGTGTTCACGGAAGTATGAACTACACTGTTTTCTACGTGTTTACATTACATATTTTTATTTATGAGCCGGATAAATTTCATACCCTATCAGTTGAGCATGAAAAAAGTTTTATAGTCCTTGGGCCAGGTTGGTACAGTTTAGGTATGTACACGGTTCTTTTTACCTCTGGAATGAACAGTACACAATATTTCCATACCCCTCTACTTAATCTTAAGACCTCTACAAATTTCTTACAAATATCTGAGAGAGAGAGAGAGAGAGAGAGAGAGAGAGAGAGAGAGAGAGAGAGAGAGAGAGAGAGAGAGAGAGAGAGAGAGAACAGCAAACATTAGACAAAATACATATTGAAACAAAGAAAAAAAAAAAGAAGGAAAAGTCCTACAGGCCTATTGGCACCAAAACAGCCATTGCTATTTAGGTAACAATATTAGAACACACGCTTAAAGTCGTCAGTCATTCCGACCACTATGAATCCAAATTTGTAAAACAATTTCAAGTTATTTCTAGGCGTATCTCTTTTAACTTATATTCTCAACCGTTTGGCTTAACACTGCTGCATTTTTTTTTTTTTTTTTTTTTTTTGCTTAGCTAACCGTCGCCGTGTACCGGGAACGAGCGTTTAAACACAAGGTGACGACGTCATGTACACACGTTCTTTAGCACTCTGTCAAAAACACATAGATTTTATACGATACCCGTTGTGCAAGAAACTGACAAACATTTCCCTTCAATACGGAGCATTCTAGCAATCTATTCGATAACGTGGGTTATGCCCGTCCCAGCCTGGATATAAACAAGGCAGTTGTTTTGTTTTTTATCAGATCGAAGGCCGTCTTCTGCTTTTCAGTAAACATTTTATGTCCTTTTCTGCGCATGTGTCAAAAAAGTTACAGCGGCTAATTGGAAGTTGACCGCAAAGCGATACAATACAAAATTCCCAGGGCACAGCCCATTATACGTAGAAACACCATCCAGTTATCTTATCTGCGTAATACGTGTATACGTAGTCCTAGCAGAATATGTTACATTGAAACAAGAAATATCTTTAAAAAAGATATGCGGCGTAGATTTAATTGGAAAGTTGTTTAGAAATATGAGCTACAATAGTGACAGCAACAGTTGTCTAGCTATGAACTGGTTTACTGTATTCAAACAATTCAGATGTCACGCGAGGTAAAATAGCTTTGCAGAGGGCGGTGTCCCGCCTGTTTGAGCTAAGGTCAATGTAAAAGGTCAAGGTTAAAAACATGACCTCATTTCATTTATGATCTCAAGTATATGCACAACAAATAAGAAAACTTTATCATTTACTGTTTTTGAACACAAATTCTGGGGTTAACATTTAGGGTTGTCGCCATGGTGAACGTAAACGCATAGACGGACGAACAAACGGACCAGCAGACAAACGGACGGAAACTTGATCTTATGTGCACCTAACTAAAACTCAAATTACACTTATTCCTTTTCAGAATTGATATATAACATTAATGATATTCGAAAATGTCCATTTTTATTTCATTCCGTATACTTACCTGTATGTGAAATTACTTCTGGATTATTTCCCTTCTTCTAGCCCACAACTCGCTCTAAAAATAACTAAGGTCAACTCGTGACCCATAAAGTCACGTGACCTATCGAATGACGTGGAAATACCACGACCTCACTTCAGTTTCTTTTTAGCGTTCCGATAGCCCACACGTGTTAGTGAACAGTGTTTATTATTCAGTGGAAGTTTATTTAATTTGGAATTATTTTGTGGTCGGTTTGTAAGTATGACAGAAGCGTCGCTTCTTTTCGAAGGGGACACGCTTGAGGGCGAGGAAAATGTCCCGGGAAGCAGTCGGAGTTCGGAGACGAGGGCCACCCCTTCGAGTTTGCCTCAGAACGGAAACGAGGCTCCCAAAACTGTCATGGCCGCGCCCAAGTCGCGCAAGACGAGTAGACAGAGAGTTTCAAGAAACAGCCGTAAATCCGACTTAGAAGACCAAATGGAGGAAAGGATGCGGGCGAGCATCGAGGCGAGGTTTTCTAGTTTTGAGGACAAAATGTTTGGTTTCATGTCAGACTGGCAGAAGCGTCAAAATAACTCTCAAAATGTAGCCAGGCCGAGTTCGTCGGCGACGGCAAGTTCAGTTGTCAATTCGGTACAGTGCAACACTTCGGGTGGGTGCCTTCCGACGGCGACAGAAACACGTTCCGACCCCAGTCGTAGGAACATTATTTCTTTGGACAATTCTTTGAATGATGAATTGTTAAATTCTACTAGGTATAGGATTCCTAAACTCACAGAGAGTGCGGAAATTTTCCATTCCTCTCAGAGGGATAGTTCAGACATTGAACAAGAGCAAGATGACCGAGATGATGTCATTTCATTGCAGCCAGGACAGGCTGAAACTAGAGACTTGGAATTAGATGAGGCATCTAACTTTTCAGAGCGAAATGGAAATGTTTGTAATGATCGTCAATCAGAACAGGTAGACGACAGATTTCTGAAATATAGGACAGAGAGTCCATCTGAGGAAGTCCAACAGGTGTTATTGGACATGTTTGGGGAAGATGCGTGTGTCAAAAAATCAGGTTCTGGGACTGGTGTGTTGCTTGACAAAGCGCAGACTGACATTTTGTCTGAATCATGGAGGATTAATATGCCTTCAAAATTATCTGCATACAGAGATTCGTATAGAAACTCTTTTCCAGTGCATGAAAAATCAGAAGAATTTCTGAAGGTACCCAGTTTGGATGACATTGCTGAACATTTTCTGATTAAACGTCATTCAGGGAAAGCCACTTTCAAGCGATCAAGGAGTTTGTTTACACCTTATCTAAAGGAAATGGAAAGACTCGCGTTCCAAGGCCAGTCAGCTGCCCGTATGGGCATCATTATGTCATTGTACGAACAAAGAGCTTTAGCTTCTCTGCTTCAGGAACTTCGTCATGATAACCCAAATTTAGACGCAGCAACACAAACTGTGCGAGACATATTTGCGATGTCTTCTAAAATTCTGGATCAACTTGGAAGGACGGGGGCCTATGACCACTTTATTAGGCGGAAAGCAACCATTCTAGACATGGGTGTGGACTCAATAAAGGATGTGGCCAAACATGTTGATTTGCTACCCTTAACTGGTGACGGTGTTCTGGGTAAGGAATTTGAGAATAAACTGAAAGAAAGAAAGGAGAAAAACAAAGAATTTAAGGACCTTGTCCCTGAAATAAAGAGGGACAATTTTCCACCAAAAAGAAAATCTAACTACACCCCTATTGCGAGAGAGCCGAAGCAACAAAGGTTTGACAACAGCAGAAACAGAAACTTCACTCAGAATAGGACTGAGTATTCTACGCCATTGAGATACGGCAATGACTACAAGTCCACATCTGGATCTTTTGGACAGAAATTCCAAGGTCATCAGAAGAAAGGGGTAAGTTCCTTTCGTGCAAAGCACTCAAATAAATGACTTGGAAATAAAGAAGGGTCAGTATCCAGAGATACCAGTAGGGGGTCGTCTCAAATTTTTCACCGATCAATGGAAACAAATAACAGGCGACAAATGGGTTCTTTCAACCATAGCAAAAGGATACAAACTAGAGTTTCAGAGCCTGCCTCCTTTTTCAGGGATCAGAGAAACTCCTGTGAATGCAAAAAATCACGATATTTTGTGTCTAGAGGTAGAAAGTTTGCTCGAAAAAGCAGCGATAGAACCTGTGCCTTTTGCAGATCGTCACCAAGGTTTTTACAGTACCTTCTTTTTGGTTCCAAAAAAATCGGGAGAATTCAGAGCGGTGATAAATTTGAGACCCCTCAATCAGTATCTCAAAACTCAGCATTTCAGAATGGATACCATGAAAACAGTTCTAAATCTGGTAAAGAAAGGAGATTGGGCTTTCTCTGTCGACCTAAAAGATGCATATTTTCACATATTAGTACATCCAAGTCACAGAAAGTACCTCAGATTTTGTTTAAAGGGGAAAGCCTATCAGTACCGAGCCCTGGCATTCGGCCCCAAAACATCCCCAAGGGTTTTTACAAAAGTAGTATCTGTAGCGGCAGCTCATTTAAGAATGCAGAGCATAAGATTAGCAATATATCTAGACGACTGGTTAGCACTAAATGCCATCAGACAAATGCTACTCAGAGACAGACACAGAATATTAAATCTCCTCTCTCGACTAGGTTTTCTGATAAATGCAGAAAAGTCAAATCTAGAGCCGACTCAGGATATAACATACATAGGGGGAAGATTTCTGTTAGACAAGGGAATTGTCATGCCAACTCCAGACAGAATGGTAAAATTACAGGAATTTACAACAATGTTGATGGGAAACACAGTGTCAGCAAGACAGTACCTACAAACACTAGGTGTAATGGCCTCATGTATAGAGATAATTCCGAATGCGAGATTATACATGAGACCAGTACAGCTACATCTGTTACATTGGTGGAAACCTGCTTCCAGAGATTTGGAGGCATTGATTCCAAAATCGCAGCATTTGCTAGACCATTTGAAATGGTGGTTACAGGAAGCCAACATAGCAAGGGGCAGATCACTGCTTCAGAGCCATGTAAACAAGGTAATAGCCACCGATGCATCCAATCAGGGATGGGGTGGAAATTTAGACCATCAAATTGTGCAGGGTCAGTGGTCAACTGCAGAGAAGAAATTTCACATAAATTGTCTGGAGATGGAGGCAGTTATCTTGACCATCCGAAATTTTCTCCCCCAGTTAGTGAATCAGTCTGTTCTAATCAGGAGCGATTCATCAACAGTGGTACAATACTTAAATCGACAAGGCGGGACACGGTCCCCTCGATTGTGCTACAAAACTTGGGAACTTTGGCAAATGGTAATCAAAAACAACATCTCTTTGAAAGCTGTGCATATAGCCGGGAAATTGAACATACTTCCGGACCAATTGAGCAGAATAGTAATAAGACCAACAGAATGGACGTTGAACGATGCAGTTCTTGGGAAAATTTTTCAAATTTGGGAGAAACCAATGATAGATCTCTTTGCGTCATTTCGCAACAAGAAGATGGACATCTTCTGCACTTGGGACCAGCATCCCCAAGCGTTAGTTGTAGATGCTTTTTCAATAAGTTGGAATCGAATGTTTGCGTATGCATTCCCTCCCATTTGCCTAATTCCCAAAGTTTTGCAACACATGAGACTAGGTCATTGTCAGGTCATTCTAATAGCCCCACAGTGGCCAAGGAGACATTGGTATCCGGATCTTCTGAGGTTATGCATTGCCAACCCCATCAAATTACCTCTCAGACAGGACTTATTGAGACAACCAAACTCAATAATACACCATCCGGATCCCAAGGTCTTCAGTCTGAATGCATGGTTGCTATCGACAGACAATATGCAACAAAAGGCTTTTCTCAGCGGGTTAGAAGTTTACTGTCAGCCTCATGGAGGTCAGGGACACAAAAGGACTACTCTGGTAAATTCAAGCAGTTCAGTAGCTGGTGTCGTGGAAAACAGATTGATACATATTCAGCATCTTTGACTGATTGTGCAGAGTTTCTTACTTTTCTCTTTCATAAGGGATTACAGTATAGCACGATAGCAGGTTACCGTTCCATGTTATCTTCTGTTTTACAGCCAGTGAATAATGTTCCAGTGGGTCAGCATCCACATATTATAAGGTTGTTGAAAGGGGTTTTCAATTTACGACCCCCAACTACAAAGCTTTTGCCAGAGTGGGACTTACCCTTAGTTCTGAAATTTCTGCAGAAACCACCGTTTGAACCATTGTTTTCAATTCCATTGAAATATCTTACATGGAAATGTCTTTTTCTCGTAGCAATCACAACATTCCGCAGGACGAGCGACATCCAAGCGCTAAAGCTGGGAGCGGGCAATGTGTCATTACAGAACAGAGGAGTTACTTTTATCAGACAAGGCCTTTCTAAGACGGATAGGCAGAGACATGTGAATTCAATGATATTTGTACCGTCTTTTTCTCAAGACAAAACGTTGGACCCAGTAAGGGTACTGAAAGTGTATTTGAAGAGAACTAAAAAGTTCAGGAACTTTGGTACTGATCAAGGAAAGTTTTCCTTATTCTTGTCTTTTGTTGAACCACATAGACCAGTTACAGCTCAGACAATTGCTAAATGGCTGGTAAAGTTGTTAAAATTGGCTTATGATGATCCTAGTTTGGCAGTGAAAGCCCATTCCACAAGGGCTTTGGGACCATCTTGGGCCCTATTTAATGGAGCATCTTTGAACAACATTTTAAATGCTGCAGATTGGTCGCGAGAGTCGACATTCATCAAATTTTATCTTCGTGATGTGAATGCTTCAGTACTCAATTGCTGAGTGGAAAAGTAAAAAATTAAAAAAAAAAAAAAAAAACGTTTTAAATGTACATTATAAGATTTACGTGTAAAGCAGACTTCTTGAGGGAGAATTGTCACCAATGGAGGAGTCATATGTTGATAATGTAAAGGGTTTTTAAGGAAGAGGAAGTTCTTTTTAGCGAGTTGGTATAGAGAAAGCTTCCGAATGTAAATAGATTCTTAAGGATTAGTACACGACAGGAGATAGTGACATGCTAATCCATGTACAGAACTGTTATAATGTGATTACATGTATGGGAAATGTGTTATATGGGACTTTGGTAAATTTGTAAAAAGTGAACTATAACATGGATACATGAAAGTAGTCCAAAGGAACATACAGTGGTGCCAGAAAGTGCAGTGCGGAAAGATACAGAACCACAGCATGGCATACATGGTATGTATGATTACTTAAAAATCAATCCAGAAGTAATTTCACATACAGGTAAGTATACGGAATGAAATAAAATTTGTAGATTTGTTAACAAATCATAATTTTGTGAATGGAGTATACTTACCTGTATGTACTACCCTCCCTCCTCCCCTTTCAGTATCCTTCCTTGTTAGGTGGGCTATCGGCCGCCTATTTGGGAAACTGAAGTGAGGTCGTGGTATTTCCACGTCATTCGATAGGTCACGTGACTTTATGGGTCACGAGTTGACCTTAGTTATTTTTAGAGCGAGTTGTGGGCTAGAAGAAGGGAAATAATCCAGAAGTAATTTCACATACAGGTAAGTATACTCCATTCACAAAATTATGATTTGTTAACAAATCTACAAATTTGTGTTAAAATGGAGGACATAAAGTATGCTGAAGACAAATGATACACTGCAACTTTTATTGGGCATATATTGTAAATTAAACATCTGTCAATTTGTAATGCGATTATTACATGTTTTTGTCATGCTATATCTCCTTATTGGTTTCATTGGGCAACATGGCTTGAGGTGTCATTTTATCTCAATGTCGCGTAAAAGTTTCACAAACTTGGAAGCAACGTCTCCAAAATTACCTACACAGTGTTGATGGGAACGTTAAACCTCAAATCAAACAAACAATTCCTTTCGCAGAAAATTCTTCCTTTCGCGAAAGGAACCTTGCTTTCGCGAAATGGTTCCTTTCGCTATTTAGACCAACCACGTGAAATTAGGTCAAAATAGCTATTCACCGCAGCAGTTTCAGAATTCACTAGAAACACAATTATACATATGACGTATGGTCATCAAAGGACAAGACGGTGAGCAAGCCGAAACTGTATATATTTTTCATTCATGTCTCACATAAAAAATGAAACAGTTCCTAGTTTAAAACTTCGGTAAACTGTCGTGTTTTTAGTAGATTTATTTATGCAAATCATTGACCAATGAAATGGTCATCTCCTTGGACATGTGGTTTTATTGACCAATGGAATAACGAAAAATGTAGGACAAAAGCAAAAACATAACGACTACGCCGTAAAAATAAATCAAAGGCGAAATCAAGGCTATCACACACATTTTAACAATAACAACAGCTACTCCACTGCCGGACGTAGTTTCCAAAGTTCCGGATTATAATCTAGGCGTATAATCTGTACTGCACGTCCCGCTTTTTAAACACGACGATTATGGCAAGCGCCCGGGTTTCTATACCGATCGTTGACACAAAACTGCGGACTGCGAAGCAAAAGAAGCAAAATCAAAATTTAGAGAAGCGAGTACATCTTTTTGGATTCAAATTGGCAAAGCGAGCTAAAGTTAAATGAAAGACAACGGGTGAAAGCGAAAAAAGTTCCCCCCCGTATCACAAGTTCGGTTGTGATTGATGAAAGCCAGAAAATTTTTGTCACACGTTTATGCCGAATTTTGCTTTACTGAGTTAATCCATGCGAGGAAAACATGTTTCCTGCAAGTGGCAGACAGAGGCGGATTATTTTTGCAAAGTGGACTTATTTAACTTGTATAATTCATAATAAGCAGGTGAAAAACTGCATTAGCAAAAAAAGAAACACTGAGTAAAATGAGGTACCCCCACTAAAAATTGAGCCGAAGTTTCCCCCCTTGTCTCTAATATAGTACAAAAAAAAAAAAAAATTCATGATTCAAGCCCTTATGGTTATATACTGTATTAACATACATGGGCCAATACATAGGAAAAGGTTTAAGTTGGTATATTGTAGACGTTATGGTGACCAGATTGATTACAAACTTTACTGGTGGCAACATAATAACTGGTTCATTTCTGTGTGTTCAGACTTCTGTATGAACATGGTATTCCACCCTTTTGGAGAGGTCTAATTACAAAATATGTGTGGGCTTGAAGAAATATATTGGCTGCATGGTGCTTCCACGCAGAGCTGAATCCGGCCCGCACTGGTAAACCGCTTAGAGGATCTAAGCCTGTCCAGGAACCGCGGTGTGAGGCGGACCGTCCATGCTAATAAACCCTATTGGTTTCATTGGGCGACAGGGTTTGAGAAGTCATTTCATCTCAATGTCGGGTAAAAGTCCCACAAAATTGGAAGCAAGGTCTCCAAAATGACCTTTACAGTGTTGACGGGGACGTTAAACCTCAAATCAAACAAATAAACAAAAACAAAATATGTGTTGTCATGTTTATTCTGTCAGTTGTGAGATTTAAAAAAGGTTCCGTACCTTAAGCAAACGGTGAAGACACAGATCAGACGCCACATTCTGTGGCCTTTGATCAGGGCCTTAAATGTTTCTGAATGTCCCAGTTATGGCAGGGTATATATGTTCCACAGTGTCCGGTGGGGTACGTCAAAGGGCTCCGGTTGATTTCTTCTCGTCCGTTTTGTTTTCTGCGCGTAACGTTAAGTCATTGTTGCAAACAAAACGGGTCCAGAACATGATACATGTCCTTATTCCATTGATAAACACATTGACCTAACTATTTTCTATTAATATTTTCTATTAATAACCTCAACCCTTAAATTCTTGTTCTTTAAGCCAACAGTGTGAACACTGTTCAGAAGTCGTGTTCTGTGGCATTTTATCTCGGTCTACACTGTCTGCCAAATCGAACCGACGATTTGTCATTATATACGCAACACTCTGATATCGCAGCGACTATTTTCTATAAATAACCATAACATGGACTTCCTGCAATGCAGTGGTAGTCACGTGGATATAAGCACTGAGGAGCTCCTGTGCTTATTATACCCCCGGCATACGAAGTATGTCAGGGGGTATATAGTTTTCGTCTTTCCGTCCGTTCGTCCGTTCGTTGGTTCGTTCGTATGTTCGTTTGTTCGTTCGTTCGTTCGTTCGTTAGTTCGTTCGTACGTTCGTACGTTCGTTCGTCAATCTTTACGTCAAAGTTTTGTGTTAAACCTTTTTGATTGCATATTTGGTACAGGATATCTCTATACCATTAACTTTCATATGGAATATCTAAGCCCCTGGGTAAAGGGTGGGTTGTCTGTCTGTCTGTCTGTCTGTCTGTTCATCTACTTTTACGTCAAAGTTTTGTGTTAAACCTTTGTCATTGCTGATATCTCTGTAACCACATGTTAGATTCTCTTCATATTTGGTAAAGGATATCTCTATACCATTATCTTTCATATGGAATATCTAAGCCCCTAGGTCAAGCCCCTGGGTGGGTTGTCTGTCTGTTCGTCTGTCTGTCTGTTCATCTAATTTTACGTCAAAGTTTTGAGTTAAACCTTTTTCATTGCTGATATCTCTGTTACCACATGTTAGATTCGCTTCATGTTTGGTAGAGGATATCTCTATAGCATTACCTTTCATATGGAATATCTAAGCCTCTGGGTCAAGCCCCTGGGTGGGCTGTCTGTCTGTCTGTTCATCTACTTTTACGTCAAACTTTTGTGTTAAACCTTTTTCATGGCTGATATCTCTGTAACCACATGTTACATTCTCTTCATGTTTGATAAATGATTTCATGATGCATGTCCCTTCCCCCACCCATGGTGACCTTGACCTCAAGGTCATGGTGACCTTGACCTCAAGGTCACAGACTTAGAAATTTTACATTTGGTTAAAGTTTTATGTCAAAGTTTATAGATGCCTGTATGTTCTATTTGATGCCCTCACTCCCTTGTTCCATTTAGAAATTTCATGTTTGGTTTAGCTTTTACAAGCACATTTATAGATTCTTATAGCTTCTTGACTTCATTCATATTACATACAGGCTCGAAAGATATATCAGAGGGTGACGCTGGCCGGGGGTATACGTGACCCACTGGTCACTTTCTCTAGTTGACTTTTAGTCCAGGCAAACTAGCGATATTTGGCCTAGACCCAAGCAAAATTGCAACACAAATGTTTTTAGCATTTTTGTACTGGAGTACCTTCCCTTAAAGACATATCAAAAGTAGGACGGAATCGGACGATATGAAATTTGTTTTTTTTTTAGCATTTTGAAAGCACATAGGTTTGGCAAGCAATTTAGTGTTTAAATTCAATATTTTGCTATCTGACAAGGTATCGTTGAGTTTTATTTCTTCAAATCTCATCTTTTCACACCAGAATGGAAACGTTTTCATGTAAAATGGTTAAACAAGTTTTTTTATTAATTACATGATGACCTGTATGGATAAAACAGGGGTAAAATTACCCCACCTACTTTTTTGCCCTTGTGACTGAACTCTAAACAATTTATATCGACTAATGATGATGTTACTTATCAAATGCAAACCACAAACCAGCAAGACCTCTGCATTGAAACTTAAAGGATAAAAACACCAAGAAACAACACAGAATACATTTCTCTAACGATACAAATAGAAGCAAATGTTTGGAAATTCCAAGGTACAACAAAAACGAACTGTCATGATCAATGTTTCTTTACTCGCTGAAATCATATAACACTAAAATTGGACTGAAGTCATAGATAGATCACCAAAATGATAATCTCAAGGTTCTTATCCTTATACTTATGTGTATAATTCACATACATATAACCCAGTGGTGGGTTTACATCATGCAATCAAAAGCTAATCAGACTAATCTAAGCCTGGTCATCCATCTGGTCTAAACAGCCTTCAGTGTACACTTGATGGCCCCCACTCATCGGGGCTTGAAGAAATATATGGGCTGCATGATGCTTCCACGCAGAGCTGACTCGCAAACGAGTACTGGTAAACCGCTTAGAGGATCTAAGCCTGACCGGGCAAAGCAGTGCGAGTCGGCCCGTCCATGCTTATAAATATGTTCTATAAAAGAGTTATCCTTTGGAAGCAAGGAATACACCACAGAACTGGATAATATGAAGTGTACATGTTTTCTGGGCCAGACTAGCTAGTTTCGGCCAATTAGGCCTCATCAGTGACCTAAACCCTAGTTTCATTGGGCGGCAGGGCTTGAGATGTCAATTCAGCTCAATATTTGGTAAAAGTCCCACAAAATTGGAAGCAACGCCTCCAAAATGACATTTACAGTGTTGACGGGGACGTTAAACCTAAAATCAAACAAAATCAGTGTACACTTGAAGTAAGCTAAGACCCTCAGCTACCCATTTAGTGCACATCCAAGACTGTGGTAAGGCTGGTCAGATGCCTGGGGAGATGTCATGCTTTAGTGGGTGCACATACCACATTGTTGGTTTTGCTACATGAATGTTCATATTACTAGACCCTTGATGTCAAATCACAATACAGACATGATGTAGATCTTTTCCTTCAATACACTGTTCTGCTAAAGCTTGATTCTAATCACAGTCTTCAGTGTCATCTGCATTATCCATCCGAATGGAATTCAGACAGCTAGTTCATTTGCATACTCCACACATTTGGGAGCGTGTAAGGCCATGCTTGCGACAAGTGCACAGAAGAGTTTTGCAATCGGCCTTACATTTACACCTGACGACATTGAGCAGCCTCTCAGGTGCTGGTGGTTTATCTGTCTGTACCGCCAGAAATGTGCCACCTTTACTGCCCAACCCCAGTTTTCTGCAGGTGCATATGTCTCCATAGTCCTATTTCATTGTTGCACTATTGACAGCTATCAGACCTTCATGATTAGATATAGGTTACTAGGTTTTTGGTGGATGCTTCTGACAAAGCTTTAATATGTCAGTTACGTGTGTCTGCAGCTGTTTAAATCTCTCGTTATGTAATGTACACTTTTCTCTAGTTTTGATCCTTCTACTATTAGAAGCTGGAGATGGCGAGAGCAATCCAGGTCCAGACAATGGGCACTCGTTATCTATCCTTCAGCTAAATATTAGGAGCATACAAAACAAATTTGCCTATATTCAAGATCATCTTTCGGATTTTAATATCCTATGCTTATCTGAGACGCATCTCGATGCCAACGTATTCTCTGAACTACTTACTATTTCAAATTATTTAAGTGGCCCGTGCGTACTGGAAAGACAGGAATATGTATGGTGGTGGGTTGCTGTTGTTTATAAGTTCTAGCCTCAGGCACCGACGTAGACCTAATTTAGAAATATTTTGTGAAGAGTCAATTTGGACAGAAGTCGATGTTAATCAAGATAGCTTATTGATAGGTTTTTTTAAAGTCCAACCACAGCAGATAGTAATTTCTTTAATAATTTTAATGCAAATATCGAAAAAGCCTCGGAAATTAGAATTTCATAAACATCTTGGATTGACTTTAAGTAAAAACGGACAGTGGGATGAGCGCATTATTAACAAGTGCTGCAAAGATTGTAGGTATAATGAGATAATTAAAATTTACGCTCACTAGAGTTGCACTAAACCAAATAGATATTTTAGATGTACTACCTATTCTTGAGTATTCTTCGGTCGTATGGGATGGATGTTCTCTCCAAGACTCTAAAAGCTTCAAAATGAGGCTGCTAGAATAGTAACTGGTCTCACGAGATCGGTTTCTTTGGATAATTTGTACAGGGAATGTTACTGGCTATCATTAGCAGATAGACATAAACAACAAAAAATGAATTTCATGTACAGATCAACGAATGCATTAGTTCCAAGCTACTTAACTGATTTAATCCCTCCTGTTATAAGAGAAACCACCAGTTATCGTCTGAGAAATCAAAATAATATTACTCAACCGTTTTGTCGTACCGAACTATTTAGGAAATCTTGTATTCCGTCAGGAATAACGTTGTGGAATTCTCTGGACGAAAACTTACGCAACAGCCCCTCCTGAAATTCATTTTAAATATCAGACAAAAAGACACGATCTAGATGTTCAAAGAGTACCGCCTCACTATATTAATGGTGACAGATATTTGTCAGTTATGCATTCTAGAATTAGAAACAATTGTAGTAACTAATCAAATGATTTGTATATTAACCATTTAACAATGAATCCACTTTGTACCTGTAATCAAGAAAGAGAAAACGCAGGGCACTATTTCCTTCGATGCTCTAAATATGAAAACGAACGGTTGAGATTCTTCAATGAAATGCGCGAGTCTCACCCTTTGAGTATCAGCCTGATTTTATTTGGAGATGATCGCATATCCCTCGAAAGTTATACTTCTACACCTTTAAGAGCTGTCAGGAGTTACATTAAAAGCACAAACAATTTTCTGATTAGTATTTTAGTAGATCCCAATCACTCCATGCTCACCCGAGAAGGCGCACACTATTTATTTATTTATTTATTTATTTGTTCGTTCATATCATTTCTACGTGACTATAATTTTTTGATATCATTTTGTAGGGGAAGGGTCGTAACTAATGATGAGAGAACTTGTGACCCAACCCTATTGTACACATATATATGTATTAGTTGCAATAAAATATGTTTATACTGAAAGAGAGCAATTGGTTTAAAGGACCTATAATTATCTTTTCACCGTGAAAACACTGACACTAAAACTGCCCAAGAAACGAAGCAAAATAAAAATTGCGTTAGTGGGTGGGGTAAACCAACACGAATATTTTAAAGCATTGGCTTGTAACACATTCCTTTCCATACTAAACATAGACTTAAAAGATGGAACATGGCATGATAGTTTTAATGTCAACATATATGCAATAGAATCCATTTCATTGCTAAACTGTAAGCTATACAAGCTTACAACTCCAGTTATAATAGTTTCACAGTGATAAAATCACCCATAAATATAAATGAAGGAAAGAAATCAAATTTCATATTCTCCGATTCCGTCCTACTTTTTATATGTTATTAACATATATCAGAGGTGGTCAAAACTAAAAAAGACATTTGTGTTGTAATTTTGTCTAGGTTCCCAGACAGTTTGACCGGACTATTTGAATCGACTGACGAACATTACACCCAAAGAGAAGAAAAAATATTTATTTTGCGCGAGCGACACTGAGGGGAATGAATACACAACCGGGGGAGGCAACTCCTGCAAAAGTATCTCTGTCTCCCATGTCAATAGGGGTCTAATCTGAACGTAAAGAATTTGCTGACGAGGGGCGAATTCTTTCCTTTAAGAGTAGACCCCATTGTCAGTGGGACAGGGTTTGTAGGAGCGAACAGGAAGTCCTGAAAATATCTGCCAGGTTTTCCTATCCCCTTAAAATCAGTTAGCAATCACGTAGACATTAAATGTTACTGCTCAAAACACGCAATGAAATTCCACTATTAAGATCACCTACAATTCTGACTAATTCGTCTTTTGAATGCATATTTGAAAAGATTCAGTCATTCTACCTGTGTGTTTTCTGCACTCGGTCTCTTCTAGACAGTTACCACCTTTGGGAATGTTCAAAAGTGATCTTTAAGGCCACTTTTGGACAGTCCTAAAAGTGGTCTTAGTACAGGAATTTTACTGTATATTGTGAGTACTTGTTACAACCACCTCGACAATTTAAACTTAAGAGTTTCGGAAATTTATCAGGAGCAGAATAAGAATATCGCATATTCGTGAAACGTTTTTGTGGCGGGGGTAGCTCATTGCTCGGGATTTTAAATAACGTGTCTAAGTGTTGTCCTTTACAGCCCGAGTCAGACAATCAAGGGACGCTTTCAGGCGAGGCCCTTTTTATAAACATCTTTGCAATTAATACCATATTTACTCTTTCTCTAATATTTTTCCCATCTTTATCTTTTTTCACCAACTTATTTTGTTTCGGCGCGATATCGCCTACTTCGTGCTGATGCGCCGTTAAACACTTTGTGCTTTGAAGTGTATAGTGGAATCGGTTGTTCTGCTGGAATCAGTTTGTCTTTACTGCAACTACAGTTTTCTGGGTGATTGTTTATAAAGAGAAGTAGCTTTTCACTGCGAAGTCATCGTGACCGTCACTTTCAGAAATGTAATGTTGTTTGTATATTCTTATTTCTGTAATGTCAGAATTATGAGTAAGAGGATTATCTAAAGAATCTACACGGGAATAATGTGCTGGTTTATACTCAGATCAGACGCCACAAAACGTAGCGTCGGATCATAGGCTACACTCTTTGCTTAAAGTGCAGGAAATTAAGGGTTAAACGAAACAGAAGCGTGCACGTTCAGGACAAGTTTCCAGCCTACACTTGGAGAAAACCAGTGTTGTCAGTGCTTTGATTATACACCCAGCATAAGAAGTATGCTATGGGGGTATAAATATTCGGCATGCCGTTTGTCCGACCGTCCGTACGTCCGTCCATCCGCTAACATTTTGGTTAAAGTTTTGCGTTAAAGTTTCTTAGTGATTGTATCTTCTTAACCCTTTGATAGATTTCTTACACTGTAGTTACATACTGGTTTAAAGATTTCAATGATGCATGCCCCCCCCCCCCCCACACACACACACACCTCACCCACCTCTCACCCACCTTTCACCCCACTCCAACAGGGTTAAAGTAGAAGTAAAACAAAGATCAGGAATTGATACAATTAACTTACTCCAACCATAAAAGACACCAAAGGGAAAGAAATACAAACATTAAGCGACCAGACCATAATGGAAACCTAAACAAAGGAAGGCCATAAGGACAGTTACTTTCCCACAAAATGGCCATATGGCCATCCAAAACCAAAAGACACAAGTGATACACACAGTAAGTAGCAAACAACAACATAAATAAATCGCCACAGAAGAGCCGCCTTGGAACGGTCAGTGGAAGATTTCCACTGGGGGGCTTAAATCGATTTTACGTGGCCACAATCCTCGCCCTTACTTCCGCCGCGATTTAGACAAATAATTTGTTCAGTCCGCATGAAGGCCTCCTAACTCATCAGTGCAACATCTCCGTGAACACAAAAATCAAAGAACCACAGAGGTGAGACAACGGTGAGGACTCGACAGCAAGAAACCACTGAAATGCTGGAGCAAAAGAAAACCAACAGTTAGACTCCGATGAGCCCGACCAGAGACAGAGCATCAGGCACCAACCGACATTATCTCTCTAATTTTCAATAAGCCTTTACGTTGGAGCCGTCATAGAATCTGAGGCCTGACCCACCGGCGTGCAATTAAAGAGGGAAGCAAAGTTGCCAACCGTGATTGGGTTAACTACCATGCATGCAGTCTGTCGTATAATATCCATGTTGTACCCAATCTTTTTATATCGAAGAATGATTTTACGAAATTGGGTGCTGAAGTCATTGCGGTTATATATTTTTCTGAATTTATATGCTAAGTCACCATAAAATTCGGGTTCCGATAGACCTTGTTGCAGAAGAGATTTAAGTCCAATATTGAATTTTGAAATTAAATCAGAATGGCGTCTATAAAATTTTGAAAAGGCTTTGCGTAGTTTATGGTACCGATAACCCTGATTAAGGAGTTTAGCCGTTAATAATTTATTACGAGTGTTGAAGTCAGTTACATGACTACACACTCTAGCAAATCGAATTAATTGCGAAATATAAACGCCATAGGATGGCGCACGAGGAACATCACCATCCAAAAAAGGAAAATTTACAATCTCAAAATCAAAGTCATCGCGTTTATCATAAATTTTGCACGAAACAAATCCATCTACAATAGACAGATGTAAATCCAAAAACGGGGCCTCGGTATCAGAAGAATTTGCTTTATTTAACTGAAGTTCTAGGGGGTAAATCTGACTGATCAAACCATCAAAATAGGTATTATCAATATTTAATAAATCATCTAAATATCTAGAAGTAGAGCTAAAAGCTTCAATAATTTCAGATTGGTTATCAATGGAAAGCGACAAAATGAAGTCTCTTTCATAACAATACAAGAACAGATCAGCCACAAGAGGTGCGCAATTAGTACCCATCGGAATACCCACAATTTGTCTAAATAACTTAGTACCGAATCTAATATAAATATTGTCAAGTAGAAAGGTGAGGGCATCACACACTTTCTGACATGACCAAAGTGTATAATTCTTATGCTCTTTAGAAGTGAAAAATGCATTTCTGACATTACATGCAAGATAGAGAGAATCTTCTCTGTGAAAAGTCCATTCAATTAAATCATTAAGCTTTTCTTTTATAAGATTATGAGGAAGTGTAGTGTAAAGAGTGGAAAAATCGTAGGTAGACAGACTAGAAGCACGAAAATGTCTAGATTTCAATTTATTTAAAACCTCATTCGAATTTTTTATAGACCAAAACAGATTTCTTCCTGATCTTTCAAAGACTTTATCACAATATTTAATTACATGCGTTTTAATAGCAGTAAGACAGGAAGTTAATAATTTAGAAAGTTCAGTGGTAGTAAAGTTTAATGACAAAGTTTATAGAGTGGGTGTTTGAGTTTTACGTCCCACCAACAGCTAAGGTCATACGGAGACGAGACCTCGGAATAAAGACTCATCCGAAGGTTTGGAGAAGCCCGGGATCGATCATGCGATCCCTGGTTTACAAGGCAAGTAGCACAGCCACTACACGGAGGCTTATCAAAGTTTATAGATGCCTGTATGTTTGATAATAATAATAATAATGATAATCGGCCTTATTTATAGAGGGTAACACATTTATTACTATTACTAATCTTCCATGTGGCCCTCTTTTTGTCCCCGGTAGCGATAGCGGGGACATATTGTTTTTGCCCTGTCTGTTGGTTGGTTTGTTTGTTTGTCATAACTTTTGAACCGTTTGAGAAAGAGCATTCATATTTGGCATGAAGGTTCCTTGTGACAAGAGCTTCACATTCATGCAAAAAATTTATCTGTGACCTTGACCTTGACCTTTGACCTACTTAAAAGAAAAAAAATAAAATAGGTCATAACTTTTGAACCGCTTGAGATACAGCCGTCATATTTGGCATGTTTGTTCCTTGTTACAAAAGCTTTACATTCATGCAAAACATTTTGACCTGGTACCTAGATCTTTGACCTACTTAAAATAAAAAATAACATTTTGTTCATAACTTTTGAAACTTTTGAGATAGAGCCTTCATATTTTACATGTATGTACCTTGAGACTAGAGCTTTACATTCAAACAAAAATTACCTGTGACCGTGACCTTTGAACTACATAAACGAAAATGTTAACATTAGCCATAACTTACGATCCGTGTGAGATACAGCCTTCATATTTGGCATGTAGGTTCCTTGTGTTAAGAGCTTTACATTTATACAATAAATTGACCTGTGACCTTGATCTTGACCTTTGACCTACTTACAAGAAAAAATAACATTTCGGTCATTATTTTTTTCGAACCGTTTCGGATAGAGCCTTCATATTTGGCATGTAGGTTCCCTGTGATAAGAGCTTTACATTCATGTAAAATATTTTGACCATACATTCATGTAAAATATTTTGACCATGACCTTGACCGTCGACCTACTTAAAAGAAAAAATATTGTTCATAACTTTTAAACGTTTAAGATAGAGCCTTCATATTTGGCATGTAGGTTCCTTGTGACAAGAGCTTTACTTTCATGCGAACTTTTTTGACCTGTGACCTTGACCTATGATCTACTTTAAAGAATTTTTTATTGTTCATAACTTTTGAACCGTTTAAGATAAAGCCTTCATATTTGGCATGTAAGTTCCTTGTGTCAAGGGCTTCCCACTCAAACAAAAAAAATCTTGACCTTTGACCTTGACCTTGAACTGTGGTCAACTTAAAAATTGACCATGCCTGGGCACATGTTTGTGTTTCACAAACACATCTTTTTCTGGATAGGAACCCAAGCAATGTGGATAGTCTCTTGCTCAAGGAAACAATACTTGGAGCTTGCGAGGAACGAACCGGCTACCTTTTGATCACAAATCCGATGCCTTACCACTGCTCAAGAGCACTCCACTAAAGAATCTACACTGTTCTAAACTCTTAAGACAAATTAAATTGATACTTGCACATCGATGTTGCCGAGCAGTCCAAAGATTTCGTAATGCATGTCCCTTCCCCCACCCATGGTGACCTAGACCTCAAGGCCACGAACTTAGAAATTTCACATTTGGTTAAAGTTTTATGACAAAGTTTATAGATGCCTGCATGTTCTAAATTCTAAGACAAATTCAGTTGATACTTGCATCGATGTTGCAAACCAGTCCAAATATTGCATACCCACCCCTTCAGTAACTTTGAAGCTCTCACTGTCTTGGTCCGTTTAGAAATTTTATGTTCGGTTTTGCTTTTACAAACACATTTATAGTTTCTTCATTCATATTGCATACAAGCCCAAAAGATATATGAAAGGGTGGCGCTGGCAGGGGTATACGTGTACCAATGGTCGCTTTCTCTAGTTTATTATTAACTCTCCAGACTTACTAGTTTTGCTGCGTTTCTTCTTCCTCTTCTTCTTCTTCTTCTTCGTAATGATTATTATTGTTATTATCATTATTATTATGTCTTATTGTTTTGCTGTGCTTCGTCTTCGTCATTTTGTTGTGTTGGGTTAAACAAACACTGAAGAACTAGATCAGACGTCTGATCAAGGTCTACATTCGTTGCTTACCGAACATAAAATTAAGGGTTAAACGAAACCGAAGCGTTCTCGTCCAGGACAAGTTTCCGCTAAAACTTGGGAAACCCGTATCGGGTCGACGTTTTAGGAGACATCACTCTCTGCATTTAGAAATGAGTAGTTACAGACTACTGCAGCCCTCCATAACAATTCATTATTTTCTGCACCCAAATGGGGATTGAAATTTCAGCGTACGGGGCGGCGGTGGGTTTGTTTCACATTGCTATGCATAGGAGAATTGCAATTCTAAGATTTTTAGCTCACCAGAGCCGATGGCTCCGGGGGAGCTTATAGGATAGGCAGTTGTCCGTCGTCGTCGTCGTCGTCTGCGTCGACGTCTGTCCGTCGTCAACACTTTCAAACGACTTCTCCTCTGAAGCCACTGGGCCGATTAAGCCCAAATTTTATCTGTAGCATCCTTGGGCGGGGGGATTGAAAGTTTGTGTTTTTTATGAAAATCGGCTCATTAGATATTTTGACAAAACTTTCATAGAAATGTTCCTTAGACAATCTACTCTCTGCCATATGAATTTAGGGCTGCTGCTTATTTGTATTGGTTGCCATGGAAACCAAAATGAAAAAAAAATAGAAAAATAAAAATACTTAAAAAATCATCTCCTCAGAAACCGTATGCTCTATGAGGCTGAGAGTATATGGAAATATTCACCATATTTGCCTTTACAGGTTTTGTGTTTTTTATGAAATTCGGCTCTTTAGTTTGGTTGCTATGGCAACTTAGATTTTCCATAGACTTATAATGGGGAAAATTGAAAAATGGCATTAACTACCAAGCCTTTGCAGATATTTTGACAAAATTTTCATAGAAACGTTCCTTGAGTTAACTTCTCTCAGCCATATGCTTTTATGTCAACACGTGGGTCCCGTAGGTTGTGCCAGGGCCATGCCCGCCCCCTCCACTTCATATAATGCCTTATATCTCAGAAACCTTACAGATCCCCACCCCTAAACCATAAATATTCTTGTTCCTTATGATAAGACACATTAAGTGACACCAACCTTGGGGTTCCTCCGGATGTGCCGGGGACATGCCCCACCCCCTCCACTTCATTAAATGCCATTTATCTCAGAAACCATTCAGATCCCCACCCTAAACCGTATATATTTGTGTTTCTTATGATAAGACGCACTCAATGACAGCAACCTGGGGGTCCCTCGGGATGTGTCTGGACCATGCCCCACCCCCTCCATTTCATAAACGGCCCAATATCCCAGAAACCCTACAGATCCCCACCCCTAAACCATATATATTCTCGTTCCATATGATAATTCGCATTCAGTGACACCAACCTGGGGGACCCCAAGGATGTGCCGGGGCCATGCCCAACCCCCTCCACTTCATAAAAGGCCAAATATTCCAGAAACCTTACAAATCCCCACCCCTAAACCATATATATTCTTGTTCCTTATGATAAGATGCATTAAGTGACACCAACTTTGGGGTTCCCCCAGATGTGCTGCGGACATGCCCAACCCCCTCCACTTCATAAAATGGCATTTATCACAGAAACCATTCAGATCCCCACTCCTTAACCATATATATTCTTGTTCCTTATGATAAGACGCACTCAGTGATACCAACCTGGGGGTCCCCCGGGATGTTCCCGGGCCGTGCCCCATCCCCTCCACTTCATAAAAGGCCAAATATTCCAGAAACATTTCAGATCCCCACCCCTAAACCATATATATTCTTGTTCCTTATGATAAGACACATTCAATGACACCAACCTAGGAGTCACCCAGGGCATGCCCGGGCCATGCTCCACCCCTCAACTTCACAAAAGACCATATATCTGAGAAACTGTTCAGAGCCCTACCCCTAAACCATAATATATTCTTGTTCCTTATGATAAGACGCAATCAGTGACACCAGCATAGGGGACTCCCGGGGTGCCACTGGCCATGTCCCACCCCTTTACTTCATTAAAAGCCATATATCTCAGAAACTGTTCAGATCCCCCACCCCTTAACCATATATATTCTTCTTCTTTATGATAAGTCCCCACTTCATGATAGGCCAGATATCTCAGAAACCGTTCAAATCCCCACCCCATAATCACATATATTCTTGTACATTGTTATTAGACACATTCAGTCACTCCCATCTTGTGGGGTCCGCATGGGCCATTTCTCTCCCATCCACTTCATAAAAGGGCCTCATATCTCAGAAACCATTCAGCATTCAGTGACAGCAATCTTGGGCTTTTCTGGGATCCACCATGCCCGAATCCCTCCACTGCTTAAAAAGCCTTACATCTCAGGAGCCATACATATCCCCACCGCTAAACCATAATGTCTCTGTTCCTTTTGATAAGATGCATTTAGTGACACCAACCAGGGCTCCATTGGGTTCATGCCCCACCCTCTCTACTTTATAAAACACCTAATATTTCAGATACAGTCCACATGAGTGCTCATTTGGGTATGGGGTTTGTTTGGGAGACTTTATAATTAGCAGATTAAAATCATATCCTGTTAAAATACAATGTCATGGACAGTGCCCACCTGAGCTCTGGTTTATGAAATTTGGCTCTTTGGTTTGTTTGCTATGGCAAGTTAAGAATTTCTATTGACATGGGGAAAACTGAAAAATGACATTGATGCCTTTCAAGATATTTTGTCAAACTTACATAGAAATGTTCCTTTAATAATGTTCTTTTAGGCCTATTAGTTGCCACAGATGGGAAATTGTCAATTGTCATCTGTTGTCCTGCAACAACACATTCAAGCGACACCAGATCTCTGAAGCCACTAGGCTGTTTGGGTCCAAATTCTATCTGTAGTATCCTTGGGCGCAGGGCTTCCATGGTTAATTAAAATACATTGCTGTCAGTGGACAGTGCCCACTGAGCTCTGGTGAGCATAGTGGCCCATGGGCCTCTTGTTACGATTCTGCGCCTGTCAGCCTACTGTGCAAGAACAATATTTATATTGCTGTTCCTGCGCCTTTATATCAAAAATGATGCATATGCGGTCTACAGAATCGTATTACTGCTTGCCTGTATGGATGTTGAACTAAATCCAGGTACAAAAATCACCGACATAAAATCTCTAGATATATTTCACTTGAATACGAGAAGTATCCGTAATAAAACAGAATATTTGAATGATATAACAAACGATTTTCATATTCTTTGCTTCAGTGAGACACACTTAGACAATACTTTTGACTCTGCGTCTTTAAAGTTTCAAGGTTTTGACCCGCCCCTTCGCAAAGATAGAACCCGTAATGGAGGTGGGGTAATGATATACATGTCCAGCTTACTAAGAAGACTTGGAAAATCCGAGGCTCGAAACAATATGGGTCGAGGTAAATCTGAAGGATTTTAATGTTCTTTTATGTTGTTTTTATCGCAGCGATTACGTAGCATCACAGTCGATTCTTATTAAAGAACCCATTCGTTATACCCCCGGCATACGAAGTATGTCAGAGGGTATACAGTTTTCGTCTTTCCATCCGTTCGTCCGTTCGTTGGTTCGTTCGTATGTTCGTTCGTTCGTTCGTTCGTTCGCTCGAACGTTCGTTCGGTCGATCGTCAACCTTTACGTCAAAGTTTTGCGTTAAACCTTTTTGATTGCTCATTTCTCTGTAACCACAGGTTGGATTCTCTTCATATTTGGTACAGGATATCTCTATAGCATTACCTTTCATATGGAATATCTAAGCCCCTGGGTCAATCCCCTGGGTGGGTTGTCTGTCTGTCCGTCTGTCTGTCTGTTCATCTACTTTTAGGTCAAAGTTTTGTGTTAAACCGTTTTTATTGCTGATATCTCTGTAACCACATGTTAGATTCTCTACATGTTTGGTAAAGGATATCTCTATATCATTATCTTTCATATGGAAAATCTAAGCCCCTCGGTCAAGCCCCTGGGTGGGCTGTCTGTCTGTCTGTTCATCTAATTTTACGTCAAAGTTTTGTGTTAAACCTTTTTCATTGCTGATATCTCTGTAAGCACATGTTAGATTCTCTTCATGTTTGGTAAAGGATATCTCTATAGCATTACCTTTCATATGGAATATCTAAGCCTCTGGGTCAAGCCCCTGGGTGGGCTGTCTGTCTGTCTGTTCATCTACTTTTACGTCAAATTTTTGTGTTAAACCTTTTTCATGGCTGATATCTCTGTAACCACATGTTAGATTCTCTTCATGTTTGATAAATGATTTCATGATGCATGTCCCTTCCTCCACCACGGTGACCTTGACCTCAAGGTCACGGACTTAGAAATTTTACTTTTGGTTAAAGTTTTATGTCAAAGTTTATAGATGCCTGTATGTTCTATTTGATGCCCTCACTCCCTTGGTCCATTTAGAAATTTTATGCTTGGTTTAGCTTTTATAAGCACATTTATAGATTCTTATAGCTTCTTGACTTCATTCATATTACATACAAGCTCGAAAGATATATCAGAGGGTGACGCTAGCCGGGGGTATACGTGACCCACTGGTCACTTTCTCTAGTATCACTCAAAATTCGTCGACGCTTATAGATCCAATCCTTGTAAGCGATACATGCATCATATCGGAATCCGGAACTATACCAGTAGATAATGAAATAAGCGATCATAAAGCAACATACGCAAGCTTACAAACACCTATACGTCTTTTCCAGTGTTATTATAGGGATGTTTGGAATTACAAAAATGCTGACTTTGACAAACTTAACAACCTAATACAGCAATATGATTGGAATAGAAAAATTAATTCTGAGTTATCAGTTGATGAATGCAGTGAGTGAGTGAGTGAGTGAGTGTTTTGAGTTTTACGTCCCACCAACAGCTAAGGTCATACGGAGACGGGACCTCGGTTTAAAGACTCATCCGAAAGTCTGGAGAAGCCCGGGATCGATCCTGCAATCCCTGGTTTACAAGGCGAGTAGCGTAACCACTACACCACGGAGGCTTCTTGATGAATGCAGTGAAACTTTTACAAATATTTTCACTAGTTTTTGTAAAACATGTATACCTTGCAATAAAGTTCTTATACGGCCGAACGACAAACCCTGGTTCACATCAGAACTACGATATATAATATTCGTCTACGAGATCGTTTACGAAAAAAGGCATTTCAAACACAAAAAGATGATCATATCAAACTGTATAAAAAGCAACGAAATCACGTAAATACTATGAAGAAATTTGCAAAAGACAATTACAACAATAATCTTGAAGATATGATTACTAACAATGAAAGGGGTAGCAAAACATTTTGGAAAGTAATGGGAAGATTTATGTAGAAGAGTAACAGCAGTTCAGTTATTCCACAATTAAAAAGATCCGATCGTACTTATAAATTTACGGATACAGAAAAAGTATCCACATTAAATGAGTATTTCTGCTCTATTTCTTCTGTTTGTTTTTTTTTTTATTTTTATTTTTTTGTTGTTTTTTTTTGGTTTGAGTTTTACGGCCCTTTCAAGATTATTTCACTCATATCGAGCCGATCGTTAATCATAGGTGGGCGAAAACCGGAGTACCCGGAGAAAACCCACCTGACCTTCCGTTGCAGAACTTGGCGTCTCACACGTGACCGGAGCGAGGTTCGAACCCACGGCGGTGAGAGACCTAATGTCTAAGAGTCAGCGCTCTTATCCATTAGGCCACGGAGGCCCGTTCTATTTCTTCTGTAGACGACAGTAATATAGAACTACCTCCTTTCGATAGCAGGACAAATATTCAAATAAACAGTATTAATATTACCGAGACTGAAATAATAGATATACTAAGCTCTCTCAATGTAAACAAAGCTTGTGGTCCTGATGGCATAATCCACAGAATGTTAAAAAACCCATGTAGAACAATAGCCGCTCCTTTGTGTAAACTTTTCAATTTATCCTTACGGAAAAGAATATACCCTAGCATATGAAAATCAGCATTTGTTATGCCGGTCTATAAAAAAGGAGAAAAAATGAAGTTTGTAACTATAGACCTATTTCTTTGATAAGTTGTGTAGGTAAATCGTTCGAAAGGGTCGTGTTCAAACATGTATATAATCATTTAGTTTCCAATTCTCTGATATATAAATACCAGTCAGGGTTTCTACCAGGGCATTCGACAGTGCATCACCTAACAGAAGTAGTCCATCACACATGTTTAGCACTTGAGAAACACGAAATTAACTGTCAAGTATTTCGTGATATATCAAAAGCCTTCGACAGAGTATGACATCGTGGTTTAATACTTAAATTAGAAAAAATATGGAATTCGAGGAGATCTTCTGGAATGGCTTGAAAATTATCTGCATATGAGGCATCAAAAGGTATCTATAAATAATACGTGTTCATCATTCGAATATATAACAGCTGGTGTTCCCCAAGGTTCAGTCCTTGGACCATTGTTATTTCTTATATATATGAATGACATTGCAGATGAACTAACAGGACTAGCACGTCTTTTGCGGACGACACTTCCCTTAGTTTTTCCTCCCCTGAGCCTGCTGAAATAGAAAACAATAAATGAAGATTTAAACAAACTTAGTAAATGGGCTAAAGTTTGGCCAGTTTTATTTAGTGCATTAAAGACGGAAGTATTGATTACATCAAACATACATTACGACTATGCTATCCGACTTGTTATGGACGACACCATTTTAAAAATCGTTGAAACACACAAACACCTAGGAATAATCTTATCATCAAATAACAAATGGACAGCCCATGTAGACTCAATAATTCTATCAGCTGCAAAACAAGTATCATTTCTCAGAAAATTGAAATACAGATTCTCAAAGAAAACCCTAAATAAAGTATATTTGACTGTTATTAGACCACTTTTAGAGTATGCTAGCTAGGTCTGGGACGGCTGTAATCAGACTGAAGTAAACCGGTTAGAACAAATGCAATTAAATGCTGCAAGAATCGTAACGGGCTTACCAATTTTCGCATCAAAGAATTCCTTATATTACGAAACCGGTTGGGATACTTTAGAAGACAGAAGAAGAAACTCACACTTATGTATAAGATTGTTAAAAATGATGCTCCGTCTTACTTATCTGATCTTCTGCCGAACCGTGTAAATGACGATACAAATTATAATCTTCGAAATTGTCAAGACTTCCAGATTCCTTTTACCAGATTGTGCTCATTCGATTCGTCCTTTTTCCCGTCAACCTTACGTCTTTGGAATGATTTAGATACAGCCGTTAGAAATGCTGCAACTATTACCGATTTTAAAACGAAATTAAAAAACCAGAAAGATAAGGCTAGCAACTTCTTAACTATTGGAGAAAGAAAACTCAATATAGTTTTAACTAGAATCCGCCATAACATCTAGTAATTTATCTGCAGATCTTCATAGAGTCAACATAGTACCATCACCCACATGTAGATGTTGTGCAACATTTGAAAATGCACAACACTTTTTCTTCGAATGTAGATTGTTTGAAGAACAACGACAAATACTTATAGACTCTCTAAATTACATACCTGTCATAAACTTAGATTTAGATTTACTTTTGTACGGCAGCAGAACATTTGACATACAAATCAATAAGCGAATCGTATCCGCAGTACTTAACTTTATTAAAGATAGCCACAGATTCGATTGAATATTTATTCTTTGTAAATAAGGTCCTGTTTCAAATACCCCTATGCTCGGCAAATCAATCATATTCGTTCCGCGCTGAGAAGGGATGTCTCTGGAATATAGAAACCCCAAACGGGTCGTAATCGTTCGTGACATGTATGGTAAAAAAACATGTGTTTTTTTACTTAAAACTGTTTCATATCTACCACTGTACCATTTAAAACTACTTTGTAAATGTTTAGGGAGAGGACTATCTAATGTTGTATAACTTGTGTCAAATCCCATTGTTTAAAGGAATACAATAAAATATGTTTAATCTTGGGAGACAATTGACACACTAGTGTTATTAATACTTTGATTTATTATTTCGTCTGTCAAACCAACGGGGTAACTAATTGGTTTTGCTATGTTTCTTCTTCTTCTTCTTCTTCTTCTTCTTCTTCTTCTTCTTCTTTATTAAAAATATTAAGTCTCTCAAACGACGTTGGAAGTTTTATTGATTTACTCTGTTTCTTTTTTTTTCTTCTTTTACTTCCTTCTATTTTTTAGCTCACTGTCACGTAGTGACGAGGTGAGCGTTTGGGATCACTTTTTGTCCGACGTCCGTCGTGCGAGCGTCCGTGCGTAAACAATTGTTTCAAACGACATCTCCTCCTAAACCACTACTCGGATTTTGACTAAACTTCTCAGAAATAATCCTTAGGTGGTCCCCTTTCAAAGTTGTTCAAATGGTTCCGGTCCGATGCACATCTAGGTCATAGGAGCCAAAAATAGATTTTTTTTCACTGAAAACTTAAAATATTTTCTTCTCTGAAACCACAAGTCCCAGGTTTTTGATATTTGGTATGAAGCTTTATTTAGTGGACCCCTACCAAGATTGTTCAAATTATAGTGCTTGGGCCAAAAAATGCCACCGCCCCGAGGCCCTTTGAATTTACATAGACTTATATATGGAAATCTTTAAAAAATTTCTTCTGAAACCGCAAGGCCCAGATCTTTGATATTTGGTATGAAGCTTCGTCTAATGACGCTTTCAAGATTGTTCAAATTGTAGTGCTGGGGCCCAAAATGCCCCCGCCCCGGGGCCCTTTGATTTTACGTAGACTTCTTTAGGGAAAATCTTTAAAAATCTTCTTCTCTGAAACCACACGGCCTAGGTCATTGAAATTTGGTATGAAGCTTCATCTAGTGGACCTCTACCAAGATTGTTCGACTTATAGCCCTGAGACAAAAAAGCCCCGCTCCATTATGGCCCTCTTTTCTTCTTCTTCTTCTTCTTCTTCTTCTTATTATTATTATTATGTCTCCCCCGAAAAAAATTTTTTCGGAGAGACATATTGTTTTTCCCCCGGGCGTCTGTCTGTCCGTCTGTCCGTCTGTCCGTCTGTCTGTCTGTCCGTCTGTCCGTCTGTCACACTTTCGTGTCCACTCTGTAACTTGAAAACCGTTAGAGCTATCGTCACGAAACTTCGTATAAATATTAATCAGCATTAGACGACGTGCAGTGCGCAAGAACCATAACTCTCGCATTTATACTTTTTGAATTATCTCCCTTGGAAGTTTGTTGGTATGTAAATATGTATGGGCAAATCGTGTCCGGTCAATAACTTTCTTATTTTTTGATGGATTTTAAAATTACTCGGCAGAAATATTAACAACCATAAGACGATGTGTGGTGCGCATGAGGCAGGTCGGTACCTCAAAGGTCAAGGTCATACTTAGAGGTCAAAGGTCAAAAAAGGGGCCTTTTTTTCGTATTTGGTCAATAACTTTCTTATTTTGAGATGGATTTTAAAATTACTTGGCATGATTATTAACAACCATAAGACGATGTGTGGTGCGCATGAGGCAGGTCGGTTCCTCAAAGGTCAAGGTCATACTTAGAGGTCAAAGGTCATAAAAGGGGCCTTTTTTTCGTATTTGGTCAATAACTTTCTAATTTTGAGATGGATTTTAAAATTACTTGGCATAATTATTAATAATCATGAGACGATGTGTGGTGCACATGAGGCAGGTCGGTACCTCAAAGTTCAAGGTCATACTTAGAGGTCAAAGGTAAAAAAGTGGGCCTTTTTTTCGTATTTGGTCATTAACTTTCTTATTTTGAGATGGATTTTGAAATCACATGGCAGAAATGTGAACCAATATAAGGCGATGTGTTGCACGCATGACCCAGGTTGGTACCTCAAAGGTCAAGGTCATACTTAGAGGTCAAAGGTAAAAAAAGGGGCCTTTTTTCGGGTTTTGTCAATAACTTGCATATTTTTAAATAGAATTTGAAGTTACTTGGCAAACATGTTAACTATCATGGGATGATGTGTTGCATGCATGATTCAGTTTGGTACCTAAAATGTCAAGGTCATACATAGAGGTCAAAGGTAAAAAAGGGGCCTTTTTTCGTGTTTGGTCAATAACTTTCTTATTTTTAGATGGATTTTGAAATTGCTAGGCAGAAATGTTAACCACCATGAGATGATGTGTTGCAAGCATGACCCAGTTTAATACCTGAAAGGTCAAGGTCATACATAGAGGTTAAAGGTAAAAAAAAGGCCTTTTTGTGTTCTGTCAATAACTTTCTTATTATGCCCCCAACTTTGAAAAAGTTTGAGGGGCATATTGGTTCTGGTTCGTTCGTCCGTTCGTCCGTCCATTACGCTTTTGATGCATAGCATAACTAAAGAACCGTGTATGCTAGGGTTTTGAAATTTCATATATGGATTCCTCATGGAAAATTAGCTGACGCGTATTTTTTTTCTCGTCCGGATTATGCCCCCTTCAAGAGTTATTGCCCTTTGATTTTTTTTTTTTAATAAAATCTTGTCAGCAAGATATCTCAAAAACTATTGGAGCTAGAGCCTTGAAAGTTGGTGATTATATTGATGGTGATGAGTAGATGAACTGATTAACTTTTGACAAAATTCCGAAAAAATACTTTGTGAGTTATGGCCCTTTGTCATTTTGGTAATTTGTGCCCATTGTAATGTATGCTAAAAGTGATGCATAGCATAACTTTAGAACCATGTATGCTAGGGTTTTGAAATTTCATATTTGGATTCCTCATGGAAAATTAGCTGACGCGTATTTTTTTCTCGTCCGGAATATGCCCCTTTCAAGAGTTATTGCCCTTTTAAATTTTTTTAATAAAATCTTGTCAGCAAGATATCTCAAAAACTATTGGAGCTAGAGCCTTGAAAGTTGGTGAATAGATTGTTGGTGATGAGAAGATGAACTGATTAACTTATGACAAAATTCCGAAAAATACTTTGTGAGTTATGGCCTTTTGTCATTTTGGTAATTTGTGCCCATTGTAATGTATGCTAAAAGTGATGCATAGCATAACTTTAGAACGATGTATGCTATAATTTTGAAATTTCATATATGCATTGCTGATGGAAAATAAGCTGACACGTATTTTTTTTTCTCGTCAGGATAATGCCCCTTTCAAGAGTTATTGCCCTTTGAATTTTTTTTAATAAAATCTTGTCAGCAAGATATCTCAAAAACTATTGGAGCTAGAGGCTTGAAAGTTGGTGAATATATTGGTGGTGATGAGTAGATGAACTGATTAACTTTTAACAAAATTCCAAAAAAATACTTTGTGAGTTATGGCCCTTTGTCATTTTGGTAATTTGTGCCCATTGTAATGTATGCTAAAAGTGATGCATAGCATAACTTTAGAACCGTGTATGCTAGGGTTTTGAAATTTCATATATGGGTTCCTCATGAAAAATTAGCTGACGCGTATTTTTTTCTCGTCCGGATTATGCCCCTTTCAAGAGTTATTGCCCTTTGAAATTTTTTTAATAAAATCTTGTCAGCATAATATCTCAAACACTATTGGAGCTAGAGCCTTGAAAGTTGTTGAGTATATTGGTGGTGATGAGTATATGAACTGATTAACTTTTGACAAAATTCCGAAAAATACTTTGCGAGTTATGGCCCTTTGTCATTTTGGTAATTTGTGCCCATTGTAATGAATCCTAAAAGTGATGCATAGCATAACTTTAGTACTGTGTATTCTATGGTTTTGAAATTTCATATATGCATTGCTAATGGAAAATAAGCTGACACGTATTTTTTTCTCATCCGGATTATGTCCCTTTCAAGAGTTATTGCCCTTTGATTTTTTTTTGATAAAATCTTGTCAGCAAGATATCTCAAAAACTGTTGGAGCTAGAGGCTTGAAAGTTGGACCATGAATCATGTGCAAGACCAAGGTCCATACCTCCAATGTCAAGGTCATACCTAGAGGTCAAAGGTAAAAAAAATGACAGTCAATAACTTCCTTATTCTTTGATGGATTATGAAATTACTTGGCAGAAATGTTAACCATCATGTGACGATGTGTTGTACCGCAAAGGTCAAGGCCATACTTAGAGGTCAAAGGTAAAAAAGTGCTATTTTTGTTTACGGCCAATAACTTTTTTATTTTTCTATGAACATTTTTAAAGTTACTATGCAGAAATGTTCATCTTCATTAGATGATGTGTTGCACACAAGACCCAGCTCAATACCTCCAATGTCAAGGTTATACTTAGCAGTCAAAAACGGGGGAGACTTCTGTGTTTTTGTAGAAAAACAAATTCTAGTTTCACTTACTTTTCGTCCAAGCTTTGCTCAGACGAATTTTTCGTAACCACTGGACGGATTGTTCTGAAATATTTAGGTTTGACAGATATAAATATGAAGTTGTGCAAGAGGGTTTTCAAACACAAAACGCGGATCGAAAAGCCCCCTTGGGCGCATGCGAAAATCCAACAGACCTTTGTCCGAAGGTGTTCTCAGTAACCGCATGATGTTTTTTTTTTTTTTTTTTTCATCTGAAATTCGGGATACGTGATAGATAGCAATCACTTGTTTGGCAATAGGGAATCAAAGATACATATCAGAAGAAGCCATCTGATCAAGATCTACACGGTCTGACATTCACTTTGTAAATTTGTAGCAATAAATTACATCAAAATTAGAAATGGGTGTGGCTTAATTAATTATTCAGAAGGATAAGGGTTAAGGTTTTAGACGATTCACCTGCAATGTCAAGCTGGTTTTCTCTGAAATAGACAAAAGCAAATATAATTTCATCTGCCCCCATTCTGCTTCATGTTTTAAGTGTACATTTTTATTTACAGGTTCATAGCTGCGAAGATTAGAGAAAATGGGGAATGGTGTTCATGCAAACTGACTTCCTTTAAAAGGTAGGTTATCTTGTAGTGTTGTTTGGTCTGGTTTATGTTGAGAGCGGTTTATTCTGATCTGTGTTATTTGTGGTTCGGACTGTGTTGAGAATTGTTTTGTGTAGTCTGTGTTGAGTGTGGTTTGTTCTTGACTGTGTTGAGTGTTGTTTCTGATCCATGCTGAGTGAGGTATGGTCTGTTTTGAGAGCAGTACGGTTTAGTCTGTGTTGGGAGATTAGTTCTTATCTGTGATGAGTGTAGTTCGGTCTGTGTTGTGAGCAGTTTGGTCTAGTCTGTGTTGAGAATGATTTATTCTGGTCTGTGTCGTGTGTGGTTTGTTTGTTGTGTGTTGAATGTGGTTCGTTCGTTCGTTTGTTTTGCAAAGGTTATGGATTTTCGTATTCAGCGGGATATGGGTACATGCAAACAGTGTATGTAGAGGAACTTAAATCATTGAAATTATTAAACGAGTTTAGCAAAAGGTATAAAATGCGAGGCTTCACCGAACATTTTATACATTTTCCTCAACGAGTTTAATAAATTAGGACCTTACATGAGTGTTCATGTATTATTTAATTTACTAAAAGAGTTGAGAAAAGGGATAAAATGCGAGGCAGTGCATTTTTTGTCAAGTACGTAGTTCACCAAAAATTAACAGAGGTATGCTCCTTTGAAAGCTTATGTGAACTTGTCCTGTAATTTGCGTCTGATCAAGCTGAACCTGCTTGAATAATAGTCACCATATTGTTTTGATGTTACATTCCACTAAATATCGGCAGTAATGGCCCTTTGAAAATTTCATAAGCTAACTCTTCCGATAGTTTACCTTAGCTCAAGCTAAAACATTGTAAAAATTTAGACCATTATGTTGAGGAGCGCATACTATTTTGAAGTTGCACAATCCGCCAAGTATTAGCAGAGTTATTCCCCCAGACACTTGCAGCTAATTCCTCCTATAGTTTACATCTCATCAAGTTGAAAGGTGATTTACAGTAAGAACATGATATGAAGCAGTGCGTTTTGTTTAGAGGTTATTAGCTAAATAATTTCCAGCTGTTAATCCATGAAATTTTCTTTTTTGGCTAATCCCACCTACTATTTGTCAGTATAGCTGCATATGCTATAGCCGAATGCTTACCATGGGAGTAGTATAGGGGGGCGGTATGGCACCTTTTTATGGCACCTTTTTTATAGCACCTTTTGTGTGGTTTTGTGGGTGCTATAAAAAGGTGCCATTAAAAAGGTGCCATACCGCCCCCGCTTGATGTAAGCTTGACTAGGCTAGATTGGGACTTGGATGGTCAGTAGTATGTTTGCTGGATACCTTCAGAAATGGACTTCGTGATTTGTGGTTTGATTTGTCCCTATAAATTTTCAGTTTTTGAAATTTATAGGGACAAAGCTTTTGACTAAGCCTGAAATAACTTAGTGATTTCCTAAAGGTGCCATAAATTTTCTGTTTTGAAAATTTATAGCACCTTTTATTTAGGGTGCCATAAATTTTCTGTTTTGTGGGGATTATAGCACCTTCTGTGAAGGGTGCCATAAAATTTCAATTTTGTGGGGATTATAGCACCTTCTATGAAGGGTGCCATAAATTTTCATTTTTGTGGGGATTATAGCACCTTGTGTGAAAATAACTTAGTCTCTGGTGTGAAAAAAATGTTTGGCACGAATAGGGCTCGAACCTATGACCTCCTGCTTATCAGACAGGCGCTCTACCAACTGAGCTAAAGTGCCTTGATATATTTTGTATGTAATATAATTGTTTTAAACTTTAGACATTATGGTTATTCTTTCTTAACTGTTTGATAGCCCTGAAAAGGGCTGTTTGGGTTTTGAATATCTTATTCTTTCATCTGGTTTTCTTTTTCCGTATGGGTTTGGTAGCAGCTCCAAGTCCAATAGCTGGTGACTGCATCAGTTGTTCATCTTCATTTGCCACGATATCGAAGTGGAGTGGAATCCTAATAGGACCCATTTCCAGTGATAATGGTTGTTGAGGACGATCTTCTAACTGTTTGGCTCTATTTTTAAGCTCATTGATTTCCTATACTAAGACTTCAATAACTTTGGGTTGGGGTTTAGATTGTTGTACTGGAGGCTGTGTATAGATCAGTTGGTTAGATGGAATTGTTGTATATTGTTGTTGTTGTAAAGTAGCATCACTACCAAATGTTTCATTGATAGCGGTTGTTAAAAGATCTGGATTTTGCAAGAGATCATCGAGTGATATTGACTGTTCCATTGTTGTTGTTTTTTTTTCAAGAAATCTGAAGTAGGTCAAGTCCTTTTTATACTCTGAGGAGGGATTGACCTACTTGCAAAAATACTTTCTTTCACGTCCGTGTTCACTCAATAAATACCGATGCATTGGCCTACTTCCTTGCACTTCTGTGTACAATTGAAGATGGCTCACAACAGTGAAATCTACTTTAAAGCGTTGGAGGAGCAGAAGGAGTCTGTGCGGAGTGGGGTGAGAGACCTGATGGTCTCTTTTGATTTGGTGAAGAGAGAAGTAGAAGGATTGTTTTCCTCGCTTGACAATTTGGATCAAGTGATTGAGATAAGTAAGAGGGCTGCAGAGTTGAGCCATGCTCAACAAAGGAATGGTGAGCTACCTGGGTCCTCGGTTGCCACACAGACGGAAGACTGGGGGAATGAGGCGACAGAGCCTCCGTTCCACTTGTCGACGGGGTCCAGGATTACGTATGAGTCCTGGGTAACCAGATGTCCAGCATGCGGTGGGAGAACCTGCTGCCAATGTTAGTTTTATAAACTAACAAAAACCCAAGGCCCTTTTCAGGGCCATCATTTATTTTTGAATGAATGTCCTTTGATAATCATATACAAGATTCCTAAGTCTGGTATTTGCTATGATGTTGTATGTTTCGAAAGAACAAACATCATTGCTACACCAAAACGAAGAAATCTCTGATTATGATTGGTTAAGCCATTTTTTTTTTTTCATTTTAAGTAGGTCAATCCTATGTTAATCGTATATATATATATATATATCATTCATGATTATTACTAACTTCATAACCATGGATGAATACCCAAAGTCTGGTATTTGCAGTGAGTGTAATGCTCCAACTTATCTTGAATGTGGTAAGTGTTACTGCATTCTAAGGTATGTTGGAGAGGAACACAACTGCCCTAACCCTGACGATGGGTTCTTTGAAGACGACACTTTTTCCCTATGTGATGAGTGTCTAGATGAAAAACTGAACCTCTGAAGGTTCTCTAGACCAAATGGCCCTTTTCAGGGCCACCACTTATTCTTGAAAGAGTACCTTTTGATGATCATACAAAAGATTCCTAAGTCTGGTATTTGCTATAATGATCTATGTTTCGAACATAGACCATCATTGCTACACCAAAGACGAAGAATTCTCTTTAGGATGATCACGATTGGCTATTTCGTTAGCCAATTTGATTGGCTGTTCGATTAAAGTAAGTCAATCCTCCTACATTGTATAAAAGCCCTTCTGCTTTTGAGTTCTCACCATATTGTTCCAGTATGACTTGGTTCAAGAAATTACGTGCTGTCTTTCACCGAAGGAAACGTCCTGAGGTGGAAAGACAACAACATGCTGTGACTGAGGAAGAGTACTGGAAGAAAGTGGAGAGGCTGCAAAGCGGACTGGCTTTCCAGCAGTTCCTGGCTAGAAGGGGAGTGGGATCGGTTACCATTTAACCGATCGCTATAGTAGAACCATTCCGTGGCTAGTAACTGTTTAAGTTACTAGCTACATAAGAACAGTCCTTTTTAGGGCTAACCCATGGATTTCGTTAAAGAATAACCTTTTATCAGGTTCGTCAGCCTCGATAGCGCAGTGGTTAGCGCGTTCGACTTACGATCGAAAGGTTGTGCGTTCGAATCCGCCACCGGTATCGAGGTGTGTCCTTGGGCAAGACACGTAATGACACTGCCCCACTCCACCCAGGTGTAAATGGGTAGCAGTGGTGTAAAAGCCACTGCCTCTCTCTCGCGCGCGCGTGAAAACACCCGGAATGAGTGTTCGAGAGCGATTCAATAAGCTTGAAGCTTTCATCGCAATCGAACTAAAATAAATTAGTATAAACTAATAACCTTTTATTACAAACAAAGACTGGTAAACTTTTACTGTTTTTTTTTAATGTGTTTTAAAAATTCTTAATACAATACTATATGTTTCTTAACTATCTTATTCAAATGTTTATTTTGTCTTTGGTTCCTTCACACCACGAGTGTTAGAAGTTGTTCGCTTTCTTTTTCTTGATTTCTTAACACTAGTCTGGGATTGTTTCTCCTCAGTAGAAGATTGTTTCTCCTCGGCACAAGACTGTTTCTCCTCGACACAAGACTGTATCTCCTGAGGGGTGTCAGGTGATATTTCTTCAGTAGGTAATGTAGGTGGTATGTCCAACTCATCTTGTATCAACTGCTTCTGTGGACATTCGGGTGCCCAATGATCTGGAAGTCCACATATGTAACAATGCCCGTAGGGTAGCTTGAATCCCGATGTACAATCTCTTGACCAATGTGTCGTAGCATTACATCTGAAGCAACGTCCATAAGGTGTTTTCATCAGTTGTTGATCAAGAAGTGATTTTTCCAATGTCCGTAGAAGATGGATATCATATTGTTGTTTCAATAACTTCTTTAAACTTGAACAATAGTAGTAGATACTTTCAGGATCACTATATTTCTTTGTTCTTGGATCCCTATTGTATTCCATCTTGATATTTTTTTCTGAAGTTTTCACTGTGGCAGTCAGAAGTAGAATGAAGTTCTATTCAAGATCGCTTCCTTTTATATTACACTTGCCTCGTGTCTTCGAGTGTAGAAACTCGATCACCTTTGGATTGTCAGCTACAGATTTTTTTCCAATTCTCAAATGTGATGACTGAATCTTCTAACCATTTGTACTTAGCACAAGTCCACCACAATTTCTTGAAATCTTCAAAAGTTTCTTTTTCATTTAATTTCATCTGGATTTCTTCCATAGAAATATCTTCATGAGAAAACAGTATGTAGATGCAAAGTAGTAATCTTCTGTAAGGTTTGAATTTTACCACTTGTGTCAGAGGTACTTCAAATCACTTCTTCCCCATGTTGTTGATGAAACAATGATGATCTGTGTATCAGGTCAATTTATATGGTTAAGGAATCCATCTGTTTGATCAAATCGTCAATATCAGTTTCCATCGGTTCCTCATGACGGTTTTCAGAGCAGTCCATCGGTTGTTCTGATGAAGCTCTTTCAATATCCATTATCATGTTGTAAATGTAGCTGATCACCTCATCGTTGTTAGCTACATGCAAACGCCATTGATCCAGTTTCACGGGTGACTCATTCAGTATGTTACTCATGAGCCAAGCTGTTCTTTTCATCTCATGTCGAAACGACATAAATGTATCGTATTTTCTCAACCTAATATGAATGTCATCTTTAGTTTTCAAGAAATCTACATTATCTGGCTTTAATGACAAAGTTTGTTCAAGTGCAAGTCTGTAGATCTCAAATTTCAGAATTTGATCTAAAGGTACGGGTAGACTTTTTCTGATGGTCTTAATCATGATTTTTAGTTAAGTATGCAATTAGAATATGTAGTTGGGAACTTCAATACGATCTTAGGTTCTTTTCTCAACTGTTCGTTGCCTAATGTCACTTTATATCCTTCCTTGGCATTTATATATTCCGACCAATAGTCATTGAAAGTCAAACATCCCGATGGTAATATCATAAGATCTGGATTGTCCCGACTACAGAATAACTGTTTGACTTGAGCTTTGGTATATTCCTCATTCAGTATCAGATATCCCAAAAACGTATCTCTATATAGAAAGCTAGATGACACATTACCATGTAGAAAGTGTTGATGAAATTTCTCAGACATGTAAAACATGTCCCGTGTGGTAAAGTTAAAGAAGGGTTGGTTGATGTTGAAAATGAAAACGGCTAATCTGTCTATGAAACTCTAATCGTTTCTTATCTGACAAATTAGGAAGTTCATCAATAAGCAATAGTAACTGAATCATTTCATCTTGGTAAGTTATTTGAGATCCAGTGTTCTTCAAAATCTTCATTCTTATTTTAAACCAGCTGTCTTCGATGAGTTCTGTAAAGTCTTGGCCTTTTCCACAGTTGTACATGTTGAATGTCAAAATCATCTCCGTTATTTCCAAGGGTAGAATACGGCTGGTAGTCATGATTAATCTGAAACAAGAATTTTAAAAATCAGATAAGGCAATCAAATGTTATAAGTGTTATTGTTTTTTTTATTCTCACTGTTTATAATTATCGGAAAACCAATCGTTTTTCCGGGAATAGGGTACTTGCAAATTCAATGGACTAAAGCCAATATGATCGATTTTCGGAAAATTGACCTTACATTTTTTAGGGAATGGGTGAACTTTCAGTTTTAATAGACAAAATCTGTATGGGGCGATTTTCGGAAAATCTGACTGACTTTCAATGTTTGTTTTAACAATGACAATAAGATTTGAAAATCAATGATTATAAAATCTTAAGTTCCTTCTCAAAGATTTGTTTGTTTCGATTTGAGGTTTGCGTCCCCGCAAACACTGTGTGTCCCCGCAAACACTGTATAGGTCATTTTTGGAGCCGTTCTGACTTCTGCCCAACATTGAGATGAAATGACATCTCAAGCCCTACCGCCCAATGAAACCAATAAGGTGTAAGGGATGGTTCGACCCGTATCCCTTTGCCTGGTTAGACATTGTATTGATGTACAGTTGGATTCCTGCATGGAAATACCCCAATCTTATTTCTTCAAAGTCTCGATAGACAGAAGCAATGTATAAGAAAACCAACTGTCTTGTTGTCTTCTCTAAAGATTCTCACTGTCATTATCCCCAAAGTAGCATAGAGTTGTTAGTCATGATTACTCTGAAAAACGGAATTTCCAAAGTCAGTGGGTCAGTATAAAACCGGGTTTTCAGGTTGAAGTTTCATAGTTCAGCATTGAACACCAAACTATCAACATGCCAAAGAGACATTGGAAGCGAATAATAACTCCATCCAGTTCGGATGATGAGACCATGCCTAAGAAACCTAAGTTGGTGGATTATTCTGACACGGAAGATGAAGATGAAGAATATGAACAATATTATAACATGAAGCCAGTAAGAGAGCGGGAGTCGAGACGCTTTAGAACTAGAGCCAATGTTTACAGCGTGGACATGAAAAAGTTTCCTGAGAGGACATCACCATTAGAATTTGTGCCACGATTATTCCAACAATTGGTGGACGACATTAAGAGACATACCGAGGCACAGGGCAATGATAGAATAAGAGTTAGCATCTACCATCCTGGACTTAAACTTGGGGTCTTTATACCCTTCACAGATGTGTCTTCATTAACTGGAGAAGCCCTGTCACAAGAAATTGAGAAAGTCTTACAGTCCAATGAAGACTTCAGAATTGATGATTGCCAGATGTCATTGGAAGTGACCCATACAAGACTCCCTGTAGGAAGTCGACAGAATAGAAAGTCACTAAACTATGGCCTCTACTTCGATTCTAACAATATGAGAAACATGAAAAGAAGTATTGTTACCATCAACAATACAGAAGACTCCATGTGCCTTGCTAGAGCTGTGGTTGTCGGCAAAAGTCATGCTGACAAAGATGAGATTCAGACCTGGAAGAAGACATGGCACTATGTTCGTCAATCTACCAAACCTATGCAGACCAGTGAAGCTAAGAAGTTGTTGGATCGAGCTCAAGTTCCACATACCAAACCTTGTGGACTTGACGAATACAAGAAGATCCAAGCTGTGTTAGCACCTGACTACCTGATCAAAGTTCATTCGCAACATGCGAAAGATGACCTTCTCTTCAAACCTGAATTCGAAATGACAAGACAGACTAAAGTGATACATATATACTATGATGGAGACAATCATTATGATACAATCACCAGTATAACTGGTTTTCTAGGATGTTCTTACTTCTGTGAACTTTGTGACAAATGATATAAACAGAGAGGGGATCATATGTGTCCCCATGGATGTGACAAATGTTACAATGAGACATTATGTGAGGCAGGAGAAATTTGTTTCTGTAGGGATTGTAAAAGAAAATTTTACAGTCCTCAATGTTTTGCTAATCATAAAAGAATCAAAGCTGGACAGAAAAAGTCCATGTATCAGTTAGTGTATAATTGTGGAAATTGTTTTACTAGAATCATTGGGAGTAAGAAAAAGCATGTTTGTCGAGGGAATCGAAAATGTAGATTTTGTAAAGAGGTCGTGGGTGCAAATCATCAGTGTTACATACAATCTTATGTTTGTAAGACTGATGGTGATGCAACCAACGAATCTGATGATGAAAATTCTGATGATGAAGAAGAAACAAGTTCCTCCTCATCCAAGTACATTTTCTTTGATTTTGAATCTTCACAAAATACTGGAGAACACAAAGTTAATTTCTGTGTAGCACATAGAGCCTGTGACCAGTGTATCCATTCACCTATCCATGAAAAGTGTAAAAACTGTAGCAAGTTCCCAGACCAAGGAAGAGAAATGATCTTTGAATGTCCTGGTACTTTGCATGAGTTTTGTACTTGGTTGTTCCAACCCTTTAATGAAGGCTCAATTTGTATTGCACACAACTTTGGTGGCTATGATGGCCAGTTTATTTTGAGATATCTCTTAGAGAATGGAACTTACAAACCAGATGTGATCATGAATGGGCATACCATCATAACCATGAAAGCTGGAAAACTTGAGTTCAAAGATTCGTTTCAGTTTTTGCACATACGTTTGGCTAGTTTCCCTGATACTTTTGGACTTAAAGAAATGAAGAAAGGTTATTTCCCACATTTGGCAAATACTGAAGCTAACCAAAACTATGTGGGTCCATACTTTCCTGCTGAAATGTATAACCCTGGCCAGATGTCTAGCAAAGACAGAGACGACTTCTTGCAATGGCATAAGTCTAAAGTAGAATCTAATGCTATCTTTAACTTCAGGCAAGAAATGGAAGAGTATTGTCGGAGTGATGTCGATATCTTGAGGAGAGGTTGTGCTTGCTTTAGGCAGCAGTTGATGGAAACTAGTGGAATTGACCCCTTTAAAGTAGCATGTACGGTGGATCAAACTTGTTCACTCGTTTGGAGAAAGGACCATATGCCAGAAAACTCTGTAGCTATCATTCCTCCTGAAGGCTATCCAAACCAAAAGAAAAATTCGATCAAGGCTGTAAGATGGTTGCAAGTAATGGCTAAGAAAACAAACACACACATTCAACATGCATTGAATGGTGGGGAACAGAAAATTGGTGAGTTTTACGTGGATGGGTTTGACCAAGAAAATAAGAAAATCTATGAATTTCAAGGTTGTTATTGGCATGGTTGTCAAAGATGTTATCCTGACAGGCATAAGATCAATACGTACAACTGTTTGAAGATGGACACTCCTTTTTGTTCCACTTTGAGAAAAAATGAAACTCTGAAAGCTGCTGGGTATGAAGTCATAGAATGTTGGGAATGTGATTTTGACAAACAGTGTAGAGATGACAAAGAATTCCAAACTTTGGTAGAGGCTGAATTTACTAACTTGGATCCCTTGAAACCCAGAGATGCTTTGTTTGGGGGAAGGACTAATGCTACTAAATTGTACCATGTGATTGATGAACGTTCAGATCAAGAAATCAAGTACATTGATGTCTGTTCTCTGTACCCATACATTTGTAAATATGGTGTTTTCCCACTAGGTCATCCAGAGATTTATTCTCAAGAAGAAATTGACAAAGACAATATCCAACAATATTGTGGCCTGATCAAATGTAAAGTTCTTCCACCCAGAAACTTGTATCATCCAGTACTCCCTTACAAATGTAACAATAAAATTCTGTTTCCACTCTGTAGAACATGTGCAGAGAAGTCAGACAACTCACAACTTTGTCATCATACTAAAGCAGAAGATAGAGAATTGGTTGGAACTTGGGTCAGTATCGAATTGTTTGAAGCTTTGAAACTTGGTTATCAACTCATAGAAATTTATGAGGTTTGGCATTTCCCCGAGACAACTCAGCATGATAAAGAAACTGGCCAAGGTGGAATCTTTGCTGGGTATATTGACACGTTCCTGAAAATAAAGCAAGAGGCCAGTGGGTATCCTGATTGGTGTAAAACTGAGGCAGACAAAGAAAAGTTCAAACAAGATTACTTTGAGGCAGAGGGAATTAGATTGGAGCATATTGAAAAGAATAAGGGTCGTAGGGCTACTGCAAAGACTGAGTTGAATAACTTATGGGGAAAATTGGCACAAAGAGATAATATGACTAAAACTGAATACATCTCAGAACCATCAACATACTTTGAATTGGTAAGCAATCCCATGAAAAAAGTCAAGTATGTTGATGTCTATGGTGAACAGTCTTTACATGTCAACTGGGAAGAAACAGATTCTATCATTGAACCTCATAGTTGCAGTAATGTGATGGTAGCATCTTTTGTCACAGCACAAGCCAGATTGAAATTGTACAGTGTGTTACACAAACTTGATACACGTGTCCTTTACTTTGACACTGACTCTGCAATCTATGTCCACAATCTCAAACTTTGGAATCCAACTATTGTGAATAATCGACTTGGGGAATGGACTGATGCAAAAATCACAAAATTTGTTTGTATGGGGCCAAAGAACTATGGTTACGAGTATGTTGAAAACAATGGTGACAGAAAATCCACTTGTAAAGTAAAAGGACTGACTTTGGATTTTAACACTTCTCAAATCATACATTTTGAGAAGATGTTAAACTGGGCAAAATCTAAAGATAGAGATTTCCGTGAAACTGTGCAGTATCAACATAAAATCAGAAACCATCCCAATAGGAAAGTTACCACTGAAAAACTTTCAAAGATTTATAGATTTACCTATGACAAACGTGTGATTGTGAAAAATGGGTACACTGTGCCATATGGTTATGAATAATGATTTGTTTTAGTAGATAATTAAAAGTATATAAATATACATGTTGTTCGTTGTTCTTTCTCATTACTCATCATGCCAAGCATTCAGACACCAGTAGTACAAGATATTAACAGTTTGTTCTTCAATCATCCTGCTAATCTCTTTATATCAGGTCCAAGTGGATCTGGAAAAACAGAGTTTGTAAGAAAAGTCATTGAATACAAACATGACTTGTTTGATATTCAACCACAACGTATCGCGTGGTGCTACAAAGAATGGCAACCAACTTATAATATCTTGCAAGAACGTGAAGGATCCAACATCACATTTCTTTCTGGAATTCCCAATGACGATGATGACATTGTCAGCGATTCGACTTTGTCTCACTTGATCGTCTTTGACGATATGTTAGGAGACAAAGATGAAGAAAAAATCAAATTGTGGTTTACAAGGAAAGGGCATCATCGAAATGCAAGTGTGATATACATCACACAAAATTTATTTCACCAAGTAAAGATAGTCGAACTATCAGTTTGAATGCACATTATCTCATTTTGTTTCAAAGTCCTCGAGATAAGATGCAAGTCAAAGTTTTGGCAAAACAACTTCAATCTCCACATTTGATGTATGCTTTCAATGATGCCACATCCAAACCACATGGATACTTACTGATCGATTTGAAACCAGATACACCAGATATGTTGAGATTTAGAACAAATATTTTTCAAAACTGGTTTACAAAACCAAATCATCAAGGACCAGTTGTTTATTTTCCAAACATATAAAAGTGTGTGTCTGATTTGAAAATTGATCACATGTCATTATGGCTTCGAAACGAACATCAGCTAACTTGATAAGGGCACTCTACAATTTGAGTAGAGAACCAAATACTGTAAAACGCAAACAATTGCTCAATGAGGGATTACTTGAAATGATAAAATGGTTTTCTTTGGCTGCAAGAAAAATCATCGAGGGTAAAATGAAATTACCCAAACAGACAAAGAAATTTATGGAAAAACATAAAGATGATCTCAGAAAATTAACAAGTACCATGGTCAACAGTGATGTTTAACGTAACATCATTTTGAAACCTGGTGGAGGTGGTTTCTTGGGTGGCGTTATTATCAGAACATTAATTCGATGGGATGGTAATAAAATATTAAGACGGTTTGCCAAAAAGAAGACTTCTGAAAAAAGAAAAAACCTAGAAAAATTAATGAAAAGTTAATTACTGTGAGAAAATGTCCAATTACATCATGGCAAAGTCTTGGAATGCGATCGCCTACTGAAAATGCTCGCTCTGTAACTCGTCGAAAAACCATTTCACCAAAAACTGCTAGATTTCAACCACTCTATGCTGGGGAACCACATGTTTTTCAAACTGCAAGACAGTTTGGATTTGAAGCCGCAATGCGCGAAAAAGCTATGCAGGGACAAAAAATGTATAATCAACCTTTTAGAATCAATAACAGAGGTCCAAATTTGAAACTTACGAGACGCAAAATATAAAAGCCCATGTTCGGCTGGGTTTCTTCATAGTGTATCACGACAATCATGACGGCCGTACGTAAAAGAAAAAACTGTGAGAAAAAAGAAAACTTCTTTGATTAATAAATATGGTCCTTTCTTAGAAGGACTTTGTCAGTTACCTGCAAAATTTCGTCAAAAAAATAATCAATGATTCGCCCAAAGAAGTTATCGATTGTGTAGGGGAATGTTGCTTAAACATTATAAAAGGCAATGTACGTCTAACTAAAGCTCAGAAACAACACTTACAATCTAGAAAACAGCATGTTCGTTTGCTGAGTACAAAACAGGTCCCTGTTGCAGCAAAAAAGAAAACCATTAATCAGAAAGGCGGGGCTTTACTAGGATTGCTACTCAAACCTTTGATTGCCCCACTCATAGGATCTGTCCTTGGTGGCCTTCTTAAGCCAAATCATGGAAGGGCGTAAAATGGCTATTGTCCCATTCAAACTTTGGGAAGATATGAAACGTTGGAAAGAGGAGCAAATTCAGAAACCTAGATTACCACCTGATCCTGAAGTTTCGGCTACTTCTAATCTTCAAAACGACTTGTCTTCTGTTATGGCTAACAATGAAATCCCGGAATCAGAAAAGTCTCAGCTGTTTGGTGAAACTTTGCACAAATTTAAGACGGCTCATAAAAAAGCTTTAAAAGAACCTTCAGTTTCCCTTTCCCAGCCTGTTCTGCAACCTAAGAAAATCGATCAACACATTATTGACAGTGTTCCTTCCACCATGAAAAGAAAAGCTCAGCTTTTGCTTTCCATTTTGCAAGAAAATAAAAACATACCTAGGGATGATGATGGTACAGTCAAGATGTATGGAAAACCTATTCCTGGTTCTAACATTATCGACTTGGTCAATGATGTGATCAGACAAAGGAAAGTCATTGAGCCCACGGGTTGGCAAGCTTTTTCACAAGGATTGAGAGAAATGAATATTCCTCAAGATGTGGTAGGCAATAGAGACAGATGGGAATGGATGCATGAACATCAGCTTCCTCCTCCTGAACAATCACCAGAGGATGTCTTTGTGACTCCTCCTAAAACAAAACGGCATAAACTAGGGACTCCCTATACAAAACAGCGTAAATATGATCTGTCCTCAGTCAAAAAGCACGTAAGGCGATTAGCGAGAAAACATATAAAAGAAGAAGAAATGGAAAGGTCCTTTCATACCTAAATGGTTAACCTATGATGAACAATGACGTTTGAAAAATTATATTATGATCCTAAAATTCCTGCTGCATATGCTGGAGAACAAGCTTTATTCCAGTTAGCTAGAACAACTTCTAAAAAAGTAAAACTTAAAGATGTCAGGGATTGGTTGAGGAAACAAAAGACGTACACTTTGCATAAACCTATTCGAAGAAAATTCAAACGTCGAAAAACTAGTTGCAGGAATCGATTATCAATGGCAGGCAGATTTAGCAGATGTGTCAAGTATGTTTAAGTTCAATGACAAACACCGATACTTGCTTTGTGTCATTGATCTATTTTCCAAATTTGCCTGGGTTGTTCCCATTAAAGACAAGACGGGTAAAACTTTGATCAAAGCATTCAAATTGATCTTGAAAAACGAAGTCCAAAAAGCCTCCAGTCTGATAAGGGAACAGAATTTAAAAATAAAATTTTTCAGAATTTTTTAGTCAAAACAGATTCATTTTTTCACGACAGAAAATCCTGAAACTAAAGCCAGTATTGTCGAAAGATTTCAAAGAACTTTGAAAAGTCGCATGTGGAAATATTTTACACATCATCATACGCTGAGATATATCGATGTACTTCCAAAATTAGTTCATGGTTACAATCATGCATATCATCGAAGTATCAAATGTGCACCTGCATCTGTGACTAGCAGAAACGAAGTTTTAGTGTCAGAAAATTTATTTGGAAAGAAACAAAAACATCAAAGTGCAAAATTAAAAGTCAGTGATTATGTTCGCATTAACAAGACAAAACGTACTTTTGATAAAGGTTATTTTCCAAACTGGACACAAGAGTTATTTCAAATTTCGGCTGTATACAAACATCAAAATCCTGTAACCTATAAAATAGTAGATCTAGATGGCGAGGTAGTCAAAGGCACTTTTTACTCGCAAGAGTTACAACGTGTAGAAAAAGATCAAATATTCGAAATTGAATCTATCATAGATCGCAGAAAACGTAAAATTGGTAAAAAGTGGATCAAAGAAATAAAAGTTCACTGGAAGGGGTATCCATCTAAATTTGATAGTTGGATTTTAGAATCAGATCTTCTATAAAAACCGTGGACATGAATTTCAGAAGCTCATTCGTGCGTGACACTGCTTCTTTACAATCTGCAGACGGTAATCAAGGTGTATTAGCAAAAATTCGCTTAACATTTTTGGCTCAAATCGTTGTCGTTTATGCCATCATTATCACCTCATTGGTACAAATCAGTTTAAGAAGTCCAGACAAAGAATTGTGGTTGATATTACTCAGTAGCTCTGTTGGATACATTTTACCATCCCCAGGATTAAAATTCAAAAGACAAACTCCAATTTCATCTTCTCTCCCTGAGGAAAAACAAAAACCATGAAAGAATTTTACTTGACATTATTAAGTGACAGCTCTTTAGACACATTTCCCAAAAATACTCAATCTACTTTCAAAGTCAAATTAGATTGTCCTATTCAAATTGACAAACAAAATTGGGAGGTAGCTTTAGCAGAAATAATAACACCAGGTGAAATCATGAATATCACAGATAAAAATAATTTTTTCTTTCTTCGATTAACAAATAATGCTTTCAGTGACATAAAGTTTGATCACTTAAGGCATGAAATTTGCAGACAAACAAAAAGATGTTCAGATTATAAAGTAACCTTTCCAACAGGAAATTATACTAGCCCTGAACATTTGATTATGGAAATGAAAAATGCACTTGAGAGTCGTATTCAAAAGATTTTGACTCAACACAACATTAAAATTCATCTTGAATACAGAAGTCAATTAAAACGCATCAAGGTTGCTGTAGAATATCCTTCTGGTTCATCTTACACAAATCAAATTCAGATAGTATTTCCAACACCATTAGCAATCATTTTAGGCATCGATAAACAATTTCACGGAGAACCATTAGGCAACGATGCTGTCAAATTCAAATATGGTGTTCACTTGAATATTCATAACAGTCGCTTCTTTGTGTATTCCGATGTGGCCGGTTACAAAAACATAGGACATATAACAGCTCCCATTTTAAGAGTTGTTCCATTTGCAAATACAACTGGTGAAATTCATTTCCATCAAGAATTTCTCAACTTGCATTACGTTCCAGTGGCAAAATCCTTCATTGATCAAGTTTACATTAGTATAAAAAACGATACAGGTAATGATATTCCATTCATTACTGGAAAGACATTGATCAAACTACACTTCAGAAAAACAAGAACAATAATGCGTACTTTTCATTATCATCAGTCTGGAGCGGGATTTAAAGACTTTCCCGTCTATCGAGGCGTCTCAAGACATTATGGCAATGGTTTAGGTTCCAAATTTAAAACAGCAATGCGAAGTGTTGTCCCCATTTTAAAACTTCTAGCACAAGCAGGAATAAAAAGTGCAAAACAAGTTGCAAAAAAAGGAGGGACTAGGTGCTCTTCGCGATATGTTGGAAGGTCAAAATATCAAACATGTTTTGAAACAAAGAGGCAAACAAAGTTTGAAATCTCTAGGAAAATCTGCTCTAGATGAATTAAGTGGGGGTATAAAATTAAAAGGCAAATCTAAAAAGAATCAGTCTAAGACTAAACGTCAAGGTGCTAAGAAGGGTCAAAAAAAGAAAAACTCAACTGCTATTCCAAAAAATCTTAAATTTCCGAAAGATATTTCCGATCAATAATGATGCAATCAGGTTCTTGTGAGTGCAGTAAAACGGAGTTGGAAATGCAATCCGTTCCTCCGACAATGACAACTATGCAAGAAACTCAGTGGACTGATTATCATCCTATCGCTTCCCTGGATAGTTATCAGGCATCCATTGAATTTTTGGTTCCACCCCATACTGAATATTATACAGATTTATCTCAAACTTATCTTTATCTGAAATGTAGAATCCTGAAACCAGATAGAACTAATATTGAGGACAAAAAGGTTGCCCCTATCAACAACTGCTTTCACAGTATGTTCAGCAGCATCGATTTGTACCTGAATAATAAACTGGTCACAAGCAATATGGATACATATCCGTACAGAGCCTACATAGAAAACTTATTTTCCTTTGGAGCAGATGTCAAAGACAATCAGTTAAAAGCTGCAATGCATTGGTATGAAGATGAACCTGGGAAATTTGAGGATTTTGATGTGATAACATAAAAAAAGGCCGAGGTGAAGCTACAAAACAAAGTAAATCTTCGGAACTCATGGGCCGATTACATTTAGATCTGGCCATGCAAGACAAATATCTTCCGAATGGCATCGAAATCAAACTCAGACTTAACAGAGCATCTCCTCAATTTTGTATCATGGCTGAGGATGGCTACCCTGTAGTACTCAAAATTGATGTAGCCAAACTGTCAGTGAGAAATGTACAACTTCTACCAGCAATCACAAACGATTTGAATCAGAGCATTGCTCAACATAATGCCAAATTCCCCATCAGAAGAGTTGAGGTGAAAACATTTACCATTGGTACTGGACTCAGATCTAAAATTGAAGACCATCTGTTCCAGGGTCAACTTCCAAAACGATTGTTCATTGGCATGGTTCCTAATGAAACGTTCAATGGCACGTTTCCCACGAACCCCTTTAACTTCCAACCTTTCAATCTCAGTAAATTGGATGTCACACTCGATGGACACAATATCTATGGCAGACTCTTTGAACCTAACTTCACCAGAAACGAGTATCTTCGATCATACATGTCACTGTATCAGGCTCTGAGTAGTCGAGATCAAGTTCAGAATTGTAACATCGATTACGAGGATTACAAAGACGGATACACATTCTGGGGATATGACTTCACACCTGATCAAGCTGCTGACCAGAGTCATCTCCACCCTATAAATAAAAATCAAAAATGAGTTCCTTTAAGAGCAATGAAAATATTCATAAGAAAGAAGATGGGTCATACTACGTAGTTTCGGCTAATAAAGCCTCATCAGTGACCCTGTAATGATCCGGCAACGAAAGCCAGAGGAAGCATACTGCAATTTTGCGAATGTCGAATAGGCAGTCGATTCAAAGACTGATATAAATCAAAATGAGGTCCAAATAATTAAATACCTGTCTAGAATTTGAGTCTAAACTAATAATTTATTTCCGATTTCTCAGAATACTCACGCTGATCTCAAAGGACCAAAAGTAAAATATAAACTGCACTATGGTTGATGTACGGGGAACCTGAGACTGGAACTTCAGTTTGCCAATTCACTCGCAAAGACTATCAACGTGATTGTGTATGCTGAATTTGATAATCTGATAGAAATTAACGGAATCAGAGAAGTAACCACAGACTACTGAAAAAACAAAAGATGCATAGTGGATACTATATTGAAGATGAACTGAGGGATTATCTACTATGGTCAGATTCTACTTCATCTGGAAATGGCATGCTTCAAAAAGAATTTGAAGGATTATCAGAAGACAATGAAACACCGGGACGACACAAATGGATTAGAGATACCCTTATACGTGCCATGAGGATCAACTTGATGACTGCTATATTTGACTATGCCTGTCACCAGTGCCAAGGATGTAGAATAAATCATCCCAGTCAGAAATACCATGACTTGTGCTTCCGGACAAAACCAAACGAATGGATAACAGACTATAGTATACATATCCATGCCCTGAATAACCTCAACATCTACGATGTCATCCAAAAATGGGACGAGCTGCTCCTGGATGAAGTACCATCAGAACAAAGAAAAAAGGAATATAGTGCTATGACAGGACTAGACCATTTAAAACCATCTGAAAAAGTCGAAGCCTTTAAAAACTGGATGTTCCTGAAAAACAGTCATAACAGATACGGAAGAAAACCTGACTACAACGAGTTGAGAGACTTTTGGAAACAGAAATTAATAGAAGCTACTCCATCGGAGACATCACCAGAAAAATGGACACACATGAACTGAGGAAAATTCTGTACCACATGCCTGTTAATGGAGATGTATGTGCCAAAGATCTCTTACCAGAGAAGAAAGCTCTAGACACGAAAGCCTATATCATAAACACAGACAATTCAGATGAACCAGGAGAACATTGGGTTACCGTATACTTCAGAGGCAATCAAGCCATCTACTTTGACTCCTATGGCATGCCACCAGAAGAAGACTATATTCTACCTTTCATCAAGAGAAATTCCAGAAGTTGGATTCAAAATACAGAATCATTACAAAGTCCATGGAGTAAAAACTGTGGAATGTGGTGTATTTACATTATTCATCAACTTGAAAAAGGACTAGACTTGAAGAAAGCTATTCATGGGGAACTGTATGGCACAGGAGAAGACTTATACCAAAATGACAGAGATATTGTCAGATGGTTCAGTGCTAATTATGGCAAATTGATCTTGACACAAAATGACATGCCAACTCCAAAGTTTCTTTACAAACATAGAATTCAAGCTTGCAAATGCTTACGAAATACACATTGCTTATCAAAGAAATATCCCATGTATTTAATGTTGTAAATATGATAAGGCTTCAAATTGTAAACGATGACAGAGGGACGGTCCTAATCCTCTGTTCATCGTAATCAAGTTAGTTAGCGGGACAAATTAAATTAAAACTGTTCACCAATCTTTCTTGTCTTTTCACCCCCTCTTCATTTCGAAGAGGTAGTAGTATCTAAACTTGAGATGGCTAGAAATAACATTCGCTGACGCTTCATCGTCAAACTAATGAACAAAATACAGTAAAATTCCGCTATTAAGACCACCTAAAATTAAGACTAATTCTGCTTTTAGAAGCTTATTTTGAAGGGTGCACTTAATATTTCTTTATCTTTTCTGGCCACAGTGTCCTCTGGTGAGGGACCACACTTGGGACTGTTCAAAAGTGGTCTTTAAGACCACTTTTGAACAGTCCCAAAGGTGGTCCTAATAGAGGATTTTTACTGTAGATCTTGAGATACAAGATCTATATCCAGAAGTTTGCTACTATCAAGCCTCAATATATTTGCCAAACCACTTGACGCTTGACAGTCAAGTTTCTATTGATAAAGAAATAAAGTCTTGAGATACAAGCTTTTTATTTCTAATAGAAACTTGCTACTAGATAGCCTCAATATATAAGTAAGACACTATGAAGTCTTGAGATACAAGGCCAACATAATGTCATCTTGTGGTATCCCTGGACCTCTTAACAATTAAAACATACACCAAAAGGCATATTCTAAATGACGCTATAAAATTGAACATTTATAGCGTCATTATGAAACAGTTCTAGATGTCGCTATAATCCCACAAATTGAAAATTTATGGCACCCTTCACAGAAGGTGCTATAATCCCCACAAAATTGAAATTTTATGGCACCCTTCACAGAGGTGCTATAATCCCCACAAAAATGATAATTTATGGCACCCTTCATAGAAGGTGCTATAATCCCCACACAATTGAAATTTTATGGCACCCTTCACAGAAGGTGCTATAATCCCCACAAAACAGAAAATTTATGGCACCGTAAATAATAAAAGGTGCTATAAATTTTCAAAACAGAAAATTTATGGCACCTTAAGGAAATCACTAAGTTATTTCAGGCTTAGTCAAAAGCTTTGTCCCTATAAATTTCAAAAACTGAAAATTTATAGGGACAAATCAAACCACAAAAACACTAAGTCCATTTCTGAAGGTATCCAGCAAACATACTACTGACCATCCAAGTCCCAATCTAGCCCAGTCAAGCTTACATCAAGCGGGGGCGGTATGGCACCTTTTTATAGCACCCACAAAACCACACAAAAGGTGCTATAAAAAAGGTGCCATAAAAAAGGTGCCATACCGCCCCCCTATACTACTCATGGGCGCATAATGCTTGGCTTGCGGAGTCCTTGTTTTTCTGTTTAAAATAACATAGGTTGTGGGTACCCCTTAGAATCGCCTAGCCGAGGCGGTTGTAACAAGTACTCATAAATGTTTTGATTGGAGATAGGAAAACAATCAGGAATGTTTATCTCATAAATTCCAGTTTTTGGTGATTAAATTTTCAATATGTGTGAATGGGTATGTTTGCATTATGTTTTTGTTTTCAGTGTGGATTTATACTGAAAGAGAAGTGTGGATGACTGGAGTTTCTATGCACTGCAGTAGATGGTCCTGGTGAAACACAATGCGACTGTAAATTCGATGTGAAACATAGCAGTAACAAACCCCGTGACTGAGGATAAAGATAAAGACGCTATAATCAATGTGTATATTAGAAACTACTAACACAAAGAAACTGATGCTGTATGTTGGTACTTTATTGGATTTGTTTACTGCCATATACCTCCGTGGTCTAGTGACTAGAGCGCTGACTCTTTATTATTAGGTCTCTCACCGCTGTGGTACGAGCTGGCTCAGGTCACAAAGGAGCCACCAAGTTCTGCAAAAGAAGGTCAGTTGGTTTTTCTCCGGGTACTCCAGTTTTCTCCACATGATGAACGATTGACTCGATGTAAGTGAAATAATTTTGAAAGGGTCGTAAAAATCTGAACAAAATATTGCTATATGCATTTCAAATTGACTGGCTATTGCTCCAACCTCTCTTGATGAATGTTGTAAAATGCATAATGATTTAAATGACAGCCTTCATGGCAGAGTTCCGTAAAAATCCTAAACACTCGCACATCTAAACTTTTAACAAATTTGTTTCACGATGCAGCATGTAGTCCTTCAGGAGCAGTCTGATCTGGGTCTGCAGGTTGCTCAAGTCTACCTGTTCCATTACTTCGGTGTAATATATCTGTTTCATGTCTTTGACTCTTAATTTGTCAGTTTTCTTAAACTGTTTTAGGTATGATTTCATATATTGCATCTGTACTATGTTTTACGTATTTTTCAAAACCATTGTTTCAGAGTTTATAGACCGTTTATCATGATTGCCTATGCTGCATCTAAATCTTCTATCATCGAGAACGTAAGAAACGAGTACCACCAATTTGTGTTTAAGCAAAACTGAAGAAAACTAATGTGTACCTTGGTATGAAGCGTTCAATATGTTTACGCGCTACACGATATGACACGACACGCGACGGCACGCGACATGTTTCTAAGAACAATTCGAAAACTCTTTGGAAAAAGGTAATTGTAGGAAGTTATGACAGATAATATTATCTCACGTGTCACATCCAAAGACACATTCTAATGTATTGTATCACGTATACCACTGTACAAATCTAGCTTCCTATTTTTAAGCTGAGATTAATTTGCTGATTTCTGTTATAGGCTGTATGAGGTACTTGGAATACAACAGGGTGCCACCATCATCATCATCATCTTCAGTAATTGCCTCCCTCAGTAGTTGAGTATTCTCGCAATGTGTCTGATAGTTTTAATGTTTAAAAACGTTTTCTATTTATAATGGATTTTACAAGTTTTATTGTAGATGTATGTTGAAGAGGGACCAAGGTTACGGAGAAGACAAGAATGCTTTTACATGTCAAATACAAGATTTAACATTTTATATATTGATACCTGTGTATCTAGAATTTTGTTGTAGATGTCTGTTGAAAAGTGACCCATAACCCAGACAAGCCTGCATTGATTGTTTTAGTGAAAGTTTGGAAGTTTTAAACATCGATTTCTGTTTATAATTTATGTTGTAGATGTATGTTGAAGAGGGGCCCAGGTTGTGTGAAAGACAACAGGGTGTCTTGAGCACCGCAGTCACAATTTCACGTTTTAAATCTTGGTAAATGTTTATATATTATGTTGTAGACGAAGGTTTAAGAGGTTTCCAGATTATGGGAAAGACAATAGGGTGTCATGAGCACCACAATCACAATTTGACGTTTTATATCTTGGTAAATGTTTATATATGGTATCTTATATTGTAGACGTAGGTTTGAGAGGGACCCCAGGTTATGTGAAAAACAACAGGGTGTCATGAGCTCCACAGTCACAGTAGTAACAATTTCATGTTTTATATCTTTGTAAATACTTATATATTGGTTTAAGAGAAAGCCCAGGTTATGGGAAAGACAGCAGGGTGTCATGGGCCCCACAGTACCAATTTCACGTTTTATATCTCGGTAAATGTTTACATGTTATGTTGTAGACGTATGTTTAAGAGGAATCCCAGGTTATGAGAAAGACAACAAGATGCCATGAGCACCACAGTAACAATTTCATGTTTTATATCCTGGTAAATGTTTATATATTATATTACAGACGTAGGTTTAAGAGGAACCTCATATTATGAGAAAAACAATAGGGTATCATGAGTGCCGTATTGATACTGTAGCTTTATATTTTATATCTTGGTTTCTGTTCATATAGAAGTGTTATATGGATACGTTTTAGGGGAACCAATGTTATGGGAAAGACAACAGGGACAGCTATACATATATTATTTATACCTCGGCTTTCGTTTGAACTAATAAAAATCCTGGACAGCCTCCATCAGATGCTGTTTCTGGCGAAAAACGTTCCAAAAGGTTGGCGAAAATGATGCAAGTCTTACGAGTACCAACTACTTATGTCTTGGAGGTGGGCGAAAATGACGCGGTTTTAATAAGTACACACAACATATGCCTTGCAGGTTGGAGAAAATGAGGCGGTTCTTATGAGTACCAACAACTTATGTCTTGGAATTGGGACAAAATGATACGGTTCTAACGAGTACCCATAGCTTATGCCTTCGAGGTGGACGAAAATATGATGGTTCTAATGAGTACCCCCAACTTATATCTTGGAGGTGGGTGAGAATGAAGCAGTACTAACCAGTACCCACAGCGTATGTCTTGGTGGTGGGCGAAAATGACGCGGTTCTAATGAGTACCAACAATTTATGTCTTGGAAGTGGGCGAAACTTAGGCGGTTCTAATGAGTACCAACAACTTATTTTTTGGAGGTGGGCGAAAATGAGGGATTCTATTGAGTACCCACAACTTATGTCTTGGAGGTGGACGACAATTAGGCGGTTCTAATGAGTACCAACAACTTATATCATGGAGGTAGGCGTAAATGAGGCAGTTCTAATGAGTACCCACTTGTTTTGGAGGTGGGCGAAAATGAGGGGTTCTAATAAGTACCCACGTGTTATGTCTAGGAGATTGTCTAGAATTAGGCAGTTCTAATGCGTACCCACAACTCCGATCTTGGAGGTGGTAAAAATGAGGCAGTACAATGAATACCCACAACTCATATCTTGGAGTTGGGCAAAACTGAGGCGGTTCTAATGAGTAGCCACAACTCATGTCTTGGAGGTTGGCGAAATGAGGCGGTCCTAATGAGTACCCAAAACTCATGTCTTGGAGTTGGGCAAAACTGAGGCGGTTCTAATGAGTAGCCAAAACTCATGTCTTGGAGTTGGGCAAAACTGAGGCGGTTCTAATGAGTACCCAAAACTCATCTCTTGGAGTTGGGCAAAACTGAGGCGGTTCTAATAAGTAGCCACATCTCATGTCTTGGAGGTTGGCGAAATGAGGTGGTTCTAATGATTAGCCACAACTCATCTCTTGGAGTTGGGCAAAACTGAGGCAGTTCTAATGAGTAGCCACAACTCATGTCTTGGAGTTGGGCAAAACTGAGGCGGTTCTAATGAGTACACAAAACTAATGTATTGGGGCAGAAATAAGAACAAACAGGGTATACCACTGTAAACACCAGATATTAACAGTCTGGTCATTTCATAGCCCAGTAAATGTGGTATACTGAACATTACAAAAACACGCCTATTCAAATATATTTAAAATTGTATCACCAAAAAATGAAAACCTCTGCTTTTCTTCGTATACCTGCTCAAAATATAGATTGTGGTACGAGGCGGTTATAGAGAGTACCTGCATTATTGTTTTTAGCAGACTTTAGAAAGTATTTATACCCCTGTAAACCCTAGGTTTACCACATCAAAATTGGGTGTAAGGGGGTAAAAAATTAAAAAGGTAGGTGTGCTTTCTTGATTGATTTGTATTTTCAAGGTCAAGGAAACCTAGTGGAAAATGCTTTAAACAAAGTGTGGTCAAGCGGGGAAACTAGTTTGCAGATTTGTGGAAGGTATAGTGCACTTAATTCATATTTCAACACTCTTCAGATATATACAATAGTTACCGTGGAGCAGTCTGATCAGTGTCCACACTATTTGCTTGTTTACAAAAATGTTTAGACAATTCCAAGAATGTTCAGCAGATGACATAAGTAAACAATTCTAGGCAAGTAAAGAGTTAACACTTATATGCCTATAGCGAACCTTTCCCGAGACATTGAAAAAACAGTGAAGAGCCTGATCAGATGCCACAGAAGGCCGGGTCTGGTCTGAGTCTGCATTGTTTGCTTAAAGAACATTCATTTTTGTAAAATTTGCTACAAAAATTGCTACAAACAAAAAAAAATTCAGATACCCATATAATTAGAAATGGACCACTCCAAACATACTAAACGGAACCCGATTCGATTGTCATATGCGCAAGACTTTTCCTAGGTAAGCTTAGAACTTTTAACTGGTTTGCAAGTACTCGTGTGCGGCCGGTTTCAGCTCTGCGTGGAAGCATCATGCAGCACAATCTATTTCTTCAAGCCTCGATAGGAGTAATAACACGTGGGTACAAACGCGTAACGTTATAACGCCGTCACTGACAACCCTTTTGTTTTCTTTTGAACTTCTTCTGCGGTATTTTGGTTTATTTATCACCTTACTCTATTATACTTCTCTTTAGCAGACATGTATCAGTAAAACCTAGATTCTGGTTTTCAGTGTTTTATTTATCTAAAAATATGTTTTGGGAACTATTTTAGATTAGTCTAACAAGTACCCACATCATATACTGCTGACAAGAAATAAGAACAATTATGCCTTCGATATCTTGGATTGACTGAACTGTATCGCTGTCATTTAAGAGATAACGTCATGTTATAGATCATTGAACACGTGTAATTTGTTTGTTTGATTTGAAAAAGAAATTGAAAAAGTGCAGAATATAGATGCTAGATTTGTAACAAGCAATTACTGCTTTAGAACTAGGAGCTTGACTGGAATACTAGGAAAATTAAGATGGGAATCTCTCAAGAAAAGGAGAAAAGACAGTAGGCTAATACTTTTATACAAAGGTCTAGAGGGTGCTGCCAGCATCCCAACTGATGACCTTGTTCCACCAGCTAGGCACTGTAGAAATCATCAGTCATTGGCGTTTCAGACCCTTGCTGCAAGAACTGACATTTATAAAGAATCATTCTTCCCCCGAACCATTAGAGATTGGAATGTCCTTCCCGATTCAATTATTTCAACGACTGATGGTCTTGAGGATTGTGTAGCTAAGATTACCTCTTTGGTGAGAGCTTGGGACTGACTTCCCATCACAGGTCCTGGTGTATGAATGTCATTTGACGTGTCACCAGAACAATTCTGATTCTGATTTGAGGTTTAACGTCCCCGTCAACACTGTACAGGTCACATTGGAGATGCTGCTACTAATTTTTGGGACTTTTACCCGACACCGAGATGAAATGACATCTCAAGCCCTGCCACCCAATGAAACCAATTGGGTTCATATGTATCTCTTAAATGTTCTAAGCTTACCCAGGAAAAGTCTTGCGAGTCGGACACTCGCAAGACTTTTCCTGGGTAAGCTTAGAACATTTAACTGGTTTGCAAGTACTCGTGTGCGGCCGGTTTCAGCTCTGCGTGGAAGCATCATGCAGCACAATCTATTTCTTCAAGCCTCGATAGGAGTAATAATACGTGGGTACAAACGAGTAACGTTATAACGCCGTCACTGACAACCCTTTTGTTTTCTTTTGAACTCCTTCGGCGGTATACATGTAATCCGATTTAGAAACGTTATGACAAACAGAAGCTTACATTTGTGGTCATTTAACATGAAATTAATTAAACTCGACAAATGTTCGTTTCATAAATTTCATATGAAATGACCACTCGTGTAAGATCCTCTTTTCATTTCTTAGTTTGTTTGAATTGAGGTTTATCGACCCCGTTAATACTATTTAGGCCATTTTGGAGACGTTGCTTGCAAGTTTTGGGTCTTTTACCCGATACTGAGATGAAATGACTTCTCAAGCCTTGCTGCCCAATGAAACCGAAATGTTGATATGCATTGGGCGATGTGACTCGCGTCACTCTTTTTATTTGTAGGCAGATGGGCACATCACTACAGAGTCGAGTCATCACAAACTGAAAGGGGAAGACTGTATTTTGTCATAATAGCGCCTTATGATGTTGATTTCCATGGGGCAGCATGAAGGGTATAAATGGTAGTATGGATACATATGGCCGACAGGACGACAGGTTGCTGACTGATTGTTGTACAGTGGGATAAGAATAGGGATAAGAATACCTTGTACTGTAAAATTCTAAAGCTTCTGACACCTTCAGGACTGTTAACAAGTTTGTGTCTCAATCCAGCAAGGTATCCAAAAAGTGGAGACGGAATGGCAAACGGTGTAGACCCTGAGCAGTCTGATCTGGGTCTGTATTGCTTGCTTAGGCCTGTCTGTCCCATTACTTAGGTTCTTTACGGTAAGTCTCTTTCATAAACCTGATGGGACTGTTATCATGTAAAAACGTGACCAAATACACCCAGGAGGCACTTGGCGTAATTGTGACGTCACATCAACGTCGGTGCAGCGTCATAACGTACATGCAACGTCACATATACGTCGGTGCAACGTCACGACATTGCACCGACGTTGATTTGACGTTGCCTCAGCGACGTGTGCCTGCTGGGACAATGACACATGGTTACTAACAGTTAGGTAATGTTCCGTGCCTTATACTGCTGTTTTTCTTTTATCATTTGGTTGTTTTTTCTCTCGCTTTATATGGTTAGAAAAATTTGTTTTTGTACTGTCGCTACCTTCGTGTTGTTGAGGATTTCATGTGTATTTGTTGTTTTGTTTATTCTTTAGTACTTTTAATTGTATTTGTAATTTTCATTGGTTTGCTTAACGGGCTTAGCCGGTGCTAGAGGGCGTGGCCGGTGTTGCACATTTCAATACTGGTCATGAACAGACTCAATAAAACCGAGTCTGTTATTTTAGTTTATTTGGTGTATTCTCTGCTTCCAAAGGATCTAACTATTCATAACGTATTCTTATTTTGATGCGTACATGTATATGAAGTGGTGAATGGTTCGATTTTTTTGCAGTGGCACAGTCCAGTCAGATGGGGTCGGATAGAGCCCTCTACTGGTACCATGTAACCCAGTACTATCTGTGTCATGGCTGTGTTTTGTGGTTGGTCCGTTGGTTGGTTGATCGTTTCGTTAATCGTCTTTTCATTTGGTTATTTGGTTGGTTGGTTGGTCATTTGGTTTGTCGGTCGTGGTTTTTCGGTTGTTTCGTTAGTTAGTTTTGTTATTCGGTTTGTTGGTTGGTCGGTCGTGGCTGTTCGGTTGTTTGGTTGTTTAGTTATACGGTTGGTTGGTTGGGTGGTTGTTGGTTATTCGAGTTGGGCTAGTTTTTTGGTTACTCGCTTGGTTCCTGGGTTATTACATTGTTTGGTTGGTCTTTTGGTTTGATGGTTGTTTTGATTATTCGGTTGGTGGTTGGTTTGTGGCTAGGTTACTCCGTTGGTAGGTTGTTCGGTTGGTTAATAGGTTAGTTGGTCTTTCGGTTGGCCGTTTGGTTGTTCGTTCAGTTGTTCGTTCAGTTGGTCGTTTTGGTTATTCGGTTGGTTTATAGATGGTTGGTTATTCGGTAGGTTGTTTGGCCGTTCGGTTATTTAGTTTTTTTGGTTGGTCTGTTTGGTCGTTTGGTTGGCTTGTTGGTTTGTTGGTAGTTTGGTTTGTAAGTCGTTTGGTAATTCGGTTGTTTGTTTGGTCATTTGGTAATTTGGTTAGTTGTTGGTCGGTTGGTTTGGCGGTCATTGGGTAATACGCTTGGTTGGTTGGTTATTTGGTAGGCTGGTTATTCAGTTGGTTGGTTGGTCGTTTGATTATTCGGTGTATCTTAAGGATTTGGTTGCCACGTTTTGTTATATTTTAAATTTTGCAAGTCTCGCTACTTTGGACATCTCCTTCCTGATGCCCGGTACTTCCGTGGAGCGTGGGTCATGTTTGCTGATGTTGGCTCGGTGGGGGACGCCTATAAGTCCGCAGGTTGGCGTCTCTTGCCTGATGCCTCCAGTCGACATGTCTCATGAGCTACGTCGGTCGGTGTGTGCTCGGAGGGGGATGTGCTGTGTTTGCCGGGTCTTGCCAATCATCCGTTTCGGTTTCATAACTTTGGGGTTGAGACACACTGATGAAGATAAAATATCAGAAAGGCCTCTGTGTCACTAAACTTGGTATAGTTACGCATTAAATGGTATGTTCTTCGGTTGGTTTGTCGTTTGGCTAGCCTGTTGGTTAATCGGTTGTTTGGTTATATGGCCAATTAGGTTAACGGGCCTCCGAGGCCTAGTGGTTAAGAGCGCTGACTCTTGATCATTAGGTCTCTCACCGCTTTGATTCGAGCCTCGCTCGGGTCATATGTGAGACGCTAAGTTCTGCAACAGACGGTCAGGTGGTTTTTCTCCGGGTACTCCGGTTTTCACCCATCTCTGATTAACGATCGGCTCGATATGAGTGAAATAATCTTGAAAGGGCCGTAAAACCAAAAAAAAAAAAATATGGTCGTTAGGTTAATTGGTTACTTTTTTGTCGCATATTTTTTTTTTTGTTGTTTTCTCGTAGTTGTCGCTCTGTTTTGTCTTATTATTGTTATGCCATTTTGCTTTGCTTGTATGATGATAATTTCTTCTTTGCTTTGCAGCTTGTGTGGTGTGTTGGGGTGTGGTATGTGGAGTGCCGTGTCATTTTGTCGTGTCATCGCGTGTCGCGCTATTTATTTATTTATTTATTTAACTGATCAGTTATTTGCTTTTCAGCTTGCTAATTTTGCTTTGCTTTTCAGCCTCTATTTTGTTTTGCGGTTTGTTTTCCTTTGTAGCTTTGCTTTGTATGTGTTAATTTGTTGTTTGCTTTGCAGCATGTGTGGTGCCGCGTCGTTTTGTCGTGTCATCGCGTGTCGCGCTATTTATCTATTTAATCAGTTATTTGCTTTTCAGCTTGCTAATTTTGCTTTGCTTTTCAGCCTCTATTTTGTTTTGCTTTGTTGTAAATTTGTACTCTTCCTTTGTAGCTTTGCTTTGTATGTTGTTAATTTGTTCTTTGCTTTGCAGCATGTGCGGTGTGGTGGGGTCGGGTGTGCGGTGTGCCACGTCTTTTTATCATGTCATCCCGTGACGCGCTATTTATTTATTTATTGCTAATTTTGCTTTGCTTTTCAGCCTCTATCTTGTTTTGCGACGTTGTTAATTTGTATTTTTCCTTTGTAGCTTGTTTCTTTTTTTATTTTTTTTTTCTATAGACTGGTTGTCTGCTTACAGGCTGGCTTTTTGTATGCGACTTCCCAAGTAGCAGTTTCGCCGAAGCCTGCAGTAAGGTTTTGTAATAGGTTATGCAGCCGGTAGGGTACCCGAATGGATTCCCTGCCTGTCACCTCTGCGTCATAGCACAAGTCAGGGTTTCGCTTTGCCGTACGACATTATCTTACGTCAAGGTCTGAGGTTAGAGCCGTGAATCGGAACAACATCAAGGAACTAGACTGATAAGCATACCACCAGTCTTTGGCTACCAGTGTCTGTGAAGCGTTAGGCTACACAGGCACGTGTAGCCGCTATTGCCATAGCTCTTGTAGCTTTAGCATCCGTTGTCTGGGGGACTACGAAAGCAGGGTCCTCGTCCCAGTCCCTGGGTGCAGTTGTTTTTGGTGCACTTAACATAAATCTATATTGTCAAGAAACCACCGACTTGTAAGTAAAGGCATCGAAAACAGCTGCAGCGAATGCTTTCAAATTTACCCACCCTTAGTTTCAGGGGTGTACTGTTTTCACGTTGTTCATCTGCCCGTTTGCCAATAACGCTGATGCTTGCCTTCAAAATTTGATTACTTGTATGAATCTTATCATATTTCGCATAAATGCTGTACTTATTCTGCTGCCATAGAAAACCTAAAGGCCACCGCATTAACACTGTTATAATTCACTTTTGTAATTCTTTTTTCCTGTATATATTGAGATATACATGTATGCATCTTATTCTTATCGTATTTTACATAAACGTGGATAGTTACGAGAAGTGGCTGCTACAGGAAAAGCATTACTGTTATAGATATTTCCTTGTGTAATTCTTTAACAAGTTTTTTTTCCAATCTGCCTTGCTTAATGATAAAAGGAATCCTCATATTTTGAATACGCGTTGGCATTCATAAAATACTGCTGCCACAGAAAAAGAACGGTAAAGGGGATAATACTGTTATTGTTATTCCCCTTTGTAGTTCTGAACTTTTGTTTTTCCCGACTATGTGTTAAAACTGTCATGATTGTAGGAATTTTATCACATTTTACACACCAGTTGATATGTGCTGGAAAAAAAATAAGGTACCATTGATCAGTACTCTCCTTTAGCTCTTTTAATTGTTTTTCTTGCATATCTTAAGTAATAATATTATAAATATTATCATGGATGTTGATATACATAAGATGTTACAGCTACTGAAAATGGTCAATGGATCAATTAGTGGATAACTGTATTGAAAATTGTCATTTGGGGAGGAAATTGGAAGTTTTACGGTCGGAAATTTCGTTTTACGGCGACGCGTTAGCGGAGCCGTAAAACATAAGTTGCTATCGTAAAATCGACGACTTACCTCCCCAAATGACACATTTCAATACAGTTATCCCCATTTTAATGCAACCATTTGGTTGTTTTGTTAAAATTGTACTATTTGGCACAAAGCGACAAACGCTGTGAGCAGCATAAAACCAAATGCCAGCCAATGAAACGCGATGTTACGTGAAAACGTCGGGTTTCGGACAGTATCGCAGAATATGCTGTCGCAAATTTTTGACGTTATTCTATCAGACGTTTCGTTACATACGGCGGTGCATTAGAATGCTGATTTAGGTATTCTCCTTTGTAATTCATTAGTGATCATAACACTTTTTGTGGACTAGTAACTTGCGGGTGGCATCTTATAAGCAGTACTTTTGTGGACTAGTAACTTGCGGGTGGCATCTAATAAGCAGTGCTTTTGTGGATTAGTAACTTGCGGGTGGCATCTAATAAACAGTCCTTTTGTTGACTAGTAACTTGCGGGTGGCATCTAATAAGCAGCTCAATCATTTTAGCTCCCCTGCGAAGTTGGGCTATTGTGATCACAGCTTGTCCGCCGTCAGTCAGTCCGTCTGCTAAACAATTTCTTTCAAATGACACATCCCCTGAACCACGAAATAAAATAATTTCACAGAAATAGTCTTTGGGTGACCCTCTACATCTCCTCCACTGAACAAAATGGCCGGCAGAACTAAAATAGAAAAAAAAAACACTTGAAATGATATATCTTCCTGGGCTAATAGTCCGATTTGAAATAAAAAGGCAAAGAAGAAAAAATCAGAACTAATTCTCAGGTGACGCTCAGCCAAATTTTCAGAAAGGGTTCCACTGGATAATATAAACACCAGACCTAAAAATAATAACCAGTAAAATAAGTTCACAAATGTGCCTTTGGTAACCTACTACATTCATTTCTTAAATGGCTCCACCATGCTGAACAATGGCTACCAGAGCTTTACGTAGGAAAAGCTTTGACCCTTTGATTTCTAGGATTTTTTCAGCAGACGACGTAAAAAGGTCATATCATCACGAAAACATGCCTACATTATTTTGACCCCCTAAAACCCCACTTTTATATAACAAAACTGGGGGTTGCAGGGGTATACCTTTTTTCTTAATTTCTGCTCAAAAACACAGATTGTGGGTACTCGTTTGTGCGAGTACCTACAATCTCCCTTTAGAGCAGAAATATGATAACTCTCAAGTTTTATATACCTGAAAATTTTCAAATTTTGTCGGTGAACTTTTCGCTATATTTGAATAGGCATTTTTTCGTAATTTGTCCAAGTCATGAAATAATTTACAGTAAAATTCCTGTATTAAGACCACCTTTGGGTTTATTCAAAAGTGTTCTTCAACTAGGGCACACTATTTGTACAAAACAAAAAGAAACTGTTTGTTTGTATTTGAGCTCAACGCCCGGTCAAGAGTTTTTAGGTCATTTTTGAGCTGGTCGGTTTACCTATCCACACTTCTTGGGCAGGTTTAAACGTAAGCAGTTAACCACTACAGTGCACATTCTTTCGCTAGAAACTGACAACTGCCCTTCTTGAATCAGCCGGCGAGAATGATCGTAGAAAGGTTTCATTATCAATCTCCACGAAAGAATTCTGGCGTTCCCGACAGGAATCGAACGCGCGTCCTCCTGATCACAAGTTAGACGCGCATCTGACCGAGGTCGGCGTATGTAGTTGGTACGTGACGTTTTTGGTGTTAGATTTGAGGTTTAACACCCCGTTTATACGATATAGGTCATTTTGAAGTCGTTTCAGTTTTGTTGGATTTGTACCCAATGTTGACATGAAATGACATTTCAAGCCCTGCGACCCAATGATACCAGTAGGGTTTATATGCAAGGATGTCGGACTCCCATCACTTTGCCTTCTCCAAGTTATTAATCAGTGCTCATGTTCGGTTTCAGCTCTTGCTGCTGAATCTATTTCTCCAAGCACAGATAGAAGGGGTTCCCCAAATGCATGTAAAATGTTTTAGTGTGCTTTGATTATTTGCAAATTGATAATTTTGGGGAATGGGGACAACTTCAGATGAGGCTACTCCTGCAAATGTATTTTTGTTTCCCATGTCAATGTGGGTCAACTCTAATAGTAAAAGAATTTGCCCATGATCATCAAATTCTTTTCCTTTTAGAGTAGATCCCTTTTTCAGTAGAATAGGACTAATTGAAAAGTTCCGAAAGTTGTCTCCCTTTGTACAATGGAGGAAACATCTGTCAGGTGTTCCATTCCCCTTAAATAGACAGCTGTATCACGTTAACATTATAATAATTGTACTTTTTCCAAATACAAAAATAAATATACATTTATAACATTCGTTTTCTTTCTTTCTCGACTGTGTTAGGCCACATGACGATTGTGAGACGCCATGTTCCGCAACAAAAGGTCATGTGTTTTTGCTCCGGAATCACTGGTTTCCTCCCACCTGATTAAGGATGGACTTGAATTAATTGGAATTATCCTAAAAGGGCCTTATAACCGAAACCAAGAAATCCCCATTCTTTCTGACAGATGTTCTTGCACCTTGAACAAACCAAGACGAAACTCCTGTGTTCTGCAATGGAAGATCAGGTAACTCAGACCCCCCACACACGCACACACCTCAGATTAACGAACGCCTCGATATAAGTGAAAATATCTTGAATGGGTCGAAACCTGGCCTCACCACGCCTACCCCAACACAAAAATTCTCCATTAGTTGGCTTTAATTTTTGGCCGTTTACCAGGCTTATTCACCTCTTACCGGGCTTGAAAGCACAACTTGTAGCCTAGGCTTCTCACCTGTTATCCGAGCTATCACGATAAGTCCGTGCAATGAACATCCTTGTAAATCCCACTTTATAAAGAGAACAGTGAGATATACAGGGGTTTACAATATATCTCTTATTCTTGCTCAACACACATAGAGTGTGGGTACCCGTTAGAACTCCTCAATGAGGCGGTTCTAACGAGCACCCACAATCAACGTTTGGCGCAAAAGTAAGGAAAACGCCAAGAACATCCCTATGAAAAATGTTTTTCCTTTAAATATGAACAACAACACCATTTTAACAAGTGTTGTCATTATGTTGGTGCCCTTCAGAGTCTCGTAACTTAGCTAAAAATAACATATAATATTACATGAATTTAACGAAACATTTCCCGGTACGATAATATCTAGATGTGGTAAAATTGCTTTCGTGCATTTTAAGTGAGAATTTGCGATTTTTGTTCATTTCTTACTTACATGGATAGTGGGTGCCCGTTACGATCGCCTCAATGAGATAGTTGTTCTATTGAGAACGTTCTGAGAAAAAAAAGAAATTGTTTATCCAAGCTCCATACAAAGTAGTTTTTTTTTACAGTCGTGTTAAGTACAAGGAATCGTAAACCCTATGTTTATCTGGAATGAGCCATCCTACATGTACGTAGATGGCCGCTTTCATCACGTGAAAAAGTCCGTGAAACGAGCCCCCCCCCCCCCCACCCCCCCCCCCCCCCCACCAAAAAAAAAAAAAAAAAAAAAAAAACAGGCCCATGGGCCACTACGCTCACCAGAGGTCATGTGGTTTATACCGTATACAGGCAATGTACCCATCTTGGTCATGTGAAGGTTTCATTGTCTCACCCCAATGGAGGCTCTTTTACTGGAGAAGATAAAATACTGAATCTGAGCCATCAGTAATGACCTTGACCTTTGGAATTGATAAACTTCCATTCAGCTAACTGCAAATATCATTTTTGATGTCACATCCTGCCATGTTTCAATACAAATGTCCAAGTGACCAAATTTGACCTTGACCAAAACAGGTCAAAATCAACCAAAGGTCATCATTTGAACAAACTTGGTAGGACCAGAGTCCCTGATGCTGCATACCAAGTTTAAAGATCATCGGCCATTCGGTTCTTGAGAAGATTTTTAAAAGTTGTTAATATATATGGGCATGGCGGCCTATATTAATCATGTGACCCAGTCCTCAAGAACAAACTTTAGTTCCCTCATTCAATAGAAGCTCCACATGTAATTTGGTTTCAATTGGCCAAGTAGTTTCAGTGAAGAAGATACTGAATCTGAGCCATCCTGGACAAAGGTCTGTAAATGACCTTCACCTTTGGAACTGATAAACTTCCATTCAGCTGATTGTAAATACCATTCCTGATGCCACTAGCTAATATACAATCAGACAAATCCACTGTTTTGCCATTTTTTGCATACAAATGTCCAAGTGACCAAATTTGATCTTGACGTAAAACAGGTCAAGGTCAACCAAAGGTCATCATTTGAACAAACTTGGTAGGGCCAGAGTCCCTGATGCTGCATACCAAGTTTCAAGATCATCGACCTTTCGGTTCTTGAGAAGATGTTTAAAGGTTTTTACCATATATGGGCATAGCGGCCATATTGGTCATGTGACCCAGTCCTCACGAACAAACTTTCGTTCCCTCATTCCACATGTGGAGCACATGTAATTTGGTTTCAATTGGCCAAGTAGTTTAAATGAAGAAGATAAAAGTACTGAATCTGAGCCGTCCTGGACAAAGGTCAGTAAATGACGTTGACCTTTGGAACTGATAAACTTACATTCAGCTGGTTGCAAATACCTCTTCTGATGCCACTAGCTAACATACAATCAGAAAATCAACTGTTTTGCCGTTTTTCCATTCAAATGTCTAAGTGACCAAATATGACCTTGACATAAAACAGGTCAAGGTCAACCAAAGGACATCATTTGAACAAACTTGGTAGGGTCCGAGTCCCCGATGCTGCATACCAAGTTTCAAGATTATCGGCTATTCGGTTCTTGAGAAGATTTTTGAAGGTTTATACCATATATTGACAAGGCGGCCATATTGGTCATGAGACCCAGTCCTCCCGAACAAACTTTCGTTCCCCCTTCCCATAGAGGCTCCACTTGTAATTTGGTTTCAATTGGCCAAGTAGTTTCAGAGGAAATGTTGTTTGAAAATGTTGACGATGCAGACGACGCGGACGACAACGACGACGGACGACGGACCAATGCGTATACTATAAGCTCCTCCGGAGCTTCCGGCTCTGGTGAGTTTAAGAACTTTATAGTTTTCGGCGGTATACATTAACTTTTCTTATTTCTGATCGAAGACATCGTTGAGGCGGTTCTAACGAGCACCCACAACCTATATTTGCAGTATAAATAATAAGAAAAAATATCGAAAAGTCGTCATTTTTGGAGATGTGAAAAATGCACAATGTCGCACTGGTGTGTGGCGTAATATATGCTCCTGCCATTAGAAAGAATAATGGAATGACATATACAGCGTTACCCTGTCTGTCCGTCCGTCTCTTTTCGGGTCCAAAATTAAGTTTTTGACTCGCCTGCAGCAAGATCAGCTTTTTTCACATCACGAAAACACGCCTATATAATTCTGACCCCCTCGAATCCCACTTTTATATAGTAAAAATGGGATTTACAGAGCTAAACCTTATTTTTTCAGCTCACCTGTCACGTAGGTTTTGTGATCACATTTTGTCCGTCGTGCGTGCGTGTGTCCGTCCGTCTGTGCGTTCGAGCCTCCATTAACAATTTCAAATATGTATATCTCTTATACCCCATGGCCAATCGTGGTCAAATTTCACGAGAAGCATCATCGGGTAGGGAGAAAGGCTGCATTAGGTTTTTGGGCTGATCAGATTGGAATTCTGGTTTCAATGGCAACATAAACTTACAATGGGAGAAAAATTAAAAAAAAAAATCTTCTCTGAAACCACAGGGCCCAGAGCTTAGACAATGCCAAGTGGTCACCTACATAAATCCTGCCAATCATGCCCCGTGGGCCCAAATTGGCCACACTCCAGGGCCCCCTTAGCTCCCATAGACTTATAATGGGAAAACAGCTTCAAAAATCTTCTCTGAAACCGCAGCCCCAGACCTGAGATATTTAGCACGTAACAACGGCAAATGGTCACTTACATAGGAGGAGGGGGGGGGGGCTTAAATCGATTTGACGTGGCCACAATCCTCGCCCTTATTTCCGTCGCGATTGAGACAAATAATTTGTTCAGTCTCATAATGGATAAAAGCTTCAAAAAGGTTCTTCTCTGTAACCACAGGGCCCAGAGCTTAGATATTTAGCATGCAGCAACGGCAAGTGGTCACCTACATAAATCCTGCCAATTACGCCCCTGGGGTCCAAATGGGCCACGCCCCGGGGTCCCTTAGCTCCCATAGACTCATAATGGAAAAAGCTTCAAAAATCTTCTTCTCTGAAACTGTGAAGCGCAGGGCTTAGATATTTAGTATCAACCAACATAAATAGTCACCTACATAAATCCTGCTAACCCTGCCCCTGGGGTCCAGATTGGCCACACCCCGGGCTCACTTATGATTTTTCTGGCACACAGGTGAGCAATACAGGGCCATTTGGCCCTTTTGTTTTTATTTCTGCTCGAAAATGTAGATTATGGGTGCTCGTTAGAAGGCGGTTCTAACGAGTACCCACAATCTATATTTTGTGCAGAAGTAAGAAAAAAATCAGCATTTTTCAGCTATAAATTCTCATTTTTCGGCGATAAAGATTACAATGTATTGGTATAGGCATGTTTTCGGAATGTGTGTCGTCCTTCCGTCTTGCTCCTTCGAAAAAACGCTTGTCCTAATATATTGTAAATTTTAACACCGATATAGATAAAAAATCATAAAAAAATTCTTATATTTCTCAGATTTCTGCTCGAAACAGAATGTGGATACTCCCTAGTTATAACGATGACCAACACAGTCTGTTACGAGTAGAAATAAGAATAATAAAGAATGCCCATGTATTGATTTATTGATATCCATAAATCGAATTATGGATATCCATTATTCGGCTGATTTATGGATATCCATATATCAAATTATGGATATCCATAAATCGAATTATGGATACCATAAATCGATTTATGGATATCATTAATTGAGATCGAAATATGGATATCCATAAATCGAATTATAAATATCCTTAATTCGAATTATGGATATCCATTATTCGGCTTATTTATGGATATCGATAAATCGAATTATGGCTATCCATAATGCTCCTCTGCAAATAAGCTTAATGAATAATGACTGCTCCCTTTGCAAAGAAAAAAAATCTCGACACTATCCGATTAAGGTAGCAGAACAGTTTCCAGCCTGTGCACATGGGGACATTTCTTCACAAGTAAGGGTAGGGATCAAATCCAGTGTGTAAATAATGTTTGGCAATGATGAAAGCAATATCTTGAATTCAGTATATTTTTTGTGTCAGTGTGGAGAAATATGAATTAATTCATGGTCACATGACCTGGATGTCAAGGAATGTACCTGAAATACTAAACTACTGCTTTTGGATATTTATCGCTACAGTTCCTGTTTAAAATAGTGTCCTGACTACTAAAAAAGGTAAACGGCTGGCAGGGGTCAATTTCTAGCCCCCTTTAATTTTTGGTTGGTGTACAATAGAAAAAGCTAAAAAGCAGCAGAAGTAGGCGGGGTAGGGTTTGTTTACATAGCCACTTCATTGGCTGTACAGTGTACAAGCTATAGAAACCAGCTTCAAATTGTTCTGTGGCAAGTCACAATGCAGAGATATCACAAGAGAGAAAGGTTGCAAAGTGTACTATTTGTTACGGCTCAAAAAAAATTCCTCCGCTGCGCGTCCGAGTCTCGCCGACAGCTTTACTAGTGGTTTGCCTCCATTAAGCAATATGTCAAATTTCAAAGTGCCATTTAGGACCATCTTTTTTCATCTACTCCTTTACCGGAATCAATATTTAGACAAAAACATCATTGTCTCTGAAGAAAGTGGGTCATAAAACTGAAATTGGTATGAAAGCCTACGGGTATGGTCTGAGGCAAGGGAAACAATCCAAAATCAGTATTTTCGTCTAGATGTTTATTATTCATTTTGGTGCTCTCAAAGCTTATTTAATTTTAAAGGTGATTAAACCCATTTTTGACGATAGATTTTAATTTTAATGTCTCATTTTCAGCTTGAAAAGCCATAATATTGAAATGCTGGTAAACGGTTGCAAAGCACTGTGTCCCAAGCTGTCAGCGAGACTTTGATGCGCAGCGGACATGGTTTTTTGAGCCGAAACAAATAGTTACAGGTAAACAACTGTTGTTAAACAGGAAATCCCAAACCAAGACACTGGCAAATAGTGCATGCTCACATCAGTCGGCCTAAATTGGTGCGTATGATGAGGGCCTTCACTGTTTGCAAGAAAGAGAGTCATTTTTAGCTCACCAGAGCCGAAGGCTCCGGGGGAGCTTATAGGATAGGCAGTTGTCCGTCGTCGTCGTCGTCGTCGTCGTATGTCGTATGTCTGGCGTCAACACTTTTAAACATCTCCTCTGAAGCCACTGGGCCAATTGGGCCCAAATTTTATCTGTAGCATCCTTGGGCTGGGGGATTGAAAGTTTGTGTTTTTTATGAAAATCGGCTCATTAGTTTGGTTGCTATGGCAATTTAGAGTTTCCATAGACTTATAATGGGGAAAATTGAAAAATGGCATTTACTGCCAAGTCATTGCAGATATTTTGACAAAACTTTTATAGAAATGTTTCTTGAGTAAACTTCTGTCAACCATATGCTTTTATGCCAACCTGAGGGTCCCCCAAGTTGTGCCGGGGCCATGCCCCACCCCCTCCACTTCATAAAAGGCCATATATCACAGAAACCATTCAGATCCCGACCCCTAAACCATATATATTCTTGTTCCTATTGATAAGACGTATTCATTGACACCAGCCTGTGGGTCCTCAGGATGCGCTGAGGCCATGCCCCACCCCCTCCACTTAATAAAAGGCCCAATATCTTGGAAATCATTCAGATCCCCACCCCTAAACCATACATATTCTTGTTCCTTATGATAAGACACATTCAGTGACATCAACCTGGGAGTCCGCGGGATGCGCCGGGGCCATGTCCAACCCCCTCCATTTCATAAAAGGCCCAATATCTTGGATTCCTTACAGATCCCCACCCCTAAACCATATATATTCTTGATCCTTATGATAAGACACATTCATTGACACCAACCTGGGAGTCCTCAGGGATGCGCCGGGGCCTTGCATATATCTTAGAAAGTGTTCAGATCCTCACCCCTAAACCATATATATTCTTGTTCATTATGATAAGACACATTCAGTGACACCAACCTGGGGGTCCCCAGGGATGTGCTGGGGCCATGCCCAACCCCCTCCATTTCATAATCTCACAATATCTCGGAAACCCTACAAATGGCTACCCCTAAACCATATATATTCTTGTTCCTTATGATAAGACACATTCATTGACACCAACCTGGGGTCTCCCGGGGCCTTGTCCTACCCCTTCCACTTCACAAAAGGCCTTATGTCTCAGAAACTGTTCTTAGCCCCACCCTAAATCCATATATATTCATCTTCCTTATGATAAGACGCATTCAGTGACACCAGCTTGGAAGTCCCCAGGGCATGCCCAGGCCATGCCCCATCGCTTTACTTCATTAGAAGCCATATATCTCAGAAATTGTTCAGATCCCCACCCATAGACCATATACTTGTTCCTTATGATAAGACTCGTTCAATCACACCAACCTGTGGGTCACTTTGTGCTGAGGCAATGTGCCCCGCCCTTCCACTTTATAAAAGGCTTCATATTTCAGAAACCATTCAAATCCCCACCCCATAATCATATATGTTCTTGTTCCTTATTATTTGCACACCTGTAGAGGCGTCCGCAGGGGCCATTCATATCCTTTCCACTTCATAAAAGGGCCTCAAATCTCAGAAACCGTTCAGATTCCCACCCCTAAACCATATATATGATAAGACACATTTAGGGACAACAATCTTGGGCTTTCCTGGGATCAACAGGGCATGCCCAAACCCCTCCACCACTTAAGAGGCCTTATAGATCCCCACTGCTAAACCATATATATTCTTGTTCCTTATGATAAGACACATTTAGTGATACCAACCAGGGCTCCATTGGGTCCATGCCCCACCCCCTCTACTTCATAAAAGGCCTAATGTTTCAGATACTGAGTCCACATGGGTGCTCATTTGGACATGGGGGTTTATTTGGTAGATTAAAATGATATCATGTTAAAATACATGGCTGCCACTGGGCAGTGCCCACCTGAGCTCTGGTGAGCATAGAGGCCCATGGGCCTCTTGTTTCATAATAAATTACTATAAACAACTCAACGTGTAAAACAATTGTCTTGTTTTTTTTGTTTTTGTTTGGTTTTCTTGCGCGGGTTGGGGGGGGGTCTACGGCCCTTTCAAGATTATTTCACTGATATCGAGCTGATGGCAAAAACCGGAGTATCCGGAGAAAACACATTGACCTTCAGTTGCAGAACTTGGTGTTACCCGAGACAGGCATCCCACCATAGCTTTGACAGAACTAATGATTAAGAGTCAGCTCTCCTATCCACTAGGCCACAGAGACCCGTAATTGTCTTGTATACTGGTGTATCCACAGCTTCTCTCAGCTGAGACTAACTGCTAGCAGCTGTGTTATGAGCTTATAATGACTATTATTACTGTTTTCCTTTGATTCCACAATTACACTGGACTCATAATAAGATGGAATTACTACCAATTTGACACTTTTGAGATGTCGTATTTGTCTTAAAGGTAGCAGAACACCGTTTCCAGCCTGTGTACATGGGGAATTTTCATAAGTAAGGGTTGGGATCAAATTCGGTGTCTAAATAATGTTTGGCAACTATGAAAGCAATATTTTGAATTCAGTATATTTTTTGTGTGTCGTTGTGGAGAAATAGGAATTAATTCATTGTCACATGACCTGGATATCAAGGGATGTACCTGAAATACGAAACTACTGCTATTGGATATTTATCGCTTCACTTCCTGTTTAAAATAGTGTCCTGACTTCATTTGGATATTGTTAAAAATGTAAACGGCTGGCAGGGGTCAATTTCTAGCCCTCTTTCATGTTTGGTTGGTTTAAATAGAGCTAAAAGCTGACAATTGTCCTTGCAAATGCAATGTGCTGCCAGGGCTCCCTTGAAAAAAGCAGAAAATGGTAAAAAAGCAGCAGAAGTCGGTGGGGCAGGGTATGTTTACATATCCCCTACATTGGCTGTACAGTATACAAGCTATAGAAACCAGCTTCAAATTATTCTGTGGCAAGTCACAATGCAGAGATAACACAAAAGAAAAGGGTTGCAAAGTGTACTTTTTGTTACGGCTCAAAAAACTTCGTCTGCTGGGCATCCGATTCTCGCCGAAAGTTTGGAATAGTGGTTTGCTAAAGTAGGTGTGTAATAAAAGCCGAGATGGAGGTGGAGGTAATGTAGGGTAGGCTTAGTGGTGGTCTATGGTATGGGAGATATATATTTTGTTAGATTTGACGTTTAACGAGTGAGTGAGTGTTTGAGTTTTACGTCCCACCAAAGCTAAGGTCATACGGAGACGGCACCTCGGTTTAAAGACTCATCCGAAAGTCTGGAGAAGCCCGGGATCGATCCTACGACCCCTGGTTTACAAGGCGAGTAGTATAACCACTACACTACGGATGCTTCTATTGATGTTTAACGTCCCCTCTAATACTATTTCGGTCATTTTGGAGACGTTGCTTCCAATTATGTTGGGTATAAAGCCTTCATTGAGATGAAATGACATCTAATTCCCGCCGGCCTCGGTAACTCAGCCGGATGTGCGTCTGACTGGTGATCAGGAGGACGCGGGTTCGATACCTGTCAGGGTCAGCAACATTCTTTCGTAGAGATTGATCATAAAATCTTGTCTACGGTCATTCTCTCCCTTCCGCTGATTCAAGAAGGGCAGTTGTCAATTTCTGGCGAAAGAATGTGCACTGTACTGGTTATTCTCTTAAGTATAAGCCTGTCCAGGAAAAGTGTGGATAGGTAAACTGACCGACTCAAAAATGACCTTATTAGTGCTGACTGGGCCGTTAAACTCAAATACAAACAAACATCTCAATCCCTGTCGCCCACTGAGTAGCACGACTTTGTTTGGACAGGCTTAGACCTTCTAACGGTATACCAGTACTCTCAGCTCATGAACCAAAATCTATTTCTCCAAGCCTCAATGTTTTTTATTTTTTTTTTTTTTATTTTTTTTTTTAATTTGAGGTTTAACGTCCCCGTCAAGACTGTAAAGGTCATTTTGGAGACGTTTCTTCCAATTTTATGGGACTTTTATCCGACACTGAGATGAAAAGAGATCTCAAGCCCTCTCGCTCAATGAAACCAATAGGGTTTATTAGCATGGACGGTCCACCTCGCACTCAAGCCTCAATGGGCGGGGACCAGGAGATATATCGGAATCTGCCTGGTACTCCATAAATCTCAAGTAGGGTATTATATGGATATAGGTTAATACTATATATAACGACCATGTGCATTTTTCTCCAGAAAGCATGCACGGATTGACTGTTTGGATCATTATTATCTTACGTCCCACTTTCTGTGTCCTTTGGTGCGCAGTCCTCATAGAGCTGATTCTAGAGGGACAGGATGCGATGGCCTGAATTTCCAGATCTTACGGCAGGTTCCGATATTTAACTGCACACATGGCAGGCGTTCAGTGTTGGAGATGTTGAAGATTTTTTACATTACACAATCACGTGTCTCAGGGAAAAATCATTAAACCAAAAGCTTTGGCGGTGATTTAAGGATATCAGTATTATATACTATGTAGGTTCTAAGACCAAATTCTGAGACACACTCCATCAAGCAAATAAAGCCTCCAAACACCAAAACTTGAGGTTCTGGGACACGCTCCATTCAGCAAATAAAGCCTCCCAGCACCCCAACATTTTGCCGCAATCGCCCCCACCAACCCCACACCCCTAAAATCGTAGACAATTGGGGTGGAGGTTCAAGGGCACTTTTGGGGGGGGGGGGGGGCAAAAAGACTTGGGGACCGCCAGTTCTAGGACAAATTCGAGGTTTAATAAGGAAGTGACCTATTTAGACAGATAGTTGTTAGATATACTGGTTTTAGCCTCGTTTATTTCAAACCATGCCTAAGGGACACAACACTTGCAAATGGCTGACAGTTAGCTCGATAGAGTTCTCTAGTAAGAGTTGTTTGGGAGAGTATAGTAAAATTTACATCATGCGTCTCTGCAAGGGTTCATGCACGCGGCCATGCAAGGTCTGTGGGGTGGGGGTTACAAACAAACAACAACTTTGTTGGCCTTGTGGGTATGCAAGTGCGTGGGGTCGTGCAACCTGAGCGATGCAGAAGGAATTTAGGCGTCTGGCCGCCATTGATGTTTCTATTTAAAGGATGTAAATATTAAGTGTATACCCATTCAGTAATATGGCTACTGTGGATGAATACATAGAGCAGTTAATGGCAGAAATACCTGAGAAGAATTCGACTCTCCATCATGTGGTTCAAAACATCTTGGATGAGACTATCCCAGATTCTGTCAAAGGGCGCTTGTAAAAGCCCTTACAGCCTGAAAAATATCGACCTACCCCCGCACCGCTTAGAGAAAGGCCATTGAGGAGGAATTTGACCATATCTCACGCAAGAAAGTCCTGAGATCCGTGAAGGAGTATCAGGATGAGATCCTGGACTTGTTTGCATCTGCTGAGCAGAAAAAAGAAAAACTAGTCTTCAGTCAGACCCCGTGGGTCATTGGCGACTTCTTGAGGGGCTGGCAGATGGATGTGCCTGCCAAAAATCCTCATAATGCAGACCCCAGGGCTTTCCTCGAGGCTCTGGTGCCCTTAATCAGTAGCAAGCTCGAGGAAGAGATCGAGGCTCTTGGTGGCTTATAAGTTCCAGTTTGCTCTCAAGGTTCAGCTTCGGAAGGACAACCCAGACGGTAGTGATGAGTATACAACACCCTTGCTGTGCCCAAACCAGGAGGCCCTTCTCCAGGCCAGCGAAATCAAGGGGGCTCAGATAAAATCCTCCCAAAGATCCAAGAAACACTCGAAAAGTCACAGAGAGGGTCTGGATGGGTTGTAGATCAGGTACAGACCCTTTAGCTGGACATTACCAGATACCAGCCTTTCCGGGCGGGTATAACACCCCAGTCCCAGCAGCTGTAAGTTCTAAGAAGGCAGTAATCAACGTGAAGAACAGAGATGACCACTGCCTTCGATGGGCGCTCCAAGCGGCTTAGGCATATCCGCCACCACCACATCACCCAGAGAGACCAAGATAGTATCCTACCAATGGTGGTCTGAACTTTGAAGGGATTAATAACCCACGCCAATCTCTCAGATCTGCATAGTGGAGCGGCAGAACAGCCTAGCCATCAACGTCTTTGGCTGGGACTATGGCATCACCGTCCGCCGCCTAAGCAAGCAGCCAGGACAGATACCAAGGATCAACCTGATGCTGATCGAAATGGCCGGTAAATTCCACTACACCTGGACCAAGGACATTAATCGCCTCTTATTTGACCAGAGCAAGCACCCAAAAAAAAGAAGCACTTCTCTGAGTGTTGTCTTCATGGCTACACGAGAGAAGACAAGCTTGGAGGCGAAGGCATCGGCCAGACGGCTGTCCGGGTGGAGATGCGAAAGGATGGTATGAACAAGCTCACCTTCCAGAACCACCACAAGCAGCTACCATCCCCATTCGTCATCTATGCAGATTTTGATGCTCTCACCACCAAGATTGAGGGCCAAGAACTCGATCCCACAAAAAGCAACACCCGACGAACACAACAGCATGAGGCTTGCAGCTACTGCTATATCGTAGTGCGGTGTGATGGAACAACAAAGCCGCTCGTCGAGTATCGCGGCCCAATGCTCAATGTCGGGTAAAAGTCCCACAAAATTGGAAGCAACGTCTCCAAAATGACCTTTACAGTGTTGACGGGGACGTTAAACCTCAAATCAAACAAACAAAAAACAAATGCAGCAGAGCACTTCTCAGGGCGTGCTCGCGAACCCTAAAGCCATAAGGATGACACGAGAGGACTGGCGGCCCCATAACAATGCCACCATTCGCAACGCGAATTGCCATATATGCGAAAAACCGCTAGACGGTGACTCTGTCCGCGACCACTGTCATATCACAGGTAAATATCGAGGAGCAGCCCACAACGCCTGCAACCTTAAGCAGAGGCTGAGCCAAAAGACCACTGTCATACCCGTGGTGTTCCACATTCTCAGGGGATACGACTCCCATCTGCTCATGCAGGCTATCTCGAAGGTCGAACGCAGAGCCTCCTGCATCCCCAACAACACAGAAAAGTACATCTCTTTCTCTCTAGGGCAGCTCCGTTTCATCGATAGCAATGCCAGTTCCTGCTTGCTTCCATTGACAAGCTGGTGGCGGCAAATGAGCCTGGAGCTTTCGTGATCACGTCCCACTACGAGGCAGATCAGCAGAGGCTCAAGCTCTTGACCCGGAAGGATGTCTACCCCTACGAGTATATGGACTCCTGGGATCACTTCGCCGAGACCAAGCTCCCTCCGAAAGAGGCATTCTAAAACAAGCTCGCCGATGAGCACATCAGCGGCGACGACTACGCCAACGCACAGAGAGTATTGTAGGTCTGTGGGTGTGGGACCCTGAGGGACTATCACGACCTCTACAATCGCACAGATGTTCTCCTGCTGGCAGATGTCTTTGAAGAATTCCGAAAGACCTGCCTGATGCAGTATGGCTTAGACCCAGCACACTACTACACCAGCCCGGGTTTTTCATGGGATGCCCTTCTCAAGAAGACAGGAGTGGAGCTCGAGCTACTCACATATTATGACCAGCACATGTTCATCGAGAAGGGGATGCGTGGAGGCATATCAATGGTCTCAAAGCGCTATATCAATGCCAAAAATTCTCTGGTCGAGGATTACGACTCAGAAAAGCATAGCAGCCACATCCTCTACCAAGATGCGAACAATCTCTATGGTTTGGCTGTGAGTTAATATCTCCCCACTGAAGGCTGTAGCGCGCGAAAACCATTGCAGAGCAACCTGCAGATAGTCAAGAGGGCTACATCCTAGAGGTGGATTTGGAGTATCAAGCAGAGCTGCACAAGGCACAACGCCTACCCGCTAGCTCCAGAGCGCATGGTGGTCCAAGAAGGAGTGGATGTCGGAGTATCAGCACGACCTTATAAATGGCGTTTGGGTGGCGCCTACCGAGGTCGAAAAACTGGTCCCGAACCTCTGCAACAAGGACCACTATGTGCTCCACTATCGGAATCTCCAGGTATACATATCTCTGGGTATGCGTCTGACCAAGATTCATCGTGCCCTTCGGTTCCAGCAGAGCCCTCGGATTGAGCCCTACATCCGGATGAATACTGAGGTCCGGAAGAAGGCCACCAGCGACTTTGAGAAGGATCTCTACAAGCTCATAAACAATTCGTTCTTCGGCAAGACGATGGAGAACCTCCGCAGGCGTGTCGACGTCAAGATGGTCCGCGCCAACGAGAAAGATAAACTGAGGGGTCTCATCGCATGCCTGAAAAAATTACCAGGCTCCCGAACGTGTGTTTTGCTGTTTTTGTTTGGTTCGAATCCCGGAGACTGCTTTTTTTAAGTCGAACCTGTGACTAAAACTCATCTCACTTCTTAGAGATTGGTCTGCGAAATTGTCCAAGCGAGTTTGTAGGTCACAAGGCCGGTCACGGCCATCCCAAGGAGGATAAAGGCAAACTCGCGGATTTTTTGCACATCGATCGGGACATAGAAATCGGAGAGCTGGGGTTCGGTCCTACAGGGTCGAGGTTATTCCCGGCGACTATTCCTCGCGTTATCGGTGCCTGTACGAAGGTTCGAACGGCGTGCTCCTGGCGGCGGAGTTCCTCAGTGATGAAATCAATACGCTCGGTCCGTTTTCGAGACCAAGCCGCTTGTGCGGCCTGCTTTGTCGCTCGCGCTCTTTGTCTGAGCCCTTTCCCAGCTTGCTCAACGAAAATGTACTCCCACTAAATGCCGAAGAACATAGCAACGCTTGCCTTTGTTACAAAGTTATGGTTACTGCTGCATTATATCAACAGAGATAGTCCCCTGTTTAATAAGAATGACCCTTGTTGCCTTGGCGAACACGACGTCCATGAGAAACAATCCCACATCACGGGACATGAAGTCTAGCTTCCCAACACCGCCTTGCCAACCCGGGCGTATCCTATGGCGAGACCGGAGAACACTGCGCTATGATATAGCGAGTTAACGATCGTTTTACCTTCGAATGCTGGAGTTGTCATGGTTGTTGTTGCTCACTCCATTAAGAATGGATCTAGCCTGGTCTCTAATTGTTTATCCTGTTGCAGCGCACGTTGCGCGGCGTCACCATGCCGACCCGGCAACTCCGCCTGCCGACCCGGCGGCTGCGCAGACAACTTCGTTGACAACGCGGGGTTCCTATTCGACTTGTGAAACATGTGAAACAACGACGACGTCGACGAAGCAACTTGTCGCAATAGGCTCACTGCAACAGCAATGCCACCCGCAAGACAACCCGCCGATGATCCATGGAGTACAGGCTGTTTGTTCTTCCGCCAGATTATCATGATGTTCCTGTTCGTCTTGTCGATGTTACTCTCCATGTTGCTCTGCAACAACAACGGCAGCAACATCAGATGCGTCATCGTTATTCGTGACAGGATGTTTTACTCGGCTCCCTGAAGCTCCTTGAGCAGTCGTTCTTGCTTGGCCTTTCGAGAGGCGGCGCGGGCACGACCGGCCGCGACCTTTTTCGGGTCTTTAGGCTTCGTCACTCTTTGCGTTTGTTGCGTTGCAACAGGCTCCGCTAGTGGCGTCGCAACGTCCGCCACTGGCTGCGCCAATTGCGGTGCAGCGTCCGGCTGCTGAGTCCGGCTGCTGATCCTTCCCCGCAGTCATCGTATTCTCCGCCATCATCGTATGATGAATTGATTAGGCAGCAGTGTTCAAATCTGGTATGCTTGAGAGTGATTTAAGTTGCGGTGAGCGGGGCTAACCACGTGCCATAGCGGTGATAGAGTTCGCTGGTAGCGCCTTGAAGTGCGCTACCTAGAAACGGATCGCTTTCAGGATCGCGAATGAGCCCTTGTTGGTCTAGGATCGGGACGAACATCCCGACCAGGCCCGTATACAGCCCGAGAGCAGCGTTCGAAATCGTCTTTGACATGTCTGCCCCTAATTGGCCGGAGTAACAGGCGTAGAGCCTCTCGACCTCAGAGTCACTCAGCTCCTCGACCTGGTCGCCGGTCAAGGCCTTTCCGTTTGCCACAATTCCTATTTCCTGGCCGACCCTACTGCTACTGTTGCAGCGAGCCTTTCGCGATATTCTCGCACCCTATCATCTCTCCGTGGCCCTTGTTGCTGCTCTGCAACATGTGAAACAACGCCGGCAACACGCGTCGCAGCGGTGTCCGGCGACGTGGAGTCATCAAGCATCTGTCGTCAAGCATCTGGTCTATCACCTCGTCACAGTCCATTCCTATCATGGTTTTGCAACAAGGGCGGACCCGCCCAAAATGGAGTCGCAGGTGTGCGCATGTTCGCAAAGCGAATATCTTTATGTGCCTTATCGCCCGAGAAAGGATAAAAAAAAGACAACGAAAAGCAGCGCTACATACAGGCCAAGTACAGCGATTAGCAGCCTTACGACCGCCTCTGAGCACATCGTTGTTGTTGGCATTGCTTCGCAACGACTACGCAACGGCTAAGCAACAATACTCACGTAACGGTAATATATTAGCGGGTTGATCAGTCTTCAACAGAAGCTTAGCGTGTTTTGTCTCGGCTAGCTGCTGCCCCACCAACTCCCGTCCTCGTGTGGGGATCATGTCATTTTCACGCAGACAGTCTTCGAACGAGTCAAGATCCTTGCAGTGGAACAAACAGACCCAGCGCGTCTGCTCGCGCAAATCTTTCAAGACGGAGTTGTACTTCCGCGTGAGGACCCAGATAGACTGCTCCGCGTGGCGGCCCGAGAACGCCAGCTCTGACAGCATGTCTTTCTTCATGGTCAAAGCCCTCTTAGCGGCAGTCGTCTATGATGTACAGTGTAGGCTCGCCTATAAACACCCGGTAAAACGCCCGTAAGTAATCGTGAAGGCGCTCACTAGGGTCTAGAACGTAAACTTCAGGGTCCGTCCATATTCTGGGTAGCTGCTGATACGTCCTGTTGTGTCGTATGGCGGGTACAGAACCACTACGTGCTAATATAACCCCCGATAGGAGTCTTCGAGCAGATCGAGGATAAAAACGATTTTTCCGCAGCCAGTCTGCCCGCTGATTGTCGCCGAATGGGCCGAATCCTGCGATCCCTGGTTTACAAGGCGAGTAGCGTAACCACTGCACCACGGAGGCTTCTATAATGTAATGAATGAAAAGAGGACAGCGGAGCTGATTTTTCTACTTTCGGTTTAGGTGGCACTGCAGTAAAAGAATCCCCTAACTCACACTGCAAATTAGGGCATATTCTACGTTCTACGGCGACTGATATTGGTCTGCACTGTTTGCCTGTTACCTTTTTTGGAATTCTCGGTACATGTACAAAATGGGTTAATCTGTATTGAGATATAAAATCTACTATATACTCGCATGCATTAGTTGTACACGGAGAATCCATGTGCGCACCAAACCGCAAAGTTCAGCTGGCACTGCCACCAGCTGAAGGGGGCGTGCTGCCAGCTGTCCCACGCCTTGTTTGCCATAGTGATGTCCCCGGTAAGCGGAGGGTTTTGATAATCGGTGAAGACGTCCGGGTACTTTGAAAGGAAGAGACTTCTCTTATCGTCGACCATTATGCCTAGGATTGGCGCCACTGCCGCTGTCCCCTTATATTTGAAATGGCCGCCTGTCTGATAATTTGCCGAGCTAAATTACCGGCCCCGATAACTCAGTTGGTAGAGTGTCCGCTCCGGGGAACGGGAGGTCACGGGTTCGATCCCGGGCCGCAACATACCAAATTCGTTAAGAATGGTACTAGCTGCTCCTCTCTTGGCACTCAGATTTACGGGGTAGAGCTAGGACTGGTCGACCCAGTGTCAGGATAATGTGACTGGGTGTGGTATCATGTAATGTGTCTGGGACATGATACTTCAGTGAGGCAGCACTATAAAAGTGAGCATTGAACTCCCTGTTGTAACCAGACACCGTCGTGATATGACTGAAAAATTGTTGAAAGCGACGTTAAACCCGAAATCACACACACACACACACACACACACACACACACACACACACACACACACACACACACACACACACACACACACACACACACACACATTGCCGAGCTAAAACAAACTAAATACCCTTATATCCATACCCATTTTGGTGTTGTGTTTCAACGGTTCAAGTCAATTTGTACTTCACGCTCAATTGCGTTCAAAATGGTGTGCCAATCAATCTTGCCAGGAGCCTGTCTGCGGATGAGCTAAGGTCTCAAATAACGAAACTGAAAAAATAATACCTGACGGGTATTATAACGTCTGTGAGTTGAATGAAAAGGTATTTCAGCAGTTGGGCGCGAACCAGCTGAACCCTCTGGTCTACTGCAATTAATGGTAAAGCAAAAAGAAATCCTAATAATGAATCGCGAATTAGCTAATCTCTCTTCCGACAACACTTTCAGAGCTCCTCCCACGACTGTGATCAATGGCGTTCAAAAGGAATCCCGCTCCAAGACGTCCACTGCAGATGAGCCACACAAACTGGCCGTCCATCGTGAGGTCTACTTTCACCTTGCTGAGTTAAGTACTTCAGACAATCTGCATAACGATCGCACATCTACACTGCTTAGATCCATCACTGTCGAGTATGAAAAGTGTGGAGCTGAAGAACTGAATCATTTCCTGTCTTACAGTGCAAGAGGCTGTCATCAGAGCCTATGTCATAGCTAACTATTTCACTTAGAGATAGCAACCGGGAGATGTTACCATTCGAGAATATGAGCGCAACCCTACATATAAGGAAAGGTTGACCTAAGCGGCCTCGGTAGGGTCAGAAAATGCCCTGGGGTGGCTTTGGCTTATCTTGATGACACCGATTGGTTCGATAAGGATAGGAAGGAAAATCGAATGTATGCCTTCCAGCTCTCTGATGGGGTGTACGATGAACGATGTAGATGTTTCACATGCCGTTTCACAGCGGGTTCATACGCTGGCGTTTACTGGGGGTAAATGGGTTGCCTTTGCGGACCCCGTCCAACAAACAGAGTGGCTTATTGACATACAAATCTCGTCTCCGTACGTTGTGACTGGAAAGCAGCACAAAGTTAGGAAGGTAGTGAATAGTGGCGCTCGACTGTGCTCGTATATCCCTGGGACGAAGAACATTGTCGATTCCGAAGATAACGTGCTAAAGACAAGCAACAACCGGCAGGGAATCCCGAAAATAGTCTACGAATTCCCCCAAGCGAGACTCATTGGTATGGACTTGCCAACATCGACGATCAGTCTTGGTCTAATTCTCAGAGATAGACCCGACGACTTTGTTGATGTGTTACCCGGCTTCAAGCTGAAGTGGAGTCAAGCAAATGCTAATAAAAAAGTTGGGATTTTTATGCTAGTACAAGAAACGCCTTAAGTGCAGTTCACTCTTGAGGGAATCTAACACCAAGTTGAATACCGTCATTTAGATCTACATTATATCTTATTGGCCCAGTGTCTCTTAAAAGGCTGCGGTTTACGCCTGGTGCGCTCACAGTAGACCAAACTACAGTCAATATCGGCCAGTAGGCCATTTAAACCCACCCAGCGGTGTAATATAACACGATGGGCTTCTACTTAGGACTTGAAATCGGAGATAATCACAGACTTCAGCATGTGGCTGAGGCCAGATTCCGTCACGAGAAGGAGGGGGACTACAGGGCCTCGCTCTACAAGAAGTACCGGCGCGGAATTAATGTTATAGACGGGTTGAGACAGCGTTTTCTTTGACCGGCGTTGGACAAGCTGCTTCTGGGGTCGGATTGCTCGCAACGATCATCGCGACGCCTGTCGCCCTTGGCCTTCAAGCTAGGGCGATTTTGTGTGGGTTGCTGGGTGCCGGCGGGAAATTTATAGGCCAGAGATTTCAGGCCCAAGCCAACAAGCACGATCAGATCTGTGTCTTGGCAGAATCAAAACTAAACTCAATCGCGGACTGCATTTCAGTCGCTATGAACGATGACCGGATATCTGACGAGGAGTTCCGCCTGATTTTCTCTGAGATTGACAAGTACAATCAGATGAAAACTGAAATTCGTGGGCGTCAGAAACAGGGCATTGGCTTATCAGAAGACGCGAAAAGGAAGCTATTTCAGCATGCGAGAGACGAAGCAATGTTGACAGCTCGTACGAAGCTGTTAGAAGAGCTCAATCAAGCTGGGTCGAGTGGCTTCTGAATATTTCTTGCTGGCGAGCTTAAACGACATCTAAGGCCGCCTCTCAATGAGCTGGTCCAACTTCATACCCCTTAATTGTTTTCTAGGGTCTGCTCGAAAAGGCTCTTCTTGATCGTAACATTGCACGTTCAAATCAACCCTTCCTCGGTAGCGACCATAAACCGATTTTTTCATATTCCATTTTACTCTTACTGTGAAGTAAATCAGCATACAAGCGGTTGACCTTGGGCTATCGACAGCAGTCTAATTTATATTGTTTACAACTTCCGGGTCGAACGCTCAAGCAGGAACGCAAGGGAAACAACTCGAGAATGTATGAATCTATTTACCTTGCCTATATCGACCGCCGTACAACTTCCGGGTAGAACGCTCATACAGGATCACTTGTCAAGGGAAACAACTCGATAATGTAAGAATTAATATACTCAATGTATATACCTCGCCTTACGTGCAGTAAATCCAAATACCAGCGGACGACCTTCGAACGCTCATGCAGGAACACCTAGGTTACTTCCTTATAAAACCTCGAATCTGGTCTAGAACTGGGGCCCCAAAAATTTGTCCTTGAACCCCCCATTGTCTACGATTTTTTTTGGGGGGGGGGATGCTGGGAAGTTTTATTTGCTGAATGGGGTGTGTTTTAGAACCTAATGTTTTGGTGTTGGGAGGCTTTATTTGCTGAATTGAGTGTGTCCCTGAATTTTGTCCTAGAACCTACACAGTATATACTACTAGATCAATAATTCGAATTATTGATATCAATAAATCGATCTGAATTATGAATATCCATAAATCGAATTATGGATATCCATAATTCAAATAATGGATATCCACTAATCAGAGGAATAATGGATATCCATCAATCGAATTATGAATATCCATAAATCGATCTGAATTAAATATATCCATTAATCGATTTATAGATATCCACAATTCGATTTATGGATATACATAATTCAAATTATCGATATCGATTATTCGGCTAATTTATGGATATCCATAAATCGAATTATGGATGTCCATAATTCGATTTATGGATATCTATAAATACGGATTAAATAGTAAAACGGCGCCCCATACAAAATTACACCCGTTATGCCTCCTGGAAGTATATGTACATGTAGCCATCAGTGTCTCGAACTACTCCTTTCTCAAACAGATTTTCCTGGTCTCAAAGGTGTTTGAGCCTTTGAAGTTCGACGGAATATTGTCATGTATTAAGGTTGATACGACGCTGCTTACACTTTGGCTTGGGCTAAGAGCACTGTCTCACAGTAATATACACGGGTGGACATCAGGGGAGCTATCGCGAAATCGCATCAACGTAATTTTGTTCCCACGACACTTCCGGGAACTCTCGCGTTAGTTCCTAGGACCTGAAAAGGGTAAACAAAGGTAGGTTCCCTTGTGTGTTTTGATTTATTGTAGAAGAATGAGAAATAATATAAAGTTTCTGCGATGCTAAGCCATGTAAAAATGATTTACCTTTCTTAGCAGGCCGAAAAAACTATTGAAAAGATCATTGATGAAAGTTGGCAACCGTAACAAAATCGGACACAGGGTAATCTGACTTTAGTTTTATGTCAGTACGAATGTGTGAAAGCAATATTTTTGTAAGGTTTCGCTTGGAACGAAATCGTTTGGTGCATATTCTGGGTATGTCAGAAAGAATTTATCATTTATGTTTAAAAGATGATCACTCCATGTACAATGAAGGGATAATGCCGCATATTTTCAGACGGAGTAGCCCCCACATAATCGCTGCAGCTCCCGAAATACGCTCTAGTTCCCAAGAGTCTATCAGATACGGAGTCTGTCACATCTGGCCATTTACTCAGTTAGGCGGTTCGCTAAATTAGCAAAATAAAATTAATGGATGACTTCTTAAATGATAAAGATGAAAAAAAATCTTATCTGCAACTACCAAACTAATTTTTTGTCCCCGCCCATGGGAGCTCGGAGAAATAGATTGGTGCTTCCACGCAGAGCTGAAACCGACCGCACATGAGTAATGACAAAAACCGCTTAGATGATTGAGCCTGCTCAGACAAAGTGGTGTGAGTCAGACTCTCCAAAGAATATAAGTCTTTAGGTTTCTTTGGGTGGCGGGCTTGAGATGTCATATCATCTCAATGTCGGGTAAAATCCAACAAAAATGGAAGCAACGTCTCCAAAATGACATACACAGTGTTGACTGGGACGTTAAACCTCAAATAAAACAAACAAAATTCTCCCAGGATGACCACTTTTCTGAAAACAAAATTCGGGGCCATTAGAAGGTAGAAAAAAACATTTTTTTTTTCTTTAAGTAATGGGCTACCACATATTTTTTCCGGGCTTTCGGGCTGAATGCTGTATTTCCAGAACAGCCGGTGATTTTACAGACTGGTGGTCGCTATGTGGACCCCAACCCGAACCCTATTTGTTTCTTCTTGAAACATCGGGGTAGAAAAATGCTCTGGATCGTTTCACTTTTCAATTTGTGTAGGTATTGTGAAAAAGGATTTTTAAAGTTATGGTAGCGTGAGGTTTGGTTCGGTGGGTCTGGGTGATGCATTATTGTTTAGGGTAGGGCATCATGATAAATTAATCATTATAGCCCCGCTTTGAAAAGTGGGGCTATATTGGATTTGCCATGTCCTTCTGTCATTCCGTGATTCCGTTAATTTGTGTTGGCTCCATAACTTTGTATCTGCTTAACATATTTTCATGAAACTTCACACAAATGTTAAACACCATAAGACAATGTGCAGAGCGAAGGAATTATAACTGTGGATTGCCTACTTTTGGAGTTATTGCCCTTTGAACATTTTCCGTAATTCCGTAATTCCGTGATTCCGTTAATTTGTGTTGGCTCCATAACTTTGTATCTGCTTAACATATTTTCATGAAACTTCACACAAATGTTAAACACCATAAGACAATGTGCAGAGCGAAGGAATTATAACTGTGGATTGCCTACTTTTGGAGTTATTGCCCTTTGAACATTGCAAAATGGCAATTTTAATTGTGTCCGCTTCATAACTCGAAAACCATTTGAGATATTTTTAGGAAACTTCACACAAATGTTAAGCACTATGAGACGATGTGCAGAGCGCAGTAACCATAACTCTGCATTGCTTATTTTTGGAGTTATTGCCCTTTGAACATTGAAAAATGGCAATTTTAACAGTGTCCGCTTCATAACTCGAAAACCGTTTGAGATAATTTCATGAAACTTCACACAAATGTTAAGCACTATGAGACAATGTGCAGAGCGCAAGAACCATAACTCTGGTTTTCGTATTTTCTGTGTGTCTGTCTGTGTGTCTGTCTGTGTCTGTTAACAATTTTCGTGTCCGCTCCATAACTTTAAAACCCATTCACATATTTTCATGAAACTTCACACAAACATTAAACACCATGAGATGGTGTGCAGAGTGCAGGAACCATAACTCTGGATTGCCTAATTTTTGAGTTATTTCCCTTTGAATATTGAAAAATATCGCCTACTTTTGGAGTTATTGCCCTTTGAACATTTTCCGTGATTCCGTAATTCCGTGATTCCGTTAATTTGTGTTGGCTCCATAACTTTGTATCTGCTTAACATATTTTCATGAAACTTCACACAAATGTTAAACACCATAAGACAATGTGCAGAGCGAAAGAATTATAACTGTGGATTGCCTACTTTTGGAGTTATTGCCCTTTGAACATTGAAAAATGGCAATTTTAATTGTGTCCGCTTCATAACTCGAAAACCGTTTGAGATATTTTTAGGAAACTTCACACAAATGTTAAGCACTATGAGACGATGTGCAGAGTGCAGGAACCATAACTCTGCATTGCTTATTTTTGGAGTTATTGCCCTTTGAACATTGAAAAATGGCACTTTTAACAGTGTCCGCTTCATAACTCGAAAACCGTTTGAGATAATTTCATGAAACTTCACACAAATGTTAAGCACTATGAGACAATGTGCAGAGCGCAAGAACCATAACTCTGGTTTTCGTATTTTCTGTGTGTCTGTCTGTGTGTCTGTCTGTGTCTGTTAACAATTTTCGTGTCCGCTCCATAACTTTAAAACCCATTCACATATTTTCATGAAACTTCACACAAACATTAAACACCATAAGATGGTGTGCAGAGTGCAGGAACCATAACTCTGGATTGCCTAATTTTTGAGTTATTTCCCTTTGAATATTGAAAAATATCAATTTTAGCCGTCTTTGCTCGATAACTCAAAAACCGTTTGAGATAATTTTATGAAACTTCACACAAATGTGAAGCACCATGTTACGTGTGCAGAGCGCAGGAACCCAAACTCTGGATTGTCTACTTTTTCAGTTATAGGCTTTTGAATAGGCTTTCTTCTCTGACAGCGCTGAAGCGGGGCTATAGTCAGATCCTCTGACCGCTCTAGTTAATAATTAGTTTTACCAGTTTATTTATTTAAATTTTCTAGAACAACTATAGACTTTGGTCTAAAGAAAAGGAGTGTGGTAGCTCAGTGGTTAGTGTACTTGCCTATGGTGATATAGGCCCCCGGTTCGATTCCCGACAGAGTTAGTAAAACTGCGGTGCGAAGATGGGGGAGCTACTCCGCCTGATAATTTTGTATCACTCCTTCACAGTACAAGAACTGATAAAACTTTTTAATCTAAATGATTAATTAGGGCCGACACACCCAGAATTTGTGACAAAATATCTCGTTCTAAGCGAAAACATACAAAACAGTTGCATCATTCATTCGTGTTGACATAAAACTGTAGTCAGAGAACCCTGTGGTCGATTTTGTTACGGTCGCCAACTTTCATCAACGATTGTTTCAATATATTTTTCGGCCTGCTTAGAAAGGTATATCATTTTTACATGGCTTAGCATCGCCGAATTTTTATATTATTCTCTCATTCCTCTTCAATAAATCAAAACACACAAGAGTACCTACCTTTGTTTACCATTTCCAGTTTCTAGGAACTATCGCGAGAGTTACAGGATGTGTCGTGGAAGCAAAATTACGTTGACGCGATTTCGCGATAGCTCCCCTGTTGTCCACCCGTGATATAGTTATAATGTCTCTCTCAACTGTGGATTCAAGATTCGCTTTGGTCCCATGTGAGACGCCTAGTTCTGTCACAGAATGTAAGGTGTTATTATGCTCCCGCCATTTTAATGGAGGTGGGAGCTCATATAGTATCACCGCTGTCCGTGCACACTAGCGTACGTCCGTACGTTCGACGAAATTGTTTCCGTGCGATATCTTAAAAGATTGGTGTATTGGATTCAAATTTCATACACAGTATATAATCATGCAGTAAAGGTCAAGTTTGATTTCGGGTAAAATCTACTAATTATTATGAGAGTTATGGCCCCTTTTCAACTTCATTTGTACACGAAAAATGTTTTCCGTGCGATATCTTTTTTAAAACCTTGGTGGATCGGATTCATATTTCATACAAAGGTATATAATCATAAAATGCAGGTCAGGTTTGATTTCAGGTAAAATCTACCAATTATCATAAGAGTTATGGCGCTTTTTCAACTTCATTTTCACATGAAAAATAGTGTCCGTGCGATATCTATTGAGAACCTTGGTGGATTGGATTCATATTTCTTACACCGGTATATAATCATAAAATACAGGTCAAGATTGATTTCAGGTTACCACTTATCAAGAGAGTCATGGCCCTTTTTCAACTTCTTAATCATGAAAACACGCCTATGAAAGTTTGAACCCTTGAACCCCACTTTTGTATAGTAAAATTTGGGTTTATAGGGATAACTCTTATTTTTCTAATTTCTGCTCTAAAATTTAGATTGTGGGTACTCGTTAGAACCGCCTCGATGAGGCGGTTCGAACATCTACCCACAATCTATACTTAAAGTAGAAATAAGAAAAATATCACAATTTTTCATCTTCAAATTTTTGTTTTCTTGGGGGTAAAGTTTACTTTGGGTTTGTATAGGCGTGTTATCTCGAGCGCTCAGCATCTAATTCCAAGCAGTCAATATATTAATATGGGCGCTCTGGATCATATCGAAGCATCAGTTTGACTGCTGCCTTTACCTGGTCACCAAGGTAACATGTCTATGCATTGATTTTTGTTTGATTTGAGGTTTAACGTCCCCGTCAACACTGTAAAGGTCATTTCGGAGACGCTGCTTCCAATTTTGTGGGACTTTTACCCGACATTGAGATGAAATGACATCTCAAGCTCTGTCGCCCAATGAAACCAATAGGGTTTATAAGTATGGATGTTCCGCCTCGCACCGCCGTTCCTGAACAGGCTTAGATCCTCTAAGCGGTTTACCAGTACTAGTGTGCGGGCCGGATTCAGCTCTGCGTGGAAGCATCATGCAGCCCATATATTTCTTCAAGCCACTATGGGCGGGTGCCGCTAACATGTCTATGCACTCAAGATCTTAAAGCCCCCATTAAACCGCAATTTATATAGAGAAAACTGGGGTTTACGGAGGTAAACATTGTATTTCTTATTTCTGTTCCAAGTTATAGGTTGTGGATACTCGTTAGAACCGCCTCAATGAGGCGAGCACCCACAACCTATATTTTAAGCATTTTAGAAAGAAAAAAAAAACACACAAAACATCGCATTATCATCAGAAATGTTACCATTTTAGAGATGTGACAAAATGCACTTTGTCGCACGAGTGTGTTATCCCAAAGAACAATTACAATAAGAATAATAAAATAAGAAGTATATGAGAGTTCATAGTTCAAGCGTGACAAAACCATTCCATGTTTTAGGGGAAGCAGGTTTCGGATATCTTTTTCAAAATATATATTTTAAAAACATAAATAAGTTTTTTGACAACGGCATTGTGTAGAAGTCGTGGCAAAGTTGTTAATGTGATGTACTACGAATGTCACAAAAACTATATCGCCCAACGTAAAATCCCAACCAAAGGCGATTTACCTAAAACACGGACGCGTCCAAAATTAAAAGTGCAGAAAGAGGGCAAAATTGCACCCTTATCGTGTCATTCGCTCATAAGATATTGAACGTCAACCATGGCTACCAGTTGAGTACCCTGCTTGTTTTTGGAAGGTTGACCAATGTTTATGGGTCTTCTGCCTTATTGATTAAATTCTGGGTTGTGGAATTCAAACGCGGTAGAACGTCTTTAGAAGTAGAAACCAGGTTTGGACGCCAATGAGATGCCACCGATGATGAAACAAAGTACGGGATCTGGTGTTTGTTTGTTTGATTTGAGGTTTAACGTCCCCGTCAACACTGTAAAGGTCATTTTGGAGACGTTGCTTCCACTTTGTGGGACTTTTACCCAACATTGAGATGAAATAATATCTGTCAAGCCCTGTCGCCCAATGAAACCAATAGGGTTTATAAGCATGGACGGGCAGACTCGAACCGCTTTGCATGGGCAGGCTTAAATCCTCTAAGAGGTTTACCAGTACTCGTGTGCGGGTCGGTTTCAGCTCTGCGTCATCATGCAGCCCATATTTTCTTCAAGACCCGATGGGCGGGGGCAGACGGGATCTGATGTACTCTGATGGGCGAATTAAGGTGGAAGAAATAGCGAATGCATTGCATATTTCACATGGTAGCGTTTCAACAATTTTACATGATGACTTGGGTATGCGCAAGCCCACAGCCCGTTGGGTCTCAAAATCCTTAAGCGATGAGCAAGTGGCAACCAGAGCATTAGTATGCAGCGCATTGTTGCGGTTTAGGTGAAAGGAAGATGCTTTTCTTCCACGTTTGGTGACTGTAGATGAGACATGGGCCCATTATTATGAACCAAAGAATAAAACACAATGTCGCCAGTAGGTAGCACTGGGTCTCAGAGGTCAAAGAAGTTCAAAACGCAGCCCTCTGCTGGCAAGATGATGGCAACTGTAGATGGGATGCACAATGCGTTATTATTATTGACTTTCTAGCAAAGAAAAGGACAATAACAGGTGAGTATTATGCTTCTTTGCTCGACCAACTGAGATCTGCGATCCCTGAAAAACGCCAAAGGGATTCTACTCTAACAGGACAGTGCAAGAGACTACACTTGCAATATTGCAATGGATACGGTTGAGTGGAATGGGTGCGAGTGAATACCGCGCTCCGCCTTTTCTCCGGACTTAGCTCCTAATGACAATTTCCTATCCCTAAACTTGGAAAAAGATATCCATGGACGTCATTTTCGATCCAACGAAGAAGTCGCAGCGACAGTTGAGGAGAGAGTCGGTGACAAGGACTATGGCTTCTTCAGTTCTGGGCTGATGGCACTGGAACAGCGTTGGACCAAGTGTCTCATTCTAGAGGGCAATTACATCGAAAAAGAAGAGATCAATCTCAACCAGAAATAAATTAGGCTGTTTTGTTTTTTATTGACTTGCCCTCGTACCTATACAGCATGATTGGTATTATCTTGTACCATTTAAATGGTCAGATGTTCAACAACAATGTAAGCCCGGTCAAAATTCTTGATTCTGAAGAAGTAAAAAACGTTTTTCAAGAGTCAAAAGAATTTTTCAAGACGGCCAAGATTGCAGCAAAATAAAAAAAATATCAATTCAGCACAACTCATACAATTTATATCCACTAGTTGCCCTGATATTTCATACCAACATTTAGACCAATCTGATGACGAATGGCCAATAGGACAGGCCTTATTATGTGATCAAGCTGACTTAGATTGTGTCATTTGGGTGTCGATAAATACCTGAAATTTAATACGTTGCCCTTCTTCTGACCATTTCATATAAAATTGTTTTGGAACCATTCTGTGATACAAGTAAAGCAAGCTTTTGTAGCTATGCACGAACCACAGTCTGTTTTCGCTCTGGATAATCAGCATTATGCATTCAAATTTTCCTGGGTAAAGGGGACAAAAACTTCGTTATACTAACCCAACTATAAAGAAAACCCGAAAAATTATCTTTCCTCAGAACTTGGGGTTCAAAATATGAAAGAGAATAACACAAGGATGACTTTTAAAAAAGCTGAAACGGCCCGACTAGCATTTGATTCCCATGTCTTATCAATAAACGTAACAGCTGTGAATGAATATTTCAACTTTTTCTTCAACATTTTTTTTTTCATGGAACATTTGGTATGAAAGATGCGGTTCGTTAAATGTTGAACAACAAACAAAAACAAAATAATTCGTGGCACATTTATTAATCGGGTAGTAACATTAATTAGGTGGGACTAAATCTGATTTTTTGTATGAAAGTGCCTTGAGAAACGGGGAAGTATTAATATACACAGATTTTATAAAGATTCATAAAAAGCATCACTTTACGTCGTAGGACTGCTTAAGCTCTAAGATGATTATTTGAACAGTATTTCATATATTTTTTAAAGACATCAAAATTGGCTCAGTGATTTTATTTGAATAAAAATATAACCTATACTATGATGAAGCACTGGGAAACGTTCGATCGCTACCACACGACACTTAATACCAGCTGCAATGAAGTGAAAATGAAACTGCATGTCTTAATGTTGTTTTTGGAAAAGTAACTTTGGGGAAAATACACTGTTTTGCCACTTTTCCATTCAAATACAGTTGATCTTGGCGTAGAATTAGGCAAGGTAAACCAAGTTAATAAATCCGGTAGGGCTACAGTCTCCCTATGCAGCATACCAAGCTTCAAGCTTCCTAAAAGAAGATTTGTAAATTTTTACCGGGTATGGGCATGGTGACCGTCTTGATCATGAGACCCAGGTCTTATAAAACAACTTTCAGTTTCCAATCCCGGGGGCTCCATGTGTAATTTCGTTCATTCAGCCCAGTGGTTTCAGAAGCGGCGAAAATAGAATAGCTAAATCGGTTGTATTCAGAACAAAGATCTAGAAAAGACTTTAACCTTTCTTATTTATAAAATTTCATTCATCTGAATTCTCCTTTCATGTCATAAGCTACGATAGAATAAGAAGATGCATTGTCTTGCCTTTTTCAGTGGTAAGAAGGAACTCTTATGTATACTTGCCAGTATGAATTTGGCGAAATGTCGTAGAATGACAGTACTTTGAAATCCTATGAATACGAGGCTGGACATAATCGAGCAAGTGTTTTTACCACTAAGCTACCACGCTTGTTTTCACTTTTGTCCACGCTTGTTTTCACTTTTGTAAAACCGGCCCCGATAGCTCAGTTGGTAGAGTGTCCGCTCCGGGGAACGGGAGTTCACGGGTTCGATCCCGGGCCGCGACATACCAAAGTCGTTAAAAATGGTATTAGCTGCTCCTCGCTTGGCACTCAGATTTACGGGGTAGAGCTAGGACTGGTCGACCCAGTGTCAGGATAATGTGACTGGGTGTGGTATCATGTAATGTGTCTGGGACATGATACTTCAGTGAGGCAGCACTATAAAAGTGAGCATTGAGCTCCCTGTCGCAACCAGACACCGTCGTGATATGACTGAAAAATTGTTGAAAGCGACGTTAAACCCGAATTCACACACACACACACACACACACTTTTGTAAAAAATGTTAGCTGGCTGACTTGGAATAAGGTTAACCATCAATGTGAAAACATATATATCTGTTCTACTGTTTTTCGTTTCCTGGTTGTCATAGTACAAGATTGCTAGTTTAGTTTATATATGAAACTGGAATCAACTTGGAATCTTTGGCTATTATACAAGTTTCCATATTTACTAGCACACTAACAAAGCATACTCATGAACAGCTTTGTTATTTGACTAGGCAATCATATAACTACACAAACTAATATGTGCTTAGCGTTTTGTAAAAGCTAATACTTGTGCTATAGGACGGTCCATCGAATTACCCCTAGTAAACTTTACAGCTGCCACTTGTGCCTCGATGTTTTTTTAACCTTTCATTTCCTGGCACGGTGTATGAAAGAATGTATTATGTCCCCTTTCGATATACAGTCGAATCAGTTTATTTCTTTCCGCCGGCCTTAGCTTTGACCTTTTAAACATGAACACCGAGTCAATAGCAGGCGTTGCCAGAAGATAAAACGGCACGACGGACCTTAGTCTCTACCTGTCGGTAGGAGAAAGGAAAATTGTATTAATAGGACTTCTACATGATGTGATGATCCATTCAAAGGTGGATAAGCGCATCATTCTTTCTGCGCTCGCAACAATGAACCTAAGCTAAATGGCCAAGCGTAAGCTATTTAAAGTAACATTCCCTTTTTTGTCAAGTGTACCTGAATGGTGGGTTCTTGAACCGCTCCTTTACTTGGTGTTCCATTGATGATCTCCATGATTCTATCAAGTCATCTATCCGTTGTTGCTGATTCCTGTGTAGTATATATTCTTATGACTGCCTCATTCTACAAGATAACCTGGATAGGCTGACAGATGAATTTCACAAAGTGCACCGTCCTTCGGATCGCGACGTTAACTGGAGGTCTCCTGTGCAGGGAGAACCATCCCCGTAGTAATATGATTACAATGTAGGCTTTCATCCTGCAAAATCCGGTGTATATGTAATGTACACCTTCCGAAAATGCCCTTTTTGGCGTAGGCAGTACACGAAGAAAGAAAGAAAGAAAGAACAAAAGATAGATAGATGAAGTTCAATGTGGCTAATATCCAACGAGGTTGTCACAGCACCTCTCAAAATATTCACTTCATCATCAAAAACCAAGGTCAGATTAAATCCGCATTTTGGCATAACCATTGCTGACAAGCTTGACTGTTGTCTTCTTGACCTTCTCAACCTGTTAAATCTGAAATAACATTGGGAAGCCCAACCGCCAATACATACTTTAGCCGAGGAAGAACCAGTTTTCGTATGCATTATCATGTGTCTGCCTGGATGCAACAGCCACATTAAGTCTAAGAAATACTAATGCCCTAGTTGTTTTGAATGTGTTACTAACCCCGGCTCAATGGACACGCAGGTGGACACATTTATTCTGGACTTTGAGAAGGCTTTTGACACACCACTCCCTCATGAGCACCTGAAATCCAAATAATTTGGCTACGGCATTAGGGGGAAGACTCTCAAATACATACATTACTTTCTTTGCTAAAGAAAACAGCGAGTCCTTGCTAATGGTGAATCTCCGGAGTGGGCGCTAGTTTTATCTGGGGTCTCACAAGGGACTGTTCTTGGTCCAGTGTTATTCTCCCTGCACATAAGTGATATTACCACTGACATTGACTCAGAAATAAGACTACTCTGTTTTCTACCGGGAAATCAGAGATACAGGGGAATCTGTGGAACTTCAGGATGATATAGGTAGACTAGGATGTTAGCTTTACCTTAGGTGAAGGAGAACCAGAGTTTCGTATCCATTATCCTTTGTCTGCCTGAATGCAAAAGCCACAGTAAGTCTATGAAATACTAATGTCCTAGTTGTTTTGAATATGATACAAACCCCGGCTCAATGGACACACGGGTGTACACATTTATTCTGGACTTTGAGGAGGCTTTTGACACACCACTCCCTCATGAGCACCTGAAATCCAAATTATTTTGCTTCGGCATTAGGGGGAAGACTCTCAAATAGATTCATTCCTTTCTTTGCTATAGAAAACAGCGAGTTGTTGCTAATGGTGAATCTTCGGAGTGGGCCCCAGTTAAAAATAGAGTTACTAGATAAGCGATTACTGCTTCGAAACTGGGAGTATGACTGTAATACTAGGAACATTAAGACGGGATTCTCTCAAGAAAAGTATAACAGACAGTAGGCGCATACTGTTATACAAAGGTCTAAAGGGTACTGCCAGCATTTCAAGAGATGACCTTGTCCCCACCCCCACCTAGCTAGGCGCTGAAGAAATCACCATTCACTGGCGTTTCAGAACTGACATTTACAAAGAATATTTCATACCTCAGACCATTAGAGATTGGAACTCCCTTCCCGAATCAATCATTTCCACAGCTGAAGGTGCTGAGGATAGTGTAGCTAAGTTTATCTCTTTGGCGAGAGATTGGGATCAACTTCCAATATCACAGTCTAGGTGTATGAATATTGGTGATGGCGGAATAAATTAGCATCTGTTACATGCTTAACAAATTAGAGAGGCCATCCCTAGAGGCCTGTCATGAACAGTTCTCATGAAACATTATTTAAATCATACGTAATTACTGATACATTGCCTCAACCTGTTGAAGATACCTGAACCTGTTTTATTTGTTTATGGTACGGTTTGACGTCCCCATAAACTCTATTAAGGCCATTTTGTAGACATTCATTCCGATTCTGTAAGAAATGCACAACAGAACTGAAAATTGTGAAGTATGCATGTTTTTCTTCTTTTCTTTCTTGCTGTGTGTTTGTCTACAGCGTGTATCCAACTTTCATCTAGAATTGAGCTACGTCGTGAGAAAACCGGAAAATTGCACGTGCAAAGTATCTGCGCAACCTGCCTTTATTGTTTGTTGCTTTTTCCGTGTGTTTGTCTACATCGTGTATCCAAACTTTCTTTCTTTCTATTTTTGTTACAGATTGAGCCCGTATGTCTGGTGTATGAATGTCATTTGCCGTATCACCAGTAACAATTCTGATTCTGTCTATTATTATTATTTTTTATTTTATTTTATTTATTTTTTTTGGCAAAAGTACCCAATATCCACTAAAATGTTTCATAAGTATCCCTATATACATAAAATACCACCATAGGCCTCATAGATATATTCCTTTCGTGGGAAAACCTTCCTGTCGCGAGAGAAAGCTTCCTTTTGCGAAAGGAAACTTCCTTTCGCTGTTTAGCTATACCCGTTGTGACCTGGTAACGTCTACAGTTTTAACCATCGTGATGTAAACAGAACCTCCGCTAGGTGGCTACAGATATCTACTCAGAAAGAGCATAAATGATTGGCCGAGATTAACATAGCCAATAACTGCCCGCGTTTCAAAAGTGACAGGTTTTCAGCAGCAACAGAAATGAAAGAGCCAGGAAACAACCCCTTTTGCCCATTGGAACGTTTTGGATTTCTTTGCAATTTCTTTGCGAAATTCCTATCGTATATCCGGCCGCCCGTGCGCGGGCCGGAAAAAAGGCACGAAAATATGGTTGCTTACGTTGAGCAAGAAATATTGCGTAGACTGCAAAATAAACTTTTATGTAAACGACAAAAATAAACAAATCGAAAATACACCAATGCCACTGTGTTACATGAATTAAATGTTTTCATCTACCTTAGTCGGAACAACAACAACAACAACAACCAAAAAAAAAAAATAAATAAAGTTTCCTTTTAAAAGGAAAGCTTCCCCAGTTTGTAAAGTTGAAAATTTTTGCTCGCCTTTCGAAAGTAAGGGGGGGGGGGGGGGCTTTTGCCATATCCCCGGCGTCCGTCGTCGGCGTAAGCCTTCACATTCGCATTTGGTTGAAGTTTACCTGCAAGCAATCATTTGTGTTATTTTACAAATTTATTTTCAAGTAAAAAAAAGAAAAAAAAACAGTTTTCACATTCTTTTCACTCGATTTCCCAGGTTTTGTGGCTTTTACTCATTTCCTCTGTATTACACTCCCCCCCCCCCCCTTATAACCATACATTTTGTCAAATGCATGTGCGTATAGCCAAATAAAACGCATCTTCTCTTCTAGATATCCGAGAGCAGCAAAAGCTCTGGTAAGGCTGCGCGTCCTCGCTGGCTCGCCTGAGTCAGTACTGGTCGCTTTTGTGAAAAAGACCAATGTCATGCCCATGAAGCCGATGCCACGTCTTGACGTTGCATCGACGTGTCGCTCTAAATAAGCACGATTTTCCTGGTAAGGCGTTCAGTGTTAGCTGTCCGTCTTAAACCATTGAAAGGAGGACAATGTACGTAGAAACATATTCAAGGACCCGGCGAGGAGCGAAACCGCAACGACGGTGCGCATCTAACTGTAATGGTTAAAAAAAATCGGCAACGAGCTGCTCACTCGTACAAGTTTTATGCTGTTGGAAAATTGGTCAGAAAAAGACAGAACCATGTTAAGCTTTTAAATTACTCGTTTAACACGCAATTTGATTTCAGAGATGAACAATTGCATGTTTTGTAAAATTGACCATGTTGGTCTCTTTCTGCCTGAGTTCGAGGAACGATCGAGACAAGTTCTGCAATGGTTTAAAACTGTCTTTCTGTTCACCCACCGCTTATAAAGGAACGGTTAATAATGTTCCTAAATAAATGTAGAAAAAATGACATATCTCTTTCATAGAGACCACACTCTACAACAAGCACACTTGTTCGTGAAATACAACTCGGAAAACTTGTTTTACACAATAAGTTATCAGCTAATTAGACTATCTGCCTGTAACTGGACTCTGCAAAACTATTTTTAGTGATTTTAACTGTCAAACTCTCTTCGTAAACTCATCCTTGAAATTCTGAGTGACCATGAAAAGTTTGTAACTCCGACAGAAGTGTGACTCAAGTGACAGAATCAACTTTTGAAGTCTTTTGGCATGTGTGTGTGTGTGTGTGTTGTTTTTGTTGTTTTTTTTACAAATCCTTAAGAAAAGCATTACATCAAGTCTGTGTACTGAACAACGATGATCTTGTTTTTAAGGTAACCGGGCACTAGAAGCACATTGAGGCTACCCCATATAAGTACTGAACAACCCTGTTAACCCAACTTTATATAGAGAAAGTTGGGTTACAGGGGTACATTATTTTCCTTTTTAGGGGGTTCAGAACACCGAGCACCGACAATCCGAAAACACGCCTGATTTTGTCCCCTAGACAGTAGGTAGTCGTTAGAACCGCGTCATCGAGGCGGTTCTAACCAGTACCCACAATCTATGTTTAGAGCAGAAATATGAAAAAATGTAATTTTTTTATCGGACAATTTTCATTTGGGTGGCAAAATTCTGTATATATTTGAAGGCGTGTTTTCGTAATGAACTGAAAATGCTAGTTCATGAGATTTTAGCACATAGGCGTTTTATAATGATCCCAATGCAGAAGACCATAGGGTTAGTTTCGAGTCACAACAAACGCTTATTACGTCGAATACGGCAGTTAAGATATTTCACCATCCTACCGGGAAATACATTGACCTTCAGTTATTGGAATTAACCCACATATGCATAGCGGCCCTTTTTGAGACATTGGCAAATAGTGCCGACCCAGATCAGACGCCGCATCTGATCAAGATCTAAACTGTTTGCCCAATGTACATGCATTTTTATAAAAACTTACCAAAAATGACATCCCTATGGTTAGAAATTGACCACTCCAGACTTATAAAGGTGGAATATTTTTTGTACCTATGGGTACGTCAAAAGGACGAAACACTGGTTGGGAGCGTACAGTACACTTAACCCGGATGTTCCGATCTGTATAGTGGACAGATCCTTGTTCTGATATGTCGGGTATGTTACAGAATGTTTATTTTAGTGTTTTAAAATTATTAATCATTAGAATTTTAACTTCATAGCAGTAGTTCGGGAAGCATAACTAGAAGTCTTTTCGACATGCTACCTTGATTTTCTGTTTATTGCTATGATTTCGTTTATTTTCACATTTGTTTCTAGAAAATCATTATCCTACTTTCGATTTCAAACGCTGCACTGGTGCAATTTAATCAAGCTTTGCCTCCAACCTTACATGAAACGACTGCTAATGCATTTTAACTATTTTATGATGTATTTCGGGTCAGCTTTTATTAATAGTACTAAACATCTTGTCATGTAAGGGGAATTATTTTCAAAGAAAACGATAGAGGGGTCAAAAACTGGTTTGCATCGCATGTCGCAAAACTGATTTCTCAGCACTGTATGTCGTGTTCCGATCATACTATATTGTGTGTCCTGATAATACTATAGAGCGATTTCGACATATTCGTAGGATAACATTTAAATACGTTAGCTATTTTGTTTCTGAACTGTGGAGACTTGGCATATACACACTTTCTTCATCGAGTTCTTCAAACTGTCTCAGATGAAACACAAAACATGACAGAATGACTGCGCCCGACGAAGATTCAGATCAGCTTGCGCATCCACCCAGTCTGATAAGTTTCTACGCTTTGCACTTGGTGGGTAGTTTACCACTCGAGGTTTTTTTTTTTTTTTTTTTTTTCTTCACTTTTTTCACACTGTTCAGACTGGGCAGATGCTCAGACTGAGATTCGTCTTTGCTGGACGCATAGATGAGTTTTTGTTTTGTTATGCTCAAGTTGAAATAGTCCAGTTTTGTTTCTTTCACTATTTTTCAGACGTGATGAATTAGTCGTTCGTGGTGGAGCCGGTTGGTGGTTCTTTGGCATGACACACTGTTTCAACCTTTTCAAAAACTGTGGCAAATTCCATCAATATATCTCATTGGGTATCCAAGTTATGGTAATCACAAGATTATATTGTTTGGGGAAATAACTAAGAAAAAAAATGCACCCAGAGTCATGATTTTCACACATGAAACACCTGCCTAGCCTCACGTACAACTATACCAAGTCCCATCGTTATGTCTCAGAGTATATGATTTTATTAGAAGGGGATATAACCCAAATACATTCGCACTAGAGTTGTTGTTCCTGCGCATGACATGCTGTCTCAATCTTGCCAAGTATTATCCATATATCTCAAAGGGTTTCTGAGCTAGGGCCCACAAGATTTTGTCAGGGGAGGTAACTCACAAACCAGTGCACCAAGAGTCGTGGTTCTTGCCCGTGACAGGCTTGCTTAACTTAAACAATCAACATCACTCGAAGACTGTTGAAAATACGGCGATCACAAGATAGTCATACAATTTTATTAGAGTGGGAGATAACTCAAATACAATAATAACAATTGCACCCAGAATTGTGGGCCTTGTGAATGACATGCTGTCTCACCCTTGTGGAAAAACATGCCAAGTATCATCATTATACCTCAAAGGGTTGTGGAGTTATGGCCATCACAATGTTATTTTGTCCGGGAAGGTAATTCAGAACCCAGTACACCAAGAGTCGCGGTTCTTGCATATGACACGTCTGTTTAACCTCATGTACAACTGTACCAAGTACTATCAACATGTCTCGAAGAATATTGGAGATATGGGGCTCAAAAGATAGTCATTCTATTTTTATTGGAATGGGGATAATTGAAATGCCATGGCACCAAGAGCTGCGGTTCTTGCACCTCATGTACAACTGTACCAAGTTCTATCAACATGTCTCCAAGTGTATGGGAGATATGGCGATCACAACATAGTTATTCTATTTTATACGAAGAGAGATAATTCAAATGCCATGGCACCAAGAGTTGTGGTTCTTGCGCTTGACATGCTGCTTCAACCTTGTGAACAATTGTGCCAAGTTTCATCAATATATCACTAAGGGTATTTGAGTTATGGCGATCACAAGATAAAAATTCTATTTTTTTTTGGAAGAGGAGATAACTCAAATGGCATGGCACGAAGAGTTTTGGTTCTTGTGCATGACATGCTGCTTCAACCTTGTGAACAATTGTACAAAGTTTAATCAATATATCTCGAAGGGTATTGAAGTTATGGCGATCACAAGATATCTTTGACGCACAAACAGTTTTATTACATTTATTTTTCGCAATAATTCTTCACTGTCTCCGACGTTTCGGATATAACAGGGTTGCGACGTTATGATGTCGGAAATCCGACGTCATGACGCCTTGACAACGTTTTGCATAACAAAAACATTCAATCAGTCTATGAATTAAAAATCACTCTTTTTGAAATTTTCGGCTCTTGGCCTTATTCAGGAATCTATTAATTCATCGAACAACTAAGTGACATCCATCTTGTGATGCTGACAGGAAGAAAGTAATGATGATCTGCCGTAGCCAGGGACGACGTCGTGTCACTTTCTTAAAGATGCAGACAAGTTGGCGTAACGTCAGAAGACACGACGTCATCTCCCGCCAAAACTCGGGAAAGCACCATCACCAGCAGCCCACAGCATCACAAGAGGACCAGGCAAACTCACAACCATGTTATGAACTTACATTATAGAAAACACTCAGATAAATAAATAAATAAATATATATAAATAAATAACAGAATAAATAAATAAATAAACAAATAAATAAATAAATGAACAAAAGTAAATAATAAAAAAAAAATATATATAATAATAAATATTAAAATGCCAACAAAAGAGGATAGATAAATAAATAATAATTAAATAAACAATTATGATAAAAATGAGAATAGAATAATAATTATGCATTAACTAAAGCTAAAATCTGTAGCAGATAAATAGGAAAAAGTATGAATAAATAAATCTGTACAGCTAAAAGAACCATAATAAACCATAAACTACTGCAGGCAAATTAATCACTTGAATGCCCAATAAAGGCAGTCCATGCACTTGTGCACTTGCGCAGAATGATGCGAGTTTACACTGGACTTCCACTGAAACGGGTACCCTATGTCACGCCCTATTCCCATACACGCAATACTAGCAGCCCAGGGAGGGACCAGATCAGACTGAACATCAGTACAGTCCGATAAGCCGTGCCCTGTCTGGGCACACAGGCCTAAAACGGTCCCCGCCATGACCTCCGTTCAAGTAAGAAAAAACATTCAATATGGTGGAAAAATGAAATGGAAAAATATGAGAGAGCTTGAAAGAACAATTCCGTGATAAAGGCTGTAAAAAGCCGAAACGTCGGAGATAGTGAAGCATTATTTCGAAAGATCACAAGATAGTCATTCAATTTTTTTTTTCGAAGGGGAGATAACTAAAAAAAAAACATGGGGCCAAGGTTTGTTGTTATTGCCCATGACATGCCGTCTCAACATTGTTTACAGTTTTGTCAAGTATCATCAATATATCTCGAAGGATATTGAGTTATAGAGGGGCGATAACTGAAATACCATGGTACCCAGGGTTGTGGTTCTTGCGCAAGACACGCCGTCTCAACATTGTTTACCATTGTGCCAAGTATCATCAATATACGGACGAACGAACGCCAAGCCGATCGCTATATCCCCCGAATCTATTCGGTCGGGGGATGAAAGGGAAATTGTCTTTCACAGACTGGTCCACAGCTCTTCATTTATTTGTATAAATTTACACGTATATGTCTTGAACAAATAGTCCGTTACTAATCATATTGCATTTCTGTGCAGTCTGATCAGAGTATTTGCTATGCGTTCTGTGGATGAAGAGAGACGCGTGACGATGCGACTCATTTTGTTAAATATTTCGCACCTGAAGACAGTCCTCGAAGGCTGGCTCATTTGGCCGAGTGGTTAAGACCTCTAGTCTGTAGTGCTCTAAAGGTTGAATGACATGCAGCACACAGCACATGCAATTTCTCCAAGATTTCGGGAATTTATAGGTAATTAATATTTTTACGTAGAATTGCTATTGTTTAAGCATTATCATCTTATTGCATAGACAAATATTGCAATGTACCTTTGAATAACTTACACACATTAAAGCGACATCCCATACAGTAAAAAACAAAGTATCTTAGACAAGTTATACAGTAAATATGAGACATACCTTACAGTCAGAAATTTTTTGGGATGGTCAGTCTTGCTCTTCGTGTTATTTCGTATGGAATTCTAGAGGCACTTTTTTTAGTATAACTCATTATAGATTATTAATCTATCTTAAAACTGTCTTATAAAGATATTTTTCTTTCGATTAAAGCTCTCAATTGGTCGATTTTCTTGTCACAGGTGAGGTGTGATTCTTACAAACACTAGTGATTTGCAGCTGAAAAATAGATTTAAAGCATAGAAAACGACATCTTGCCGTGCCCAAAGATGGTCAGTATGGAAAACAAAATAAATAAAACACACTTACCAAGTTGTTTATGTCCAAAAAACTAAATATACAAATATAGAAGACAGACCACGCACATACACCTTCAAGGTCATAACAAAAGACAAGGATCTGTCCACTATACAGATCGGAACATCCGGATAAAGTGTACTGTACGCTCCCAACCAGTGCGAAAGTGAAAGTAGGATCTGTTTCTACTGTAACCTTTTTTCTTGGTTTGACTTCTTGGAAACGCTTTATAAATAGATATCTGGAAGCGCTTTATAAATAGAGATCGACGGGCGCTGCATAATTCTGTTTATTCCGAACGAGTTTTCACTGCGTAAATATGTGGAGAGCAGTCTTATCTGTAGGGCTTTCCTAGTTTCGTCATAAGACGGTTAGAAATAAACTGGGGTATCACCAAATCAATCTAAATGGCTTTCAATCGAAATTGGAAGCCGAAAAAAAAAAAACTCACAGTTACCCATCAGCAACAAATGACCAAACAAGTATACCAACAAAACCCCTTTCTTGTCTTAAAATTGTATATTGTTCGGATGCGCAGAATAAACAGACACAACCGATGGCGTCTTAACATGGGGGCGGGGCGGGGGCGTCTTTTTAAAGACAGATCACAGAGATATCTTTGGTTGCTATTGTCTTTTAACCAACCAAGGCAATTTTATATCATACTGCTGCAAAAAAAAACAATGTTTGGGGTCATTGTGATTGTTACATGTGGGTTTACGGCGTCCCGCAAATCCCCATGCTGGCAAGACAACCGAGTGTGATCTCTGACAGGTGTACGGGCAGCTGTGGGGTAAGGCACAAGAAAGATATTAGATGAATGACATGAATTATTTACAGTATCTATATACAACACTTACTAACACAAAACATCACAATTAGTTGCTTCTGTAGCCAACTCACGACGTCCGCCCCGAAGGCAAAACAATGTTCTGTGCTCGGAACGGGTGATGTGAATGCCTACAGAAGCTAACAACAAGAACAACAACAAAATAAAAAAAAAAGAAACAACACAAGACGCGACTGGCCAGTTTATAACTTAGGGTGAATCCCCCACTCGCGTGAATCCCCCTCTCGCGCACCAGTGTAAACTAGTTTGTCGACATTGTTGTCGACCACAGGTTGATATGTATTATTTAGCGATCGCGCACTAGTTTGATTCGCCTGAATCGCCTGCAGGTTATTTATTGGACCTCTTTCATTTGAATGGTCTCACATTCGTCTCACATTTTTTACGACCTGTTCATGTTGGTTCGTCCGCCCTTGCTGGACCCTAACCGACAGCGTCGTACCAGTACCTGCTGCTATTGCGCAGGGAGCAACAGGTCACCACACATTGTTGTGCCTGCAAATTACGATAATTGGACTAAGATACAGTTCACAAAACATACATGCTATATCATGATCCCCCTCCCGGAGAAGTAAGAATATGTTCATGCATATACCGTTATTGCGCATGCGCCGACCAGACACACAGGCTGATTAGTGCATGTGACAAATAACCGTACAGCAGAACTCAACTTGACTGTGCATCAAATTATCAGCACCCAGCGCTTGACACAATAATACTCAAAGTTTATGTTTCCTTACTGAGCACTACAGAAATCAATTAATGCTCACTACTACTGAGCATAATACTCATCAAATTCGTGCTCACTACATTAGCACAAGTAAGAGGCAATTGAACAGACCACGCCTTTGCGCTACCTGGTCAGCCGCCAATTACAGGAAACATAACAAACTTTTTCATACCCTTCTCCGCGACACGGCTCACAAATATAGCTATTCACAAATTCATTACATTAACAGCAGATAGAAACTAGAAACAGAAAGATTTTCATCTATAATCCACAACATTTGTTAGTGTCTCATAAGGGCCAACACTGTTTGCCGTAAATTCTCTCTGTATTTGGTAGGCACCCCGTCACAATCGTCCCCGCGACGCTGATGACGCAGCTGACGTCATCCCCGCCGCTCAGGCCGTTATGACGTGTGGCGACCAAATACTCCCACTTATCATCATCACGTTCTTTATATGTACATTCATGCACAAACTGAGTCATCAGACAAAAACGGCATCATTACAAAATGAACTTATAATTCTCACACCGGTTACCGCGGTACAACGTGACGCGACTGAGTACAACAAACGCTACCGTCTTTTTTTTGACAGGAGAAGTGTAAGTTCAATGTTTCCTTTATTTTATCGAACATATCACGATTTACGTTTTTCTGTTGGTTTTGCGATGACAACAGATTGTGTTTTTATTGTTTTGTCCAATTTTTAAGTTACGACACGGTCAGAGAAGGGAAATCAAAGCCATAAATTAGGCCAAAATAGGTAGAGAAGCAAAACTTCAAGTTTTAAGGGTCTATCAATCAGAAATAAATTACATATACACGAGCATTCTTGGGTTTTTCATGCCTCTAGGCATCGAAGTAAGTATACTATTTTTTAATAATTCATAAAAACATTTAGAATAAGAATCGTACCGATTTTTCTTGGCTCACTACCTTGAAACACGGGTACACTTTACCACGGATCATGTGTTGAGTCTGAGTACACTAAACACGGAACAAATGGAACAACAAACACGGATATGAAAAACCGAATCTGGACGTTTTTACCCATTATTAGCGCCATTTTTCAATAAAACAGCCAAGAGGAACGATACATATTTGCCCTTTAGTTGAAAAATTACAATATGCACGGTATGCGCTTGGCCATTCCGAAAACAAAAAAGTGTTTTGGGTTGTAAGGTGTGTTTATGACATGGAGACAACTTTTTACAACAGATGCACAATAAACAGTCGCTATAATCCATCAAAAAATGTCACAAAATAACCTGTTGTTTGTTTGAACTGAGCTTTAACGTCCCCGTCGACACTATTAAGGACGTTTTTGAATTGTTTCCAATTTTGCAAGTCTTTTTATCCGTCATTGAGATTTAACGACATCTCAAATCTACCGCCCAAGGAGAATAATAGGGTTCACATGTATATGAAGGAACGGTCGGACTCGCACCACTTTGCCTGGGAAGACTAAGACCTTCTAAGTGCTTAACCAGTAGTCCTGTGCGACGGGATTCAGCTCTGTGTGGAAGTATCATGCAGTCCATTTATTTCCACAAGCAGCGGTGGATGGGGCCCAAGAATAACTTGTACATAAACATGTAAACAATATAAAACTACAGAGGGGCCGTTCAAATAGCCGACAATCAGCTATACTGAGCAAAACCAACTTCAATGAGACAACACTTACAGTGCAACCACACGAATCTGCAAAATAATTTGTTAGTACAGAAGTTGCGCATGCACATAGTCTGATCGCTGAAAGCGATCAAATTCTGCTAGCAACGAAAGACAAGCCCCGTTTTACAAGTTCTTGCACACCAGACGAGGAAATCCTAGATTTTACCCTGGGATAGAAACTTTTATCCTACCCGGGTTTTCTACGAAGGGCTGGCATTGAAGTCGAGAATTCTGAGGTGTTTAACTCAAAGGGTGTCTGATGTGCGCTATTTGTATAGAAAGTCGTGTACGCTGCCCGTAATGCGACGTCACTAAACGTCACAATGGACGTTAGCAGTCGAAGTGACCGCATATTCAAAATCTATGTTTTAAGATTTAAGTAATGCAAGAAAAAGAATCTGAAATGGGTGCGCCATGGAATGTTCTCTTTGGTAATCATTCTGTTATTCTCACCTCATAAACCAGGGGTCCTCGGTTTGATTTTTGGCTTCTCCAAACTTTCTGACGAGTCGTTAAATGAGGCCCCCTCTCTGTATAACCTTAGCGGGTTGCTGAGACGTATAACTCAAAATACACACACGGTCATTCTCTCCCTTTCACTGACTCAAGAAGGGTGGTTGTCAAATTCTGGCGTAATAATATGCACTGTGCTGGTTTTATAAGCCTTCAAGCTAAACTAACTGGCTCGATGTGACCTAAATAGTGCTTGCTGGACTGTTAAACCCCCCACCAAACGAGGAAACAAACCAGCCAAAGAAATGAGTGTGAGGGATAGATAGGAAAGTTTGTCCATCATACTCAGGGGCGTAGCTACCTGTACGCAGATACGCACTTGCGTACACATCACAAACGTAAAAAATAGACGTAGAAGAAATAGAAGAAGAAAAAGAAGAGGAAGGAGAAGAAGACGAAAAATAAGAAGAAAAAGAAAAAAGAAGAGAAAGAAGAAGTAAAAGGAGAAGAAGAAGATGAAAAAGAAGACGAAAAAGTAGAAAAAAGAAGAAGAGGAAGAAAAAAAGAAGCAGAGAGAAGAAGTAAGAAGAAAAAGAAGAAGAAAATGATGATGATGATGATGATGATGATGATGGTGATGATGATGGTGATGATGGTGATTATGATTATGATGATGATGATGATGATGATGATGAAGAAGAAGAAGAAGAACGTGAAGAAGAAGAAGAAGCAGAAGAAGAAGAAGAAGAACTTATTTGTCTGGGATATACGCAACACTATTTATTAGCTAGCATAGTTTCCTCCTTTGCCACGGGGCCGCACTTACAGGAAAGAATTTGCTCCCTGATGGGAGCAAATTCTTTTCTGTAAGAGTGGTCCCCATTTGGTAAACGGAGTTATTATTTTTAGTATTTTCTTAGGTTTGCTTACAAATGATTTTCTTCCAGCTACGCCCCTGATACTGCTACGACCCACAACTTCTAATCCTGAATTATCTTCCTTGGCCTACAGGTTTATAACCAATGACAACTGCGTCACCGATACCACTCTTTCGCACAAAGTCGATTTTTAGGCGGGCGTTAGCCCGTCTATAGTCACCATACACCTCGTACGTCAGATTTTGTGCACCTCTTTAGACATTCCTTCTTGTAGTCCTCCGCTCAAAAAAGAAAAAAAAACAAACTAAAATACATATCTAAATATGAAAATGAATCCTATCAAGTTAGACCAGACTGTTTGAAAAATGAATAAAGTTTGTAAAAATAGACCTGTTTATTAGATTTCACGAAAAAAAAAAATGCGCTGAAAGCTGAGTAAAAAAATCCGGCACTATTTTTCTACACCGTTGCTGTTTATGCTTGAAATCATTCCCTTTCATCCCTCAGTTTCTGTACAAAACCCTTCTAGCTTTGATATTCAGTGTACCAATGCTTATAGAAAGGTGTTTTGTTCAAGTCATTGACAGTTGGCAAACGTTGTAGAGTCTGAAGATGCTGCTTGTCACATGCCGTCTGATCTGGATCTATAAGGTTTGTATCGGTATCTGTATCGGAATCAGTATCTGCAGCGATATATAGGGTTGAAAGGGTTGACACTTCTCTGTACTGATCGACATCAAGCATAGTATTCCGACCGCTTTGGAGAGGTCTAATTACATGTTCAATTTCAAAATAGAAATGTATACTTTCAAAAATGCAAATAATGAAGGTCCTGATCAGATGCCACATTCTGTGGCCTGTAATCAGGGTCTTCAGCGTTTTCGAATGTCCCAGTAAAGGGACGCGTGGCACTGATGGGCAAATAAGCTGCATCAGTAATAATAATAATAATAATAATAATAATCTACCTTATTTATAGAGGGTAACACATTTAGTACTAGTACTAATCTTCCATGTGGCCCTCTTTTCCTGGGTAGGAACCAGTACTAAGCAATGTGGATAAAGTCTCTTGCTCAAGGAAACAACACCTGGCGCTTGCGAGGATCGAACCGGGTACCTCTCGATCTCCAATCCGATGCTTTACCACTGCACCACAGCGCTCCACAAAGTCGAAGTTCATAAAACGCAGCATCTGATCGAGGCATACACTATTAATTTAAAATGCAGAAATAAAAGGGTCAACCGACTGACATGGTTTAAGCAAAACTTTTTTTTACTTCTTTTTCGTCTTTTTATGTTCCCACTTCCAAAGGAAATGGGAGGCGTGTCCGTTAGGCTTAGACATTTTACAGAGGTGGAACAGAACTTTATTAAACAAACTGCACAGGTTATGTCGAGCATGAAAAACAAAAATGAACAGGCTCGTTTATTTATTTATCTATATTTATTTATTTATGTTTGCATTTCCTCCGTCCGATTTGGTATGTCTCCCTTTTCGACTAAGCCATTTAAACCATTTAGGATCTAGACACTACAGAATAATTTGGCCTAATAAATCAACCTCCCTCAGTATTTTTATTTTAATTGGAAACATAAAATTGTATAAATAAAGTTTGCTCCGACTCAGTGATTAACTGCAGCGGAATACGAGTGTGTTGAAAACATCAGTATTATCACGAGTGCCAGTCACGAGTGAAATAACTGATTTTTTCAATACACAGAATGATAATTTGTAGGTTGTCCTCAGTGTATAGATATGTGATCGTCAGTCGGCCCCCGCCAAACGGGGTTTAAAGAATTAGATAGGCACGCAGCGCACACGAGTACTGGTAAACAGCTTAGAGGTCCTAAACCAGCCCAGGTAAAGCGGTGAGAGTAGGACCGTCCATGCTTATAAACCCTATTGGTTTCATTGGGCGACAGGGCTTGAGATGTCATTTCATCTCAATGTCGGGTAGAAGTCCCACACAATTGAAAGCAGCGTCACAAAAATGACTTATACAGAGTTGACGGGGTCGCTAAACCTCAAATCAAACAAATAACAATGTGATCGTCAGTAAATTTGGTGGAAATTAACTCAGATACAGGAAGGTGCCTGCAAATAAATAAATAAATAAATAAATAAATAAATAAATAAAAAATAAAAAACAGTTTCTTCCAGCTAGAAAAAGAGTCAACTTCTTGGAGACCTGCATCGTGTCTGTTGTCTTTAATTGAAATAGCACGTTTGAAGATAAAAACACTCAATGATAAATTCAAGAGCAATTACGTGTGACTAGACTTTTTTTTTATTTTTTAGTCATCAGTTTTTTTTTCAAGTTTTAACTAAAGAGCGTTGTAAATAGATGACATTACTCGCCCGCCTCTCAGTACTTTCAGTACTTTGATTTTTTCAGCTATGCTCCATTCCTTCATTATGGCTGTCATGTCGGAAGATGGTGGCTCGCCCGGGATTTGACTTTCTTCGCAAAAATGACCTCGCGTCAACATACGGACTTGAAGAAAAGGGATGAGGTGTTACGACCCGCAGCACCTAACCTACATTATACCTGCCTTGGTTGATTATGCGGAAGACAACTGAGGAAGACAGTTGACTCTTTGGCTTAGTGCTTAGAGCAGTTGATTTTACCCGATTGTCCCAGGTTCGAATCTCACCATAAGCGATTTTTCCCCTTTTTACAACTATGCTTCTCTCCATTGTTACGACATTCATGTCGTAAGAATACCCAAGTAGGAGTCTTATATTCTTTATTTCAGAAAGATACATTATGGCTGAGTTTGAGTTTAGCGATGCTGGTCATCCAGATGACCCCAGCACCATGTATACTATTGCCGAACCTAACAGCGAAACTTAGGATTGGGCTCAAGTTTTGTCTGGTGTCTCACAAGGTGCCGTTTTCGGTCCAGTTTTGTTCTTCGTGGACATTAATGCCATTTTTACTGACATTGTGTAACAGGTGACAAAAATGCTACACACCTTTGGCCCGGCCGGGGTTAGAACCCGGGCCGCCGGATTGATAAGCAAATCTACCACGTTGTAAAAGCCGGCTTGTACCGAAAGGCAGTACAAGTGTGTTATATACCTATACGCTATGACATTCTCCCCCTCCACATTGAAATTCGCCCTCGAAATTCTGGGAGTCCGAGAGTCATGTGAAATGAGACTCAAGGAGTTCTAATGCACGAACCCTCAATTTTATTGGTTCTCTGCCTAGTTATCTGCTTAATGTATTGCATTAAACGGCCTGAAAACTCACTCCGGTAACACACCCGTGGGACATAGTGTATTTTTCACATCTCCTAAATGGCTACTTCTCTGATGAAAATCCGTGATATGTTTCTTATTTATACTGCAAACATAGGTTGTGGGTGCTCGTTAGAATCGTCTCAATGAGGCGGTTCTAACGTGTACCCACAACCTATGTCTTATAACAGATGTAATAAAAAAGTATGTATATCCCCTTAAATCACAGTTTTCTCTATATAAAGTAAGGAATGTCCATTTCACGGACTTGTTCGCATGTTGTCATGCCACATTTTCATGCCCAACACCCTAGTCTATCCATTTGGTTCCGAAGTTTACGTTAGTCCTCTGTAACTCTAATTTCCCGGCAGTATACCCAGTCGTCTGCGAACAGTCTTATTTCTGAGTCAATGTCGGTGGAAATATGATTAATATACAGGGAGTATAACAGAGGACTAAGAACAGTCCCATTCGGGATCCAGACAAAACTGGAACACACTCCATCTACTCGCCATTAACTCATATTGGGTCCATATCATTAACAACAAGAGCTGAAACTATAGGTGACCAATGCCCCCGTGGGAGCCAATTTCTGAGTTTTTTTTTAAATTTCAAGGGGAGATAATTCAGCCAAAAATGAAACAGAGTTATGGCCCTTGGTCAGAATGGGCAAATACTATATGCCCCCCCCCCCTCGCCCCGAATCAAAGATTCTCGGGGGTGGGGGATGGCATAAAAACTTACTATTTTCAGTAGCTAAGAAAGGAATCTATAAATTCAAGAGTCTCCCCTCCCCAACAATGCCTAAACTAAATAAGTTGGGTTTCAGTTGTTCATAAGTGGGGGTGTGGTAAAAACGTTCTGGAAAGCCAGAATAAATGTGTTCAACCGTCCCCTTTGTCCAAGATTTTTACCTAACCCTTTAAATTCGCACGTGCATAAGTTCGGAGATCATAATGAGAATCAAACAAGCATTACAGACTATGTAACAGCAAAATGTATCGCTTTGAATAAAAAACAGCATCATGTATCATGCCTTCGATGGCGGATTAAAGAGTTTTATTTAAAATTATTTCGCCTCCGCCCATTGGGGCTTGAGAAATAAATTGGGCTGCATGGTGCTTCCACGCAGGGCAGAATCTGGAGTACTTGTAAACCGCTTAGAAGGACTAAGCCTGCCCAGGCAAAGCGGTGTGAGCAAGATCGTCCAATGCATATAAGCCTTCTGATTTCATTGCGCGGCAGGGCTTGAGATGTCATTTCATCTCAATGTCGGTTAAAAGTTTAACAGAATTGTAAGCAACGTCTCAAAAATGACCTAAATAGTGTTTACGGGGACGTTAAATCCCAATTCAAACAAATATTTCAATTTATGAAGAATATAATCCCTGTTTGTTGTACCCAAATTGTGACGACTAACCGCGTTATGGTGTATCATAACCCGTGGTAAGGTGTACCCTAACAAAAAATCAACCATTGAACCATCCACGGATTCAGTGGGTATTGACATGAACTGGGGCTCAAGCAAATGCATCAATGGATGCTCTGAAATCGCAATAACATATAAATCACAAAATCATGTGCACAAAAGATGTGTTACTGTCAAAAACATTTACCGAAATATGCTGGGGTTGGTGTAAACACACCAGACGAAAGAAAATTGTTTCTGTTTTCGTTAATAATGAACAGAATTCTCTGCAACTGTATCAGTAAATGGTAATACCATTATTCTGCAGCTATGCAAAATAACCACCCAAAAAGATTAGGATCTGGGCTAAAATAAACCTTTTTCTTACCGTAAATACTGCTGTGACGTCATGATTTCTGTAGCGTTCGTTGTACTCTGTCGCGTTCGTTGTACTGCGGTAACCGGTGTGATTCTTCTTGAACAAAATTATTTCTACTCAACCTGAACACGGTTGTAAAATCAGATTCATCATGGTTCATCATCACGGATAACCCGACAGGCCCGATATGGTTAAACCCGTCTTAAGTTTACGTCCCCTCTACACCTAATATCATATAGAGACGGGACCACGGTTTTCTTACCACAGCTAGTCAAAAGTCATGGGTCAAACAAGTGACCCGGCGTTTATTAATTACATTCTACAAAAGGGGTCTAAAAGCCTAAATGAATCTAGAATGAGCGGGTGTCCAAACTTTACGTCTCACCAACATCTAGGGTCAGAATGAGACAGGACCTCGCTTAAAAAAACACATTCTACTTCTGGAGAAACCTGGGATCGATCCTGCGACCTCTAGCTGGCAAAGCTAGTAGCCTAATCACTACAGGCTTCAACAGTGAATTCAGAATAGGCTTCAGAAAGTTGGGGTATACCAGAAGTAAACCCCTCCTAAACCTACAAGCATGTTCATACAAAAATAATACTAAACATAGATTTAACATACCTTTCAAATTTCAATATACTTTCACTGTCCCGTCACAACGTTGTGGGTATACGTTACAACTTGACCTGCTGCTAAAGAGTGATCGTTTTTTCAGGGTTTTTATATCTATAAATACTACCGGAAAATCATGCATACTCATATTAGCTTGCTAAAATCGTGTCGAGGTGGAGATACCGTCCACAATTAAAGCCAGATAGCAAAAATCGAGTAGATAATGGATTTGCGTTCAAATAGTATATTTCCCCATAGGAAAAAAATGATGAAACGACCCTATAAGTCAATGCCATGACTCCTGTCAAAACGAACACCTACTACACAACACGTGACGGGAATGAAAATCATATATGGCACAATTTGGCGGTTAGCGATTTTTAGGCAAATTTTATAGAACTCGGCCTTATAGCGGCCCCCTGCATTGTAAAAACAGATCTCCACAAACCACTCATGCATACATCGTATGATATGTGCATGACTTGTGCATGGAGCAGCACATTTTGCCTACCATATTTCACCTAAAATATTTCACTCGCACCGCCCTACCATATACCTACTAAAATAATTTAGATGTGCGTAAGCACCAGAGAGGTTTCCTATTCCATCTAGTAACAGTGATATATGGAACAAAAGCTCAAATGTGTGCGGAAATGGCCTACAACACTGTCATTACAATTCGTAGCATTGAACAATTGACTGGGCTGCATGGTGCTGCTTCCGCAAAGAGCTGAAACCGACCGAACTTTAAGCCTACTCAGGAATAGTGATGTAGGTCCTTAAACCCTAGGGTTTCTTTGGGTGGTAGGGCTAAGATTTTGGAATACGACAGACAGACACACAGAACTGATGATGAGTTATACACCTCATATTGTCACATGTACATGTATGTGTATGCAGAATTGAAACTGGCAAACCTTATTGGTTTTTTGGTTTTGGCTTTCCGACCCTTTCAAGATTATTTCACTCATATCGAGCCGGTCGTTAATCAGAGATGGGCGAAAACCAGAGTACCCGGAGAAAAAACACCTGAACTTCCGTTGCAGAACTTGGCGTCTCACATGTGACGCGAGCGAGGCTCGAACCACAGCGGTGAAAGACCTACTGATCAAAAGTCAGCGCTCTTAACCACTAGGCACGGAGGCCCGTTTGGCAAACCTTTGCATAGCGTGATCATGCCTATACAAAACAAGTGGTATTCACCTGGGAAGGCAACCAACATGTTTTATGATACGGAGCTCAACAAACGGACTGGTGATGGCATTTGGGTCGATTAAGCGACACGTCAATAAAGGTGAGCTAACGGCTGAAGCAAAGTGTTTCTTTTGTTTGATTTGAGGATTAACGTCCCCGTCAACACTATATAGGTCTGTTTGGAGACGTTGCGTCCAATTTTTGTCGGACTTTTACCCGACACTGAGATGAAATGACATCTCAAGCTCTCTCGTCAAATGCAACCAACAGGGTTTATCAGCATGGACGGTCCTACTCGCACGCTTTGAATTTACAGGTTTACCAGTACTTATGTGTGGTCGGATTCAGCCCTGCGCGGAAGCATCATGCAGCCCATTTATTTCTTCAAACCACAATGGGCGGGGCCCTCAGAGTGTTTCTTAAACGCATTTCAAGTCAAAATTCAAAATTGTTTTGCAGTCTACACCCCAGTGTACAAAGTACTCGATAGCACTGGGCCATGTTTACCAAAGTCCATTTTAGGCCTATATGCGTTAAACATTTCAATATTTAAATCTCCTTTCGGTGCCTCCGCCCATCGGGGCTTGGAGAAATATATTGGGCTACATGATGCTGAAACCGTCCGCACACGAATACTGGTAAACCGCTTAGTTGGTTTAAGCCTGTCCAGGAAAAGCGCTGCGAGTCGGGCCCGTCCATGCATATTGGTTTCACTGGGCGGCAGGGACTGAGATGTCATTTCATCTCAATGTTGGGTAGAAGTCCCACAAAATTGGAAGCAATGTCTCCAAAATGACCTAAATGGCGTTGACGGTGACGCTAAATCTCAAATCCTTGTGGTACTTGCGGCTTCCTTATTTTCATTGCGGTCCGTTTATTTTCAATTATCTGCATGCGGTTACATTTGATTGGTCAGTAAAAGATTTCTTTCACTAAAACAATCGTTTTCAAGAGTTGTCAGAAGACAACATGGCTCGCCTATGGGGGCCTTAGTTGGATGCAGCTTTTGTCCAAAAAATAAAAAATAAAATGTCTAACAGACTGTAGCAATTAAAAAAAGAACCAGAAAGTACAGCTAAGCACCAATGAACAAGAAATTTCATCTTAAGTGTTTTTTTTTTTTTTTTTTTTCTTAATACAGTTTCTGTTGTGCAGTTTATGCCCCATAAAGCCATTTTCTCATGTAAAAAGAGCTAAACAGACTGCAGGATTTGAAAGAGAACCCATAGGAAACCATGTTTTTAAGCCTTTTAAAAAAAAAATCTTTTATAACAAAACAATATTTAAGTTGCAAGTAAAAATAAAGTTAATGTGTTTTCATGAAGAATAGAAAAAATCCTCCACCAGGATTTGAACCCAGGAGCCTCTGGTTCAGAGTCCAACACTCTATCCACTGCACGAGTATACTTTACCCAAGGGAACAAAGGGAGGTAATACAGAGCAAATAATTATCCCCACGCTTTAGCGGAGGGGATATTATATTCGCTCCCGTCCGTGTGTCCGTCCGTCCGTTATGCTATCTCCTCCTAAACTATAAATCGGAATCCAACCAAATTTGGAGTGTGGGTTGCTTACATGAGTGGTGTGTGCAACATCACATTTATTTATGGCCCCTCCTCCAGGGGCCCTGGGGAGTGGTAAAAAGGTCCAATGTCAATAAAATTCAATTACAAAGTCAATTGTATAGATTTTGATACCAAACTTTGCAGAAGAAATGTTAAACATATTGAACGGGGTTTTGGCTGCGGCCCCTTGGTCATGCCCCAGGGGTCGGACTTGTGGGAGTCGGGGGGTGGGTGTCAATTTTTTTTTGGAACATAGTCATGTGACATATCAAATCAAAGGGAGTGATTAGTGGAATATAATACAAGTAAATTTTGAACCTGGGGTCAGAGTGGTGCCCTGAGGGAGGAGTCAAAAGGTCAAAATTAAAGGTTTTTTTAGAACATAGTCATGTGGCATATCATATCGAAGGGGACGATTGGTAGAATATAATGCAAGTAAACTTTTTACCCTGGGGTCGGATTTTGTCCCTCGGGGAGGGTTCAAAAGGTCACATGTCAGTCAAATTCAAATGCAAATACATGCACATGTTAACATTTGGTACTTAGCTCCTTTGGAGTAAGCGTTGGGATTTGCGATGACGTGCGATCAACTGCATTCTAGTTTTCTTTGAAAAAAGACCAATTCAAGCCCCCCGAAAACACCTTGGAAAAATGAGGATAAAAAATATGTAAAACATTGTTTTGTTTTTATTTTTCCTATTGCTAGGTTGATTTGAACAAAAAAAGATTTGTAAAATATCACAAATAAGAGTTTGCAGGTAAACTTTAACCAAACGAGGACGCCCACGACGGACGCATCACGAAAACACGCCTATATGATTTGGACCCCTTCGAACCTCACGTCGAGGCGGTTATAACGAGTATCCACAATCTATATTTTGAGCAGAAATAAGAAAAATATTGAAATTTTTCATCTGAAATTTTCATTTTTCCGTGGTAAAATTTTCAATGTATTTATATAAGCTTTCGTAATGGCTAGAGTATTTCTTAATGTTTTGAATATCATGTTTTATTCAAGGTCGTTTGATGTTGTACCCGCATTACTCAACATTATATGATTCAAGTTTCATGTTTACACTACAGCTACGCCCGGTGTTGAAGGCCATCAAGCGAGGCCTTCTTTTCCAAGTCATACCCTTAATCAGAATGCACCAGTCACATGTTCATATATTACCCGTCGCAGTCTGATACGCAGTGTGTATGCTTTATTATCGTGTGACACGACCGTGATTATCAACAAAGATGCACGTATGAACACAGCGTCGAATTTGATCAGCTTGTGCATCTATGCAGGCTGATCAGATTCTTTACTGTCCGCTATTTTGGACCCAACACTTAGATTTATTATTCTGATAACTGACTATGCAAGCTGATTGAGTCTTCACCGAGAGCACGTGTCCAAAGTACGTTTTCGGTTGTGGCGAGTCAGTTGATATTGACACAGTTTCTTATCGTCATACCTTTGTTGAAATTTGTTTCACGTTCAAATAAGATAAAACATTTCAGGATTGTCGATCAATAAGGTTTTTTCCAGCATTTTTTTTTTCAGGAACTCGAGGACCCTGTTTTTATCATAGTTTAAATATAATATACAAAAAAATTACAGAATGTGTTCATTTCTTCATATCCTGGTGTTTTTGGTATTCCTATTCTGTGGAAACTCTGGAGCTATAAGAACATGTAAGTAGACGGGCTAAGAAATGAAAATCAGTATTATAGCCTCCGGCCCTACCGTCGGCCAATTTTAATTAGAGATTACGTAACGAAATCGTTTCTAGTATCATGCCAGAATTCCTACTTTGAAACTAATACACAAAATAACGTTCACGGAAGGGTGGTACAATTGTAATGAAAAAAGGACATGCTAACACTGGTCGCCGGTATAGCCAATAGTAAAGTCTAGTGATGTATTCAGTGATAAATCACAGGGTGTAAGAGCGGGACATGAAGAGCCGTCTTTATATCCAGTTTCATGACGTCATTCATTGTTACCTAGACGTTAGATGGTGACGTCGTTTTGTTGTAAGAGATACGTTATGAAAAAAGGTAATAGCATGCGATACAGTCAGTTATATTTGCGGGATTTCTTTAAACAATGGCGGAAAATAGGGAGAATCTGAAGCTGAAGGAATCAATAGTATTTTTCGTCGTGTTAGAATCGAAATAGATCAGCTCTAGTGCCGTGCTTTATTGAGTTATATATCACTGTTTGTCGGTCAGTTGTAAGTAGACAATTCTCTCGCGCTACGCGCTCGTGATTTGAGCTATACTTTACAACTAACCGACTAATAGTGATTTGTCTAATCATCGAAAACAATTACAGCAAAACTTCGAAAAGCCGAACACAGATAGCTCGTTTACCACAGCTAGTGCGAACTAGTTCTTGAGTCCGTGCAGAAGTCATCCATAACCTTCAGATATCCATAGTTGGATATTTCAGGAAGTTTTTCCTGATGTGATCTGTAAAAGGTCTGCCTCAATGAGACTATTCTAATGAGTACACACAACGTACCTATATTTAATAGAAGCTCGTAAATATAAATAATCCATATTAGGCTTTATGACATAAAACAAGGTGTTCGACCTACTCCTATCTCAAACAATTAATCATGGCCCCAAAGTTTAACCCATAAACTGCCTATCATGACACTTGTCGTCTGCTTTGCCGTCTGCCGGCTACCTTAAAAGTCATTTTGGGCCCACATTGTTTGCCTGTATGCAAAACTATTTTTAAAAAGTTTGCAAAAAATATTCAGCAGACGACATAAGAAGACGAAATTTTCAGATGTAGTTTTTCTCGGCGTCTTAATGTTCCTTGAAGGTGTATCCTCTTGGAAAAGTCTATTTGTAAACATAATCTGTACACATCACGAAAACACGCCTATATAATTCTGATCCCCTTGAACCCTATTTTTATATACTGGGGTTTGCAGGGGCAAACCTTATTTTTTCTTATTTCATCCCTCAATATAGAGTGTGGGTACTCGTTAGAACCGCCTCATCGAGGCGGTTCTAACGAGTACCCACATTCTATATTTTGAGCAGAAATAAGAAAAAAATCATAATTTTGTTTTCAATTTACGGCGGTAAAATGTACATTGTATTTGTATAGGCGTGTTTTCGTAATGATGTATCGTCTATCTCTCATATTTAGACCCAACCAGCAAAGAACATCAGATGCTCTAGGCCAACATTGAAATGAAGTGGTATCGATGTCTTTTCGACGTTGATCAACGGCCCCCGCCCATCGGGGCTTGAAGAAATAGATGGACAGAGCTTAAATCAAAGCGATGCGAGTCGGCCCGTCCATGCTTATAAACCCTATTGGTTTCATTGGGCGACAGGGCTTGAGATGTCATTTCATCTCAATGTCGGGTAAAAGTCCCACAAAATTGGAAACAACGTCTCAAAAATGACTTTTACAGTGTTGACGTGGACGTTAGACCTAAAATCAATCAATCAGTCGATGTTGATCCGCTGTTTTGTGCTGACTGGGGCAAATATCACTTCTCATTTCCAGATTACATGGAGGACCATTGTGATGAGTCTATCAGTATGATACTATCATCTTTCAAGCAGGCTGCAATCAAACTAGACGCCAGTCGCAATTTTTATCACAAGTCATACCTTAGCTATCCCGGGAGACTGAAAAATGAATGTGAGATCACTCTAGAAGCTTGGTAAGAACACGATTTATTGACATATGTGGTCGAATTTCGATGCCCTATACAAATACGTTGTAAATTTTACCGCCGAAAAAAAAAATGAAAAGTTTGAGATGACAAATTGAGATAGTTTCCTTATTTCTGCTCAATATATAGATTGTGGGAACCGCCGCAGAAATAAGAAAAATAATGTTTACCCCTATAAACTCCAGTTTTACTACATAAAAGTTGGGGTTTAATGGGGTCAAAATAATATAGACGTGTCGAACACTTTTGAATTCACGAAAATTTGTTCGAGCTATGGGTAGCTCGAGACACTATGGATTAACCAGGAAGTATAACGGTACTAATTAGGGGAAATCAATCTCCATTTCGATCTTCAGTAAGAATCGTTTCTCTGAGGGAATTGTATTGTGTAACCACAACACACATTTCAACCCATTTTGTACCCGGGAAACCCTCAAACGTCGTGGATCGTGGTAGCTCAATAATTAGTGCACTTGCCATTGATGCTAGAGGCCCCCGGTTCGATTCACGGCAGCGGTATAAAATTGCGGTGTCCGAACATGCTCCGTTGGCATCATTTGCAGGGATGAATGTCACAAGTGCACAGTCCATCGGATCGGGACGTTAAATGGAGGACCCCTGTGCAGGGAGAACCTTAATGACCCTTACCGTAATTACATGATTACTGTATAGTCTTTTGTCCTGCAAAACCTGGAGTGAATGTAATATCTACCTGCGAGTAATGGTCAAATGTGACCGATCACAGTATCAGTAGAAAGAAAGAAAGAAAGAAAGAAAGAAAGAAAGAAAGAAAGAAAGAAGGAAAGAAAGAGTCGTACCTTGACTTTGACCTTTGAACCCTTTAGAGCAGCTCCATACTTTAGGTAGCCAGGACAGGGATACAACCCAGGCAGTGGTTGATTGTGGGTCAAATCGGAGTGATAGCTTTGGTGTAACCTGCCATGGATTTGCGTTTCGCATACTTTTTGCGTTTCTTTTTTTCATACCCTTCCATGGACAAGTGATGTCTAGACGATAAGTTACTTTATTTTCAAATCAGACTGCACTATACATTTACATACCAAACTTGCTGTACTTCTTGGTGAGGCACATTTGGTGCCAACAAGACATGGAACTTGACCTTTGGCCTCAGGTATATAATCCCTTAGCGGAAGCATATTGAAGGATTTGAATTTTGTCGAACATATTGTATTATTTTTTAGCATTATCCCCTTCAGTATTTGATACACTTTTGCCAGCGGTGTTTAAGGGCCACATTGCCACTTTAATAGAACTCCTTTTCTTGGCTGTTCAGAAAGTCCCAACGGGGCTTGAAGAAATATATGGGCTGCACAGAGCTGATACCGACCCGCAGACGAGTACTGGTAAACCACTAAGAGGATCTAAGCCTGCCAGCCAATGCGGTGCGAGTCGGCCCGTCCATGCTTATAAAACCTATTGGTTTCATTGGGTGGCAGGGCTTGAGATGTCATGTCATCTCAATGTCAGGTAAAAGTCCCACAAAATTGGAAGCAACGTCTCTAAAATGACCTTTACAGTGTTGACGGGGACGTTAAACTTCAAATCAAACAGACATCCGCTGCGTATATTACGTCATCATCGGGCTTAAAGTGGGTGCCTGAAATAGCCGTTTTCAGTTTTGGAAATAGATGAAAAATAGACGTGGAGGCAATGATCAGGAATCGATACAATTCACCCACAGCCCCCATCAGAGACACCAAAGGGAAAGAAACACAAACATGAAACAACAGACCCTAATGGAAACACCAATAACGGAAAGCCAAGAGGACAGTTACCAAAACAAAATAATATAAGCGACACAAACACCCAAAGACAAACCTTAACAAAAATAAACCGCGACAGAAGAACCTCCTTGGAACTGTCAGTGAAACGAATTCCACTGGGAGGCCTCAATCGATTTTACGTGGCCACAATCATCGCCCTTATTTCCGTCGCGATTTAGACAAATAATTTGTTCAGTCCGCATGAGGGCCTCCTAACTCATCAGTGCAACATCTCCGTGAACACAGAAAAATCAAACAACATTGTCCTGTTGGAAAAGAACACATTTAGTGAGGTTTCCGCGGCGCTTAAGATAATATTTTCCCGTAACTGCGTCAGCATAGTATCTGCCACTGATTGTTTGTCCCTTTGAGATAATCTATCAGCAGAATACCATCTGCATCCGAGAAAACCGAGGCCATAACCTTCCCAGCTGATGCCTTCTTTGATAGGGGTGCGCCAGGGTGCTTCAATTGTTGTGATTGTTGTTTGGCCTCTTAGCTAAATGATGGTCCCATGTTTCATCCATAGTGACAAATCTCTGGAGAAAGTTGTCAGGATCTTCCTCAAAAAGTAAGAGGTGTCAAGCTAATTTAATTCGCTTTAAAGCTCTGCATGCTGGGGACTTTTTAGTAGCAGACGACTATTTGAAATATTTCTCTTATTTTTCCAAGAAAACTGGATATGACATTTTATTCAAATTGTCTCCTGCGGAGACATTTTGCTTGAAATGTCAAATCCTGTTTTCTGGGAAAAATAAGAAAAAACAACAAGTGTCGTTTGTTGAATTACATAAAGGTTTGATTTTACTTAAGATGGCAATCACAACAATTGTAGTCTGCTTTGTTGTCTGCTGATTGCTTTGAACGTTATTGTTGTATACAGCGTAGACCGAAATCCGACTGCCCCTCTAGAAGCAGTCTCTTGGAGCAGTCTAATCACGGTCCATAATGTTTGCCCGCATGCGAAACTATTTTCAAAAATAATGTAAGAAGAACTGCAGCAGACGAAATTAACAAGCGACAATTTCAGATGTAGATTTTCGTGCCATCATCACTGGTTTTCGGCCGCAAGACAAAACTGGTAAATAAATAGAGCGCAATAGAGACAAAAGGCCCGCTAGTACGGGGAAGTGTTTTAATGATTGTGTTGATCAAACGGAAGAGTCTAAGTCCGAGTTCAGAACCCTTCTCCAGCCTAAATTCATCAGAGACAGTGCTGTCAGTACTTTGATTCTATGAAGCCTGTAAAATTTGTCTCGGTCAGTCATCTACCCAGCAAAGAATGAGAAGCCAACGTCGGGCCGGCAGCGATACCACGTGGTAACGTCGAAACGCCTTCGCTCCGAAGTTGATCCGCTATTGCTTGCTACGTGTCGCTTGGTTCAGATTTATAGCCAGAAGTATTAGCGAAGTATTATGTCCTCATCAGACTGCACAGTCTGATTTGCAAATGGCAAAAACATGTTTTCTCATGAAGTGGTCAAGTGTGGTCTTCCGGCTTCAGTTTATCATTATTATTATTATTATTATTATTATTATTATTATTATTATTATCCGTGGAGTAGTGGATAAGAGCGGTGACTCTTAATCATTAGGTCTCTCACCGCTGTGGCTCGTGCTTGGTTCGGACCACACGTGAGACGCCAAGTTCTGCAACGGAAGGTCATGTGGTTTTTCTCCGGGTACCCTGGTTTTCGCCCACCTCTGGTTAACGATCGGCTCGATATAAGTGAAATAATTTTGAAAGGGCCCTAAAACCTAAGCAAAAATATTATTATCATTTTTTGTGTTGTTGTTTATTATTGAATGAAAATTGTTGAAATGAAGATTCCCGAGACAGACTGGATGGATCGGCCAGTAAAGCCTCATTTGCCATACATAATAGCATTCAAAACTCGCTGGACGGGCTCAGTGACAGTGACCCTAGCGTACAGGGAGGCGTTTGTGTAAGAAAGCATTGACCTAGACAAACAGGAAAACCCACACAGTAATATAATCAGTGCACTCACACCATCGGAAAGTCGATTGTCTCTTAATTGGTTCTGAACTCGGGCGCTGCCTCCATTACGCAATGCCTATAGAAATACATTGCCACCTTTATCACCGAAAAAATGACAATTTTAAGATGAAAAATTGTGATATTTTTCTTATTCCTGCTCAAAATATAGATTGTGGGCACTCGTGAGAACCGCCTCATCGAGGCGGTTCTAACGAGTACCCACAATCTGTATTTTAGAGCAAAAAAAAAAAAAAGAAAACTAAGGTTTACCCCCTGTAAACCCCAGTTTTACTATATAAAAGTGGGGTTCAAGGGGGTCAAAATTATATAGGCGTGTTTTCGTGATGTGTTTCAATATTGAAAATTACTTTCCGGTAACTTGGGGTCCGTTTTTTTAATTGCGATGTTTATGAGTCCATATATGACACGCTGAGGGTTCACGAACATCGTTTTGGGTCGATTGTTTATCGATCGACCCCATGAAACGCTTCAGTGCTATAAGTCTACATTACCATCACTGGGTTTTAGTAAATCGAGGTTACTTATTTATGGTCAATTTTATTGCATTGTGGTATAGAATTAGCTATCTATAAAACTGGGCTTGAATCATGGGTTGGGCTTAGCAAACAGTGATTGATCAGACGCCACAGAACGCGACGTCTGATCAGTGTCTACTCACAGGAATGTAAAGGTCAGACACCGCAAAATGTCTCGTCTGCTCAGGGTATACACTGTTTGCTTACAGTACAGGAAAGAAATATAACGGTCTAAGTCATCGCTCATGACCATTTTCCCCAGCCTACACTCAGACACAATCGACCCACCAGTGCTATTAGTCCTTTGATAATTATCAAATTACTTTCTTCTTCTTTTATAAGGTATACGTGGGATAACATTGGCTTCTATTTTGACCATCTGGACTTGCCTTGTGAATATGGCTACCTAGTTTTCTTTGATGGAGAGACGATTATGAACGGTAAATTGTTTGTTTGATTTGAGGTTTAACGTCCCCGTCAACACTGTATATCTATTTCTTCAAGCCCCGATGGGCGGGGGTCATTATGAACGGTAAAAAGAAACCCACTAATAATGCAGTATTTTCCACTTTATATAGCAGGTGCCCGATGCCTGCAGGTTGTTTTAAATATTTATTTAAGAAAATAACAGACCGTTTTGTAAATAGCAGAGGCCCTGATCAGAAGCCGCATAACCTGGCGTCTGATCTCGGCCTTTACTGTTTGCCAAAATACCTTTAAGTGGCGGGAGGAAGGGGCGTTTGGCACCAGGATTAAATGCGTTAAGGTTTGATATCCTTCCCTTTCAAGGAATAAGCTGAACGGAGCTTGACGTCTTTGAACAATTTTAATCAAACGTTCAGAGAAGGGCCGATGATGAGAAAAATGTCTTAAGCATTGTCTGTTTTTTTGTTCTTCAAATGCTAGCGCGCAGTCTAATAGGGCAAGCCGGACATTCAGGATTTTACATGAAGCTACCTCAAAGTTTCCTCTATATATTATCTACGGGCACCAAAGACTGTAGCGACACTACGCTTGCGCCTGTGCAGTCTCACCAGAGCCATTAGTGGTCGCCTATGCGATAATTACCTTTTCTTATGACCTGGCTAAAACGCTTAAGGGCATATAAGAACACAATCACCAGCTTTGATCAGACGCCACAGAACGCGTGGGCCTCCGCCCATAGGGGCTTGAAGAAATATATGGGCTGCATGATGCATCGTAGAGTTACGTCCCCTTGATCGCTGAAAATGTCCATTTTTGACCTTGTCATCACCGTAGCCCCTTCAGTTTTCATCGGATCTTTTTGAAACTTACATGTGAGTAAGTAAAGGATAAAACCGCGAATGAGTTCAAAAATTGGTGTGGTCCGCCTTTATTTCAGAGAGTTATGTCCGTTTTGATAACAGAAAATGCCTATTTTTGACCTTGTCGTCACCGTAGCCCCTTCATTTTTTTTTTCGGATCTTCTTGAAACTTATATGTAAGTAAGTCAGGGATAAAAGCTTCGATGAGTTCGAAAACTGATAATGTCATCCTATTTATCATAGAGTTGCGTCCCTTTGATTGGAATAATCACGGAGTTATGTCCCCTACTTTGCTGTAAATGCTTCTTTTCGACCTTGTCATCACCGCTGCCCCTTTAGGTTTGATCGAATCTTCTTGAATCTTAGAAACAAGAATGTCAGGGATAAAAAAAAGGTCGGATGAGTTCCAAAATTGTGAGGTTGGCCTTTTTATCATGGAGTTACATCTCTTTGATTGCAGAAAATGCCTATTTTGTCCTTTTCATCATCATAGCCCCTTCACATTTTATCGGATCTTCTTGAAACTTACACATAAGCTAGTCAGGGATAAAAGCTCGGCCTATGTGTCATAGATTTACGGCCCCGTTGATGGCAGAAAATGTTTACTTTTGACCTGGTCATCATCGTAGCCCCTTCAGTTTTTATCGGATCTTCTTGAAACTTACATATTAGTAAGTCAGGGATAAAAGTTCGGACGAGTTCGAAAACTGAAGAGGTCAGCCTATTTATCATAGAGTTATGCACCTTTGATTGCAGAAAATGACTGTTTTTGATCTTCTCATCACCGTAGCTCCTTCAGTTTTGATTGGATCTAGTCATGGATAAAACCAGTGCTTCAGCTGAAGTGCACGACCCGCCAGATGCTTTTAGCTTTATGATTGTAACCATATATGGGTATGGCGGCCATTTTGGTCATGTGAACGGGACCTAAAACGGTTCCCCCAATAAATGCGCCTTATCGTAAGGAGCAAAAATATATCTTATACTTTAGTACTGTATTCTGAATCGTTTGCAGGATAAAATGCATTCTCACTTTTCCAATACAAAAGCATATGTGTCAAAGTTTGACGTAGGCACAAAGAAGGTCAAGGTCAACCCAGGGTCACCATTTTAGCAATTTATGATGGGCCTACGTCCCAGATGCTATTTATCAAGTTTCCTGGAAATCTGCCTAGTGGTTCTGAAGTAGACTATTTTTGAAGGGTTTTACCATATATGGCTTGGCGGCCATTTTGGTCATGTGACCTGAACCCCATGAGCTAATTTTGGTTTCCCCCATCCCATAGAGGCTCCATATGAAATTTGACTTAAATCGGCCCAACGGTTTCCGAGGAGAAGCAGTTCGAAAATTTTCACATTTTTCGCCTCGGCGACGCTATACCAAATGGAATGTATTAAATATTTCGCAAGTTCATTGGTTAGATCTCATTGATATCTATCAGTATGCCAAAAATTGTCTAAATATTCAAAGCAGTTAAGTCACTATCACCAAATTCCACAAACGCGTTACGGACGGACAGACAGACAGACCATATATGGCTTGGCGGCCATTTGGGTCATGTGACCTGGACCCCATGAGCAAATTTTGGTTTCCCCCATCCCATAGAGGCTCCATATGAAATTTGACTTCAATCGGCCCAACGGTTTCCGAGGAGAAGCAGTTCGAAAATTTTCACATGTTTCGCCTCGGCGAGGCTATAATCAATGGAATGTAACATTTCTCAAGTTCATTGGTTAGATCTCATTGATATCTATCAGCATGCCAAAAATTGTTTAAATATTCCAAGCGGTAAAGTCCCTATCACCAATTTTCACAAACGGGTTACGGATTTTTCGCCTCGGCGAGGCTATACTAAATGGAATGTAATATGTCGAAGTTCATTGGTTTGATCTCATTGATATTTATCAGTATGCCAAAAATTGTTTAAATATTCCAAGCGGTTAAGTCACTATCACCAATTTTCACAAACGGGTTACAGGCGGACAGACAGAAAGACCATATATGGCTTGGCGGCCATTTTGGTCATGTGACCTGGACCCCATGAGCAAATTTTGGTTTCCCCCATCCCACAGAGGCTCCATATGAAATTTGACTTCAATCGGCCCAAAGGTTTCCGAGGAGAAGCAGTTCGAAAATTTTCACATTTTTCGCCTCGGCGAGGCTATACTAAATGGAATGTGATATTTCGCAAGTTCATTGGTTAGATCTCATTGATATCTATCAGTATGCCAAAACTTGTTTAAATATTCCAAGCGGTTAAGTCACTGTCACCAATTTTCACAAACGGGTTACGGACGGACAGACAGACTGACAGAATGACACGGTGATTTTAGGACACTCTTAGAAAATCAACCGACTTCAGTCGGTCGCTTTTTCTGCGGGTCGTGCAATCTCAGATGAGTTCAAATACTGAATAGGTCGTCCTATTTATCATAGAGTTATGTCCCTTTGATTGTTGAAAATGCCCATTGTTGACATTGTCATCATCATAAGTCCCTAAGTTTTGAACGGATCTTCCTGAAACATCATATAAGTAAGTAAGAGGTAAAAACTTAAATGAGTTTGCAAACTAACATTGTTGGCACATTGCTCATAGAGTTAAGTCTCCTTCTTTGCTGAAAATGTCTATTTCGTACCTTGTCATCACCATAAGTCCTTTAGTTTTGATCGAATCTCCCTGACACTAGCATATAAGTAGGTTGGGAATGAAAGTTCGGATGAAATTGAAAACGGTTGGTGTCTGCCTATCTCTTATTCAGGTATGTCCCCTTGAATGCTGAAAATGCCTTTTTTTACCTTGTCATCAGCATAAATCCTTCAGTAAAGTTTGGAACTTCCTGAAACTTTGAAACTGTTAGCTCGGGTGAGCGATATGTAACCATCATGGTCCGCTTGTTTTCAACTAAAACCAATACAAGAAAATGTTCAAAAGTATCAATTGGGCGAAACTGCTTCAAAAATTGAGTATAAGCCGGACTACATTTTGTGCGGACAAATATACTAAAGGTAGTGTAAGCCGGGTGTAGTTGGAAAAGTCAATGCCAGCTACAATTGAAAGATGCAATCTGTCATTCAAAACCTCATCAGCTAAACGGCCAGGCTGTAGAAGTGGTACATGTAAATGAGTGTATATATGTGCCAGCAATGGTTACATCTCTGGACATTGTACCAAAGTCACAAACGCCTCACTAGGTTGGCGGGGGCGGAACCAATGCAGAAAACTAGCGTCACTTCTTCCTCCCCACCGCTGTCACCAAATATAGCGTTGGCAGTGCCGTCCACGGCGTCAAACATCGCGGTCACCGATCTAGGTGACTAACCGTGCCCGCCGTTGCTTAATTTCGTGAAAAAAAGCCTAGTCGCTTCGCCAGAAGAGCCGCTCCTAGAGCAAGGCTATAGAAGTATGGAGTGCCGTTTTACTATTTATATTTATAGATATCCATAAGTCGAATTATGGATATCTATAAATCGGGCTGAATTACGGATATCCATATTTCGAATTATGGATATCCATAATTCACCACAAAAGCCTTTGGTTTTAGTCATTATTTATTGTATTTATTTGCCAAGACGAAATTTGGATATCCATCAATCGAATTATGGATATCCATTATGGATGTCCATAATTCGAAATTAATGATATCCATAATTCAAATTATGGATATCTGAATTATGGATATCCATAAATCGAATTATGGATATCCATTATTCGATCGTAATGGATATTAATTATTCGAATTATGGATACCCATAATCCATAATTCGACTGGTTTATTGATATCCATAATTAGATTTATGGATATCCATAATTCAGATCGATTTGTGGATATCCACTATTCGAATTATGGATATCGATAAATAATTATTGATATCCATTTAAATAATTATGCATATCGATTATTCGAATTTTGGATATCGATAATTCGAATTATGGATAGCCATAAATAATAATGGATATCTAATAATAGGGAATAAAAAGTAAAAGGTCGCCCCATAGTAGAAGTGGTATATACACGTATAGCAATAATAGTTACACGCTCCATATTTTGTCACAAATGTATATTTTCAGCTTCCATTTGGTGGCTGTTTCATTAACACAGTACGTGTCTTTGTGTTTGTGAGCGTTAACCATCCTAAAATACCTCTACCTTCTGAACTTTTTCCAGGGTTGGAGAAAGTATGCGATGACTTCAGCCACGACGGACAATATGTAGCTACAAGTCGACGTCTGAAAATAAAATACTTCAGTAAACAATACCGATCCAATGTGATGAGCCTAATTGTTACAGCATTTCATTATGGTAAGAAATATCGGCCCCGATTAGTATCTGTTCTCCCGGTTTTAAAACTGTATAATACCGCTATTAAGGGGAATAGGGACACCTGGCACATTTTCCGTCATTTTACAAAGGGAGACAACTTTCGGGACTTCCTGTTGGCTTTTCTATAAGTGTTGTTTGTTTGATTTGAGGTTTAACGTCCCCGTCAACACTGTAAAGGTCATTTTGGAGACGTTGCTTCCAATTTTGTGGGACTTTTACCTGATATTGAGATAAAATGACATCTCAAGCCCTGACGCCCAATGAAACCAATAGGGTTTATAAGGAAGGACGGACCTTCTCGCACCGCTTTGCCTCGACAAGCTTAGATCCTCTAAGCGGTTTACCAATACTTGTGTGGGCTTTTCTATAAGCCCTGTCCCTCTGAAAATGGGGTCTACTCTTAAAGGAAAGAGTTTGCTCCTTGGGGTCTACTCTTAAAGGAAGGAATTTGCCCTCAGGAGCAAACTCTTTCCTTTAAGAGTTGACCCCTATTGACATGGGAGACAAAACAACTTTTGCAGGATTTGCCTCCCCTGAAGGTGTTCCCATTCCCGCATAAACCCAGCTTAAATAAAATTTAACTCTATGAAAGGTCAAGTTATTATTTCTTTATTTTTGTTTCTACACACAGTGTCCTCTAGTGAGAGGACATCTTTTGGAGGTGATCAGAATATAGGAATTTCCTATATTTTAGCACGTAGCAAACATAATATTTTAGCATGTAACAAACATACAACATTATTACCTATATTTTAGCATGTAGCAAACATAAAATTTTAGCATGTATCAAACAAACTACATTATTTCCTTTATTTTAGCATGTAGCAAACCTAATATTTTAGCACGTAGCAAACATAATATTTTAGCATGTAACAAACATACAACATTATTACCTATATTTTAGCATGTAGCAAACATAAAATTTTAGCATGTAGCAAACAAACTACATTATTTCCTTTATTTTAGCATGTAGCAAACCTAATATTTTAGCACGTAGCAAACATAATATTTTAGCATGTAACAAACATACTACATTATTACCTATATTTTAGCATGTAGCGAACATAAAATTTTAGCATGTATCAAACAAACTACATTTTTTCCTATATTTTAGCATGTAGCAAACATACAACATGGTTTCATATATTTTAGCATGTAGCAAACATACTTTCCTATATTTAAGCATGTTAAATATAAATTGGAGAAGTTCTGGAGACATGGTTTGGTTGTAGACTCGCTTGAGGGGTTGGGTCATCCCGATCAGGACTCACTAGTCCTTGCTACAGCATTTGCACTCAAACACACTCAAGCCAGTATTTATTCATCTTGTGTTCCGGTCTTGTAATCGGAGTACGGGTGATATGGACTTGGAATTAATGTATAAGGAGTGGCTTGTTTGACGTACTCTACATAGGTTTTTCATATGACAATGATATTTTTTGATCGATAACATCATGTCATGGAAATATTATAACCGGATGTATAAGTACGGAGGTTGCTGGCGTGTTGCGCCGTGATGTCGTCAGAGGCAGTCTATATCTTCTTCTACTGAAGGTCTGATTGGGCTTCTTCGGCGGTGGTCCGACTTAAAGTCGTCATATGATTGACCCAACCTTACGCGTTGGGTATCTCGCCACACAGACCCCATCTATTCGGTTGTTTGTTTGATTTGAGCTTTAACGTCCCCGTCAACACTGAAAAGGTCATTTTGGAGACGTTGCTTCTAAGCAGTTTACTCGTGTGCGGTCGGTTTCAGCTATGCGTGGAAGCATCATGCAGCCCATCTGTTTCTTCAAGCCCCGATGGGCGGGGCCGAGGCCCGGTCGATTGATTTCATATTAAGTGGCCGCTCGTGTAAGATTCCATTATCCACGTATGTGTATATCTTTATACTCTTAATATATATTTGGTTTGTTTGTTTGTTTGATTTGAACTTTAACGTCCCCGTCAACACTGTAAAAGCCATTTTGGAGACGTTGCTTCCAATTTTGTGGGACTTTTCCCCGACTTTGAGATGAAATGACAGCTCAAGCTCTGTCGCCCAATGAAACCAATATGGTTTATAAGCATGGACGGGCCGACTCACACCGCATTGCCTGGGCAGGTGGTTTACCAGTTTACCAGTACTCGTGTGCAGGTTGGTTTCAGCTCTGAGTGGAAGCATCATGCAGCCCATCTATTTCTTCAAGCCCCGATGTGCGGGGGCTAGGCTTTATATATAGTCTTTGGTAATCGGGAAACTACATTTGACCTATATGATACCTACCAGTTAGTTATATTGTATGTACAGTATAATGTATATTTGTTATAGTTTTTTTTTTTATTTTGTGCTCTTCAGAATTGGAGGAAATAAAGGTTATTATTATTATTATTATTATTATTATTATTATTATTATTATTGTCATTAGCAAACATACAACAATATTTTCTGTATTTTAGCATGAACCAAACATACTACAGTATTTCCTATGTTTTAGCATATAGCAAACATAATATTTTATCATGTAGCAAACACACTACAGTAATTCCATGTAGCAAACATACTACAGTATTTCCTATATTTTAGCATATAGCAAACATACTATTTTAGCATGTACCAAACATACTACAGTATTTCCTATATTTTAGCATATAGCAAACATACTATTTTAGCATGTACCAAACACACTACAGTAATTCCATGTAGCAAACATACTGCAGTATTTCCCGTAGGTTATCCTGTAATATTAACAGCTCAAACTAATGCCATCAAAGCTCTGAGAGTACTGGTGGGTCGATTGTCTTGATTGTATAGGCTGGGAAAAAATTCATCAGATGAGACTAACTATGGATAACCCTTTTGTTTGTTTGATTTGAGGTTTAATGTCCCCTTCAACAATATTTATGTAATTTTGGAGACGTTTCTTCAAAATTTGTGGGACTTTTACCCATTGAGATAAAATGATATCCATTGAGATAAAATGATATCTCTCGCCCATAGGGGCTTGAAGAAATATATGGGCTGCATGATGCTTCCACGCAGAGCTGAATCTGGCCCGCACACTAGTACTGGTAAACCGCTTAGAGGATCTAAGCCTGTCCAGGAACCGTGGTGCGAGGCGGACCGTCCATGCTAATAAACCCTATTGGTTTCATTGGGCGACAGGGCTTGAGATGTCATTTCATCTCAATGTCGGGTAAAAGTCCTACAAAATTGGAAGCAACGTCTCCAAAATGACCTTTACAGTGTTGACGGGGACGTTAAACCTCAAATCAAACAAACAAACAAAATGATATCTCAAGCCCTGCCGCCCAATGGAACCAACAGGATTTATATACATGGACGGCCAGGATAACATATTTATAGAACATATTCAGCGTCACTACAGCTTGTGTATTAGGACTGTGTGACGGCAGTAAAAAGTCTTTATATTCTTCATCATATCAGTGTATTATATATTTCCTGATCTTTTCAGGTTCATTACTTCCATTGTGGAACTTTGATAATATTCGAGGGTCACTGTTGAGGTCTTATTGTCCAAAACTAGCTAGTCTGACCCAGAACAACTTGTAGATCCCATGTTTCAGTTTTGCGGTGTATTCCTTGCTGCCAAAGGATAACCTTTTTCTAAAACATATTACAGTGTTTCGTTCAACCTTTAAATTCCTGTATTACAGAACAAACAGGGTAGACCCTGATAAGATGCCGCTATCTGTGGATTCTGATCTTGGTCTACACTGTTTACCAATGTCCCCGTTCACAAGTCAGGTCCAGATTTTACAGTGTGACATGCCAATGTCCCAGTTCACAGGTCCGGTCCAGATTTGACAGTGCGACATGCCAATGTCCAAGTAAATGCGACATGCCAATGTCCAAGTTCACAAGCCCGGTCCATATTTTACAGTATGACATGCCGATGTCCCAGTTCACAGGCCCGATCAAGATATTACAGTGCGACATGCCAATGTCCCAGTTCACAAGCCAGGTCCAGATTTTACAGTGCGACATCCCAATGTCCCAGTTCACAAGCCAGGTCCAAATTTTACAGTGCGATATGCCAATGTCCCAGTTCACAAGTCAGGTCCAGATTTTACAGTGCGACATGCCAATGTCCCAGTTTACAAGCCAGCTCCATATTTTACAGTGTGACATGCCAATGTCCCAGTTCACAAGTCAGGTCCAGATTTTACAGTGTGACATGCCAATGTCCCAGTTTGCAAGCCCAGTCCAGATTTAACAGTGCGACATGCCAATGTCCCAGTTCATAAGCACGGTCCAGATCTTACAGTGTGACATGCCAATGTCCCAGTTCATAAGCCAGGTCCAGATTTTACAGTGCAACATGCCAATGTTACAGTGCGATATGCCAATGTCCCAGTTCACAAGTCAGGTCCAGATTTTACAGTGCGACATGCCAATGTCCCAGTTTACAAGCCAGGTCCATATTTTACAGTGTCACATGCCAATGTCCCAGTTTACAAGCCAGGTCCAGATTTTACAGTGCGACATGCCAATGTCGAAGTTCATAAGCCCTGGTCCAGATTTTACAGTGCGGCATACCAATATTCCCGTTCACAAGCCCGGTCCAGATTTTACTGTGTGACATGCCAATGTCCCAGTTCGCACACCCGGTCCAGATTTTACAGTGCAACATGCCAATGTCCCAGTTCATACACCCGGTCCAGATTTTACAGTGCAACATGCCAATGTCCCAGTTCACAAGCCCGGTCCAGATTTTACAGTGCAACATGCCAATGTCCCAGTTCATAAGCCCGGTCATGATTTTACAGTGCGACATGCCAATGTCCCAGTTCATAAGCCCTGGTCCAGATTTTACAGTGCAACATGCCAATGTCCAAGTTCATAAGCACGGCCCAGATCTTACAGTGTGACATGCCAATGTCCCAGTTCATAAGCCAGGTCCAGATTTTACAGTGCAACATGCCAATGTGTCAGTTCATAAGCCCGGTCATGATTTTACAGTGCGACATGCCAATGTCCCAGTTCATAAGCCCTGGTCCAGATTTTACAGTGCAACATGCCAATGTCCCAGTTCATAAGCCCGGTCATGATTTTACAGTGCGACATGCCAATGTCCCAGTTCATAAGCCCGGTCCAGATTTTACAGTGTGACATGCCAATGTCCCAGTTCATAAGCCCGGTCCAGATTTTACAGTGTGACATGCCAATGTCCCAGTTCATAAGGCCTGGTCCAGATTTTACAATGCGACATGCCAATGTCCCAGTTCAAAAGCCCGGTCCAGATTTTACAGTGTGACATTGCCAATGTCCCAGTTCATAAGCCCGGTCCAGATTTTACAGTGTGACATGCCAATATCCCAGTTCATAAGCCCGGTCCAGATTTTACAGTGCGACATGCCAGAGTCCCAGTTCATAAGCCAGGTCCAGATTTTACAGTGCGACATGCCAATGTCCCAGTTCATTTGCCCGGTCCAGATATTACGGAGAAGCCTCCGTGATGCAGTGGTTTTACTACTCGCCTTGTAAACCAGGGATCGCAGGATCGATCCCGGGCTTCTTCAAACTTTCGGATGAGTCTTTAAACCGAGGTCCCGTCTCCTTATGACCTTAGCTGTTGGTGGGACGTAAAACTCAAACACTCACTCACTCCAGATGTTACAGTGCAACATGCGAATGTCCCAGTTCAAAAGCCCGGTCCAGATTTTACAGTGTGACATGCCAATGTCCCAGTTCATAAGCCAGGTCCAGATTTTACAGTGCAACATGCGAATGTCCCAGTTCAAAAGCCCGGTCCAGATTTTACAGTGTGACATGCCAATGTCCCAGTTCATAAGCCAGGTCCATATTTTACAGTTCAACATGCGAATGTTCCAGTTCATAAGCCCGGTCATGATTTTACAGTGTGACATGCCAATGTTCCAGTTCACAAGCCCGGTCCAGATTTTACAGTGCAATATGCGAATGTCCCAGTTCATAAGCCCGGTCCAGATTTTACAGTGTGACATGCCAATGTTCCAGTTCACAAGCCCGGTCCAGATTTTACAGTGCAATATGCGAATGTCCCAGTTCATAAGCCCGGTCCAGATTTTACAGTGCGACATACCAATGTCCCAGTTCACAAGCCCGTTCCAGATTTAACAGTGTGACAGCACTCAGAGACCAGTTGTTCAAAACTAACGATGTCGTTAGTTAACATATCCTAAAAACTTTGATCATTGAATATGGCATTTATACTACTTTTGCAGAATAAATGTGAGTAGCGTTTGCATAAGCAAAAGCTGCTCACATTTTCAGCAAAAAAATAACAAAATTTTAGGTATTAAACTTTTAGGTATTTTAGGTAATAAACAGTTAACAATTTGACCAGTAACGAGCTCGTTAACCTAACGAGGCTTTGAACAACTGGGCCCTGGTGTCACAGGAAGAACAGCGCTGCTATGAATTACTATTAGCTGTAGTTTGTACATAGTCACGTAGTTTCTGTTGTTAGTAGCTTTGAGTTGATTAATAATCAGTCGACATAAAAATTACAGTAGATATCCCATCCGCCCTCAATTTAGGCTGTGATTGGTGTGCTTGAAATTGGTCGGCGATTTCAGTGACATATAACAGTTTCAAATTTTGAGCAAAAAGCTTGCCAGGAAACCACTCAGATAGTATCAAATGTTATTCACTAGACCTTGGAAAGTGTAAATGAGAAGAAATCCCTTTTCTCTGCGGAATGAAACAGGTATAGTCCAGCTTCCATGGGGCAAAAATCCTTTGGACCACTGACCTTCTATACATAGGTAGTTCGAGTTACTGGGGGTTAATCATAGTTCCTGGTCAGATTCAATCACCTTTGGTAAATGAGACATAGCTGTTCGAGGAATTGATGTATCGTTGTAAATTCATGTTTAGCTCTTACGATGCAAAGACAAACTGCATCTGAAAATGTCGACTGCTTATGTGGTCTGCTGCTTCTTCTTTGAAATCTTTCAAACATATTTTTGCATTTTGGCAAACAGTATGGACCCTGATCAGACTACTCCTAATGGAGCAGTCTGATCTGGGTCAACACCGTTTGAATCTTTGCAATGACTTTGAAAGAACCAGCAGACAACAATTGTTGTGATTTGCATTTGAAGGGTTAGTGGCGCTAGAACGTCTTAAAATATTGCAGTTTATTATTGTATTTTCTCTGGGATCATCGAGACAATTGCGGGACAAGGAAATTAATATGTAGCCGCCGGTGAGGTCTAGTTGCCCGATACTAGCTAGTGTGGCAAAAAAAACCCGCTTGATTCTTGATTTTCCTCTCCTGTTTCCAAAGTCGATCTATATAGCTTTATTTTGCGTATAAACTAAAAGTAGGAATGTTTTCTCTCATTTTTCAGGTTACTGCGAGAGTTATGAATATCGGTGCGACAATGGCCGTTGTATTGATGACGATTTCTCGTGTAACCCGTACAATTCCTGTGGTGATGGTGATAACTGTCGACTGAGTACCGGTGCAATTGCCGGTATTGTCATTGGGGCTCTAGCCGGTGCTACAGTTATCGTGATTATTGTTGTAATGGTATGTTGCTGTAACAGAAGGCGAAATCTACCCACATCGACGGTATGTAACACTGAAAAAAAAACCTAAAAATATCAGTGTTTTGCTATATTTCATTATTAGCTCACCTGGAGCAAAGCTTCAGGTCAACTTATGCGATGGCTTTTGCTCCAGGTCAGCTTATATCATGGCATGTTGTTCGTCGTCCGTCCGTCCAGAACCGGAAGTACGATTAAGGAGGCATCAGATTCAGGTTTGCTAAAATCGTTCTCTCCCGATATCCAAGATCTTTGATTTCTTCGAACGACATCTCCTCCTGAACAAATGGTCAGATCAAGCTGAAACTTGATGGATACGTGCTTAAATTATTCGGCCATAGGGGTCATCTTGAACTTCTTTATTAGTCATCTCCTCCAGAACCCCGAAAGTAGATCGAGCTGAAACTTGATTGGAGGCATCAGCGTGACATGGAAATTCAGATTTGCTAAAATTGTTCCATGGCCGCCGTGGTGGCTATCTTCTTGAAATCCTTTAAACGACATCTCCTCCCGAACCAAAGACAGGATTGGGCTAAAATCTTTATGGGAGGCATTTAACGTCTTTAAAATGACCTTTATAGTGTTGACGAGGACGTTAAACATCAAATCAAACAAACAAATTATGGGAGGCATCAAGGTGACATTGAGATTTTGATTAGTTAAAATTGTTCCGTTTGCTAAAACCGTTCCGTTCCAATCTCCAATATGGCCAACATGGCGATCGAGCTTAAGCTTGATGGGAGACATGAAGGAGACACGGAGATCCAGATTTGCTAAAATCGTTCGGTTCCCATGTCCAAGATGGCCGCCATGGTGGCCATCTTGAAATCCTTTAAACGACATGTCTAGAACCAATGGTAGGGAGGAGCTGAAACTTGATGGGTGGGACGCATCCGAGTGATATGGAGATTCGGATTTGCTATAATTGTTTCGTGCTGATATCCAAGATAACAGTCATCGCGGCTATCTTGAAATTCTTCAAACGACATCTCCTCCCGAACCAGAGATCAGGTTGAGCTACTACTTGATGGGAGTCATCGTGATGACATCGAGTTTCAAAATTGCTATAATTGTTCCGTTCCGATATCCAAGATGGCCGCCAGGCCATCTTGAAATTCTTTAAATGACATCTTCTTCCTAACCAAAGGTCGGATTGAGCTGAAACGTGATGGGATTACATGGAGATTCGGATTTGCTTAAATCATTCCCCCAATATCCAAGATGGCCCCAATGGTGGCCATCTTGAATTTTTTCAAACAATATCTCCTCCTGAAAAAAAGGTCAGATCGAGCCAAAACTTGACAGGAGGCATCTGAGTGCAATGAAGATTCGTATTTGCTGAAATCGTTCCGTTCCGCATTAGGAAAACATGTCCGTGAGAAATAATGAGGTCCAACATGGTGTCAGAACATGATAAATATTAGGTAAAAATTATAACATCTTTATTAAAACTGCTTTCAACATAGAGTGTGGGTGCTCGTTAGAACCGCCTCAATGAGGCGGTTCTAACGAGTACCCACAATCTATGTTTTTGAGGAAAAATAAGGCAGATATTGTTTACCCCCGTAAACCCCACTTTTCTCTACATAAAGTGGGGTTTAATGGGGTCTTCGTTTCACGGACTTGATATCGTGATGGCTATCCAAGAAGGCCACCATAGTGGCCATCTAAAAATTCTTCAAACTGCATTTCCTCCCGAACCAAAGGTTGAATCGAGCTGAAACGTGATGGAGAGTATCGGAGTGACATGGAGTTTTAGATTTGCTAACATTATTTTCTTCCATTGCCCAGGGTGGCTGTCATAGTGGCCATATGGAAAATCGTCATCATAGACTAGTTTATATTTTCGTGTTCTTTTCTTTGGGATCAATGATTCCATTGTGGAATTCTGAAAATATTTAAGGGTCACCGATATGGCCTAATTGGCAGAAAATAACGAGTCTGGCCGAGAAAACTTGTACACTCCGTACTATTCAGATATGTGGTGTAATCCTTGCTTCCAAAGAATAGCACTTTCATAGAACATGTTTAATGTGATTACATCTGGTATTAAGAGAATGTGTGGCGGTCGTAAAAAGCCTCCATGCCGTTCATCATAGTGTAGTTTATATTTTCTTGTCCTTTGTTTTGGGATCAATGATTCCATTTTGATTTTTTTTAAATATTAAAGGGTCAATGATGAGGCCTAATTGGCCGAAACTAGCTCATCCGGCCTAGAAAAACTTGTCAACTCCGTACTTTTCAGTTCAGTGATGTATTTCTTGCTTCCAAAGAATAACCTTAATATCAAGTGGAATTGAGCCGAAATGGGAGGAACGGGGGCGAATTGTGAGATTCAGGCTTTTTTTAGAACCATTCTGTTCTGTTTCCCAGATAGCTGCTATGTTGGCTATCTTGAAAATCTTCAAGTCACATCTGCCCCCGAATGGTCAGTCACCCTGAGTGGAAATTTTGCGAGAGGCATTTGAGATTCAGAATTTTTGCATTGAGATGTCCAAGATGGTGGCCATCTTGAGAGATCTGAAGCACATATATAGTAATCACAGATCAGATTAACAGGGAGGGGCAGCTAAGGTGTTGTCAGATTCAATAGAGTGCCTTCTGCATGCTTTTTACAAGCGGCCATATACACCATAGCTTTTTGTGTTGCAGGTGAATTAACATGATCGGCTGATTTGGTTTTTAGCTCACCTGTCACATCGTGACGAGGTGAGCCTTTATGGTCACATTTTGTCCGTCGTCCGTTGTGCGTGCGTCCGTGCATCCGTTCGTGCGTAAACAATTTCTTCAAAACGACATCTCCTTCTAAATCACTGATCGGATTTTGACCAAACTACACAGGACTGATCCTTAGGTGATCCCCTTTCAAAATTATACAAATGGTTCCGGTCCGTTTCACATCTAGGTCACAGGAGCAAAAATAGATTTTTTTTTCACTGAAAACTTACAAAATCTTCTTCTCTGAAACCACAAGGCCCAAACCTTTTTATTTGGTATAAAGCTTCATCTAGTGGACCTCTACAAATAAAAATCAAAAAAAGAGTTCCTTTAAGAGCAATGAAAACATTCATAAGAAAGAAAATGGGTCATACTACGTAGTTTCGGCTAATAAAGCCTCATCAGTGACCCTGTAATGATCCGGCAAAGAAAGCCGGAGAAAACATACTGCAATTTTGCAAGACTGTTCAAATTATAGCCCTGGGGCCAAAAAATGCCCCCGCGCCGGGGACCACGAGTTTAATAGCAGATTCATATAGGGAAACCTTTAAAAAAACTTCTTGTCTGAAACCAGAAGGCACAGGTGTTTGATATGTGGTATGAAGTTATATCTAGTGGACCTCAACCAAGGTTGTTCGAATTATAGTTCTGGGGCCAAAATGCCCCCCGACGGGGCTCATCGGTTTTAAATAGACTTATAAAGGGAAAATATTTAAAAATCTTCTCGTCTGAAACCAGAAAGCCCAGATCTTTGATATCTAGTGGACCTCTATTAAGATTGTTCAAGTTAAAGCTCTGGGGGTAAAAAATGGCCCCGCCCCGGGGTCCACCGGTTTTAGATGGACTTAATAGGGAAAAGCCTTTAAAGAATCTTCTTGTCTGAAACCAGCAGGCCCAGGTCTTTGATATTTGGCACAGTGCAAAATGAATAGAAGCTAATCCTCTTGGTCTCATTACATTGGTTACAACCGCATTACAGACCATTACAACACGTTATACATGGTAGGGTAAAGGTATATAAGGTTTACTATATATATATATATTTCATTTTTCTTCATTACATGCATTACAAGCGTTACAGTGTGAATTGAAAAGGCTCCCATGTCCTTATGTCTCATTACATTAGTTACAAAAGCTTTACAGTTCATTATAACACGTTACACAAACAAGGGTATAGGTATATACGGTGTAGGAGATTTATATTTTTCATTTTCCTTCATTACATGCGTTACAAGCGTTACATTGCGAAATCAAAAGGCTCTCATTCCTTAGGTCTCATTACATTAGTTACAAACGCATTACAGACCATTACAACCCGTTACACATAATAGGGTATAGGTATATAAGGTGAACGAGATATATATTTTTCATTTTCCTTCATTATATGCGTTACAAGCGTAACAGTGCGAAATTAAAAGGCGCTTATCCCCTTATGTATCGTTACATTAGTAACAAACGCATAACAGTTTATTACAACCCGTTACACAAAGACGGGTATAGGTATTTAAGGTGTAGGAGATATTATACTTTTCTTTTCCTTCATTACATGCGTTACAAGCGTTACAGTGCGAGATCTTAAGAAGGGCTTTACCGAGACCTCATTGCATTGGTTACAAACTCATTACAGACCATTACAACACGTTACACATAGTGGGGTATAGGTATATGAGGTGTACGATATATATATTTAGTTACAAACGCCTTACAGTTCATTAAAACCGTTACACAAACACGGGTATAGGTATATAAGATGTAGGAGATTTATATTTTTCATTTTCCTTCATTGCATCCGTTACAAGCGTTACAGTGTGAAATCATAAGAAAGGCTTCTAAAGAACTCCTAACATTGGTTACAAACGCATTACAGACCATTACAACAAGTTACACGTAGTAGGGCATAGGTATATAAGTTGAAGGCGATATATATTTTTCTTTTTCCTTCATTACAATCCTTACAAGCATTACAGTGCGAAAGCATTTCCGTGGGCCTCATTACATTGGTTACAACCGCATTACAGACCATTACATCACCTTAAACATAGTAGGGTATAGGTATACAAGGTGTAAGATATATAAATTCTTAATTTTTCTTCATTACATCCGTTACAAGCGTTACAGAACGAAATCTTACGAAGGTCTTCCATGAGACCTCAGAACATTAGTAACAAACGCATTACAGACCATTACCACACGTTACACATAGTAGGGTATAGGTATATAAGGTGTGCAGATATATATTTTTCACTATTGATTCATTACATGCCTTACAAGCGTTACAGTGCGAAATCAAAAGCCGAGCATCCCTTTGACCTCATTACATTATTTACAAACGCATAACAGACCATTACAACCCATTTCACAATTAGTGTTTAGGTATATAATTGTGCGAGATATATATGTTTCATTTTTCTTCATTACATGCGTTACAAGCGTTACAATGCGTAATCTAAAGGCGGACATCCCTTAGTCCATACTACATTAGGTACAAACACAATTCAGACCCTTACAACATGTTACACGAGTAGGGTATAAGTATATAAGGTGTACGAGATATGTATTTTTTCGATTTTCCTTTATTAAAAGCTTGTAACAAGCGTTTCAATGCGAAATCAAATGGCGGACATCCCTTAGACTTCAGTACATTGGTTACAAAGCAATTACAGACCATTACAACCCGTTACACCTTTGAGTGTATAGGTATATATGGTGTACGGGATATATATGTTTCATTTACCTTCATTACATGCGTTACAAACGTTACAGTGTGAAATAAAAAGCCGGTCATCCCTTAGGCCTCATTACATTAATTACAAACGCATTACAGAGCATTACAACACGTTACAAATTATAGGGTATATGTATAAGGTGTACGAGATTTATATTTTTCATTTTTCAGCATTACATGCGTTTCAAGCGTTACAGTGTTAAATTAAAAGGCGAGCACCCCTTACACCTCATTACATCATTAACAAACGCATTACAAACCATTACAACCCGTTACACATAGTAGTTTTAGGTATATATTGTGTACGAGATATAGATTTTTCATTTTCCTTCATTATATGCGTTACAAGCGTTACAGTGCGAAATCAAAAGGCGGGCATCCCTTAGACCTCATTACATTAGTTACAAACGCATTATAGACAATTACAACACGTTACACATAGTAGGATATATGTATATAAGGAGTACGAGATATGTATGTTTCATTTTCTTTCATTACATGCGTTACAAGCGTTACAGTGCAAAATCAAAAGGCGAGCATCCCTTGCATCTCATAACATTAGTTACAAACGCCACATAGTAGTGTATAAGTATATTCCTACTTTTGCACTTTGAACATTTCTATCATGTACTCGGCTCCGCTCCATAACTCTAACACCGTTAGATATATTTACATGAAATTTCATACAGATGTGAAGCACCATACGACAACGTGCAGAACATATGCACCATAGCTCTGGTTCGCCTACTTTTGGAGTCATCTCCCTTTGAACATTGAACAAAGTCATTTCTACCATGTACTGTGTCCGCTCTGTAAGTTGATTTTGTTTGTTTGATTTGAGGTTTAACGTCCCCGTCAACACTGTATAGATCATTTTGGAGACGTTGCTTCCAGTTTTGTGGGACTTTTACCCGACATTAAGATGAAATGATATCTCAAGCCCTGCCGCCCAATGAAACCAAAAGGGGTTTATAAGCATGGACGGCCTACGAGCTCGTACTCGCACCGCTTTGCCTGGGCAGGCTTAGTTCCTCTAAATGGTTTACTAGTACTCGTGTGCGGTCGGTTTCAGCTCTGTATGGAAGCATCATGCAGCCCATCTCTGCAAGTTGAAAACCGTTTAAGATATTTCATGAAATTTCTTACGGCTGTAAAGCACCCTAAGACAACGTGAAGAACATGAGAACCGTTACTCTGGTTAACCAACGTCTGGAGTTGTAGCCCTTTAAAGAGAGTGAATATTGAAAATAACCGTTTCTTCCAATAGTTTACTTGTTTTCGCTCTGTAAATTAGAAGTAGAAATAAAACAAAGATCAGGAATTGATACAATTAACTTACTCCACCCATAAAAGACACCAAAGGGAAAGAAATACAAACATTAAGCGACCAGACCATAATGGAAACCTAAACAAAGGAAGGCCATAAGGACAGTTACTTTCCCACAAAATGGCCATATGGCCATCCAAAACCAAAAGACACAAGTGATACACACAGTAAGCAACAAACAACAACATAAATAAATCGCCACAGAAGAGCCGCCTTGGAACGGTCAGTGGAAGATTTCCACTGGGGGGCTTAAATCGATTTTACGTGGCCACAATCCTCGCCCTTACTTCCGTCGCGATGTAGACAAATAATTTGTTCAGTCCGCATGAAGGCCTCCTAACTCATCAGTGCAACATCTCCGTGAACACAAAAATCAAAGAACCACAGAGGTGAGACAACGGTGAGGACTCGACAGCAAGAAACCACTGAAATGCTGGAGCAAAAGAAAACCAACAGTTAGACTCCGATGAGCCCGACCAGAGACAGAGCATCAGGCACCAACCAACATTATCTCTCTAATTTTCATTAAGCCTTTACGTTGGAGCCGTCATAAAATCTGAGGCCTGACCCACCGGCGTGCAATTAAAGAGGGAAGCAAAGTTGCCAACCATGATTGGGTTAACTACCATGCATGCAGTCTGTCGTATAATATCCATGTTGTACCCAATCTTTTTATATCGAAGAATGATTTTACGAAATTGGGTGCTGAAGTCATTGCGGTTATATATGTTTCTGAATTTATATATTAAGTCACCATACAATTCGGGTTCCGATAGACCTTGTTGCAGAAGAGATTTAAGTCCAATATTGAATTTTGAAATTAAATCAGAATGGTGTCTATAAAATTTTGAAAAGGCTTTGCGTAGTTTATGGTACCGATAACCCTGATTAAGGAGTTTAGCCGTTAATAATTTATTACGAGTGTTGAAGTCAGTTACATGACTACACACTCTAGCAAATCGAATTAATTGCGAAATATAAACGCCATAGGATGGCGCACGAGGAACATCATCCAAAAAAGGAAAATTTACAATCTCAAAATCAAAGTCATCGCGTTTATCATAAATTTTGCACGAAACAAATCCATCTACAATAGATAGATGTAAATCCAAAAACGGGGCCTCGGTATCAGAAGAATTTGCTTTATTTAACTGAAGTTCCAGGGGGTAAATCTGACTGATCAAACCATCAAAATAGGTATTATCAATATTTAATAAATCATCTAAATATCTAGAAGTAGAGCTAAAAGCTTCAATAATTTCAGATTGGTTATCAATGGAGAGCGACAAAATGAAGTCTCTTTCATAACAATACAAGAACAGATCAGCCACAAGAGGTGCGCAATTAGTACCCATCGGAATACACACAATTTGTCTAAATAACTTAGTACCGAATCTAATATAAATATTGTCAAGTAGAAAGGTGAGGGCAGAAACCGTTTCGGATATTTTGATGAAACTTCACACAAATGTAGACCATTACGAGTTGAGGTGCAGAGCGCAAGAACCGTAACTCTGTCTAATCTACTGATGGAGTTATGGCCCCTTGAACATTGAAAAAAGCGATTTTTGTAATATTTTGTGTCTGCTCTATAACTTGAAAAATGTTTGAGGTATTTTCTTGAATTTATGCAAATCTACATCACCAAGATCTGATATGCAGAACACTAGAACCATAAATCTGAGTTACCTGCTTTTGGAATCACCGCTCTTCGAACATTGTAAATAGTGAATCTAGAGCCATACACTTGTGGCCTTTTTTAACTTAGACAAGAGGCCCATGGGCCACTATGCTCACCAGAGCTTAGGGCGCACTGCCCGCTGGCAGCCATGTATTTTAATTAACCATGGAATCCATGTACCCAAAGACGCTACAGATAAAATTTGGACCCAATCAGCCTAGTGGCTTCAGAGGTCTGATGCCTCTTGAATATGTTGTTGCAAGACAACAGACGACGATTAACAACCATCTGTTTCAAATTAGCCTTAAAATCATATGGCAGATAGATCATTGTTTAAGGAACATTTATACGAAAAGTTTTTTAAAATATCTTGAAAGGTGTAAAAGTCATTTTTCAATTTTCCCCATTATAAGTATAAGGAAACACTTAAATTCCCATAGATATCAAACTAAAGTTCATACACACACACACACACACACACACACACACACACACACACACACACACACACACACACACACACACAAAACAACTTTAATGGCAAATATGGTGAATATTTCCATGAAGTCTCAGCCTCATAGAAAAAGTAGAAGTAAAACAAAGATCAGGAATCGATACAATTAACTTACTCCGACCATCAAAGACACCAAAGGGAAAGAAAAAAAAACATGAAGCGACCAGACCATAATGGAAACCTAAACAAAGGAAGGCCATAAGGACAGTTACTTTTCCAAAAAATGGCCAAATTGCCATGCAAAATAAAAAGACACAGGTGATATACACAGTAAGTAACAAACAACAACATAAATAAACCGCCACAGAAGAACCCCCTTGGAACGGTCAGTGGAAAGAATTCCACTGTGTGTGGGGGGGGGGGGGCTTAAATCGATTTTACATGGCCATAATCCTCGCCTTTATCTCTGTCGCGGTATACACTAATTTTGTTTAGTCCGCATGGCGGCTTCCTAACTCATCAGTGTAACAGCTCCGAGAACATACAAATAAAAAAACTACAGAGATGAAACAAGGTTGAGGACTCGACAGCATACAACAACGGAATTGCTGGAGCAAAAGAAAACCAACAGTTAGACTCCGAGGGGCCCGACCAAAGACGGAGCATCAGGCGCCAACCAACATAAAGAATAATAAAATAAAATAAAATTCCAATTATGTTTTTACGCGGGAACCGTCATATAATCTTAATCCCGACCCACCGGTGTGCAATCAAACGGGGAAGCAAAGTTGCCAACTGTGATTCGGTTAACCACTGCATGCAGTCTGTTTTATAACATTTATGTTGTACCCAATCTTTATATATCGACGAGCGAAATTGGGTACTAAAGTCATTGCAGGCATGTATTTTTCTAAATTTATATACTAAGTCACCATAGAATTCGGTTTCCGATAGGCCTTGTTGCAGAAGTGTTTTAAGTTCAACATTGAATTTAGAAACTAAATCTGAATGACGTCTATAAAACTTAGAAAAGGCTTTACGTAGTTTATGATACCGATACCCCTGATTAAGAAGTTTAGCGGTTAATAATCTATTACGAGTGACACGAAATGACACTGCCCCACTCCACCCAGGTGTAAATGGGTAGCAGTGGTGTACAAGCCACTGCCTCTCTCTCTCGCGCGCGTGAAAACACCCGGAATGAGTGTTCGAGAGCAATTCAATAAGCTTAAAGCTTTCATCGCAATCGAACTAAAATCAATTAGTATAAACTATTACGAGTGTTGAAGTCGGATACATGACTAGACACTCCAGCGAATCGAATTAACTGTGAAATATAAACCCCGTACGATGTCGCACGAGGAACATCACCGTCAAAAAAAGGGAAATTTACAATCTCCAAATCAAAATCATCACGTTTATCATAAATTTTGCAAGAAACAAATCCATCTACAATGGATAAATGTAAATCCAAAAAGGGGGCCTCGGTATCAGAGGAATTTGCCTTGTTTAATAGAAGTTCTATGGGATAAATCTGACTGATCAAACCATCAAAGTAAGTAGTGTCAATATTTTATAAATCATCTAAATATCTAGAAGTAAAACTAAAGGCTTCAATAATTTCAGATTGGTTATCAATAGAAAGCGACATCATGAAGTCTCTTTCATAACAATACAAGAACAGATCGGCCACAAGAGGTGCGCAATTCGTACCCATAGAGCATATGGTTATTGAGGAGATGATTGTTTTTTTTATTATTATCATTATTCTTATTATTTTCCTTTTTTTAATTTGGGTTTCCAATGGCAACCAATAAAAATGAACAGTAGGCCTAAAATGATATGGCAGAAACAAGATTGCTGAAAAATAGTTCTATGAACGTTTTGCCAGGCTTGGCAGTAAATTCAAATTTAAATTTTTCCCATTACAATTATATAGAAACTCTGAGTTGCAATAGCAACCAAATAAAAGAGCCGAATTTCATAAGAAAACATAAACCCTGTTCAGGCAAATATGGTGAACATTTCCATAGAGTCTCAATCTCATAGAGCATATGGTTTTTCGAGAAGATGATTTTTAAGTGAGTTTTTATTCTATTTTGGAGCGCATTTGGGTTTCCATGGCAACCAATAAAAGTGACCAGTTGGCCTAAAATCATATGGCAGATAGATGATTGCTTAAAATTATTTCTAGGAAAGCCCTTCTTAAGATTTCGCACTGTAACGCTTGTAACGCATGTAGTGAAGGAAAATGAAAAATATATATCTCCTACACCTTATATACATATACCCTTATTTGTGTATCGGGTTGTAATGAACTGTAATGCGTTTGTAACTAATGTAATGAGACATAAGAGGGTGAGAGCCTTTTCATTTCACACTGTAACATTTGTAACGCATTTAATGAAGGATATATCGAACACCTTGTATACCTATATCCTACTATGTGTAACGTGCTGTAATGGTCTGTAATGCGGTTGTAACCAATGTAATGAGACCTAAGGGGATGTGTGCCTATTCATTTTGCACTGTAACACTTGTAACGCATGTAATGAAGGCAAATGAAATATATATATATCGCACACCTTATATACCCATACCCTACTATGTGTAACGTGTTGTAATGGTCTGTAATGCGTTTGTAACCAATGTAATGAGGTCTCGGGAAAGCCCTTCTTAAGATTTCGAACTGCAACGCTTGTAACGCATGTAATGAAGGAAAATGAAAAATATAAATCTCCTACACCTTATATTCCTGTACCCTTCTCTGTGTAACGGGTTGTTATGCTCTGTAATGCATTTGTAACTAATGTAATGAGACATAAGGGGATGACAGCTTTTTAATTTCGCACTGTAACGTCTGTAAAGCATGTAATTAAGGAAGATGAAAAATATATATATCGTACACCTTATATACCTATACCCTACTATGTGTAACGTGTTGTTATGGTCTGTAATGCGGTTGTAATCAATGTATTGAGTCCTTAGGGGATTAGCGCCTATTCATTTCGCACTGTAACGCTGTTATGCATGTAATGAGGGAAAATGAAAAATATATATCTCCTACACCTTATACCCTTCTATGTGTAACCGGTTGTAATGCTCTGCAATGCGTTTGTTACAACTGTAATGTGGTATCGGGAAAGCCAAACTTTAATTTTCGAACTGTAACGCTTGTAACGCATGTAATGAAGGAATATGAAAAATAAATATATCTCCTACACCTAATATACCTATACCCTTGTATGTTAAAAGGGTTGTAATGATCTGTAATGCGTTTGTAACTACTGTTACGAGACATAAGGAGATGAGCGTCTTTTGGTTTCGCACTGTAATGCATGTAACGCATGTAATGAGGGAAAATGATATATATATATATATATATATATATATATATATATATATATCGTAGACCTTAGATACCATTACCTTATTAAGTGTAGCGTGTTGTAATGGTCTGTAATGCGTTTGTAACCAATGTAATGAGGTGTCAGAAAAGCCCTTCTTAAGATTTCGCACTGTAACGCTTGTAACGCATGTAATAAGGGAAAATGAAAAATATATATCTCCTACACCTTATATACCTATACCCTTATTTGTGTAACGGGTTGTAACGATCTGTAATGCGTTCGTAACTAATGTAATGAGACATAAGAGGATGAGAGCCTTTTCATTTCGCACTGTATCGTTTGTAACGCATGTAATGAAGGATATATCGAACACCTTATATACCTATATCCTACTATGTGTAACGTGCTGCAATGGTCTGTAATGCTGTTGTAACCAATGTAATGAGACCTAAGGGGATGAGTGCCTATTCATTTTGCACTGTAACGCTTGTAACGCATGTAACGAAGGCAAATGAAAAATATATATATCGTACACCTTATATACCTATACCCTACTATGTGTAACTTGTTGTAATGGTCTGTAATGCGTTTTTAACCAATGTAATGAGGTCTCGGGAAAGCCCTTCTTAAGATTTCGCACTAGAACGCTTGTAAATCATGTAATGAAGGAAAATGAAAAATATATATCTCTTACACCGTATAGTCCTATACCCTTCTCTTTGTAACGGCTTGTAATGGTCTGTAATGCCTTTGTAACCAATGTAATTAGGTCTCGGGAAAGCTCCGCTTTAATTTTCGAACTGTAACGCTTGTAACGCATGTAATGAAGGAATATGAAAATATATATATCGTACACCTTATATACCTATACCCTACTTGGTGTAACGTGTTGTAATGGTCTGTAAAGCGTTTGTAACAGATGTATTGTGACCTCTGAGGATGGGCGCCTTTTCGTTTAGCACTGTAACGTTTGTAACGCATGTAATGAAGGAAAATGAAAAATATAAATCTCCTTCACCTTATATACCTATTCCCTCCTGTGTGTAACGGATTGTAATGCTCTGTAATGCTATGTAACTAATATAATGAGACAAAAGGGGATGAGAGCCTTTTCATTTCGCACTGTAACGTTTGTTACGCATGAAATGAAGGAACATGAAAAATATAAATCTCCTTCACATTATATACCTATACCCTACTATGTGTAACGTGTTGTAATGGTCTGTAATGCGTTTGTAACTAATGTAAAGAGACATAAGGGGATGAGCGCCTTTTAATTTGCACTGTAAATAAAAATCAAAAATGAGTTCCTTTAAGAGCAGTGAAAACATTCATAAGAAGGAAGATGGGTCATACTACGTAGTTTCGGCTAATAAAGCCTCATCAGTGACCCTGTAATGAACCGGCAAAGAAAGCCAGAGGAAACATAGTGCAATTTCGCAAATTTCGAATAGGCAGTCGATTCAAAGACTGATATAAATCAAAATGGGGTCCAAATAATTAAAAACCTGTCTAGAACATGAGTCTAAACCAATAATTCATTTCTGATTTCTCAGAATATTCACGCTGATCTCAAAGGACCAAAAGGAAAATATAAACTGCACTATGGTTGATGTACGGGGAGACGTTTTACGGCCGCCACACGGCACAACACCAGCTGCAGTGAAGGCAAATAAAAATCAAAAATGAGTTCCTTTAAGAGCAGTGAAAACATTCATAAGAAGGAAGATGGGTCATACTACGTAGTTTCGCTTGTAATGCATGTAATAAAGGGAAATTAAAAATATATATATCGTACACCTTGTATACCTGTAACGGGTTGTATTCATTGTAATGCATGTGATGAAGGGAAATTAAAAATATATATATATCGTACACCTTGTATACCTGTAACGGGTTGTATTGGTCTGTAATGCGGTTGTAATCAATGTAATGACTCGGGATATCCCGACTTTAATTCAACCTGTGCTTAGTGCATCGGGCTGTATCAATCCAATTTAGCTACACCATATCATACTATAAGGTTTATGTGATTATACACATGTAGTGATGTGTATATATGTTACAAAAATAGTCATGTTCAATCGTTGGGCCAATTTTGTGACCTATCTCTCTTTCCCCCACAAAAGAAACCTAGGAGGAAGGTGTATTTGTAGCAGAAAGGAGATTTTCAATCAAAGAGAAAGGATGAACAAAACTTGGCAAAAGAAAAATGGTTTAACGGTCATTCTAGTTCTCGGTCGGTACAAGAAAATTTTAATCTTATAACTTCTTTTATACAGGAAGCAGCAGATAAACAAATCTCCTCAAAATTGAGCAAATCGAAATCTTCTGTCTCTTGGATCACACCTGAGATTATACAAAAAAAAAAAAACATCGCAGAAAAACTAAGACTCACGCAAAGGCTAAAAAGACATGGCAGTAAGAAAATTTGGTCAAAGTTCCAGGATCTGAGACGGGAAATAAAGACAGATATTAAGACTCGTATGTGAATTACTTGGTTGGTGACATCAAGTCCAATCCCAGAGATTTTTATCGGTACATTAATGGTCAAAAGAAGGACGCTCAAGAAAAAACCGAAATGGAACAGGCATCACTGAAACTGAGACAGAGCAAGGAATTAAACGGTCAGTTCACGGATGTGTTCAACAAAAAAAAGAGCACAACCAGGTTCCCTTGCTTGAAAGGTCGGCCCCGTTCATGAAGAACATTGTTGTAGCTAAAGAAGATGAAATCAAACTTCTGAGAGGCCTGAGCCCTTCTAAAGCACTAGGGTCTGATGAGTTGCATCCCAGAGTCCTAAAGGAACTTGCAGATGAATTAGGACCGGTTTTCGCACACCTTTTTCAACAGTCACTTGATTCGGGTGTGCCAAGCAATGGTCTTTAGCATATATACATATGTATAGCATTCTACAAGAAGGGAGATCGAACTTGTGCTGGAAATTATCGCCGTGTATCACTCTCATGTGTACCTTGCAAACTTTTGGAGCATATTGTGTGTTCAAATGTAATGGCCCACATTGACCAACATAAACTATTATCTGATAGACAGCATGCTTTCAGAAAGAACCATAGCTGTGATACACAACTAGTGACAGTGACAGATGATTGGGCTAAAATCTTGGATAATGGTGGACAAATTGACACATTCATCTTGGATTTTGAGAAAGCTTTTGATACACCTCCTCATGAGCTTCAGAAAAGGAAAGTTAGCTTAATGGATATGGCATTGGTGGCAAAACATTCAAATGGATTGACGCTTTTCTATGCCATAGAGAGCAGCGGGTGGTTGTTAATGGAAGTGAATCTGATTGGGCCCCTGTCCTGTCTGAATCCCACAGGGGACAGTTCATGTTCCACTTCTTTTCTCCCTTTACATAAATGACATCTCACAGGAAATTCATTCAGAAATAAGGCTTATTGCTGATGACTGTGTTTGTTACCGTGAAATAAAAACTTCGGAAGAAAAAGCGAAACTTCAGTATGATATTGACAAATTGGGTAGCTGGGCTAGGAAGTGGGGAATGCGGTTCCAACCCAGTAAATGTAAAATGATGCAACTAAAAAGAAAGCGGATCAAAAAGATCAATGCTACATATAAATTGAAAGGAACTCTCCTTGAAAATGTAGAAAGAATTGTGACAATCATGATTTAAGATGGAACACACACATTAGTAATGTTTGTATTAAGGCAAATAGGACCCTTGGCTTCTTGAGACGGAATCTGTCAGCATTCCACAAGACGTAAAAGAAATGGCATGCAAGGGGCTGTTTCATACAATCCTGAAATATACAAGTACACCTTGGGATCCACCTACTGTCACCCTCCAGTAAGAACTGGAGAAAGTCCAAAAACGTGCGGCCCGTTTTGTAACTGGGAATTACTAGTTTGAAACTGGGAGTATGAGTGGAACAGTTAAAGTGGGAGCCTCTTAAAGAGCAGAGAAAACAAAGTAGGCTGATACTTTTATATTCGGCCTGTCCATGCTTATAAACCCTATTGGTTTTATTGGCGGCAGGGCTTGAGGTGTCATTTCATCTCATTATCGGGTAAAAGTCCCACAAAATTGGAAGCAACGTCTCCAAAATGACCTTTACAGTGTTGACGGGGACGTAAACATCAAATCAAACAAAACAAACAAAGGTCAAAAGGGTAAAGCAAGTGGATGCCCTTGTTTCCCCTTCAAAGACAACACATCGGAAAACATTTATTATCCCTCCAAAAAAGTTGCACTCGGACTGACATCTACAAATTTAGCTTTATCCCTATGACAATCTCAGATTGGAACGACCTCCCCTCTTCTCTCTTGATGTCTGCAGAGGGTGCAGATGACTCCATCTCTAGATTCACCACCCTTGTGAGGTCTAGGGACTAGTTCTGTCGGTCGAAGGATTGTCTACGGACGTGTCAACAATTCTGATGCTGAAAAACATTACGAAAACACACCTTTACTAATATATTTTAAATTTTACCGCCTAAAAAATGAAAATTGTCTGACAAAAATTGTGATATTTTTCTTATTTTTGCTCACAATATAGATTGTGGATGCTCGTTAGAACCGCCGCGATGAGGCGGTTCTAACGAGTGCCCACAATCTATATTTTAGAGCAGAAATAATAAAAATAAGGTTTACCCCAGCAAACCCCAGTTTTACTATATAAAAGTGGGGTTCAAGGGGGTCAAAATTATATAGGCGCGTTTTCATGATGGACCCCGACTACATTTAAGGTGGAATATTCCATTTAAGACAAGACAGCAGCTTGACTTGATTCATGATTATTTTTCGGTCGTAAACAATTTGTAATCACAAAAAAGACCACATATTGTTAACAAATCATGTCTAAAAGCTAATTCTAACACTGGTCGCCTTTATAGCCAATAGTAGAATCTAGTGAAATCCGCTACGCGAAGATGCGCCTTTTTATTCCGTTTCATGACGTCATTCATTGTGGCCGTGACGTTAGATGGTGTAACTTTGTTTTCTTGTTCTAATTTTAGATATTAGTCTGTGTCGAATGGGAATCTCGTGCAAAATTCATGACGATTTTTGACGACCTATACCAAATTAAACTTTAGGGCATATGAAATGATTTCAACCAGTTCGTCGCCCTGAGACCCGCGTCTGGGAAAAATAATGACGTCATCAAAATTGCGGCCATTGCGCTATTGAAACACATTCATATTTAATGAAACTGAAAGTATGTAAGCTTGATAAAAGTTATTTTCATCACTTTAAATGTCTTTGTGGGTCCTTATGTGTGATACGAAACTGTTCGTATCATCAACATGTGCACCAAAACGCAATACCGTACTCGCTCCATAAAACGCCCCGTGCGCTTAAAATTTGATAAAAAGCAGGGGTGCTTAATATACACAAAGCTTCTACCAGATTGTGCATTTAAGTCTGTTAAAATGTAAAAAAAATGCAATTATCTAAAACAGCATTGCAATTTTGTTGCTTTAGAATCCAATACCATATTTGCTCCAAAAACGCCCCGTGCGCTTAACATTTGATAAAAAGAAGCGGTCCATAATATGAAGAAAGCTCCTACCAAAATGCACATTCTAGACTGGGAACTAAGTAAAATGTCACTTGTCATAAGCATTTTGATGTTTACGCATATCAAGTGAGAAACAGTAATCACAGACTCATTGGGATGGTTTGGTCATACAATGCAGAGACCCTGAGATATAGGGGGGACACAAACATTCCTTGCATGATAAATTCTAAAGTAGATTAAGGCTACTGATTCAGTAATATTCACTTTTGGTTAAGTAAGTAAATTGTTCTTTAAATGCGGAAGCTCTTATCCTTACATTTTCTTGGGAAACAGGGGCGCTTATAGAAGCAGGGGCGATGCCTGAGATGAATACAGTATGCTATCACAGGTACATTACTACAGTATTGTACGTTGTACTCCAGTCACACAAAACAGTAACATACTATTTTGATTAATGACCGAAGTTTTTGCTATCATTAAGATACATTTCCCTGAAAGGACATAACTTGCCAAACTAAAGGCACTCTAGACTCCTCAAAAGTCGCCGTCATAAAACTCAGCAACAATGTTCTTGCATGCATCTGCTTCAGCTCCACAAGAGCACAAGTCAGTGCAAAACAAATTATTGGACTTGCATTTGCAGCGCGAAGTGTCGCAAGCAGATTTACTGCAACCACATTTTACAAGCTGGAGCAGGGTCTCTGGAGCAGGAGGCAAGGTAGTCATATTAGGGATATAAATGTCACCATCCCGTCTCCAACCATGGTTTTCAGGCAATGGTATAATGGGAGTAGGTTCAGTTGCAGATTTCCATATGATGCACTGATAGTGGGACCTCTCTACACTTTCCAGGAAAGCAGCTCTAGTTGGTGGTAACTTGTTGGATTCGGCCTATTTTCGACGAAACATCCACCACCTTAACTCAGTGAGATTACTTATTTATGTTCCTGGTTGATACAGCAGACAAACATATTTTTCGAGAGCTGTCCTAGTGTCGTCCTCCAATGGGACCTGGCCAAGCTTGTTGATTGCTTCATGAATAGAGGAGTCTGCGTTACTGATTGCCTGCCAACATGATATTTTACCCTTGCCTTACATCTGCACCGGAAAAGGCACGCAATCCAATATGAGCTCTGCTTTTGAGATCACCAAGGGCATCGCATATAGCTGCTAGATTTATTTTCCTTCTCCTCTGGCCACTTCCTGTGACAAAGAGTGTATCCTCTGGTAATTTGTCAAAATGGGCAAGGCACAGAATGAAGACATCCGTGTCAGCTGAATGAATATCAATTTTAGATACTCCTTGTCTGGACACGTCGACTGCATGGAGGATTATTTTCGTGTCTGCTTCTTCCTGACTACTGGCGAGGTGCTCATAGTCGCCTTTAGTAGCTACGACCTTGTCCCGATACGTTGCCACATATGATTTGTCTGTTTCTTTCACATATTCTATCAGATTGACTGAAAGATAAGCTGTAAACTCATCCTTTGTTGTTGAACTTGACAGCAGCACTTTCATGGATACATTCTCAATTCGACTTGAGTCTGTGATATGATATGCAATGCTTTGTTTACTGCCAAGTCTTCTTGTTCGAGTTTCTGTCTTGAGTGATCTTTCAACATCGTATCTGTCAAAAATCAAATGCACTTCTTCGTAACGGTTGTAAAATCGTGTTACTTTCTGACAAAAACGATCTGAAAGATCTTTGCATGTCTTGATGGACTTGGGCTTGTCTAGGCCTTGCACTATAAACATCGCGTCAACAACTGCAACTCTGCCTGTTTCGCTGGTTCCAGTAGGTGCGTCGTTTGACAATACAGGTTGCACCGCTTGTTTCTCCTGAATAGCCATTAGTTGACTTTTGTCAGAGCAATGATTCATTAATCCATCTGCTGCAAACAACGACCTCGGCACAACTGAAAGCTCATAAGTGCCTATAGTTCTCTATAGGCTTATGTCATGTCTAGAATTGGCGACAATGAGCATTCTTGCAAACAAACCCCTGACTTCTTTCAACTCCACAGTTTTGTCGCCAAATTTAAGCTTTGTTTCCTTCAATGAAGCCTTCCATGTTTTAAGTGAAATCTTTTTCATGGGGTCCCAGACATTTATTCGCTGTGTCTTCAGTCTTGATTCAAGAAAGTCATCCAGACTTTCTGATCCTACTTTCTCGATCTATGCCAGGTCACTTTGACATTTTCAGGAACTACAGCTTTTGTTACTATTGACAATGTCATCACCCTCGTATTCAAACGGGTTTGTAAAACCTTGTAATGTCGTTGAAAGAGACAAAGCTGAGAAAAACAACTTATTACGAGCTGTGTTTGACAGTTCGTAATGCTTTGATGAGGGCTTTTGGTCAAGGTTGGCTAATTGTTTTGACTCTGCCTTAAGTCTCGCTAACTCCGAGCCTACCAAAAAGAATCTTGTCCTTGCGGTCTGATTCTAAGTTATTCCAACTATTCCACCAGCTACCTTCATCCAACGATTTACCTGCTCCAATGCATGATCTGCACCAAACGCACAAGAAGCAACTTGGGTTTTGTTCACCACCCAATTTCCTGCTGAGAACTCGTGCCATAACGCGGGATCGCTTTCCTGTAAGGCAAACATTTCTGAAATATAGAGTAGCGTCATTCTAGCGTTGTTCAGTTTGTCAGTACTTGACAAATGCTGCGAGGAAATACAAATACCCTTCCCAGTCACCATTACGAACTGCTCTGATAAATTGTAACATCAGGGTAACCATTCTCATATACACCAAAATGACTTGATGCATCAAATTGCCTTCCTTGTTAAAATTGGCAAACTTTGCCTCAAAGTCTGATGATCTGATATAGTCTTTTACCACTTCAAACCCGCTGGAAATTTTCTCAAGGGATGACAAATCATTGCAGTTCTCAACGAATTTCCTGAACTCAGCTTTGCATTCATCGACGTTTTCTGGGGCTTGCTTAGAAAATGCTTCCATATTCATAGTGAACAACGACAGGAGGGTCACGGTATGTGCTCTCACTCCCCTTTTCACATGGTTACCATCTAGTATCTGTTTTATAGTCGTTTGACCATACAGGTCGGCATGAAGCCAAGCTGCATCAATTCCCGAATTGTCAATGAAACAGCAATTGTCCGTAGCATAGCAATAACTATGTGGAGTTCACCCGGACGTAGCACAATATTTTTGAGTTCATTCTTCTTTGCCATGAGCAGTTTTTGAGCAGGTTTGTACAGACCCATGTCAAGTGTTACAACGGTCTTGTACTCATCTCCAACAAGAACTGTGTTTATCTTCTGAGCTTGTTATAGTACCGTGAGAAGTGTGGAAAATTCATGTGCTGGAGCAGCAATCAATGGCGGTGTAGCAACTCTGTTCAAAGGCAATTGCTTGTTCAAAATAGAATTTAGAGCTGACCATGTTGGTGGACAACCACCTTGCCGTAGAGTCCCAGAGTCCAGTTCTAACTCCGGTTCCATATTGTTTTTGAGACCAACGAAAGCTGCTGCAAGCCAGCACAATTCTTTGGTATTTGCAATCTCAGTTCCTATCTGATTTGGAAATGTGCTAAATATTTCACAGTTTGGCTTCGTATCGTTTGATAAATTGCATTCTTCAATCTCAGTGATGGTTTTGGGGAGGTCGTAAAGCCGGCGATCTTCAATCTTGTCATCAAAGGCAAAGCTGGTTACTCCATCGTTGTCACTGATTCTCTGATATATATTAATGACTGTGCCATGCAATGTATTTTTTCCATCCGCAGTATCTTCTTGAAAGTCACAGTTGTCTACAGCAAAGACAATATGTCTCCCAGGAATGAAGCTTCTAGGGACATAGACTCCTTCGTTTCCATACATGCTTACTACAGCTTGATTAGCGAGCTGAGTTTCAACTGCTATGATACGCCTGTAATCTACTGATAGGCAAAGTCCATGCAGAACGATACCCAAAAATACCCCTATATTATATATGAGCCAGCGCTTGACAAAACATATAAGAAGGTTTGAGCGGCCAGCGAAGACTCAGATCAGCCTGCGCGTTCGCTGATTGCACGTGCCTACTATAGGCTACGATCTATGCAGAGATACATATGCAAATCGTCTTGTCATAGTGGATGGGTGCGCAGGTTGATTGAGTATCTTCTTATTGTATGTTTTGTCATGCACCGGCTCATTTAGGCCCTATGTTCTCTTGCATTAAAAAAGTCATTTTTGTATAACTGTCGTTTCTTTGATAAAATTTTAGAAGGCAAAGACTTTTAAAACTTTTCAATCTCAATTAGACTCAATTACTTGAAATTCCATTACTATTTATAAACGTATATATACACAGCGTTATAGCCGCCATTTTGATGACGTCATTATTCAGCTCAGACGCGGACCTCAGAGTGCCGAACTGGTTGACAATGTTGCACATGCCCCAAAGTTTAATTTGATATAGGTCGCCAAAAATCGTCATGAAATTTGCACGGGACAGGTTTTCTGTCCCATTCGACATAGACTATATGTTATGAAAACAGGTAAACGCATGTGATATATTCAGTAATATTGGCGGGATGCTAACAATTTTTTGTCTAAATCGCGACGAAAGTAAGGGCGAGGATTGCGGCCGCTACTCATGTTTCCATTAGGGTCTAGTTATTTCATGTTTGTTTCTTTCCCTTTTGTGTGTCTGATGGGGGCTATGGGTTGATTATTTCGATTCCTGATCACTGCCTTCAATTCTATTTTGTATTAAAATTGTGGGACCATCTGAAAGAATCAACAGCATTTTCGTCGACTTTTAGTGTGTTAGAATCGAATAAAGATCAGCTCTAGTACGGTGATTTATGGAGAGTCAGTCAGTTGTAAGTAAATAAATCATTCGCGCTACGCGCTAATCATTTGATCTTCTTTACAACTGAACTCAAACAGTGATATATCACTCAATAAATCACGGATATAGCGGATCTATTTCTGAAACAAATCATAATTTAATGGATTTCTTTGAGTGATTTGACTACAAGTCATAAAATAAAAACACTGAGAGAACTGGTGGGTCGGTTGATTTGATTTGAGGTTAACGTCCCCGTCAACGCTATTTATGTCATTTTGAAGACGTTGTTCCAATTTTGTGGGACTTTCACACGACATTGAGATCAAAATGACTTCTCAAGCCCTGCTACCCAATGAAACCAATAGGGTTTATATCCATGCACGGTCCCACTCGCACCACTTTTTCCTGGGCAGACTAAGAACCACTAAGCGGTTTACCAGTATATGGCCACATAAAATCGATCACCCCCTCCCCTGTGGAATTCGTTTCCGCTGACCGTTCCAAAGCGGTACTACTGTCGCGGTTAATTTTTGTTATGGTTTGTCTTTGGGTGTTTGTGTCGCTATATTATTTTATTTTGGATAGCCTATTGGCCATTTTGTGGGAAAGTAACTGTCCTTTTGTCTTTCCGCTATTGATGTTTCCATTAAGGTCTGTTGTTTCATGTTTGTGTTTCTTTCCCTTTGGTGTCTCTGATGGAAGCTGTGGGTTAATTGTATCGATTCCTGATCACTGCCTCCACTTCTTCTTTTCATGTGGTTGGTCGATTGTCTCTAAATGTAGGTCAGAGAAATAGTCATGGACTGCGTTTTAACATTTTGAGTGCCAATCTCATTTACTAGAAAGTGCCAAACGTACAACGTTACACCGCGTCTTGTATATCAGTCTAAGCGACGTCATGGAACCAAACTGAACGCGACGTTATCCAGATGACGTCCATTTGTTTCCCGCGGGGTCTTTCAAAAAGTATCCGGCTTTTTGCATAGATATCTTGCACTTCTATTATGGATTATACAAAAAATTATTTTAACATTATCACGTAACGAACAGGTAGAGCTGTGCTTCTTACACTTGTTTTTAGTGATCAAACGCACTTTACATCTCTGAGAGTAAATGTAGTTATCGAAGACGCAGAAATGCATCTTTGGATGCTTTCCTTTTTTCTTAGGAATTGTACACGACAGAATAATGTTCGCTATTGTGAAAAATGGGGCATAAGAAAATAGACTATTCATAATGAAGAAAAAAACATAGACTATTCATAATGAAGTATAAAAGAAAGGAATAAAGAAATAAAAATGCTGCACTTCAGACAATGGCTTTTTACTGAATTTTTTGTCTCATCATTTTTTGTCGCATTAATTGTTTTCTTTATGTTGACCTCACAGGCCCATATAGATGAATGTATTTGCCCCTTGGTCTTGACCCATCGATTGTTCAAATTACTAGGTATATTTGAGATAATCTCGGGAATAAGCAATAATAATAATAATAATAATCGACCTGTGGGTTAATTGTATCGATTCCTGATCACTGCCTCCACTTCTACTTTTCATGTGGTGGGTCGATTGTCTCTAAATGTAGGTCAGAGAAATAGTCATGGACTGCGTTTTAAACTGTTTCATTTAACCTTCAAAAATAAATAATAGTGTGGATGGTGATCAGAACCCACATTCTTTGTCATCTGGTGTGAGTCTACACTGTTTGCCGAGGCCAACCTATATTTCCCAGATAACCTTCTTACGCAACACTCTGGCCTCACTGCGGCTTCTATAAAAAGGTTATTCTGACAAGTCAGTGATAGTCACGTGGACTTTGGCACTGAAGAGCTTTTTCTGCTTTGTAACTTTTCTGCTTTGTAACTTTGTAACTTTTGGTTGATTGACAAACAATCGACCCAAAATAGCCGTGCTATTTGTTCCACTATGAGATCAGGGTGTTGCGTACATGCAAGAGAGTGTCTGTTAAATCTGGACTGGATAGGCAAACAGTGTTGACCTAGATCAGACACTGTCAAGGTCTTCACCGTTTGTACTAGATACAACAAACTTAAGTCTATGATTACTTTCCCAGCCTGTACTCAGAGAATAGGTCAGTCAGTGTTTTGATTTATTTACCCTTAACCCTCTCATCCTTGAATTTCTGGAGTGCACTCTTCCATCACTGAAGTTGGGCACGTCCATTCTACTAATAAGGGCGTCCAGCTGAATGGTAAGCAGTATCTATTCCGATATGATGGCTCAGAGCCATCACATCAGGATCTACACTGTTTGCATAAGTATCTGTATCAGGCTTTAGGATAGCCCTTTTATAGAACATATTTAGGGTTCGGAGTCTAACTGTTGGTTTTCTTTTGCTCCAGCAATTCAGTGGTTTCTTGCTGTCGAGTCCTCACCGTTGTCTCACCTCTGTGGTTCTTTGATTTTTTGTGTTCACGGAGATGTTGCACTGATGAGTTAGGAGGCCTTCATGCGGACTGAACAAATTATTTGTCTAAATCGTCGCGGAAGTAAGTGCGAGGATTGTGGCCACTTAAAATCGATTTAAGCCCCCCAGTGGAAATCTTTCCACTGACCGTTCCAAGGCGGTTCTTCTGTGGCGATTTATTTATGTTGTTGTTTGTTACTTACTGTGTGTATCACTTGTGTCTTTTAATTTTGGATGGCCATATGGCCATTTTGTGGGAAAGTAACTGTCCTTATGGCCTTCCTTTGTTTAGGTTTCCATTATGGTCTGGTCGCTTAATGTTTGTATTTCTTTCCCTTTGGTGTCTTTGATGGGTGGAGTAAGTTAATTGTATCGATTCCTGATCTTTGTTTTACTTCTACTTTGTAAGGGATAATCTTTGTTGTTGTTCCGAGAGGCAGGCTTACCATGCATTGGAATCGAAATGGATAATTTCGAACCGTAGATTGCACTTTCTATGTACGAATACTGTCATCTATTTCAAGCATACAGAGGCATACCGTCATCTATTTCAAACACTGAATTTTAATTTTGAGACAATTCCTCGATGAAATATCAGGACTGAATTAAATGAAACCAAAACACTCATCAAAACCGAACACCCTTTTGATTATAGAAAAGAAATTATAACCTTAAATTGACAGCTGAGGCTTTTGCCTTAAATACCAGTATTTAAGCATACACTGTAGACCCTGAGCAGCCGGCTCAGCAGACGCATTTCGCGGCGGCTCAGCAGACACATTTCGCGGCATCTGATCTGGGTATACAGTGTTTGACAAACCGGTCAAGCATCTACATGTAACGTGTAACCTTGTTTCCCAAAATCAGTGATAGTCACGTGGAAAGCAGCACTAATTCAGATTCTGACACAAGTTACTTTAGAGCGATTGTAAAACAATCGACCCAATAAATTAATTTGGTTCAGTAAAACCTGGTTCGTCCACGATTTCTTTGACTTTACTCTTAACATAATCTTGAGAAAGGTAATTTGAATGTGATTTATTCAACTTTGGTTGTAATGGAAATTTCACAGAAAGCATCTCAACAGTTAGTCGATGACTTACTTCCTGTTTATCAAAAAAAGCTGGAGGGAAAGCGTTTTGAAGGATTATTTTAATGACACTGGTTGAAAAAAACTCATTTCAGGTACAAGTTAGCATTTTAATTGCATTTGCATTATATGAAATTGACCATGGACAGTCCAATTAACTTATCACAACTCAGTCATTTGCATAATATAGCTCAGACATTATTTTTTTCTGGACATTTATATCTTATCCTAAATATGCTTGTGTATGAGGCCATGCAATCATAAAATATTGATATCAGCTCGATGCATGAAGCTCAAGGACTAAAATCATCAAAATTGCGCTGTAATCGTTATCAGCAAATAATAATATTAATGAAAAAAGTAATGGATACATGCTTAATGAAATGAATTGATAAATTTTTAACTGATGCTTCTTCCTTGTTGTCAGTGCCAACGAAATTGGGCTAACTAACCTTTAATAACCAACATCGGTACTAGATGTAAATGTGATATGTGCGAATAATGTGCTACCACAGTCTCTTGTCTTCTTTAGTGTAAGGGCTGCGTGTATCCTTATTTTTCTTTGGGGTCTTTTGCCTTTTCGAAATGAAGTATCCTTGTTGGCAAGCATTGCATTCTCCAAATAACCTTGGTTTTCATCACGAAAACACACCTATATAATTCTGACTCCCTTCAACCTCACTTTTATATATTACATGGGTAAACCTTATTTTTGTTATTTCTGCTCTAAAATTTAGGTTGTGGTACTGGTTAGAACCGCCTCGATGAGGCGATTCTAATGTGTACCTCAATTTTTATTTTGAGCAGAAATAAGAAAAAAATATCGCAATTTTGTCATCTGTATTTTTTCATTTATCGTCTGTAAAGTTTACAATGTATTTGTATAGGACAGGTGTTCGTAATGTTCCAGCTCAACATTCCTTTTCGATATCTTTCGCCGCATGGATCTAGTGTTAGATCCTTTTTTAAATTTTTTGCAATTAGTCAAAGTACTGTGGACATTTATTATTATTTTACTAATTAACCTGTGTGTATCTGTAATATTTTTTTTTTGCAAATAGTCGGCAAAATAGTAAGTGTCTTTAATAAAAAAAATGTAATCGGTGAGCCTTAGACAATTTTATAGGCGGAGCTTCAGCGAGCCCCTATGAACTTTTCGCGGCAAACCGATTACATTTTATTATGAAAGACACTAATGATGTATTTAGTTTATACCGCAACTCAAAACAATCAATGGGTTTTGCAATAATTTAGCCAATTTAAGCAAATAAGACAACAGACAGTGTGGCATGGTGAACGACATTCATTGCCCTAGCGCGCACACGTAGTATGACGTGACGTCAAAAAGTGCAAAGTTTCTGACGTCATCGCACAACAGAGACGTAGGAAACAACATGGACGCTCGAATAAAAGTTTCTCAGCGCTTTACATTCTGTATGAAAATCTGCAAATAAATAGTTTAATTTAGGTTTATAAATTATTTTCGAGGTCGAGGTAGCAGTGCACAATTAATACTCCAACGGACCATTCGATTCAGGAAAGCCCGAGAAGGTAAGAAATTAGCTGAAATTTCAGAAAATCTGAAAATAAATATTGCAAAGATTATTACTTGTTGTTTCGTTTTTTTTTTTTTTTTTTTTGTTTTTTTTTTTTTGTTTTTTTGTTGTTGTTGTTTTTTTTTTGTAAATAAAAGATTGCATGTTATTGTTTACAGCCTGAAAAGTAGATTCGGTCTATAAACTGTCCCTAGACGTATTATAGGTCAGTACATGTAGAAGGTATTATAGGTCACTACCGATTATAGTGTGCAGCTATTCGACCCCCTTTATGAGGTTACTAGAATGCCTGATTGCGGTATAAATCAAAGCACTCAGAGTACTAGTCTATGAGTGTAGGTTGGGAAAATAATCCTGAACGGAGAATCGAACTGTTCGTTTAACTTTAAACAAGCACAGAAGAGATCTGATCAGACATCTGGTTATGTGGCGCCTGATTATGTAAATTCTATTTGCCAATGCCCAAGTGTATGAGCACAGTCCACCCGCACCGAGTTAAAGTCCCATAAAATTGGAAGTAACGTCTCCAAATGACCCATACAGTGTTGACGGGAACGTTAAACCTCAAATCCAACAAACAAACGAGCACAGTCCAGAATTTTCTTCTTACGCTGCGCTCTGATGTCTTAGGGATGCTATAAACAACCAGTACTTGGATTTTGTTCAAGGTCAGCGGCAGTCAGATGGTCATTGACAGTCACGCGGACAATAGCAAGCAACATATTCTCTGCTTTATACGAGGACTTTGGGTACCAATTAAAACGCTCCATTATAAGAAAAAGTATTCAGTCAAATTTTTGTCTGAAAAAAAATATGGTAGCATTTTCCGTCAAATTATTTACATGTACTTGTCATTTGTTCATGTGTTTAATTATTTCCCTTCTGTATACGCGTATATTGGTTCGTTTTTTCTGAATTTAGAGTGCAACACAATCTGTGCTGAAAAAATATTACATTTGCAATATTTTATCCAGCTGCAAACAGTGTAGATCCATCGATGGCTTCTGATTAGCATTACAGTACAATGTTTGTCATTGTTTCTCTTCTCTCTTTCTTCTCGCTCAGTCCCACCACTGCACCCCAGCGATGTGTAACAGAGCCCCTTCAGTGGTATGTTTAAACAAAAAGTTAATTTTACCTGTTGATGCAGGCCCGCACACAGTTGGGAGGGTGCAAACGCAGCCCCTCCCCCCGTTTTTGGAAATTATCTCAGATTCATGTAGTTTTTCACCCTCTACAAACAACCTGAAATTCGCACCCTCAACCCGCCCCTTTTCAGAGTCTGCGTAGGCCTGAATCATGTTCAAAACTGTTGCTACATACATATGGCGAACAGTGCCGACCCTGATTAGAAGCAATAGACTGTCTATCTGATCTCGGCCAACGCTGTATGTCTAATAACGGTACCACCTATAAAGTCTGGGCTACTCATTTTTGCTCTTAAACATTTCAGGGTTCTAAACAGAAGTGCGAAAATTCTATTTTACTCGACTTAGCATACATTTGTGTAACAGTTTTATGAATGGAATGTCCCGGAGACGTAACGTGACAGCGTGTATTGTTTTTCTCTCATTACGTGAGCAACCCGGCCTTCTTATGTCATTTCTTTTAACCCTCAAATGCCACTATTTAAGCAAACAGTGTAGATACTGTGCAAACTGCTGAGCAGACGTCACATTTCGCGGCGTCTGACCTGGGTATTCAGTATTAGCCAAATGAAGCACACGATTCCTGTCAAGACTGTATAGATAGCTCTGACCTATATGTTGAATCGATAAAAATAGCGCAACGTTTCAAGTTCTATTAATATAGGTTTTCCCAAATTAGTGATGGTCTAGTGGACAACTGCATGAATTCTGTTTTGCCATTTAGTAAATTAAAAAAGCTCTTAGGAGCTTTAGTCTGTTATGTACCATACCGACTCAAATAATTTTTATTTTTGCACACACTCGCACAGGACATTTCACTCAGGTGACCTAAATAATGGTTAGCAATTCTGCAAAGATGTTATAATAAAATGTAAAATGAAGTAAATTCTTTCTTGAGAGAAAGAAAGAATTTTAAAGCTCCCATTCGTCTGGTATACTTTACACAATTTTCCAAGGGAAGCAATGTTTCATACTTTGCTTTCCTTTTGAAAGTGCCCCTGTTAAGAAGGGGTCTTCTCTTAAAGGGGGAGAAGATCTTTGTCTTTTACGAGTAGACATCTTCTGATACAGTATAAAAATATTTTTGAAAGAGCTACATGAATGTGTATCAATTCACCCTAACTCATGGAGAGTATATTGTCTTTTTCAGACTACTGCCAGTGCAGGTCAGGTGATTTACATGGCCCAGGCGGTCCCAGCTGTGTCTGTAAATACCTCACAACAACCACCGCCATATAATATAGCTGTCACTCAACCACCGCAAATTGGTTACTATGGCAACCAGACTCTTCAGAATCCACAGCAGAAAACAGCATTGAATCCGACAATTTGAAAAAAAAAAAGTACAAATTGTTGATATGAATGGAGACAATAACAGAACTTCTCCTAGTGCTGAAAGTGATATTCACTTATTGAGCCAACTCATAAGAAATAGAGATCAAACTTCGGTGTAGTTGATGTCGCACCTGCCACTAACCTGGCCCACCCCAACATAATGTTGATTTTAGCTAGAATAAATAAATATAGGAATTTAAGAAGTACTCACAGTCTAAATATCTGAGGTTAGAAAACGACTAAGCTCACACTGTGGAAAAAGTTACAAGAAAAGACCTAACAGTTATAGCCAAAATACATGCACACCCTAATAACATACAGAAAAGTGAAAAAAAAGTTTGAAAACGATTGGTACAAAAAAGTAAGATAAGTTACACTCACGTGGTATCTATTCTAAAAGTAATTTAACCTGGAAAAAACTAAGTTATAAAAGTGAAAAAATGGTAAACCCTTAAAGGAAGATAACACCAAAAGCACATGCACATCTGCAGACCATGACAAAAATGTCTGCAAATTTCACAAAATCCCTAGCAAACTGTAAGAGGAGTTGCGCTCACAAGGTACCTATTCTAAAAGTAGCTGGACCCGGAAAAAACTAAGTTGTAAAAGGGGAAAAATTGATTAGAAATAAAGCAAAAATAACCCAAAAACCACATGCACATCTGCAGACCATGATCAAAACACCCTCAAAGTTTCAGAAGGATTCGTAACAAATTGTAAGAGGAGTCGCGTTCACAAAGTTTCAATTCCAATAGTAAGTAGTCTTGGAAATATGGGGTGCCGTTTTACTATTTAATACAATTTCAAGATATCTATAAATAAAATTCATGATATCTATAATAAAAATATTGGATATCCATAAATATTATTAGATATCTAACTATAATATTAGATATCTATTATTCATTTTATGATATCAATTATATGTTTAATGATATCTATCATTCCAATTATAGATATCTATTATTAGATTTATAGATATCTATTATTTGACTTGTGTCTAAAACCACGTAATACCTACCATAAATACAATAGACACTGATAGACCGTCCTGGCAACCAAATACACGGACAATCAGCAATTTTAGGTCAATAACTGTTCAGCAAATGCCCACGAGGTCACTGGGTTGCATGTGCTGGAGTGTTCGATTCCGACCCGAGTAATCACCCTAATCATCCCAGAGCGTCATCTGCTACACCCATCCTTAAACTGATCAGTGATATACCTACAATCTTATATTCACTCTGCAAGTGCTAGAACCATTTTGCAAATCTAAATAGCAACCAGAAAAATACTGATAACATATTTGCATGAAAAATAAAGATAAAAAGATCCTTCGATACCTCCATTATGTACCCGATTGACGTCCGAATACAACCGTGCGTAGGACAGTGTAACGGACGACCTACATTGAGCTAGGTGAGAAGTTATTATTATGGAATGAACTATATTTATTATTATTATTATTATTATTATTATTATTATTATTATTGGATGACTCTTTATATTGAATTACATTATTTAAATATATCTTCATGATGCTAGAATATTTGTAATACCGTCAGGAGAGAGCAATAATAGGCCTAGCCTACGCTCAATCCTTGTCTCATTCATTATATAAACTGTTTTATGTTTTCGAATACTTAGCTATACTGTGTAAATACGTGTTTGATGACAACAATTTCTGAATTAATAAATAAATTATTTGATTTATAGATATCACATATTGAAGAAGATTTTATGATATCAATAATTACGTTTATTGATATACATAATATATTTTTGATATCCATTATTGAAAATTGTGATATCTATAATTCAAACTTTTAAATGATATCTATTATTAGATTATAGATATCCATAAATCTAATTATTGATATCATGAAATATAATTTTAGATATCCAAAAATCTCAGAATATTTGATATCTTTTAATACAATTTTAGATGCTTGTGTATATGGATCTTCTAGTCAATAACACTTTAACGATGTCAAGTAAAATGTGTTGTCTTTTTCGAAACTTCAGAACACTTGTGACTCCCAGGGGAGGGGCGCACTCTGAATTTTCCTTTTTACATGGGCTGGAATTCTTTAGGGCACATTGTCATTCTTGGTATTGTTTGGGGTCACCTTTAGATACCGGGGTCCAACTTATGTAGCAGGCAAAATTCAGTGTACCCCCCCCTCCCACACACACACACAAACACAGACACACACACCACCACCACCCCACAATGGGATGTGTCCACTGTAAGACGCATACTTGAAGCCATAAGGCCCAAATGATATGTATGTATTAGGTTTCAACAAGACAAATGAAAAAAACAGCACAACTCATCAAGAGCTACCCTATCATTTACAACAAAATACCACACTCTATATTGACACCCTAGTTCTAATTTTAATTGAGCGACAGCCGCCCAGCGGTTCTTGGAGAGATCGATTGGGCTGCCTGACGTTTCTACGCAGGTTTGTGCGGTGCAGTGGTGGTGTGTGTGTCTGTGTGTGTGTGGGTGGGGGTGGGGGGGTACACTGAATTTTGCCTGCTACATAGGTTGGTCTGGTCTATAAGCCTGCTCCGGCAAAGTGGTGTGATTCCGACAGCACATTAATACCGGTATTAAACCACTAAGATGGTCTGGTCTATAAGCCTGCTCCGGCAAAGCGGTGTGAGTCAGACCGTCCCTACATATAAATTTGGCAGGGATTGAGACGTCAATCATCCCCATGCCGGATTGAAGTCCCACAAAACTAGAAGCAATGTCTAAAAAAATAGTGTTAGAATCAGAATAATATTTAACATTAACCCTTATCCTGCCGTTCACGATAACCCCTATCTTTGCAAACAGTGTAAATCCTGATCAGATGGCTTCTGAAGAAGAACTCTTATCAGGATCTACAATGTTTGTGATGCAGCTTGTTAAACGAATGACTATAACATATCAAGTAATCTGATTGGCTGATGGCTGATAATGGGTGTGGCTTAATTAAACTATTCAGCAGGACAAGGGATAATGACATATTTACAGAATTGCGCCCCGCCCTTAAAGAATAATGGATATCCAGAAATCAGATAATTGATATCCATTATTCGAAGTATAGATATCAATAATTCTAATTGATTTATTGATATCTTAAATCTCAATTATTGATATCAATCTATTTATGGATATTATTTATTCAGATTATAGATATCATTTATTCAGCCAATTAATTGATATCAAAAATTCTGATAATTGATATCATTACATTGAATTAATGATATCAACAATTCATAATAATGATATCCATAAACCCTTTAGATATTAAGATATCATTTATTCTGCCAATTAATTGATATCTAAAATTCTGATTATTGATATCATTACATTGAATTCATGATATCAACAATTCATAATAATGATATCCATAAATCCTTTAGATATTAAGGTATCTTTAATTTGAATAAATGATGGCAATTATTGGAATAATAGATATCAATAATTAGGCCCATTTATTGATATCAATAAGTCTAATTAAGGACATCTATAAATAATATGTGCATCAATTCTTTAGTCTCGGTGGAGAAATTTGGATATCACTAATTCCAATAATGGATATCAATAAATAAGTCAAATTTATAGATATCATTTAACCTATATATGGAAATCAATAATTCGAATTTATGATATCAATAATTAAAATGATTTATGGATATCCATAATTCAGTCTTTGATATTTATAATTCGACTTTATGATATCAATTATCGGAATTAATGATATCAATAAATAGGACTGAATTATTGATATCTATTATTCGATTAATTGATATCAATAATTAGAATTATGGATATCTGTAATTTGAATTATAGATATCAATAATTGGACTGAATTATTGATATCATTAAATCGAAATATGGATATCCATAATTCGAATTATATACATAAATAGAAACTGTATCCCACAACTATACTATCCTAAAAAGTTAATAAATTATGGTCTTGTCAGATTTGAACAGAGTCCGTGAGGTGGGGAGTAAGGCAAAAATATGGGGTCGGGCTAATCTGATTTTCCTTTTTACATGGGCTGGGAATATTTTTATTGCTTAGATTTTCATTTCTGAGTGTTTCTTTGGGTTTTAGAGAAAAAGTTTTTAGGTCAAGGTCTTAGGCCAGTTACATGGGCTTGAATTCTGGGGCAACATTGTCAGTCTTGGTATATTTTGGTCGTCATTAGATGCTGCGCCCAGCTTGTGCAGCAGGAAAAATTCAGAGCACCATCTCCGGACCCCATTATGCGATGTGTTTGTTTGATTTGAGGTTTAACGTCCCCGTCAACACTGTATAGGTCATTTTGGAAACGTTGCTTCCAATTTTGTGATTTTTACCCGACATTGAGATGAAGTGACTTCTCAAGCCCTGGGCCCATCCATCTAAAAATAAGAAAGTTATTTACTGAACACAAAAAGACCCCTTTTTTACCTTTGACTTCTTTGTATGACCTTGACCTTTGAGGTACCAAACTGGGTCATGCGCGCAACGCATCGTCTCATGTCGGTTAACATTTCTACCAAGAAATTTCAAAACTCATCTAAACATAAAAGTTATTGACCAAACACGAAAAAAGGCCCCTTTTTTACCTTTGACCTCTATGTATGACCTTGACCTTTCAGCAACCAACTTGAATCATATGTGGGACACATCGCATCATGGTAGTTAACATTTCTGCCAAGTAATTGGAAATTCGATCTACAAATAAGAAAGTTATTGACAAAACACGAAAAAAGGTCCATTTTTTACTTTTGACCTCAAAGTATGACCTTGACCTTTGAGGTAACAACATTAGAAATGCACGCAACACATCGTCTCAAGGTGGTTAATATATCTGCCAAGTAATTTCAAAATCTATCTAAAAATAAGAAAGTTATTGACCAAACACGGAAAATGGTTCTTTTTTTTTACTTTTGACCTCTAAGTAAGACCTTGACCTTTGAGGTACCAACCTGAGTCTTGCACGCTACACATCGTCTCATGGTGGTTAATACTTCTGTCAAGTAATTTCAAAATCCATCTACAAATAAGAAAGTTATTCTTAACACGGACACGATTTGCCAATGTATACATACCGACAAACTTCCAAGGGAGATAACTCAAAACGTATAAATGTGGGAATTTATTTTTTTATTTATCTATTTATACAATTTTTTAATAGGGTGGCACAATTAGCTGCAAAGCTAGTCTACCTTGTGGCCCTCTGTAATTATAGTTCTTGCGCTCTGCACGTCGTCTAATATTGATTAATATTTATATGAAGTTTAAAAAAATAAATAATAATCGATCTTATTTATAGAGGGTAACACATTTAGTACTAGTACTAATCTTCCATGTGGCCCTCTTTTCCTGGGTAGGAACCAGTATCAGCATTGTGGATAAAGTTTCTTTCTCAAGGAAACAACACGTTGCGCTTGTAAGGATCAAACCGGCTACCTCCCGATCTCAAATCCGATGCTTTACCACTGCACCACAGCGCTCCACTTTTTCGTGAAGATAGCTTGAACGGTTTTCAAGTTATTTTGCGACGGACGGACAGACGGACAGACAGACGCCTGGGGGAAAACAATTTGTCTACCCGAAAAAAAATCGGGGGGGGGGGAGAGACATAACTATTCAGCAGGACGGGGGATAAATGACTTATTTACAAAATTGCGCCCCAACCTTGAAAAATTATGGATATCCATAAATCAAATAATTGATATCCATAATTCGAATTATAGATATCAATAATTCTAACTGATTTATTGATATCTTAAATCTGAATTATTGATATCAATTTATCTATTTATGGATATCATTTATTCAGATTGTAGATATCATTTATTCAGCCAATTAAATGATATCAAAAATTCTGATTATTGATATCATTATATAGAATTAATGATATCAACAATTCATAATAATGATATCTATAAATCCTTTAGCTATTTAGATATCTTTAATTTAAATAAATGATATCAATTATTCGAATAATTGAATAATGTTGAATAATAGATATCACTATTTCGGCCCATTTATTGATATCAATAAGTCTAATTATGAATATCTATAAATAACATGTGCATCAATTCTTGAGTCTCCGTGGAGATATTTGCATATCACTAATTCCAATAATGGATATCAATAAATAAGTCAGATTTATAGATATCATTTATCCTATATATGGATATCAATAATTCGAGTTTATGATATCACTAACTAAAATGATGTATGGATATCCATAATTCAATTTTGATATCTATAATTCGATTTTATAATATCAATAACTGGAATTAATGATATCAATAAGTAGGACGGAATTATTAATACGGACATAAACATGTCCGTCTATAGACTAAGAGGTGCACGCGTTGTCATAACAACGTAATTCGCTTCCCTCATAAATATTTTTTGATGGTCAAATCACGTGAATTCTCGGTAAGACTATGCGAGACAACTTCCTGTGTATGGTTCACGCGTTCTTCCTTCTAAAATATCTGCCTTTCACACAGTCGGTCCACAGTCTAGTACAACATTCATCTTTTACGATTCTTTTTCTCCTTTTCGTATTTCAATCCGCTAAAAGTATTACTTTTTGACGTATCCGACCAAATAAAAATAAATAAATAAATAAAAACTGTAAATTCGGATTCTTCAAAAACGTCACGATGACTGCTTCTCTATTATTGATCCATGTTGCAGAGACGCTTATTGCATTTTCATAGACAAACTGTCTGACAGTTGGCGCAAAATAAAAACATCGAGTACCAATCTTATGTTTATCTTCCGGCTGCGTTATTTGACAGAAACAGGTTAGTTTTCGTTTATTTCCAGTATTTCCATGGTAGTTCCGACTCGTAGTGTGTGATACAATCAAGCATGAATTAATGCCTAATGGGGGCCTTGTAATTCCTTTTCTTCTTTTACTGCAACTCCCTCACACGAGGCTTACATTGCAGGTGTACATTACACTCGAAGGAGGGATTGGCAGTAAACAGAGAAAGATAATTAAAAGGAGCACTAAAAGATTTTGAAGGGCATTGTAATAGGAGCATCATGTGTTTTTCTCATTGGGAAATGCACAAGTGACTTACTTAAGTACCAGGAGATTATAGACAGCGATAAAATGCCTTATAGATATACAACAACAACAAGATAGATAATATTGGAAGGGATCTTTTATTTGTGCAGGGGATAGTTCTCCCTGCACAAGGGGCCTCCAGTTGACGTCCCGATCAGAAGGACTGTGCACTTTGTGGCATTCATCCCTGCAATTGATGCCAGAGGTCCTGGGTTGTATCCCCCGCAGAGGCGATCAAATTTTGGTGTCAGAACACGCTCCATTGGCATCATTTGCAGGGATGAATGTCACAAAGTGCAACATCCTTCGGATCGGGACGTTAACTGGAGGCCCCCTGTGCAGGGAGAACCATCCCTTGTGCAGGTTAAAGAACCCTACCGTAATTACATGGTTACTGTGTAGGCTTTCTTAATCAGGGTTATCGGTACCATAAACTACGCAAAGCCTTTTCAAAATTTTAAAGACGCCATTCTGATTTAATTTCAAAATTCAATATTGGACTTAAATCTCTTCTGCAACAAGGTCTATCGGAACCCGAATTTTATGGTGACTTAGTATATAAATTCAGAAAAATATATAACCGCAATGACTTCAGCACCCAATTTCGTAAAATCATTCTTCGATATAAAAAGATTGGGTACAACATGGATATTATACGACAGACTGCATGCATGGTAGTTAACCCAATCACGGTTGGCAACTTTGCTTCCCTCTTTAATTGCACGCCGGTGGGTCAGGCCTCAGATTCTATGACGACTCCAACGTAAAGGCTTATTGAAAATTAAAGAGATAATGTTGGTTGGTGCCTGATGCTCCGTCTCTGGTCTGGCTCATCGGAGTCTAACTGTTGGTTTTCTTTTGCTCCAGCATTTCAGTGGTTTCTTGCTGTCGAGTCCTCACCGTTGTCTCACCTCTGTGGTTCTTTGATTTCTGTGTTCACGGAGATGTTGCACTGATGAGTTAGGAGGCCTTCATGCGGACTGAACAAATTATTTGTCTAAATCGCGACGGAAGTAAGGGCGAGGATTGTGGCCACGTAAAATCGATTTAAGCCCCCCAGTGGAAATCTTCCACTGACCGTTCCAAGGCGGCTCTTCTGTGGCGATTTATTTATGTTGTTGTTTTTTACTTACTGTGTGTATCACTTGTGTCTTTTAATTTTGGATGGCCATATGGCCATTTTGTGGGAAAGTAACTGTCCATATGGCCTTCCTTTGTTTAGGTTTCCATTATGCTCTGGTCGCTTAATGTTTGTATTTCTTTCCCTTTGGTGTCTTTTATGGATGGAGTAAGTTAATTGTATCAATTCCTGATCTTTGTTTTACTTCTACTTTTCATCCTGCAAAACCTTTAGTGTATGTAATGTACACCTGCGAGTAATGGCGAAATGTGACCGATCGCAGTATCATTAGAAAGAAAGAAAGTGTAGCAGTTCGGACACCACGATGTTCTTACGTACAGCAGTCTCATTATCTGGATGAAGAAGAGAGCAGTTAGAGTAGCCTGACTTGGGACCAACGGCGATAGATCAGGACACATCCATGAAAGACACTAGTCGCAAGTCATTTGTAAACAGTGTCAGTTAAAGAAGTGTTTCTTTGACATGCTTCTTGTGTACCCTTAAGGCAGCTAATTTGATTTGGATCTGTTCATGAACAACCAGATTGAGACGGATGTTCGTAACACCCTGCAGAGCCCAGCACATGACTGGCAGATGTAGATGACTTGGTTAACAGACAAATGTACTGTCCATGGGATCTGAACTCGAATATTCATGACAACAGAAAGTAGTGGAGCACTTTGGTGCAGTGGTAGCGCATCGGATTTGTGATCAAGAGGTTGCGGGTTCAAGCCTTGCGCTGACGAAAGTGTTGTGCCCTTCAGCAAGGCACTTCATCCACATTGCTTAAACAAAATAAAAAATAAGTACTGATTACCACCCAGGAAATCCTGCTCGTAATGCTCAGATGTGAGCGAGTAGCAGTATAAATAGGAGAAAAGAAAGAAAACAAAGTATTTGCGATTCAGATAAAGAGAAAAGATGGAAAAATGGTGATAATATTTTTGACTATTTGAAAAAGATTTTATGGATAACCGTGAAATGCTATGTTGTGACTGTTCCAACAAGTACCCACAACTTTTCTTTTTAGCTCTACTGTCACATAGTGACAAGGTGAGCTTTTGTGATCACTTTTCGTCTGTTGTCCATGTGTGCGTCCGTAAACAATTCTTCAAACGACATCTCCTAAACCACTGATCAGATTTTGACCAAACTTCTCAGGAATGATTCTTATCTGGACCCCTTCCAAAGTTGTTCAAATGGTTCCGCTCCGTTGCACATCTAGGACAAGCAGCCAAATATAGATTTTTTTTCACTGAAAACTTGAAAAATTTTCTCTGAAACCACAAGGCCCAGGCCTTCGATATTTGGTATGAAGCTTCATCTAGTTGACCTCTACCAAAATTGTTCAAATTATAGCCTCCGCCCCAGGGGCCATTGGTTTTACATAGGCTTATATTGGGAAAATATTTAAATATCTTCTTCTCTGAAACTGCAAGATATTTGGTGTGAAGCTTCAACTAGTGGACCTCTATCAAGATTGTTCAATTTATAGTGCTAGGGCCAAAAATGCCCCGCCCCTGGGGCCCTTTGCTTTTTTCATACGCTTATATAGGGAAATATTTAAAAAATCTTCTTCTCTGAAACCACAAGGCCCCCCTCTTTGCTATTTGGTATGAAGCTTCATCTACTGGACCTCTACCAAGACTGTTCAAATTATATCCCTGGTGCCAAAAATGCCCCCGCCCCAGAGCCCTTTGGTTTTACATAGATTTATAGGGAAAATTTTTACAACCCTTCTTCTCTGAAACCGCAAGGCCCAGTTCTTTGATATTTGGTGTGAAGCTTCATTTAGTGAACCTCTGTCAAGATTGTTCAAATTATAGGCATAGTGCGATAAATTCCCCTGCCCTGGGGGCCTTTGGTTTTACAGAGGCTTATATAGGGAAAATCTTTAAAAATCTTCTCTGAAACCGCATGGCCCAGGTCTTTGATATTTGGTATGAAGCTTTATCTAATGGGGGGCTACCAAGATTGTTCAAATTATACCCCTGGGGCCAAAAATGCCCCCGCCCCAGGGGCCTTTGGTTTTGCATAGGCTTATATAGGGAAAATCTTTAAAGATTTTCTTCTCTGAAACCGCAAGACCCAGGTCTTTGATATTTAGCGTGAAGCTTCAGGTAGTGAACCTCTATCAACAGTATTCAAATTATAGCCCTTGGGCCAAAAATGCTCCCACCCCGGGGCCCTTTGGTTTTGTAGGCATATATAGAGAAAATATTTAAAAATCTACATCTCTGAAAACATAAGGCCCGGGTCTTTGATATTTGGTATGAAGCTTCATCTACTGAACCCCTCCCAATATTGTTCTAATTATAGCCCTAGGGCCAAAAATGCCCCCGCCCTGGGGCCCTTTGGTTTTACATAGACTTCTATAGGGAAAATCTTTAAAAATCTTCTTCTCATTAACATTATAGGGAAAATTTTTCAGGGAATAGAAATTTTCCCTGTATAACAGGGAAAATGTTTAAAAATCTTCTTCTCCGAATCCGAGATTGTTCAAATCATAGCCCTTGGGCCAAAAATGCCTCCGCCCCGTGCCTTTCGGTTTTTACATTGACTTAAATATAGGGAACTTTAAGAAAATTTTCCAATCTGAAACCGCAAGGCCCGGGTCTTTGATATTTGCTGGACCTCTATCAAAATCAAGTAATGAAAACATTTGAAATCTTCTTGTCTGAAAGGAGAAGGCCAAGGTCTTTGATAATTGACATGAAGCTTCGTCTTGATGATTCCACCAAGATTGTTCACAATCTCAGTGGGAATTATTTCTCTGTGAGAAATATCGTTTTTCTTTTTCATAGAAAATCCTGTATTTACTTGGTAAAAATTTAATATACATATTTATTTCATAATTTCTATGACAGGCAATACATATATACATACAATAATAATTCATAGGAACGAAAGCTTAATACAGTGTTGATGGGGACATTAACACATGGTATGCTAGTAGACTTTTCCACTGCCATACGTTGAACAAGTCCATTTGTCATATAAGGGGGTCAGGCCTATTTTTTTTTCGGGAGCCAACAACAGATTTTTTTAAATAGAAACTTAAAAAATATTCACCTCTGAAACCAGGCCATCAATATTTGGTGAGTAGCTTCATTTAGTGGACCTCTGCCAAGATTGTTCAAATTCTAGTCATGGGACCAAAAATGTCCCCGCCCCGGAGCCCTTTCGTTTTACATAGACTTACGTAGGGAAAAGCTTTAAAAATCTTCTTGTCTGAAACCAGAAGGCTCAGGTGTTTGATATTTGGTATGAAGCTTCTTCTTGTAGACCGCTATCAAGATTGTTCAAATTATAGCTCTGGGGCCCCTGGGTTTTACATTGATTTATATAGGAAAAATCTAAAAAAGAAAATCTTCTCCTCTGAAAGCGCAAGGCCCAGGTCTTTGAAATTTGGTGTTTAGCTTCATCTATTGGACCTCTACCAAGATTGTTCAAATTATGCCCCTGAGGCCAAAAATTCCGCCGCCACATTGAACTTCATCTGCTAATCGGCCTCCCACTGTGCAAGTTGATCCAGGTCATCTTGTAAAATAAGACATTCAGACGGAGAATATATACAGGACACATTATCAGCTAACAAACTGACTGATGACCTGATATTATCAGTCAGATCATTGATGAAAACTAAGAAAACCGGTCCAAGGACTGAACCTTGGCGGGGGGGGGGGGGCTCCAGATAAAACAGGGACTGGATCAGATGCTTGGCCATCAAGTACAACTTCTTGTGAGCCCCCAGAGAGCCATGAGCTTATCCACCTATGTGTGGATCTGCTTATCCCATAGTAGTAAAGTTTATTTAATTGCCCTCTGTGAGGTACCTTCAATTTTGTCAAAAGCCTTGGCGAAGTCTATGATGATCAAGTCAGTCTGTTTGTGGCCACGATTTATGTCCCCATCCAGATTGCCCACAATGTCATGGTAAAATTGAACAAGTTGCATTTCGCAAGACCTTTGACTTCGGAAACCATGTTCACTGGTGAAGGATTGTTTATGGACGTGTTACCAGTAAACAATTCTGATTCTGACAGCAAGAATGCTCACAAAGTCAGCAGTCAACAAGAATGCTCTCAAGTAAAGCTATACAGAACCAAAAATGTTGTCTGTTTCAACAAGGGAGGTAAGTTAATCCTTATCTTATTTAAGCCACACCCATTTCTGTCTATCAACCAATCAAATTACTTGATGTAATTTATTGTTATACAAATTCATAAACTGAATGCCAAACAGTGTAGATCCTGCTGATCTGGATCTACGCTGTTTGCAAATATAGGGGTTGTCGTGAACAGCAAGATAAGGGTTAAAGCATATTGGTAAAGTGGCTTGCAATTATTCACTCGGACTTCAGGTAGGTTAAAACACTATCATCTTTGCTTTTAAACATTAACTCACCGGTAATGTTCATGTCCGTATCTAGGCTGTGCCCAAGTTCATATTATCTATTATTCGATTAAATGATATCAATAATTAGAATTATGGATATCTATAATTTGAATTATAGATATCAGTAATTGGGCTGAATAATTGATATCATTAAATCGAAATATGAATATCCATAATTCGAATTATATTTATAAATAGAAACTGTATCCCACAACTACACTATCCTTAAAAGTTTATAAATTATGGTCTGGCCAGATTTGAACAGAGTGCGTGAGGTGGGGAGTAAGGCAAAATGTGGGGCGGGGCGTACTCTGAATTTTCCTTTTTACACGGGCTGGGAATATTTTTATGGTTTAGATTTTCATTTTTGAGTGCTTCTTTGGATTTTAGAGAAAAAGGTTTTTAGGTCACGGCTATTTAGCCAGTTACATGGGATTCATCACGAAAACATGACTTTATAATTTTGAACCCCTTGAAACCCACCTTTATATAGTAAAACTGGGGTTTGCAGGTGTATATATTATCTTTCTTATTTCTGCTCAAAAACATAGATTATGGGTACTCGTTAGAAGGCGAGACGGTTCTAACGAGTACCCACAATCTATGTTTTTGAGCAGTCTCTGTTCTAACGATCACTCACAATCTATGTTTTCGAGCAAAAATAGGAAAAATATCACGTTTTTTCATCTGAAAATTTTCATTTTTCGGTGGTAAAATTTACAATGTATTTGTATAGGCGTGTTTTCATTATGTTGAATTCTGGGGATACATAATCAGTCTTGGTATATTTTGGTCGCCATTAGATGCCGGGGCCCAGCTTGTGTAGCAGGCAAAAATTCAGAGTGCAATCCCCCGACTCCACTATGCGATGTGATCATAGTTATTGACTGTAAGCTGCATACCTGAAGCCATAAGACCCAAAGGCTATATGAATGTTTGTTTGTTTAATTTGAGGTTTAACGTCCCAATCAACACTGTAACAATAAGAGTGTGTCTGAACTTGAGAGCAAACTTTTGACACGAATCGACGACCTTAAACAGTATAGCCGCAGGTCTTGTCTCCGTATTGCAGGAATAGATGAAGTGGTTAATGAAAATACAGACGAGATTGTTCTCGAACTAGCGAACCGACTCGAAGTCGACATAAATCCCCGGGACGTCGACCGTAGCCATCGTGTTGGTGCAGTGAATGCAAATTCGCGTGATAGTGGTATGGAAACAAATCGAAATCGGACTCGACCCACAGAAATAATCGTCAAGTTTAAAAGTTTCCAATCTCGCCTGGCGTTTCTTAAAGCTAGGGAAACCTTACGCCAAAACAAAGAGAAAGTCTGCATGAAGACTTAACACAGAACAGGAAAGCGTTAGCATATGAATGCAGGAAACTGAAAAAGACAATAAAATATCCATCCAACACCTGGGTTTATAACGGAAATGTATTCGTCTCTGAACTTGATGGAAAAAAGTGAAAGTGACACAAAACTCTAATCTCAGTGTATACCAACTGTAAAAGCCCATCTCTGGCAATAACATGTTTACAGGCACACAGCCTTGACTTGACGTTGAATCGGCATTGAAATATCGTGTTCAATGTCGATTCGACGCTGATTTACCACTGTTTGCCTGCTTGGATATCCCCTGAAACTTTCGTTTTAAAACAATTCACGTGAATAAACCGAAGCTTTGACCGCAGTGGGACTTCAATGACTGGAAAGTCAACTGTTTGTTATCAAGGATGATCGACAACTTTTACTTCAGGGTTAAGTAAATATTGCTTGTGCTCATTAAAAGCGTCTCGATGAGGCGATTCTTATGGGTGCACTCGCAAAATGGGATATGCCAAAATGTATCTGCTGTTCCTTCTTGCATTGAACTATGAACACGCTTTTAAAGTCAATATGATATCAAAAACACTGATAATTATAGATATCAATGATGTTAAATATAGATATCTATAATTTAATTTATAGATATCTATAATTTGAATATAGATATCTATAATAAATTTTTAGATATCTCGAAATTGTATAAAATAGTAAAACGGCACCCAATATGGAAAAAGCTAAGCTGAAAAAAGTGAAGAAAAGTTGACAAAAAAATTAACAAAGGTTAACCCCGAAACCACATGCACATCTGTAGACCATGAGAAAAACACCTGCAAAGTTTCGAATTGTTTGATAAAAAAAACTATACGAGGGAGTTGCGCTCACATGGTATCTGTTCTAATAGTATTTGGACCTGAAAAAAAGTTAAAAAAGTGGAAAAAGTTGATAAAAATAAACGGAGGATATCCACAAAACTACATGTACATCTTGAGACCATGACAAAAACAAAAACACCAGCATGGAAAGTTTGAAACTGTTTGATCGAAAACTGTACGAGGAGCTGCGCTCACAGGGTATCTGTTCTAATAGTAATTGGACTAAAAAAAAAAACAAGTTAAAAAAGTGGGAAAAAGTTGATAAAAATAAACGGAGGATAACCCCAAAACCACATGCACATCTTCAGACTATGACAAAATCACCTGCAAAGCTCCCAAATGATCGGTAAAAACTGTAAGAGGAGTTGCGTTCACAAAACCTCCAGATAAAATGTAGACGGAAAGACGAACAGACGGACGGACGGACAGACGGACGAAAGGAAAGAGACTTGCACGTCTATGTCTTTCTGCTAAAGCAGGTGCAACGAAAAGTACTTACCGCACATGCAACCAACAAAGGCTCTGACAAGTATTGTATCAGCAGTCTCACCAGACCATTTCCTACTCAAGTCTCACCAGACAATTTCCTACTCGAAGTCTCACCAGACCCTTTTCTACTCAAGTCTCACCAGACAATTTCCTACTCGAAGTCTCAAAGAGAATAATTCCTACTCAAGTCTCACCAGACAATTTCCTACTCGAAGTCTCACCAGACCCTTTCCTACTCGAAGTTTCATGCAACAAGTCATACGTTTAGTCCTTTTTGTTGGTTTAACCCTTTTTGTACCAATAGGAATCTTTCGCCTTAAATATACCAGAAGTCTATTCCAAAATTAATGGGTGTCGGGTTGTGTTTTCTTCAAAATTTACTTGGAAAATGGCTAAACTTTTTGCAAACAGTGTAGGCCCTGATCAAACGCCGCACTCTGCGGCGTCTGATCTTGGTCTGCACTGTTTGCCAAATACCCGTTTTGGGTTTCTGGTACTAAATGGGTTAAACATGTTTTATTATAGTAACAATACCATTCATCACGAAAACACGCCTATATAATTTTTCCCCACTTGAACCCCACTTTTGTATAGTGAAACTGGGGTTTACAGGGGTAAACCTTATTTTTTTCATCTAAAAAAAAAATGCGATTTTTTTCAGAGAAAAGTTTAATAAAAATAGTTCGTCTGTCATTACTGACAATGGCCGATTTTAATCATATTTGATAAATGTTACTATTTGTTCTACGATGGCTGATGAGACCGACTGTAGCTCTGAACTGTCTGTTGCAAATAGAGCAAAAAAGGCTAGAGGAAGACAGCTCTGTTGGTGATGCCTTAGCCCTGGCTTTGAGCTGTGCGCGTTTCTGCTCAGCTTCACTGATTCTTTTTGCACACATTTTGATGAGACCTCGCCACTTTGCTCTGTCCTGTGCAATTTGTTCCCACGACTCTGTTCGAATGAAGTCTTCTGACCGCTTTCTGGTAACATGGCCTGTCCATCTTAACTGTGCTAATTTCAGAAGAGAATGTACACTTTGCATCCCTGCCCCGTTCAGGACTTCTGTGTCTGGAATCCTGTCTTGACACTTAATCTTTAAGCTAGTCTGACCCAGAAGACATGTACACTCCATATTTACCAGTTCTGTGGTGTATTCCTTGCTTCCAAAGGATAACCCTTTCTAGAACATATTTAACGTCACTGCAGCTGGTGTCTGGGAATGTGTGGCGGCCGTAAAAAGTCTCCCTGCCCTACATCATAGTGTAGTTTATATTTTCTTGTCCTTTGGGATCATTGATTCCATTGTTGAATTTTGAAAATATCTAATGGTCACTGATGAGGCCTAAATGGCCGAAACTAGCTAGTCTGACCCAGAAAACATGTACACTCCATATTTCCCAGTTCTGTGGTGTATTCCTTGCTTCCAAAGGATAACCCTCTCTAGAACATTTCTAAGACAGCTAGTATGGAAGTGATTCAGTCTTTTGGCGTGCCGTTGGTAAACTGTCCATGTTTCACATGTATACAATAGTATTGGCAGCACCACAGCCGTGTAGACTTTCAGTTTTGTGTCAAGTCTGGTTCCACTTCGATCCCAGACACTACCACGTTAGTCGGCCAAATGCTGCACTATAGGTTTGGCAATCCTGGCATTGACTTCATCATCAATGTGTACGACTCTTGGCAGTGTGCTCCCAAGTTAGGTGAACTTGTCTACCACTTGCAGTCTTTAACCTTTCACTGTGATGGTGGGCTCTTTGTAAGGCTTACCAGAAGCTGGCTGATAGACTACTTAAGTCTTTTTGATGCTGATCATAGTAATCATAGGAGTCGAATATTTGATCTATACCTTTTTGCATCTTCTCTTCTGTAGGAGCACAGTCAAAATCATCATAGAACTTGTCTTTGACCTCATATGGGTTCGTCATTGTTGGTGCATAGGCACTTACAATAGTTGCATGCCTCTTACCAGATAGGGGTAGTCTCGGCGTCATCAGGCGGTCATTTATGCCTTTTGGAAGTCCTGAGAGTTTGCTAACAAGGTGTCATTTGATGGCGAAGCCTACTCCTGCTTCCCGCCGCTCTTCTTTTTTGCGTCCACTCCAGAAGAAAGTGTAGCCAGCACCAATTTCTTTAATTTGCCCTGCCTCTGCAAGGCGAGTCTCGCTCAGAGCTGCAATCTCGACTTTTTATCGATTAAGTTTGTTTTAACACAAAGTTTATTAAGAAAACTGGAAAGCCCTAATGGACATACTAACGTGAAAGAATGAAACTAGATTAATGCAAAGAAACAATGAAACAAGGAAAAACATACAATAACATGTATCACGACCTCCCTATAACACGGCTCATTAAAGATGGAGAGGAAAAAAAAATTTTTTTTTTTTTTTTTTTTTTTTTTTAAGTTCTCTACCAACTAGAGCTGTTCTACGCTGTTGTCTGTCTGAACCAGCACTATCCATCAATGTGCCGAGTTTTAAAGGTATCACCTTTATCTTCTTTTTTGTTCGACCGCTAGATGGAATCCCTGCTGATCACGGTTAACCAGCCAAGGGTTTTTGAAGCAGACTGTTGTTTAGGGCACCTTTTCTAGTCCCTTCCCCATGCTAAGAGGGTGAGCAGTGTGATCCTCAAAAGGTCTGCATCGCCGTTTGGACCGCTGAATCAGAGAAATGATTTCTTCCGCCCCAGCTGTCGAAGCAGACTTATAATAGTGCAGATTATATTTTTATTTTCTTTGGACGCATCGAGTCCATTGCTGGTAATTTGAAAATCGAGTACCGCTGAAATCGATGCTAGGGGGCGTATTCAGCCTTGCATACAACAGTGCTGTTTATGAAGAAACTCAATAAAACCGAGTTTCCGGTTTTCATTTAACAAATGTATGCTTTGCTTCCAAAGTTAACCTTGTTCATTTATTTTACGACACTGCAGCTGGTGTTTAGTGCTGTGTGACGGCCGTAAAACGTCTCCCCCTACTTCATCATAGTGCAGATTATATTTTTATTTTCTTTGGACGCATCGAGTTCATTGCTCGTAATTTGAAAATTGAGTACCGCTGAAATCGATGCTAGGGGGCGTATTCAGCCTTGCATACAACAGTGCTGTTTATGAAGAAACTCAATAAATCCGAGATTCCGGTTTTCATTCTAATAATGTATTCTTTGCTTACACGGTTAATCTTTTTCATTTATTTTACAAAGCTGGAACTGGAAAATCCAGACATGTTGTTTTTTGTTTGGAGTTGCCTTCTCCTCGATGGATTGCAGACCAGGGCTTGTGAGCTCCATCTACCCCTTGCAGTGGCAGAGACCAACTATGCGTTCCATGTCTTCTCTGTGCACAGCCAGAGTGACCAAGCACCACAAAGGGTTTCGTTGGACGAACACAGCTGTGCACAAAGCAACGCGAGACCAGTCCGCTCAAAAGTGGGGAGTCAGTATTCAATTAATAAAGAAGTTTAGTTCCCCTGTTGCACTAGCTTTGGTGAAGTTTTCAATGTATAAGCGTGTTTTCGTCATGGCAATATGCGACAAGTTATGGCACAATTTGGATTTAGAACGAAAGCTCAAGTGCTTATATAGTTCTTCTCCCAGTTAGCCGCCTATTTAAGGCTCTTAAATAGTTCTCCCAGTTAGCCCTGTCAGTTGGTGATGAACGCGCATTTGAACAACGTACATCGAGTTTTAATGACACTTCTTAGGTCCTTGTTCTCGACTGAATTACAGCCTACAACGTCAACAAAGCGCTCCCGGTCATAGGCGAATGGAGAAATAGATTGGGCTGCATGGTGCTTCCATGCAGAGCTGAAACTGACCGAACCTGAGTATTGGTAAACTGCTTAGAATGTACAATATAAACCTTTCCCAGAAAAAAGTTGCGCGAGTCGGACTGCGCCTTATTACCCTAGAGGTTTTTTGGGCGGTATGACTTCAGATGTCATTCCACCTCAATGTCGGGTAAAAGTCCCACGAATTCGGAAGCAAGGTCTCCAAAATGACATAAATAGTGATGAAGGGAACAGAAAGCCTCAACACAAACAAACAACGTAAACAGCTCCGACTGAGCGACATTTGAGTAAACAACCATCAACATTCTTCAGGTTTGGTTCTTCAAGCGCGTGTATTGCCAACTAACAGGAAGCAGTATGATCGCCTGAAACGGTCTCAAGGTAGTTTCTACCTGTCTGTGAGCAACTAACAGGAAGCAGTATGATCGCTCGAAACTGTCTCAAGGTAGTTTCTACCTGTCTGTGAGCAACTAACAGGAAGCAGTATGATCGCCTGAAACTGTCTCAAGGTAGTTTCTACCTGTCTGTGAGCAACTAACAGGAAGCAGTATGATCGCCTGAAACTGTCTCAAGGTAGTTTCTACCTGTCTGTAAGCAACTAACAGGAAGCAGTATGACCGCTCGAAACTGTCTCAAGGTAGTTTCTACCTGTCTGTGAGCAACTAACAGGAAGCAGTATGATCGCTTCAAACTGTCTCAAGGTAGTTTCTACCTGTCTGTGAGCAACTAACAGGAAGCAGTATGATCGCCTGAAACTGTCTCAAGGTAGTTTCCACCTGTCTGTGAGCAACTAACAGGAAGCAGTATGATCGCCTGAAACTGTCTCAAGGTAGTTTCTACCTGTGAGCAACTAACAGGAAGCAGTATGATCGCTTGAAACTGTCTCAAGGTAGTTTCTACCTGTCTGTGAGCAACTAAAAGGAAGCAGTATGATCGTTCGAAACTGTCTCAAGGTAGTTTCTACCTGTCTGTGAGCAACTAACAGGAAGCAGTATGATCGCCTTAACTGTCTCAAGGTAGTTTCTACCTGTCTGTGAGCAACTAACAGGAAGCAGTATGGTCGCCTGAAACTGTCTCAAGGTAGTTTCTACTTGTCTGTGTGCAACTAACAGGAAGCAGTATGATCGCCTGAAACTGTCTCAAGGTAGTTTCTACCTGTCTGTGAGCAACTAACAGGAAGCAGTATGATCGCCTGAAACTGTCTCAAGGTAGTTTCTACCTGTCTGTGAGCAACTAACAGGAAGCAGTATGATCGCTTGAAACTGTCTCAAGGAAGTTTCTACCTGTCTGTGAGCAACTAACAGGAAGCAGTATGATCGCTCGAAACTGTCTCAAGGTAGTTTCTACCTGTCTGTGAGCAACTAACAGGAAGCAGAATGATCGCCTGAAACTGTCTCAAGGTAGTTCCTACCTGTCTGTGAGCAACTAACAGGAAGCAGTATGATCGCCTGAAACTGTCTCAAGGTAGTTTCTACCTGTCTGTGAGCAACTAACAGGAAGCAGTATGATCGCCTGAAACTGTCTCAAGGTAGTTTCTACCTGTCTGTGAGCAACTAACAGGAAGCAGTATGATCGCCTGAAACTGTCTCAAGGTAGTGTCTACCTGTCTGTGAGCAACTAACAGGAAGCAGTATGATCGCCTAAAACTGTCTCAAAGTAGTTTCTGTGAGCAACTAACAGGACTGGGCGCATGTTCGCCTGAAACTGTCTCAAGGTAGTTCCTACCTGTCTGTGAACTACTGACAGGAAGCAAAATGATCGCCTGAAACTGCCTCAAGGTAGTTTCTATCTGTCTGTGAGCAACTTACAGGAAGCAGTATGACCGCCAGAAACTGTCTCAAGGTAGTTTCTACATGTCTGTGAGCAACTAACAAGACTGGGCGCATGATCGCCTGAAACTGTCTCAAGGTAGTTTCTACATGTCTATGTGCAACTAAAAGGACTGGACGTATGATCCCCTGAAACTGTCTCAAGTTAGTTTATACCTGTCTGTGAGCAACTAACAGGACTGGACGTTATGATCGACTGAAACTGTCTCAAGGTAGTTTCTACCTGTCTGTGCTTAAAAGAATCTGACGTGACAATCTTTGGGCTTTAATGTGCATATTGTTGAGGGAGGTCTTAAAAGGTGAGGCTTCATACCAAATATCAACAAAGGCTATAATTTGAACAATCTTGGCAAAGGTCCACTAGATGAAGCTACACACCAAATATCAAGTCCTGGGCCTTGCTGTTTCAGAGAAGAAGATTTTCAAAGATATCAAAGATATTCCCTACATAAGCCGATGTAAAACCAAATGGCCCTGGGGCCGGGGCATTTTTGGCCTCAGGGCTATAATTTAAACAATCTTGATAGAGACCCACTAGATGAAGCTTCACATCAAATATCAAAGACCTGGGCCTTGCTGTTTCAGAGAAGAAGATTTTCAAAGATTATCTCTATATAAGTCTATGTAAAACCAAAAGGCCCCGGGGCGGGGGCATTGATGGCCCGAGGGCTATAATTTGAACATTCTTGGTAGAGGTCAACGAGATGAAGCTCCATACCAAATATCAAAGATCTAGGTCTTGCAGTTTCAGAAAAGAAGATTTTTAAAGATTTTCCTATATAAGTCTATGTAAAACCAAAGGGTCTCGGGACGGGTGCAGGGCTATAATTTGAACAATCTTGATAGTGGTCCACTAGATGAAATTTCACACTAAATATCAAAGACCTAGGCCTTGCGCTTTCACAGACGAAGAATTTTAAAGATTTTCCCTTTATACGTCTATGTAAAACCAAAGGGCCCCGAGGCGGGGGCATTTTTGGTCTCAGGGCTATGATTTGAACAATCTTGGTAGAGGTCCACTAGATAAAGCTTCATACCAAATATCAAATACCTAGGCCTTGTGGTTTCAGAGAAGAAGAATTTTCAAGATTTTCCCTATATAAGTCTATGTAAAACCAAAGGGCCCCGGAGCGGGGGCATTTTTGGCCCCAGGCCTATAATTTGAGCAATCTTCGTAGAGGTCCATAAGATGAAGCTTTATACCAAATATCAAAGACCTGGGCCCTGCGGTTTCAGAGAAGAAGATTTTTAAAGATTTTCCCTATATAAGCCCATGTAAAACCAAAGGGCTGCGGGGCGGGGGCATTTTTGGACCCAGCACTATAATTTGAACAATATTGGCGGGGATCCACTAGATGAAGCTTCATACCAAATACCAAAGACCTGGGCCTGTGGTTTCAGAGAAGATTTTTATAGATTTTCCCTATATAATCCTATTTAAAACCAAACGGACCCGGGGCGGGGGCATTTTTGGCCCTAGCACTATAATTTGAACAATCTTGGTAGGGGTCCACTAGATGAAGCTTCATACCACATACCAAAGACCTGGATCTTTTTTTTTTTTTTTTTAATTTTCGTTGAAAAAAATCTAATTTTGGCTCCTGTGACCTTGATGTGCAACGGACCGGATCTCACATCATGTGAACAAGTTCGTAAAAAGTACACACCGTAGACCCCACTTTATAAAGAGAAAACTGGGGTTTACGGGTTTTACATTATTTTCATTATTTCTGCTCTAAGGCATAGGTTGAGGCGGTTCTAACGAGCACCCACAGCCTATGTTTGCAGTATAAATAAGAAAAATATCACGATGATTTGGAGATTTCAAAAAATACAGTATGTCGCATGGGTATGTTATCATAATGAGCAGTGCATATATGCAAGGACAAATGACGACAATAATAAACCACAACAGAAGCATGTTGGACCTAGGGCTATAATTAGAGGTCCACTAGACCCAGCTTCATACCAAATATCAAAGACCTGAGCCTTGCGGTTTCAGAGAAGAAGATTTTTAATGGTTTTCCCTGTGACAGGTTTATGTAAAACCCAAGGGTTTGGCCCCAGGGCTATAATTTGAACAATCTTGATAGATGTCCACCAGAAGAAGCTTCTCACCAAATATCAAAGACCTGGGCCTTGGGGTTTCAGATAAGAAGATTTTTAAAGGTTTTCCATCTACAAGTCTATGTAAAGTCAAAGGGCCCCAGGGTGGAGGGGGGCATGTTTTGCCCTAGGGCTATAATTTGAACAAGCTTGATAGAGGTCCACTAGATGCAGCTTCATACCAAATATTAAGTACCTGACTCTTCTGCTTTCAGATAAGAAGATTTTTAAAGGTTTTCCCTCTACAAGTCTATGTAAAGCCAAAGGGCCCCAGGGTGGGGACATTTTTGGCCCCAGGGCTAAAATTTGAACAATCTTCCTAGAGGTTCACTAAATGAGGCTACACACCAACCTTGGCAAGTATCAAAGACCTGGGCCTTGCGGTTTCAGAGGAGAAGATTTTTTTTAAAGTTTTCATTAAAAAATCTATTTTTGGCTCCTGGGACCTTGATGTGCAATGGACCAGAATCATTTGAATAACTTTGAAAGGTGACCCCACTAAGGATCATTCATGTGACGTTTTGTCAAAATCTGATCAGTGGTTTAGGAGATGTCGTTTTAAGAAATTGTTTACGGACGCACGGATGCACGCACGGATGCACACACGATGGACGACGGACGAAAAGTGATCACAAAAGCTCACCTTGTCACTACGGGACAGGTGAGCTAATAAAAGACCTAGCCCCTTGTGGTTTCAGAGAAGAGGATTTTTAAAGATTTTCACTATATTAGCCTATGAAAAGCCAGAGGGCACAGGGGCAGGGGCACTGTTTTGCCCTAGGGCTATAATTTGACCAATATAGATGTCCACTGGATGAAGCTTCACACCAAATATAAAAGACCTTGGCCTTGGGGTTTCAGAGAAGATGATTTTTAAAGATTTTCCCTATATAAGCCTATGTAAAACCAAAGGTCCCTGGGGCGGGGGTATTTTTGGCCCCAGGGCTACAATTTAAACAATCTTGGTAGAGGTCCACCAGATCGGAAGCTTCATACCAAATATCAAAGACCTGGGTCATGCGGTTTCAGAGAAGAAGATTTTTAAAATTTTCCCTATATAAGGCTATGTAAAACCAAAGGGCCACGAGGCGGGGACATTTTTAGCCCCAGGGCTACAAATCTTGGTAGTGGTTCACTAGATAAAGCTTCATACCAAATATCAAAGACCTGGGCCTTGTGGTTTCAGAGAAGAAGTTTTAAGGATTTTCCCTTTATAAGCTTATGAAAAGAGGGCCATGATGGCCCTGGATCGCTCACCTGATCCATAGGGTAACCAGTGAGCCTTGAGGAGAGCCATTATTGGCCCCAAGGCTATAATTTGAATAATCTTGGTAGTGGTCTAAAATGTGAAGCTTCATACCAAATATCAAAGCCTGGAGCCTTCTGGTTTCAGATAAGAAGATTTTTAAAAGTTTTCCTTATATAAGTCTATACAGAACCTGCGGGCCCCGGGGCGGGACCATTTTTGGGGCCCAGGGCTATAATTCAAACAATCTTAGTAGAAATCCCACAGGACAAAGGTCCATATCAAGTATCAAAGACCTAAGCCTTCTGGTTGCAGACAAGATTTTCAACGGTTTTCCCAATATACGTCTATGTAAAACATGTGGGCCCAGGGTGGGCCTATTTTTGGTCCTAGGCTTCTTCCCAGTTTCATACCAAATATCAAAGACCTTGGCCTTCTGGTTTCAGACAAGAACATTTTCAAAGGTTTTCCCTATTATGTAAAACCAGTGGGCACCAAGGTGGGCCCATTTTTTTTACCCATGACTATAATTTGTACAATCTTGGTAGAGGTCTACTAGACAAAGCTTCATACCAAATATCAAAGACCTAAGCCTTCTTGTTTCAGACAAGATTTTTACAGGTTTTCCCTATATAAGTCTATGTAAAACCAGTGGATCCGGGGAGGGGCCATTTTTGGTCCCAGGGCTATTATTTGATCAGACTTGGTCGAGGTCCACTGACAAAGCATCATAACAAATATCAAAGAACTGAGCCTTCTGGTTTCCAACAAGTTGATAAAGATTTTCCCTATATACGTCAATGTAAAACCAGTGGGCCTCGGGGAAGGGGGCATTTTTGGCTATAATTTGAACAATCTTGGTAGAGGTCACTAAATGAAGCTTCACACCCAATATCAAAGACCTCATAGAAGAAGATTTTTTTTAAATTTTCCCATTTATAAAACAATATAAAACCAAAGGACCCCGGCCGGGGACTTTTTTGGTCCAAGAGCTATAATTTGAACAATCTTGGTAGAGGTCCACTAGATGAAGCTTCACACCAAATATCAAAGACCTGGGCCTTGGGGTTTTAGAGAAAAAGATTTTTTTAAAGATTTTTCCTATACAAGGCTATGAAAAACCAAAGGGCCCCATGGCGGGGACATTTTTGACTGTAGGGCTATGTTTTTTACAATCTTGACAGAGGACCTCTAGATGGAGCTTCACTCCAAATATCAAACACCTGGGCCTTGCTGTTTCAGAGAAGATTTTCCCTATATAAGTCTCTGTAAAGCCAAAGGCCCCGGGGCGGGGGCATTTTGGCCCAATGGCTATAATTTGAACAATCTTGATAGAGGTCGCTAGATGAAGCTTCACACCCAATATCAAAGACCTGGGCCTTGCGGTTTAAGAGAATAATATATATATTTTTTTTAATTTTGCCTATATAAGTCAATGTAAAACCAAAGGGCCCTGGGGCGGGGGCATTAAGGGCATTAACCTAAGGGCTATAATTTGAACAATCTTGGAATAGCTCCACTAGATAAAGCTACACACCGAATATGAAAGACCTGGGCCTTGCGGTTTTAGAGAAGAAGATTTTTTTTTAAATTTTCCCTATATAAGCCAATGTAAAATCAAAGAGCCCCGGGGCGGGGACATTTTTGGTCAAAGGACTATAATTTGAACAATCTTGATGAAGCTTCACACCAAATATCGAAGACCTGGGCCTTGATGTTTCAGTGAAGAAGATTTTTTTTTAAAGATTTTCCCCATATAAGTTTAAAAAACAAAGGGGCCCCGAGTCGGGGTCATTTTTGGTCCCAGGGCTTTAATTTGAACAATCTTGGCAGAGGTCCACTTGATGAAGCTTCATACCATATATCAAAGATCCGGGCCTTGGGGTTTTAGAGAAGAATATTTTTTTTTAAAGATTTTCCCTATGTAAGCCTATGTAAAACCAAAGGGCCCTGGGGCAGGGGCATATTTGGCCCTAGGGCTTTAATTTGAACAATCTTGGAAGAGCTCCACTAGATGAAGCTTCACACCAAATATCGAAGACCTGGGCCTTGCGGTTTCAGTGAAGAAGATTGTTTTTAAAGATTTTCCCTATATAAGTCTAAAACCAAAATGCCCCAAGTCGGGGCCATTATTGGCCCCAATGCTATAATTTGAACAATTTTGGCAGAGGTCCACTAGATGAAGCTTCATACCAAATATTAAAGACCTGGGCCTTGTGGTTTCAGAGTAGAAGATTTTTAAAGATTTTCCCTATATAAGCCTATGTAAACACAAAGGCCCCCGGGGCGGGGGCATTTCTGGCACAAGGGCTATAATTTGAACAAAATTGGAAGAGCTCCACTAGATGAAGCTACACACCAAATATCAAAGACCTGGGCCTTGCGGTTTTAGAGAGGCAGATTTTTTTTTTTAAATTTTCCCTATACAAGCCAATGTAAAATCAAAGGGCCCCGGGGCGGGGACATTTTTGGTCCAAGGACTATGATTTGAACAATCTTGGTAGAGGTCCACTAGATGAAGCTTCACACCAAATATCAAAGACCTGGGCCTTGAGGTTTTAGCGAAGAAGATTTTTAAAGATTTTTCCTATATACGTCAATGTGAAACCAAAGGGTCAAGGGGAGGGGGCATTTTTGGCTCTACGGCTATAAATTGAACAATTCTGATAGAGGTCCACTAGATGAAGCTTCACACCAAATATCGAAGACCTTGGCCTTGCGGTTTCAGAGAAGAAGATTTTTTTTTAAAGATTTTCCCTATATAAGTCTAAAACCAAAGGGCCCCAAGTCAGTGCCATTTTTGGCCCCAAGGCTGAACAATTTTGGCAGAGGTCCACTAGATGAAGCTTCATACCATATATCAAAGACCTGGGCCTTGGGGGTTTAGAGAAGAAGATTTTTAAAGGTTTTCCCTATATAAGCCTATGTAAAACCAAAGGGCCCTGGGGCAGGGGCATTTTTGGCCCTAGGGCTTTAATAAGAACGATCTTGATAAAGGTCCAATGGTCACCAAATATCAAAGACCTGGGCCTTGCGGTTTCAGAGAATAAGATTTTTAAAGTTTTTTCCCTATATAAGTCTCTGTAAAACCAAAGGGCCCCGGGGCGGGGACATTTTGGCCCAAGGGCTATAATTTGAACAATCTTGATAGAGGTCACAAGATAATGTTTCAGAACCAATATCAAAGACCTGGGCCTTGCGGTTTCAGAGAAGATTTTTTTTTTAAATTTTGCTTAATAAGTCAATGTAAAACCAAAGGGCCCTGGGACGGGGGCATTTTTGGCCGAATTTGAACAATCTTGGAAGAGTTCCACTAGATGAAGCTACACACCAAATATCAAAGACCTGGGCCTTGCGGTTTTGGAGAAGAAGATTTTTTTTTAAATTTTCCCTATATAAGCCAATGTAAAATCAAAGGGCCCCGGGGAGGGGACATTTTTGGTCCAAGGACTAAACAATTTGAACAATCTTGGTAGAGGTCCACTAGATGAAGCTTCACACCAAATATCAAAAACCTGGGCCTTGGGGTTTTAGAGAAAAGATTTTTAAAGAGTTTTCCTATATAAGTCAATGTGAAACCAAAGGGGCCAGAGGTGGGGGCATTTTTGGCTCTACGGTTATAAATTGAACAATCTTGATAGAGGTCCACTAGATGAAGCTTCACACCAAATATCGAAGACCTGGGCCTTGCGGTTTCAGAGAAGAATTTTTTTTTAAAGATTTTCCCTATTAAATAAAAATCAAAAATGAGTTCCTTTAAGAGGAATGAAAACATTCATAAGAAAGAAGATGGGTCATACTACGTAGTTTCGGCTAATAAAGCCTCATCAGTGACCCTGTAATGATCCGGCAAAGAAAGCCAGAGGAAACATAGTGCAGTTTTGCGAATTTCGAATAGGCAGTCGATTCAAAGACTGATATAAATCAAAATGGGGTCCAAATAAATAAAAACCTGTCTAGAATATGAGTCTAAACCAATATTTTTTTTCTGATTTCTCAGAATATTCACGCTGATCTCAAAGGACCAAAAGTAAAATATAAACTGCACTATGGTTGATGTACGGGGAGACGTTTTACGGCCGCCACACGGCACAACACCAGCTGCAGTGAAGTCTAAAACCAAAGGGCCCCAAGGTCAGTGCCATTTTTGGCCCCAGGGCTATAATTTGAACAATCTTGGCAGTGGTCTACTAGATGAAGCTTCATACCATCTATCAAAGACCTGGGTCTTACGGTTTCAGAGAAGAAGATTTTTTTAAAGATTTTCCCTAAATAAGCATATGTAAAACCAAAGGGCCCTGGGCAGGGGAATTTTTGGCCCTATGGCTTTAATTTGAACAATCTTGATAGAGGTCCACTGGATGAAGCTTCACACCAAATATCAAATACCTTGGCCTTGCGGTTTCAGAGAAGAAGATTTTTAACGATTTTTCCCTATATTAGTCTATGTAACACCAAAGGGCCCCGGGGCAGGGGCATTTTTGGCCCTCGGGTTATAATTGAACAATCTTGGTAATGGTCCACTTGATGAAGCTTCATACCAAATATCAAAGGCCTGGGCCTTGCGGTTTCAGAGAAGAAGATTTTATAAAGATGTTCCCAAGCCAATTTGAAACCAATGGGGCCTTGGGCTGGGGCATTTTTGGCCCTAGGGCTATAAATTGAAGAATCTTGATAAATGTCCACTAGATGAAGCTTCACACCAAATATCAAAGATTTGGACCTTGTGGTTTCAGAGAAGAGGATTTTTAAAGATTTTCCCTATATAAGTCTATGCGAAACCAAAGTGCCCCGGGGCAGGGACACTTTTGGTCCCAGGGCTATAATTTGAACAATCTTGGTAGAGGTCTACTAGACGAAGCTTCAAACCAAATATCAAAGACCTGGGCCATGCAGTTTCAGAGAAGATTTGTTAAGTTTCAGTAAAAAAAATACTTTTTAGCTCCTGTGACCTAATTGTGCAACAGTCCGGAACCATTTGAACATCTTTGAAAGGGGACCACCTAAGGATCATTCCTGTGGAGTTTGGTCAAAATCCGATCAACGATTTAGGAGGAGATGTCGTTTGAAGAAAAAGTTTACGCACGCACACACGCACGATGGACAAAAAGTGATCCCAAAAGCTCACCTCGTCACTTTGTGACAGTTGAGCTAAACAAAAGGGCGAACTGGCGCTGTAACGCTCACCTGTGTACCAGAAAACCATTCATGATGTTTAGAATACCATCGGAGCTTGAAGAAATAGATTGGGCTACGTGATGCTTCCACGCAGAGCTGGAACCGAACGCACTTAAGTACTGGTAAACAGCTTAGAGGTTCTAAGCCTGCCGTGGAAAAGTGGTGCCAGTTGAACCGTCTATGCATCTAAACCCTATTGGTTTCATTGGGCGGCAGAGCTTAAGACGCCATTTCATCTCAATATAGGGTAAAATACCCACAAATCTGGAAGAAACGTCTCCAAAATGACCTACACAGTGTTGACGGGGATGTTAAACCTCAAATTAATCAAAAATCGGGGCCCAGTGGTTTCAGAGAAGAAGATTTTTAAGTTAATGCATTATAAGTCAGTTGGAGTTAAGGAGCCCTGGGGCATGGCCAATTCGGTTTCCAGGGGCTTGGTTGGCAGCATGTATGTAGAAGAACACTTGACATTGCTACATATTTAAAAATATCTAAGCTCTGGGCCTCATGGGAGATTTTTTAAGTTTTTTTCCGAATAAGTCTATAGGAGCTAATGAGCCCTGGGGCGTGGCAAATTTTGGCCCAAAGGGCATGGTTGTCATGATTTATGTAGGTGACCGTTTTATGTTGCTATAAACTAAATATTAAGGACTGTACTTCATGGCTTCAGAAAAGAATAATATTCGAAGCTTATTTTCATTCTTCCATTTTAAGTTTATTGGAGTTAAGGGGCCACAGAGTTTGGCCAATTTGGACCCTAGGGGCATGTTTGGCAGGATGTAGGCGTCCACTCGACATTACTACATGCTAAATACCTAAGCTCAGGGCCTTATGGTTTCAGAGAAGAAGATTTTTGAAGTTTGCTTTTCATTTTAAGTTGTACAATTCAAGTCTATGGTAGGTAATGGGCCCATGGGCGTGGCCATTTTTGACCCAATTGGCATGGTTGGCAGGATTTGTAAAGGTGACCATTTTATGTCGCTACATACTAAATATCTAACCTCTGGGACTTATGGTTTCAGAGAAGATTTCTGAAGTTGTTTTTGTTTTTCATTATAAGTCTAGGGGAGCTAATGGGCCCATGGGCGTGGCCAATTTTGATCCCAGGAGCATGGTTGGCAGGATTTATGTAGGTGACCACTTGACGTTGCTACATGCTATATATATATATATATTTAAGCTCTGGCCCTATGGTTTCAGAGAAGAATATTTTTCCAACTAAGTCTATGGGAGTTAAAGAGCCCTGGGGTTTGGCCAATTTGGATCCCATGGTCAAACTTGGCAGAATTTATGTCGGTGACCACTTGATGTTGCTACATACTAAATATCTAAACTCTGGGCCTTATGGTTTCAGAGAAGAAGATTTTTGAAGTTTTTTTCCATTATAAGTCAATAGGAGCTGGTGACCTCAGGCGAGGCCAATTTTGGGTTAGCAGGATTTATGTAGGCGACTATTTTATGTTGCTAGATACTAAATATCAAAGCTCTGTGCTTAACAGTTTCAGAGAAGACGATTTTTGAAGCGTTTTACCATTATGAGTCTATGGGAGCTAAGGGGCCCCGGGGTGAGGCCCATTTGGACCCCAGGGACATGATTGGCAGGATTTATGTAGGTGATCACTTGCCGTTGCTAGATGCTAAATATCTAAGCTCTGGACCCTGTGGTTTCAGAGAAGATTTTTGAGGTTTTGTTTTCCATTATGAGTCTATGGGAGCTAAGGGGCCCCGGGGCGTGGCCCATTTGGACCCCAGGGGCATGATTGGCAGGATTAATGTAGGTGACCACTTAACGTTGCTACATGCTAAATATCTAGGTTCTGGGTCCTGTGGTTTCAGAGAAGAAGAGTTGGAAGTTTTTTTACCATTATGAGTCTATGGGAGCTGGGTCCCCGTGGCCCATTTAGACCCCAGGGGCATGAATGGCAGGATTTATGTAGGTGACCACTTGCCGTTGCTACTTGCTAAATATCTAAGTTCTGGGCCCTGTGGTTTCAGAGAAGATTCTTGAAGTATTTTTTTTTCCATTATGAGTCTGTGGGAGCTAAGGGGCCCGGGGCGTGGTCCATTTGGTCCCCAGGGGCATGATTGGCAGGATTTATGTAGGTGGCCACTTGCCGTTGCTACATGCTAAATATCTTACCTCTGGGCCCTGTCACTGTGGTTTCAGTGAAGAAGATTTTTGAAGTTTTTTTTTTCCATTATAAGTCTTTGGAAGCTAAGGGGCCCCCGGGAAATGGCCAGTTTGGACCCCAGGGGCATGATTGGCAGGTTGTATGTAGGTGACCATTTGACATTGTTACAAGCTAAATATCTAAGCTCTGGGCTCTGTGGTTCAAGAGAAGAAGATTTTTTAAGCTTTTCCTTTATGAGTCCATGGGAGCTAAGGGGCCCCATGGCGTGGCCCATTTGAACCCAAGGGGCATGATTGGCAGGACTTATGTCCACCTGCCATTGCTACATGCAAAACATCTAAGCTCTGGGCCCTGTGGTTTCAGAGAAGATTTTGGAAGCTTTTTTTTCCATTATGAGTCTCTGAGAGCTAAGGGACCTTTTCAGAGGAGAAGAGTTTTGAAGTTTTTTGCATTATAAGTCTATAGGAGCTGATGACATCGAGCGTGGCCAATTTTGACCCCAGGGGCAGGGTTAGCAGGATTTATGTAGGTGACTATTTTATGTTGCTAGATACTACATATTTAAGCTCTGTGCTTCAGTTTCAGAGATTTTTGAAGCTTTTTCCATTGTGAGTCTATGGGAGCTAAGGGGCCCGGGGCGTGGTCCATTTGGACCCCAGGGGCATGATTGGCAGGATTTATGTAGGTGGCCACTTGCCGTTGCTACATGCTAAGTATCTTAGCTCTGGGCCCTGTGGTTTCAGAGAAGAAGATTTTTGAAGTGTTTTTTTTCCATTATAAGTCTATGGGAGCTAAAGGGCCCCCGGGAAATGGCCAGCTTGGACCCAAGGGCATGATTGGCAGGTTCTATGTAGGTGACCATTTGACATTGTTACAAGCTAAATATCTAAGCTCTGGGCTCTGTGGTTCAAGAGAAGAAGATTTTTAAGCTTTTCCTTTATGAGTCCATGGGAGCTAAGGGGCCCCAGGGCGTGGCCCATTTTGACCCCAGGGGCATGATTGGCAGGACTTATGTCCACCTGCCATTGCTAGATGCAAAATATCTAAGCTCTGGGCCCTGTGGTTTCAGAGAAGATTTTGGAAGCTTTTTTTCCATTATGAGTCTATGAGAGCTAAGGGACCTTTTCAGAGGAGAAGAGTTTTGAAGTTTTTTCCATTATAAGTCTATAGGAGCTGATGGCCTTGGGCGTGGCCAATTTTGACCCCAGGGGCAGGGTTAGCAGGATTTGTGTAGGTGACTATTTTATGTTGCTAGATACTAAATATCTAAGCTCAGTGCTTCACAGTTTCAGAGGAAATTTTTGAATTTTTTTTTCAACTAGGAGTCTATGGGAGCTAAGGGGCCCCGGGGCGTGGCCCATTTGGACCCCAGAGGCATGATTGGCAGGATTTATATAGGTGACCACTTGCCGTTGCTTCATGCTTAATATCTAAGCTCTGGGCCCTGTGGTTTCACAAAAGATTTTTGAAGCTTTTTCCATTATGAGTCTGTGGGAGCTAAGGGGCCCGGGGCGTGGCCCATTTGCACCCCAGGGGCATGATTGACAGGATTTATGTAGGTGACCACTTGCCGTTGCTACATGCTAAATATCTAAGCTCTGAGCCCTGTGGTTTTAGAGAAGATTTTTGATGCTTTTTTATCCATTATGAGTCTATGGGAGCTAAGGGGCCCCACGGCGTGGCCCATTTGGACCCAAGGTGCATGATTGGCAGGATTTATCTTGGTGACAACTTGCCGTTGCTACATGCTAAATATCTAAGCCCTGGGTCCTGTGGTTTCAGAGAAGAAGATTTGTGAAGCTTTTTTCCATTATGAGTCTATGGGAGCTAAGGGGTCATCGGGCGTGGCCCATTTGGACCCGAGGGGTATGATTGGCTGGTTTTATGTAGGTGACCACTTGCCGTTGTTACATGCTAAATATCTAAGCTCTGGACATTGTGGTTTCAGAGAAGATTTTTGAAGCTTTTTGTTTCCATTATAAGTATATGGGAGCTAAAGGTCCCCAGGGAGTGGCCAATTTGGACCCCAGGGGCAAGATTGGCAGGATTAATGTAGGGGACCACTTGACATTGTTACAAGCTAAATATCTAAGCCTTGGGCCCTGTGGTTTCAGAGAAGATTTGTCAAGCTTTTTTCCATTATGAGTGTATGGGAGCTAAGGGGCCCCAGGGTGTGGTCCATTTAGAGCCTAGGGGCATAATTGGCAGGATTTATGTAGCTGACCACTTGCCGTTGCTACATGCTAAATATCTAAGCTCTGGGCCCTGTGGTTTCAGAGAAGAAGAATTTTGAAGCTTTTTTCCATTATGAGTCTATGGGAGCTAAGGGTCCCTGGGGCGTGGCCCATTTCGAACTCAGGGGCATGATTGGCAGGATTATGTAGGTGACCTCTTGCCGTTGCTACATGCTAAATATCCAAGCTCTGGGCCCTGTGGTTTCATAGAAGATTTTTGAAGCTTTTTTCCATTATGAGTCTATGGGAGCTAAGGGTCCCCAGGGCGTGGCGTATTTGGACCCAGGGGCATGATTGGCAGGATTTATGTGACCACTTGCTGTTGCTACATGCTAAATATCTTAGCTCTGGGCCCTGTGGTTTCAGAGAAGATTTTTGAAGTTTTTTTTTTTCCATAAGTCTATGGTAGCTTAGGGGCCCCGGGGTGTGGCCAATTTGGACCCCAGGGGCATGATTGGCAGGATTAATGCAGTTGTCCACTTGACATTGTTACAATTAAGGCGTAACTATACCAAATTATGTGAGACAGAGGCCTTTCTGATATTTAATCTTCATCAGTGTGTCTCAACCCCAAAGTTATGAAACCGAAACGGATGATTGGCAAGACCCAGCAAACACAGGACATCCCCCTCTGAGCACACACTGAACGACGTAGCTCATGTGACATGTCAACAAGCTAAATATATAAGCTCTGGGCCTAGTGATATTTAAAAAAAAAAAATTATTGTAGGTCTATGGGAGCTATATGTTGCCATGGCAACCAGAATTCCAATCTGATCAGCCCCAAATCCTCATGCAGCCTTTCCCCCTACCTAATGATGCTTCTCATGAAATTTGATCAAGATTGGTCATGGGGTATTAGAGATATACTTATTTGAAATTGTTTACAGACGCACGACGGACAAAATGTGATCACAAAAAAGCTCACCTTGTCACTTGTGACAGGTGAGCTAAAAAGTAAAGCGCCCCGGGGGAGGGCATTTTTGGCCCTAGGGCTATAATTTGAACAATCTTTATAGAGGTCCATTAGATGAAGCTTCATACCAAATATCAAAGACCTGGGCCTTGTGTTTTCAGAGAGAAGATTTTTAAAGATTTTCCCTATATAAGCCTATGGAAACCAAAGGCCCCCGGGGCGGGGGCATTTTTGGCTCCAGGGTTATAATTTGAACAATCTTGGTAGAGGTCCCCTAGATGAAGCTTCATACCGGATATCAAAGACCTCGGCCATGTGGTTTCCCAGAAGAAGATTTTTTAAGTTTTAAGTAAAAAAATCTATTTTTAGCTCCAGTGACCTAGATGTGTAACGGACCGGAACCATTTTGAACAACTTTGAAAGGGGACCACCCAAGGATCCTTCCTGTGAAGTTTGGTCAAAACCAGATCAGTGGTTTAGGAGATGTCGTTTGAAGAAAAAATTTATGGATGCACAGACGCACGCACGACGGGCGTAAAGTGATCACAAAAGCTCACCTTGTCGACAGGTGAGCTAAAAATCACAGGTGATTTTTTTTTGTATGAATGGGAAGGTATGAAGGCTCTATCTCAAATGGTTAAACAGTTTTGACAAAGTGGGCCGATGGTCAAGGACACAGGTCAATATTTTTTGTATGAGTGGGAAGAGCTTGTCAGAGGGAACGTACACGCCAAATATGAAGGCTGTATGTCAAATGGTTCAAAAGTTATGACCATGTAGGTCAAAGAACGAAGTCAAAATTTTTGTATGGGTGGGAAGCCATGCTAGGTGAGCTAAAAATGAGCAGAAGGTATGTCCTAGTATGACAGTGTGCAAAAGTATGAAATCCAATAGTGCAACTGTACATGATGCTACATAAATCTCAGAAGACTTGATCTAAACACTCTCATAAGCTTTCTTTGTAGGCATAATATGGACTAGGTTTAGGTGTCATACAATAAAAAGAAGTCAAGCTTACATTATTATTTATTTATTTTCCTATTGTGATGTATATTATATAATGTATCTTTGTCAGTTACACTTCACAAACAATTTTTCAAATGATTAGATACTGGTTAACAAAACAGCAAGGTATCTGAAAATATCATACCATGATATAACTCTTCTCTACTGAAAGCAGATACATTTTCACTTTTATTCACATTAAGCCAACTTATGAGTATATATCACATGTTTACATGATGGTTCCAACAAGCTTGCATAAACATAAACAAGGGCTGTTTGATATGTTGTGAGCCTCGTATTGAAGGAGGTATGCAGGTATGTTCTTTTTTAAGTCCTACTATTCTTTGACTATAAAGGGCCTTGTACCCAAGGACTGGTCTCATGTGGTCAGTTTATATCGACGAGGAAGCAGTCTGAAGTAAACAAGACAAGCAGCTTTTGCAAAATGGACAAAATCTGTAATAGAGCAGTGATTCAATATTTGCATAAAATAAGGATAGGATATCCATAATGAAATGGTAGCAACACCAAGGAAAGATGCCTCTTCATATGCTACAGTGAAAATGTGGGTAGCAGAAATTAAGCGCAGCTGACAGCCTTGAGGATGACCCCCGTCCTGGAAGGCCTGTCAATGTTGCAACCCCAGAAAAGGTCTTAAAGTCCATGATATTGTAATGACTGACAGATGAATCACAGACATATATGATGCCAGTAGAGTCAGCATTATTCCATTCTGACAGACGATATTGCCCTGAGAGAGCTTTCGGCCTTATGGTTACCAAGACTTCTGACAGTTGATCAGAAGCACACCAGGTGCACATTATCAAATGCTAATCTTAACCTTTTCTGAGGACAATCCTACCAACTTTCTTCAGAGATTTGTCACTATGGATGAAACATGGGACCATTATTTTACTCCAGCACCATGGCTCACTCCTGCCAAACATTACGAAAACACGGCTATACAAATGCATTGTAAACTATAACGCCTAAAAATGATATTTTAAGATGAAAAGTTGTAATACTTTTCTTATTTCTGCTAAAAATATAGATTATGGGAACTCATTAGAACCGCTTCATCGAGGTGGTCCTAACGAGTACCGGTACCCAAATTTATATTTACAAGCAGAAATAAGAAAAATATGTTTTACCCCTGTAAACCCCACTTTTACTATATAAGCGTGTTCTATAAAAGTGGCATTGAGGCCCTTAAACGCTGCTGAGAAAAGTGTATAGATAATGAAAGGGATTAAAATAATACAATATATTCAGACAAAATTCATATCCTTCAATATGAGGCTCACAACATATCAATCAACCCTCGTAGTATTGCCCAACACAGGTAAAACTGTACACATTGGAAGTCTGATCATAGTCCTTCTGCGGCCTCTGTGCTAAGCGAAGACCTTGGACACACGGGCAACATGCACACTCTCTGATTGGATTCTCCCTTGACAGCAAAAGTCTTCCAATGGGCCAAGTCGCTTACATAAACAAACAACGATAGTATGGTCGTTCTGCATCAGACCTTACTAGCTGTTGAGCTTTGCAGTCTCCTACAAGATGACGTTAAAGTTAAAGGACACAAAATGAAACAGTAACAAGGTCCAATAGGCACCTTATTTTTTGTGGCAACTTTAAACCATTTAGTACCAGAAACCCCAAAACGGGTACCCCTAGCAAACAGTGCAGGCCCAGATCAGACACACAGAATGCGGCGTCTGATCAGGGCCTACACTGTTTGCAAAAAGTTCAGCTCAGCCATTTTCCAAATCAATTTTGAAGAAAACACAACCTGTCACCCCTAAATTTTGAAATGGACTCCTGCTATATATAAGGAGGGAGATTCCATTTGGTACAGAAGTAATCTGACTGAAAGGTAGAATCAAGTTCATCTCATTTTTTTTTTTTTTGCTTTTATTTTGGTAATGGGCGTTTAATAGAGGTACCAGCTTTCTGCTAAACTGACCAAAAATTCAACATTTTTTGAGCTGACATCTGGGGGATAGGGGTTTGTTAGAACATATGCTTTGGTTAGAATTTTCACTGCTACTTCAGCAGCAAACACAAAGGTGCTCATCAATCAAAGGTGGTTCACAAATGGCTAAAACAGTTTATCTCATGATGTGGCTGACATAGCTTTGATTGGTCATCTTGGGGATTAACAAACATTGTGGCCCATTGTATATGTATCTGGCCCATTGTATCTCACTACAACACTGATGAGTTGTCAAACGCAGTGTACATATTTGTTTTGGCATATAAACAGGTTAGATCCAGTGTATTCTATATCTTGTTGTTTCCACATTTAGATCATCAGGAACAATAACCAAAATAGAAGCCTCCGTGGTGTAGCAGTTATGCTACTCGTCTTGTAAACCAGGGGCCGCAGGATCAATCCTGGGCTTCTCCAGACTTTAGGATGAGTCTTTAAACTGAGGTTCTGCTTCCGTATGGCCTTCTGTTGGTGAGACGTAAAACTCAAACACTCAATAAACAATATGGTGGGTGTTGTATAGAAACACCATAATTAGCATAACTAACACAAAATAGAAGTGGAGGCAATGATCAGGAACCGATACAATCAACTCACAGCTCCCATCAGAGACACCAAAGGGAAAGACACACAAACATGAAACAACAGACCCTTATGGAAACACCAACAGCGGAAAGCCAAAAGGACAGTTACAAGTTTTTTGACATAACATAATATAGAACAGAATATATCAGTCTAATAAAATGATTTTCTTAAAGACCACCTTTGAACAATTCCTAAGGTAATTCCGAAGGTGGTCTTATTAAAGGAATTCTACTGTATATAGACTTATCATGTACACATTTTATTTTATTTTAATACTAAAAGAGTCCATTTCAAAATGTTGGGATTTCAGGTTGAGTTATTTTCAGAGTATCAGTTTAGAAAATGGCCAAACACTTTTGCAAACAGTGAAGGTCTCAGAGGCCAGCGCTGTTGGCTGTTGCTGCCCATTTTGGGGATTCCTGTATCAAGAGTAGACACATACTGAAGAGAGAGACAAAATAATTTGAAAGAATGGGTGCATCCACTCCCCTTAGACAATCCAGTTCACAAATCAAACACAATCTAAGAACCATCAGGAAAACACGCCTATATGATATGGACTCCCTTGAACCCCACTTTTATATAGTTAAACTGGGGTTTACAGGGGTAAACCTTATTTTTCTTATTTCTGCTCTAAAATATAGATTGTGGGCACTGGTTAGAACCGCCTCGATGAGGCGGTTCTAACGATTACCCACAATCTATAGTTTGAGCAGAAATAAGAAAAATATTACAATTTTTCATCTCGAAATTTTCATTTTTCAGCGACAAAGGATACAATGTATTTGTATAGGCGTGTTTTCTTAATGCAAGTCTGAGTATCATTCTTAGACACACAACAAGTATTAAAAGCACCGCATTTACATTCATAAATAATAAATATGTAAAACAAAAAAAGTATTTTCAGATACTTTTACATGAAAGACTTTAAAATTTGTTATCATCTAATCAATAAAATAATAAAAATCATTTGTACATGATTCAATATACAGTCATGTATTTACAAACTGGAGTACAGCAATTCCTTTTCTAGGCTTATAATTAAATTTTGAAGTTACAGCTATTTTCTAACAACAGCAGGGCTAGGTAGCTCAGTCGTATGCCAGTCTGACTGGTGATCAGGACGCGGGTTCGATACCTACCGGGTTCGGCAACATTCTTTCCTGGAGATTTATCATGAAATCTTTTCTACGGTTATTCTCTCCCTTCCACTGATTCAAAAAGGGCAGTTGTCAGTTTCTGGCGATAGAATGTGCACTGTACTAGTTAACCACTTACGTATATGCATGCCCTGGAAAGGTGTCGATAGGTAAACTGATTGGCTCAAAATGACATAAAATTGTGTTGAAGGAGCTGTTAAACTCCAATACAAAAAATAAATACAATTCTAAAAGGGTATAAAAATACCTAGAAGTAAAAATGTTCAGTTGTTTGTTTCATTAATTATAAGCAAAATTTTGATGCAAAGATATGCATATAGATACCCAGTAGCAACTGAAATACATCAGTATCTAAAGCATGCCCATGAAATGTACCGATGCTTATAGCGGTACACTTGGAAGTCATCTTCCTTTTCAGCCTGAAGAATGTATCTGAGTGAGTTTTAGTTTTACGGCCCACCAACAGCTAAGGTCATACGGAGACGGGACCTCGGTTTAAAGACTCATCCGAAAGTCTGGAGAAGCCCGGGATCGATCCTGCGATCCCTGGTTTACGAAGCGAGTAGCGTAACCACTGCACCACGAAGGCTTCAGAAGAATGTATCTGACTTGATATCTCCAATTATTCATTATGATAACAAACCCATGCGACATAGTGCATTTTTCCACATCTCCAAAATGGCTACTTTTCTGACGAAAATCGATGATTGTTTCCTTATTTATAAAGCAAACATAGGTTGTGGGTGCTCGTTGGAACCGCCTTGAGGTGGTTCTAACGAGTACCCACAACCTATGTCTAATAGCAGAAATAAGGAAAATAATGAAGACCCCCGTAAACCCCTGTTTTCTCTATATAAAGTGGGTTGTAAGGGTGTGTTTATTTCACAGACTTGTTAGCGTGATGTTGATAACTCAATGTAATTTCTTTGGTCCCCTTGATTTTGACATAACAAAAGTCACCTGTATTTAGAAAGGTCCCATGCTGAAAAAAATACGCAGCATGCAGAGGGTTAAGTAATCTCAAAATGTAACCCTGACCTCAAAGTAATTCAGGAAGGGGTAAACTGGTTAAAGTTTTGGGTAGTATTGTGCATTATTCTAAACATGAACTAAATTCATTAAGGCAATAAGCTACTAAACTTTCAGACAAAGGTCATATTGGTGTTGAGATGATGTTTTAAACTTTTGTCCACTATCTAACCATTAGTCCCAATACGAAATGAATTCATTATAGATCTCATGAAAATAAGATAGATTTTCTTAATTCTGAGCTAAAAATTACGAAAAATATGAGCTAAATTCCCACTTTCCATTCACAGCAGTTAGAGATGAAATGACTATCATTATTGTTAGCCAGTGTTACTGAAAACTCATAGGTCAAATGTTTGCTGAGAACTGCAATAATGTGGACCCAATTTTTAGAGCATGGTTGTCATTTCAATTAACATTTGGTACTAAATCAGGAACAAAGCTGTGAATTATTTAGCGAATCATGAAATGACAAAAGCCAACAGAAAGTTTCTGATATAATTTGCTTTAAGTACTTCCGGTTTTGTAATATAGGCATCATGTCGCAGAAGTGTTTCTACTACCTGAAGCTACCAGTAACAAGAGGGCCATGATGGCCCTTTATTCACTCACCTGAATCATATACAGCAAGTTGACCCGATGAGTGTCTTTAACCCGACAATTCATGCAAAACTGTGACTTCTAGAGAAAGAGAACAAGGTTTAAAAGAAATATGACCATGACCATAGTAAGTTGAATGACATATCATCAAGTCAGACATGTGGTGAAGTGTTATGAAGATTAATGCAAAATTGTAGCCTCTAGTGACAGAAATCTCACAATATGACCTTGTTTTAACCCCATATAACCAGTATTTGAATCTGACAAAGGTATCATTAAGACAAGGTTTTAACAAAATTTGGCCTTGGTTTTGATCCAACATGATCTTCAATTTTAAACTGACAGATAATCAGGTCAAACAATTTTGCAAAGGGTTACGAAGACTGAAGAAATATTGTGGTGTCTATGGTGCACACAAGATTTTAACAAAATCTTACCTAGTTTTTGATCTGAAATGACCCATATTTAAACTTGACTGAGATATCAACATGTCAAGTTTTTAGAAGATTGAAGCACACAAGGTTTTAACGAAATCTGACCTGGTGACCTATTTTTTTTTTATCTGACATGACCCATATTCAAACTTGATTGTGATATCATTAGTCAAACATTCTGATGTTTCATGAGGATTCACAATGTTTTTTACGAACTTTGACCTAGTGACCTAGTTTTTTTTATCCTTCGAAACTGACCAAGACATCAAGTCAAACATTCAGGTGCGGTCTCTGGGGTGTACACAATGTTTTTTATGAAATTTGATCTACTCACCTAGTTTTAATCTGACATGACCCATATTCAAACTTGAACAAGATATCATCAAGTCAAGCATTCTGGTGAAGTGTCATGAAGATTAAAGCAAAACTGTTGCCTCTGGAGTGCACACATTGTTTTAACGAAACTTGACCTGGTGACCTAGTTTTGATCTGACATCACCCATATTCAAACTTGACCGAGATTATCAAGTGAAACATTCAGGTGAAGTTTCATGAAGATTGAAGCAAAGCTGTGGCCTCAAGGGTACACACAAGGTTTTAAAGAAATCTGACCTAATGACCTAGTTTTTGATCCGCGTGATCTATATTAAAATTTGATCAAGATATCATCAAGTGAAGTTTCATGAAGATTGAAGCAAAACTGTGATCCCAAGGTTTTAACGAAATTTGACCTAGTGACCTAGTTTAATTTGACCTAGTGACCTAGTTTATCATCAAGTGAAGTTTCATGAAGATTGAAGCAAAACTGCGATCCCAAGGTTTTAACGAAATTTGACCTAGTGACCTAGTTTTTGATCGACATAACCCATATTAGAATATGACCGAGATATCATCAAGACAAACATTCTGGTAAAGTTTCATATAGATTACATTAAAACTGTGGCCTCTAAAGTTTGCACAAGGTAAATGTCGACGGCGTACGACGCACATATGACGGACACAAGGTGATCACAATAGCTCACCTTGAGCACTTCTTGCTCTGGTGAACTAAAAGCCACCATCCAGATAGTCCAAATTGGAAAGCTTTGGATTAGGCCAGCGAGTGGTCTGGTTCAATATCATCAGGATGTTTCAACTAGCCAATTTTAAACATATAGTAAGATTGAAATATTTATAGATCAAATATGAATTTAATTTGTTAAATACCAATGACCAATTTTGATTTCCTTCAACCCCAATTTCTCATTTTTTTCTTGGTTGTAAGAAAATCTCTGGCCTAACCTGACATGGGTTGATGCAAACAACCATCAAAAAAAAAAACACAGTTTATCTTCTATAAACAAAACAATAAAAGCAATACATGAACTTTAATCGAAACAATAAAAGCAAAACATGAACATGTGTTTGATTTGAAGTCTAATATCCCCGTCAGCACTATTTAGGTCATTCTGAAGACCACGCTATATATTTCTTGGGACTTTTACTCGACATTGAGATGACATCTAAGTTCTACCACCAAAAGAAACTGCTATGGTTTATATAAAAGGTTGGTCAAAGGAAACGGTTATAGCTGACAGGTCCTGGCCATATATTTACCAACAGAAATCCTGTGGCAGCCTGTTGTCAAGTACATTATCATAGTAAGCCAGCAAGTCTTATTATAGAATAAGAATAGTAAGATTAATGACATGAAAATATAGATCATTTCTATTTCACAGAATTATCTTCCGAGTTTAACTTCAAATTACATTTGAAAAAAAAATATAATGTCAGTGGTCAAACAAGAGTGTATGTTAAAGGTAAAAATAAAACTTCACTTCAAAAGTGAAATGTGCCTGTGCAGCAAGCATCCAGTGGGCACCATGTGCAGATTTTGTACCTGCCAACTGTAGTGCACTAGTCACAATTCAATCACTCTTCAATATTACAAGGTAAGCATCAATACAAATGACAACGATAAAAGCCTGCATAGTGTAGTGGTTATGCTACTTGCCTCATAACCAGGGGTTGGATCCCGGGCTTCTCAAGACTTTCTGATGAGTCTTTGAAACGAGGTCCCATCTCCATGACCTTAGCTGTTGGTGGGATGTATAACTCAAACACACACACACAACAAAGTACATTTTACTATGCTGCATCCTTTGCACCAAATTAAGTAAACATACAACTGTGGAAAGTAGAATAAACAAAGATTAAGAAAATAATTTCAACTATAAACACTATGAAATTATGAGCCATGCTATGAGAGAAACCAGAGGACCAATGGTCCTGAACAGCTCACCTGAATGCTGTGTGTATGTATAGCCATTTGGAGATTTCTGAGGGATAACATCATCATCATGGCAGTAAACTTGGGTCATCTGATCAAAACCATTTGAAGTTCACAAGCAATTTCAGTTTTCTAAACTTTTAACAAATTCCTTTTTTTCTCATTCAAAAGCCCAGTGGTCATAGGCTTTCATATTTCACATGTGCATTCCTTGTCACAGACCTTTCCAGGGCTAAAATAATTTTGTACCTTGTGACTGTGACCTACTTTTTCAAAACTTTAACATCGGCCATTCCTTTTGACTGGTTAGTGATAGGACTTTCATATTTCACCTGCGCTGTCTGGCGACATCAGTGTTTTACAAACTCATCTTGTCCAATATAGTGCAATCTTGATCATGTGACCTCGATCAATTGAACAAAATTTTAAAAGCATTTGAAATTTGACTGACTTTTTTTCTTTCTTTTTTTTTTAAATCAGTTTTAATATCTGAGAGACCTTTGACCTTGATTTAAAATAGCTTAAGGTCAAGCAAGAGTCATTTGGACAAACCAAGATGGGCCCATATTTCACCTTGATGGAAAATAGGTCAAGCTAGAGTCATCATTTGAACAAACCCCAAAGCTATATGCCAAGTTTCAAGCCAATCAGCCCATTGGTTCCAGAGAAGTTTTTTGAAGTGTTTTAACATATATCAACATGGTGGCCATATAGGTCATGTGACCAAACACGTTTATTAATTTTCATTTCATTGTTTCTAAAAAATTTCATATGAATATCTGTTACTGGTTTCCAAGAAGATGGACATGGTAGCCATCTTGGGTCATGTGACCTGGACCCCTCAAACAAACTTTCCTTTCCTGATTCCGTGAAAAATCCACATGAAATTTGACTTCAGTCAGCCCAGTGGTTTCAGAGATGTATGTTTGAAAATGTTGACAGACAGACAGACAACAGAGCCTTGCCATACTAAAAGCACCAAAGGTGGGCTAAAACTATGTTCTACGTCCAGACAGATCAGCTTGTAGATAGGAGCCCTGACTGTCTGTCTTAGGGATAGACTAAGGTACATTCAAACATCTTGCACACAGAAAAGACTTTGATCAGGCTGAACATCTGCCAGGCTCATCTAAGTCTTTCCTGGCTACGGTGGTTATAAGGTACATTTTCTCATGACACGGTTCTAAAATAAATAACAGAAATAGTGGAAATAAAAATAACTGAACATCATTATGCACATTTTTCTAACATGTTTCAAATTTTGAAGCTGACATGACAGAGCCACATTACCATTAAACATACCTTCAGGCATATGTGGACAATGAAGGAGCATATTAGCAGGGCCTTCAGTGTGTGCCAATGTACAGTACAGCATGATCCTCAATGTCTGCCAATGTGCAGTAAACAGTAGTGCCTTCACTGTGTGCCAATGAACAGTACAGCAGGGCCTCCAGTGTGCCAATTAACAGTACAGTAGTGCCTTCACTGTCTACCAATGTACAGTACAGCAGGGCCTCCACTGTGTGCCAATGAACAGTACAGTAGTGCCTTCACTGTCTACCAATGTACAGTACAGCAGGGCCTCCACTGTGTGCCAATGAACAATACAGTAGTGCCTCCACTGTGTGTCAATGAACAGTACAGCAGGGCCTCCACTGTGTGCCAATGAGAAGTACAGCATGGCCTCCAAAGTGTGTCAATGAACATTACAGCTGGGTCCTCTTTGTGTGCCAATAAACAGTACATTAGGGCCCTCACTGCCTGTACAGTAAAGAAGGGCCTTCACTGTCTGCCAATGTACAGTTCTGCAGGGCCCTCACTGCCTGCTACAATTAGGTGCAAAAAGTATTAGTGATTTGAGGTCGTGACTTATTTACATAATCAGAGGGCTTGATGGCCCTACGCCCATTGGGGCTTGAAGAAATAAATGGGCGGCATGATGCTTCCACGCAGAGTTGAAACCTACCGCACACGAGTACTGGTAAACCTCTTAGAGGATCTAAGGCTTCCCAGGTAAAGCAGTGCGAGTTGGACCGTCCATGCTCATAAACCCTATTGGTTTCATTGGGTGACAGGGCTTGAGATGTCATTTGATCTCAATGTCGGGTAAGAGTCCCATCAAAATTGGAAGCAACGTCTCCAAAATGACCTATACAGTGTTGACGGGGACGTTAAACCTCAAATCAAACAAACAAAAAAAAGAGGGCTTGAATGAACAACAGAAAGCAAAACAAAAAGTAATCAGGATTATCTTTTATGATAGCATCTAGTGTAATCATTTTTGGATTAAGTCTCTGTCTGTTTTGACATTCTTTGTTCCTTGGCAACAAAGAAACATCAGTGAAAATCAAGGACCTCTTGATTTGAACATGTTGCCATGGTAACATATGATGGGTTAAGTGTGTCACTTTGATTTAGATGTAGGGAAATGCATTTCCCTCAATATATCATTCTGTAAAATATATCTTCTGCAAAAGTTTGGAAGTGGTGAGTGTTATAATTCAGTTTTAAGGTATGAAAGTGTTAAATTAACACTGAAGTGTATGGTAATTTTGCTAAACAAACAGGACTGATTGCAATTATTTATCTGCCACTTATGAGAATCTCAAAACAATTTCATGTAAAGTTTTTGTAGATTGCCAATGTTCCTATCTTAAGTTTGCTGTTTGATTAAATCGTAACATATAACAGTTATTATGGCAACAAATTCTAAGGGATATGAACATGTTATTTCACTAATGTTCCACGGTTGCTAAACAACAATAATGGAAATTGTCGCAAAATTATAACAAGAGGGCCAAAATGCCCTATTGCTCACCTGTGTACCAGAAAATAATTAGTGTAGGAGACCACTTGACATTGCTACATACTTAATATCTAAGCTCTGTGCCTTATGGTTTCAAAGAAGATTTTTGAAGTTTTCCAGTATAGGTCTATAGGAGCTAATGAGCCCTGGGGCATGGCCAATTTTGACCCAAAGGGCATGGTTGTAGGGATTTATGTAGGCGACCATTTTATGTTGCTATAGGTCTGTACTTCATGGTTTCAGAGAAGATTTTTTAAGCTTTTGGTTTTCCATTATAAGTTTATTGGAGTTAATGGGCCATAGGATTTGACCAATTTGGACCCCAGGGGCATGATTGGCAGGATTCATGTAGGCGACCACACTTTATTGCTTCATGCTAAATGCCTAAGCCCTGGGCCTTATGGTTTCAGAGAAGATTTTTGATTTTTTTTTTTTTCCAAGTTTTTTTTTTTGTTTTTTGTTTTTTTCCGATTTTAACTCTATGGTAGCTAATGGGTCATTGGGCGTGGCAAATTTTGACCCAAGGGCATGGTTGGCAGGATTTATTAAAGTGACCATTTCATGTTGCTACATAGTAAATATCTAAGCTCTGGATTTTTTTTATTTTTTTCATTATCAGTTTCTGGGAGCTAATGTGCCCATGGGCGTGGCCAATTTTGACCCCAGGGGCATGGTTGGCAGGATTTATGTAGGTGATCACTTGACATGGCTACACCCTATATATTTAAGCTCTGGGCCTTGTGGTTTCAGAGAAGATTTTTGAGGTTTTTCCAATTGTTAGTCTATGGGAGCTAAAGAGTCCTGGGGTGTGGCCAATTAGGATCCCAGGGGCACAATTGGCAGGATTTATGTAGGTGGCCACTGACGTTGCTACATACAAAATATCTAAGCTCTGGGCCTTACGGTTTCTTTTCCATTATAAATAAGTCAATGGGAGCTGATGAGCTAGGGTGTGGCCCAGGGCAGGGTTAGCAGGATTTATGTAGGTGACTATTTTATGTTGCTAGATACTAAATATCTAAGCTCTGTGCTTCATAGTATCAGAGAAGAAGATTTTTGAAGCTTTTTTCCATTATGAGTCTATGGGAGCTAAGAAGCCCTTGGGCGTGGCCAATTTGGACCCCAGGGGCATGACTGGCCGGATTTATGTAGGTGACCACTTGCTGTTGCTACATGCTAAATATCTAAGCTCTGGCCCTGTGGTTTCAGAGAAGAATATTTTTAAGTTCTTCCCCTTATAAGTCTAAGGGAGCTAATGAGCCCTGGGGTGTGGCCAATTTTGGCCCCAGGGCTATGGTTAGCAGGATTTATGCAGGTGACTATTTTGTTGCTACATACTAAATATCTAAGCACTGTGCTTCATGATTTCAGAGTGAGTGAGTGTTTGAGTTTTACGTCTCACCAACAGCTAAGGTCATATGTAGACGGACCTCGGTTTAAAGACTCATCCAGAAGTCTGGAAAGTCTGGGATTGATCCTGGGACCCCTAGTTTACAAGGTGAGTAGCATAACCACTACACCATGGAGGCTTCTTTCACAATTTCAGAGAAAAAGATTTTTGAAGCTTTTATTTCCATAATAAGTCTATGGGAGCTAAGGGGCCCTGGGGTGTGGCCAATTTGGACCCCAGGGGCATGATTTATGATGTTGCTACTAGCTAAATATTGAAGCTCTGGGGCCTGTGGTTTCAAAGAAGATTTTTAATTTTTTCCTATTGTAAGTCTATGAGAGCTATATGTAGCCATGGCAACCAGAATTCCAATCCAATCAGCCCCAAAACCTTATGCAGCCTTCCCGGTCAGTTTACCTACTCACACTTTTCCTGGGCAGGCTTATACACAAGCTGTAAACCAGTACAGTGCACATTCTTTCGCCAGAAACTGACAACTGCCTTTCTTGAAACAGTGGAAGGGAGAAAATATCCGTAGAAAAGATTTCATGATCAATCTCCACGAAAGAATGTTGCCGACCTCGGCAGGTATTTAACCCGCGTCCTCCTGATCACCAGTCAGACACACATCCGAGCTACCGAGGCCAGCACTGAAAAAGATTACTCTAGCGTAAAGTGATGGTTCTCATTACTTCAGGTTTTTGCAGTTCTGTTGTTCATTCAAGCAGTTGTCACAAAATTCTGACATCACAGTCAAATCACAAATACTTTTGGCACCTAACTGTAATATGCAGTACAATAGGGTCTTCCGTGTCTGCCAATGTACAGTAAAGCAGGGCCTCCACTGTGTGCCAATTTACAGTACAACAGGGCCTTCAGTGTCTGCCATTATACAGTTCAGCAGGGCCTCCACTGTCTGCCAATGTACAGTGAAGTAGGGGCCTCCACTGTCTGCCAATGTACAGTGAAGTAGGGCCTTCACTGTCTGCCAATGTACAGAACAGTAGGGCCTCCACTGTCTGCCAATGTACAGTATAGCAGGGCCCTCACTTTTTGCCAATAAACAGTACAGTAGGGCATTCACTGTCTTGTCAATGCACAGAACAGTAGGGCCTCCACTTTCTGCCAATGTACAGTACAGTAGGGCATTCACTGTCTTGTCAATGCACAGAACAGTAGGGCCTCCACTTTCTGCCAATGAACAGTACAGCAGGGCATTCAATGTCTGTCAATGTACAGAACAGCAGGGCCTACACTGTTTACCAATGCACAGTACAGAAGGGCCCTCACTGTCTGCCAATGCAGTACAGTAGAGCCTTCACTGTCGGCCGATGTACAGTATAGCAGGGCCTTCATTGGTTGACAATGTACTCGTTACTCCTGAACCAAAGCTATGTTTGAACATTGATATTCCACAGGTACCTGTTAGATTTTCTGGCATTATGGATCATGTAATGCTTTCATTATTATTTTTGCATTTTCACTGATTTGCTAGCTCAGCAGGGCATTGCATCACAGACTATTATATGGCAATTTCAAGTTGTGCCACATTTTAGCAAATAAACAGATAAATAAACTAAAACAGATAAATAATACAAACTTTGTAACAAAGTCAATGGTAGACTACAAGAGCAGGTGATCAAGTGCTCACATATACATGGCCAACGTAACTATATAAAGATTAAACACAACCCTCTGACATTCCGAAGACAACATACAATGACACAGAAAGCTAAAAACTATTTATACAGTGTATATTCCCATCTCTGCTTACATAGTGTTTCAAAGATGTGATTATATGTATATATACACAGTCAGACTTGTCTAATCGTGCCAACTCTCCGAGAAAAATGGCCGGATTAGACGAGGGCCGGAATAGAGAGAATGACTTACCCATGCAACCTCAAGATGACTTTGCTCAGTGTAGGTACCCACCAAAGGGTTGAGGATGGATACACTGCACACTTGTACACAAGAAATTTATTCCATATAAAAAGCATGAACGAAGTTCAACACAATTTAAAATCACGTTAGTAGTGTTCACTGGGCCGTTAAACTCCAATACAAACAAACAAAAAAACAAGAGGGCCATCATGGCCCTGGATCGCTCACCTGATCCATAGAGTAACAAGTGGGCACCGGGGAGGGCCATTAATGACCCCAGTGTTATAATGTGCATAATGTTGAGAGATGTCTAACCAGAGGACCAGTGGTCCTGTAAACGCTAACCTGACACCTGGTCCTGGTGTACATTTTAATGTTTTTATATATGTATATAGCCTCAGAGCAGGGGTACACAAATTGTGGGGACAAAATTTTGATGTCTAACAATGTGATAAAACTTTCCACCTATTCCTACCTTTCTGACAGTTCGAAGGCCATGCTTTCATTATGGTTTATTCCATTTGTCATATTTTTTTTAACTTTTCATATTATTTAGGGAATGTCTGATTGACAATGTGCTGGGAAAGAGCACTTGACTCCTTGATTTTCCACTTGTACAGTTTTACTTAATACCATCTACATTATAGGTGTTTCTTTGCAGTATGGTGTCTGGGACACAACGTGAATTTGTTTTATCAGTTCCTGGTCATTGCATTTTATCTACTTTGTGACCAGAAACAGCAGATGATGGTTTCCTAAATATTCATTATTTTCACTTTTTCCCATGCAAAAGCCCAAGTCTGCAAATTTGACATAGCCATAAAATAGGTCAAGGCCATCCCAGGGTCACCATTTTTACAAACTATGATGGGCTCAAGTACCAGATGCTACAAGCCAACTTTCAAGGTCATTGGCTTCATGGTTCTGGAGAAGATTTTTGAAGGCTTTTTACCATATATGGGCATGGCTGCCATCTTGGTCATGTGACCCAGACCCCGCGAACAAACTTTCGTTCCCCCATCCTACTGAAGCTCCACATGAAATTTGGCTTTGATTGGCCTCCCTGTTTTGGAGGAGAAGATCTTTGAAAATGGTGGACGGACGGACAACGGATGGACGGACGACAGACCATGGCTATACTATAAGCTCACCTATCAGCCTAAAGGCTCTGGTGAGCTAAAAATCAATTATTTTCACTTTTTCCCAAGCAAAAGCCTAAGTCCGCAAATTTGACATTGCCCTAAAATAGGTAAAGGTCAACCCAGGGTCACCATTTGAACAAATTATGATAGGCCCGTGTACCAGATGCTTCCTGCCAAGTTTCAAGGTCATTTGCCTTACGGTTCTGGAGAAGAAGAATTTCGAAGTGTTTTTACCATATATGGGCATGGCCACCATCTTGGTCATGTGACCTGGACCATATGAGCAAATTTTCATTTGTTCATCATATAAAGGATCCATATCAAATTTCACTTGAATTGGGCCAGCGGTTTCTGAGAAAAAACTGTTTGAAATATGGTACCTGGTTAATCTTGGTCCCAGGTCACTGAATGATGACTTTTCTTACCCATGAATCTTCATGTATTCATTTACTTTACCTGATCTACCAATTTGGTGACATTGTCTTCAATGGTTTCCTAAAAATCCATTATTTTCACTTTTTCCCATGCAAAAGCCTAAGTTGACAAATTTGACACTGCCATAAAATAGGTCAACGTCAACCCAGGGTCAGCATTTGTAAAAACTATGACGAGCCCGAGTACCATATGATATATGCCAAGTTTCAAAGCCATTGGCCTTACGGTTCTGAAGAAGAAAATTTTTGAAGGCTTTTTACCATATATGGGCGTGGCTGCCATCTTGGTCATGTGATCTAGACCGTACTGGCAACTTTTCATTTGTTCAACTCCCAAAAGCTCCATATTGAATTTCACTTAAATTGGCTCAGTAGTTTCTGAGAAAAAATGTTTTTTTTTTTAAATATGAAATCGGAGTGACCTTGGTCTAAGGTCAATGAATGACCTTGACCTTTCTTACCCATAGATCTTCATGTATTCAGTTACTTTACCTAATCTACAAATTTTGGTGACACTGTCTTCAATGGTTTCCCTGAATATCCATTATTTTCACTTTTTCCTATGCAAAAGCCTAAGTCAGCAAATTTGACATTACTGTAAAATAGGACAAGATCAACCCAGGGTCACCATTTGAACAAATTATGATAGGCCTGAGTACCATATGCTACATGCCAAGTTTCAAGGCCATTGGCCTTACAGTTCTTGAGAAGAAGAATTTCGAAGTTTCTTTACCTTACATGGGCGTGGTGGCCATCTTTGTCATGTGATCTAGACCATGTTTGTTCAACTCCCAAAGGCTCCATATTGAATTTCACTTCAATTGGCTCAGTAGTTTCTGAGAAAAAATGTTTGAAATATGGAACCTGCGTGACCTTGGTCTAAGGTCAATTAATGACCTTGACCTTTCTTACACATAGATCTTCATGTATTCAGCTACTTTACCTTATCTACTAATTTTGCTGACACTGTCTTCAATGGTTTTCTAAAAATCCATTATTTTCACTTTTTCCCATGCAAAAGCCTAAGTCGGCAAATTTGACATTGCTGTAAAATAGGTCAAGGTCAACTCGGGGTCACCATTTGTACAAACTATGATGGGCCTGAGTATCATATGCTACATGCCAAGTTTCAAGGCCATTGGCCTTACGGTTCTGGAGAAGAAGAATTTTTAAGGCTTTTTACCATATATATAGGCGTGACGGCCATCTTGGTCATGTGATCTAGACCGTATTGGCATTTTTTCATTTGTTCAACTCACAAAGGCTCCATATTAAATTTCACTTAAATTGGCTCAGCAGTTTTGGAGAAAAAAATGTTTGAAATATGGATCCTGAATGACCTTGGTCTAAGGCCAATGAATGACCTTGACCTTTCTGACCCATAGATCTTCATGTATTCAGTTACTTTACCTGATCTTAGAATTTTGGTGACACTGTCTTCAATGGTTTTCCTATAAATCCATTATTTTCACTTTGCCCCATGCAAAAGCCTACTTCGGCAAATTTGACATTGCTGTAAAATAGGTCAAGGTCAACCCCGGGTCACCATTTGTACAAACCATGATGGGCCCGAGTACCATATGCTACATGCCAAGTTTCAAGGCCGCTGGCCTTATGGTTCTGGAGAAGATTTTTGAAGGCTTTTTACCATATATGGGCATGGCGGCCATCTTGGTCATGTGATCCAGACCCCGCGAACAAACTTTCGTTCCCCCATCCCACTGAGGCTCCATATGAAATTTGGCTTTGATTGGCCCTGCAGTATAGGAGAAGAAGATCTTTGAAAATGGTGGACGGACGGACGACGGACCATGGCTATACTATAAGCTCACCTATGAGCCTAAAGGCTCAGGTGAGCTAAAAACCTTTATATATGTAAGAAAAATCTTGTTTACCGTTGACTCATGCTAATGTGAATGTTCTTCACTATTGAAATTGCCGACAGTTTTAAAACTTGTACGTGCATAGCGTACTGGTATTTGAATTGATGTTAATTACATCTGTCATAACAGTTTGACACTTATTGTAGAATAAACAAAGTAATGATAAAAGGTATTTGGACAATTAAAATGAGCAAGAGTACTCTCACACTGCATATGCAATTTTCAACAGGTAAAGAATGGTCACTTACAACAATGGAGGAAATTTTAACATTTGGTATACGGATGAATTCAACAGACTGACATTTTTGGCCAGATTGGACTGGAAATCGGAACCAGAGGACCATTGGTCCTGAATCGCTCACCTGACTTTTCTGAGGAAGTCCTCAAAGACTTTAATATGTGATCTTTGGCCAAGAGGGACCGAAGGTCTGTGTAACTGGGTGGGGATCTCAACTGTTTCCGAGATATTAAGCATTCAATGCAATAAAGGGAGTTGGCCCCCAGCCCCCCCCCCCTGGAACCGTAGGTCCAACGGTCCATTACACTGAATGCGACAAGAATATATATGGTTTATGGGTGGGGATCTTAACCGTTTCCGAGATATTAAGCATTTTGTGGAAAAAAGGGGGTTAGGCATGCCCCCCTCCCTCACCCAGGGACCCCCGGGTCCAAAGGTCCATGTCACTGAATGCGCCTTATCATAAGGAACAAGAATATATATGGTTTGTGGGTGGGGATCTTAACCTTTTCCGAGATATTAAGCATTTTGAGCAAAAAAGGGGGAGGGGCATGCCCCCCCCCCTCCCCCCTGGTACCCCAGGGTCCAAAGGTCCATGTCACTGAATGCGCCTCATCATAAAGAACAAGAGTATATATGGTTTATGGGTGGGGATCTTAACCGTTTCCCCCCCCCCCCCCCCCCCCCCCCCCGGGTCCAAAGGTCCATGTCACTGAATGCGCCTCATCATAAAGAACAAGAGTATATATGGTTTATGGGTGGGGATCTTAACCGTTTCCGAGATATTAAGCATTTAATGCAAAAAAGGGGGTGGGGCATGCCCACCTGGGACCCCCGGTTCATGTCACTTAATGTGCCTTATAATCAGGAACAAGAATATATATGGTTCATGGATAGAGATCTTAACCGTTTCCGAGATATTAAGCATTTTGTGCAAAAAAAGGGGTGGGGCATGCCCCCCCCCCCCCCCCCCGGACCCCTGGTACCCCATGGTCCAAAAGTCCATGTCACTGAATGGGCCTCATCATAAGGAACAAGAGTATATATGGTTTATGGGTCGGGATCTTAACCGTTTCCGAGATATTAAGCATTTTGTGCAAAATAGGGGTGGGGCATGCCCCCCCCCGGGGAACCCCGGTACCCAAAGGTCCAAGTCACTGAATGCGCCTTATCATAAGGAACAAGAATATATATGGTTTATGGGTCGGGATCTTAGCTGTTTTGGAGATATTAAGCATTTTGTGCCAAAAAGGGGGTGGGGCATGCCCCCTCGGGGGGGGCCCAGGGTTCCAAAATCCACGTCACTAAATGCGCCTCATCATAAGGAACAATAATATATAAGGTTTAGTGGTGTTATTTTGAACGGTTTGAAAAATATTCGACATTTTGATTTTTTCCCATAGAAATGCCCATGTTACCAAATTAGACTTTGGCGTAAAATAGGTCAAGGTCATCCCAGGGACACCATTTATGCAATTTATGATGGGCCCATGTCCCAGGTGCTACATGCCAAGTTTCATGCAAATCTGCCCAGTGGTTCCGGAGGAGAAGATTTTCGAAGGGTTTTTACCATATATGGGCATGGCGGCCATCTTGGTCATGTGACCTAGACCAAAAAATGCAAACTTTCGTTCCCCCACCCCATGGAGCCTCCACATGAAATTTGACTACAATCGGCCCAGCGGTTCCGGAGGAGAAGACGTTTGAAAATGTGAACACACACACACACGCACACAGAATTTTTGCCTGGCCATACTATCAGCTCACCAATGAGCCTTCGGCTCAGGTGAGCTAATAAACAGGGGCCGGATAGCGGAGGTTTGACTATACATATATAATGAGGTATCCTATGAAACAGTAGGACTGAGCAAAAGCATGACAAGAAAGAAAACGTGTGACTAATGAAAAAGCTCCAGCCAAGCAGTTGAAATGAGGATTAGTAACATCAATTTTCCTTATTTCTTCTAATTAGAACTGCCTCACAGAGGGGATCCTAACAAGAACCAATAACACGCTGAAACTGAGAAATTGGAAATATTATACTCAGTACTCCTCTGTTTCTGGAGCTATGCCATGGAGTAATCAGATCAGCCCCAACCATCAGGGCTTGCAGAAATAGATTTGGCTGTATGGTGCTTCCGAGCTGAGATGTAACTTTTAAGTACTGGTAAACTGCTTAGAAGGTTTAAACCTGCCCATGTTAAGTAAGGAGATTCGGACGGACCTTTAAACCCTTGCGGACAGGCTGATCTAGTCTGGTCACAAAGGTATTCTTGATAATTTCACATTTACAAAACTGTGTCCTTTTTGAACGAGTTCCTGTTGTCATGATAATCAGATTTAGGTAATTTCGGACCAACCCACATTCCCAGCTTATTTTGTTTCATTTCACAAAGCTGAGTACTAGTGACTAGGATACTCCCAAACTGGCTTTAAAATCTGTGACTAAAAGAATCAAAATTCCACAAGCTTACTGGACCTTGTATGCCGATTTTACCAAGCCTTCATCATTGACATACAGGTAGATAACATACGCTTGGGAAATCATGAAAGAAAAATCTTCTACCCTCCATCTGATACATTGCATGTGTCAGGTAAGAACACTCAAAATTTTATCCACTGTTTTCTGCATTCTGAATGTGAGTATCGGCAGCAAGAGATATTTCAGCTGAAGGAACTTTGTGTCAAATCAAGCAAACATTTGTTTTGGCCATGTGCATTCAGCAAGAACTTGAATCAGCCTGTGTACTCACTCACTCAGAACAAAATGAAGCTGCAATTGTAACTACTCAGTCAGAACACAGTGATTCAGTCTATGTAACCACTCAGTCAGAACACAATGAATCAGCCTGTGTACCTGTGTACTCACTCAGAACACAATGAATCAGCCTGTGTAACCACTCAGTCAGAACACAATAAATCAGTTTGTGTACTCACTCAGAACACAATGAATCAGCCTGTGTACCTGTGTACTCACTCAGAACACAATGAATCAGCCCGTGTACCTGTGTACTCACTCAGAACACAATAGATCAGCCTGTGTACTCACTCAGAACACAATGAATCAGCCTGTGTACCTGTGTACTCACTCAGAACACAATGAATCAGCCCCTGTACCTGTGTACTCACTCAGAACACAATAGATCAGCCTGTGTACCTGTGTACTCACTCAGAACACAATGAATCAGCCCGTGTACCTGTGTACTCACTCAGAACACAATAGATCAGCCTGTGTACTCACTCAGAACACAATGAATCAGCCTGTGTACCTGTGTACTTACTCAGAACACAATGAATCAGCCTGTGTAACCACTCAGTCAGAACACAATGAGTCAGCCTGTGTACCTGTGTACTCACTCAGAACACAATGAATCAGCCTGTGTAACAACTCAAAGTCAGAACACTATGAATCAGCCTGTGAACCCACTCAGTCAAAACACAATGAATCAGCCTGTGTACCCATTTGATCAGAACATAATGATTCTGTCTATGTACCAACTCAGTCAGAACACTATGAATCAGCCTGTGAACCCACTCAGTCAGAACACTATGAATCAGCCTGTGAGCCCACTCAGTCAAAACACAATAAATCTGCCTATGTACCCATTTAATCAGAACACAATGATTCTGTCTAGGTACCAACTCAGTCAGAACACAATGAATCCGCCTGTGAACCCACTCAGTCAGAACACAATAAATCTGCCTGTGTACCCATTTAGCCAGAACACAGTGATTCTGTCTATGTACCAACTCGGTCAGAACACAATGAATTAGCCTGTGTACCCACTCAGTCAAAACACAATAAATCTGCCTGTGTACACATTTAGCCAGAACACAGTGATTCTGGCTTAGTACCAACTTGGTCAGAGCACAATGAATCAGCCTGTGTACCCACTCAGACAAAATGCATCAGCCACATCAGCACCCACTCAGAACACAATGAATCAGCCTTTGTACCCACACAGTCAGAACACAATAAATCTGCCTGTGTATCCACCTAATCAGAACACAATGATTCTATGTATCAACTCTGTCAGAACACTATGAATCAGCCTGTTTACCCACTCAGTCAGTACACAATGAATCAGCTCAATCAGAACACAATGAATCAGCCTGTTTACCCACTCAGTCAGTACACAATGAATCAGCTCAATCAGAACACAATGAATCAGCCTGTTTACCCACTCAGTCAGCACACAATGAATCAGCTCAATCAGAACACAATGAATCAGCCTGTTTACCCACTCAGTACACAATGAATCAGCTCAATCAGAACACAATGAATCAGCCTGTTTACCCACTCAGTCAGTACACAATGAATCAGCTCAATCAGAACACAATGAATCAGCCTGTTTACCCACTCAGTCAGTACACAATGAATCAGCTCAATCAGAACACAATGAATCAGCCTGTTTACCCACTCAGTCAGTACACAATGAATCAGCTCAATCAGAACACAATGAATCAGCCTGTGAACCCACTCAGTCAAAACAATAAATCTGCCTGTGTACCTATTTAATCAGAACACCATGATTCTGTCTATGTACAAACTCAGTCAGAACACTGAATCAGCCTGGGTACTCAGAGCACAATGAATCAGCCTGTGTACCCACTCAGTCAAAACACAGTATATCTGGCTGTGTACACACTTAATCAGAACACAGTGTACCCGATGACTGCCTGTGTACGCATTCAGAACACAATGAATCTGCTGTATACCCACTCAGTCAACACAATGATTGCAGAACACGATGAATCAGCATGTGTACCACTCAGTCAAAACACAATGAATCTACCTGTGTACCCACACAGTCAAATCACAATGAATCTATCTGTGTACCCACTCAGAATACTGCAAATTTCTTCTTCTCGGGAGAACCAAACTTCAGTTGATTGCAAATATCATTTCTGATGCCAAAGGCTATCATGCAATCAGAAAATCCACTGCTTTGCCTTTTTTTTTCGATACAAATGTCTAAGTGACCAAATTCGACCTTGATGTGTAACAGGTCAAAGTCAACAAAGGGTCATCATTTGAATTTTTTAAGGTTTTTACCATATTTGAACAAAGTTTCTTTCCTCCAACCCATGGAGAACCCCCATGTTATTTTGTTTCAATTGGCCAAGCAGTTTCTGAGGAGAAGTCATTTGAAAATATTGACACAGACGTGGATGCCGATGATGGACCACTGCTTATACTATAAGCCATTTTTCCATACAAATGTCTAAGTGACCAAATTCGACCTTGATGTGTAACAGGTCAAAGTCAACAAAGGGTCATCATTTGAATTTTTTAAGGTTTTTACCATATTTGAACAAAGTTTCTTTCCTCCAACCCATGGAGAACCCCCATGTAATTTTGTTTCAATTGGCCAAGCAGTTTCTGAGGAGAAGTCGTTTGAAAATATTGACACAGACGTGGACGCCGATGATGGACCACTGCTTATACTATAAGCTCCGCCTGAGCCTTTTGCTCTGGTCAGCAGCTCTTGTTCATCAGAGCGGACTGGTTTGAGAAATTTTTGTAGAAGGTCATCCAAAGAACATTCCTGTGAAATTATTTTGAAATCCATTCACTGGTTAAGCAAAGTCATTCAATTTTTTTTTCTATTTTTGGCTCTGGTGGCCATCTTGTTCATCTGAGCAGAACAGTAACAATTTTGGCATAGGGTCACCACAGGAACAATACAGTTAAACAATTTCAAGATCCATCCACTGGTTAAGGAGGCGAAGTCATTGAAAGTTTTTCTATTTTTAGCTCTGGTGGCCATCTTGTTGGTTAGAGCAATTTTGGTAGAGGGTCACCCAATGGACATGCCTGTAAAATTATTTCAAAATCTTTCTGCGGTTTTGGAGTCGTTTAAATCAAAAGTTGACAACTGTCGGACCGAGGCACGGACCACAGACAGGGACCTAACACAAGAGCTCACCTTGACCACTTCGTGCTCAGGCGTGCTTAGGTGAGCTATGAGCACTTCATGCTCAGGTGAGCTAAACAACAGGTGGAACAACATTGGTAATTAGCATGATCTAACAACAATTTACATTTATTGCAGGAAATACATGTGTACTGATGTTTGGGGCAGATAAAATGAGCAGCCCTTTCCTTTTTTCACGAGAAAAATATCAGTATGAATGGAGTTGCTATAATACTTTGTTTCAGTTTACATCTTTTTTTTTTTCAGTTTACATACTCGTAGGTTCCATGTACTACTTTAATTTAACCCTTATCCTGCAAAATGAATTTATTTATTCACACCAATTTCTGACTATCAACAAATCAAATTTTAATACCTGATATACTGTATTCATTCAAATCTGCAAACTGAATGACAAACAGTGTAGATTCTGATCACATCTGATCTGGATCTACATGGTTTGCAAAGGTATAAGCTGTTGCAGGAAAAAAAACAGAGTTAAACATTACTGCCATCGCCCTAACACTACATACACCACAACCTCATTATAACAAAGTTCATTATAACACTGTTTGGATATGACACTGTTTCAAGATAAATCCCAAAAATGTCTACACATTTTGTTTGGATATAACACAGTTGTTTAACTAACACAGTTTCTGCTTTGGACCCCATTATTAGTGTTATAAAGAGGTTGCAGTGTATCTAACAGAACTCCCAAGAAAATTGGTCCCAACTATAGTCACAGACATGTCAGTGATATTATCTTGATTCAGCAACTAAGCTTACAATTAGAGTTGCTCGGCCGTTTTTTAACAATTATCATTTTCTGTCTTAACCCATTTTGTACCAGAAACCCCAAAACGGGTACTCTGGCAAACAGTGCAGGCCCAGATCAGACACCGCAGAATGCGGCGTCTGATCAGGGCCTCCACTGTTTGCTAAAAGTTCAGCCATTTTCCAAATAAATTTTGTAGAAAACACAATCTGACACCCCAAAATTGTGAAGTGGATTCATTCTATATATAAGTAGGAAGATTCCATTTGGTACTAAAAGGGTTAATTTAATTATTATCATTTTCTGTCTTAATGGGAATTTCTGCTAATTGTTTTGCAAGGGAGACAAGTTTTTGGACTTACTGTGTGTTTTTCTGAAGTTTGCTGCTCTGCAAAAAAAAAAAGCCTACTCTTAAAGGATTTTAGGAGCATATGTTCTTTCCTTTACAAGAGGACCCATACTGAGCGGCCCCCGCCCATCGGGGCTTGAAGAAATAAATGGGCTGCATGATGCTTCCATGCAGAGCTGAAACAGACTGCACTAGAGTACTGGTAAACTGCTTAGAGGATCTATGCCTGCTCAGGCAAAGCAGTGCAAGTCTGACCGTCAATGCTTATAAAACCTATTTGTTTCATTGGGCGACAGGGCCTGAGATGTCATTTTATCACAGTGTCGGGTAAAAGTCCCACAAAATTGGAAGCAATGACTCCAAAATGACCCATACAGTGTTGACGCGGGACAACAAACCTGAAATCAAACAAAACAAACCATATTGATGAGCGAGAATCATATATTTGGAGGAGTAGCCTCCCCTACACAGGTTTACAGACTAACAGGCACCAAGTGGCAAAAGATCCAAATATTATTCCTCGGGCACCAGTGTCCTGTATTTTGTTTGTTCGATTTGAGGTTTAACGTCCCTGTCGACATAATTTAGGGCCTTTTGGAGATGTTGCTTCCAATTTTGTGGGACATTTACCCAACATTGAGATAAAATGACATCTCAATCCCTACCGCCCAATGAAACCAATAGGGTTTATAAGCATGGGCAGGCCGACTCACAGCAATTTTCCTGGGCAGGGTAATACCTCCTAAGCAGATTACCAGTACTCATGTGCAGTCGGTATCAGCTCTGCTTGGAAGCATCGTGCAGCCCAATCGATTTTTCCAAGACCCGATGGCCGGGGGCGGGTCAGAGTCCTGTATGAAAATGTCTATTAACTTAATGATGGCAGTCAAAAGCAAAAAAAAAAACAAGCTAGTTGTATCCCTAAAGCAAAATGTTAACAGTTAAACTCCTTTGGATGTTTAATAAGTGCATTTTTTTTTAAATGTTACTGCATGATGAGCACAGAATCATTCAAACAAATTGAGGGGAAATCTGATTTATTGCCAGTCTGTCAGCCATTGTGATCAATGTACTTTGTGTTATTCCTCTTGGAGAATACAACTACATCAGTGCTGAACCTGAAAATAAACAAAAATGTGACTTAAATTATTTATGCAGTTGATCCAACTTTCTAGATGTCTTTTACTCAAACATGGTCAGTTTATCAGATAGAGGGAAAATGATTACAGTGATATGACACTGAAGGAAAACAAGAGGGCCATGATGGCCCTGGATCGCTCACCTAATCCATAGGGTATCAAGTGGGCCCCTGGGAAAGCCATTATTGGCCCCGGGCTATAAAATGAATAATCTTGATAGTGGTCTAAAAGGTGAAGCTTCATACTAAATATCAAAGACTGGAGCCTTCTGGTTTCAGACAAGAAGATTTTTAAAGGTTTTCCTTATAAAGGTCTATATAAACCTTGGGTTCCCCGGGGCGGGTCATTTTTGGCCCCAAGGCTATAATTTGAACAATCTTGAACAATCTTGGAAGAAATCCACAAGCGGAGCTTCATACCAAATATCAAAGACCGTGGCCTTTTGCTTTCAGACAAGAAGATTTTCCAAGGTATTGCCTTGACTTCTATTTCCTTGGGCTATAACTTGAACAATTTTGATAGATGAAGCTTCACACCAAATATCAAAGACCTGGGCCATGCGGTTTCAGAGAAGATTTTTAAAGATTTTCCCTAGATTTTCCCACATTAAACCAAAGGCCCCCGGGGCGGGGGCATTTTTGGCCCCAGGGCTATAATTTGAACAATCTTGGTAGAGGTCCACTAGATGAAGCTTCATATCAAAGACCTGGGCCATGCGGTTTCAGAGAAGAAGATTTTTAAAGATTTTCCCTATATAAGCCTATGTAAAACCAAAGGCCCCCGGGGCGGGGGCATTTTTGGCCCCAGGGCTATAATTTGAACAATCTTGGTAGGGGTCCTCTAGATGAAGCTTCATACCAAATATCATAGACCTTGGCCATGCAGTTTCAGAGAAGATATTTTAAGTTTTCAGTAAAAAAAACAAACTATTTTTAGCTCCTGTGACCTAGATGTGGAACTGGAACCATTTGAACAATTTTGAAAGGGGATCACCTTAGGATCATTCCTGTTAAGTTTGGTCAAAATACGATCAGTAGTTTAGGAGGCGATGTTGTTTGAAGAAAATGTTTACCCACGCACGGACGGCGGCCAAAAAGTGATCCCAAAAGCTCACCTCGTCACTATGTGACAGGTGAGCTAATAAACAACAACAAAAATTAAAAAACAACACAAGCTTTCAATCCCCCAGCCCAAGGATGCTCTTATTACCTCCTAAGCCCAAGACGTCTTTACGTCATCTTAAACTAGGTATTCAAGAATTTCATAAGAAGTTTGTTTTGGCCCCTGCAGACAAGGCCGCTTACAACGTCGTCGTTGTGTGACGGCTCCACTATGTTAACACGCTTAAGCAGGAGCTTGGTGGTACTAAGGCCTATGAACTTCAGCCTTTAGCTGAAGAGAGAGCTATAGTAGATAAACATGTTTGTCTTTCAGCCATCAAGTTTGCTGTGTGTTTTAACGAAGGCCAAGACAAGCTTCCTACGCTATACTGGTTACCAAAACTTCATAAAAAACCTTACAAAGCACGGTTTATTGCAAATTCTAGCTCTTGCACTACCACTGAACTTTCTAAATTATTAACTTCCTGTCTTACTGCTATTAAAACGCATGTAATTAAATATTGTGATAAAGTCTTTGAAAGATCAGGAAGAAATCTGTTTTGGTCTATAAAAAATTCGAATGAGGTTTTAAATAAATTGAAATCTAGACATTTTCGTGCTTCTAGTCTGTCTACCTACGATTTTTCCACTCTTTACACTACACTTCCTCATAATCTTATAAAAGAAAAGCTTAATGATTTAAATGAATGGGCTTTTCACAGAGAAGATTCTCTCTATCTTGCATGTAATGTCAGAAATGCATTTTTCACTTCTAAAGAGCATAAGAATTATACACTTTGGTCATGTCAGAAAGTGTGTGATGCCCTCACCTTTCTACTTGACATTATTTATATTAGATTCGATACTAAGTTATTTAGACAAATTGTGGGTATTCCGATGGGTACTAATTGCGCACCTATTGTGGCTGATCTGTTCTTGTATTGTTATGAAAGAGACTTCATATTGTCGCTTTCCATTGATAACCAATCTGAAATTATTGAAGCTTTTAGCTCTACTTCTAGATATTTAGATGATTTATTAAATATTGATAATACCTATTTTGATGGTCTGATCAGTCAGATTTATCCCCTAGAACTTCAGTTAAATAAAGCAAATTTTTCTGACACCGAGGCCCAGTTTTTGGATTTACATCCATCTATTGTAGACGGATTTGTTTCGTGCAAAATTTATGATAAACGTGATGACTTTGATTTTGAGATTGTAAATTGTCCTTTTTTGGATGGTGATGTTCCTCATGCGCCATCCTATGGCGTTTATATTTCGCAATTAATTTGATTTGTTAGAGTGTGTAGTCATGTAACTGACTTCAACACTCGTAATAAATTATTAACGGCTAAACTCCTTAATCAGGGTTATCGGTACCATAAACTACGCAAAGCCTTTTCAAAATTTTATAGACGCCATTCTGATTTAATTTCAAAATTCAATATTGGACTTAAATCTCTTCTGCAACAAGGTCTATCGGAACCCGAATTTTATGGTGACTTAGTATATAAATTCAGAAAAATATATAACCGCAATGACTTCAGCACCCAATTTCGTAAAATCATTCTTCGATATAAAAAGATTGGGTACAACATGGATATTATACGACAGACTGCATGCATGGTAGTAAACCCAATCACGGTTGGCAACTTTGCTTCCCTCTTTAATTGCACGCCGGTGGGTCAGGCCTCAGATTCTATGACGGCTCCAACGTAAAGGCTTATTGAGAATTAGAGAGATAATGTTGGTTGGTGCCTGATGCTCTGTCTCTGGTTGGGCTCATCGGAGCCTAACTGTTGGTTTTCTTTTGCTCCACCATTTCAGTGGTTTCTTGCTGTCGAGTCCTCACCGTTGTCTCACCTCTGTGGTTCTTTGATTTTTGTGTTCACGGAGATGTTGCACTGATGAGTTAGGAGGCCTTCATGCGGACTGAACAAATTATTTGTCTAAATCGCGACGGAAGTAAGGGCGAGGATTGTGGCCACGTAAAATCGATTTAAGCCCCCCAGTGGAAATCTTCCACTGACCATTCCAAGGCGGCTCTTCTGTGGCGATTTATTTATGTTGTTGTTTGTTACTTACTGTGTGTATCACTTGGGTCTTTTAATTTTGGATGGCCATATGGCCATTTTATGGGAAAGTAACTGTCCTTATGGCCTTCCTTTGTTTAGGTTTCCATTATGGTCTGGTCGCTTAATGTTTGTATTTCTTTCCCTTTTTATGGGTGGAGTAAGTAAATTGTATCAATTCCTGATCTTTGTTTTACTTCTACTTTCAGATAAAATTTGGGCCAAATCAGCCCAGTGGCTTCAGAGATGACGTTTGAAAGTGTTGACGCCAGACAGACAAGGCAGACGCAAACAATGACCGACAACTACCTATCCTATAAGCTCCCCCTGAGCCTTCGGCTCTGGTGAGCTAACAAGAGGACCATGATGGCCCTGTATCCCTCACCTGATCCACTGAGTAACAAGTGGGCCCTGGGATGGGCCATAGGCCTATAATTTGCATTATCTTGAGGGAGTCTTAAAGGTGAAGTTTCATACCAAATATCAAAGACTGGAGCCTTCTGGTTTCAAACAGGAAGATTTTAAGTGTTTTCCTTATATAATTCTATATAAAACGTCTAGGCCCCGGGGCAGTGCCATTTTCAGCCTCAGGGCTATAATTTGAACAATCTTTGTCTAGGTCCACTTGACAAAATCTTTATACCAAATATCAAGGGACTGAGCCTTCTAGTTTCAGACGAAGATTTTAGAAGGTTTTCCCTACATGAGTCTATGTAAAACCAAAGGACCCCAGGGTGGGGGCATTTATGGCCCCAGGGCTATAAATTGAACAATCTGGATAGAAGTCCACAAGACAAAGCTTCATACCAAATATCAAAGATCTGGGCCTTGCAGTTTAAGAGATTTTTTCAAATTTTTGCTAAATAAGTCAATGTGAAACCAGGGCCCAAGGATGGGTGCATTTTGGGACCCAGGGCTATAATTTGAACAGTCTTGATACTAGATGAAGCTTCACATCAAATATCAAAGGTCTTAGCCTTGAGGTTTTAGAGAAAAATATTTTTTTTTTAAGAATTTTCCAGAATAAGTCAATGTAAAACCAAAGAGTCTTGGGTGGGGGGCATTTTTGGCGCAAGGGCTATAATTTGAACACCACTAGATGAAGCTACACACCAAATATCAAAGACCTTGGCCTTGTGGTTTCAGAGAAAAAGATTTTTTTTTAAAACCAGTGGACCCCGGCGTGGGCGCAATTTTGGCCCCCAAGACTATAATTTGAACAATCTTGGTAGAGGTCCACTAGATGAAGCTACACACCAAATATCAAAGGCCTGGTTTCAGAGGAGAAGGTTTTTTTAAGTTTTCATTAAAAAAAAAAAAATCTATTTTCGGCTCCCGTGACCTTGATGTACAATGGACCTGAAACATTTGAACAACTTTGAAAGGGGAGCACCTAAGTATCCTTCCTGTGAAGTTTGGTTAAAATCCGATCAGCGGTTTAGGAGATGCCGTTTGAAGAAATTGTTTACAGACGGATGCACCGATGGATGAAAAGTAATCCCAAAAGCTCACATCGTCATTACATGACAGGTGAGCTAAAAAACCATACCAATATACTGTTATTATGGGGAATGGATACACCTGAATGGGAAGGCAACAAACATTTTGGCCTCGCTTATTAATAGGGGTATCGTCTAGGGGTGTAACGATGCATCGATAGTTCGATGCATCGCGATAGGGACTGCCTTGATAGCAATGCATCGATAGTACTTTGGACTATCGATAGCTATCGCCGATAGTTCACTCAACTATCGATAGTTTCGATTGTTTTTGTATTTTTCTTGAATATACTTTGAAAATATACCTGTACTGTTGTGTAATTACGCAAGTATTTTTGCTTAGGAAATCCATTCAGCTGTAATCAGGACAGACTGATAAGCCTTCACATATGTGTATGATGATCTGAGTCTTCGCTGGTCGCACATGTGAATCATAGTTTTTTTGCCGTGTGGTGAATTTCTCGCGGCGATGAATTTCCCGCCGTCATTTTTGCACGTGCAGTTGAGGCAGTCAGAAATTTTCCCGCGTTTTTCAATAACAAAACGTCAATGATAGTTTGATCACGCGTTTGTTGCATGCAACTTTTTGAAAACATGACAGTTAAACCTGTGCGACATGTGAAGGCTCAGATCAGCCTGCGCAGTCATATATAAATGTTTGCTGTTTGTACTATCCTTGCGTAGTATAACTTCTGGGACAAACGCCATTTCCCTGTTCAGTTTCGAAGACATTTGCAAGATGCACAAGCTGATCTTTTGTATGAAGAAATGTTTGTTTTTGCTGTGTGCTGACTTATTCATATAGGTAAATAAATGCGTAATAAATGACGGTATAATGCAGTTTAACTTGTTGTATATGTGACTCTTTTTGCGCATAAGGACCAGACTATTAAACCGCACTTTTGTGGTCTCATTAGAAATGCATTTCTCGAAAAATGCACAGAATGTGCATGCGAGTACATGATAGACTCAGATAAGTCGGCTGGCCTGACCGATTGGGATTGCATTCTTGGGGGAATATTTAAGCAGACAAAGTTTTATTTTCCTGTCGTCATCCTGTAGGGGGAAAAAACGTGCAGCGCGAGGCCTTAGGTCTCCGTCTATCAAGTACTTTCTTAAGGTGATTCTGGACGTTTTGATGGTGGACACTGGACAACCTGGGACAAATTGCCGTTTTTATTTTTCGTGGGTCTTTCTGATTCTATTTTTGGTTGTCTTTGTATTATAATAGAGGGATATTCCAGAAAAAATAACATGTCGAAACGGCCAAATTTCATTACATGAAAACTTTGTTTTATTATTGCTGCTTGTCTTAGCTGTCTTTTGTGCAAGGACTAAATGTCCACAGAGTCAAAGAGCCTAGGTCAAGCCCTGTACATATTGCTAAATGAAAAAACCGACTTGATAATTGCTTTACTTCTATTTTGATAGTCTAGCTTTTGATGCTAACTTCAAATAAAAAATATGTAAGTTCAAGTTTTAATGCAGTTTGTTAGATTCATGTCGCCCTTAAAGAGGTGCTAAAATAGCGTGCTGTGATTACGTAATACTATGTAATAATCGGGTTACCTAATTAACTGAATCCACAGATTAATTTAACACAGGCGGCAAACATCAAAGAATCGAAGAACGATCAGCATGTGTCAGTTTTCACAAGCAGAAAATCTCAAACACTGCAAAGGTATTAAAGCTATGATAACCATCACTTACAGGCATATATACTGGAAGCAGCAAACTATTTTTAGGCGGTGGTGGGGATATATATAAAGAGCCGTCTCCCCATGATGTTTTTTTCTGGAATAGCCCCGAGGGAATGAATGCTGATATTGAAACACACAATAAACATACAATTTTAGGCCATTGGAATTTTCCTAACTCGTTCTGTCACTCTTAGCCATTTTATGTGAGTGATATAACATCTATGAATCATTTATAAGTATCACGATAGTATCGTGATAGTATGCCACGATAGTGATAGTATCGTGATAGTAGTTTCCACGATAGCAATACTATCACGATAGTCAAAATTGGCATCGATAGTCAGCCCTAGTATCGTCTAATAAGGGAACTAGTCTTTAAGCAATTTTGTCCCTAGGATCGAATTCTTTCCATTTTGGAGAGGTTCCCGTTGAAAAAGAATGTTTTTTTTTCCTTGCCCAAACAGGTAGTAACTATTTCTGGTGTATCCATTTCAATTGCTATCAAATTCTACTTCCAACTGAGAAATTCAACAGAATTAAACAATACAAAATCTCTGCCTGTTGATTACTGGAGATAGTATACAGAACACTGCTCTTACCAAACTCCCTGTATCTGACTGGCTGTCTGAAGTATCCAGTAATCTTGTCTCCTGGGATGGCTCATTAGAAATAAAATACCGTACATCTCTATCACTGTCACATTGAAGGTCCTTCATTGTAGATAGTAATTCATCTTTATGTATATTAGTATCACAGTCACTGTAATCTGTAACAGACCAACAGCTGTCAGATAAACCTTCAGGAGGAGAAAATTCTTCTCCTAACCCATTTTTACCAAATGGAATCTCTTTCTCCTTATATATAGCTATAGTCCACTTCAAAAATTTAGGGGCATCAGTTTTCTTCAAAATTCATTTGGAAAATGGCTGAACTTTTTGCAGTGTAGGCCCTGATCAGATGACATGTTTTGCAGCATCTAATCTGGGCGGCACTGTCTGCCAATTACCCATTTAGGGGTTTCCGGTACAAAATGGGTAATGAATGGACAGGTGTAAACTATGTACCGTAAAAATTCGGCTATAAGGCGATTCGGCTATAAGACGGGACCCCTTTTTCAGTTCTTCTAATGTGGGATTTTGCTTATACTCTTTTATAAGACGGGTCAAATTTTTGCCATATCTGTCTGGGCCTATCTGCTACCGCTAGATGCCGCTTAGATGTGAGAAATCGGCCTTTTTTCGTCAGAAAACCCCTCTACTTACCCCTCACATGGCTTTGTTTATGTCTGTTGACAAAGTGTCTTCGTTTGTGAGAGTTACAAAGAGAGACAACTCTTACTGAATCTGAATCGGTAGGTCTATTAAGCGTCGGGGGAAAAGGGGGGAAACGTCGGGCCGATACGTTGTATCGCTGTCGGCCCGAAGTTGGTCCGTACATGCTTTGCTGGCTAAGGCTAGGCAGCTTCACAGACTTCTATTTAATAGACGATAGGGCTGACAAATCCATTTCCCGGCTGCCCGCAACATGACCGAAATCCCGCCGGGCAGGTGCACTTTGACCTTTTGAAGCCCGGTCGGGCAAGTGCAAAAAAAATCGTCTACAACTGTCAGTCTTTCTGAGTCCTTAAATCCGGTAAAACTTGACCAGTAAGTAAATCGCAATAATTAATGCAGACAAACCATCTGTGTATTTAGTACGGTTCAAGTATGACACTATTGTTAATCCCTGTCTTATAATTGCCACCCTGCGGTGCGTGTCGATAAGGTGTGAAAATATGGTCAAGTTATGTCTCGTATTTGCGTTTAACCTCCAATCATAAAATTTAATCCACAATCAATGTGAAAATGATTTAATCGCTCCTCAGACAATTAGCTACATCTAACGTTATAAGTTTGCATAACAAAAATGGACTATTCTATGATCTCATGAATGGTTATGTTTTGGCGCCAAATAGCAGACGCTGGGCGAGAAAAGTCGAACACTGTTGTTGGTTATTGGCACGGAGCTTCTGGGGATAATTCGGGAGCTGTGCAAAGCGCTGGTTTTCTATACACCTCTATTCACAACCGTTTAGCTATCGAGAAAATATTTTTACCGGTTCCTAACGTTTTTTTTTTTTATGAACGAGATACACACAATGACATTAAACACCTGTTGGGGTGCTGGCGGAGGATGACGTCATTTACCGATCACATGCAGAAAAATGGTAGCGTCGGTTTGTGGGCGGCGATTTATATCAATTCAAAAGTCATCGATCGGCATTTTCCGTATGTCTGGTCTTCGCCGGACATTGCCGGAAAAAAGCATGCAGTCCATGACCTCGGCTATAAGACGGGGTCAATTTTTCGGGCTCATTTTGGAGGGAAAAATCCTCGTCTTATAGCCGAATTTTTACGGTAGGTGCCGAAAAAAGCTTAGTATTCAACTTTCTTACCTAAGCGGTAATTTGTTTTGTTTTTGGCATTTCAAATCGTTTGTACAGTTAGAATTTCAAAAATACACACTCCATCTTCTCTCTCTATCTTACATATATAAGTATGCTAACAACACCACAAAAAAAGGCTTCTTTGATACAGTGACTTGGGGTATTGTGCTGAATAGAAAACTAACAATGGAACCACTCAGACTGAGTTGGTGCCCAAGCTGATCTCATCTTTATTTCTCAGAAGAGGCGAAAGCAGTGTTTCTCGTGATATGGCTCATAAACAACTGAATGATGGTTATGTACATCACTATGATATCATCTTCCTGTAATCATTTATCTCATATGCCACATCTGGTAATTAGTGAGACTTTCACTGTTTAATCGGACTATTTGTGTGTTAAGGTTTCTATTGCTGGAACCCGGTGTAACAGGCCAGTTCTTCCCCCCAGTCAGTTTCTTCCCCGGGGAAGAACTGGGCCGGCCCGTTTCTTCCCCGGGGAAGAAACTGACTAGTCAGTTTCTTCCCCACCCAGTCAGTTTCTTCCCCACCTGAAATTTTTTTAGAACCCTAGGGAAAGAGCAATTTATGCCTCACAAATTGTTAGAAAATTCAAAAAGAAACCATTCTGAATAAATTTTGAGTCTTTACAGCTTGAATGGCAAAATTTCCTCTATGCCATACAATATTTAGATCCAAGGAAATTTTCATCACAATTCCAGTATCTATGATTAATTTTCTTAGTTTTTTTATGACATTAATCGGTATTAACTAAACAGATATAATAAACAACAACTCTTTAGTGCTCCAATCTAAATATAATTTGGAAAGTGGGGGTGGGGAAGAACTGGGCTGGCCCATTTCTTCCCCTGGGAAGAACTGGGCCGGCCAATTTCTTCCCCACCCCAGATTTTTCTGTTGACTAAAAATTCTTGTGATCAATGTTCTTCACTTTTAAAGACATAAATTGGTATCAACTACAGAGATATAATAAGCAACAAATGTTTGGCCCTTAAATTTCAATAGAATTCAGAGACTGGGGGGTGGGGAAGAACTGGGCCACCCCAGATGTTTCTATTTACTTATAATTCTTGAGATAAGTTTACTTTGCTTTTTAGGACAAAAAATTGGTATAAACTAAAAAGATATAATAAGCAACAAATGTTTGGAGCTTTATTATCAATAGAATTTGGAGGCTGGGGTGGGGAAGAACTGGGCCGGCCCAGTTCTTCCCCACACCAGATGTTTCTGCTTACTAATAATTCTGGTGATAAATTTCCTTTGCTTTTTAAGACATAAATTGGTATAAACTAAACTGATTTAATAAGCAACAAATGTTTGGAGCTCAAATCTTAATAGAATTTGGAGACTGGGGGTGGGGAAGAACTGGGCCAAACCGTTTCTTCACCACCCCAGATGTTTCTGTTTACTAAAAATTCTTGTGATAAATTTTCTTCACTTTTAAAGACATAAATTGGTATTATTTTGGAGACTCAGGGTGGGGAAGAACTGGGCCGGCCTGTTTCTTCCCCACCCTTGGGTAGTGTTGTACAGTTATGTCAGTTATATTGCTAAAGATGTCTTGGGTGGGGAAGAACTGGGCCAGTCTGTTTCTTTCCCACCCTTGGTAAGTATTGTACTGTTAAGTCAATTATGACGTTGAAGGTGTCGGGGTGGGGAAGAACTGGGCCGAACCATTTCTTCCCCACACTTGGGTAGTATTGTACAGTTATGTCAGTTTTATCGCTGAAGATGTCTGGGGTGGGGAAGAACTGGGGCGGCCCATTTCTTCCCCCACCCTTGGGTAGTGGTGTAAAGTTATTTCAGTTATATTGCTGAAGATGTCTTGGGTGGGGAAGGACTGGGCCGCCCGTTTCTTTCCCACCCTTTGTAAGTATTGTACTGTTAAGTCAATTATGACGTTGAAGGTGTCAGGAAGGGGAAGAACTGGGCCGACCCTGTTCTTCCCCACCCTTGGGTAGTGTTGTACAGTTATATCAGAGGATGTCTGAGGCAGGGAAGAACTGGGGGACGCGTTTCTTCCCCACCCTTGCGTAGTGATGTACAAATAAATCAGTTATGACGTTTAAGTTGTCTGTGGTGGGGAAGAACTAGGCCGGCCCAGTCCTTCCCTACCCCACAATCTCCAAATTCTATTTAGATTTGAGCTCCAAACATTTTTGTTTATTATATCTTTTTTAGTTTATTCCAATTTTTGTCTTAAAAAGCAAAGGAAATTTATCACAAGAATTATTAGTAAATGGAAACATCTGGGATGGGGAAGAACTGGGCCAGCCCAGTTCTTCCCCAACCCCAGTCTCCAAATTCTATTTAGATTTGAGTGCCAAACATTTGTGGCTTATTATATTTGTTTAGTTAATACCAATTTGTCTTTAAAAGCGAAGAAAATTTATCACAAGAATTTTTTGAAAACAGAAAACTCGGGGGTGGGGAAGAAACGGGCCGGCCCAGTTCTTCCCCACCCCCAGTCTCCAAATTCTATTTAGATTTGAGCTCCAAACATTTGTTGCGTATTATATCTTTTTAGTTTATACCAACTTTTGTCTTAAAAAGCGAAGAAAATTTATCACAAGAAATTTTTGTAAACAGAAAAATCTGGGGTGGGGAAGAAACGAGCCGGCCCAGTTCTTCCCCACCCCCAGTCTCCAAATTCTATTAAGATTTGAGCTCCAAACATTTGTTGCTAATTATATCTTTTTAGTTTATACCAATTTATGTCTTAAAAAGCAAAGAAAATTTATCACAAGAATTTTTTGTAAACAGAAAAATCTGGGGTGGGGAAGAAACGGGCCGGCCCAGTTTTTCCCCACCCCCTGTCTCCAAATTCTATTTAGATTTGAGCTCCAAACGTTTGTTGCTTATTATATCTTTTTAGTTTATACCTCATTTTGTCTTAAAAAGCGAAGAAAATTTATCCCAAGAATTTTTTGTAAACAGAAAAATCTGGGATGGGGAAGAAACGGGCCGGCCCAGTTCTTCCCCACCCCCAGTCTCCAAATTCTATTTAGATTTGAGCTCCAAACATTTTTTTGTTTATTTTATCTCTTTAGTTTATTCCAATTTATGTCTTAGAAAGTGAAGAAAATTTATCACAAAAATTTTTTGTAAACGGGAAAATCTGGGGTTGGGAAGAAACGGGCCGCCCCAGTTCTTCCCCACCCGTGTCTCCAAATTCTATTTAGATTTGAGCTCCAAACATTTATTGCTTATTATATCTTTTTAGTTTTATACCAATTTATGTCTTAAAAAGCAAAGAAAATTTATCACAAGAATTTTTTGTAAACAGAAAAATCTGGGGTGGGGAAGAAACGGGCCAGCCCAGTTCTTCCCCACCTCCAGTCTCCAAATTCTAATTAGATTTGAGCTCCAAACATTTGTTGCTTATTATATCTTTTTAGTTTATACCACATTTTGTCTTAAAAAGCGAAGAAAATTTATCACAATAATTTTTTGTATGCAGAAAAATCTGGGGTGGGGAAGAAACGGGCCGGCCCAGTTCTTCCCCACCCCCAGTCTCCAAATTCTATTTAGATTTGAGTGCCAAAGATTTGTGGCTAATTATATCTGTTTGGTTAATACTAATTTTTGTCTTAAAAAGCAAAGAAAATTCATCAAAGATGTTTGAATTGGGATGCATATTTTATTGCATCTCCATGAATTGGGTAGCATAGAGCAAATTTTGTCATTCAAGCTAAAAGGACTCAGAACTTATTCAGAATGGTCTCTTTTCTCCTTTATAACAAATTGTGAGCAGGAAATTATTCGTTGACTATGGTTCTGAAAAAAATTCAGGTGGGGAAGAAACTGACCGGGTGACTAGTCAGTTTCTTCCCCCGGGCCGGACAGGTTTGACTGTACAGCATTATTTTGCCTTAAGGATCTCAATGTTCACTAACTTTTTGTGATAAAGATGCAGACCAACCGTCCAATCTATTTTGCAAAGAGATGCATCTGATGTATAATTTATAGTACCATCATCAGTTTACTGTTTACTAGCTGCTGGGCTTTGCCATTTCCCTCTCTTAACAAACTTTTATACAAATTAATATGATAATGACATTATCTAGCGGCTTACCTTCTGTCTGGTAATAATAGGACAAGGTTTTGGCTAGAGTTATTCTGACATTAGGTACAGGATCATTGCCCAAGGACAAGAGGTTTGGCAGAAAGTCTTTGGAGAACTCCTCTGGACTAACAGATTCCTCTCTGATTATTGCTTGACATAGTTGAGCAAATCTGGAACAGTATAAGGAAATCATGTTACTACATGCTGTATACAATCCAATTGCAATAACTTAACTTCTAACACTTCAAGTAGAAATAAATTCACTTACTGTTCTTACAAAAAACATCTCTATCACTGTCAGCAAAACAAAACATTTTTAGTCGGTGAATTTCACAGACTTAAGTTATAGTACGATGAATCTACTAAAGCAATTGTATTTTTCTTTCGACCAAATACTAGCAGTAGCAGACAAACTTTTCCACAGCGATTATGAAATGATTATGAAAGATAGTCCCCCACTGTGTGACCTAGTGATGAAACCACTAAATAGAAGCGAAGAGAGCCGAATATCCCAAATGATAGTATATTCTGCTATCTATGTGTTGCTGTTCTATTCTTAGAACTGAATACACTAAAAAGTGTGCCAGGCAAGAAAGGATCTTACACCACATAACTTTCTGACTTAACAATTCAGTCAGTTTGTGCTCATATGAATATTGGATGATCCATGTGGATTTTTTTTTTTCTGGAACTCTGTTACGGTCAGTTCCCTTTGATTTTTATTTTGTCAGGTTTTAATAATTTGACTGTTTTATTACTGGAACAGCCTTCATCCTATCAAGTGAAACTGATATAAACCAGACATGCTTTTCATTTATAGACACATCCAAAGTCTACGTCACACATGGTCAAAGGTCATTAGCCTCATTTTATCTGGTGGGCAAAAAAATTCTGGTTCCATACTCTACCATTGATGTAGCAAGAATTATTTTCTGTAATAACTATTGTTAAATCGTCTTTCTATCAAAAATGTTTGCCACAAACCATATTTGACATTAAACTGCTTCTTTTTCGTATAAAATTGGATAGAAATATACAGGCTTTAATCTTATTTCCATTCGTTAAATAAAGCGCATCGATTACGTTTTGGCATGATGGTGGGTAGTTTTAAAACGCTTTTTAAGCAACAAAATGTGCGATAAAATGTCAGAAGAGACTGGTTCTAGATCATTTATTACTCCTAAAACACAAACTGACAAGGATCTGTTAATTTTGTGGAGAAGAAATGAGTTTAATCACACGATAAATATTTGAAATTCTCATTGACACTGTACGTCAACAGTCATGTTTTGCCAACCAGATAAAAGAGTACATCTACAGGGGAGGTAATTGGCGCATGCGCAGTGAAATGTAAACAAGGTCATGTGTCAAAACATTGGATCCGTCTATACCGCATTGTTTAATCGGTATATGCCTAAAAGCTCTTTTTTGGGGACATTGGGAAACAGTAAACATGGAAACCCTATAATTGGAAATGGACCACTCCAAACTCATTGGGTGGAAATTTCTTCATGGTCAAACCATAAATTTCTAAATTAGCTCAGTACATATCTGCTATTAATCTTACAGAGAAATTCATGATGTCTTAGCAACGTCACATCAACGTCCCATTGATTCGACGATGCACATACATTGTGCAGCCCCTTGGAACTATGTTCCTTCGGGAGTCGGGACATAAAAAGAAGAATAACTTGACAAAAGAAAGATCATTTTTAAACCATTTGATTTAGACATTATAACCCTGATCAGACGCCCCGTTTACCCAAGGCGAATTAAAATACGTTTATTCCAACCTGTACGGGGTCCTAAAAACATTAACCCATAAAAACCAATTGTTTCAATACTGGGACATTCTGAAACAGTTAAGATAGATTAAGGACACAGAATGTTGCGTCTGATCAGTATCTTCACTATTTCGCTAAATTACGGAACTTGATTTAAAACCCACAGCTTACAACACGTGTTTTGTAATTAGAGCACTCGACCGCAGGCGAATTGTAGGTCAGTAAAGGGTTATTTAGTTGGTCACTGATAAGCTAACCCTTTTAACTCTGTAGACCGGTGCAGATGCCGAGGTAGAAATACACTGTATTTAGGCAAACCTTGTAGATCCTGATAAGATGGCACGTAGCTAGAAAGTCTCGCCAGAATCTACTTTCTATAAGAATATATTCAAGGCGAGAAGAGTCCTGTTTAGAAACTCAGGAATGAAAGAGTAAAACATTAATATCATCGGAAAGCGCGTAGGAAAATAGTCCCAGAGTACTGTTTTCTTTTCAGAATTCGTCTTTCTGTGCCAATTTATATTCAATTCGTATAAAGTCTCGAAAACTGAAATATTTTGAAAGACGTTCAATGCCTGCAAAATTAATTTTCAAGAGTTCATTTGGACTATTTTATGCAGCGAACGAACAGCAGAAGTGGAATAACGGGGTCCAGTACCGGACGTAGAAATGTGTTGACTAAGAAACTTTATTTTAAAAATCAACTTTCAAATATGTATACATGGTTTAGGGGTGGAGATCTGTAAGGTTTCCAAGATATTGGGCCTTTAATGGAATGGACAGGGTGGGGCAAGACCCCACCACATCCTGCCGGACACCTAGGTTGGTGTCACTGAATGTGTCGTATCATAAGGAACAAGAATACACGAGCACTGCATGCGGGTGCCAACGCTCGGCTGCAGTTTCTTTTAGTTAAACAAAAATTCTAAGTCGAAAAAGGGACATAACTGTGCCATATATTTTGATGGTTACCTCACCTATTTGTAGGAGTTCCCCTTTTCATAATGAACAACTAGTCCGAGTTTCAACTAAATATGTTCAGTAATGACAGAGATATTACAAAATGTCCAAATTTTTGTAAGAATTGGCATGAGATACTTGACATGAGTAAGCTAAGTGGTTCCCTTTGACAATACAGAGCCGACTTGTATGTCATTATCTGGGTGAGACGCCAAGTTCTGCAACGGAAGGTCAGGTGGTTTTTCTCCGGGTACTCCGGTTTTCGCCCACCTCTGATTAACGATCGGCTCGATTGAGTGATATAATCTTGAAAGGGCCGTAAAATCCAAACCAAAAAAAAAAAAAACTAGAAATGGTGTTTGTAAAACACAATGCCCCCAACCTTTGCTTGACCTTAGCTGGCAAAATATTCAACAAATATTGTTAAAGACTCAAAAACATACAACAAGAATTCCCCCGAAGGCTATGTCGCGCCTGTGGGGGCGCAAAGTCACCAAACCATGAAATCTAGGTCAAGGTCAAACATGGATGCCTGCATAAAAATTTCACTCCTAGTTGCAAGCATGTACCAAGTAACTCTTAAAAACAGACTCTTACATCAGGGTCAAAGTTAGGGTTGTCACACTATTTTACAAAGTCAGTGAACCATAAAATGTAGGTCAAGGTCAGAAATGGATACTTGCATTGAAGTTTCAATTCCTAAATGCAAGCTTGTACCAAATACAATTAATGAAGCTCTAATTGATCTTGAGAAATGGACTCTTACATTAGATAGAAAGTCAGGGTGGTCGCAATAATTCACAAAGTCAGTGAACCATGAAATATGGGTAAAAGTCAAATATGGATGCTTGCGTTGCAGTTGGAATTCCTAGATGCAAGTTTGTACCAATTATAATTTAAAAAGCTTTTTAATAGTTTTCGAGAAATGGTGAAAGTCAGGGTGGTCGCAATAATTCACGAAGTCAGTGAACCATGAAATATAGGTCAATGTCAGATATGGATGCTTGCGTTGAAGTTGCAATGCCTGGATGCAAGTTTGTACCAAGAATGATTAATGAAGCTCTAATAGTTCTCAAGATATGGACTTGCTGACAAGATTTTATTAAAAAAAAAAACAAGGCATCGCATGCGATACAAATCCCCTCGCACAAGACAACTTCGTGTGTGGAAAACACTGAAATGGCAAAAGTCCAACTTGCTTGATGATGATGATTTCGTGTTTAACGACGCGTCAACCCTCTTGGTGGGTCATAAGCGTCAGTCGGTTAATGGTTAAACGGCATGAATAATTATGACGATATTAAAAGTAAGAAGTCAGAATGATAATGTATAAAAATCTGAAACAGTTAAATCTTATGAAAAAGACCAATTTCTTTTAAGAATAAAATAATGTTATCAACAGGTACATCTCGAAACAGTTGTTGCAAAGTGTCAGCTTTGAAATATAAAAAACGTGAGGGTGAAAAGTCAACACAGTCAATTAAGATATGTTTCACAATGAATGGCTGATCACAACCTACACAAGAAGGTTGATCATCACCATTAAAAATATAAGAATGAGTAACTCTAGTATGGCTGATGATGATGATGATTTCGTGTTTAACGACGCGTCAACCCTCTTGGTGGGTCATAAGCGTCAATCGGTTAATGGTTAAACGGCATGAATAATTATGACGATATTAAAAGTAAGAAGTCAGAATGATAATGTATAAAAATCTGAAACAGTTAAATCTTATGAAAAAGACCAATTTCTTTTAAGAATAAAATAATGTTATCAACAGGTACATCTCGAAACAGTTGTTGCAAAGTGTCAGCTTTGAAATATAAAATACGTGAGGGTGAAAAGTCAACACAGTCAATTAAGATATGTTTCACAGTGAATGGCTGATCACAACCTACACAAGAAGGTTGATCATCACCATTAAAAATATAAGAATGAGTAACTCTAGTATGGCCGATGCCCCAACTTGCTTGAGATATTATCATATGCAACATTTGTGTAAAGTTTGTTTAAAAATCCATCCATAAATGTAGGTTCTAGAGTGATGACAATATTTCTCTAAAAATAGTCATAGGGACCTTGACTTGAGGCCATGGCCGCAAAGTAGATCTTGCTCAAGATATTATCATAAGCATCTTTTGTGTGAAGTTAGACTAAAAAAACCATAAATGTAAGCGGTAGAGCAATGACAAAGTTTTTCTAAAAATAGCCATAGTGACCTTGACCTTGAGGTCATGACCAAGCAACTCGAGATATTACCATAAGAAACATTTGTGTGAAGTTCTATTAACATCCATCAATAAATGTAGGCACTAGAGCGATGATTTTCTAAAAATAGACCCAGTGACCTTGACCTTGAAAGTCGAAATAGTTCGAGATATTGTCATAAGGAACATTTGTGTGAAGTTATACTGAAATCGGTGAAGAAATGTAAGCGCTAGAGCCATGTCAAAGTTTTTCTAAAAATAGCCACAGTGACCTTGACCTTGAAAGTCAAACTCACTCAAGGTATTATCATAAGGAACATTTGTGTGAAGTTATATTGAAATCAGTGAAGAAATGTAGTCGCTAGGGCGATGACAGTTTTTTTTAAAAAAATAGCCACAGTGACCTTGACCTTGAAAGTCGAAATCGCTCGAGATATTGTCTTAAGGAACATTTGTGTGAAATTATATTGAAATTGGTTAAGAAATGTAAGCGCTAGAGTATTGACAAAGTTTTTCTAAAAATAGTCACAGTGACCTTGACCTTGAAAATGGAACTCGCTACAGATATTGTCATAAGGAACATTTGTGTGAATCGATTTTGAAATTGGTGAAAAAATGTAAGCGCTAGAGCAATGAAAAAGGTTTTCTAAAAATAGCCACAGTGACCTTGACCTTGAAAGTCGAACTCTTTCGAGGTATTGTCATTAGGATCATTTGTGTGAAGTTATATTAAAATCGGTGAAGAAATGTAGGCGCTGGAGCGATAGCAAAGTTTTTCTAAAAATAGCCATTGTGACCTTGACCTTGAAAGTTGAAATGGCTTGAGATATTGTCATAAGGAACATTTGTGTGAAGTTATATTGAAATCGGTGAAGAAATGTAAGCGCTAGAGCATTGACAAAGTTTTTCTAAAAATAGCCACAGTGACCTTGACCTTGAAAGTGGAACTCGCTAGAGATATTGTCATAAGGAACATTTGTGTGAAGTTATATTAAAATCGGTGAAGAAATGTAGGCGCTAGAGCGATGACAATTTTTTTCTAAAAATAGCTACAGTGACCTTGACCTTGAGGTCATGACCCTGAAAGTCGAACACACTTGAGATATTGTCATAAGGAACATTTGTGTGAAGTTATATTGAAATCAGTGAAGAAATGTAGGCGCTAGAGCAATGACAAAGTTTTTCTAAAAATAGCCACAGTGACCTTGACCTTGAGGTCATGACCTTGAAAGTCGACCTCGCTCAAGATATTGTCATAAGGCACAATTGTTTGAAGTTATATTGAAATCAGTGAAGAAATGTAGGCGCTAGAGTGATGACAAAGTTTTTCTTAAAATAGCCACAGTGACCTTGACCTTGAGGTCATGACCTTGAAAGTCAAACTCGCTGAGATATTGTCATAAGAAACATTTGTGTGAAGTTATATTGAAATTGGTGAAGAAATGTAGGCCCTAGAGCGATGACAAAGTTTTTCTAAAAATAGCCACAGTGACCTTGACCTTGAGGTCATGACTTTGAAGTCGAACTCGCTCGAGATTTTTTTATAAGGAACATTTGTGTGAAGTTATATTGAAATTGGTGAAGAAATGTAGGCACTAGAGCGATGACAAAGTTTTTCTAAAAATAGCCACAGTGACCTTGACCTTGAGGTCATGACCTTGAAAGTCGAACTCGCTGAGATATTGTCATAAGAAACATTTGTGTGAAGTTACATTGAAATTGGTGAAGAAATGAAGGCGCTAGTGCGGTGACAAAGTTTTTCTAAAAATAGCCACAGTGACATTGACCTTGAGGTCATGACCTTGAAAGTCGAACTCGCTGAGATATTGTCATAAGAAACATTTGTGTGAAGTTATATTGAAATTGGTGAAGAAATGTAGGCGCTAGAGCAATGACAAAGTTTTTCTAAAAATAGCCACAGTGACCTTGACCTTGAGGTCATGATCTTGAAGTCGAACTCGCTCAAGATTTTTTTATAAGGAACATTTGTGTGAAGTTATATTGAAATTTGTGAAGAAATGTAGGCGCAAGAGCGATGACAAAGTTTTTCTAAAAATAGCCACAATGACCTTGACCTTGAGGTCATGACCTTGAAAGTCGAACTCGCTCGAGTTTTTTTTATAAGGAACATTTGTGTGAAGTTATATTGAAATTGGTGAGGAAATGTAGGCGCTAGAACGATGACAAAGTTTTTCACAAATTACCAAAATGACAAAGGGCCATAACTCACAAAGTATTTTTCGGAACTTTGTCATAAGTTAATCAGTTCATCTACTCATCACCACCAATCTATTCACCAACTTTCAAGGCTCTAGCTCCAATAATTTTTGAGATATCTTGCTGACAAGATTTTATTAAAAAAATTTCAAAGGGCAATAACTCTTAAAAGGGGCATAATCCGGACAAGAAAAAAAATATGCGTCAGCTAATTTTCCATGAGGAATCCATATATGAAATTTCAAAACCCTAGCATACACGGTTCTAAAGATATGCTATGCATCACTTTTAGCATACATTACAATGGGCACAAATTACCAAAATGACAAAGGGCCATAACTCACAAAGTATTTTTCGGAATTTCGTCAAAAGTTAATCAGTTCATCTACTCATCACCACCAATATATTCACCAACTTTCAAGGCTCTAGCTCCAATAGTTTTTGAGAAATCTTGCTGACAAAATTTTATTAAAAAAATTTCAAAGGGCAATAACTCTAAAAAGGGGCATAATCCGGACAAGAAAAAAAATACGCGTCAGCTAACTTTCCATGAGGAATCCATATATGAAATTTCAAAACCCTAGAATACACGGTTCTAAAGTTATGCTATGCATCACTTTTAGCATACATTACAATGGGCACAAATTACCAAAATGGCAAAGGGCCATAACTCAAAAAGTATTTTTCAGAATTTTGTCAAAAGTTAATCAGTTCATCTACTCATCACCACCAATCTATTCACCAACTTTCAAGGCTCTAGCTCCAATAATTTTTGAGATATCTTGCTGACAAGATTTTATTAAAAAAAATTTCAAAGGGCAATAACTCTTAAAAGGGGCATAATCCGGACGAGAAAAAAAATACGCATCAGCTAATTTTCCATCAGGAATCCATATATGAAATTTCAAAACCCTAGCATACACGGTTCTAAAGATATGCTTTGCATCACTTTTAGCATACATTACAATGGGCACAAATTACCAAAATGACAAAGGGCCATAACTCACAAAGTATTTTTCGGAATTTCATCAAAAGTTAATCAGTTCATCTACTCATCACAACCAATATATTCACCAACTTTCAAGGCTCTAGCTCCAATAATTTTTGAGATATCTTGCTGACAAAATTTTATTAAAAAAATTTCAAAGGGCAATAACTCTTAAAAGGGGCATAATCCGGACAAGAAAAAAAATACGCGTCAGCTAATTTTCCATGAGGAATCTATATATGAAATTTCAAAACCCCAGCATACACGGTTCTAAAGTTATGCTATGCATCACTTTTAGCATACATTACAATGGGCACAAATTACCAAAATGACAAAGGGCCATAACTCACAAAGTATTTTTCAGAATTTTGTCAAAAGTTAATCAGTTCATCTACTCATCACCACCAATATAATCACCAACTTTCAAGGCTCTAGCTCCAATAGTTTTTGAGATATCTTGCTGACAAGATTTTATTAAAAAAGTTTCAAAGGGCAATAACTCTTGAAGGGGGCATAATCCGATCTAGAAAAAAAATACGCATCAGCTAATTTTCCATGAGGAATCCATAAATGAAATTTCAAAACCCTAGCATACACGGTTCTTTAGTTATGCTATGCATCAAAAGCGTAACGGACGGACGAACGGACGAACGGACGAACGAGGCAGAAGCAATATGCCCCTCCAACTTTTTCAAAGTTGGGGGCATAAAAAAAAAATGTCATTATCTGGAAACATTGTGGACATTGTGAGTCAGGTCTTTAGTGCAACAGGAGGCGATGACAAAAGGAGGGGGGAGAGTGGGTTATGGGACAGTGGTTCCCTTTGACAATACAGAGCAGACTTGTATATCACTGTCGAGGCACCATTCAGGGTAAGGTCCTAGTGCACCAGACAAGAGTTTTTTATTTTGATTTGAGGTTTAACGTCCCCGCCAACACTGTAAAAGTCATGTTGGAGGTGTTGCTTCCAATTTTGTGGGACTTTTACCCGACATTGAGATGAAATGACATCTCAAGCCTTCTGGTTTCAGACAACAAGGTATTTAAAGACTTTCCCTATGAAAGTCTATGTAAAACCGGTGGGCCCTGGGGCAGGGCCATTTTTGACCCCATGGCTATGATTTGAATAATCTTGGAAGAGGTCACCCACCTGAAGCTTCAAGCAAAATATCAAAGACCTGGGCCTTGTGGTATCTGAGAAGAAGATTTTTAAATGTTTTCCATATATATATATGTCTAAGTAAAACCTGCAGGGCCTGGGGCGGGGCCATCTTTGGCTTCAGGGTTATAATTTGAACATAGTAGAGGTCTACCAGATGAAGTATCACACCAAATATCAAAGACCTGGGCCTTCTGGTTTCAGACAAGAAGATTTTTTAAAGGTTTTCCATATATAAGTTGAAGTAAAACCAGTGGGCCCCGGGGCTGGGCCATTTTTGACCCAAGGGCTATAATTTGAATAATCTAGGAAGAGGTCTGCTAGACGAATCTTCACACCAAATATCAAAGACGTGGGCCTTGCAGTTTCAGAGAATATTTTTTAGGATTATCCCTATATAAGTCAATGTAAAACCAAAGGGACCTGTGGCGGGGGCATTTTTGGTCACAGGGCTATAATTTGAACAATCTTGATAGAGGTCCACAAGAGGAAGCTTCATACCAAATATCAAACATCTGAGTCTTCTGGTTTAAGACAAGAAGATTTTTGAAGATTTTCCCTATAAAAGTATATGTAGAAGTAGTGAGCACTGGGGTGGGGGCATTTTTGGTCCCAGGGCTATAATTTGAACAATCTTGATTGAGGTCCTCTAGACGCAGCTTCATACTAAATATCAAACACTTCAGCCGCCTGATTTCAGACAAGAAGATTTTTAAAGGTTTTCCTTATATAAGTCAATGTAAAACCAAAGGGACCTGGGGCGGAGGCATTTTTGGCCCCAGGGCTATCATTTGAACAATCTTGATAGAGTTCAACAAGACAAAGCTTCATACCAAATATCAAACACCTGAGCATCCAGGTTTCAGCCAAGAAGGTGTTTAAAGGTTTTCCTTATGATAATATAAGTCTATGTAAAACCAAAGGGCCCCGGGGCAGGGCCATTTTTGGCCCCAGTGCTATAATTTGAACAATCTTGGTGGAGGTCCAATAGATGAAGATTCATACCAATATCAAAGACCTGGGCCTTCTGGTTTCAGACAAGGAAGATTTCTTTTAAGGATTTCCTTTTATTAGCCTATGTAGAACACATGGGCCCAGGGCAGGGCAATTTTTGGTCCCAGGGCTATAATTTGAACAATCTTGGTAGAGGTCCACTAAATGAAGCTTACCGTATTCCTCCCATTTAGCGCGCTGGGCGCTTAAAAAATTGGAAAAAGCGGGGGCGTTTATTAGAGACAAACAACTTACCAGAAGGGAGAGTTCAAACCCATTACATGGGGTAGATTTGCATTAGAATATGGTGGAATCATGACATGCAAAGTACCAAGTGGTCAACACAGACATTGTGATAGCAGGGGGTTTAGAAATACCTTAAATGATACGTAGCGTGATTATTGAAAGGCTGAAATCTTTACTTTAGGTAATCCAAAGTACTATTTCCTGCGACTGCAGAAGGGGGCTTATTATTTTGTTCTTGGAAAAACAGTGAGGGGGCGCTTATAGGAGCAGGGGCGCTAAATGGGAGGAATACGGTAATATCAAATATCAAAGGCCTGGGCCTTCTGGTTTCAGATAAAAAGATTCTTAAAGGTTTTCCATATATAAGCCTGTGTAAAACATGTGGGCCCCATGGCAGGACCATATTTGGCCCCTAGGCTATAATTTGAACAATCTTGGCAGAGGTCCAGTAGACGAAGCTTCATACAAAATATCAAAAATCTAGGTCTTTTGGTTTCAGACAAGAATATTTTTAAAGGTATTCCCTATATTAACCGCTCACCTGAGGAACATTTTAGTTAGCTGTTATGCTTCTCGTGAAATTTAATCATGATTGGCCAAGTGGCTTTAAAGATATACTTATTTGGAAATGTGAACGGACGCCGGACCATTGGCATACTAATACCTCACATGAGCCTTCAGCTCAAGTGAGTTAATAATACTAGCTGTTCCTGAGAAGAAGATTTTTTAAGCTTTTCTTTCCATTTCAAGTCTATGGGGGCTAAGGGGCCCCAGGGTGTGGCCAGTTTAGACCCCAGGGGCATGATTTGCACAATTTATGTAGGGGACCACTTGACATTGCTACATGCTTAATATGTAAGCTCTGGGCCTAGTGGCTTCAGAGAAGAATTTTTTAAAGCTTTTTTTCCATTATAAGTCTATGGGGGCTAAGGGGCCCGGGGAGTGGCCAGTAAAGACCCCATCGCCATGAATGGCACAATTTATGTAGGGGACCACTTGACATAGCTACATGCTTAATATGTAAGCTCTGGGCCAAGTGGTTTCAGAGAAGAAGATTTTTAAGCTTTTTTTTTTTCCATTATAAGTCTATGGGGGCTAAGGGGCCCCACGGCGTGGCCAGTTTAGATCCCAGGGGCATGATTGGCACACTTTATGTAGTGGACCACTCGACATTGTTACATGCTAAATTGGTAATCTCTGGGCCTAGTGGTTTCCAAGAAAGATTTTTTAAGCTTTTTTCCATTATAAGTCTATGGGGGCTAAGGGGCCCCGGGGCTTGGCCAGTTTAGACCCCAGGGGCATGATTGGCACAATTTATGTACAGGACCACTTGACATTGCTACATGCACAATATGCAAGCTCTGTGCCTAGTGTTTTTTTTTTTTTTGCTTTTTTTTCCATTATAAGTAGAAGTAAAACAAAGTCTATGGGGGCTAAGGGACCCAGGGCATGGCCAGTTTACAACCCAGGGGCATGATTGGCACAATTTATGTAGGGGACCACTTGAAATTGCTACATGCTTCAAATGTAAGCTCTGGGCCTAGTGGTTTCAGAGAAGAAGATTTTTTAAGTTTTTCCCATTGTAAGTCTTTGAGAACTATATGTTACCATGGCAACAAGAGTTTCCATCTGATCTGCCCCAAAGCATAATGCATCTTTTCCCTCAACCTGATAATGCTTCTCATGAAATTTAATCATGATTGGCCAACTGGCTTTTAAGATATACTTAGTTGAAAATGTGAACGAACAATGGACGCCGGACCATTGGCATACTAATACCTCACATGAGCCTTCGGCTCAGGTGAGCTAATGAGCCTATTTTAAACATGTGGACCCTGGGGCGGGGCCTTTTTTGCCCCCAGAGCTATAATTTGAACAAGCTGGGTAAAGGTCCACTAGATGAAGCTTCATACCAAATATCAAAGACCTGGGACTTCTGGTTTCAGACGATTTTTAAAGGATTTCCCTATGTAAGCCTTGGAAAACGAGAGGGCCCCGGCTCAGGGGCATTTTTTGCCCCAGGGCTATAATTTGAACAACATCTCCACTTGATGAAGCTTCATACCAAATATCAAAGACATGGGCCTTCTGGTTTCAGACAAGAAGATTCTCAAAGGTTTTCTTAAGTCCATGTAAAACCAGTGGGCCCCTGGGCATGGCCATTTTTGACACCAGGGCTATAATTTTACCAATCTTGGTTAAGGTCCACTAGATGAAGCTTCATACAAAATATCAAAGACCTGACAAGACAAGAAGAATTTTAAAGGTGTTCCTGATATAAGCCTATGAAAAACCAATGGCACTGGTGCTGGGGCAGTTTTGGCCCTAGGCCTATAATTTGAACAATCTTGGAGGAGGTGCTCTAGATGAAGCTTCATACCAAATATCAAAGACCTGGGCCTTCTGGCTTCAGACAAGAAGATTTTTAAAGGTTTTTCGCTATATAAGCCTATGTTAAACCAGTGGACCCCGGCGTGGGCGCAATTTTGGCCCCAGGGCTATAATTTGAACAATTTTGGTAGAGGTCCACTAGATGAAGATTCATACCAAAAATCAAAGACCTGGGCCTTCTGGTTTCAGACAAGAAGATTTTTAAAGGTTTTCCCTATATAAGCCTATGTAAAATCAGCGGGCTCTGGTGCGGGGTCATTTTTGGCCCGAGGGCTATAATTTGAACAATCTTCATAGAGGTCCACCAGATGAAGCTTCATACCAAATATCAAAGACCTGGGCCTGATTTCAGACAAGAAGATTAAATTTTAAAGTTTTTTCTTATTTTCTCCTTTTCATTGCCATGGCAACCAGAGTTCTGCATGGAATGAAATTCTTTGAACAACTTTATGAGAGGACCACCCAAAGATTATTTCTGTCAATTCTGGTCAAAATCTGTAAGTGGTTTATGAGTGGTTGTTTAAAGGAATTGTGGATGGATGGATGGACAGACGGAGAGACAGAAGGACGACGGATGGTGAGCGATCACAATAGCTCCCCCTTCAGGTGAGCTAAAAAGCTAATGTCATCAATGACCCACCAGAGGCATGCTACAGATAAGAAATGATCGAGATCAGCCTGCAGTCTGCAGAGATATAACTGATCAAAGTATGGACAGACAACTGATGGACTACCAATTCTCCTGGAGCAATCAGCCCAGGTGAGATAAGAATTGTTCCCTTATGAAGTCACTATTTTAATTATTACACAATGCCAAAGCATGCCTGAGCATGAAACATGTACAAGAAGGAAGATATATGAAAAGATTTGAGCTTGATCTCCTACTATAAACTCTACAACTTACATTTGTCTACCTGCCCATTTCTGATTGTGAGCAAACCTTGCTACAAGTTGATTCACTAGGTGTTGAACAAGTTTTTCACTATTACCTTCACTAAGTCGTCTCAAGATTACGCTTACCTGAAACAGAATTAGTACGAGTCATATAACTACACTGTAGATCCATGACCCTATTTCTGGGTGTATAGCATGCACTTGTGATGCCCCCGCCAACCCGGGCTTGAAGAAATAGATTGAGCTGCACAGTGCTTCCATGCAGAGCAGAAACCTACCGCGCACATGAGTACTGGTAAACTGCTTAGAAGGTCTAAGCCTGCCCAGGCAAAGAGATGCGTGTCGGACGTCCATGCATATAAACCCCTTTGGTTTCCTTGGGCGGCAGGGCTTGAGATTTCATTTTATCTCAATGTTGGGTAAAAGTCCAACAAAATTGGAAGCACATTCTCCAAAATGACCTTAATAGTGTTGATGGGGACAATCCCCCCAAATTGAACAAACAAACAAGAGGGCCATGATGGTCCTATATCACTCACCTGAGCTAAGAGATTTACATGTGGGTCCCAGAGCAGGGCAATACTTGGCCCCAGGTCCATAATTTGGACAGTTTTGGTAGAAGTCCACTAAATGAAGCTTAACATCAAATATCAAAGTCCTGGGCCTTCTGGTTTCAGACAAGAAGGTTTCTACAACTTTTCCCTATATAAGTCTATGTAAGACCAGTGGGCCTCATGGTGGGGTGAATTTTTGTGCCCGGGCTATGACATGAACAATTGTGGCAGAGGTCCACTAGATGAAGCTTCTTACCAAATATCTAAGACCTGGACCTTTAGGTTTCAGACAAGAAGATTTTCAAATGTTTTGTCTGTAACTATGTTCTAGAAAGGGTTATCTTTTGGATGCAAGGAATACACCCAGAACTGGAAAATACGGATTGTACATATTTTCTGGGCAAGACTACTTAGTTTTGGCCAATTAGGCCTCATCAGTGACCCTCAGATATTTTCAAAATTCCACAATGGAATCAATGATCCCAAAGGACAAAACAAGAGCACCACATACGAGTGCCAAGGCTCGGCTAAAAAAATTCTAAGTCAAAAAAAGGGGCATAACTGTGCCAAAAATATTTTGCGGGTTACCCTTTTCATAATGAACAACTAGTCCGAGTTTCAAGTAAATATGTTCAGTAATGACAGAGATATTACAAAATGTCCCAAGATTTTGCACGACGACGCAGACGATGCCAGAGCTGTGACAATACCTCGTTGTTTTCTTTGAAAACAGCCAAGATAAAAATATAAACTACACTATAATGTAGGGCAGGGAGACTTTTACAGCTCCCACACATTCCCAGACACCAGCTGTAGTGACGTTAAACTAAGTCTATGTAAAGCCAGTGGGCCCCAGGGCGGGGCAATCTTTGATGCCAGGGCTATAATTTGAACAATCATGGTAGACATCAACTAGATGAAGCTTCTTACCAAATATAAAAGACCTGGGCCTTCAGGCTTCAGACAAGAACATTTTTAAAGGTTTTTCCCTATATCTATATAAGCCTATGTAAAACCTAGGCCCCCACCCATAGGGGCTTGAAGAAATATATGGGCTGCATGATGCTTCCACGCAGAGCTATATTCCGGCCCGCACACTAGTACTGGTAAACCGCTTAGAGGATCTAAGCCTGTCCAGGAACCGCGGTGTGAGGCGGACAGTCCATGCTAATAAACCCTATTGGTTTCATTGGGCAACAGGGCTTGTGATGTCATTTCATCTCAATGTCGGGTAAAAGTCCCACAAAATTGGAAGCAACGTCTCCAAAATGACCTTTACAGTGTTGACGGGGACGTTAAACCTCAAATCAACCAACCTATGTAAAACTAGTAGGCCCTGGTGCGGGGGGCAATTTGGCTTCAGGGCTCTAATTTGAACAATCTTGGTAGGATCCACTAGATGAAGCTTCATAAACAAGAGGACCATGATGGTCCTGTATCGCTCACCTGAGTCTATTCATCACCTTGTTTTTGATCCCACATGACCCTTATTCAAACATATTCAAGATTTTATAAAGGCAAACATTCTTGGCAAGTTTCATAAAGCTTGAACCAACTCTGGGCCCTGATTCGCTCACCTGAATGTCACTGTCCCTAGTACATTCTGTTTTTAGCTCTGGGGAACGATCTTAGCTATTTTGGTAGGGTGTCACCTAGGCAACATTCCTTTGAAGTTTGAATCAAATTGACCCAAGGGTTCAGGAAAAGATCACATTTGAAGCAAATTTACAATGTTTTTTCTATTTTTAGCTCTGGCAGCCATATTGTTCATCGGAGCGAGACCATTTTAGCTATTTTGGTAGAGAGTCATCTAAGCAACATTCCTATGAAGTTTGAATGTAATGGCCCAAGGGTACAGGAAGAGTTGTCGTTTGAAGATTGTTTCTATTTTTAGCCCTGGTGGCCATCTTGCTTATCAGAGTGGAATGATTTTAAATATTTTGGTAGGGAGTCACCTGGGCAACATTCCTGTGAAGTTTGAAGCAAATTTACAATGTTTTTCTATTTTTAGCTCTGGTGGCCATTTTGTTCATCGGAGTGGAATCATTTTAGCTAATATGATAGAGGGTCAACGACATAACATTCCTGTGAAGATTGAATCAAATTGGCCCAAGGGGTAAGGAGGAATTGTCGTTTGAAGAATTTTTCTATTTTTAGCTCTGGCGGCCATCTTGTTAGTCAGAGCGGAACAATTTTAGCTATTTTGGTAGGGAGTCAACAACATAATATTCCTGTGAAGTTTGAATCAAATTGGCCCAAGGGGTAAGGAGGAGAATATAGGAAAAATAGAAAAAATTTATAGGATAATTATCAAGGTTAAGCAGCAAAAAAGGCCTTATTATCATAAAAAAGTACCAAAAATGCAGACATTCTAAATTTAAACAGACGGTTTAATGAAGAAAAAAAAAACTACAAAAAGTTGTGGAAAAAGGATTAAAACTTTTGTTAGCCACTGTCAGATAATAATATTTATGATATGGGCCTGGACACAACCTCCCCTTACAGCCAGCTCTCAATCACCATCTTAAATGTCATCAAGGTTTTATATTAGTAACAATAAAAATTAATTCATAATCATCTTTATTGCTTTAAGTCAATATAACATGTGTTTGACCAATTCAAGATAGGTTGTGTTGCAAAACACCTGAGTTACTGACTAGGTTACTCTGTTTAATGAAAGGCCATGTAACATCCTGAAAAAAAATTGAAGTTTTAAAGAAACCATCAAGTTATACATAACTGTCTTTGTGCATTTACCATGGGTATCTTGGGATGGTCAACCACGTAGCAAAGTATCAACATGGAAAGTAATAGAACTTTAAGAAACTGACAAATAGTTTAGCCATTGTTCTACTTGTACTATGAATTCTCTTAATCATATTCTGAAGTTGAAACTAGAGCTGCCGCCTAATGGGCGCCAATTATACCCCCGCATGCGTTGTCAGACAAATTTTTACAAGTATGTGACCTTGAGGAAGGTCAACGTAAAGGTCAAGGTCAGGTTTGTGTATATCAATCTTAAGTACTAGTGACAAGGTGTGTGGTGTGTGAATATTAAAGAAATCGGTCAAAGAATAAGGAAGTTATGAGCAATGTTAAAGTTTTTTGTAACGGACCGACGGCGACAGACGACAAGCTGACTCAATTTTTACAAGTATTTGACCTTGAGGAAGGTCAACGTAAAGGTCAAGGTCAGGTTTGTGTATATCAATCTTAAGTACTAGTGGCAAGGTGTGTGGTGTGTGAATATTAAAGAAATCGGTCAAAGAATAAGGGAGTTATGAGCAATGTTAAAGTTTTTTGTAACGGACCGACGACGACAGATGACAGACGACAAGCTGACTCCTATATACCCCCTTCAAACAACTTTTGCGGGGGTATAATGTGAATATTACAGATATCGGTCAAAGAATAAGGAAGTTATGAGCAATGTTAAAGTTGTTTGTAACGGACCGAAGACGACAGACGACAAGCTGACTCAATTTTTACAAGTATTTGACCTTGAGGAAGGTCAATGTAAAGGTCAAGGTCAGGTTTGTGTATATCAATCTTAAGTACTAGTGGCAAGGTGTGTGGTGTGTGAATATTAAAGAAATTGGTCAAAGAATAAGGAAGTTATGAGCAATGTTAAAGTTTTTTGTAACGGACTGACGACGACAGACGACAAGCTGACTCCTATATACCCCCTTCAAACTACGTTTGCGGGGGTATAAATATAGCTTATCAAGCTCAGTACTATGAATTCTCTTAATCATGTGCTTGAAAAAATGATAATATTAGTGACCATATTATTACACTATCAAAACTGAGAAAAAATAATACTAATCTGGCATACAAATCACTATCTCCAGAATTTGGTTTAATTGGCTAAGTTCACCTCATTTCTTAGCTTTCTTTGAATCCACCTGAACATTTTTCTCCAGGTTCTTCCTTTTCCTACTTTCCACGTATTTCTGTTCTCTTATTCTGTTGATTCTCTGATCTTTTTCTGAGCAGTCTCGTTCGAAGACCGACTCACTGATAGACTAGAAAAATCTCTCTTTCTTAATGCTCCATCCAATTTTTCATTTCCTTCTTCAAGCAGTTATTCAGCAGCATGAAGTTCTTCTTTAGAGTCCTTTCTTTATCATTCAGCTTTTCATTTTTTCATTCAAAGACTTTTTCTTTTGTTGCTTCTTGATTTTGTTTTTCAACCTGTGCACACTCTTCTTTCTTTTGCTGTCTATTCTTCTGCTCCTTTTCTGTCTTTTGCTTTTCCTCTTATAACCACTCCTTGTTAACTGTATGACTACCTTTGACATAACCTATTAGGTCCTTGGTAAGAGGTACACATTCTGGCTGAAAATGTTTAGGATCTTGGATTTTCACATCCTCTTTAGAAAGTCTGTTCCCTATAACTGATTCTGATGACAGCTTTACCCTTTCTTTTCCCAACATTTTTTCACTATCTAATAATAGCCCCCTTTCAACATAAGCATTACCATGTGGCAATACTAGCACTCCTTATGCTACTTTATCAAACCTATGGTACTTATCTTTGCCATAACCAGTTTTTCAATTTCAGAATGTCTTCTCCAGTAATGATAAAACCCTTTTCAACTCAACTTCATCACCTTCTCCATTTTGCAAAGTTTCTCATCCGTTTCTTCCCCTTGGTATACCTTCCACTCATCAGTAAGCAATGCCATATCTTCTTCTGCAAAAGGTAACTTCCTTGCTTCCCTTTCTATTGTTCAACTGCTACTGGGCAAAATCTTTCAGAAGTTCATTATCAAATGGAAAATAAGATAACAGGTATGGACATTCCAGTATTGAAGCACTTTCTTATACCTAAAAGTGCTCTTTTCTGTTTCCAATTCTGTTTCCAAAAAAAAAAAAATCCTATGAAGTTTGAATAAAATTGGCCCAAGGGTAAAGGAGGAATTGTCGTTTAAAGATTTTTTCTATTTTTAGCTCTGGTGGCCATCTTGTTTGTCAGAGCACAACGATTTTAGCTATTTTGGTAGGGAGTCATTTGGGCAACATTCCTGTGAAGTTTGAATCAAATTGGCCCAAGGGTTGAGGAGGAGTTTGTGTTTGAAGCAAATTTACCATGTTTTTCTATTTTTAGCTATGATGGCCATTTTGCTCATCAGAGCAATACCATTTTAGCTATTTTAGTAGAGGGTCACCTGAGCAACATTCCTGTGAAGTTTGAATAAATTTGGGCAAAGGGTACAGGAGGAGTTGTCGTTTAAAGAATTTTAGCTCTGGTGGCCATTTTGTTCACCGGAGCAAAAACTTTTTAGCCATTTTGGTAGAGGGTCACCTAAGCAATATTCCTATAAAGTTTGAATGAAATTGGCCTTAAGGTACAGGAGAAGTTGTTGTTTTAAGATTTTTCTATTTTTAGCTCTGGCTGCCATCTTGTTCAGCGGAGCGGAACAATTTTAGCTATTTTTGTAGACGGTCACCTCAGCAATATTCCTATGAAGTTTTATTGAAATTGGCTCAAGGGTTTAGGAGGAGTTAGCATTTATAGCAAATTGTAGACACGACGCACGACGGACATTGACCGATCACAATAGCTCACCATGAGCACTTCGTGCTCAGGTGAGCTAATAATTAGACTAAAATTGCAGTCTCTAGAGTGTAAACAAGGTTTTTCTATGATTTGACCTACTTTTGACCCCAAACGACCCATATTTGAATTTGACCTAGATATTGTAGAGATGATCATTCTGGGCAAGTTTGATGATGATTTGACCAAAACTGTAACCTCTAGAGTGTTAACAAGGTTTTTCTATGATTTGACCTACTGACCTACTTTTTGACCCAACAAGACACATATTCGAACTTGACCGAGATATTGTCAGGATGATCATTCTGAGCAAGTTTGGGGATGATTGGACCAAAACTGTGGCTTCTAGAGTGCTAACAAGGTTTTTCTGTGGCTTGACCTACTGACCTACTTTTTGACCCGAAATGACCCATATTCGAACTTGACCGAGATATTGTCAGGATGATCATTCTCAGCAAGTTTGAGGATGACTGGACCAAAACTGTGGCCTCTAGAGTGTTAACAAGGTTTTTCTATGATTTGACCTACTGACCTACTTTTTGACACAACATGACCCATATTCGAACTTGACCGAGATATTGTCAGGATGCTCATTCTTAGCAAGTTTGAGGATGATTGGACCAAAACTGCGGCCTCTAGAATGCTCACAAGGGTTTTCTGTGGTTTGATCTACTTTTTGACCCGACATGGCCCATATTCGAACTTGACCAAGATATTATCAAGATGATCATCCTGAGCAAGTTTGAGGATGATTGGACCAAAATTGTGGCCTCTAGAGTGTTAACAAGGTTTTCCTTTCATCTGACCTGTTGGCCTACTTTTTGACCCTACATGACCCATATTCGAACTTGACCGACATAATAATTGTCATGATGATCATTCTGACCAAGTTTGATGATGATTGGATAAAGAAAAGTTTACTCACGCACGACGAACAACAATGCCGGACATCTCACAGTCACAAAAGCTCACCCTTTGGTCAGGTGAGCTAAAAATATCAAAAACCCGGGCCTTCTGGTTTCAGACAAGAAAATTTTTAAAGGTTTTCCCTATATATGCCTATGATAAACCAGTAGGCCCTGGTATGGGGGCATTTTTGGCCCCAGGGCTATAATTTGAACAATCTTGGTAGAGGTCCACTAGATGAAGATTCAAAAACAAGAGGGCCAAGATGGCCCTGTATTGCTCATCTGTCACCAGATGATCATAAGCAATGTTTAGAAAACAAGAGTTGGCATTAGATGCTAGACATATGAGTCAGAGCTGACTTATATGTCACTATTTGGACACCTTGTGGACACTGCTAGTCAGGTCCTTGGGCACCAGTAGGAGATGAAGTAGCTCAGTCTTACAAACAATACAATACCTAGGCCTTCTGGTTTCAGACGAGAAGATTTTTAAAGGGTTTCCCTATATAAATCTATGTAAAACCGGTGGGTCCCAGCATGGGGGAATTTTTGGCTCCGGGGCTTTAATTTGGACAATCTTCGTAGAGGTCAGCTAGCCTAAGCTTACCACCAAACACCAAATACCTGATTTCAAACGAAAAGATTTTTAAAGGGTTTCCCTATACAAGTCCATGTAAAACCAGTGGGCCCGGGATTGTGCCTTTTTTGGCTCCAGGGATATAATATGAACAAGAGGCCCATGGGCCATATTCTCACCAGAGCTCTGGGGGGCACTGCCCACTGGCAGCAATGTAGTTTAATTAACCATGCAAACCCTGCACCAAAGGACGCTACAGATAAAATTTGGACCCAATCAGCCTAGTTGCTTCAGGTCTGATGTCCCTTGAATGTGTTGTTGCAGGACAACAGATGAAAGTTTACAATTTCCCATCAGTGGCAACCAATAGGCCTAAAAGAACATAATTTAAGGAACCTTTCTATGAAAGTTTGACAAAATAATCTTAAAAGGCATAAATGTTATTTTTCAATTTTCTCCATTATAAGCAAACAAACCCAAGAGCCAAATTTCATAAACCAGAGAATAGGTGGGCAATGCCCAATGGCAGCCATGTATTTTAACAAGATATAATTTTAATCAGCCAAACCCAACACCCAAATGAGCACCCATGTGCACTCTGTATCTGAAATATTAGGTGTTTTATAAAGTAGAGGATGTGGGGCATGGACCCAATGGAGCCCTGGTTGGAATTTCTAAATGTGTCTTGTTAAAAGGAACAGAGACAAATACGGTTTGTCAGTGGGGATATGTATGGTTCCTGAGATGTAAGGCCTTTTAAGCAGTGGAGGGATTGGGGTATGGTGGATCCCAGAAAAGCACAAAACTGTTGTCACTGAATGTGTCTAAACGTAAGGATCAAGAATTATGAATATATATGGTTTAAGGGTGCGGCTCTGAACAGTTTCTCAGATATCATTATGGTCTTTTGTGAAGTAGAGGGGTGGAGCATGGCCCAGGCACATCCTGGGTGACCCCCTAGGTTGGTGTCACTGAATGTGTCTTATCATAAGGAACAAAATATATATGGTTAAGAGGTGGGGATCTGTAAGGTTTCTCGGAAATTGGGCCTTGAAGTGGAGGGGTGGTGCATTGCCCCGGCACATCCCGAATTTCATAAAACAAGAGGGCCATGATGGCCCTGGATCGCTCACCTGATCAATAGAGTAACAAGTGGGCCCCTTGAAGGACAATTATTGACTCCAGGGCTATAATGTGCATAATGATGAAGGAGGTCTTAAAAGGTGAAGCTTCATACCAAATATCAACAAAGGCTATAATTTGAACAATCTTGGCAAAGGTTCACTAGATGAAGCTACACACCAAATATCAAAGACCTGGGCCTTGCGGTTTCAGAGAAGAAGATCTTTTTAAAGATATTCCCTACATAAACCTATGTAAAACCAAATGGCCCCAGGGTGGCGGCATTTTTGGCCTCAGGGCTATAATTTAAACAATCTTGATAGAGGTCCACTAGATGAAGCTTCACACCAAATATTAAAGACCTGGGCCTTGCTGTTTCAGAGGAGAAGATTTTCAAAGATTATCTCATATTTATATAAGTCTATGTAAAATCAAAGGGCCCCGGGGCAAGGCATTTGTGACCCGAGAGCTATAATTTGAACAATCTTGGTAGAGGTCCACTAGATGAAGCTCCATACCAAATATCAAAGACATGGGCATTGCAGTTTCAGAAAAGAAGATTTTTAAAGATTTCCCTATATAAGTCTATGTTAAACCAAAGGGTCTTGAGGCAGGGGCATTTTTGGCCCCAGGACTATAGATAGAGGTCCACTAGATGAAATTCTACTCCAAATATCAAAGACCTTGGCCTTGTGGTTTCACAGAAGAAGATTTTTAAAGATTTTCCCTATATAAGTCTATGTAAAACCAAAGGGCCCTGAGGGGGGTGGGGGGGGGGGGCATTTTTTGGTCTCAGGGCTATAATTTGAACAATCTTGGTAGAGGTCCACTAGTAGAAGCTTCATACCAAATACCTGTATCAAAGACCACGGCCTTATGGTTTCAGAGAAGAAGATTTTCCCTATATAAGCCCATGTAAAACCAAAGGGCCCCGGGGCGGGGGCATTTTTGGCCCCAGCACCATAATTTGAACAATCTTGGTAGGGGTCCACTAGATGAAGCTTCATACAAAATATCAAAGACCTGGGCCTTGCGGTTTAAGAGAAGAAGATTTTTAAAGATTTTCCCTATATAAGCCAATGAAAAATCAAAGGGCCCCGGGGCGGGGGCATTTTTGGCCCCAGCACTATAATTTGAACAATCTTGATAGAGGTCCACAAGATGAAGCTTCATACCAAATATCAAAGACGTGGGCCTTGCGGTTTCAGAGAAGAAGATTTTTAAAGATTTTCCCTATATAATCCTATGTAAAACCAAAGGGCCCCGGGGCGGGGGCATTTTTGGCCCCAGCACTATAATTTGAACAATCTTGGTAGGAGTCCACTAGATGAAGCTTCATACCCAATATCAAAGACCTGGGCCTTGTGGTTTCAGAGAAGAGGATTTTTTTAAGTTTTCATTAAAAAAAAATCTATTTTTTGGCCCCTGTGACCTTGATGTGCAGCGGACCGGAACCATTTGAACAACTTTGAAAAGGGACCACCTAAGGATCATTCCTGTGAAGTTTGGTCAAAGTCTGATCAGTGGTTTAGGAGATGTCGTTTAAAGAAATTGTTCACGCACCCACGTACGGATGGACGGATGCACGCACGGATGCACGAAGGACGAAAAGTGATCCCAAAAGCTCACCTCGTCACTACGTGACAGGTGAGCCCAAAACACAAAACCTGTAAAGGCAAATATGGTAAATATTTCTATAAACTCTCAACGTCATAGAGCATATGGTTTCCGAGTAGATGGTTTTTAAAGTATTTTTTTCCTATTTTTTTTTTTTTTTTTTTAATTTTGGTTTCCATGGAAACCAGTAATAAGAGGGCCATGATGGCCCTGGATTGCTCACCTGATCCATATTGTACGAGTGAGTGAGTGAGTGAATTTTAGTTTTACGTCCCACCAACAGCTAAGGTCATATGGAGACGGGACCTCGGTTTAAAGACTCATCCGAAAGTCTGGAGAAGCCCGGGATCGATCCTGCTATCCCTGGTTTACAAGGCGAGTAGCGTAACCACTGCACCACGGAGGCTTCTCCATATTTTATGAATGAAATTGTAGGTAATATATGGTGGAGTAGAGGGTTTGAGCAATGTTGGTTGACCCCAAGGAGGTTTTTTATAATTTTAGCTGTGGTGGCCATCTTGTTCATCCAAGCACTATGGTTTTAGCAATTTTGGAAAAGGGTCACCCAAAGAACATTCCTGCGAAATTAATTCGAAATCCATTCACTGGTTAAGCAGGAGAAGTTATTTAAAAGTTTTTCTATCATTAGCTCTGGCCATCTTGTTCATCCCAGCAGAATTGTTTGAACAATTTTAAAAGAGGGTCACCCAAGAAACATTCTGTGAAATTATTTTGAAATCCATCCACTGGTTAAGGAGAAGAAACTTTTTAAACGTTTTTTCTATTTTTAGCCCTGGAGACCATTTTGTTCATCAGAGGGGAATAGTTTGAGCAATATTAGTAGAGGGTCACCCAAGGAACACTCCTAATCCATCTACTGGTTAAGGAGAAGTTTTTTAAAGATTTTCCTTTGTTTTTTAGCTCTGGTGGCCATCTTGTTCATCCAAGCAGAACAGTTTGAGCAAGTTTGGTAGAGGGTCACTCAAGGAACATTCCTGTGAAATTATATTGAAATCCATCCACTGGTTAAGGAGTAGAAGTCATTTAAAAAAAATTCTATTTTTAGCCCTGGCAGTTATCTTGTTCATCCGAGCGGAGCAGTATGAGCAATGTTGGTAGAGGGTCACTCAAGGAACATTCTTGTGCAGTTATTTTAAAATCCATCCACTGGTTAAGGAGAAGTCATTTAAAGGTTTTTTCTATTTTTAGCTCTGGTGGCCATCTTGTTCATCCGAGCAAAACGGTTTAAGAAATTCTACTAGAGGGTCTTCCAAGGAAAATTTCTGTGAAATTATTTTGAAATCCATTCACTGGTTAAGGAGAAGAAGTAGTTTAAAGGTTTTTCCATTTTTAGCTCACTGGTTAAGGAAGAGAAGTCACCCCATTCACTGGTTAAGGAAGAGAAGTCTTTTAAAGGTTTATTTTCTATTTTTGGCATCTTGTTCATCCAAGCAGGACAGTTTGAGCAATTTTGGTTGAGGGTCACCCAAGGAACATTCCTGTAAAATTATTTTGAAATCCATCCACTGGTTAAGGAGAAGTCATTTGAAGGTTTTTTCTATTTTTAGCTCTGGTGGCCATCTTGTTCATCCGAGCAAAACGGTTTAAGAAATTCTACTAGAGGGTCTTCCAAGGAAAATTTCTGTGAAATTATTTTGAAATCCATTCACTGGTTAAGGAGAAGAAGTAGTTTAAAGGTTTTTCCATTTTTAGCTCTGGAGGCCATCTTGTTCATCCGAGCGAAACGGTTTGAGCAATTTTGGTAGACGGTCACCCAAGGAACCTTCCTGTGAAATTATTAAAAAAATAGCCATCGGAAGAGATGGCAAATCCCCCGACCAAAAGCCAATATGGCCTTCAGAAGATTGTTCACCAATAGAAAGTGCACCAGAATTAAACCACATATCACAAAAGTATTGCAGTTATGGCCATCGCAAGATTATACTGTCAGGGGAGATAACTAAAAAACCAGGGCACTCAGAAATGTGGTTCTTGCGCATGACATGCCTGCTTAAGCTCATGTATTTCTGCATAAAGTACCATCAATATGTCTCAAAAGGTATTGGAGATATAGTGATCACAAGCTGGTCATACTGTTATATTGGAAGGGTAGATAACTCAAATACCACAGCAACAACAGTTGTGGTTCTTGCACATGACATCCCTTCTGTACCTTGTATACAATTGTGCCAAGATCCTTCAATATATCTCAAAGGGAGTTGGAGTTATGGCCATCACTAGGTTATATTGCCAGGGGAGATAACTAAAAAACCAGATCACCCAGAGTTGTAATTCTTGAGCATGACACACCTGCTTAACCTCATGTACATCTGCATCAAGTACCACCAATATGTCTCAAAGGGTATTGGAGGTACGGTGGTCACAAGGTTGTCATACTGTTATATTGGAAGGGGAGATAACTCAAATATCATAGCATCCAGAGTTGTGGTTCTTAGGCATGAAGCGCCGTCTCAACGTTGTATACAATTGTGCCAAGTACCATCAATATATCTCAAAGGGTATTTGAGTTATGGCCATCACAAGGTTATATTGTCAGGGGAGATAACTAAAAAACCAGGGCATCCAGAGTTGTGGTTCTTGCACATGACACACCTGCTTAACCTCATGTACAACTGTACCAAGTATCATCAATATATCTCAAAGAGTGTTTGAGATGTGGCCATCACAAGGTAGTGATTCTATATTATTGGAAGGGGAGATAACTAAAAAAACATGGCACCCAGAGTTGTGGTTCTTGTGCATGACACACTGTCTCGGCCTTGTGAACAACTGTGCCAGGTATCATCAATATATCTTAAAGGGTATTGGAATTATGGCCATCACAAGGTTGTCACTCTATTTTATTGGAACGGGAGATAACTCCAAAACCATGGCAACCAGAGTTGTGGTTCTTGTGCATGACACGCCGTCTCAGCCTTGTGAACAACTGTGTCAGGTACCATCAATATATCTCAAAGGGTATTGGAGTTATGGCCATCACAAAGTAGTCATTCTATTTTATTAAAAGGGGAGATAACTAAAAAAGTATGGCATCCAGAGTTCTGGTTCTTGCGCATGACACACCGTCTCAGCCTTGAGAACAATTGTGCCAAGAACCATCAATGAATCTCAAAAGGTATAGGAGTTATGGCCATCACAAGGTTGTCACTCTATTTTATTGGAAGGGGAGATAACTCCAGAACCGTGGCAACCAGAGTTGTGGTTCTTGTGCATGACACGCCGTCTCAGCCTTGTGAACAACTGTGCCAGGTACCATCAATATATCTCAAAGGGTATTGGAGTTATGGCCATCACAAAGTAGTCATTCTATTTTATTAAAAGGGGAGATAACTAAAAAAGTATGGCATCCAGGGTTCTGGTTCTTGCGCATGACACGCCGTCTCGGCCTTGTTAACAATTGTGCCAAGAACCATCAATGAATCTCAAAGGGTATAGGAGTTATGGCCATCACAAGGTTGCGTCTACGGACGGACGGACGGACAGACGGACGGACGCCAGGCTGATCGCTATATCCCCCGAACCTTTTCGGTCGGGGGATAAAAATCCATGCACTGGTTAAGGAGGAGTAGTCGTTTAAAGGTTTTTCTATTTTTAGCTCAGGTGGCCATCTTGTTCAACCGAGTGGAACAATTTGAGCAATTTTGGTAGAGGGTCAAGGTCAACCAAAGGCCATAATTTGAACAAACTTGGAAGAACCCGAGTCCCTGATGCTGCATACCAAGTTTCAAGATCATCGGCCATTCGGTTCTTGAGAAGAAGATTTTTAAAGGTTTTTACCATATATGGGCATGGTGGCCATATTGGTCAGGTGACCCAGTCCTCACGAACAAACTTTCGTTTCCCGATTCCATAGAGGCTCCACATGTAATTTGGTTTCAATTGGCCGAGTAGTTTAAGTGAAGAAGAAGATGAAAATACTAAATCTGAGCCGTCCTGGACAAAGGTCGGGAAATGACCTTGACCTTTGGATCTTATAAACTTCCATTCAGCTGATTGCAAATACCATTTCTGATGCCACTAGCTACCATGCAATCAGAAAAATCCACTTATAAACTCCCATTCAGCTGATTGCAAATACCATTTCTGATGCCACTAGTTACCATGCAATCAGAAAAATCCACTGTTTTGCCTTTTTTCCATATAAATGTCTAAGTGACCAAATTTGACATTGACGTAAAACAGGTCAAGGTCAACCAAAGGTCATAATTTGAACAAACTTGGTAGGGCCCGAGCCCCTGATGCTGCATACCAAGTTTCAAGGTCATCGGCCTTTCGGTTCTTGAGAAGAAGATTTTTAAAGGTTTTTACCATATATGGGCATGGCCGCCATATTGGTCCTGTGACCCCATCCTCACAAACGAACTTTCATACCCCCATTCCCTAGAGGCTCCATATGTAATTTGATTTCAATTGGCCAAGTAGTTTAAGTGAAGAAGAAGATGAAAATACTGAATCTGAGCCGTCCTGGACAAAGGTCGGTAAATGACCTTGACCTTTGGAACTTATAAACTTCCATTCAGCTGATTGCAAATACCATTTCTGATGCCACTAGCTACCATGCAATCAGAAAAATCCACTGTTTTGCCTTTTTTCCATCAAATGTCTAAGTGACCAAATTTGACCTTGACGTAAAACAGGTCAAGGTCAACCAAAGGTCATAATTTGAACAAACTTGGTAGGGCCTGAGTCCCCGAAGCTGCATACCAAGTTTCAAGATCATCGGCCATTCGGTTCTTGAGGAGAAGATTTGTAAAGGTTTTTACCATATATGGGCATGGCGGCCATCTTGGTCATGTGACCCAGTCTTCACGAACAAACTTTCGTTCCCCCTTCCCACAGAGCCTCCACATGTAATTTGGTTTCAATTGGCCAAGTAGTTTCAGAGGAGAAGTCGTTTGAAAATGTTGACGCGGACGCAGACGACGGATCACTGCCTATACTATAAGCTCCCCCGGAGCCTTCGGCTCTGGTGAGCTAAAAACCTTGGCCTTCTGGTTTCAGAAAAGAAAATTTTCAAAGGTTTTCCCTATATAAGTCTATGTTAAACCAGTTGGCCCACAGGAGGAGCCATTTTTGGCCCCCGTGGCTATAATTTGAACAATCCTGTTAGAGGTCCACAAGATGAAGCTTCATACCAAATATCAAAGACCTGAGCCTACTGGTTTCAGGGAATAGGATTTTAAAAGGTTTCCCTATATAAGTCCATGTAAAACCAGTGGGCCCTGGGACTGAGCCATTTTTGGCCCCAGGGCTATAATTTGAACAATCTTGGTTGAGGTCCACTAGACAAAGCTCCAAACCTAATATCAAGAAGATTTATAAAGATTTTCCCTATAACTGTCTACATAAAACTAGTGGGCCCCAAGGAGGGGGCATTTTGGCCCCAGAGCTATAATGTGTACAATCCTGATAGAGGTCCACTGGATGAAGCTTCATATCAAAGAACTGAGCCTTCTGGTTTCAGAGAAGAAGACTATTAAGTCACAGTAAAACCAAAGGGCCCCGGGGCGAGGGCATTTTTGACCCTAGGGCTATAAATCGAACAATCTTGATAGAGGTACTCCAGATGAAGCTTCACACCAAATATCAAAGACCTAGGCCTTGCTGTTTTAGAGCAGAACATATTTAAAGATTTTCTCAATATAAGTCTATGTAAAACAAAAGGGCCCAGGTGTGGGGCATATTTTGCCCAAGGGCTATAATTTGAACAATCTTGGTAGAGGTCCACTATATGAAGCTTCACACCAAATATCAAAGACCTGGGCCTTGCGCTCTCAGAGAAGAAGATCTTAAAAGATTATATATAAGTCTATGTAGAACCAAAGGGCTTCAGGGTGGGGTATTTTTGGCCCCAGGGTTATAATTTCAACAATCTTGGTAGAGATCCACTAGATGAAGCTTCATACCAAATATCAAAGACTCGGGCCTTGCAGTTTCAAAAGATTTTAAAAGATTTTCTCTATATGTCTATATAAAACCAAAGGGCCCCCGAGGTGGGGACATTTTTGGCCCCAGTGCTATAATTTGAACAATCTTGGTAGAGGTTCACTAGATGAAGCTTCATACCAGGGCCTTTCAGTTTCAGAGAAGAAGATTTTAAAAGATTTCCATATATAAGTCTATGTAAAACCATAGACTAGTGTAGTTTATTTTTTCTTGTCCTTTGGGATCACTGATTCCATTGTGAATTTTTTTTAAATATATGAGGGTCACTGATGAGGCCTCATTGGCCGAAACTAGCTAGTCGGGCCCAGCAAACATGTTCACTTCACATTTTCCAGCTCTTTAGTGTATTCTTAGCTTCTAAAGGATAACCCTTTAATAGAACATATTTAGAAGATTTTCCCGACACAAGTCTATGTAAAACCAAAGGGCCCCGGGGAGGGGGCATTTTTGGCCCAAGGACTACAATTTGAACAATCTTGGTAGAGGTCCACTAGGTGAAGCTTCATATTAAATAACAAAGACATTGGCCTTTGATTTCAGAGAAGAAGATTTTAAAAGATTTTCCATATATAAGTCCTGGGCTTTGCGCTCTCAGAGAAGAAGATCTTAAAAGATTATATATAAGTCTATGTAAACCAAAGGGCCCCGCGGCGGGGGCATTTTTGGCCCAAGGGCTTTAATTTGAACAATCTTGGTAGAGGTCAACTAGATGAAGGGGCATACCAAATATCAAAGACCTGGACCTTCTGGTTTCAGTCAAGAAGATCTTTAAAGGTTTTCCCTATATAAGCCTATGTAAAACCAGTGGGCCCCGCTCTGGGGCCATTTTTGTCCTAAGGACTTTAATTTGAACAATCTTGGTAGAGATCCACTAGATGAAGCTACATACCAAATATCAAAGACCTGGGCCTTCTAGTTTCAGACAAGAAGATCTTTAAAGGTTTTCCATATATAAGCCTATGTAAAACCAGTGGGCCCCGCTCCGGGGCCATTTTTGGCCCCAGCACTGTAATTTGAACAATCTTGATAGAGGTCCACTAGATGAAGCTCCATACCAAATATCAAAGACATGGGCCTTCTAGTTTCAGACAAGAAGATTTTAAAACTTTTCCTTATATAAGCCTATGTAAAACCAGTGAGCCCCGCCCCAGGGCCATTTTTGGCCCCAGGGCTATAATTTGAACAATCTTGGTAGAGGGCCACTAGATAAGCTTCATACCAAATATCAAAGACCTGGGCCTTCTAGTTTCAGACAAGAAGATTTTTAAAAGTTTTACCTATATACGCCTATGTAAAACCAGTGGGCTCCGCCCCGGGCCATTTTTGGACAAAGGGCTATAATTTGAATAATCTTCGTAGAGGTCCACTATATGAAGCTTCATACCAAATATCAAAGACCTGGGCCTTCTAGTTTCAGACAAGAAGATTTTTAAAGGTTTTCCCTATATAAGCCTATGTAAAACCAGTGAGCCCTGCCCCAGGGCCATTTTTGACCCCAGGGCTATAATTTGAACAACCTAGGTAGAGGTCCACTAGATGAAGCTTCATACCAAATATCAAAGACCTGGGCCTTCTGGTTTCAGACAAGAAGATTTTTAAAGGTTTTTTCTTATTAATAGTTTCCTCTTTTTGTTGCCATGTCAACCAGAGTTCTGCATGGAATGGAATTCTTTGAACATCTTTGAGAGAGGACTACCCAAGGATCATTTCTGCAAAGTTTGGTTGAACTCTGCTCATTGGTTAAGGAGGAGATGTCGTTTAAAGAAATTGTGGACGGACAGGTGGACAGACGACTACGACGACGGACGGTGATCGATCACAATAGCTCACCAAGAGCCTTCGGCTCAGGTGAGCTAAAAAGTTATTGACAGGAATACATAACCAAGATGACTATTTCCATCTTATCAAAGAGCCATGGAAAAGAAAGTAAACCAGAATTAAAATTCTCGTTTTCAGCTTTTTGGGGCTGGTGCCCTTTAAACTAAAGTCAAGGTCTTCAAAATCTAGTAAAATCTTTTGTCAATTGCAATGATATTTTGTACCCAGTGAGACCACATTTCATTGATGTGTTCATGAGATTGGGTGGAGACAAGCCATCTTCGGCCCAAATTGACAGTTTTGGGGGGGCGTGTGCTGTTGAAAATAAGGTCAAGGTCACCAAAACCCAAATGCTGTTTTCCCCCATCCTAGTGTTGTAACCATGCAAGTTTGGTCAGAATCAATCATTAGGTTCAGACGATATTACATACAGTCGAACTTCAATGGCTCGAACACCTTTGGGACCTCGAAAATCTGTTCGAGACGGGTAGTTCGAGCCACTTAGGTTACTGTCAGGAGGCATAACATGATACTTTAAGACATCTTTTTGGTGTTTTATAATGAAAATGTATGCTGTGTGTACTCATTAGAATCGTCTCATCGAGGCGATTCTAATGAGTAAACACAGCATACATTTGCAAGATAAAAGACTAAAATCTCCTTAATTACTCCCCACTATTTCTTATGTAGAGGATTTGGCTAGGGGCTCAAGAATGGGTTTGACACATCCATGGTAAACGAGCCATCGGTGTTCCAGCCATCGAAGTTCTAGTGTATAGTGCTTCAAACAGACTACGTGATAGAAATGGCTATGTTCAATGTTCAAGGGGTGATAACTCCAAAAGTAGAAAAATCAGAGTTATGGTTCATATGTTCTGCAAGTGGTTTCATTCTGCTCTACATATCTGTGAAGTTTCATGGAAATATCTCAAGCATCAAAGTTATGGAGCGGAAACGAAACTATGACAGAAATGGCTATGTTCAATGTTCATAGTGGGAAAGTAGGAAAATCAGAGTAACGGTTCAAATGTTCTGCATGTCATCTCATAGTGCTCTACATATCTGTGAAGTTTAGTGAAACTAGAGCTATCACTAAAGGTGATGAATACCCCCACAAACACTGCCTTGATAGTACATCAGCGGCATTTTGCAATTTTTTCACTTGAAAGGGGACATAACTATGTCGAAAATTGACGAATTGTAGTGGAAATCGAACTTGACCTGAATTTTATGATGTAACATCAGTGTACCAAAAATTATAAAAATCGGTGAAGCGCTTTTTGAGTTATCGTCTGGAAACCAAGTCAACAGACTGACCGACCGACAAGCTCACTCCTATATACCCCCCCAAATTTCATTTGTGGGGGTATAAATATCTGAAATGGTATCAGAGTTATGGAGGGAACACAAAACTGATAGCAGCAGCTATATTCAAAGTTCAAAGGGCAATAACTCCAGAAGTAGGAAAATCAGAGTTACTGTTCATATGTTTTGCAAGTCATCTCATAGTGCTCTACATACCTGTGAAGATTCATGGAAATATCTCAAATGGCATCGACGTTATGGAGTGGACAAGAAACTATGACCCAAATGGCTATGTTCAATGTTCAAAGGGCGATAACTCCAAAAGTAGGAAAATCAGAGTTATGGTTCATATGCTCTGCACCTTGTCTCATGATGCTTTACATATCTGGGAAATTTAATGAAAATATCTCAAATGGTATCAAAGTTATGGAGCGGACAGGAAACAGATAGCAGCAGCTATATGCAAAGTTCAAAAGGCAATATTGCCGAAAGTAGGAAAACCAGTTACAGTTCATATGTTCTGTGCATCGTCTCATGGTGCTCTACATATCTGTAAAGTTTCATGGAAATATCTCAAACGGTATTGAAGTTATGGAGCGGACATGAAACTATGACAGAATTGGCTATGTTCAATGTTCAAAGGCAACAACTTCAAAAGAAGGATAATCAGAGTTAAGGTTCATATGTTCTGCACGTCCTCTGATAGTGCTCTACATATCTGTGAAGTTTCGTGAAAATATCTCAAACGGTATCCGAGTTATGGAGCAGACACGAAACTGAGGCGCTGACAGACGGATGTACGACACTCAAAACTTTGGAGGATTAACATAATACCCTGCAATTTTTTGAATGGTGGGACATAAAAAGTGAAGACACCATTATACTCAAGAGCAGGTAATACTGAAGCAATTGGTCTTGTGAGGTCCAAATTCGAACTCGACTTAGACTGTGTTGCTCACCTGATTATCTGCAAGCTTGATAAAGATCAGAACAGAAATGGCTGATTAAAAAAAGATGATGACATTGTTTTTCCAGTATAAGCCAATGGTAAAATTATTCATGGTCAAGGGAACGTAATTGGGAAACCGGTTCTAAGATTACAAACAAATTCAAACTCATATGAGATATAATGCTTGTCCTTGTTTATTAGAAGTTTCAGAAAGATCCATTTGAAACAGCTGAGAAAAAGTGGAGACCATTTTTCACTTATATTTATTTTGCTTATATTTAAGGGAAAGGGCAGGTAACTCCAAAGCTGTTGGTCCTGCAAAGCCTAAATTCGAACTGGACATAGACTGTATGCCTCTTTCAAGTTTGATAAAGATCAGATCAGAAATTGCTGAGAGAAGTTGGAGACTTTGTTTTTCCATTGTAAGCCTATGATAAAAGTTTTCACGCTCAAGGGAACGTAACTAAGAAACAGGTTGTCAGATTCAAGCCAAATTCGAACTTGTCTGAGACATTATGTCTGTTCTTGTTTACTTTATTTAAAAGTTTCAAAAAGATCGGATTGAAAACAGTTGAGAACAAGATGTGTTTGTGAAACACGAACATGTCCCCGAGCATGGTCATATTTTATTCAAAGTTACTCACAGTTCAAGATTTTATTTGTGTGGGAAGCCCTCGACACAAGAAACTTGCATGCCAAATATGGAAGCTCTATCTTAAAAAGTTATGAACAATAATATTTTCTCATTTAAGTAGGCTAAGGTCACGGGTCAAAAAAATTTGCATGAATGTAAAGCTCTTGTCACAAGGAACCTACATGCCAATTATTAAGGCCCTATCTTAAATGGTTCAAAATTTATGAACAATTTTATTTTTTTCTTTTAAGTAGGTCAAAGGTCAAGGTCATGGTCCAAACATTTTAATGATGAAAAGCTCTAGTCACAGGGAACCTACATGCCAAATAGGAAAGCTCTATCCCAAACAGTATGAAAGTTATGACCAAAAATGTTTCTTTTTTAAGTAGGTCTAAGGTCAAGGTCACAGGTCAAAATTTTTGCATGAATGTAAAGCGTTTGTCACAAGGAACCTACATGCTAAATATGAAGGCTGTATCTCAAATGGTTAAAAAGTTATGACCAATGTTAAAATTTTTCTTTTATGTAGGACAAAGGTCAAATTTTTTTAAGTGAATGTAAAGCTCTTGTCACAAGGAACCTACATGCAAAATATGAAGGCTCTATCTCAAACCATTCGAAAGTAATGACCAAAATTGTTTATTTTTTAAGTAGGTCAAAGGTCAAGGTCACAGGTCAAAATTTTTGCATGAATGTAAAGCGTTTGTCACAAGAAACCTACATGCTAAATATGAAGGCTGTATCTCAAACGGTTCAAAAGTTATGACCAATGTTAACTTTCTCTTTTATGTAGGTCAAAGGTCAAATTTTTTTGTGTGAATGTAAAGCTCTTGTCACAAGGAATCTACATGCAAAATATGATGGCTCTATCTCAAACCCTTCAAATAAAATGACCAAAATGTTATTTTTTTATTCTAAGTAGGTCAAAGGTCAAGGCCAAGGTCACAGGTCAAATTTTTTTGCATGAATTTAAAGCTTTAGTCACAAGGAACATACATGCTAAATATGAAGGCTGTATCTCAAGTGGTTCAAAAGTTATGACGAATGTTATTTTTTTCTTTTAACTATGTCAAAGGTCAAAGTCACAGGTCAAATTTTTTTTGCATGAACGTGAAGGTCTTGTCACAAGGAACCTTCAGGCCAAATATGAAAGCTCTATTTCAAACGGTTCAAAAGTTATGGCCAACGTATAAGTTGTCCACGTACAAACCAACAGACAGGGCAAAAACAATATGTCCCCCCTATCGCTACTGGGGACATAAAAAGTGGAGACTTTTTCTGCTCAAGGGCAGGTGACTCCAAAGCTGTTGGTCCTGTGAGGCCCAAATTCAAACTCGTCGTAGACTATATGCCTGTCCTGGTTATCTGCAAGTTTAATAAAGATCGGATCAGAAATGGCTGAGTAAAATTGGCGATGCAGTTTTCCCCATTATAAGTCAATGGAACTTGTTTTTTTCCATGGCAACCAAAGTTCTGATCAAAACTGGTCTAAACCCTAAAGACGTCGATCCCCCAACCCAGTGATGCTGCACACAAAATTTGATCAAGATTGGCCAGCTAGTAACTGAAGTTCAAAGGTGTGGACAACAGACACCTGCCTATACTATAAGCTAACCTTGTGAGCCTTTGGCTCAGGTGAGCTAAAAAGTACTTACTAAATGGTAAGATTCCTGTCGGACTTCTGACACTTTATCTTCTGCTAAGGCCATGGCTATAGGCAACAAATATTCACTCACTTCTTGAGCTGAATACAGTTCAGATATAAGCACCAACTGTCTGTAAACAAAACATGAAGAGATCCTACATAATGAACAGGAAATTTACATAGATAATCAAAGGAGTTTGATTTGTTTCATTTGAGGTTGAACATCCCCATCAACACTGTTTGATTGTATTGGAGTTTAATGGCCCAGTCAACACTATTTTAGGTCATTTTTGAGCCGTTCAGTTTACCTATCCACACTTTTCCTGGGCAGGCTTATACGTAAGTGGTTAACCAGTACAGTGCACATTCTTTCGCCAGAAACTGACAACTGCCCTTCTTGAAACAGGGGAAGAGAGAGAATGACCGTAGAAAAGATTTCATGATCTCCATGAAAGAATGTTGCCGACCCCGGCAGGAATCGAACCCGCGTCCTCTTGATCACCATCAGACACGCATCCGACTGAGCTACCGAGGCCGGCCCATCAACACTGTATAGGTCATTTTGGAGACGTTGCTTCCAATTTTGTGGGACTTTTACCCGACATTGAGATGAAATGACATCTCAAGCCCTGTCGCCCAATGAAACAAATAGGGTTTATAAGCATGGACAGTCCGACTCGCACCCGTTGCCTGGGCAGGCTTAAATCCTCTAAGTGGTTTACCTGTACTCGTGTGCAGTTGGTTTCAGCTCTGCGTGGAAGCATCATGCAGCCCAAGCCCGGATGGGCAGGGGCCGAGATAATCAAAGGGGTAAACTTCATTCACTGGATAGTACAAGATTTAATAAAACTTTAATCAAAAGGGTAAACTTCATCCAGATAGTGCAAGGGCTGTTCGGGAAGTTTGTGGAATCCTCAGAACTATATATTCCTTACTTTACCAAGTATCTTAGAAAGTACACCTCAACAAGAAATACAGTTTTCCTAGAAAATGATCATCCATGACAAGTTTTGTTCAATAAACAATGTCACAATATGAGGGCAGGTCAATAAGGCAAAAAAACAACAACAAAAAACAAACAAACAAGAAGTCCATGATGGACCTAATTTGCTCACCTGAGTTATGATGTATTAACCCATTCACTTCCAGTAACCCCTAAAGGGGTACCTTGGCAAACAGTGCAGGCCCAGATCAGATTCCGCAGAACACAGCATCTGATCAGGGCCTGCACTGTTCGCTAAAAGTTCAGTCATTTTCCAAATAAATTTTGATGACAAGAGGTCCATGATGGACCTAATTCGCTCACCTGAGTCAAGTTGTATTATCTATTGATGATGTTTTTATTTTTGTCTATGTGCTATTTGTTCAATGTAGCAGAACCATTTAAGAACTTAGGTGGAGATTTTGTAAAATTTTTCTTAAATTCAGTCACTGTGTTCAAAGGATGTGGATTCTCGGCATCAAAAACACCTCAAGTGTGGAGAAGCTTGGGACTGAACCAATGAAACTTGATTTATTAGGCAAGTAGTTTAACCATTTCACCATAGAACCTTCTAACACTTATTTTCTGATAACATGAAATTGTGTTAGTTTGCACTGGAGTTTTTTGTATTTGAATATAAATGACGTTAAAGTTTTGTTTTTGGAAATAATGACATTAGATTTTTGAGCATAAACACTTAAGTTTGTTATGAAGTCAGTTTTATTTTGGGAAACAATAGCATATTTCAAAGCACTGACAACACTGGTGGGTCACTTGTGTCGGAATGTAGGCTAGGAAAATGACCCTGAATTGCGGTATAGACTGTTTACATTTGGTTTATTACTTGTACATTTCTGTACTGTAAGCAAAATGTGTAAATTCCAATTTGGACGCCACATTCTGCAGCATATGACTCAAAATTTCCTACACTGTAAGTAACAAAGTAGACTTTGATCAGACAGAGGCCATATTCTGTGGCATCTGTTCTAGGTCTACTCTGTTTTGTCAACCTCAACTCCTAATATGGAAAATGGCAGAACCTTTTACAAACAATGTAGGCAGATCAGACGTCAAGTTCTGCAGCATCTGATCTGGGCCTTCACTGTTTGCCAATCCCGGGTTGCCAGTATCCCATTCTAAGTTTTCGGCAAAAACTGGGTTAAAATGATGTAATTTATTCCTATAAATTCACAAACTGAATGTAAGTGTAAATCTTGATCAGATGGCTTCTTTAGAAGCCAAGAGGCCATCTGATCAGAATCTACATTGTTTGAAAGATAAGGCATATCCAAGCTCAGCAGGGCAAGGGTTAATTTGTTTGTTTGTGTTGAGCTTTACATCCATGTCAACACTATTTAGGCATGCCAGCTTGATTCTTTTCTGTGCCTTGGCTGAGAATTCATTTATTAATACTGTAATTAAATCTCTATAAGTGTATCTTGCATCACTGTTGTGTCCAACTGATATTGGCTCACAGTTGGACAAGGCCTACTGTCCTTGCTACAAGTATGGGTAGAGAGGGGAATGTTATTTCTTCTGTTTCTATATACACTTCCTTCCATTCATTTGCCTCTTCTCCTCTGTCCCTCACTTTCATATCCTCTACTATCTCTCCTACCTCTTTTCTCCGTTTCCCTGAGAGGACACAAAATGACCCACAAGGGTTGACATGTCATTAAACTTAAAACAGTCAATCAGTCAAATCTTTAGTTCCTAGAGCTGTAGATATGGTGGGTATTTAGTGGTACATCAGCTAAAGTCTCCCTTATTTTTGATAAAAATGTATGGTGTGTATATATTCATTAAGAGCAAGGTGGTTCTAATAAATACCCACAACATGTATATTGATAAGTTACTTTAAAGTCATTATTGCAAACAGTGTGGATCCAGATCAGACTGATCCTCTTATGCCCTTTTTGTTTAAATTGAGATTTAACGTCTCAGTCAACACTATTTAGGTCATTTTGAAGATGTTGTATCCAATTTTGTTGGAATTTTACCCAACACTGAGAAGACATCTCAAGCCCTGCCACCAAAAGAAACCAATATAGTTCATGTGCATAGATGGTCCAAATTGCACCACCTTGCCTGGGCAGGCTAGACCTAAAATAATAATATCCAACAGCCATTGTGTTCAGCAAGGGAAACCATTTTAGCAGCTTTGATAAAAGGTCACCCAAGGAACATTTCAGTAAAATTATTTCGAAATCTAGCCACTGGCCTAGGAGAAGCTGTCATCTGAAGGGCTTTTCTATTTTTAACTCTGGTGGCCATTTTGTTCATTGGAATAAAACCATTTTAGCAAGTTAGGATGAGGGTCACCCTAGGAATATTTCTGCAAAAGTATGGCAACCATTTTGTTTAGCAAAGCAAAACCATTTAAGCAATTTTGGTAGAGGGTCAGCCAAGGACTGTCTCTGTGAAATTATTTCGAAATCAGGCCATTGGCCGAGGAGGAGATGTTGTTTAAAGGTTTTCTATTTTTAGCTCTGGTGGCCATTTTGTTCAGCGGAGCAGAACCATTTTAGCAATTTTGGTAGAGGGTCACAAGAGGAACATTTCTGTGAAATGATATTGAAATCCGGCCATTTGCCTAGGAGAAGATTTCAATTTAAGGTTTTTCTATTTTTAGATGTGGCAGCCATTTTGTTCAGCAGAGCGAAACCATTTTAGCAATTTTGGTAGAGGGTCACCCAAGGAACATTTCTGTGAAATTATTTTGAAATCGGGACATTGGCCTAGGAGGAGATGTTGTTTAAAGGTTTTTCTATTTTTAGCTCTGGCAGCCATTTTGTTCAGCGGAGCAGAACCATTTTAGCAATTTTGGTAGAGGGTCACCAGATGAACATTTCTGTGAAATGATATTGAAATCCGGCCATTTGTCTGGGAGGAGATGTCGTTTTAAGGTTTTTCTATTTTTAGATGTGGCGGCCATTTTGTTCAGCATAGCGGAACCATTTTAGCAAATTTTCGTAGAGGGTCACGAAAGGAACATTTCTGTGAAACTATTTTGAAATCGGGACATTGGCCTAGGAGGAGATGTCGTTTAAAGGTTTTTCTATTTTTAGCTCTGGCAGCCATTTTGTTCAGCGGAGCAGAACCATTTTAGCAATTTCGGTAGAGGGTCACCAGAGGAACATTTCTGTGAAATGATTTTGAAATCCGGCCATTTGCCTAGGAGGAGATGTCATTTAAAGAAATTGTTGATGGACAGACGGACAACGGACACAAAGCGATCCTAATAGCTCACCTTGAGCACTTCGTGCTCAGGTGAGCTAAAAACACAACCTGACAACCAAAAATTTTGAAAAGGACTCCTGCCATTTTTAGGAGGAATTCCATTTGGTACAAAAAGAGTTAATATTGTTGTTTACAGGTTTTTCTATATTCAGCTCTGGCAGACAATTTGTACAGAGTCTGTGCAGCACCACTTAAGCATTTTTGGTACAGGGTTACTCAAGGAATTTTTTTGTCTAAGTTATTTTAAAATTGAGACATTGGAGAGGATGTTCTTTAATGATTTTTCTGTCTTTATCTCTGCAGTCTTATGGACATTTTGTTCAATAGAGCAAGTCCAATTCAGCAACTTAAGCAATCATCATTACATGATTGATTGTTTTGAGTATAATGACATGTCAACCTTTGTGGGTCATTTTGTGTCATCTCCCACGGAAAGGGAGAGAGTGAGTGATAGTGGAGAAAGACAAAAATAAATGGAAGTGTTAAAACAGAAGAAACAAGAATATCGGTGAAACCGATGGATGCTCCCCGAAGGTGCAATAGTCGTAACAGGAAACATTATCCTAGTTAAAGAGCGGTATACTGTGTATACTCACTGTACTTCAAAATGGAGTATAACTAGAACTGTCAGAGGATCTGACTATAGCCCCACTATAGCCCTGTCAGAGGAGAAAGACTCATGAATTAAAGGTAAAGACTTGTGAGAGGGTTAAATCCCTAACAAGGTACCTACGCCTTATAGACTTTTCGCGTTATTAGATCTGAAAAACAGTCTAAGTTAAAAAATAGGTTTTGGATAATGAAAAAAGCACATGCACATCTTCAGACCTATATGAAAACACCTGTTAAATTTCAAAAGGATTGACTAGACTGTAAGAGGAGTTGCGGTAACAAGGTAGCAACTCCCTATACATTTTAACATTAGTAGATCTCAAAAATTGTCTAAGTTAAAAAAGGTGAAATAAGTGAAAAAAATTATTTAAGGATAATGAAAAAAGAATATGCATATCTTCAGACCTATATGAAAACACCTGTAAAGTTTCAAAAGGATTGACCTAGAAATGTAAGAGGAGTTGCGGTAACAAGGTAGCTACTCCCTATACATTTTAACATTAGTAGATCTCAAAAATAGTTTAAGTTAAAAAAGGTGAAATAAGTGAAAAAAATTATTTAAGGATAATGAAAAAAGAATATGCATATCTTCAGACCTATATGAAAACACCTGTAAAGTTTCAAAAGGATTGACCTAGAACTGTAAGAGGAGTTGCAGTAACAAGGTAGCTACTCCCTATACATTTTAACATTAGTAGATCTCAAAAATAGTCTAAGTTAAAAAAGGTGAAATAAGTGAAAAAAATTATTTAAGGATAATGAAAAAAGAATATGCATATCTTCAGACCTATATGAAAACACCTGTAAAGTTTCAAAAGGATTGACCTAGAACTGTAAGAGGAGTTGCGGTAACAAGGTAGCTACTCCCTATACATTTTAACATTAGTAGATCTCAAAAATAGTCTAAGTTAAAAAAGGTGAAATAAGTGAAAAAAATTATTTAAGGATAATGAAAAAAGAATATGCACATCTTCAGAACCATATGAAAACACCTGTAAAGTTTCAAAAGGATTGACCTAGAACTGTAAGAGGAGTTGCGGTAACAAGGTAGCTACTCCCTATACACTTTAACATTAGTAGCTCTCAAAAATTGTCTAAGTTAAAAAAGGTGAAATAAGTGAAAAAAATTATTTAAGGATAATGAAAAAAGAATATGCATATCTTCTGACCTATATGAAAACACCTGTAAAGTTTCAAAAGGATTGACGTAGAACTGTAAGAGGAGTTGCGGTAACAAGGTAGCTACTCCCTATACATTTTAACATTAGTAGATCTCAAAAATAGTTTAAGTTAAAAAAGGTGAAATAAGTGAAAAAAATTATTTAAGGATAATGAAAAAAGAATATGCATATCTTCAGAAATATATGAAAACACCTGTAAAGTTTCAAAAGGATTGACCTAGAACTGTAAGAGGAGTTGCGGTAACAAGGTAGCTACTCCCTATACATTTTAACATTAGTAGATCTCAAAAATAGTCTAAGTTAAAAAAGGTGAAATAAGTGAAAAAAATTATTTAAGGATAATGAAAAAAGAATATGCACATCTTCAGAACTATATGAAAACACCTGTAAAGTTTCAAAAGGATTGACCTAGAACTGTAAGAGGAGTTGCGGTAACAAGGTACCCACTATCAAATATTACAGACAGACAGACAGACGGAATTCCGGACAGATTACAGACGGAATTCCGGACAAGCCAAATCCAATATAGCCCCCACTTTTTCAAAGCGGGGCTATAATAAAACCTGTCGGTGGAGAGATTAGCTTGCCTGATGGCACTGTCATACAAACATCAGCAACACAAAAGTCGGAATAAATGAAAGGAAGTGTCTTCAGGTACGATACCACACCCCAAGATCCTGGGTGGTAGTTTAGCTATATTAATTGGGTAAAACTGTTTAGTACAAATTATTGAAAACTTACTCTCTTACACAGAGGCAATCCTCATAGGACTGTCTCCAGGTATGGTTCCGTATTGGGTGCCTTTACATGGATATAAAATATCAGACGGGTTCAATCCTATCCCCTTGACTGTCGAAAAAGGTCATTTTGACCAACTGTCAAGACTAGCTTCTTTCACTTTGATCCAGTTTATCTGCAACTCTAATGTAGATGGATGACTTGCGATTTTTCATCCTTTTTAACAGTATTTGCATATCAGAATGATGAGAGGTTGATAATGAATGGATGTGTGCAATGGACAGTTGGAAAGATTTCTGCCTCCAGCAAGTTTTTCTAACATGAGGGCCCACAGGGCCCTGGTTCGCTCACCTGTGAGTCAATGTCTCGAGTATATTCTATTTTTAGCTATGGTGGCCATCTTGTTCATCAGCAGAGTGATTTTAGCTTATTTGGTAGGGAGTAACCTAGGCAACATTCCTGTGAAGTTTGAATCAAATTGGCTTAGGGTTTAGGAGGGGTTCACGTTTGAATCAGATTTACAATATTTTTCTATTTTTAGCTCCAGTGGCCATTTTTTTTCATCAGAGTGGGATTGTTTTAGCCTTTTTGGTAAAGGATCATCTTAGCAACATTACTTCGAAGTTTGAATGAAATTGGCCCAAGGGTACAGAAGGAATTGTCGTTTGAAGATTTTTTTTTTATTTTTAGCTCTGGCAGCCATCTTGTTCATTGGAGTGGAATGAGTTTTAACTATTTTGGTAGGTAGTCACCTAGGCAACATTCCTGTGAAGTTTTAAATCCAATTGGCCCAAAGGTTTAGAAGGAGTTCACATTTGCAGCAAATTTACAATCTTTTTCTATTTTTAGCTCTTGTGACCATTTGTTAATCGTTATGCTATTTTCCTAGAGGGTCATCTACACAACATTCCATTGAAGTTTAGAAGCCTTCATTGTGAAGTGGTCTTACTACTTGCCGTGTAAACCAGGGGTAGCAGGATCCATCCCAGGCGTCTCCAGACTTTCAGATTGGTCTTTAAACACTATGAAGGAACCTATATGCCAATATTCAAACTTAACTGAGATATTGTCCAGATGATCATTCTGAGCAAGTTTTATGATGATTTGACTAAAACTGTGGCCTCTTTTCTATGATTTGACCTGCTGACCTACTTTTTGACCCGACATGACCCATATTCAAACATGACCCAGATATTGTCAAGATGATCATTCTGAGCAAGTTTGATGATGATCGGACCAAAACTGGGGTCTCTAGTGTGTCCACGAGGTTTTTTAACAATCAGACCTACTGACCTACTTACTGGCCAGATATGACCCATATTCGAAATTAACTGAGATAGTGTCAAATAATCATTTTTAGCAAGTTTGATGATGATCAGACCAAAACAGTGGCCTCTAGTGTATTCAGAGGGTTTTTCTATGGTTTTATCTACTGACCTACTTTTTGGACCGACATGACCCATATTCGAACATGACTCAGATATTGTCAAGATGATCATTCTGGGCATGTTTGATGATGATCGGACCTAATCTGTGGCCTCTAGTGCGTTCACAAGGTTTTTCTTTGATTTGACCTACTGACCTACTTTATGACCTGAAAAGACCCATATTCGAACTTGACCGAGATATTGTCAAGACTTATCATTCTGAGCAAGTTTGATGATTGGACCAAAAATGTGGCCTCTAGTGTGTTCACAAGGTTTTCTCTGATTTGACCTACTGACCTACTTTTTGACCTGCCATAACCCATATTCAAACGTAACCAAGGTATTATCAAGATGATCATTCTGAGCAAGTTTGATGATGATCGGACCATAACTCTGGCCTCCAGTGTGTTCTAAAGGTTTTTCTCTGATTTGAACTACTGACCTACTTGTTTAACCGACATGACCCATATTCGAACTTGACTCAGATATTGTCAAGATGATCATTCTGGGCAAGTTTGATGATTGGACCAAAAATGTGGCCTCTAGTGTGTTCACAAGGTTTTTCTATGATTTGACCTACTGACCTACTTTTTGAACCGACATGACCCATATTCAAAGGTGACCAAGATATTAAAAGATGATCATTCTGAGCAAGTCTGATGATGATTGGACATAAATAGTGGCCTCTAGTGTCTTCACAAGGTTTTTTTTTCTGATTTGACCTACTGACCTACTTTTTGACCCAACATGACCCATATTTGAACTTGACAGAGATATTTTGTGATGGTACAAAATGTGTGCAAGTTTAGTTAAAATCAAATCATAAATGAAACAGCTATCATGCAGACAAGACCAAAATAGGCAATTTTTGCCCTTTCAGGGGCCGTAACTCGGTAACACATGATGGGATATGGCTGGTTCAATAAAGGAACCATGATCTCATGGTGGTACAAGTTGTGTGCAAGTCTGGTTAAAATCAAATCATAAATGAAGATGCTATCGTGCGGACAAGACCAAAATAGGCAATTTTTTGCCCTTTCAGGGGCCGTAACTCCGTAACATATGATGGGATATGGTTGGATCAAGAAAGGAACCCAGATCTCATGGTGGTACAAGTTGTGTGCAAGTCTGGTTAAAATCAAATCATAAATGAAGATGCTATTTAGTCCTTTTCATTTCGCCAGATTTTCCACAAAATTCTAATGTTGTGAATGGCTTTTTTATCTGATTACATCTGACAGCTCTTAATTGTTTTGTAACATTAAACCAACACAATCTGATCCTGCCTCACTTATATATACAGATTCAACAATAAACATCCACAGCCCAGCAGGCACACAATGTTGACTCAACACTGATTCAAAGTTGAAGCAACATAACAAACATTGTTTCAGTTTGCAAAATATGTTCTCCTTACGATAAATTGGTTTAAAAAAATTAAATCATAAGATTGAAACCATTTCAATGATTTCACCTACTTCTTAGTCCAAATAAGCCAAATGCCAAAGTCCTATCTCACATACCTCTGACAAAGCTACGTGCCTCTTTGGCCTAGTGGATAAGAGTTCAAGCCTCGCTCAGGTCACATAGGCTGAAACGCTTATTAAGTTCTGCAATGGAAGGTCAAGTAGTTTTTCTCCGGGTTTTTGTTTAATTGAGGTTTTACGCCCCGTCGACACTGTTTAGGTCATTTTGTAGAGGTTGCTTCCAATTTTGTGGGTCTTTTACCCGACACTGAGATAAAATGACATCTCAAGCCCAGCTCCCGAAGCAAACAAAAGGGGTTTATATGTAGGGACGGTCCGACTTGCACCACTTTGTCTGGGCAGACTAAAATCGTCTCAGCGGTTTACCAGCACTAATGTGCGGTCGAATTCAGCTCTGTGTGGAAGCATCATGCAGCCCAATCTATTTCTCCGTTTGTCTCGAAATTTCGACATAACAACTTGAAGCTGACTCTGTGATCTGCGAAGTCATGCCTCATTTTGAGAACAAACCATTTGCCATTAGACCTGTGTGCTAGACCCCGCCGTTACGGAATTGAGACATTGGCTTGGCTAGCTAGAAACCAGGATTTGAATCCCCTGGAACATATTTGGGAGATTCTTGAGCGTCGAATACAGAACATTGAACAGCCTATCTTCCCCCCCCCCCCGCCCCCCGCGGCTAGAGCTGACCAGTCACTAAATTCGACGTCTGACTGATGGGATGAAACGAAGGGTCTAGGAATCTGCTGCTCTATCAAAATGATACATCTTGAACATGCAACACATTCTGGTATTAAATACCGCATTTTCTGGCCGGTTGTTGCTTTGTTATGTTAGTCATGGTGTTCGTGTTGCATAGACTACCATCTTTTGGGTCGATTTCTTATCATTCGACCCAAAGTAACTAGCTACAGAAGCTTCGTGCCTGCTTTTGTCCACGTGACAATCGCTGACCATCTACACCATGAAGGTACCGGTTATTTAATGAAGCTCTGTTCTGCGGCGTCTGATCAGGGTCTACACCATTTGCAATGTCCATGTTCAACGGCCCAGTCTACAAGGTGCACTGGCATCACAAGGAAAGACTAGCGCTGCTATAAATAACTGATACATGGATTTTGAACATGGTCAGTGATAGTCACGTGGACAATAGAAGGCGCCAAGCTTCTGTAGTTAGTAACTTTTAAAGCCGGGTTTCATAGCTTGCAAAACTTACGTTGTCCACAAGGCATTTATCATTTATGGGTTGGTTAGAGTCACTTTATTAAGGCGGTTCTAACGAGTACCCACAACCTATGTCTAAGAGCGGAAATAAAGAACACATGTAATCAAAGTTTTTTCTATAGAAAGTGGGGTTTTCATAGCTTGTGAAAATTATTTTTTCCATAAGGTAGTAATTATTTATGGGTTGGTTACAATAACTTCAAGGTGGTTCTGACGAGAAGCCACAACATATGTCTAAGAGCAGAAATAAAAAAAAATAATTTTGTAAATCCCAGTTTTCTTTGTACAAATTGGGGTTTTCATAGCTTGCAAAAACTATGCTGTCTATATAATATGGGTTGATTTACTTATTATTTATAGTTACATGTGAAATTATTTATGTTTTTTGTTTGATTTGATGTTTAACGTCCCCGTCAACACTGTAAAGGTCATTTTGGAGACGTTGCTTCCAATTTTGTGGGACTTTTACCCGACATTGAGATGAAATGACATCTCAAGTCCTGTCGCCCAATGAAACCAATACGGTTTATTAGCATGGACGGTCTATGTATGTTGAGACAAAAAAAATCTTAATTGCTCTATTTTCAAGGATAGATCTAACAGTTTAATGCAGTGTGCTAGATTACTGCAGCAGTTAATCAGTTTTAAAAAGGTTCTTCTCACCAAGCTGTCAGGTCTTATTATGATAAGCTGAAACCATGTGTCGCTAGCAAGTAGCTCGAACTCTGGCGAAATGCAGAAGACTATATTGTGCGGACAAGACCCAAATAGGCAATTTTTGCCCTTTCAGGGGCCATAACTACATAACACATGATGGGATCTTGCTGGTTCAAGAAAGGAACCTACATCTCATGGTGGTACAAGTTGTGTGCAAGTCTGGTTACAATCAAATCATAAATGAGGATGCTATCGTGCAGACAAGAAATTGTTTACGGACGCACGCACGGACGACGGACAAAATGTGATCACAAAAGCTCACCTTGTCACTCACTACGTGACATGTGAGCTAAAAATAGCCGCAGGGATTACAAGGTTTTTTCCTAAAAATAGCCGCAGTGACCTTGACCTTGAGCTCAGGACCCTGTGTGAAATTATATTAAAATCCATCTATAATGTAGGCACTAGAGCGATGAAATTTTTTTTTCTAAAAAAAGCCACACTGACCTTTACCTTGAGCCCAGGATCTTGAAAGTCGAACTTGCTCGAGATATTATTATACCCAACAATTGTGTGAAGTTATATTAAAATCCATCAGCAAATGATGACGCTAGAGTGATGACAAAGTTTTTTTGTTTTGTTTTTTAAAAATAGCCACAGTGACCTTAATTTTGAGTCCAGGACCCTGAAAGTTGAACTTGCTTGAGATATTATCATACTCAACATTTGTGTGAAATTATATTAAAATCCATCAATAGAGCGAAAACAAATTTTTCTAAAAATAGCCACAGTGACCTTACACTGCAGCTTTAAACAAAGTACCATAACTCTGTGACAAATCATCTAACCAGATAGCACGGATAATATGCCCAGCCCCTATTGCTGCTTAAGATTCCATTGAAGTTTCCTTGAATTTCTGCAAGTAGTTGCTGAGAATTCGCGTCGACACAAACAGTACCCTATATATTCATGCAGAATTCTTCAAAGGGCCATAACTGTTGGAAAAATCATTGAACCAAAAGACGCAGGTGATATGCACATCCACCTTCGATACTTAATATTCCCATGAAGTTTCATTGAAATCCAACCAGTAGTTTCTGAGAATTCACGTGGACAAGAGCGGAACGGACGCACGGTCGTACAGACGCACGGATAAAGCGGCGACTATATGCTCCCCCCAAAATTCTTCGGGGAGCATAACAAAAATACTCTCCTCTACCCTTCTGCTGCAAGGACAACGGGACTTGCCCTACTGTAAGTCAATATTTATCAGTTGGGCGCCGCAGTTACACATCACCTTTGCCTCACTCAACCACCCCTCAATAATCAGTACAATTATACTGTTTTGAGATGGGATGTTTCAATGGAACAGACCTAAGATGAGCCATACCTTTTAACCAATTTTTTGGTACAAAAATAAAAGAGAAGCATTTCTGTGAATTGGGTTTGAAATTGCGCCATTTTAGCTCTGCTGGCGATTTTGTTCAGTGGAACAGAACTATTTTAGCAGTTTTGGTAGAGGGTTACCCAAGGAGCATTCCTGTGAAACTATTTTGAAATCGGACCATTAGCCTAGGAGGAAATGTCGTTTAAATTTTTTTTTTCTATTTTTAGCGTTGTCGGTCAGTTTGTTCAGCCGAGTGGAACCATTTTAGCAATTCTGGTAGAAAGTCACCCAAGAAACATTCCTATGAAATTATTTTGAAATCGGACCTAGGAGGAGATGCAGATTAAAGTTTTTTTCTATTTTTAGCTCTGGTGGCCAAAATGGAGCGGAACTAGCAATATTGGTAGAGGGTCACCCAAGGAACATTACTGTAAAATTAAAGTTCTTTTCTTTTTTTAGCTTTGGTGGCCATTTTGTTCAGCAGAGCAGAACCATTTTAGCAATTTTGGTCGGGGGGTCACCTAACAAATATTCCCGTGAAATTATTTTGAAATCGGACCATAAGCCTAGGAGGAGATGTTGTTTAAAGTTTTTTCTAAGGTTTTTCTATTTTTAGCTCTGGCGGCCAATTTGTTCAGCAGAGTGGAACTATGTTTTGGTAGAGTGTCATGCAAGGAACATTCCGGTGCAATTATTTTGAAATCGGACCATTAGCATAGGAGGAGATGTCCTTTTAAAGGTTTTTTTTTTTTTTTTTCTATTTTTATCTGTGGCGCCCATTTTCTTCAGCTGGGTGGAACCATTACAGCAATTTTTGTAGAGGGTCATCTAATAAATAATATTCCCCTGAAATTATTTTGAAATCAAACCATTAACCTAGGAGAAGATATCGTTCAAAGGTTTTTCTAAGGTTTTTCTTTTTTTAGCTCTGGTGGCAATTTTGTTCGGCAGAGCAGAACCATTTTAGCAATTTTGGTAGTCATTCAAGGAACATTCCTGTTAATTTTTTTTTGAAATCGGACCATTAGACTAGGAGTCGATGTCGTTTAAAGGTGTTTTTTTTTCTATTTTAAGCTCTGGTGGCCATTTTGTTCAGCGCAGCAGAACCATTTTAGCAATTTTGGTAGAGGGTCATCCAAGGAACATACCTGTGAAACTATACTACTCAAAATTTGATAGGGATCACTTTTTATGTACCAAATTTTGCACAGAAAATTTATAAGTTCTTGACAGAATTTGTACTCGGTATATTGATAAATGTCTTAAGCAGAAACTGGTGTGCAGTTCAGTACTCATAAAAGTGTACACTTCTCACAATTCGCAAATGAATTCATGCACCCCCAAAATCTTGCGTAGCACTGCTTTCCAACAGACCAATCAAACTTGTCAGTGTTCCTTTACCAAGCGTAAAAAGGACTTCATTTGATTTGTGAAACACTACAATGCCTAGGGGAACAATTAAGAAACCGTCTGAGCCCCGAAGAAATGAATCGTTGCGTCGGAATGTTGGAATCTTGCGTCTCTCAACGTCGTGTTGCTGGATTCTGAATGTGTCTCAGAGCGTGGTTTCACGAATGTGGAGTCGGCATCTTACCCACGGAAATCCTTCACACAGCCGCGGCGGGGTCGAGAAAGGGCAACAACTCAACGTTAGGGCCGTTTCTTGTTGATTCAGTCTCGACGTCAACGGTTCCTGAACGCTACGCGTTTGCATAACGAGCTTATGAACGGAACTGGAGTACGAATTTCTACACAAACTGTCAGAAACGGACTCCACGAGTTCGGACTCAATGCCATGAGGCCTGCTGTACGTGTCCCGTTGACGAGACAGCACGTGCTAGACCGGTTAGACTTTGTCAGAACTCACGTCAGGTGGACGGTTCGTGACTTGACGCCAGTACTGTTTACTGAGGGGTCCAGATTCTGTCTAGACTTCACTTATAAACGTCAATTAGTGTGGCGAATGTCTAAACAGCGATTCGATGACTTGAATGTGGCAGAGCATGATCGCTATGGAAAGGGATCAGTCATGGTTTGGGCTGGGATAAGCGTGAACGGTAAATCTGACTTGTACGTCGTTGAAAACGGAACGTTAATGGCAGTGAGGTACTGTAATGAGATTCTTGATGAGTTTGTGAGACCATATGCAGATGCTATCGGCCCGGACTTTAGTCTGATGGATGATTATGCCCGTCCCAACCCTGCCAACGTCACTGATTCCTACCTGGAACGTGAGACAATCGTTCGTATGGACTGGCCTGCTCGGTCACCGCACTTAAATCCGATTGAGCATGCGCGGGACATGCTACAGAGTGCTGTTTCAGCCCGACCTGTGCATCCGAGGACTTTACAGGAGTTGAGTACTGCATTGGTTGCTGAATGAAAGCTGATTTCACAAAACCGGATACAGACTCGGATTACGAGCATGCGCAAGCGATGTCGTACTGTAATTGATGCCCTTGTACGTCATACAGGTTATTAAGCACGTTTGTCTAAACAAATTTGGAAATTTGTGAAAAATCAGTTGTCCAAATCCCTTCGTGTTACGGCAAATTTTGGGGGTGCCAAGATGTTTGCTGTTGTCACGCTTGAATGCAGTACCAGTTGACAAAATTAATCACTAGGTTTTGTGAAGGATACGTTTTCTATCATTATGTATCAAATTTGGATTCAGCTGATTAATTCATCCAAAAATTATTTTGCATTAAAAAAGTGATCCCTATCAAACTTTGAGTAGTATATTTTGAAATCGGACCATTAGCCTAGGAGGAGATGTCATTTAAAGGTTTTTTTTTTAGCTCTGGTGGCCATTTTGTTCAGCAAAGCGGAACCATTTGAGCAATTTTGGAAGAAGGTTACCTAACAAATATTCGTGTGAAATAATTTTGAAATTGTACCATTAGCCTAGGAGGAGACGTTGTATAAAGGTTTTTCTATTTTTAGCTCTTGTGGTCATTTTGTTCAGCGGAGCAGAACTATTTTAGCAATTTTGATAGAGGGTCATCCAGGGATCATTCCTGTGATCATTCTGTGAAATTATTTTGAAATCGGACCATTAGCCTACGAAGAGATGTCCTTTAAAGGTTTTTCTATTTTTAGCTCTAGCAGCCATTTTGTTCAGCGGAGTGGAACCATTTTAGCAATTTTGACAGAGGGTCACCTAAGGAATATTTCTGTGAAATTATTTTTAAATTGGCACTGTGGTTTTGGAGATGTCATTTGAAGAAATTGTTGACGGACAGACAGATGGACGGACGGACAATGGACAAAAAGCGATCACAATATCTCACCTTGAGCACTTCGTGCTCAGCTGGTTCCTCGACCGAGCTTGCGGTTTTGGCACCGGATTCAACTTCGGTGAAGTTGATGTCGCACCTGCTCCCCACCTGCCCCACACAAAAAAATAAAAGTTTATTTAAGGCAGAAGAAATGAATATAGGGCTTTGAGAAGAATCCATACCCTATATATGTGAGGTAAAAAACTGACTAAGTTCACAATGTGGAAAAAGTGACAAAAACTGATCCCAAGATAAAGTCCAAACCACATGCACATCCTCATACCATAGCAAAAACACACACAAAGTTTCAAAATGATCAATATAAAACTGTAAGAGGAGTTGCGATGACAAGAGGTACCTATTGTATATCAACTGAAGCTTAAAATTGGCTAAGTTCGCAATGCGCAAAAAGTGAAAAAAATATATTCAGAGAATTATGTCGAAACCACATGCACAACCTCATACCATGGCAAAAGCACACGCAAAGTTTCAAAATGATCGGTATAAAACTGCAAGAGGAGTTGCGATGACAAGAGGTACCTATCATATATCAATTGAAGGTTAAAAATGACTAAGTTCACAATGTGGAAAAAGTGGCAAAAATTTATCCGAAGATAAAGTCCAAATCACATGCTCATCCTCATACCATGGCAAAAACACACACAAAGTTTCAAAATATTCGGTATGAAACTGTAGGAGGAGTTGCGATGACAAGAGGTTCCTATCGTATATCAAATGAAGCTTAAAAATGGCTAAGTTCATTAGGCCAAAACAAACTATGTGTGGTTCCTATTTTATACATGGTTTTCAAAAATAGGGTAGGTAAGTAGGAAAATTATTTTATTTTTATTTTTTTTTCTCACCTTCTATGCTATGCTACACACTGCACTTATTTTTGTTATATTGTTTTGTTTTTGTTGTATAATTGTACTTGAAAACATTGTAAACAAATAAAAGTATAACTAGAGCTGTCAGTGAAACTGACTAGGGCCCCGGCAGCGCTATCAGAGGAGTAGGAAAATTTGTGGACGGACAGACGGACGGACAGAATGATTACTATAGGGCACCCACACTTTCAGTGCGGGGCCCTAATTAATAATGCTTAGTTTCCAACCATATTGTCCTAATTGTTACAAAAATAAGGGTGTTCTTCAGTCAGAACAAAGTATTTTGATTGGACATCCTGTGTATGTGTTTGCCTTTTACTAAGTTACAAAAGGTCAGCCTTTGGGACTTGCTGTTCTAGTGAAGGTTGCTTTATCTTGAATAGTGTTGTAACTGTTATTTACCATATACAATGTATACATTGAAGATAAATGTAAAAGTTCAAAAGATCAAGATGAAATGACAGAGTAAACGGATATCAGAAAGTTTCTTATAACCGCTTAATGCTGCAAATTAAACATCCAGCAATTAGCACCAGCAAAAACTATTTTATATAATCTTTTCAAATCGTGGTCCTTGTGCCATTTGTATCTGTCTTACTTGGTCTTAAAGCTGAACATGATAGATAGATAGACAGATCTCACAATGATTCTGAAAAAAGGAGTCCAAAATCCTTCATTTTGAAAAGTTAAGTTCCTGGTCTTGATTGCAGGTGGTTGTAATAAGAAACCACAATGTACACGTATGTTCTGGAGCAGAGATTGGGAAAAAATATATCCCCAGTTAAGTCTGCTTTCCCCTTTAACTAGGGGCATGCAAGGGTGAGCAGGGATAAATAAGTTCTGAATAGTTAGATCCTCCGGAAGCAAAGAATACACCAAATAAACGAAAATAGCAGACTCCGTTTTATTGAGTCTGTTCATCTCAATGTCGGGTAAAAGTCCTACAGCATTGGAAGCAACGTCTCCAAAATGACCTTTACAGTGTTGACTGGAACGTTAAACCTCAAATCAAATGACCAAAATATAACAACGTCATGCCTGTTTAAAGAATGGATGTTTTAGACACTTTTTTTAGCAATAGATTGTTGCCTGTTTGATGGTTTGCCGCTAATCCCGCTGTTTATTGTTCCAAATTATCTCACTTTAAGATTTGATGACCAGTGTACATATAAGTGATACCAATTAAACAATTAGGTGTGAAAGGTTACCTGACCAGTGTTATCATGTGCATATGCGGCCAGTCTGATCGGCGAGTGTCTAAACTTTCCAAGAAATGAAACCTTGTGACCAATAAACTCAGAACAGACTGGGCAGAACTTCCAGCTGATCTGAGTCTTTTCTGTGTGCGCATACGCATTCAGTGCATTTCTCGGAAAGCATTTCTGATGTCACCACCATATGACATCCTAGCTCATTAACTACCGTCTTTGTCGGACATATATTACAACAGGTTAAACTGCTTCCTGCACTCACGAAAAAAAATTTCTTTTAACATAATATCAGCCTGAACATCGAGCTCTTGGTTTGCTGCTCGCTGCATATCCCAGAAGCCATACTACAACAGGTTTGAACAAAGAGCAAAGACTGCGCAGGCTGGTCTGTGACTTCACCTGTCGCACAGTTTTACTGTCATGTTTTCCAAAAATTGGATGTGAAGACCGTGTGTGCAAACTATCGATGACGTGATTGAAAAAACGTGGGAAAATTTCAGACTGCAACAAATGCACGTTCAAAATGACGGCGGGAAATTAAGCGCAGCATGACAAAAACTATATATGTGTGACTAGCGAAGACTACGATCATCCTGCGCATCTGTGGAGGCTTAGCTTTCTGTTCATGGAGATAGTGAAAATACTTGAGAGATTTACACAAGCTGTCTGCATTATTTATGTTTGTTGAAGCGTGCACACTTGTCTGATTATCGCTACAGGTGGTAAAACATGATTTGGATAATTTTTATTGTCACAAAAGTAATCTGATTATTGAGAGGGGTCATACCGTCACGGTCTGCATACCGCCATTGTCCTTTTTATGCGTCCGAGACATGGGTTTTATGCATCTTGCGCTTCCGAAAACAAATTGCATTCAAAATTTGTGGGTTCCGACCGCTTCCTAATTTTGCCTCTCTTAATGGTACATGGAAAATACCTGTTGATCACAGGAGACAACAGACGTTTTACCCTCTGGTATTAGTTTTTTTCTTATTTATTTTGTTTCCGGTGGTGGTTCTATTGGCTTGCATGAACGGTCTTGAATGTGCTAAGTACTGGAGATTTTGGATTATAATTATGGGTTACTTCAACGCGTCGGCTTCTTCAGAAGTAGCCACGTGCCATATCCCTGACCCTTTTGAACTGTAACTGGCTAATTGTTATTGATTAGCACAGGCCACTTACCGTTAACTGACAGCTCGCGGCAATTGATAAAAAAACAGCTTTTAAATAGCGATGCTTACGATATGCATTTTTATTCTAAGCTCACAGTTATTTAGAGACAAACACAGATGTTTTTGAAGTCGTTTTTTTTGGCAGACGCACACCATTTCCATGCGTAAATAAGACCAGATTGTCCTTTAATGAAAGCGCTTTTTAATGAATATGTACTTAAATACTTTAACCATGAAAAATTGAAAGACCGTTTTTGCACATAAAATGTTTGGAATATTCATGATAGAAAAAATAATTAGGGTCGGCGGGAAAAAGCTAGGCACGGTCGGGTAACCGAAACCACACATATATTTTGTATTGGCCTTATGTGCAAAATGTGAAAAAAAAAATATTCTGAGAATTATGTCGAAACCACATGCACATCCTCATACCATGGCGAAAACACATGCAAAGTTTCAAAATGATCCGTAAAAAACTGCAAGAGGAGTTGCGATGACAAAGAGGTACCTATCATATATCAATTGAAGGTTAAAAAATGACTAAGTTCCTAATGTGGAAAAAGTGCCAAAAAATGATCTGACGATAAAGTCCAAATCACATGCCAACCTCATACCATGGCAAAAACAAACGCAAAGTTTCAAAATAATCGGTATATAACTGTAGGAGGCGTTGCGATGACAAGACACCCAGTGTAAAATGTTGACGGAAAGACGGACGGACAACCGAACGAACGAACGGACGGAAACTTGCATGCCTATGTCTTCCTGCTAAAGCAGGTGCGACAAAAGAACAAGAGGCCCATGGGTCACTATGCTCACCAGAGCTCAAGTGGGCAATGCCCAATGGCAGCCATGTATTTCAACATGATATCATTTCAATCTACCATTATGACAAGAGGCCAATGGGCAACTATGCTCATCAGAGCTCAGGCGGTGTATCTGAAATATTAGGCCTTTTATGAAGTGGAGGGGTGGGACATGGACCCAATAGAGCCCAGGTTGGTATCACTGAATGCGTCTTATCATAAGGAACAAGAATATATATGGTTTAGGGGTGTGGATGTGTACAGTTCCTGAGATATATTGCCTTTTAAGCTGTGGAGTGGTTGGAGCATGGCCCTGGCAGACCCCAGGAAATCCAACATTGTTGTCCTTGAATGTGTCTTATCATTAGGACCAAGAAAATATATTGTTTAGGAGTGGGGACCTGAACTGTTTCTGAGATATCAGGCCCTCTTTTGAAGTGAACAGGAGAGGATTGGCCCCTGTGGACAGCCAAGTTGGAGGGACTGAATGTGTCTAATCACAAGGAACAAGAATATATACTACTCAAAGTTTGATAGGGATCACTTTTTTTAATGCAAAATAATTTTTTGATGAATTAATCACTTGAATCCAAATTCGATACATAATGATAGAAAACATATCCTTCACAAAACCTAGTGATTAATTTTGTCAACTGGTACTGCATTCAAGCGTGACAACAGCCACTGTCTTGGCAACCCCAAAATTTGCCGTAACACGAAGGGATTTGAACAACTGATTTTTCACAAATTTCCAAATTTGCTTAAACAAATGTGCCTAATAACGTGCATGGCGTCCACGGGCATCAATTACAGTACGATATCGCCTGCGCATGCTCGTAAGCCGAGTCTGTATCCGGTTTTGTGGAATCAGCTTTCATTCAGCAACCAATGCATCTTTGAGTTCCTGTAAAGTCCTCGGATGCACAGGTCTGGCTGAAAAGGCACACTGTAGCATGCCCTGCGCATGCTCAATCGGATTTAAGTCCGGTGACCGAGCAGGCCAGTCCATACGAACGATTGACTCACGTTCCAGATCGGAATCAGTGACGTTGGCACGGTTGGGCGGGCATTATCATCAATCAGAATAAAGTCCGGGCCGATAGCATCTGCATATGGTCTTACAAAATCATCAAGAATATCATTACAGTACCTCACTGCCATTAACGTTCTGTTTTCAACGACGTGCAAGTCGGTTTTACCGTTCACGCTTATCGCAGTTCAAACCATGACTGACCCCTTTACATAGCGATCATGCGCTGCCACATTCAAGTCATCGAATCGCTCTTTAGACATTTGCCGCACTAATTGACGTTTATAAGTGAAGTATAGACAGAATCTTGACTCCTCAGTAAACAGTACTGGCGTCAAGTCACAAACCGTCCACCTGACGTGAGTTCTGGTAAAGTCCAACCTGTCTAGCACGAGCTGTCTCGTCAACGGACCACTTACAGCAGGCCTCGTGGCATTAAGTCTGAACTCGTGGAGCCCGTTTCTGACAGTTAGTGTAGAAATTCGTACTCCCGTTCCGTTCCTAAGCTCGTTGTGCAAACGCGTAGTGTTCAGGAACCGTTGACGTCGAGACTGAATCAACAAGAAACGGCCCTGATGTTGAGTTGTAGCCCTTTCTCTACTCCGCCGTGTCTGTGTGAAGGATTTCCGTGGGTAAGATGCCGACTTCACATTCGGGAAACCACGCTCTGAGACACATTCAGTATGCCAGCAACACGACGTTGAGAGACGCCAAATTCCAACATTCCGACGCCACGATTCATTTCTTCAGAGCTCAGACGGTTTCTTAATTGTCCCCTATGCATGTTAGTGTTTCACAAATCAAATGAAATCCTTTTTACGCTTGGTAAAGGAACACTGACAAGTTTGATTGGTCTGTTGGAAAGCAGTGCTACGCAAAATTTTGGGGTGCATGAATTCATTTGCAAAGTGTGAGAAGTGTGCACTTTTATGAGTACTGAACTGCACACGAGTTTCTGCTTAAGATATTTATCAATATACCCAGTACAAATTCTGTCAAGAAATTTTAAATTTTCAGTGCAAAATTTTGTATATAAAAAGTGATCCCTATCAAACTTTGAGTAGTATATATGATTATGAGGTGGGGATCTTAATGGTGTCTGAGATATATGGCCTTTTATGACGTGGAGGGGTGGGCAATGGCATTGGCACATTCCCCTAGCACAAAGAGAACCCCAGGTTGATGTGACTGAATGAGTCTTATCAAAAGGAACACAAATATACATGCGTTAGGGGTGGGGATCTGAACAGTTTCTGAGATGGGGACCCCAATGTTGGGATAAAAGCATATGGCTGAGAAAAGTTTACTCAAGGAGCATTTCTATAAAAGTTTTGTCGAAGTATCTGCAATGACTTGGCAGTAAATGCCATTTTTCAGTTTTCCCCCATTATAATATGTTCTATAAAATGTTCTATAAGTCTAAACTCTAAGTTGCCATAGCAACCAAACTAAAGAGCCTAATTTCATAAGCAAGAGGGCCATGATGGCCCTGGGTCGTTCACCAGTTCCAGAGGGTAACAAGTGGGCCCCGTGGAGAGCCATTATTGGCCCCAGGGCTATAGTGCATAATCTTGGTATTGGTCTAAAAGGTGAAGCTTCATAGCAAATACCAAAGACTGAAGCCTTCTAGTTTCAGACAAGACGATTTTTAATGGTTTTCCTTTTATAAGTCTATATACAAGAGGACCATGATGGTCCTATATCGCTCACATGAGCTAAGAGATTAACATGTCGGTCCCAGGGCGGTGCAATTTTTGGACCAAGGTCTATAATTTGAACAATCTAAGCAGAGGTCCACGGAATGAAGCTAAATATCGAATATCAAAGGCATGGCCCTTCTGGTTTCGGACAAGAAGATTTTTAAAAGTTTTCTCTATATAAGTCTATGTAAAACCAGTGACCCCAAGGGCGGGGCCGTTTTTGGCCCCCATGCTATGATTTCAACGATCATGGTAGAGCTGAACAATCTTGGTAGAGGTCCACTAAATGAAGCTTCATACCAAATATCAAAGACCTGAGCTTTCTGGTTTCAGACAAGATTTGTCAGCTGAGTGCCGTTTAGCCACGACTGCGAGGCATGTCTGAGGTAAACTACACACTTCTCTCATTCCCAGATAAACCAGATGATAAACATTAATTCTCTTTGCAGGAGCCAATTAGTTATCAGGTAGTTAAGCTTTCTCTTTGAAAAATTAAGTGATGCCACTTTCCTTTAATCAAGAGACAGCAAAAGCTGCTACAACAATTATTTCTCTTTTTTTTTTTGTTGTTGTTTTCTTTTAACTAAAACTCCTCAGTAATACATACTCAGCTAATTCCAGTCTGAACCTCCAGTTTCTATTGTTGTCAACATTCATGAAATCTTGGACCTTTAGCAAGTACTGTTTTCTCACCACTGGATTAAGTAACTGTGAAATAAGAATAACAGAGCATACAAATAAGATCTGCTTTCTCAAAACAGAATGAAAAACAAATTAAAGTAGAATTTTTATCCAATTTTTTTTTTGCCATATTTTTTGGCGATAGATTTTTTATTTTTGAATTCCAATCAATACATGCAGCGAGAAAATTCTGCAGGAGAAGCTCTGCCAACTTTTCGTTATATAAAGGACTCAGCCTCCAGAATGGTTAACTTTTTGCTCTAATCAGATGGACCTTTTAAATTTTTTTAATATTGGGTAAAAAAAAAAAACAATGTCCAATTCTGTCACTCACACTATTGAAATGCCAAACAAAACACTAGCCTAGTTGATACGATTTCTATATATGGATAAATCCCGTGCAACCAATGAAGTGTCCAACTGAAGGGATGTTGTACAAAGCATTGAAGTGTAGACAGTCAATAAGAGGACCATGATGGTCCTATATTGCTCACCTCAGCTAAGCGTTTTACATACTTAATATTGAAGTTTCACAATAAAGATTGCTTCAGGACTTTAAATTTCATGTTCAAGAATTTAGCCACAGGGAGGAGATGTCGTTTAACTAATTTCAAGATGGCTACCATCTGGGAAATCTGAACGGAACCATTTTAGCAAATCTGAATCTCCATGTCACCAGGATGCTTCCCACCAGTTATCAGCTTAATCTGACTTCCAGTTCGGGAAGAGATGTTGAAAATGTAAAAAGCTAACGACGGATGACAGGCCACGGCACAAGCTGACCTGGAGCTATGCTCCAGGTGAGCTAATGGCATTTAACATGTGTTGGGTTGCTGGGGCCGGATGATGTCATTTACTGATCGTGTGCAGAAAAATTGTAGCAGTGGGTTGCAGACAGTGGATTTTGGTGGAAAGATGTTCACCTTGAACTTGCTTGTAGGGCGGGTGTAAAAGTTTGGACTTATTTTGGATGGATGGGTCGTCTTGTGGCTGGATCAACTCAAGGCCCAAGTGAGCCACAATCGCAAACCTGGATGGAGCTGCTTATATATTACATTACGCCTTGTTGGCCATCACATTGCCTTTAGCAATTCTGAATCTGCATGTTGAAATAATGATGCTTCTGTTTTGAAGAATTTCAAGATGGCCACCATCTTGGATATCAGAATGCAACCCAAATGCCAATGTCTTTTGAAGAATTTCAAGATGGCCTCCATGTGCAGCCACCCTGGATATTGGAACAGAACAATTTTAGATAATCTGAATTTCCATGTCCATCAAGTTTCAGCTCAATCCAACTCTTGGTTAGTTTATACTAATTTATTTTAGTTTGATTGCGATGGAAGCTTCAAGCTTATTTAATCGCTCTCTAACACTCATTCCCGATGTTTTCACGCGCGCGAGAGAGAGGCAGTGACTAATACACCACTGCTACCCATTTACACCTGGGTAGAGTTGGGCAGTGTCATTACGTGTCTTGCCCAAGGACACACCTCGATACCGGGTGCCAGATTCGAACGCACAAACTCTCGATCATGGTCGAACGTGTTAACCACTGCGCTATCAAACCCTCGGTTGAGAAAGAGATGTCTTTTGAAGAATTTCAGGATGGCCACCATGGCGGCCATCTAGGATATTGGAATGGAATGATTTTAGCAAATTTGAATCTCCATATCACCCAGATGCCTCCCATCAAGTTTCAGCTTGATCAGACCTCTGATTTGGAAGAAGATGTCGTTTGAAGAATTTCAAGATGGCCACCATGGCGACCATCTTGGATATAGGAACGCAAGTTTTTAGCAAATCTAAATCTCCATGTCACCCTGATGCCTCCAATCAAGTTTCAGCTCCATTGGATTCTTTGGAGCTCCATTGGACCTTTGGTTCAGGAGATGTCTTTTGAAGAATTTCAAGATGAGCCCCATGGCAGCCAGCTTGGATAGCCAAATGGAACAATTTTAGCAAATCTGAATCTCCATGTCACCCTGATGCCTCCCATCAGGTTTCAGCACAACTGGTCATTTTATTTGGGAGGAGATGTCTTTTGAAGAATTTCAGGATGACTGCCATGGCGGCCACCTTGGATACCAGAACAGAACGGTTTTAGCAAATCTGAATCTCCATGTCACCCCGATGCCTCCCATTAAGTTTCAGATCAATTTGGATATCTTGGATATCTGAACAAAACAATTTTAGCAAATCTAAATCTTCATGTCGTCCATCAAGTTTCAGTTCAATTTTACCTTTGGTTTGGGAGGCGATATCATTTAAAGAATTTCAAGATGGCCACCATAGCTGCCATCCTGGATATCCGAACTGAACAATATTAGCAAATCTGAATTGGCATGTCATCCGATGCCGCCCATCAAGTTTCAGCACAATTCGACCTTTGGAGCTTTCTAAAACTAAAACTGACAATTGTGATCTTTTGAGTATATCGGCTGCAGCTTGTGTTTATCATATGTCAAGGTAAATGAGTTTATATAACTATCTTTAACTTGAAAAAGTACCGTTATTGACCGTGAACTACCTTATTTCTGCAATTAAAAGTCGGAGGGAAATAAAGTTGTTGTGCTTGAAACTAGATAGAAATCTTGGATTATATTATAAATGTTGGTGGGGAAAATTTGGGGTCCAAAGCAAAACTGTGCTATATCTGAATTCGTGCTGTAACTAATCACGCTATAGCGAGGTCCGGGTGTACCATTACTAAAGCTCTTTTAATTCTTGAAAAAATGAAGTTGACCATTTCGCAATTTTTATTGGGTGAATGCTATGGCAGTAACAAATTTTCAGTCAGTGAACCATGAAATATATGTCAAGTTCAAATATGGATGCTTGCAGTAAAATTGGCATACCTAGATACAAATTTCGCAAATTTTCACAAAGTCAGTGATCACCCCCGTCCATCAGGGCTTGGAGAAATAGATTGGGGTGCACGAGTACTGGTAAACCCCTTAGAAGGACTAAGCCTGCCCAGGCAAAGTGGTGTGAGTCGTAAAGTCCCCTGCATATAAGCCTTTCAGTTTTGGTTTCATTGGGCGACAGGGCTTGAAATGTCATTTCATCTCAATGTCGGGTAAAAGTCCCCTCAAAACTGAAAGCAACATCTCCAAAATGACCTAAATAGTGTTCACGAGGATGTTGACCTAAATAGTGTTCACAGGGATGTTGAACCTCAACTCAAACAAACAACAAGAGGGCCATGATGGCCCTGGATCGCTCACCTGATCCATAGTGTAACAAGTGGGCCCCAGAGAGGGCCATTATTGGCCCCAGGGTTTTAATGTGCATAATGTTGAGGGAGGTCTTAAAGGTGAAGCTTCATACCAAACATCAACAAAGGCTATAATTAGAACAATCTTGGCAAAGGTCCACTAGATAAAGCTACACATCAAATTTCAAAGACCTGGGCCTTGCAGTTTCAGAGAAGAAGATTTTTTTTAAAGATATTCCCTACATAAGCCTATGCAAAACCAAATGGCCCCAGGGCTATATAAATCTATGTAAAAACAAAGGGCCCCGGCCCGGGGTGGGGGCATTTGTGGCCCCAGGGCTATAATTTGAACAATCTTGGTAGAGGTCCACTAGATAAAGCTCCATACTAAATATCAAAGGCCTTGGCCTTGCAGTTTCAGAGAAGATTTTTAAAGATTTCCCTATATAAGTCTATGCAAAACCAAAGGGCCCCGGAGCGGGGACATTTTTGGTACCAGGGCTATAATTTGAATAATTTTGATAGAGGTCCACTAGATGCAGCTTCATACCAAATATCAAAGACCCAGGCCTTGTGGTTTCAGAGAAGAAGATTTTTGAAGATTTTCCCCATGTAAGTCTATGTAAAACCATAGGGCCCCAGAGTGGGGGCATTTTTGGCCCCAGGGCTATAATTTTAACAATCTTGGTAGAGGTCCATTAGATGCAACTTCATACCAAATTTCAAAGTCCTGGGCCTTGTGGTTTCAGAGAAGATTTTTAAAGATTATCCCTATATAAGTCTATGTAAAACCAAAGGGCCCCGGGACGGGGCCACTTTTGGCCCCAGCACTATAATTTGAATCATCTTGGTAGGGGTCCTTTAGAAGAAGCTTCATACCAAATATAAAAGACCTAGGCCTTGTGGTTTCAGAGAAGAAGATTTTTAAAGATTTTCCCTATATAAGTCTATGTAAAACCAAAGGGCCCCTGAGCGGGGGCATTTTTGGCCCAAGGGCTATAATTTGAACAATCTTGGTAGGGGTCCACTAGATGAAGCTTCATACAAAATATCAAAGTCCTGGGCCTTGCGGTTTCAGAGAAGAAGATTTTTAAAGATTTTCCCTATATAAGGCCATGTAAAACCAAAGGGTCCCAGTCGGAGGCTTTTTTTGCCCCAGCACTATAATTTGAACAATCTTGGTAGGGGTCCACTAGATAAAGCTTAATTCCAAATATCAAAGTCCTGGGCCTTGCAGTTTCAGAGCAGAAGATTTTTAAAGATTTTCCCTATATAAGCCTATGTAAAACCAAAGGGCCCGGCGGCGGGGACATTTTTGGCCTCAGCACTATCATTTGAATAATCTTGTTAGGGGTCTTTTAGATGAAGCTTCATACCAAATATAAAAGACATAGGCCTTGTGGTTTCAGAGAAAAGGATTTTTAAAGATTTTCCCTATATAAGTCTATGTAAAAACAAAGGGCCCCTGAGCGGGGGCATTTTTGGCCCAAGGGCGATAGTTTGAACAATCTTGGTAGAGGTCCATTGGATGAAGCTTCATTCTAAATATCAAAGTCCTGGACCTTGCGGTTTCAGAGAAGAAGATTTTTAAAGATTTTCCCTATATAAGTCTATGTAAAACCAAAGGGCCCCTGAGCAGGGGGATTTTTGGCCCAAGGGCTATAATTTGAACAATCTTGGTAGGGGTCCACTAGATGAAGCTTCATACAAAATATCAAAGTCCTGGGCCTTGCGGTTTCAGAGAAGAAGATTTTTAAAGATTTTCCCTATATAAGCCTATGTAAAACCAAAGGGCCCCAGGTGGAGGCTTTTTTTGCCCCAGCACTATAATTTGAACAATCTTGGTAGGGGTCCACTAGATAAAGCTTAATACCAAATATCAAAGTCCTGGGCCTTGCAGTTTCAGAGCAGAAGATTTTTAAAGATTTTCCCTATATAAGCCTATGTAAAACCAAAGGGCCCGGGGGTGGGGACATTTTTGGCCTCAGCACTATCATTTGAATAATCTTGTTAGGGGTCTTTTAGATGAAGCTTCATACCAAATATAAAAGACCTAGGCCTTGTGGTTTCAGAGAAAAGGATTTTTAAAGATTTTCCCTATATAAGTCTATGTAAAAACAAAGGGCCCCTGAGCGGGGGCATTTTTGGCCCAAGGGCGATAATTTGAACAATCTTGGTAGAGGTCCAATGGATGAAGCTTCATTCTAAATATCAAAGTCCTGGACCTTGCGGTTTCAGAGAAGAAGATTTTTAAAGATTTTCCCTATATAAGGCCATGTAAAACCAAAGGGCCCCGGAACAGGGGCATTTTTTGCCCCAGCACTATAATTTGAACAATCTTGGTAGGGGTCCACTAGATAAAGCTTAATACCAAATATCAAAGTCCTGGGCCTTGCAGCTTCAGAGCAGAAGATTTTTAAAGATTTTCCCTATATAAGCCTATGTAAAACCAAAGGGCCCGGGGGCGGGGACATTTTTGGCCTCAGCACTATCATTTGAATAATCTTGTTAGGGGTCTTTTAGATGAAGCTTCATACCAAATATAAAAGACCTAGGCCTTGTGGTTTCAGAGAAAAGGATTTTTAAAGATTTTCCCTATATAAGTCTATGTAAAACTAGAGTGTTCACAAGTTTTTTCTTTAATTTGACCTACTGACCTACTTTTTGACCCGAAAAGACCTTTATTCAAACTTAGCCAAGATATTGTCACAATGACCATTCTGAGCAAGATTAATGATTTAACCAAACTTGTGGCCTCCTGAGTATTCACAAGGTTTTTCTATGATTTGACCTACTGACCTACTTTTCAACCGGACATGACCCATATTCAAACTTGACCGAGATATTGTCATGATGATCATTCTGAGCAAGTTTGATTATGATTGGACCAAAATTGTGGCCCCTAGGGTGTTCACAAGGTTTTTATATGATTTGACCCGCTGACCTACTTTTTAACCCGATATGACCCATATTCGAACTGGACTGAAATATTGTCACAATGGTCATTCTGAGCAAGTTTCATGATAATTGGACCAAAACAGTGGCCTTCAGAGTGTTCACAAGGTTTTTCTATGATTTGACCTACTGACCTACTTTTTGACCGGACATGACCCATATTCGAACTTGACCAAGATATTGTCATGATGATCATTCTGAGCAAGTTTGATTATGATTGGACCAAAATTGTGGCCTCTAGGGTGTTCACAAGGTTTTTCTATGATTTGACCCGCTGACCTACTTTTTAAGCCGACATGATCCATATTCAAACTTCACTAAAATATTGTCACAATGATCATTCTGAGCAAGTTTGATGATGATTGGACCAAAACTGTGCCCTCTAGAGTGTTCACAAGGTTTTTCTATGATTTGACCTACTGACCTACTTTTTCACCCGACATGACCCATATTCGAACTTGACCGAGATATTGTCATGATGATCATTCTGAGCAAGTTTGATGATGATTGAACCAAAACTGTGGCCTGTAGTTTGTTCACAAGAAAAAGTTTACGCACGACGGACGACGGACGACGCACGACGACGCCGGACATCTTACGGTCACAAAAGCTCACCATGACCTTCGGTCAGGTGAGCTAAAAACAACTCATACACACAAAAACAAAGTCAGTGAAATGTAGGTCAAAGTCAAATATGGATGCTTGCATTAAACTTGCTAGCCCTAGTTTGTACCAAGTAATCATGCTCTTCAGAAATAAACTTGGCCATTGGGTGAATGCTATGGTGGTCACAAATTTTCACAGTCACAGAACCATGAAATATATGTCAAGGTCAAATGTGGATGCTTGCATTAAAATTGGCATACCTAGATACAAGTTTATACCAATAGAAGTGGAGGCAATGATCAGGAATCAATACAATTAACCCACAGCCCCCATCAGAGACACCAAAGGGAAAGAAACACAAACATGAAACAACAGACCCCAATGGAAACATCAACAGCCGAAAGCCAAAAAGGACAGTTACTTTCCCACAAAATGGCTCAATAGGCTATCCAAATTAAAATAATATAAGCGACACAAACACCCAAAGACAAACCATGACAAAAATAAACCGAGACAGAAGAACCCCCTTGGAACGGTCAGCGGAAACGAATTCCACCGGGGGGCTTAAATCGATTTTACGTAGCCACAATCCTCACCCTTACTGCCATCGCGATTAAGACAAATAATATGTTCAGTCCGAGTAAACATTTATCAAAATCTGTCCCGCAGTTTTGGAGAAGTTATTTAAAGCAAAAGTTGACGATGGACGAAGGACAAAGATCTATCATAATAGCTCACCTTGAGCACTTCCTGCTCAGGTCAGCTAAAGTTCATTTGAAGAAACCTTTGACAAGGAATGAACAACTTGTGATCAAAATAGCTCACCTTGAGCACTTCCTGCTCAGATGAGCTAACAAACTTGCAAACTAAGTATAACAGCAATCACAATATCAGCACTGATCCCTTAGAGGACTTACCCGCAGGAAATCTGCAAGATGTCGTAGAATACCTATCCGTACTTCATCCAAATCTTTAAGAAAGCCATCAAAGACAGGAACAAGGTCTCTATGTGTAATTTCTTCTCCTAATATCACAGCTAGCTCATGTATTGAGAAGGCCAAGGTTCTCCGAACTTTCCACTGAAAAATGCCGGTACTTAAATTCTTCCACGACCTTAAAATGAATTCTATCAGGACTTCAATGTTTTCCCATAAAACCTACATGAAAAGGACTGTGACGTGTGAATATTTCTGATAATGCATTTTGTTAGTTTATTTTTTTTTTTTTTTTTGGTTTGGGTTTTACGGCCCTTTCAAGATTATTTCACTCATATCGAGCCGATCGTTAATCAGAGGTGGGCAAAAACCGGAGTACCCGGAGAAAAACCACCTGACCTTCCGTTGCAGAACTTGGCGTCTCACACGTGGCCCGAGCGAGGCTCGAACCTACGGCGGTGAGAGACCTAATGACTAAGAGTCAGCGCTCTTATCCACTAGGCCACGGAGGCCCGTTTTGTTAGTTTATTATATATCTACATAAAATACTACTGTCTACTACCAGTTTTCTGACAAAAATACCATTTTCTGATTCTGCATCATCATCCTGTAAAATGAGGTTACCTACCTCTAAGCTCCCCTATTTACTATGTTAGAAAGCAGATATATGTAATACGGAACCAGACACATTAACATGATCATGTTACTTATATGCAGGATGTAATGTCATACTTGCCTGCTAATGAAGACATTATTGGAAGAAAAACATACAAGTAGAACTGTATGCGAAACACACTTATGCCCTCACCCAGGAACCAACTTTAACCAAATGCTTAATCGATAAATTTCATAATTGTCGAATATGTTAATGTATTTTGCCAATTTACAATACTAAACATTCTTCCTATAGTGGTCTATATTTCTGTGAAGTTTCATCCATATATTCCATTTAGTAATGGAATAAGTGATCAAAAAAGATTTAATGGAAATTGTTAACGACAATATCTCTATCAATTGTTAACATATTTATGCCATGAACAATTCCGAAACCACACATTCCCAATACCAATATATATATACAAAATTTCGTTCAATTATTCCATGAAATAAACAAATAAGAGTCCAAAATCGACTAATTTGAAATTGTTAACGGCAATAACTCTGTCAAATGTTAACGCATTTTGCCTATTAACAATCCGAAACCTGCTTTTTATGGTGGTCTATATATCAGTAAAGTTTCATACATATATTCCATTTAGTAAAGGAATCAGTGCCCCAAAACTATTAAATGGGAATTGTTAACGGCCATAACTCTGTTAAAAATGTTAACGTATTTATCCATTAACAATCCCAAACCACTCATACCCAATAACAATATGTATTCCAAATTTGAAGAAAATCCGGGAAAAAAATGTTCCAAGTTATTGATCGGAAACTAAAAAGGGCCGTTACTCTGTCAAATGTTAACGGATGTTGCCCATTAACAATCCCATGCCACTCATTCCCGGTATAAACATGTATGCAAAATTTGAAAAAAAAAATCTGTGGACAATTACTCAAGTTAACGATCGGAAATGGTGGGGACGGATGGACGGACAGACACTCGATGGTATATCATAATATCCCACCATTATCATGTGGTGGGGTATAAAAAGTAAAGAGTAATGGAATTTGATTTTAAGTACATAATTCAAATTTTTTGCACAACAGCCACCCATGGAATTTAAATGCTATCATACCCGACCGGCCACATACAAATACATCAACTGCTGCCGCAAAGGGGCATAACTCCGGAAGTTTTATTTATTCTTTAAAATTCAAACGTTCATGAGATCATCTACATCACTATCAATATATTTATAAAGTTCCAAGGTCTAGCTCCAACAGTTTTTGCAATATTTTTCTGACAAGGCAAAAATGCCCAAAATTACAATTTTAAAATGCCCAAATTTACTCATACTATTTTCCAAAATTAATTCAAAAGTTTATCAGGTCATTTACTCCTCACTAAAATCTATTCATCAATGTTCAAGGCATAGTAGCTTCACTACTTTTGTAGCTTCAATATTGTAGCTTCAATACTTTTTGAGATATTTTACTTACTGACAAGATTTCATCCTTACTTTTTGCAAAAGAGCCATAACTTTACAAAAGGGGCATAATCCTGATGAGAAAAAAGATATGTGTTGCCTACTTCCTATGAGGAATCCATTTACAAAATTTTAACCCTTATCTTGCTGTTCACGACAACCCCTATATTTGCAAACAGTGTAGATCCAGATCAGATAGCTTCTGAAGAAGCCATCTGATCAGGATCTACACTGTTTGGCATTTAGTTAATGAATTTGTAGCAATAAATTACATCAAGTAATTTGATTGGTTGATACAGAAATGGATATGGCTTAAATGAATATTCAGCAAGATATGGTTAAAATTCTAGCATGCATGGTTCATAAGCCTTCAGTTCACCTTCAGTTGTGAGCATGTTCAAATAGCACTGTTCACAAATCCTAGATGAAAATATTACTACTAGTAAAAGGGTTCCTCCTCACCTGCATATCTGCAGCCAATGTTTCATACAGGTTCTTGATACAATGCCAGTTTCTGCGCCCAAGGGTGTATGCCACCGCAGGAAGATTGTAGGCACAGTATTTAGTAATTTCTGTGTCAACAGTTTGAGCTCGAGAAGGATCAATCATACCGAGGTAGTTCTCCAGTAAACTCTGTGGTACAATATCCTGTAAAAATAAAAATACTCATCAACTTCCATACACAATTACTGAACATATGCACATGCCTAGATAATTTTGATAAGAATTTTCTGTGTAGTCTTTATTAAGTTATTACAGTGACATTGGGCTATTAAGACCAGCTTAACCCTTTTTGTACAAATGGATCGACTTCCTTATATATATAGCAGGAGTCCATTTCAAAATTTAAGGGTGTCAGGTTGTATTTTCATCAAAATTTATTTGGAAAATGACTGAACTTTTAGCAAACAGTGTAGGCCCTGATCAGATGTCGCGTTCTGCAGCATCTGATCTGGGCCTGCACTGTTTGTCAGGGTACCCGTTTTCGGGTTTCTGGTACTAAATGGGTTAAATGAAACAAGAGGACCAAGATGGTCCTGTATCGCTCACCTGAGCTAAAAGATTCAAAGTTTCAGGAAGTGCCAACCTTTACTGATGGATTAATTGGAGGACAAGGTGATGACATGGTAAGCATTTTCTGCAATCAAGTAGAATCATAAAAATCGGCTGACCTCACAAGTTTTCAAACTCATTCAAGCTTTTATTTCTGACTTGCTTATATGTTACTTTCAAGAAGATCCGATATAAACTGAAGGGGCTATGGTGATGACAAGGTCAAAAATAAGCAATTAACTGCTGCAATCAAATGATAAATAGGCAAACTTCACAAGTTTTCAAACTCCTCCAAGCTTTTCTGCCTGACTTACGTGTTTGTAAATTTCATGAAGATCCAATCAAAACTGAAGGGGCAACAGTGAGGACAAGGTTGAAAATAAGCATTTTCAGCCAAGCAGAGGAAATAACTCCATGATTGACTGGCATTGCTAGTTTTTAAACTTGTCTGAGCTTTTATCTCTAACTTACGAACATATAAATTTCAAGAAGATCCCATAAAAACTGAAGGAGTTAAGGTAAAAAAAAAGGCATTTTCTGCAGGCAAATGGATGTAACTCTGATAAATAGGCTGACCTCATCAGTTCACAATCTCATCCATTTTATCCCTGACTTACTAAAATGTAAGTTTCAAGAAGATCCAATAAAATTGAAGCTGTCAAAAATAGGCATTTTCTGAAATTAAGGGGGACAAAACTTTCTGAAATATAGGCTGACCTCACCAATTTTTTTAATTCAGCCGAGGTTTTATCCCTAACTTACTTACATATAAGTTTCAAGACAATCCCATGAAAACTGATGGGGGCTATGGTGATGACAAGGTCAACAAGAGGGCCAAATGGCCCTATATCGCTCACCTGTGTACCAGAAAATCATTAATGATGTTTTAAGAATGCCCATCGGGGCTTGAAGAAACAGACTGGGCTACATGGTGCTTCTATGCAGAGCTGGAACCGACCACACACGAGTACAGGAAAGGTGGTGCCAGTTGGACCGTCCATGCATAATGACCCTATTGGTTTCATTGGGTGGAAAGGGCTTAAGATATAATTTTATCTGGATGTCAGGCAAAGTCCCACAAAACTAGAAGCAAAGTCTCCAAAATGACCTACACTGTTCTGACAGGGATGTTAAACCTCAAATCAATAAACAAGGGCAGGTAACTCCAAAGTTGTTTGTCTCATGCAGCCGAAATTCGAACTCTATGTAGACTGTATGTCCCTCCTGGTTATCTGCAAGTTTGATGAAGATCAGATCAGAAATGGGGGAGAAAAATAGTTTTTTTCCATTGCAAGTCTATGGGAAAATTATTTGCGCTCTAAGGGCTGTAACTGCAAAACCAAATGTCAGATTCAAGCCAAATTCAAACTCATTTGAGATTTTATGCTTGTTCTTGTTTACTGAAAGTTTCAAAAAGATCAGATTAGAAACAGCTGTGGAGACACTATTTTTCACTAATATTTATGCTCAAAGGCAGGTAATTCGAAAGCCTTTTGTCTCAGGCGGCCCAAATTCAAACTTAACATAGACTGTAAGCTCCTTCTGGTTATCTGGAAGTTTGATGATGGTCAGGTTAGAAATAGCCAAGCAAAGTTGGAGACATCGTTTTCCCATTGTAAGTCTATGGGAAAATTTATCATCCTCAAGGGGATGTAACTGGAAATCTGATGGTCAGATTCAAGCCAAAATCGAACTCATTAGATTTTATGCTTATCCTTGTTTACCAAAAGTAACAAAAAGATCAGATTAAAAACGGTTGCAGAAAGCCGGATACGCCATTTTTCGCTAATATTTATGCTCAAGGGCAGGTAACTTAAAAGTCATTTGACCTGCGTGGCCCAAATTGAAACTCAACATAGACTGTATGTCCCTCCTGGTTATCTGCAAGTTTGATGAAGATCTGATGTGAAATAGTCGAGATAAGCTGGAGACGTTATTTTCCTATTGTAAGTCTATGGGAAAATCTTTCACACTCAAGGAGATGTAACTGGGAAACCACTGGGCAGATTCAAGTGAGCTTCAAACTCACGCGAGATTTTATGATTGTCCTCTTTACCAAAAGTTACAAAATGATCCAATCAAAAAGGGCTGAGAAAAGCTGGAGACACCATATTTCACTTACATTTATGCTCAAGGGCTGGTAACTCCAAACCTGTTTGTCCCGTGCAGCCCCTCCTACATTATCTGCAAGTTTGATGAAGATCGGATCAGAAATGGCTGAGAAAAAGTGAAGAGGTCGTTTTCCCCATTATAAATCAATGGGAAAAATTTTTCACGCTCAAGGGGATGTAACTGGAAAACCGCTGGTCAGATTCAAACCAAATTTGAACTCATCCATGATTTTATGCTTGTCCTCGTTCATGAAAATGTACAAAAAGATCGGATCATAAATGGCTGGGAATAGCTGGATACAACATTTTTCACTTATATTTATGCTCAAGGGCAGGTAACTCCAAAGCTGTTTGTCCAGTGCAGCCCAAAGTTGAACTCGAAGTAAACTGTAAGCCCCTCCTAGTTATCTGCAAGTTTGATGAAGATCGAATTAGAAATGGCCGAGAAAAAGTTGAGACGTCGTTTTCCCCATTATAAGTCTATGGAACCTTCTTGTTTCCATGGCAACCTCAGTTCTGATCAAAACTGACCCAAAACCTAATGCAGTCAATCCCCCAACCTAGTGATGATGCACATAAAATTTGATTGGGATTGGCCAGCTAGTCCCTTAGATATTCAAGTTCAAAGGTGTGGACGACGGATGGACGCCGGATGCCTACCTATACTAAAAGCTCACCTTGTGAGCCTTCGGCTCAGGAGTGAGCTAAAAAGATCAGATCATAAACGGCTGAGAAAAGCTGGAGACACCATTTTTCACTTATATTTATGCTCAAGGGTAGGTAACTCCAAAGCTGTTTGTATTCGAACTCGACGTAAACTGTAAGCCCCTCCTGGTTTTCTGCAAGTTTGATGAAGGGAGATGTCGTTTTTCCCATTATAAGTATATGGGAAAATTTTTCACACTCAAGGGGATTAACTGGAAAACCGCTGGTCATATTCAAACCAAATTCGAACTCGTCTGAGATTTTATGCCTGTCCTCGTTTGTGAAAAGTTACAAAATGATCAGGTCATAAACGGCTGAGAAAAGCTGGAGACACCATTTTTCACTTATATTTATGCTCAAGGGCAGCAAACTCCAAAGCTGTTTGTCCCGTGCAGCCCAAATTCGAACTCGACGTAGACTGTAAGCCCCTCCTGGTTATCTGCAAGTTTGATGAAGATCGGATCAGAAATGGCTGAGAAAAAGAAGAGACGTCGTCTTCACCATTACAAGTATATGGGAAAACTTTTCAAGCTCAAGGGGATGTAACTGGAAAACCGCTGGTCAGATTCAAACCAAATTTGAACTCATACGAGATTTTATGCTTGTCCTCGTTCATGAAAAGTTACAAAAAGATCAGATCATAAATGGCTGAGAATAGCTGGAGACAACATTTTTCACTTATATTTATGCTCAAGGGCAGGTAACTCCAAAGCTGTCTGTCCCGTGCAGCCCAAAGTTGAACTGGAAGTAGACTGTAAGCCCCTCCTGGTTATCTGCAAGTTTGATGAAGAGCGTATCAGAAATGGCTGCGAAAAAGTGGACGTCATTTTCCCCATTATAAGCCTATGGAACCTTCTTGTTTCCATGGCAACCACAGTTCTGATCAAAACTGGTCCAAAACCTTATGCAGTCAATCCCCAACCCAGTGATACTGCACATAAAATTTGATTGGGATTGGCCAGCTAGTCACTTAGATATTCAAGTTCAAAGGTGTCGACGATGTATGGACGCCGGTTGCCTACCTATACTATAAGCTCACCTTGTGAGCCTTCGGCTCAAAAGTGAGCTAAAAAGATCAGATCATAAACAGCTGAGAAAAGCTGGAGACACCATTTTTCACTTATATTTATGCTCAAGGGTAGGTAACTCCAAAGCTGTTTGTATTGGAACTCGACGTAAACTGTAAGCCCCTCCTGGTTTTCTGTAAGTTTGATGAAGATCTAATCAGAAATGGCTGAGAAAAAGTGGAGACGACATTTTTCCCATTATAAGTATATGGGAAAATTTTTCACACTCAAGGGAATGTAACTGGAAAACCGCTGGTCATATTCAAACCAAATTCGAACTGGTCTTAGATTTTATGCCTGTCCTCGTTTGTGAAAAGTTACAAAATGATCAGGTCATAAACGGCTGAGAAAAGCTGGCGACACCATTTTTCACTTATATTTATGCTCAAAGGCAGCAAACTCCAAAGCTGTTTGTCCCGAATCCCTCCCTCAGTTCAAGAGACTGATCCAAGCTTGGGAAGGCCCCATATGCAAATGCCCTTCTTGTTCAGTTTAACGTTGCTGTTGCATGTACATGTCGTTTCTCTTTTCTTTTTATTTTTTTATTTTGTTTTGTTTGGACCCTACTACTTCCTTGGTTTATAGTTTTTTTCTGTTTGTTTTGTTTGTTTCATTAGGGTACTGTGGGCTACGCCTCACCTTCCCCTTTTTTTTCGCTTTCGTACCAAGGATGTATTAGTCGGGGTCTTTTGATGCAGCAAACTGACATTCACTGACCTTCATATGGCCGTCCTCTTAACGCTATATATGTATTTTTCTAACACAAATTTTTATTAATCTTTTTCTTTCGTTTTAGTACCTTCTCATTATATGTACATACTATATATATTTATATTTACTGTCTATTATATGTCTTAACGTACCTTGTAAATGTAAATCTTACAACACCTATTTCTTATGTAACTATCTTACTGTGTGATGACTTAACTTGTGCCTTTATTTGTAATGTCTGCATGCTGTGATATATTTATAACCCGTTGTTGTTTTACTCAATGTTTGTCGAAATACAAGCCCTACTGGGCTAATGTTACTTGTTATACATATTCGACACTAAATAAAACTTCTATGTCTATGTCTATGTCCCGTGCAGCCCAAATTCGAACTCGACGAAGACTGTAAGCCCCTCCTGATTATCTGCAAGTTTGATGAAGATCGGATCAGAAATGGCTGAGAAAAAGTGGAGACGTCATCTTCACCATTACAAGTATATGGGAAAATTTTTCACGCTCAAGGGGATGTAACTGGAAAACCGCAGGTCAGATTCAAACCAAATTTGAACTCATCCGAGATTTTATGCTTGTCCTCGTTCATGAAAAAGTTACAAAAAGATCAGATCATAAATGGCTGAGAATAGCTGGAGACAACATTTTTCACTTATATTTATGCTCAAGGGCAAGCAACTCAAAAGCTGTTTGTCCAGTGCAGCCCAAATTCAAACTCAATGTAGACTGTAAGCCTCTCCTGGATATCTGCAAGTTTGATGAAGATTGGATCAGAAATGGCTGAGAAAAAGTGTAGACGTCGTTTTCCCCATAATAAGTCTATGGGGAAAATTTTTCATGCTCAAGGGGAAGTAACTTGAAAACCGTTGGTCAGATTCAAACCAAATTCGAACTCGTCTGAGATTTTCCTCGTTTAAGAAAAGTTACAAAAAGATCAGATGATCAGATGACTGACAAAATGTGATCACAAAAGCTCACCTTGTCACTAAGTGACAGGTGAGCTAAAAAGATCAGATCATAAACGGCTGAGATATAAGCAAATTCAAACTCGTCTGAGATTTTATGCCTGTCCTCATTTGTGAAAAGTTACAAAAAGATCAGGTCATATTCGGCTGAGAAAAGCTGGCGACACCATTTTTCACTTATATTTATGCTCAATGGCAGGTAACTCCAAACCTGTTTGTCCCCAGCAGCCCAAATTCGAACTCAACGTAGACTGTATGCCAGGGCTCTAGAAATTTTGAAATCCCAATCGGTCCAGAAGGTGACCAAAAATTACGGAAATTGCCGATCGGTTTCGGTAATTTCCGTAAACGCCATTGGCGATTTGCGATTTTAAAATGTGTTATTAGCTCAAAGAATGACATACCGATGTTCCTCTTACACTTGTAAACGGATTGAGCACCAGTATCTCGATTATAAACAGCAATTATTGCTCACATCGTTAATATTTCATCTACTTTCATTTTCTACGCCAGATTTGATCTACTTTCATTTTCCCAATATCCGGGTCACTCCGAACCTGAAGACTACTAAAGGGAAACAACCTACATGGGGCAGTCAGAGACCAGTTCGATGGTCACTATATTTTTTTCCCTTTTTAAAACCTTTAAAATATTTCTCTTATTTCACGCATTTTATTTTGCCCAAATTGCTTTGTTTACAAATGGCGACCAATATGGCAGCCACGTGGTCGGAAAATGACGTCATACGGTTTCCGTTTACACAATACACATTAATGCAGTCAAGGACGTAACACACATACACCTGTTTTATGTCATTTATTTTAATAGAGCGTATTTCTAAAACAAGAGGGCCCAGAGGGCCCTGAATCGCTCACCTGAGAATCAGTGTCTCTAGTACATTCTTGGCCCAAGGGCTATACTAGGTGAAGCTTCATACCAAATATCAAAGACCTGAGCCTTGTGGTTTCAGAGATGAAGATTTTTAAATATTTTCCATAAATAAGCCTATGAAAAACCTAAAGGCCCCGGGGATGGGGGCATTTTTGGCCCGAGGGCTATAATTTGAACAATCTTGGTACACGTCCACTAGATGAAGCTTCACACCAAATATCAAAGATCTGAGCCTTGCGGTTTCAGAGAAGAAGATTTTTAAAGATTTTCCCTGTATAAGCCTATGTAAAACCAAAGGCCCCCGCCAAGGGGCTTTTTTGGCCCCAGGGCTATAATTTGAACAATCTTGGTACAGGTCCACTAGGTGAAGCTTCACACCAAATATCAAAGACCTGGGACTTGTGGTTTCAGAGTAGAAGATTTTTAAAACTTTCCCTATATAAGCACCCAAAGGCCCCCCGGCGGGGGCATTTTTGGCCCTAGGGCTAAAATTTGAACAAACTTTGTAGAGGTCCACTAGGTGAAGCTTCATACCAAATATCAAAGACTTGGGCCTTGTGGTTTCAGAGAAGACCATTTTTAAAGATTTTACCTATATAAGCCTTTGTAAACCCCAAAGGCCCCCGGGGCGGGGGCATTTCCAGCCCAAGGGTCATAACTTGAACAATCTTGTTAGAGGTCCACTAGATGAAGCTTTATACCAAATATCGAAGACCTGGGCCTTTCGGTTTCAGAGAAGAAGGTTTTTAAAGATTTTCCCTGTATAAGCCTATGTAAAACCAAAGGCCCCCTGGGCGGGGGCATTTTTGGCCCTGGGGCTATAATTTGAACAATCTTAGTAGAGGTCCACTAGGTGAAGCTTCACACCAAATATCAAAGACCTGAGCCTTGTGGTGTCAGAGAAGCAGATGTTTAAAGATTTTCCCTATATAAGCCTATGTAAAACCAAAGGCCCCCGGGGCGGGGACATTTTTGGCCCAAGGGCTATAATTTGAACAATCTTGGTAGAGGTCCACTAGATGAAGCTTCACACCAAATATCAAAGATCTGAGCCTTGCCGTTTCAGAGAAGAAGATTTTTAAAGACTTTCCCTATATAAGCCTATGTAAACCCCAAAGGCCCCCGGGGCAGGGGCATTTCTGGCCCAAGGGCCATAATTTGAACAATCTTGGTAGAGGTCCACTAGATGAAGCTTCATACCAAATATCAAAGACCTGGGCCTTTCGGTTTCAGAGAAGAAGATTTTTAATGATTTTCTCTGTATAAGCCTATGTAAAACCAAAGGCCCCCGGGGCGGGGGCATTTTTGGCCCTAGGGCTATAATTTGAACAATCTTGGTAGAGGTCCACTAGGTGAAGCTTCACACCAAATATCAAAGACCTGGGCCTTGTGGTTTCAGAAAAGAAGATTTTTAAAGATTTTCCCTTTATAAGCCTATGTAAACACAAAGGCCCCAGGGGCGGGGGCATTTCTGGCCCAAGGGCCATAATTTGAACAATCTTGGTAGAGGTCCACTAGATGAAGCTTCATACCAAATATCGAAGACCTGGGCCTTTTGGTTTCAGAGAAGAAGATTTTTAAAGTTTTCATTTCAAAAATCTATTTTTAGCTCCTGTGACCCAGATGTGCAATGAACCGGAACCATTTGAACAACTTTGAAAGGGGACCACCTAAGGATCATTCCTGTGAAGTTTGGTCAAAATCCGATCAGTGGTTTAGGAGGAGATGTCATTTGAAGAAAAAGTTTACGCACACACGCACGCACGCACGCACGCACACACGCACACACGCACGCACGACGGACGACGGACAAAAAGTGATCCCAAAAGCTCACCTCGTCACTACGTGACAGGTGAGCTAAAAAAACGTTTTGAACGCGTTAAAAAATCGAAAAAACATTTCTTTACTCTCGAACCAATACATGGCCGAACGAGAGTCATTGAAAATCTTACATGGCCGAACCAAGTTTTAAAGAATATAAATACATATTTTACGATTACACAAGCCTGAAATAAACAAATTATGTTTGATTGCCATTAGATCAAACACGATCAAGGCTTCTTTGATATCACAATCACGCACCGCTTAATCACGTTTTGGCTGACTGTCCCGCGAGAGTCTGCGATACCTGGCGAGATCTCGAAAACGTGTTTACTGTCAAACTCAAATTCATCCCCGAGAGAGATAATTGGATTATATTACTGGCACAATAAACAGTTTGACACCTAACCAGGTATAATTTCTCTGTTTTTTCACTTCGATTTTAGCTTATTGGGTTTTTTTTTCGGACCGATTTTTCAGCAAAATTTTTCAGCAAAATTGGTTTTCATTTTCAAAAAACGGTCTGGACCGGTAAAAAATCGGACTTCTAGAGCCCTGCTGTATGCCTCTCCTGGTTATCTGCAAGTTTGATGAAGATCGGATCAGAATGGCTGAGAAAAAGTGGAGACGTCCTTTTCCCCATTATAAGTCTATGGGAAAATTTTTCACGCTCAAGGGGATGTAACTGGAAAACCCCTGGTCAGATTCAAACCAAATTTGAACTCATCTGAGATTTTATGCTTGTCCTCGTTCATGAAAAGTTACAAAAAGATCAGATCATAAACGGCTGAGAAAAGCTGGAGACACCATTTTTCACTTATATTTATGCTCTAGGGCAGGTAACTCCAAAGTTGTTCGTCCCGTGCAGCCCAAATTCGTATTCGACGTAAACTGTATGCCTCTCCTGGTTATCTGCAAGTTTGATGAAGATCGGATCAGAATGGCTGAGAAAAAGTGGAGACGTCCTTTTCCCCATTATAAGTCTATGGGAAAATTTTTCATGCTCAAGGGGATGTAACTGGAAAACCCCTGGTCAGATTCAAACCAAATTTGAACTCGTATGAGATTTTATGCTTGTCCTCGTTCATGAAAAGTTACAAAACGATCAGATCATAAAAGGCTGAGAAAAGCTGGAGACACCATTTTTCACTTATATTTATGCTCTAAGGCAGGTAACTCCAAAGCTGTTTGTCCCGTGCAGCCCAAATTTGTACTCGACGTAGACTGTAAGCCCTCCTGGTTATATGCAAGTTTGATGAAGATCGGATCAGAAATGGCCGAGAAAAAGTGGAGACGTTGTTTTCCCCATTACAAGTGTCTATGAAACCTTCTTGTTTCCATGGCAACCAAAATTCCAATCTGATCAGCCCAAAAACCTTATGCAGCCTTACCCCCTACCTGATGATGTTTCTCATGAAATTTGATCAAGATTGGCCCCTTGGGTATTAGAGATATACTTATTTGAAATTGTTATTGGACGCATGCATGCACGCACGCAGGCACGACAGACGACGGACAAAATGTGATCACAAAAACTTCACCTTGTCACTGCATGACAGGTGAGCTAAAAATAGGCATTTTCAGCAGAAAAGGGGATGTAATTCTATGATAGATAAGCCAACTGGTCAGTTTTCTTTTTACACCAACTTATTTGTATGTAAGTTTCAGGAAGATCCGATCAAAACTGAAAGGGCTTGTTGATGACAAGGTCAACAAGAGGGCCCACAGGGCCCTGGTTCACTCACCTGTGTGTCAATGTCTCGAGTACATTCTATTTTAAGCTATAGTGGCCATCTTGTTCATCAGCAGAGTGATTTTAGCTTATTTGGTAGGGAGTAACCTAGGCAACATTCCTGTGAAGTTTGAATCAAATTGGCCTTAGGGTTTAGGAGGGGTTCACATTTGAAGCAAATTTACAATGTTTTCTACTTTTAGCTCTTGTGACAATTTGTTAATCGTTATGCTATTTTCCTAGAGGGTCATCTACACAACATTCCGATGAAGTTTAGAAGCCTTCATGGTGAAGTGGCCATGCTACTTGCCTTGTAAACCAGGGGTAGCAGGATCAATCCCAGGCTTCTCCAGACTTTCAGATTAGTCTTTGAACAGAGGTCCCATCACTGTATGACCTTAGCTGTTGGTGAGACTTAAACTCAAACACTCACTCCTATGAAGGAACCTATATGCCAAATATGAATAATGTTAAATGCTTCAAAAGTTATGAACAAGAGGGCCCAGGTTCGCTCACCTGATCCAAAGCATAACAAGTGGGCCCCGGGCAGGGTCAATTTTGGGCCCAGGGCTAAAATTGGAACAATCTTGGTAGAGGTCCACAAGATGAAGCTTCATATCGAATATGAAAGACCTGGGCTTTCTGGTTTCAGAGAAAAAGATTTTAAAGGTTTACCCTGCATATAGAAGTCTATGTAAAACAAGATTTTCCCTATATAAGTCTATGTTAAACCAAAGGGCCACATGGCTGGGGCATTTTTGGTCTCAGGGCTATAATTTGAACAATCTTTATAGAGGTCCACTAGCTGAAGCGTCATAACAAATATCGAAGACCTAAGCCTTGTGGTTTCAGAGAAGAAGATTTTTCAAGATTTTCCCTATATAAGTCTATGTAAAACCAAAGGGCCCCAGAGCGGGGGCATTTTTGGCCCCAGGGCTATAATTTGAACAATCTTGGTAGAGGTCCACAAGATGAAGCTTCATACCAAATATCAAAGACCTGGGCCTTGCAGTTTCAGAGAAGAAGATTTTTAAAAATTTTCCCTATATAAGCCTATGTAAAACAAAAGGGCCCTGGTGCGGGGGCATTTTTGGCCCCAGCACTATAATTTGAACAATCTTGGTAGGGGTCTACTAGATGAAGCTTCATACCAAATATCAAAGACCTGGGCCTTGAGGTTTCAGAGAAGAAGATTTTTCAAGATTTTCCCTATATAAGCCCATGTAAAACCAAAGGGCCCCCGTGCGGGGGGCATTTTTAGCTCCAGCACTATAATTTGAACAATCTTGGTAGGGGTCCACTAGATGAAGCTTCATACCAAATATCAAAAACCTGGGCCTTGCAGTTTCAGAGAAGAAGATTTTCCCTATATAAGCCTATGTAAAACAAAAGGGCCCCCCCGTGCGGGGGCATTTTTGGCCCCAGCATTATAATTTGAACAATCTTGGTAGGGGTCCACTAGATGAAGCTTCATACCAAATATCAAAGACCTGGGCCTTGAGGTTTCAGAGAAGAAGATTTTTCAAGATTTTCCCTATATAAGCCCATGGAAAAACCAAAGGGCCCCCGTGCGGGGGCATTTTTAGCTCCAGCACTATAATTTGAACAATCTTGGTAGGGGTCCACTAGATGAAGCTTCATACCAAATATCAAAGATCTGGGCCTTGCAGTTTCAGAGAAGAAGATTTTTAAAGATTTTCCCTATATAAGCCCATGTAAAACCAAAGGGCCCCCGTGCGGGGGCATTTTTGGCCCCAGCACTATAATTTGAACAATCTTGGTAGGGGTCCACTAGATGAAGCTTCATACCAAATATATAAGACCTGGGCCTTGCGGTTTCAGAGAAGAAGATTTTTTAAGTTATCGGTGAAAAAAAACTATTTTTGGCTACTGTGACCTATATGTGCAACGGACCGGAACCATTTGAACAACTTTGAAAGGGGACCACCTAAGGATCATTCCTGTGAAGTTTGGTCAAAATCCGATCAGTGGTTTAGGAGGAGATGTCGTTTGAAGAAAAGTTTACGGACGCACGCACGCACGGACGCACGACGGACGACGGACAAAAAGTGATCCCAAAAGCTCACCTTGTCACTACGTGACAGGTGAGCTAACAAGAGGGCCATGATGGCCCTGGATCGCTCACCTGATCCATAGTGTAACAAGTGGGCCCCAGAGAGGGCCATTATTGGCCCCAGGGCTTTAATGTACATAATGTTGAGGGAGGTCGTAAAGGTGAAGCTTCATACCAAACATCAACAAAGGCTAAAATTTGAACAATCTTGTCAAAGGTCCACTAGATGAAGCTACACATCAAATATCAAAGACCTGGGCCTAGCGGTTTCAGAGAAGAAGATTTTTAAAGATTTTGCCTATATAAGCCTATGTAAAATCAAAGGGCCCCGGGACAGGGGCATTTTTTGCCCCAGCACTATAGTTTGAACAATCTTGGTAGGGGTCCACTAGATGAAGCTTCATACCAAATATCAAAGTTCTGGGCCTTGTGGTTTCAGAGAAGAAGATTTTTAAAGATTTTCCCTATATAAGCCTATGTAAAACCAAAGGGCCCCGTGGCAGGGGGGGATTTTTTGTCCCAGCACTATAATTTGAACAATCTTGGTAGGGGTCCACTAGACGAAGCTTCATACCAAATATCAAAGTCCTGGGCCTTGTGGTTTCAGAGAAGAAGATTTTTAAAGATTTTCCCTATATAAGCCTATGTAAAACCAAAGGGCCCCGGGGCAGGGCATTTTTGGCCCCAGCACTAAAATTGGAACAATCTTGGTAGGGGTCCACTAGATGAAGCTTCATACCAAATATCAAAGTCCTGGGCCTTGTGGTTTTAGAGAAGAAAATTTTTAAAGATTTTCCCTATATAAGCCTATGTAAAACCAAAGGGCCCCGTGGCGGGGGCATTTTTGGCCCCAGCACTATAATTTGAACAATCTTGGTAGGGGTCCACTAGATGAAGCTTCATACCAAATATATAAGACCTGGGCCTTGTGGTTTCAGAGAAGAAGATTTTTAAAAATTTTCCCTATATAAGCCAATGTAAAAGCAAAGGGCCCCGTGGCGGGGGCATTTTTGTCCCAGCACTAAAATTTGAACAATCTTGGTAGGGGTCCACTAGATGAAGCTTCATACCAAATATCAAAGTCCTGGGCCTTGTGGTTTCAGAAAAGAAAATTTTTAAAGATTTTCCCTATATAAGCCCATGTAAAACCAAAGGGCCCCGTGGCGGGGGCATTTTTTGTCCCAGCACTAAAATTTGAACAATCTTGGTAGGGGTCCACTAGATGAAGCTTCATACCAAATATCAAAGACCTGGGCCTTGTGGTTTCAGAGAAGAAGATTTTTTAAGATTTTCCCTATATAAGCCTATGTAAAACCAAAGGGCCCCGGGGCGGGGGCATTTTTGGCCCCAGCACTGTAATTTGAACAATCTTGGTAGGGGTCAACTAGATGAAGCTTCATACCAAATATCAAAGACCTGGGCCTTGTGGTTTCAGAGAAGAAGATTTTTAAAGATTTTCCCTATATAAGCCAATGTAAAACCAAAGGGCCCCGTGGCGGGGGCATTTTTTGTCCCAGCACTATAATTTGAACAATCTTGGTAGGGGTCCACTAGATGAAGCTTCATACCAAATATCAAAGTCCTGGGCCTTGTGGTTTCAGAGTAGAAGAGTTTTGAAGATTTTCCCTATATAAGCCTATGTAAAACCAAAGGGCCCTGGGGCGGGGGCATTTTTGGCCCCAGCACTATAATTTGAACAATCTTGGTAGGGGTCCACTAGATGAAGCTTCATACCAAATATCAAAGACCTGGGCCTTGTGGTTTCAGAGAAGAAGATTTTTAAAGATTTTCCCTATATAAGCCAATGTAAAACCAAAGGGCCCCGTGGCGGGGGCATTTTTCGTCCCAGCACTCAAATTTGAACAATCTTGGTAGGGGTCCACTAGATGAAGCTTCATACCAAATATCAAAGTCCTGGGCCTTGTGGTTTCAGAGAAGAAGATTTTTAAAGATTTTCCCTATATAAGCCTATGTAAAACCAAAGGGCCCCCGTGCGGGGGCATTTTTGGCCCCAGCACTATAATTTGAACAATCTTGGTAGGGGTCCACTAGATGAAGCTTCATACCAAATAACAAAGACCTGGGCCTTGTGGTTTCAGAGAAGAAGATTTTTTAAGTTTTTGGTGAAAAAAATCTGTTTTTGGCTCCTGTGACCTAGATGTGCAACGGACCGGAACCATTTGACCCATATTCAAACTTGACCGAGATATTGTCATGATGATCATTCTGAGCAAGTTTGATTAAGATTGGACCAAAATTGTGGCCCCTAGGGTGTTCACAAGGTTTTTATATGATTTGACCCGCTGACCTACTTTTTAACCCGATATGACCCATATTCGAACTGGACTGAAATATTGTCACAATGGTCATTCTGAGCAAGTTTCATGATAATTGGACCAAAACAGTGGCCTTCAGAGTGTTCACAAGGTTTTTCTATGATTTGACCTACTGACCTACTTTTTGACCCGACATGACCCATATTCGAACTTGACCGAGATATTGTCACAATGATCATTCTGAGCAAGTTTGATGATAATTGAACCATAACTGTGCCCTCTAGAGTGTTCACAAGGACTATCTATGGTTTGACCTACTGACCTACTTTTTGACCCTACATGATCCATATTCGAACCTGACCGAGATATTGTCATGATAATTATTCTGAGCAAGTTTGATGATGATTGGACCAAAACTGTGCCCTCTAGAGTGTTCACAAGGTTTTTCTATGATTTGACCTACTGACCTACTTTTTCACCCGACATGACCCATATTCGAACTTGACCGAGATATTGTCATGATGATCATTCTGAGCAAGTTTGATGATGATTGGACCAAAACTGTGGCCTCTAGTTTGTTCACAAGAAAAGTTTACGCACGACGGACGACGGACGACGGACGACGCACGACGACGCCGGACATCTTACGGTCACAAAAGCTCACCATGACCTTCGGTCAGGTGAGCTAAAAAGTAGGTCAACGGTCAAGGTCATGGCTCAAAAGTTTTGAATGGTTGTGAAAACCTTGTCACAAGGAACATAAATGCCAAATATGAAGGCTCTATCTCATATGGTTCAAAAGTTATGATAAAGTAGGTCACAGGTCAACATCACAGGTCAAATCTTTATGAGGAAGCCCTTGACACAAGGAACCTACATGCCAAATATGAAGGCTCTATCTCGAACGATTCAAAAGTTATGACAAAAATAACCTACTGATCTACTTTTTGATTTGACATGACCCATATTCGAACTTAACTGAGATATTGTCCAGATGATCATTCTGAGCAAGTTTTATGATGGTTTACTAAAACTGTGGCCTCTTAGTGTTCAAAACGTTTTTCTATGATTTGACCTGCTGACCTTCTTTTTGACCCGACATGACCCATATTCGAACTTCACCCAGATATTGTCAAGATGATCATTCTGAGCAAGTTCGATGATGTTCGGACCAAAACTGAGGTCTCTAGTGTGTCCACAAGGTTTTTCAACACTCTGACTTAATTACTGACTAGATATGACCCATATTCGAAATTAACTGAGATATTGTCAAATGATCATTTTGAGCAAGTTTGATGATGATCAGACCAAAACTGTGGCCTCTAGTGTGTTCAGAGGTTTTTCTATGATTTTATCTACTGACCTTTTTGGACCGACATAACCCATATTCCAACTTGACCGAGATATTGTCAAGACTATCATTCTGAGCAAGTTTGATGATGGTTGGACCAAAACTGTGGCCTCTAGTGTGTTCACAAGGTTTTTCTCTGATTTGACCTACTGACCTACTTTTTGACCTGCCACCCATATTTGAATGTGACCAAGATATTATCAAGATGATCATTCTGAGCAAGTTTGATGATGATCGGACCAAAACTCAAGCCATTTTTGACCAAAATGTATTGCTTTCGGTGCCAAGGTCACCAAAATCTTATCAAAATTGCAGCATGTTAAAATTATATATTGTACCAAGTTTGACTAATATTAATCAAGTTGTTAATGAGATAGAGTGCAGACAAGCCATTTTTGGCCCAAAACTGACTTTTTTTTTTTGGGGGAGGGGGGGGGGGGGGGGGGGGGGGGGGTCTGTCTGTGCCTTGAAAATCAAGATCATTATAATCTAATGACTTTTTTCCCTCCATCCTAACGATGTAACCATTAAAGTTTAGTATGAATCCATCCAAAGGTTAAAACAGCTGGGGAAAAACAAAATTTAAGGTCATTCAATTTTAGCAGTTTTGATAGAGGGTCATCTGAGGAACATTCCTATGAAGTTCGAATGGAATAGGCCTAGGGGTATGGGAGTAGTCATACAAAGATTTTTTTTTCTATTTTTAGCTCTGGCAGCCATCTTGTTCACCGGAGCGGGACAATTTAGCTATTTTTAGCTATTTTGGTAGAGAGTCTCCTAGGTAATATTCCTGTGAAATTGACCCAAGGGTTTAGGAGGAGTTAGTATTTTTAGCAAATTGTTGAATATGTTCTAGAAAGGGTTATCCTTTGGAAGCAAGGAATACACCACATAACTAGAAAATATGGAGTGTACATAATTATTTTCTGGGCTAGACTAGCTAGTTTCAGCCAATAGACGTTTCAGAGCTGTCAATCAAGAGTGCTGTTTCATCCAATCGAAAAAATCGATTTTATTTAGTGCCGCTGTGTTGGTCACTAACGGCCATTTTCTCCCACAACAAAGAAACGCGGTAGTGGGGAAGGGCATTTAAGGGTAATGGGGTTGTGTGGGAAGTTTATTTTTAGGACTGTCAAACAATTGTCATATTGTAGTACGGCAATATTGAGATAAATATGTACATGTATATATGATGGCCCCCACCCATCGAAGCTTGAAGGAATAGATGGGTTGCATGACGATTCCACGCAGAGCTGAACCGACTCGCACACGACTACTGGTGGACCGCTTACAGGATCTCAGCCTGCCAAGCAAAAGCGGCATGAGTCGGCCTGTCAATGCTAATTATATATAACCCTATTGGTTTCATTGGCGGCAGGGCTTGAGATGTCATTTCATCTCAAGATCGGGTAAAAGTCCCACAAAATTGGAAACAACGTCTCCAAAATGACCTTTACAGTGTTGACGGGGACGTTAAACCTCAAATCAAACAAACAAACATGTATATGTGTATATACATATAGAGTGCATAAGTGACCGGCCTAACTGCTCCGGGCCTTTTGGCCTGGTCATTGTGTCACTCGCTTTGTAACCCCAGGTTGTGGGTTCAGTCCCCGGTCGGAGCTCGACTGGATTTTTCTTCACAGATTTTTTTCCTCGTCCTGCTACAATGGTGCCTGGTGCCACGATGATAACCGTTTGAGCCCAGGGGCGGGGCAGATGCGGCCGAGTCAAAAGAAGCTGGAAATGTGATATTATTACATTAGTATCTCCTAAACATTTGAAACAAATGTCTCTCTGTAGTATGGAAGAATGTAGTACATGTAGTACGACCATAATAAATATCCATATAGAGTGCATAACTGACTGGTCTGGTTGGTTTGGCCCTGGTGGTTGTGTCGCTCGCTTTGTAACCAGATTTTCGTGGGTTCAATCCCCGGTCGGGGCACTCGACTGGAGTTTTATTTTTATTTACAGATTTTTCTCCTCAGACTGCAGCTAAGTCACAAATATTGTATGGTTGGTGTGCTGCGGGGCTAGTGTTGGGGCTTATAAATGTGGGCAACAAGGACTGGGATCAGCCTGCGCATTTGCGCAGTCTGACTAGGCCCTCGCGGATTGTAACTGCCCTTCTATAGTCTGCTGGCTTTTCAAAGAGAGATGCGCGAAATCTCGTGTCTTAGTGAGTAATTAAGCAGGCTGATGCGGTGGGTGTGTTGGCTCATGTAGTATATGCTCATCTCTGGTCTAGAAGTTGAGGAGTCGGCTGCTGCATGGTCTACATTTGGCTGTCTGATTAGGGATCAATAAATATAGAGTTAATGCAGATTGCATGAGAGGGTTAGTCTATATGATTGGCACCACTCTCGGTTGTATTATATTGTGCCCTCGGTGCGGAATTATTATCATAATGAAATGAGGAACATATACTTTATAATTAAGTTTTGTTTGTTTGTTTGATTAATTTGAAGTTTAACATCCGTGTCAACAATGTAAAGGTCATTTTGGAGACGTTGCTTCAAATTTTGTAGGACTTTTAACCTGACATTGAGACGAAACTTATGACTTCTCAAGCCCTGCCGCCCAATGAAACCAATAGGGTTTATAAGCATTGACGGGCCGACTTGTGTGTGTGTGTGTGTGTGCTTTCGTTTTCCGCATCAAACGCAAACACTTCGCGGTAACTTGGAGATAGTTTTCCAGGCTGAATATTTTAAAATTATGCACATAATTATTTCATAATTCCTTAGCCCTTTGGTTGGGCTGTTTTTTATTTTTTATTATTGTTTTTTTTTTTTTTTTTTTTTTTAAGTTAAAGTTTTATGTCTCGGTAAGTAAGAAACGCCAATATTGTCCGGAATACTTGATAAATTTCCTCCGAGATCTACACAGACTTTCTTTGTTTCCGCCATATTGGCTGCAAAGCTTGTGGGACGTAGCAACAGTAACCAAGTAGGCGGAGCATAAGATTAGATTCTCGGAAACGTCTATTAGGCCTCAACAGTGACGCTCAAATATTTTCAAAATTCAACAATGGAATCAATGATCCGGAAGAACAAAAAAAAATATAAACAAAACGATGATGTTCGTTTGTTTTGAGGTTTAATGTCCCCATCAACACTGTAAAGGTCATTTTGGAGACGTTGCTTCCAATTTTGTGGGACTTTTACCCAACATTGAGATGAAATTACATCTCAATCCCTGCCGCCCAATGAAACCAATAGGGTTTATAAGCAAGGATGGTCCGACTCACACTGCTTTGCCTGGGCAGGCTTAGATCCTCTAAGCGGTTTACCTGTACTCGTGTGTGGGTACACTATGATGTAGGGCAGGGAGACTTTATATGGCCGCCACACATTCCCAGACACCAGCTGTAGTGATGTTCAATATGTTCTAGAAAGGGTTATCCTTTGGAAGCAAGAATACACCACAGAACTTGAAAATATGAGTGTACATGTTTTCAGGGTCAGACTTGCTAGTTTCGGCCGATTAGACCTCATCAGTGACCCTCAGTGTTGGAAGTTTTCCTATTTTTAGCTCTGTCAGCCATCTTGTAAATCAGAGCAGCATGATTTTTAGCTATTTTGGTGAAGAGTCATCTAAGCAATATCACTATAAGTTTGAATGAAATTGGCCAGGGTTACGGGAGGAGTAGTCATTTAAAGATTATTTCTATTTTTAGATCTGGAGGTCATCTTGTTCATAGGAGAGAAACAATTTTAGCTATTTTTGTAGAGAGCCACCTAGGCAATATTCCTGTGAAGTTCAAATGAAATTGGCCCAACGGTTTATGAGGAATAGTCTTTTAAAGAAAATTGTTGACGACGAACGCATGACGATGCATAATGGACATTCACTGATCACAATTGCTCACCATGAGGACTTAATGCTCAGATGAGCTATTAAAATTGTAACCTTTGTTTTCTTAAGTAAATTTGCTTTGTTTCTGTTTGATTTGAGGTTTAACGTCTCCGTCAACACTGTACAGGTCATTTTGGAGATGTTGCTTCCAATTTTGTGGACTTTTACCCGACACTGAGATGAAATGACATCTCAAGCCCTGTCCCCCAATAGGGTTTATTAGCATGGACAGTTCGCCTCCCATCGCGGTCCCTGGACAGGCTTAGATCCTCTAAGCGGTTTACCAGTACTAGTGTGGGGGCCGGATTCAGCTCTGCGTGGAAGCATCATGCAGCCCATATATTTCTTCAAGCCCTATGGGCGGGGGTCGTTTTTAAGTAAAACTAGATCGCGCAGTCCATGGGATAATATCGCAAATACCTGCTTTTTCTATGACTAACACTGATGACTATGTATAAACTTGCCAAAACTACACGTGTTACAAAAAGTTGCAAAGGACATTCTAACTGAAATGACCTAAAATTGTGTTGACTGGGCTGTTAAACTCCAATAGAAAAAAACAAACAAACATTCTAACTGATAAGCAAAGTTTCAGAAGTGTAACTCCAACTGTTAAGAAGATATGGCAAAGTCGTACTCTTTGACTTTTGACCTTGGGGTCATGTTGAGGTCCACCAAAACTGTCCCTATTTATTCTATTTTCCAAGGACCATCCAATAACCAAGTTTCAGAAGTGTAACTCCAATAGTTTAGAAGATATGGCAAAGTCATTCTTTTTGACCTTTGACCTTGGGGTCAAGTTGAGGTCAAGGTCACACCGTAGTAGCCCAATTTATTATCTATGCCAAGGGCCATCCAATAAACAAAGTTTCAGAAGTGTAACTCCATTAGTTAAGAAGATATGGCAAAGCCATACTTTTTGAACTATGACCTTTGTCAAGTTCACACCCAAAGTAGCCCAATTAATTCAATATTCCAAGGGCCATCCAATAAGCAAAGTTTCAGAAGTATAACTCCAATAGTTTAGAAGATATGGCAAAGTCATACTTTTTGACCTTTAACCTTGGGGTCATATTGAGGCCAAGGTCACACCAAATGTAGCACAGTGCCATCATCATCCCATGTACTATACACATGCAAAGTTTCAAAAGTGTAACTTTACTGGTTGCAGAGGAGATCCATTTACAAGACAAACACACATGCACACACGGACTGGCGACCACTTGACTCTGGTAGGAAAACAATATATGGAATTTTTCTTCAAAAAAGCAGGTATGACAATCAAGTTTGAACCCTGTAGATGACAACAGTTTACATGTTGTACAACTGTATAACTTCTAATGTAAACTGTTGTCATCTATGTGAGAAGGTTAAGAGATGCACCAGGGTCACTATCCTGGTCCAGGAACTTTTTCAGTAGTGGGAGAGAATAAGTATAGAAAATATTTCGATGAATACATGTATATGAAAATATTTTAATGAAAGAATGGTGCTGATTAAGATCACCTGTCTGATGTGCATCCCATCATCGTTACTTTTGTCCTCTATGTATCTTTTCGTTTTGCAGAGGAAAAACATAGCACTACACAAACAACCATTTTTTGTACCTTTTTCCTTCATTTTTATTTGAGTCTAACGGCCCTGCTAAGATTATTTCAAATATATTGACATAACCATTACTCAGAGGTAAACAAAAACTGGAGCACCCAGAGAGAAACCACCCGACCTTTTCTGACAAATTTAGCAGTTAGAGATTGGTACGGATTACAGACAATTTCAGAGACTCAGATGGACTGCACAAATGAATAGGTAGTTTTTACTTAACCCTTCTCTTGCTAAATATTCAGTTTAGCCACACCCACTTCTGACTGAACCAATGAGATTACTGGATGTAATTTATTCTTACAAAGCCACAAACATAATGTCAAACAGTGTAGATCCTGTTCAGAAGCCATCTGATCTGGATCTACACTGTTTCCAAAGATAGGGTTGTCATGAACAGCAGGATAAGAGTTAACACAGTTGTCAATGACACCTCATTCATACTTAAATATGTCAAATTACATACCTTGTTTCATCAACGTTTAAAGCTAACTAAAGGAGCACAACATACCGGAAGCACTTTACAATACTGCGTAGACTACAGCATAAAAAACCCTCCCAGATTTCCCTTTGTAAGCATGCTGCCTCCTGACTCTAGCAAAGTCAGCTAGCCAATAAAAACCACTTTTACCACATTCCATAGCAATCACCTGTTGTTGAGCGAGTGTGGCATCATCCACCAAAGCCGAGTCAGCAAAACTGCCCAGCGGGGACAGGGAGAAGTCGCTGTCGATGTAGGAGAAATTGGTAGCACTTAAATCTGCAACAGGCAGGAGGGACAGCAATAAATTACTGTCAATATTGTCCAAGTTAATCTCTGTAACAGATGAAAGGTGGAGACAAAGTGTTACTGTGAGGTTAGTGTGGAGAAATATATGCTGCTCATTAGTGACACATTTAGTACAAACAACCAGGAATACACACAAAGGAGATGTGAAATGATGTGAAATGTACATAACAGAAACATTTTGAATAAGCATGTACAGGTGTCTATAAAACAAGTCTGCAACAAGAAACAAATGCGCAATGGGCAATTATGCAAGCTCAAGTGGGCATAAATACCCCCCCCCCCCCCCCCCCCCCACCAGACCCTGGTAGTTTTTCAAAAGATAAGGCTTAGTAGACATCATCACCATGATCACTACTGGCCAAATTATTTTGAAAAAGGGACCTATTGGCTTTAATCCAGCACACTGGCAGGGATATTTCTGGGATCCCCCCCCCCCCCCCCCCCCCCCCCCCCCCCCCCCCCCGGAGCAATTTTGTGAGAAAACTGTTAGTTATAGACTGAATCTTGATTTAATTTTTATTTGGGCCCCATATATAAGCTATTCAAAGTTGATGTTAATTTTGCTGTAAGGTGTGTACTAAGGATTCTTGGGCCCATCATTTTTCCAAAGGTCCCTGAAAACTCAAAAAGGCCCATAAAATTGGATTTTTTTTTTTTCAAGTAAATGATTGGGAGATGGGTCCTTGGCCCATTTTTAGGGCCCATCAATATGGTCAATGCCTACCAAAGTCATCTGATCAAGCTTGGTAAGACCAAAGTTCCAAATGCTGCATACCAAGTTTCAAGGTCATCAGTCTTTCAGTACCTGGGATAAAGTACATGTATTTTTGGACATATCCTATTCATCATATAAAACCATCTGGGTTGTGACCCAGATTACGCAAACATGATTCATTTCCAGGTCCCCATCCGCACTATACTATTAAGGTCATATTGCGGACATTGCTTCAGGTTTTGTGAGACTTTTCCAAATTTTGAGATGAAATGACATCACAAGCCCTACCACCCAAAACAACAGCTAGGATTTAAGGAGAAGTCAGACTCTAACCACTTTTTCTGGGCAGGCTTAGACCTTCTAAGCAGTTTACCAGTTCTCAAGTTTGGTCGGTTTTCAGCCCTGCAGCCCTCTGCAGCCCTATCTAATTTCTCCAAGCTATTTTAGTAAGGAAGTGTCTACTGACAGCCAGCTGGCACCAGACTTTTAGGTCTAGTGACAGCTGGCTGTCACCAGACCTAAAAGTCTGCTGACAGCCAGCTATAATATTTGTTCAATAATAAACATATTCTTTTTCACTATTAAACTTTTTATCCTCTTTTATAAGATACTAGTAGACTACTTACAGAACTTTGTTGAATAGTGAAGGATGCAATATTTTCTTATGTGGACTTGTATTTTTGGTCAAATTATGTGTTACAATGCTGATATTAATTTGCAACTTAGAAAGAGTAAGAAGGATATTTCTAGGCATACCACCAGCAGAACTTACATGTGCAAACCTGTGGATAAAGCACAGCTTAGGTTTAAACCCAATCACTGGTTGTTTTTGCATATATGCAAAGCAGGGGGAAGAGTGGTAAGCACACACTTCACCTGGGTCTGAACAAACCTGACATAGAAGACAGAAGCTACAACTGTAATATTGGCAACTCAACTACTGATTCACTGAATGGGGAAGTCTTCTGGAATAAGTTTAAGTGCATGCTACCAAAAAGCACCTAGCTGAAGAACAAATACAGGGCCTTGCCAAGGGGCTTCGACAACATATAGTCTAGCTTCTAAGAACAGTTTTCATAAGTAAACTATGCTCCTACTAGGCACAATGCCAAGAACCGTTTGGCTTGAAAATGAAGTCAGTCTCATCATCTGTGTTATGTTGCCATGATAAACTGTACAAAGTTTGACCAGAATTATGTCCCCACACCCCCAATAAATAGACTCCATGTTATAGTGGGTAAGAGCACAACAGCACTGACTCTTAATCATTAGGTCTCACACCTGTGGTACGAGCCTGGCTCGGGTCACATGATACGCCAAGTTCTGCAAGGGAATTATGGCCAGGTGTTTTTCTCTGGGTACTCCAGTTTCTGCCAACCTCCGATTAACAGTTCACTCAAAATAAGTGAAGTAATCGTGAATCCCCCCCCACCCCCCCCCCCCCCCGCCCACCCCCCCCCAAATAAAATAAAAATAAAAAGCTGCAAGCTACCCCATGATGCCCAGCCATTACAATTACATCAAGCAAGTGCCATATCACACTCAAAAAATAATAAAAGGAATTAAAAGTAAGGATGCATTACACTTTCCCTTTTTCCCTTACTAGAGTTACAGGAATACATGACTGACATGACTATTTTCAATGTTCATAGAGCCATGGCTCCAAGAGCAAGTAAACCAGAATTACAACTCTCATTTTCAGTTTTGTGGGGCCTGTGCCATTTAAAATAAAGTCAAGGTTTTCAAAATCCAATTATCCCTTAATAAAGTTGACAGGAATACATGACTGAGATGACTATTTTCAATGTTCATAAAGTGAACCAGAATTACAATTCTCATTTTCAGTTTTTGGGGGGCTGTGTCCTTTAAAATAAAGTCAAGCTCTTCAAATCTATTCACTCCTTAATAAAGTTGACAAGAATACATGACAGAGATGACTATTTTCAATGTTGAAAGAGCCATGGCTCCAAAAATAGTAAACCAGAATTACAATTCTCATTTTCAGTTTTTGGTGACCTGTGCCATTTAAAATTAAGTAAAAGTCTTCAAATCTAATCAAATCTTTGGTCAGTTGGAACGATATATTGTACCAAGTTAGACCACATTTCACTGATGTGTCACGAGATTGGGTGCAGACAAGCCATTTTTGGTCAAGGTCATCAAAAGCTAATGGCTCTTTTCCCCCATCCTAGTGATGTAACCATGCAAGTTTCGTCAGAATCAATCATTAGGTTCAGGAGATATAGTGCTTCAAACAGACTACATGATAGAAATGGCTATGTTCAATGTTCAAGGGGCGATAACTCCAAAGTAGGAAAATCAGAGTTATGGTTCATATGTTCTGTGTGAAATTTCCTGAAAATATCTCAAATGGTGTCAGAGTTATGGAGCGGACACGAAATGAAATTTTTAATGTAAAATTAATTTTAAATAATAATATACCTACCCATCACTACAATTAAAGTGGAAGTAAAACAAAGATCAGGAATGGATACAATTAACTTACTCCACCCATCAAAGACACCAAAGGGAAAGAAACACAAACATGAAGCTACCAGACCATAATGGAAACCTAAACAAAGGATGGCCATAAGGACAGTTACTTTCCCACAAAATGGCCAAATGGCCATCCAAAATAAAAAGACACAAGTGATACACACAGTGCGTAGTAACAAACAACAACATAAACCGCCACAGAAGAACCGCCTTGGAAAGGTCAGTGGAAAGAATTCCACTGGGGGGCTTAAATCGTTTTTACATGGCCATAATCCTCGCCCTTACCTCTGTCGTGGTATACACAAATTTTGTTTAGTCTGCATGAAGGCTTCCTAACTCATCAGTGTAACATCTCCGAGAACATACAAATCAAAAAACTACAGAGATGAAACAAGGTTGAGGACTCGACAGCATACAACAACAGAATTGCTGGAGCAAAAGAAAACCAACAGTTAAGACTCCGAGGGGCCGACCGAAGACAGAGCATCAGGCGCCAACCAACATAAAGAATACTAAAATAAAATAAAATTCCATTTATGTTTTTACGCTGGAACCGTCATATAATCTTAAGCCCGACTCACCAGTGTGCAATCATAGAGGGAAGCAAAGTTGCCAACCGTGATTGGGTTAACCACCATGCATGCAGTCTGTTTTATAATACTGATGTTGTACCCAATCTTTATATATCGACGAACGATTTTACGAAATTGGGTACTAAAGTCATTACAGGCATGTATTTTTCTAAATTTATATACTAAGTCACCATTGAATTCGGGTTCCGATAGCAGATGTGTTTTAAGTCCAACATTGAATTTTGAAACCAAATCAGAATGACGTCTATAAAACTTAGAAAAGGCTTTACATAATTTATGATACCGATACCCCTGATTAAGAAGTTTAGCGGTTAATAATTTATTACGAGTGTTGAAGTCGGACACATGACTAGACTCTCTGGCGAATCGAATTAACTGCGAAATATAAACCCCGTACGATGTCGCACGAGGAACATCACCGTCCAAGAAAGGAAAATTTACAATCTCGAAATCAAAATCATCACGTCTATCATAAATTTTGCAAGAAACAAATCCATCTACAATAGATAAATGTAAATCCAAAAAGGGGGCCTTTTAACCAGACGCAGGTCTGGGTCAGTCTGACAAAAAAAAATCTAGCCAGAAATGCCACTGGCATGTCGCATTTCCCGTGACCTCCCTAGTGTCGAGTCCTGATTGGTGGCTGAGGTCACATGACTTATCAGACCAATGGACAGACAATACAGGTCACGTGACCCCGGCATTCACACCAAGCATGGAGAAAAAGCTCATATTTCAATCAGTTAACTATATCATTTCAGACGGGGCGGGGAGGGGGGACATGCCATTGTAGTGATGGGTAGGTATATTATTAATTAAAATTAATTTTTCATTAACAATTTCATTTTAATGTCAAATAAACCTACCCATCACTACAATTAAAGCCTGAATTCACTGCAAGCGGAGGGTTGGATGAAAAATTAAAGTTATACATACCCAACTCCTCTGACCTAGGTTGTTTATCCCTTTTTTGATCCCTCTGATGATGGTAACGTAAGGAAGGGATCCACCATGACTGCAAGTGATCCAAATCCAAAAATCCCATAAGTGGAGAAGATTAATGGAAAGGGACCAGAGTCAAAATAGAAGGTTAACACCTATTCAAACAGGCTAACAAACAACCAAGGAAACAAGATCACACAATTAGTGCTTCTTAGTAATAGACTGAGAAGCTACCAATCTACCCAAGGAATGAGTATCATTATGAATGGGGCCAAATCCCTCAGGTAAAAGGATGAAAAATGGGATTGGAACGCCAATAAGCTGCACGGCAAATGAGAAATGGAGTTTCAGTATGCCCAAGATGTAAACAGAGCTCTAAACACATGGGTCGAGATATTCAGGAATGATATTTGGATAAAAGTGAGATAAGCATAAGCAAGCTTAATCACTTTACAAATCCATCTTGATACTGAGGACGGAGAAATATCTCCAAAACCCTTGACTGGAATGAAAAGTCTATGACAATCAGCTCGAATAGCTCCAAACGCTCTGAAGCAAAAGAAATCCACCAAAACCTCTAAAGAGGGAATCACTGGATTAATTTTCCTTTCCTTACACCAACTAGAAAATACCTCCATCTTCCAGAGTAAAACTTGAGAGTGGAGCTCCTTGTAGATTTTTGTCAAAAGTTAATCAGTTCATCTTCTCATTATCCCCAACCATTCTGTAAAGTTTCAGGGCAAAAGCTCGAACAGTTTTTTAGTTATCTTGCTTACAAGCTTAAAACGCAAAAAATTTCAAAGGGCCATAACTCAAGAAAAAATTTCAGATTTTTTTTCCAAAAGTTAACCAGTTCTTCTACTCATCATCCCAACCAGTTTGTAAAGTTTCAGGGCAAAAGCTCAAAACAGTTTTTGAGATATCTTGCTTACAAGATTTCAAAGTATTTTTGCAAAGGGGCATAACTCTAAGACAGGGACATAATCCTTTGGATTTTTTTCAAAAGTTAATCAGTTCATCTACTCATCATCCTGAACCAGCCTGTAAAGTTTCAGGGCAATAGCTCAAACAGTTTTTGAGATATCTTGCTTACAAGATATCAAAGTATTTTTGCAAAGGGGCATAACTCAAGAAAGGGGCATAATCCTGACGAGAAAAAAATGGATTTTTGTCGAAAGTTAATCAATTCATCTTCCCCTCATCTCCAACCATTCTGTGAAGTTTCAGGGCAATAGCTCAAACAGTTTTTTGGTTATCTTGCTTACAAGCTTAAAACACGCAAAATTTCAAAGGGCCATAACTTAAAAAAAAAATTCGGATTTTTTTCAACAGTTAATGTACTCATCATCCTGAACCAGCCTGTAAAGTTTCAGGGCAATAGCTCATACAGTTTTTGAGATATCTTGCTCACAAGCTTCAAACACGCAAAATTTCAAAGGGGCATAACTCAAGAAAAACAAGAGGCCCATGGGCCACTATGCTCACCAGAGCTCAGGTGGGCACTGCCAAATTGCAGCCATGTATTTTAACATGATATCATTTTAATCTGCCAAATGAACACCCATATCCAAATGAGCATCCATGTGGACCTCAGTATATGAAACATTAGGCCTTTTATGAAGTAGAGGGGGTGGGGCATGGACCCAATGGAGCCCTGGTTGGTATCACTAAATGTGTCTTATCACAAAGAACAAGAATATATATGGTTTAGCAGTGGGGATCTGCACGGCTGGAGATATAAGTGGTGGGGTTGGAGCATGCCCTGTCTTTCCCAGGAAAGCCCAAGATTGTTGTCCCTAAATGTGTCTCATCATAAGGACCAAGTATATATATGGTTTAGGGGTGGGAATCTGAACGGTTTCCAAGATATCCTTTCATGAAGTGGAAATGAGAGGACTGGCCCCTGCGGACACCCCTACAGTAGGTGTGCTAATAATAAGGAACAAGAACATATATGAATATGGGGTGGGGATTTAATGGTTTCTGAAATATATGACCTTTTATGAGTGAGTGAGTGTTTGAGTTTTACGTCCCACCAACAGCTAAGGTCATACGGAGACGGGACCTCGGTTTAAAGACTCATCCAAAAGTCTGGAGAAGCCCGGGATCGATCCTGCGACCCCTGGTTTACAAGGCGAGTAGCGTAACCACTACACCACGGAGGCTTCTATGACCTTTTATGAAGTGGAAGGGCGGGGCACATTGCCTCAGCACAAAGAGACCCCCAAGTTGGTGTGACTGAATGAGTCTTATCATAAGGAACAAGAATATATATGGTTTAGGGGTGGGGATCTGAACTATTTCTGAGATATGTGGCTTTTAATGAAGTCAAGCGGTGGAGCAAGGCCCGGGCATGCCCCGGGGACTCATAAGCTGGTGTCAATGGATGTGCCTTATCATAAGGAAGATGAATATATATGGTTTAGGGGTGGGGCTCTGAACAGTTTCTGAGATATAAGGCCTTTTGTGAAGTGCAGGGGTGGGGCAAGGCCCAGGGAGAGCCCCAGGTGGGTGTCAATGAAAGTGTCTTATCATAAGGTACAAGAAATATATGGTTTAGGGGTGGGGATCTGTAAGGTTTCCGAGATATTGTGATATTATGAAATGGAGGGGGTGGGGCATGGCCCCAGCACATCCCTGGGGACCCCCAGGTTGGTGTCACTGAATGTGTCTCATCATAATGAACAAGAACATATATGGTTTAGGGGTGGGGATCTGAACAGTTTCTGAGATATATGGCCTTTTGTGAAGTGAAGGGGTGGGGCATGGCTCTGGCGCACCCTGGAAGACCCCCAATTTGGGGTCAATGAATGTGTCTTATCATAAGGAGCAAGAATATATATGGTTTAGGGGGGATCTGAACTATTTCTGAGATATGTGGCTTTTAATGAAGTCAAGCGGTGGAGCAAGGCCCGGGCATGCCCCGGGGACTCACAAGCTGGTGTCAATGAATGTGCCTTATCATAAGGAAGATGAATATATATGGTTTAGGGGTGGGGCTCTGAACAGTTTCTGAGATATAAGGCCTTTTGTGAAGTGCAGGGGTGGGGCAAGGCCCAGGGAGACCCCCAGGTTGGTGTCAATGAAAGTGTCTTATCATAAGGTACAAGAATATATATGGTTTAGGGGTGGGGATCTGTAAGGTTTCCGAGATATTGTGATATTATGAAATGGAGGGGGTGGGGCATGGCCCCAGCACATCCCTGGGGACCCCCAGGTTGGTGTCACTGAATGTGTCTCATCATAATGAACAAGAACATATATGGTTTAGGGGTGGGGATCTGAACAGTTTTGGAGATATATGGCCTTTTGTGAAGTGAAGGGGTGGGGCATGGCTCCGGCGCACCCCGGAAGACCCCCAATTTGGGGTCAATGAATGCGTCTTATCATAAGGAGCAAGAACATATATGGTTTAAAGGTGGGGATCTGTAAGGTTTCCGAGATATTGGGCCTTTTATGAAATGGAGGGGCGGGACATGGCCCCGGCGCATCCCGGGGGACCCCCAGTTTGATGTCACTGAATGCGTCTTATCATAAGGAACAAGAGTATATAGGGTTCAGGGGTGGGGATCTGAATGGTTTCCGAGATATTGGGCCTTTTATGAAGTGGAGGGGGTGGGGCATGGCCTCGGCACATCCCGGAGGACCTCCAGGTTGGTGTCACTGAATGCGTCTTATCAATAGGAACAAGAATATATATGGTTTAGGGGTGGGGATCTGTAAGGTTTCTGAGATATAAGTCATTTTATGAAGTACTGGGGGCGGGGCATGGCCCCGGCACGAACCTACTGGACCCCCAGGTTGACATAACAGCATATGGCTGAGAGAAGTTTACTACAGGAACATTTCTATGAAAGTTTTGTCAAAATATCTGCAAAGGCTTTGTAGTTAATGCCATTTTTCAATTTTCCCCATTATAAGTCTATGGAAAATCTAAGTTGCCATAGCAACCAAACTAAAGAGCCGAATTTCATAAAAAACACAAAACCTGTAAAGGCGAATATGGTGAATATTTCCATAAACTTTCAGCCTCATAGAGCATACGGTTTCTGAGGAGATGATTTTTTAAGTATTTTTTTTTCTATTTTTTCATTTTGGTTTCCATGGCAACCAATACAAATGAGCAGTAGGCCTAAAATCATATGGCAGATAGTAGATTGCCTAAGGAATATTTCTATGAAAGTTTTGTCAAAATATCTGCAGTGGCTTGGCAGTAAATGCCATTTTTCAATTTTCCCCATTATAAGTCTATGGAAACTCTAAGTTGCCATAGCAACCAAACCAATGAGCCGAATTTCATAAAAAACACAAACTTTCAATCCCCCAACCCAAGGATGCTACAGATGAAATTTGGACTCAATCGGCCCAGTGGTTTCAGAGGAGATGTCGTTTGAAAGTGTTGACGACGCAGACGCAGACGCAGACGACGACGACGACGACGCAGACGACGACGGACAACTGCCTATCCTAAAAGCTCCCCCGGAGCCTTCGGCTCTGGTGAGCTAAAAATGGATTTTTGTCAAAAGTTAATCAGTTCATCTTTTCTTCATCCCCAACCATTCTGTAAAGTTTCAGGCCATCTTGTTCACTCGAGCAGAAAGGTTTAAGCAATTTTGGTAGAGGGTCACCCAAGGAAAGACATTCCTGTGAAGTAATTTCAAAATTCATCCACTTGTTAACCCTTTACCACTCAGGGATTTTGTGAATTTCGCTGATTTTCACAGAGTTGCACCTGACAGCAACAGTTACTTCAACTAGCCATTGTTTCAAAATGGATGGTCTGTTTTACACCAAACTCGGTATGAATGTTCATTGGGCAGTAGCCTTTCAAATGCAACCTTTCATGACTTGATCATTGTTGTCATGGTAAAGAGGGGGCATCTCAAAGTTGCCAATAAGTGTGTTTATGAACTTTTGACCACATTTTAATCTTCACATAGCTGTCAAGGCAATAATTAAGGTGTTTGGCACTGGTCAGTTTCACTGTTTGCAGCATGTTTTATCAGCATCAATTTTCAGGCATTTTTGGCCCCAGACACCATCAGATATAAATTTTAGCGGCCGGTTGGGCCATACACCCAAAATGTTTTGGGATGTGAGGTTGCCCCCCTTCAATCCCCCCATATGTTTAGTGGGGAGGCGCGCAAAAACACAGGTCACTTTTTTGCCCAACAAATCCTAAAGCAAACATAACTATCCAGGGGTAGAAATGCAGATTTTAGGTGCTTCTGGGGCTTAAAATGGGGGGGGGGGGGGGGGGGGGGGGGATGCAGGCACGTAAAAACAGGTATCTGACAGGTAAAGGGTTAAGGAGAAGAAGTTGTTTAAAGGTTTTTCTATTTTTAGCTCTGGTGCCCATCTTGTTCACCCGAGCGGAACGGTTTGAGCAATTTTGGTAGAGGGTCACCCAAGGAACATTCCTGTGAAGTAATTTTGAAATCCATCCCCTGGTTAAGAAGAAGTCGTTTTTAGTTTTTTCTATTTTTAGCCCTGGCGGCCATTTTGTTCATCTTAGCGGAACAGTTTGAGCAATTTTAGTAGAGGGGCACCCAAGGAACATTCCTGTGCAATAATTTCAAAATACATCCACTGGTTAAGGAGAAGAAGTCGTTTAAAAGGTTTTTCTATTTTTAGCTCTGGTGGCCATTTTATTCACCCGAGCGGAACGGTTTGAGCAATTTTGGTAGAATCATCCAAGGAACATTCCTGTGAAATAATTTCAAAATCCATCCACTGGTTAAGCAGAAGTTGTTTAAAGGATTTTCTATTTTTAGCTCTGGTGGCCATCTTGTTCACCTGAGCGGAACAGTTTGAGCAATTTTGGTAGAGGATCACCCAAGGAGCATTCCTGTGAAATTATAAAATCTGTCCAGCCGTTTTGGAGAAGAAGTTGTTTAAAGCAAAAGTTGACGACGGACGCACGCACGACGGACAAAGACCGATCCCAAAAGCTCACCTTGAGCACTTCGTGCTCAGGAGAGCTAAAAAGGGTCAATTATTTTTTCATAAGGAATCCATATATGAAATTTAAAAACCCTAGCACCCATGGTTCTTAAGTTGTGCTATGCAGTAAAAAAGCGGGACGGACGGAAGGACGGACAGAAGAACAGGGCAAAACCAATATGCCCCCACAACTTCTTCCAAGTTGGGGGCATAATCATCGAAATACTACAAGAGATTGGGGCCTAATTCTCTGATGTGAGCTGCTTCCATTTTATTAAGTTGGTGAACAAGAAAAAGGTCCGTTGAAAATTCCTTAAAGGAAGACAACTGAACTGATACACGAACCCATCCAAGGTGGAACGAAGGTATTTGCGGGATGACCTGTGGATTGGGATGTGTAAGGAAGCGTCCTTTAAATCTATGGAAATCGTCCACTAATTGGGAGAAATGGACCTGACGAATCTAGGACGAAATTTCCATTGTGAAATGATCAATTCGCATCATCTTGTTTAAGTGTGAGAGGTCGATGATGAGTCAATTTCCCATTTTCCTTCTCTACCAGAAAGATCCGACTGTATAAGGTAGAAGTAAAACAAAAAGCCTGAGGAAAGGGGTTCTTTTACTACCTCTATGTTTTTCTTTTGGAGAAGAACGCTTACCTCTTCCAATAAAAAAATTCTTTTTCCCGATATTGCTTACCAGAAACAACATTGGCATTTGAGAAAGGGCAGAATCCCGAACAAACGGAATCCTGTAATCCTTTCTCAAAATAGATAAAGTCCAACTATCTTGGTGATAGAAGCCCTGGCTTGATGGAACTGAAATAGCCTGGCTCCCACTGAGAGAAGAGGTGTAGGGAAGGAAGAAAGTCTTTTTTTAGACTTGGATCTTCCTCTATTAGGAGGTTTCGTTCCAGTCCAACCTCTGGAAGGAAAGGACTGTGCACCCTGATCTGAGAACGATCTATTAGTAGATGTGAACTGATTGAGATCTTCCAGTCGAGGGTGTTTAGCACTGAAACTGTCACGGGAAGTAGTCGAAGAGCATCTCTTGGTTGCAGTACTGAACTTGATACGCTCTCCGAAAACTTCAAAAAGGACAAGTGCTGACGGTCTTTGAAGCTTGATTCTGAAAACATTTGGAAGACCTGGTCCAAATAAAGTTTTAGAATCAAGAGGCGCGGCTCTAAGTTTTCCCTTACTATGCTCAGTAAAAACTGACCAGGTATAAAGGGCAGCATTGCGTCTAATCATGCAACATGGTGGTAGATAAAACAAGTGCTATAACCATGGCATGTTTAAATGACCGGGAAAAGAAACAAGAGCACTAGATAAGCAGCTCTATGGTCAGAATGCTCTTGTCTGATGGCAGAGTGGGCAGAATGAGAAACACAGTCACCATGAGAACCCACTTAACAAGCGTCTTGGTAAGACACAGGAATTAATGACAATTTCCCTGATGTCATAATACAGAGCCAGAATCTAGGTCAAATTTAGGAATTTCAGAAGACCAAAACTGATTGTGCTTTCTTAGGGTCTTTAGATTAACAAAATCACTTAGATCTAAATCTGTCCTTTTCAGAATCGTTGATTTTGTTTGTATTGACGGCCCAGTCAACACCATTTAGGTCATTTTTGAGCCGGTCAGTTTACCTATCAACACTTTCCTGGGCAGGCTTATACGTAAGCGGTTAACCAGTACAGTGCACATTCTATTGCCAGAAACTGACAACTGCTCTTCTTGAATCAGCGGAAGAGAGAGAATGACTGTAGAAAAGATTTCATGATCAATCTCCATGAAAGAATGTTGCCGACCCCGGTGGGAGTCGAATCAGTCAGACGCGCATCCGACTGAGCCACTGAGGTTGGCCTTCAGAATCGTTGAATAAGGAGGACTTGAGTTATTCAATCTTGAAGATTGAGGTAAAGATCTAGGCGGAGGTAAAGATCTAGGTCCAGACTCTAGTGGCAAACACTCGAGGGCCAGTTAAACTTCCCCCGTGTTTGTCCCTTCATTGTGTCTAGTGCAGTGAATATACGATATTGCCGAATCAGAATGGTAAGCTTGCAAAAAGGAAGACAACGGAACTGATATACGAACCCATCCAATGTAAAACGAAGGTATTTGCGGAATGACCTGTGGATGAGAAAGTGCATGTAAGCGTCCTTTAAAACTATGGACGTCGCCCACGAATAGGGAGAATGAACTGACGAATTGAAGACGAAAATTCCATTTAGAGATGATCAACTTGCATCATCTAGTAAGTGTGAGAGGTCAATGAGGAGTCTATTTCTCATTATACTTCTATTTTTATCCAAAGAGGAACCTGTAAGCTGCGCACCACCCCGGGGTAAAGGGGAATCACGTACAATTGTCACGATGACCCTCGATCATTAAGGGACCCTAATCCAGCATATTTAGTGGGGAGCCCTTAACCTGTCTGAGAGGAGAGAGGCCCCGTAGATTACCTAACATAATGTGTTTAGGGAGATGGGAGGGGGTCCCATTAAAAAAACCTGAGGAATAATACCCTTATAGGAAAATACCGAACTGATTATGATAATAAAAATCACCATAATAAGAGCCAGGAAGCATAGGCCGATGGTAACCCTTGTACAGAGGGTCCAGAGAGGCAACCGGATAAAAACCGGGATAGGAACCGTACTGCAATTCGTAGTAACATGGATTCGGCAGAAATTTGGGCATAGGTTCCCCGCACCCTGGAAGTCCCGCAATTTTAAGCACGACCTCTCGGGGCGGTCGACGAACCTATCCTAGTCAACCCAGGCCCAAGTGGGAGGTGGGGACATGGACTGGTTCATCATGATCTGGCAATTGTGACCCACACGAATTGGATGGATTTTACTTGTAAATTACTTCAAAAGGTCCCAAAGGAACCTGAATATTATCCATCTGCCTCACGGAGCTTATATGTGACAGACGAGGACCGGTCCTGCACATGTTCAAAAACTAGAATAAGGCTGAGAAGTTCCATTCAGCAATAAAACCATCCTCTTCTGACACCGGAAGTGGAGAAGGAACACGCACAAAAGTTGACAAAACCAGTCCTGTTTCTGGCAATTTCAGTTTCCACAATGCTGACTTTTATTTGAAAAGGATTTAGAATATTCACAAGGAATATTACATGTGTATACCCTGGCATAGCACGTAGAAGGAAGTGGGATGGTTATCAAAAGCCAGGAATAACTGGCCACATGATAAACAAAACTTCCAAGTGAAAATCCAAAATGGCTGACAAATGTACACGTGTACAAGTCGGCAGAAAAAAACGAAATAAATTCAACAAGGAAAAGAATTTCGGAACAAAAAAAAAAGTTTTAAAAAGCCTAGGTACGTTGTGGAAACATGCAAAAGTAAATGTAAAATCAAAAAAGAATAAAACACTTATCCGTTTTTTATCCTCTTGTCAGATGCTTCGACCACGACAAAGTCTGATTGAAATATGAGCTTTTTCTCCATGCTTGGCGCAAACGCCGGGTCACGTGACCTGTATCGTCTGCACATTGGTCTGATAAGTCATGTGACCTAAGCGTCCAATTAGGACTTGACACTAGGGAGGTCACGGGAAATGGGACATGCCAGTGGCTTTTCTGGCTAGATTTTTTTTTGTCAGGCTGACCCAGACCTGCGTCTGGTTAAAAGGCTTTAATTGTAGTGATGGGTAGGTTTATTTGACATTAAAACTGATAGCAACAGCTTGATTCAAAGTTCAAAAAGCAATAACTCCAAAAGTAGGAAAACAAGAGTTATGATTCATATGTTCTGCATGTAATCTTATTGTGCTCTACAATCTTTGAAGTTTCATAGAAATATCTCAAATGGTATCGAAGTTATGGAGCGGGCACAAAACTATGATAGAAATGGCTATGTTCAAATTTCAAAGGGTAACAACTCCATAAGGAGGAAAATCAGAGTTACAGTTAAATCATTCTCCACATCGTCTCATAGTGCTCTACATATCTGTGAAGTTGTGTGAAAATCAGAGTTATGGAGCGGGCATAAATCTATGGAACGCTTATGGACGGATGGGTGGATGGATGAACACTCAAAACTTTTGAGAGAAAAACATCTTTTGAAAATCAAGGGGAGAGGGACATGTTTCACGTGGGGATCCTGTATGCATCGGCATCAACGACTCAGCCTGTGAACCTATGAAATCATGAACTGATTGTGACCATGCAAACTTACATGGTTATATCACTAGGCCGGGGGAAACAGCCACTAAGTTGTATCTGCATTTATTTGTACCTTATTTTCAAGGGCACAGGCGTATGACTAAAACAAGAGGCCCATGGGCCACTATGCTCCCCAGAGCTCAGGCGGGCACTGCCCACTGGCAGCCATGTATGGTTTGAGGTTGGCCTTTTAAGCTGTGGAGGGGTTGGCGCATGGCCCTGGCAAACCCCAGGAAAGCCAAGATTGTTGTAGCTGATTGTGTCTTATCATAAGGACCAAGAAAATACATTGTTTAGGGGTGGGGATCTGACCAGTTTCTGAGAAATGAGGCCCTCTTATGAAATGAAGAGGAGAGGAATGGCCCCTGTGGACCACCAAGTTGATGTGACTGAATGTGTCTAATCATATTAGGAACAAGAATATACATGTATATGATTATGAGGTGGTGATCTTAATGGTGTCTGAGATATATGGCCTTTTATGAAGTGGTGGGGCGAGCCATGGCATCAGAACATTGCCCTAGCACAAACAGACCCCAGATTGATATTAGTGAATGAGTCTTCTTATAGAAAACACAAATATAAATGTGTTAGGGGTGGGGATCTGAACAGTTCTGAGATAAATGGCATTTTATGAAGTGGAAAGGTGGGGCATGGCCCCAGCACATCCCCGGAGACCCCTAGGTGTATCACTGAATGTGTCTTATCATAAGGAACAAGAATATATATGGTTTAGGGCTGGGGGATCTGAATGGTTTGAGATATTGGGCCTTTTATGAAGTGGAGGGGGCTGGGCATGGCCCGGGCACATCCCACAGGACCCCCAGGTTGGTGTCAATGAATGCGTCTCATTATAAGAAACAAGAATATATATGGTTTTAATGGTTTCCGAGATATATCCCCTTTTATGAAGTGGAGGGGTTGGGCATGGCCTTGGTGCGGCCCAGGAGACCCTTAGGTTGGTATCACTGAATGTGTCTTATCATAAGGAACAATAATTTATATGGTTTAGGGGTGGGGATCGGAAGGGTTTCTGAGATATTGGGCCTTTTACGAAGTGGAGGGGTGGGGCATGCATGGCCCCGGCACATCCTAGGGGACCCCCAGATTGGTGTCACTGAATGCGTCTTATCATAAGAAACAAGAATATATACAGTTTAAGGGTGGGGATCTAAATGGTTTCTGAGATATATGGCATTTATGAAGTGGAACGGTGGGGCATGGCCCCAGCTCACACGTGAGACCCCAAGCTTGGTATCACTGAATGTGACTTCTCATTAGCCACAAGAATATATATGGTTTAGGGGTGGGGATCTGAATGGTTTCTGAGATATTTGGCCCTTTAAAAGTGGAGGGGGAGGGGCATGTTCCGGGAGCACATCCCAGGGGACCCCCAGGTTGGTGTCACTGAATGCGTCTTATCATGTGGAACAAGAATATATATGGTTTAGGGGTGGAGATCTGAAAGGTTTCTGAGATATTGGGCCTTTTACAAAGTGAAGGGGGTGGGCCATGGCCCTGGCACATCCCTGGGGACCCCCATGTGGGTGTCACTAAATGCGTCTTATCATAAGAAATAAGAATATATATATACTTAAGGGGTGGGAATCTGAATGGTTTCTGAGATATATGGCCTTTTATGCACTGGAAGGGGTGGGGCATGGCCCCGGCACACCCTGGGGGACTCCCATAAAAGCATATGGCTAAAAGAAGTTCACACAAGGAATATTTCTATAAAAGTTTTGTCAAATCTGCAAAGGCTTGGCAGTAAATGTCATTTTCCAATTTTCCGCATAATAAGTCGATGGAAACTACAAGTTGCCTTAGCAACCAAACTAATAAGCCGATTTTCATAAAAACACAAACTTTCAATCCCCCAGATAAAATTTGGGCCCAATTGGCCCAGTGGTTTCAGGAGATGTTGTTTGAAAGTGTTGACGCCAGACGACGATGCAGACGACGGACAACTGCCTATCCTATAAGCTCCCACAGAGCTGGCTCTGGTGAGCTAAAAATCCTTCCTACTGACCCTAATTCGGTTTGGAAAAAATAATGCTGAAATCCGAAACAGAACGTTTTTAAGGCCTAACAGGGCTGTGGGACAGTGACAATAAAGTAAAAGGAGTGGTGCTTCGAATTTATTAGGGATGTTTAAGAATAAAATAAAATGTTTGCTCCCTTCTTTGTCCTTTTACATCTAGAGTGAGTGCTTACATCCCACCAACAGCTAAGGTCATACGGAGAGGGGACCTCGGTTTAAAGACTCATCCGAAAGTCTGGAGAAGCCTGGGATCGATCCTGCGATCCCTGGTTTACAAGGCGAGTAGCGAAACCACTACACCATGGAGGCTTCTATTTTACATCTAGAACAAGATATGTTTGTGAAACAAGAACATGTCCCCGGGCATGGCCATTTTTTTTTCAAAGCTGGTCATAGATCAAAGTCAAGGTCACAGGTCAAGATTTTTGGTTTGAGTGGGAAGCCATTGGCACAAGGAACTTACATGCCAAATATGAAGGCTCTATCTTAAACGGTTCGAAAGTAATGAACAATAATATTTTTTCACTTTGAAGTAGGTTATAGGTCAAGGTCACAGGTCAAAAAATTTTGCATGAATGAAAAGCTCTTGTCACAAGGAACCTACTTGCCAAATATGAAGGCTCTATCTTAAACTATTCAAAAGATATGAACAATTTTATTTGTTCTTTTAAGTAGGTCAAAGGTCATGGTCAAAATGGATGTATAGCTCTTATCACAAGGAACCTACATGGCAAATATGAAGGCCCTATCCCAAACGGTTCGAAAGTTATGACCAAAATGTTATTTTTTTCTTTTAAGTAGGTCAAAGGTCAAGGTCACAGGTCAAAAATGTTTGCATGAATGTAAAGCTCTTGTTATAAGGAACCTACATGCCAAATATAAAGGTTGTATCTCAAATGGTTCAAAAGTTATGACCAATGTTAACTTTTTCTTTTATGTAGGTCAAAGGTCAAGGTCACGGGTCAAGTTTTTGTGTGCATATAAAGCTCTTGTCACAAGGAACCTACATGTAAAATATGAAGGCTATATCTCAAATGGTTCAGAAGTTATGACCAAAATGTTATTTTTTTATTTTAAGTAGGTCAAAGGTCAAGGTCACAGGTCAATTTTTTTTGCATGAATGTAAAGCTTTTGTCATAAGGAACATACATGCCAAATATAAAGGCTGTATCTCAAGCGGTTCAAAAGTTATGACCAATGTTATTTTTTTTGTCTTTTAAGAAGGTCAAAGGTCAAGGTCACTGTTTTTTTTTTTTTTTACATGAATGTGAAGCTCTTTTCACAAGGAACCTTCATGTCAAATATGAATACTTTACCTCCCAACGGTTCAAAAGTTATGACAAACGTTAAAGTTGTCCACGTACAAACCAACAAACAAACAGACAGGGCAAAAACAATGTCCCCGTTATCGCTACCGGGGACATAAAAAGGGTATTTTTTCTGGCAAGTGTGAAATTAGTCTTGGCGAGTGTATTTTAATATTCACTCGCGAAGTTCGGCCAGTGTGAAAAAAAAATTGTTTCTTTCCCTGGCCTATTTCTCAAGATATTCTGGCCTATTCTGGATTCATTATAGAAGCCTCCGTGGTGTAGTGATTATGCTACTGGCCTTATAAACAGGGATCGCAGGATCCATCCCCGGGTTCTCCAGAATTAGAGACAAGTCTTTAAACCGAGGTCCTGTCTCCGTATGACCCTAGATGTTGGTGAGATGTAAAACTTGGGCACCCTCTCATTCTGGATTTATTTAGGCTTTTTATAGAACCCTTTTATAGAACACATTTATTAACATCAGGTCACTTGTTCGATCCATAGATTGTTAGAAAATGTCTCTCTATGACATTAGGTGTTGAGGGGAAGTAAAATTTAAGACTGGTTTAGCCGTATCTTCATCATCAGTGCAAACTCTTAGACAAGAGCCTGCCGGGTAATCTGTGATGATGAATCGTGATGAATTGGTACTGCAAGCATGTTCATGTTGTGTAGGAAGAATTATGTTCAGGAAGTGTTACGAGTTTATTTTCTGTAACGATGCTGTTTCTGTTTAAGAAATCTGCTTGTATCTGTATGCACATGTAGATAACATGATTTTGATTTGGAAGTACTGCATTATCTAGGATGTTAAGTTTGGGTATTTGGTCGTCACATTATAACAGCCTGTGCAGAGTGGATGACATCAGCAACGTCATCATCAATGTCGCAACGACGGTTCTAATGTTACGTCTACCAAATACAGAAATGATTTTAGCTAAAGTATTGGACGGTAAATAGTGCAGGTCCGTTCATGATTTTGATACGGCAAACAGTGTTGTTCCCTATCAAATGCTGATGGGCGTTGTGTAGAATAGGTATAAATCTTCCTGTTTTTAGTTTCTAGCTGTTGTTAATGTAATGAATTTGTGAGCAGAGAAGGGTATGAAATTGAGTTTTCTCATTTTTTCCGGTAATTTGCGAATTATCAGGTAGCACAAAGGCGCAGTCTGTTCAATTGCCTCTTACCTGTGCTGATGTAGTCAGCACGAATTTGATGAGTATTATGCTTAGTTATAGTGAGCACTGATTTCTGTAGTACTCGGTAAGGGAACATAAATTTTGAATATTCTTGTTTCAAGCACTGGGTGCTGAAATTTCGTTGCACAATCAAGCCGAGTTCTGCTGCACAGTTATTGTCGCATGCAATGATCAGCCTGTTGACTGGTCGGCGCATGTGCAATAACATAATACACAAACATGTTCTGACTTCTCCAGGGCAGTTTGTTTGTTTGTATTGGAGTTTGATGGCCCAGTCAACACTATTTAGGTCATTTTTGAGCCGGTCAGTTTACCTATCCACACTTTCCTGGGCAGGCTTATACGAAAGCGGTAAACCAGTACAGTGCACATTCTTTCGCCAGAAACTGACAACTGCCCTTCAGGGCAGGGATCATGATGTAGTGTATACATTTCGTGAACCATATTTTAGTTGATTATCGTGGAGCGACCTGCTGCTCCCTGATCTAAATGAGCAGGTACCCAACGATGGGCAATATATGTCTAGAGCCTATCAGAGGCAGGCAAGCCTAGATTCCTCCAGACCACAATTCCTGGGAAAATTGTATTTTAATGGCCTAGATTCCTCCAGACCACAATTCCTGGGAAAATTGAATTTTAATGGAGATATATAGTCTCTGGGATCCAGAAATAAAATTGTAGTACGACAGTGATTAATTCCTCAGTTGGAATGCAGGTGCACCAGCGCGTCGACATAGTCCACCCGAAGTGAACTTATATTTTCCTAAGCCGCCCAATTTGTTTCCATTGGTCTTCTTTGTGTACTTGTGTTATTTGCTTCTATATAATTTTCACGTCACCATCCCGAGCACAAAATGCAGTTTTGCCTTCGGGATGTGCGGCGTGAGATGTTATAGTAGCAAATAAATGTAGTGTTCAGTGTTGGTATTGTTGTATATAGTTATTGTTAATAATTTATGTCTTGTATATATAACATCTTTCTTGTGCTTTACCCCACAGTTGCCCGTTCACCTGTCAGAGATCCCCCAAGGTCATCTTGTCAGCATGCGGGTTTGCAGGATGCCGTAAACCCACGTTACAATTATGGCGTCCAGGTAAGCTAAAAATAGACCCCGAGCCCTCGCTTGCCACAATCAAAACCCTTACCCTCATGAAACCAAAGTAGTAGAACGCTCCTGCACTCAAAGCTACACAGTATCTTCACACCGACCACACCTCCTGGTCAGCAACCTTCTTTCGTGGAGATTGATAATGAAATCTTTTCTAGGGTAATTCTCTCCCTTCCATTGGTTCAAGAAGGGCAGTTGTCAGTTTCTGGTGAAAGAATGTGCGCTGTTCTGGTTAACCCCTTACGTATAAGTCTGCCCAGGAAAAGTGAGGATAGGCTTGTTTGTTTGATTTGAGAATTAAAGTCCCCGTCAATACTGTATATATCATTTTGGAGATGTTGCTTCCAACTTTGTGCAACTTTTACCAGACAATGAGATGAAATGACTTCTCATGCTCTGGCTCCCAATTAGGGCTGGCTAATCAGAGCTGAAAAGATAATCGATTATCAGTCCTGTCCAATCACGATAATCAATTAGTGATCGCTAAGGTTTTTGTTATTATTTTACCTGTCTGGCTTTCTGTCCGAGCATGACTCTTACCATATGTTGAACTTTACATTATGTATATTTGAACATCCAGGCCTGATCAAATAGAGTAGACCCAGATGAGACGCAGCATAATGCGGCATCTCATCAGGGTCTGCACTGTTTGCCATTCATCCAGCTATTTTAGGCATAACTTTGGCTAGTAAATTGTACCAATCAAATAATCCATTAAAAGCAAATCAGAAATGATAATCATTTTTGTGGAATTTATTGATTGATTAATCAATTATGCGATTAATCGTTTCAGCCTTACTCCCAATGAAACCAATAGGGTTTGTAAGCATGGAAAGGCCGACTCTAGAGGGGTAACGATTCACCGAAAGTACGGTTCACTGCGGCACGAAGCTGGCGATCCGGTTCACGGTCCGTTTTTGGTAATTTCGGTTTGGTTCGGTTCACCCAAAAAAATTTGTTCCAAAGACAAAATTAAGAGAAAAAAAAATAGCCCAGAAACTGTTTAAATGTTGTTTTTATGTTGAATCCTACTTAATTTTGCTTTATTGATGCATTAATTATCAATGCAAGCATCTTCTTTCGCCTTATGACAACTACCGTATTCCGTTCAGCTAAAAACACTCGCAACAATAGTTTGTTCGGCCCCATAAATATATCTCAATTTTCGTGAAAGAAATATTGTTTTAATGATTATATCTTCCATAACATGGTTCTATATTAGACCACAACATATGTTTTGTATGATTCCCAGTTTATCATCAATTTCTCCTCATCTGGGATGTTCACTGTTCAGAAAAGGTTTCTATTATCTTAGGATTATCTTAGCTACAATAAATGCTCATTGTTCTATCTTTTAAGCTTTTCTTTTACACATTATAGGCTAGCAGACGGCGGTAACTTGGACAGTAACAGAATCTCAGTTTATTTGCAAAGGATGGCACAGCTTTGCAACATGTTACCGAAACTATGCAACAAATATAGTAGGCTCATTGATGAGCTTATAGTATGGACAGGCTGTTTGTGAGTCAGTCTGATTAAAAGTATCACAATACTTATCGTATCGTGAGGTAAGTATCACGATACGTATCGTATCGTTCGGTAGGTGTATCGTTACACCTCTAGCCAACTCGCACCACTTTGCCTGGGCAGGGTTTGATCCTCTAGGCAGTTTTTACCAGTACTTGTATGTGGTAGGTTTCAGCTCTGTGAGGAAGCCACATGCAGCCCATCCATTTCTTCAATTTGTTTGATTTGAGTTTAAACGTCCCCGACAACGTTGCATCCAATTTTGTGGGACTTTTAGCCGACACTCAGATGAAATGACATCTCACGCCCTGTCGCCCAGTGAAAGCAATAGGGTTATAAGCATGGCCGGTCTGACTTGCACTGCTTTGCCTGGGCAGGCTTATTTTGAAAATATTTGAGGGTCACTGATGAGGCCTAATTGGCCGAAACTAGCTAGTCTGGCCCAGAAAACATGTACACTCCTTATTTTCCAGTTCTGTGGTGTATGCCTTGCTTCCAAAGGATAACCATTTGCAAAATATATTTAGATCCACTAAGCGGTTTACCAGGACTTGTGTGCGGTTGTTTTCAGCTTTACGTGGAAGCATCATGCAGCCCATCTATTTCTTCAGGCCCCGATGGGCGGGGGTCATACATTTCTTCAAGCCCCAATGGGTGTGACCACTGTGTTGATAGGTAAACTGGCCAGCTAAAAATGAATTAAATAATGTTGACTGGGCCATTAAACTCCAACACAAATAAATAAAACCTCCCACAAAGCCATCTTGGTCAATGGATCAGAACCATATAAACAGATTGAAATTCAGGAGCCTTCATGAGATCAAAGACGACGAAATTTGAAAGTTAACCCATATATGTATTCTACAAGCTCTCCTGCAGCATTTGACTCAGCTAAAACTTACAGCAATATTTTGTCACCCTTCTTCTTACAGACACAATCTTTAATTTATTGTTGTTTTTTCTACCGAGTATGGAGAGCTAAATATTTTATGCAAGTTTTCATAATTAAGGGCAAAGGAAGTATTCTTTGTGCTATGTTAAACTCCTGGGGTCAGTTGTTCAAAGCATCGTTAGCTTAACGAGCTCGTTAGTGGTCATATTGTTAACTCTTCTAGCAAGTGCAATATCTAAAATTTTGGTATTTTTGTTGAAAGAATGTGAGCAGCTTTTGCATCTGCAAAAGCTGCTCACATTCTTTCAGCAAAAATATTAGCATATTTGCCATATTTAATGATCAAAATTTTAAGGATACATTAACTAACGACATCGTTAGTTTTGAACAACTGACCCCTGAAGAGTAAAAGTTTGAACTGTTGGCAAGACCTTATCAGTAAGAATCATCTTTTTTTACCTTGAACAACACCATCTATCACAGTGAGAGTATTCTCATTCTGTCCACTGGACACACTTCCACCCTGGAGAAAATTGTCTGTTCCACTCACGGAACTAATACTGGCCTTGTGGATCTTCAGCCCTTCTTCTTCTGATACAGATTCGGACCGATTAGTATTGATCACAGTCTTGTCAAGTTTATCACAGACAGTTAGATCTGACATGCTGTCAGACAAATTAGGGTTAATATCTTTATCACCCACTTGAACATTCATCTCACTTGCATAGACTTTATGATGCTCTTCATCTTTCACCCGTGCAGTTACATGTATATTCTGAGGCTTGCCATCCACTATATCTAAATCTAAGTCAAGTTGAGGTAAAGGAGTTCGCCAAAACTGAAAAGAGTCAAAATCACTAGTGTTGTCTAAATGTATATGCACATGTCCCGTCTTACTATTTGAACTGGATTCAGATGATTCATTTGAATGACTATTATTTAAATTTTGGCCAGGTGTACTTTTCTCTTCCATGTCTAAGCTTTGAGAATTTTCTCGTGATTGGGTTGTACTACCATCTATTGTTCCCGTGTTCGCAGTATCTAATGGTATATCAACAGAATCTAATGGTATATCAACAGAATCTAATGGTATATCAACAGTATCTAATGGTATATCAACTAGTTCTTGAAAACTGCCCTCTGTCCTTGTAGTGCCTTTTCCTTCTTTTGTACTGCTTTCAAAATCTCTGTTTTCATCCATGAAATTTTCCTGTTTTTCTTGTGTTGAATTTGCCTCATCTGTTCTCAAATCTGGTGTTTCAATAATTGAATAATGTTCTGCTCGTTTTTCTTCTACTGACTTGTTTATATTAGACTGATATGCTATCACAGTTGAAGAGGAATCAACCTCTAGAGTTACATTATTTTCTATACTAATATTAATGTTTTCTGGACTAATTTCAACCTGCTGGTTATCAGAATTGGGCGGTTCTGCTATTTCTTTGGTCTCTGGAATATTACCACTGAAACTAGTTTTTTCTTCCAACTGGCTGACATTATCACTATTCTCTGACTTGAATAAAACATTTTCTTTAGCCTCTGAAGTGTCCATATCTTCTTCAGTGGTAACAGGACTATTATCACAGACTAGACTTGGTGAGGCACTGTGGTTCTCAGAACTATCAAACTGAGTTGAGGCAATAACATCAGGTAAATCACTTATTCTCCCTCCTTCAATAGGACACATGTCTGGCACTGGACTCTCATCAAATGGATCTTCAGCGTCTACTTTTGTTTTATCACTGGTTTCACTAAAATAAAATGTATTAACTCAAGTCATAATACAAACTGTTGTACAAAAAGTGCAGCCAGAGAAGACTCCGGTCGGCTGGTATATCTGCTCAGCCTGATAGGGATGCAACGATATGCCAAAACTATACTGTGATATATTGCGATATGGACAACCCATATTGCGCTATGTATTGCGATAAATCTAATATCTACATTTCCCTCTTTATTACTGTCCTATGTTCCTAACACCATGGAATGGAATGCCATATTTAAGACACATAAAATTCCTGGTCCTAAAATTTTTCACTACTGTCCTGATTAATTGACAAATGTCCTGATTAATTGACAAAAGAAAAAAAAAAAGAGTCAGGGAGTAAGTTAATTGTATTGATTCCTTATCTTTGTTTTACTTCTACTTTTTAGATCCTGTAAGCAGTTTACCAGTACTCGTGTGCATGTCGGATTTAGCTCTGCGAGGAAGCATCGTGCAGCCCATATATTTCTTCAAGCCCCGATTGGCGGGGGCCAAACCACAGAGACATTTGCTGAATGATTTATTGCATCCTAGACTGAAATAAACAAGAGGGCCCAATGGCCCTATATCGCTCACCTGTGTACCAGAAAATCATAATTGTAGGAGACCACTTGACATTGCTACATACTAAGTATCTGAGCTCTGGGCCTTATGGCTTTGGAGAAGAAGATTTTTGATTTTTTTTCTAGTATAAGTCCACAGGTCAATTTTGACCCAAAGGGCATGGTTGGCAGGATTTATGTAGGCGACCATTTTATGTTGCTATATACTTGTTTGTTTGTTTGATTTGAGGTTTAACGTCCCCGTCAACACTGTAAAGGTCATTTTGGAGACGTTGCTTCCAATTTTGTGGGACTTTTACCCGACATTGAGATGAAATGACATCTCAAGCCCTGTCACCTAATGAAACCAATAGGGTTTATTAGCATGGACGGTCCACCTCGCACCGCGGTTCCTGGACAGGCTTAGATCCTCTAAGCGGTTTACCAGTACTAGTGTGTGGGCCGGATTCAGCTCTGCGTGGAAGCATCATGCAGCCCATATATTTCTTCAAGCCCCTATGGGCGTTGCTATATACTAAATATCTAAGGTCCGTACTTCATGGTTTCAGAGAAAAAGATTTTAAAATCTTTTTTTTCCATTATAAGTTTATTGGAGTTAAGAAGCCACAGGATTTGGCCAATTTGAACCCCAGGGGCAAGACTCAGGCAGGATTCATGTAGGCAACAACTCCATGTTGCTACATGCTAAATACCTAAGCTCTGGGCCTTATGGTTTCACAGAAGATTATTTTTCAATTTTTTTTTTTCCATTTTAAGTTTTTTTTTCCATTTTAAGTCCATCCATGGTAGCTAATGGGCCATGGGTGTGGCCAATTCTGGCCCAAGGGGCATGATTGGCAGTATTTATGTAGGTGACCTGGGTCCTGTGGTTTCATGGAAGAAGATTTTTGAAGCTTTTTTCATTAGGAGTTTATGGGAGCTCAGGGGCCCCGGGGCGTGGCCCATTTGGACCCCAGGGGCATGATTGGCAGGATTGAAGTAGGTGACCACTTACCGTTGCTACATGCTAAATATCTAAGCTCTGGGCCCTGGGGTTTCAGAGAAGAAGATTTTTGAAGATTTTTTTTCCAATAGGAGTCTATGGGAGCTAAGGGGCCCCGGGACGTGGCCCATTTGGACCCAGGGGCATGATTGGCAGGAATTATGTAGGTGACAACTTGCCGTTGCTACCTGCTAAATATCTAAGCTCTGGGCGCTGTGGTTTCAGAGGAGAAGATTTTTGAAGCTTTATTCCATTAGGAGTCTATGGGAGCTAATGGCCCAAGGGCGTGGCCCATTTGCACCCCAGGGGCATGATTGGCAGGATTTATGTGGGTGACCACTTGCCGTTGCTACATGCTAAATATCTACACTCTGGGCCCTCTGGTTTCAGAGAAGATTTTTGAAGCTTTTTTCCATTAAGAGTCAATGGGAGCTCAGGGGCGCCGGGGTGTGGCCCATTTGTACCCCAGGGGCATGATTGGCAGGATTTATATAGGTGACCACTTGCCATTGCTATATGCATAATATCTAAGCTCTGGGCCCTGTGGTTTCAGAAAAGACGATTTTGAAGCTTTTTTTTCCATTAGGAGTCTATGGGAGCTAAAGGGTCCCTGGGCGTAGCCCATTTGGACCCCAGGGGCATGATTGGCAGGATTTATGTAGATAACCACTTGCCGCTACTAAATGCTAAATATCGGAGCTCTGGGCCCTGTACTTTCAGAGAAGAAGATTTTTGAACCATTTTTCCATTAGGAGTCTATGGGAACTAAGGGGCCCCAGGGCGTGGCCCATTTGGACCCCAGGGGCATGATTATCAGGAAATATGCAGGTGGCCACTTGCCCTTGCTACATGCTTTAATATCTATGCTCTGGGCCCTGTGGTTTCAGAGAAGAAGATTTTTGAAGCTTTTTTCCCAATAGGAGTCTATGGGAGCTAAGGGGCCCTGGAGTGTGGCCCATTTGGACCCCAGGGGCATGATTGGCAGGATTTATGTAGGTGAACACTTGCCGTTGCTACCTGCTAAATATCTAAGCTCTGGGCCCTGTGGTTTCAGAGGAGAAGATTTTTGAAGCTTTTTTCCATTAGGAGTCTATGGGAGTTAAGTTGCCCCTAGGCGTGGCCCATTTTGACCCAAGGGGCATGATTGGCTAGGATTTATGTAGGTGACCACTTGCCATTGCTACCCGCTAAATATCTACGCTCTGGGCCCTGTGGTTTCAGAGGAGAAGATTTTTGAAGCTTTTTTCCATTAGGAGTCTATGGGAGCTAAGGGGCCCCTAGGCGTGGCCCATTTGGACCCCAGGGGCATGATTGTCAGGATTTATGTAGGTGACCAATTGCCGTTGCTACCTGCTAAATATCTAAGCTCTGGGCCCTGTGGTTTCAGAGGAGAAGATATTAGAAGCTTTTTTTCATTATGAGTCTATGGGAGCTAAGGGGCCCCGGGGCATGGCCCATTTGAAACCCAGGGGCATGATTGGCAGGAATTATGTAGGTGACCACTTGCCATTGCTACATGCTAAATATCAAAGCTCTGGGCCCTGTGGTTTCAGAGAAGAAGATTTTTGAAACTTTTTTTTCCCATTATGAGTCTATGGGAGCTAAGGGGCCCTGGGGTGCGGCCCATTTTGACCCCAGGAGCATGATTGGCAGGATTTATGTAGGTAACCACTTGCCTTTGCTACATGCTAAATATCTCAGCTCTGGGCCCTGTGGTTTCAGAGAAGCTTTTTGGACCTTTTTTTCCATTATGAGTCTATAGGAACTAAGGGGCCCTGGGGCATGGCCCGTTTTGACCCCAGGGGCATGATTATCAGGAAATATGCAGGTGGCCACTTGCCGTTGCTACATGCTAAATATCTAAGCTCTGGGCCCTGTGGTTTCAGAGAAGAAGATTTTTGAAGCTTTTTTCCCAATAGGAGTCTATGGGAGCTAAGGGGCCCCGGAGTGTGGCCCATTTGGACCCATGGGGCATGAATGGCAGGATTTATGTAGGTGAACACTTGCCTTTGCTACCTGCTAAATATCTAAGCTCTGGGCCCTGTGGTTTCAGAGGAGAAGATTTTTGAAGCTTTTTTCCATTAGGAGTCTATGGGAGCTAAGGTGCCCCTAGGCGTGGCCCATTTTGACCCAAGGGGCATGATTGGCTAGGATTTATGTAGGTGACCTCTTGCCATTGCTACCCACTAAATATCTACACTCTGGGTCCTGTGGTTTCAGAGGAGAAGATATTTGAAGCTTTTTTTCATTATGAGTCTATGGGAGCTAAGGGGTCCCGGGGCGTGGCCCATTTGAAACCCAGGGTCATGATTGGCAGGAATTATGTAGGTGACCACTTCCCATTGCTACATGCTAAATATCTAAGTTCTGGGCCCTGTGGTTTCAGAGAAGAAGATTTTTGAAACTTTTTTTTTCCATTATGAGTCTATGGGAGCTAAGGGGCCCCGGGGTGTGGCCCATTTTGACCCCAGGAGCATGATTGGCAGGATTTATGTAGGTGACCACTTGCCTTTGCTACATGCTAAATATCTCAGCTCTGGGCCCTGTGGTTTCAGAGAAGAAGCTTTTTGGAGCTTTTTTTCATTTTGAGTCTATAGGAACTAAGGGGCCCTGGGGCGTGGCCCGCTTTGATCCCAGGGGCATGATTGGCAGGAATTATGTAGGTGACCACTTGCCGTTGATACACGCTAAATATCTAAGCTGTGGTTTTAGAGAAGAAGATTTTTGAAGCTTTTTTCCATTTTGAGTCTATGGGAGCGAAGGGGCCCCGGGTCGTGGCCCATTTGAAACCCAGGGGCATGATTGGCAGGAATTATAAATGTAGGTGACCACTGGCCATTGCAACATGCTAAATATCTAAGCTCTGGGCCCTGTAGTTTCAGAGAAGAAGATTTTTGAAGCTTTATTTCCATTATGAGTCTGTGGGAGTTAAGGGGCCGCGGGGTGTGGCCAATTTGGACCCCAGGGACATGATTGGCAGGAATTATGTAGGTGACCACTTGCCGTTGCTACATGCTAAATACCTAAGCTCTGGATCCTGTGGTTTCATAGAAGAAGATTTTTGAAGCTTTTTATCCATTATTAGTCTATGGGAGCGACGGGGCCCCGGGGCGTGGCCCATTTGGAACCCAGGGGCATGATTGGCAGGAATAATGTAGGTGACCACTTGCCGTTGCTACATGCTAAATATCTAAGCTCTGGGCCCTGTAGTTTTGGAGAAGAAGATTTTTGAAGCTTTTTTTTTCCATTATGAGTCTATAGGAGCTAAGGGGCCCGGGGGTGTGGCCAATTTGGACCCCAGGGGCATGATTGGCAGGATTTACAAAGCTGACCACTTATAATTGTTACAAGCTAAATATCTAAGCTCTGGGCCCTGTGGTTTCAGAGAAAAAGATTTTTTTAATTTTTCCCATTATAAGTCTATGGGAGCCATATGTTGCCATGGCAACCAGAATTCCAATCTGATCAGTCCAAAAACCTTCTGCAGCCTTTCCCCCTACCTGATGATGCTTCACATGAAATTTGATCAAGATTGGCCATGTGGTATTAGAGATATACTTATTTGAAATTGTTTACGGACGCATGCACGGACGGACGCACGCACGACGGACGAAGGACAAAAAATGATCACAAAAGCTCACCTTGTCACTACGTGACAGGTGAGCTAAAAACACAGGAAATCAGATGTTTTTGCAAAGAAAAACGTGACCTGAGATCATCTTAAAAAGGCGGGAAAAGCCACATGCTAGCTAAAATCATAAGCTGAAGGTTTGCTGAATCAATTTTTTTTTTTGGCCCAGAAAAAACACGAGTTCGTCATAAAAAAGGTGTGAAAAAGTAACAAACTAGCTAAAGTCACAATATGCTAGCTAAAAACATTTGCTGAAGATTTGCTGATTCAAATTTTTTTTGCCCAGAAAAAAGTAACACACGTTCGTCATAAAAAAAGCAGGAAAAAGCGACAAGCTAGCTAAAATCACAATATACCAAAAACAACCTAAGATAAATGTAACTCTTGAGACCATGTTTAAACAAGAGGCCTATGTTCCACTACGCTCACCAGAGGTCATGTGGTTTACGATACACAGGCATGGCGCCCACCTTGGTCATGCGACTACAATCCAAAAGTAACTTTTTGTTGCCTCATCCCAGAGAGGCTCCTCATGTAATTTGGTTTCAATCAGCACAGCAGTTTTAGTGAAGAAGATAAAAATAGCCATCAGAAGAGATGGCAAATCACCCGACCAAAAGCCAGTATGGCCTTCAGAAGATTGTTCACCAATAGAACATTCACCAGAATTAACCAGCAATATATCACAAAGTATTGCAGTTATGGCCATTACAAAATTATACTGTCAGGGGACATAACTAAACAAGAGGCCCCCCATGGGCCACTATGCTCACCAGAGCTCAGGTGGGCACTGCCCAATGGCAGCCATGTATTTTAACATGGTATCATTTTAATCTACCAAATGAACCCCCATGTCCAAATGAGCACCTATGGGGACTCAGTATCTGAAACAGGCCTTTTATGAAGTAGAGGGGGTGGGGCATGGACCCAATGGACTATGGTTGGTAACACTTAATGCGTCTTATCATAAGGAACAAGAACATATATGGTTTAGCAGTGGGGATCTGTAAGGCCTCTTAAGTGGTCTAGGGGTTGGGGCATGCCCTGTTGTTCCCAGGAAAGCCCAAGATTGTTGTCCCTAAATGTGTCTTATCATAAGGACCAAGTATATATATATATGGTTTAGGGGTGGGAATCTGAACTGTTTCTGAGATTTGAGGTTGAAAGGATAGGAATGCGGACCCCCTACAGTAGGTGTGCTAATAATAAGGAAAAAGAACAAATATGATTATGGGGTGGGGATCTGAATTGTTTCTGAAATTTAAAGCCTTTTATGAAGTGGAAGGGCGGGGCACATTGCCTCAGCACAAAGAGACCCCTCGGTTGGTGTGATTGACCGAGTCTTATCATAAGGAACAAGTATATGGTTTAGGGGTCGGGATCGTACTATTTCTGATATATAAGGCTTTTAATGAAGTAAAGCGATGGGGCATGGCCTGGGCATGCCCCAAGGACTCCCAAGTTGGTGTCACTGAATGGGTCTTATCATAAGGAAGATGAATATATATGGTTTAGGGTGGGGCTAAGAACAGTTTCTGAGATATAAGGCCTTTTGTGAAGTGGAGGGTTGGGGCAAGGCCCTGGGAGACTCCCAGGTTGGTGTCAATGAATGTGTCTTATCATAAGGAACAAGAATATATATGGTTTAGGGGCAGCCATCTGTAGGGTTTTTCCGAGATATTGTGAGATTATGAAATGGAGGGGGTGGGGCATGGCCCCAGCACATCCCTGGGGTCACCAGGTTGGTGTCACTGAATGCATCTTATCATAATGAACAAGAATATATATTATATGGTTTAGGGGGTGAGGATCTGAACAGTTTCTGAGATGTATGGCCTTTTGTGAAGTGAAGGGGTGGGGCAAGGCCCCAGCGCATCCCTGAGGACCCTCAGGTTGGTGTCAATGAATGTGTCTTATCATAAGGATCAAGAATATATATGGTTTAGGGGCGGGGATCTGTAAGGTTTCCCAGATATTGGGCCTTTTATGAAATAGAGGGGTTGTGGCATGGCCCTGGAGCATTCCGGGGACTCCCAGGTTGATGTCATTGAATGGGTCTTATCATAAGGAACAAGAATATATATGGTTTAGGGGTGAGGATCTGAATGGTTTCCAAGATATTGGGCCTTTTATTAAGTGGAGGGGGTGGGGCATGGCCTCGGCGCATCCCTGAGGACCCCCAGGTTGGTGTCACTGAATGCGTCTTATCAATAGGAACAAGAATATATATGGTTTAGGGGTCGGGATCTGAATGGTTTCTGTGATATATGGCCTTTGATGAAGTGGAGGGGGCATAAAAGCATATGGCTGAGAGAAGTTTACTCAAGAAACGTTTCTATAAAAGTTTTGTCAAAATATCTGCAATGACTTGGCAGTATTTTTTTTTTTTTTGGTTTGGGTTTAACGGCCGTTTCAAGATTATTTCACTCATATCGAGCCGATCGTTAATCATAGGTGGGCAAAAACCGGAGTACCCGGAGAAAAACCACCTGACCTTCCGTTGCAGAACTTGGCGTCTCACACGTGACCCGAGCGAGGCTCGAACCCAGGGCGGTGAGAGACCTAATGACTAAGAGTCAGCGCTCTTATCCATTAGGCCACGGAGGCCCGTTAACTTGGCAGTAAATGCCATTTTTCAATTTTCCCCATTATATGTCTATGGAAATTCTAAGTTGCCATAGCAAACAAACTAATGAGCCAATTTTCATAAAATACACAAATTTTCAATCCCCCAGGCCAAGGATGCTACAGATAAAATTTGGGCCCAATTGGTCCGGTGGCTTCAGAGGAGAAGATGTTTAAAAGTGTTGACGTCACACGACGACGCAGATGACGACGGACAACTGCCTATCCTATTAGCTCCCCCGGAGCCTTAGGCTCTGGTGAGCTAAAAACCAGCGCACTCAGAATTTGTGGTTCTTGCGAATGAAATGCCTGCTTAAGCTCATGTATTTCTGTACAAAGTAACATCAATATGTTTCAAAGGGTATTGGAGATATGGGTATCACAAGCTGGTCATACTGTTATATTGGAAGGGTAGATAACTCAAATACCACAGCACCAACAGTTGTGGTTCTTGCACATGACACCCCTTCTGTACCTTGTTTACAATTGTGCCAAGTTCCTTCAATATACCTCAATGGGTGTTGGACTTATGGCCTTCACATGTTATATTGTCAGGGGAGATTACTCAAAAACCAGAGCACCCAGAGTTGTAATTCTTGAGCAAGACACACCTGCTTAACCTCATGTACATCTGCATCAAGTACCATCAATATGTCTCAAAGGGTATTGGAGGTATGGAGATCACAAGGTGGTCATACCATTTTATTGTAAGTGGAGATAACTCAAATATCATAGCACCCACAGTTGTGGTTCTTAGGCATGAAGTGCCGTCTCAACCTTGTATACAATTATGCCAAGTTTTTGTTTGATTTAAGGTTTAACGTCCTCGTCAACACTGTAAAGGTCATTTTGGAGACATTGCTTCCAATTTTGTGGGACTTTTACCCAACATTGGGATGAAATGACATCTCAAGTCCTGTCGCCCAATGAAACCAATAGGGTTTATAAGCATGGGCGGTCCAACTTGCGCACCATTTTGCCTAGGCAGGCTTGGATCCTCCAAGCGGGTTACCAGTTATCGTGTGCCGGTCGGTTTAAACTCTGCGTAAAAGCATCATGCAGCCCATATATTTCTTCAAGCCTCGATGGGTGGGGGCTGAATTATGCCAAGTACCATCAATATATCTGAAAGGGTATTGGAGTTATGGCCATCACAAGCTTATATTGTCAGGGGAGATAATTTTAAAACCAGGGCACCCAGAGTTGTGGTTCTTGCGCATGACACATCTGCTTAACCTCATGTAAAACTGTACCAAGTACCATCAATATATCTCGACAAAGAGTATTGGAGATACGGCCATCACAAGGTAGTGATTCTATATTATTGGGAGGGGGGATAACTCAAAAACCATGGAACCCTGAGTTGTGGTTCTTGTGCATGACACACGGTCTCGGCCTTGTGAACAACTGTGCCAGGTATCATCAAAATATCTTAAAGGGTAGGAGTTATGGCCAGCACAAGGTAGCCACTCTATTTTATTGGGAGGGGAGATAACTAAAAAAAACATGGCAACCAGAGTTGTGGTTCTTGTGCATGACACGCTGTCTCAGCCTTGTAAACAACTGTGCGAAGTACCGTCAATGTATCTCAAAGGCTATTGGAGTTATGGCCATCAAAAAGTAGTCATTCTATTTTATTAAAAGGGGAGATAACTCAAAAAGTATGGTATCCAGAGTTCTGGTTCTTGCGCATGACACACCGTCTCAGCCTTGTTAACAAGTGTGCCAAGAACCATCAATGAATCTCAAAGGGTGTAGGAGTTATGGCCATCACAAGGTTGCGTCTACAGACGGACAGACGCCAGGCTGGTCGCTATATCCCCCGAACCTATTCGGTCTGGGGATAAAAATACTGAAACTAAGTCATCCAGGACAAAGGTCATTAACTGACCTTGAACATTGGAATTGATAAACTTCCATTCAGCTGATTGCAAATACCTAAATTGTGTTGACGGGGATGTTAAAACCAAATTCAAACAAACAAATCATACCAAACATCAAAGACCTGGGCTTTCTGGTTTCAGACGAGAAGATATTTAACTAGACAAAAGTGCCCAGTGGGGCACGTATACCCCCGGCCAGTGCCATCACCTCAGCCGAAACAAATAGTCATACTGGTTGTTGCTACAAAATTTTAAGTCTCTATGTACAGTAGTTATTGAGAAATCTTAGACACAAAATAATAAAAATATACACTATTAAACAGCAAGAACTACAAAGGGAAATAACTCTAAAAGGCCTGACCCCTTTGCCCTTATTTTCTTTCCCACAATACAACTAGTCATACTGATCATGTTTGCAAAATTTAAAGTTTCTATGTACAGTAGTTATTGAGAAATCTTTGACACAAAATAAAACCAGAGGACCAGTGGTCCTGTAAACGCTCACCTGACACCTGGTCCTGGTGTACATTTTAATGTTTTTATATATGTATATATCCTCAGAGCAGGGGTACACAACTTGTGGGGACAAAATTTTTATGTCTAACAATGTGATAAAACTTTCCACCTATTCCTACTTTTCTGACAGTTCGAAAGTCCAAACTGAGACAGACATTGTGAAAGTGACTTCTATTAGATCAGAAGTAAAACAAATAAACCATTAGATCAGAAGTAAAACAAATAAACCATCACTTACAAGTGTGAGCATTAACGATTTCTCGCCTGCGCCAATGCTTACAGTCCAAAACGATTCTATATTGCAAAGAATTTAAGTATTGTTCTGAAAGCACATGTCATTGTTTATGTATGTCACCATTTTGTCCTTATTTTGAAGTAACTCTAACAGCACAGAGCGCGGGTCATAGTAATAAAGTGCGGGACAAACATGGAACCGGTGAATCTTGTGATTGAAAAAAAAATATTTACCAAATCATTTTTCTATTGATTTTTTTTTTCTTTCTTGTTCCTATTAGCAAGAAACATTACTTTCCATCGCAAGATCTTTGTTATTCCATCAAATAATTGCAAATTTTGATAAAGTCATTATTGATGATCGGCCAGGTAGAAAATACCGCTTAAGTCAATTATCAATTAATTTGACACTTGTGTAAACATCCTTTTTATTGTTGGCATGTGTAAAAAATAATTTACCAGTTGATTGACCGTGGCTCAGGGCTCGGGAAAACCGATTTTTTTTTCGGTCCCAGACCGAAATTCAGAAATTGGGACCGATTGGAAACGGCCCAAAGCCCCAAAAATCGGTCCGATACTGGTCCAACATTTAGGAAATTTTCGCTGATTCAGTCAAATATTTAGGATATTATCAAATTCTGTAAACATAAAACTTACTTAGTTCAGATGTCAATCCGTTAATTACACGATTAATCCAATAATCGCCTCGTCAATTTGTGTTTCTAGGTCAATGGTTTCATGGGTCTGGAGAAGAAGATTTTGGAAGGCTTTTAATATCAAAGACCTGGGCCTTGGGTTTCAGAGATATTTTAAGTTTTCAGTAAAAATATCTATTTTTGGCTCCTGAGACCTAGATAAGCAATGGATCGGAACCATTTGAACAATTTTGAAAGCGGACCACCTAAGGATCTTTTCTGTGAAGTTTTGTCAAAATCCCTTCAGTAGTTTAGAAGATTGTTTTCACACGCACGGACACCTTTTTAGCTCACCCTGTCACTAGTAGTCACTATGTGACAGGTTAGCTAAACAAGAGGGCCCAGAGGGCCCTGATTCACTCACCCGAGTGTCACTGTCTCTGGTACATTCTATTTTTGGCTCTGATGGCCATCTTGTTCATCAGAGCGGTCCAATTTTAGCTATTTTGGTAGGGAGTCACCTAGGCAACTATATCCCTACGAAGTTCGAATAAAAATGGCCCAAGGGTACAAGAGCAGTTGTTGTTTGAAGATTTTTTTCTATTTTTAGCTCTGGTGACCATCTTGTTTGTCAGAGAGAAACAATTTTAGCTATTTTGGTAGGGAGTCTTCATGTCACCCAAATGACAATCAAGGCAACATTCCTGTGAAGTTTGAATCCAATTGGCCCAAGGGATTAGGAGTTTGCGTTTGAAGCAAATTTACAATGTTTTTCTATTTTTAGCTCTGGCAGCCATTTCGTTCAACCGAGCAAGATCCTTTTAGCTATTTCAGTAAAAGGTCATCCAAGCAGTATTCCTATGAAGTTTGAATGAAATTGGACCAGTTGTCGTTTCAAGATTTTTTTTTCTATTTTTAGCTCTGGCACCCATCTTGTTTGTCAGAACGGAACGATTTTAGCCATTTTAGTATGGAGTCATATACGAAACATTCCTGTGAAGTTTGTATCAAATTAACCCATGGGTTTAGGAGGAGTTTACGTTTGAAGCAAATTTACGATATTTTTTTCTATTTTTAGCTATGATGGCCATCAGAGCAGAACTGTGCATCAGAGCAGAACTGTTTTAGCTATTTCGGTAGGTCACCTAAGCAACATTCCCAGCCTGACCAAGCAATGGGGTGCAAGTCGGCCCGTCAATTCTTATAAACCCTATTGGTTTCATCGGGCAGCAGGGCTTGAGATGTCATTTCAACCCAATGTCGGGTAAAAGTCCCATAAAATTGGAAGCAATGTCTTCAAAATATCCTTTACAGTGATGACGGGGATGTTAAACTTAAAATCAAACAAAAAACAAACCATGAAGTTTGAATGGAATTGGTCCATGTGTACAGAAGTTGTTGTTTCAAGTTTTTTCTATTTTTAGCTCTGGTGGCCAACTTATTCATCAAAGCAGAAGAGTTTTAGCTATTCTGGTAGGGAGTCATCTAGGCAACATTCCTGTGAAGTTTAAATCAAACTGGCCATATGGTTTAGGAGGAGTTTGCATTTGAAGCAATCATATCGTTTTTCTATCTTATCTCTGGCCGCCATTTTGTTCATCGGAGCAGAACCATTTAAGCTATTTTAGTGGAGGGTCACCTAAGCAACATTCCTATGAAATTTGAATGAAATTGGCCCAAGGGCATAGGAGGTGTTGTCGTTTAACAATTTTTTTTTTTCTATTTTTTGCTCTGGTGGCCATCTTGTCCGTCTGAGTGGAACAGTTTTAGCTATTTTGGTAGGGAGTCGCCTAGGCAACATGCCTGTGAAGTTTGAAACAAATTGGCCCAAGGATTCAGGAGGAGTTCGAGTTTGAAGCAAATTTACTATGTTTTTCTATTTTTTAGCTCTGGCGACCATTTTGCTCACTGGAGCGGTGCAGTTTTAACTTTTTTTAGTAAAGGGTCACCTAAGCCACATTTCTGTGAAGTTGGAATGAAATCGGCCACAGGGTACGGTATGAGTTAGCATTTAAAGATTTTTCTATTTTTAGCTCTGGCTGCAATCTTGTTCATCGGAGCGAAACAATTTTAGCTATTTTGGTAGGGAGCCACCCAGCTAACATTCCTGTGAAGTTTGAATCAAATTGGCCCAAGGATTCGTGTTTGAAGCAAATTTACGCCTAGGCAACATGCCTGTGAAGTTTGAAACAAATTGGCCCAAGGGTTAAGGAGGAGTTCGAGTTTGAAGCAAATTTTATTTTACTATGTTTTTCTATTTTTAGCTCTGGCGACCATTGTGCTCACTGGAGCGGAACCGTTTCAGCTAAGCAACGTTTCTGTGACGTTTGAAGGAAATTGGTACAGTAGGAGTTGGCGTTTAAAGATTTTTTTATTTTTAGTTCTGGCGGCCATCTTGTTCATCGGAGCAGAACAATTTTAGCTATTTTGGTAGGGAGCCAACCAGGCAACATTCCTGAGAAGTTTGAATCAAATTGATCTAAGTTAAGGAGTTCGCATTTAACTCAAATTGTTGACGACGCAGGAAGGACGACGAACATTCACTGATCACAATACCTCACCATGAGCACTTTGTGCTGGTGAGCTAAAAATGGGGAAATTCTCATACGTAGATTTCTATTAACCCATTTAGTACCAGAAACCCCAAAACAGGTACCCCTGGCAAACAGTGCAGACCCAGATCAGATGCCACAATTTGCGACGTCAGATCAGGGCCTCCACTGTTTGATAAAAGTTTAGCCATTTTCCAAATAAATTTTGATGAAAACACAACCGGACACCCCCTAAAGTTTGAAATGAACTCCTGCTATACATAAGGAGAAAGATTCCATTTGGTACAACAAGAGGGCCATGATGGCCCTGGATCGCTCACCTGATCCATAGTGTAACAAGTGGGCCCAAGAGAGGGCCATTATTGGCCCCAGGGCTTTAATGTGCATAATGTTGAGGGAGGTCTTAAAGGTGAAGCTTCATACCAAACATCAACAAAGGCTAAAATTTGAACAATCTTGGCAAAGGTCCACTAGATGAAGCTACACATCAAATATCAAAGACCTGGGCCTAGCGGTTTCAGAGAAGAAGATTTTTAAAGATTTTGCCTATATAAGCCTATGTAAAATCAAAGGGCCCCGGGACAGGGGCATTTTTTGCCCCAGCACTATAATTTGAACAATCTTGGTAGGGGTCTACTAGATGAAGCTTCATACCAAATATCAAAGTCCTGGGCCTTGTGGTTTCAGAGAAGAAAATTTTTAAAGATTTTCCCTATATAAGCCTATGTAAAACCAAAGGGCCCCGGGGCGGGGGCATTTTTGGCCCCAGCACTATAATTTGAACAATCTTGGTAGGGGTCCACTAGATGAAGCTTCATACCAAATATCAGAGACCTGTGCCGTGTGGTTTCAAAGAAGAAGATTTTTAAAGATTTTCCCTATATAAGCCAATGTAAAACCAAAGGGCCCCGTGGCGGGGGCATTTTTTTATGTCCCAGCACTAAAATTGGAACCAGAGGACCATTGGTCCTGAGCCGCTCACCTGAGTGCTGAGAGCTTATGGAGCCATTTCATTTCTGAGAAGACGATTTTATAGGGTTTTTACCAAGTATTAATCTCGGTCTTGTGACTTGATAATGGGCCCATTGGTTCGAAGAAAAAACCCGAAGGGTATACATGTATATCGACATGGCAGCCATTTTAGTAATGTGACCAAATTCATATTAATAAATTTTCATTTGTTTGTTCCTATAAGTTTTCAAGTGAAATTTGGCTACAAATGGAGTAGTGGTTTCTATGAAAAATAAATTTTAATTTCATCTGAATGACCTTGGGACAACGTCAGAGAATAATATTGACCTTAGTTCTATCCACTCATTTAGGTTATTGCATCTACCAATTTTCAGATCACAGGTTGCAATAGTTTCCAAAAAATACACATTTTTTTTACTTTCTCCAATACAAATGTATAGGCAACCAAATTTGACCTTTGCGTAAAACAGGTTATGGCCATCCAGGGGTCATCATTTGAAGAAACTATAGTGGGCCCAAATCCCAAATGCTACATACCAAGTTTAATGAAAATCGGCCCACTGGTTCTGGAGTAAACGATTTCTGAAGTGTTTTTACCTTATATGGGCATGAAGGTCATTTTGGTCATTTGAGCAAACGCATGTATTTAAATCTTCATTTACTTGTTTCTACGAGCTTAGTATAAAATTTGGTCACAAACGGCACAGAGGTTCTGGTTAAAAATAAATTTTAATCTTCATATCTGAAAGGCCTTAGGCCAAGGTCAAGGAATGACCTTGACCTTGAATATGCATGTTGTTTCATCCACTCATTTAGCTAACTGCATTTATCAATTTTCAGATCAGAGACTGCAATAGTTTCCGAAAAAAAAAACATGGTTTTGACCTTTTTCCCACTCCAAAATCTATGTGACCAAATTTGACCTTGGCGTAAAATAGGTATCAGAAAGTCAGCATTTGAATAATATGTGATGAGCCCGAGCCCCCAATGCTGCATATGAAATTTTTGTTACAAATGGCTCAGTGGTTTCTGAGAAAAATATGTTTTAATTCTCATATCTGGATGACCTTGAATCAAGATCAAAGAATGACTTTGACCTTGAATACTCATGTCATTTCATCCATTAATTTAGCTTACTGTATCTACCGATTTTCAGATCACCAGGTGCAATATTTTCAAAAAAGACACAGTTTTGACTTTTTCCCCATCCAAAAGTCTATGCGAAAAACTTTGACCTTGGCCTAAAATAAGTCAGGGTCATTCAGGAGTCATCATCATGGGCTCAAGTTCCCAATGCCACATACCAAGTTATATGATAATCGGCCCACTGGTTCCAGAGAAGAAGATTTCTGAAGGGTTTTTACCTTATATGGACATGACGGCCATATTGGTCATGTGACCAAATTCATATTGATAAATTGTCAGTTCCTTGTTCTTGAAAACTTTCATATGAAATTTCATTACAAATGGCTATGTGGTTTCTGAGAAAAATAAGTTTTAATTCTCATATCTCAATGACCTTGAACAAAGGTCAAATAATGACCTTGACCTTGAATACTCATGTAATTTCATCCACCCATTTAGCTTATTGCATCTATTAATTTTCAAATCACAAGCTGCAATAGTTTCCAAAAATACACGGTTTTAACTTTTTCCCGTACAAAAGTTTATGCGACCAAATTTGACCTTGGACTTAAATTGGTCAAGGTCATCCAAGGGTCATCATTTGAACAAAATATGAAGGACCCGAGTCCCTAATGCTACATACCAAGTTTCAGACCAATCGGCCTGATGGTTCTGGAGAAGAAGATATCTGAAGGGTTTTTACCTTATATGGGCATGGTGGCCATATTGGTCACATGACCAAATTCCTATTGATTAATTGTCATTACCTTTTTCTAAAAAACTTTCATATGAAATTTCGTTACAAATGGCTTTGTGGTTTCTGATAAAAATAAGTTTTGAGAAAAAATTTGATGGACCCAAGTCCCTAATGCTACATACAAAGTTGCATGATAATCGACCCACTGGTTCTGGAGAAGAAGATTACTGAAGGGCTTTACCTTATATGGGCATTACGGCCATATTGGTCATGTGACCAAATTCATATTGATTAATTGTCATTTCCTTGTTCTTAAAAACTTTCATATGAAATTCTGTTACAAATGGCTTTGTGGTTTCTGAGAAAATAAGTTTCAATTCTGATATCTGAATGACCTTGAACAACGGTCAAATAATGACCTTGACCTTGAATACTCATGTAGATTCATTCACCCATTTAGCTTACTGCATCTACTAATTTTCAGATCACAGGCTGCAATAGTTTCCAAAAAAAACACGGATTGACTTTTTCCCATACAAAAGTCTATGCGACCAAATTTGACCTTGGCCTAAAATTGGTCAAGGTCATCCAAGGGTCATCATTTGAACAAAATATGATGGGCCCGAGTCCCCAATGCTACATACTAAGTTTCAGGCCAATCGGCCCATTGGTTCCGGAGAAGAAGATTTTTGAAGGGTTTTTACCATATATGGGCATGGCGGCCATCTTGGTCATGTGACCTGGACCCCGCGAAGGAACTTTCGTTCCCCCATCCCACTGAGGCCCCACATGAAATTTGGCTTCAATCGGCCCAGCAGTTCCAGAGGAGAAGATGTTTGAAAATGTTGACATACATACATACATACATACATACATACATACAGACAGCATGACCACCCTATAAGCTCACCAATGAGCCTTCGGCTCAGGTGAGCTAACAATCTTGGTAGGGGTCCACTAGATGAAGCTTCATACCAAATATCAAAGTCCTGGGCCTTGTGGTTTCAGAGAAGAAAATTTTTTAAGATTTTCCCTATATAAGCCTATGTAAAACCAAAGGGCCCCTTGGCGGGGGCATTTTTGGCCTCAGCACTATAATTTGAACAATCTTGGTAGGGGTCCACTAGATGAAGCTTAATACCAAATATCAAAGACCTTGGCCTTGTGGTTTTAGAGAAGAAGATTTTTAAAGATTTTCCCTATATAAGCCAATGTAAAACCAAAGGGCCCGTGGTGGGGGCATTTTTGGTCCCAGCACTACAATTTGAACAATCTTGGTAGGGGTCCACTAGATGAAGCTTCATACCAAATATCAAAGTCCTGGGCCTTGTGGTTTCAGAGAAGAAAATTTTTAAAGATTTTCCCTATATAAGCCTATGTAAAACCAAAGGGCCCCGGGGCGGGGGCATTTTTATCCCCAGCACTATAATTTGAACAATCTTGGTAGGGGTCCACTAGATGAAGCTTCATACCAAATATCAAAGACCTGGGCCTTGTGGTTTCAGAGAAGAAGATTTTTAAAGATTTTCCCTATATAAGCCTATGTAAAACCAAAGGGCCCCAGGGCGGGGGCATTTTTGGCCCCAGCACTGTAATTTGAACAATCTTGGTAGGGGTCAACTAGATGAAGCTTCTTACCTTATATCAAAGACCTGGGCCTTGCAGTTTCAGAGAAGAAGATTTTTAAAGATTTTCCCTGTATAAGCCCATGTAAAACCCAAAGGGCCCCGGGTTGGGGGCATTTTTGGCCCCAGCACTATAATTTGTACAATCTTGGTAGGGGTCCACTTGATGAAGCTTCATACCAAATATCAATGACCTGGGCCTTTTGGTTTCAGAGAAGAAGATTTTTTAAGTTTTCGGTGAAAAAAATCTATTTTTGGCTCCTGTGACCTAGATGTGCAATGGACCAAAACCATTTGAACAACTTTGAAAGAGGACCACCTAAGGATCATTCCTATGAAGTTTGGTCAGAATCGGATTAGTGGTTTAGGAGGAGATGTCGTTTGAAGAAATTGTTTACGCACGGAATGACAGACAAAAAGTGATCCTAATATAAAACACAAGAGGGCCATGATGGCCCTGGATCGCTCACCTGATCCATAGTGTAACAAGTGTGCCCCAGAGAGGGCCATTATTGGCCCCAGGGCTTTAATGTGCATAATGTTGAGGGAGGTCTTAAAGGTGAAGCTTAATACCAAACATCAACAAAGGCTATAATTTGAACAATCTTGGCAAAGGTCCACTAGATGAAGCTACACATCAAATATCAAAGACCTGGGCCTAACCGTTTCAGAGAAGAAGATTTTTAAAGATTTTGCCTATAAAAGCCTATGTAAAACCAAAGGGCCCCAGGATGGGGGCATTTTTTGCCCCAGCACTATAATTTGAACAATCTTGGTAGGGGTCCACTAGATGAAGCTTCATACCAAATATCAAAGTCCTGGGCCTTGTGGTTTCAGAGAAGAAGATTTTTAAAGATTTTCCCTATATAAGCCTATGTAAAACCAGAGGGCCCCGGGGCGGGGGCATTTTTGGCCCCAGCACTATAATTTGAACAATCTTGGTAGGGGTCCACTAGATGAAGCTTCATACCAAATATCAAAGACCTGGGCCTTGTGGTTTCAGAAAGGAAGATTTTTAAAGATTTTCCCTATATAAGCCAATGTAAAACCAAAGGGCCCCACCGAGGCGGGGCATTTTTGTCCCAGCACTATAATTTGAAGGGGTCCACTAGATGAAGCTTCGTACCAAATATCAAAGTCCTGGGCCTTGTGGTTTCAGAGAAGAAGATTTTTAAAGATTTTCCCTATATAAGCCAATGTAAAACCAAAGGGCCCCGTGGCGGGGGCATTTTTTGTCCCAGCACTAACATTTGAACAATCTTGGTAGGGGTCCACTAGATGAAGCTTCATACAAAATATCAAAGTCCTGGGCCTTGTGGTTTCAGAGAAGAAAATTTTTAAAGATTTGCCCTATATAAGCCTATGTAAAACCAAAGGGCCCAGGGGCGGGGGTATTTTTGGCCCCAGCACTATTATTTGAACAATCTTGGTAGGGGTCCACTAGATGAAGCTTCATACCAAATATAAAAGACCTGGGCCTTGTGGTTTCAGAGAAGAAGATTTTTAAAGATTTTCCCTATATAAGCCAATGTAAAACCAAAGGGCCCCGTGGCGGGGGCATTTTTTGTCCCAGCACTAACATTTGAACAATCTTGGTAGGGGTCCACTAGATGAAGCTTCATACAAAATATCAAAGTCCTGGGCCTTGTGGTTTCAGAGAAGAAAATTTTTAAAGATTTGCCCTATATAAGCCTATGTAAAACCAAAGGGCCCCGGGGCGGGGGCATTTTTGGCCCCAGCACTATAATTTGAACAATCTTGGTAGGGGTCCACTAGATGAAGCTTCATACCAAATATCAAAGACCCGGGCCTTGTGGTTTCAGAGAAGAAGATTTTTAAAGATTTTCTCTATATAAGCCTATGTAAAACCAAAGGGCCCCGTGGCGGGGGCATTTTTTGTCCCAGCACTATAATTTGAACAATCTTGGTAGGGGTCCACTAGATGAAGCTTCATACCAAATTTCAAAGTCCTGGGCCTTGTGGTTTCAGAGAAGAAGATTTTTAAAGATTTTCCCTATATAAGCCTATGTAAAACCAAAGGGCCCCGGGGCGGGGGCATTTTTGGCCCCAGCACTATAATTTGAACAATCTTGGTAGGGGTCCACTAGATGAAGCTTCATACCAAATATCAAAGTCCTGGGCCTTGTGGTTTCAGAGAAGAAGATTTTTAAAGATTTTCCCTATATAAGCCTATGTAAAACCAAAGGGCCCCGGGGCGGGGGCATTTTTGGCCCCAGCACTATAATTTGAACAATCTTGGTAGGGGTCCACTAGATGAAGCTTCATACCAAATATCAAAGAACTGGGCCTTGTGGTTTCAGAGAAGAAGATTTTTAAAGATTTTCCCTATATAAGCCTATGTAAAACCAAAGGGCCCCAGGGCGGGGGCATTTTTGGCCCCAGCACTATAATTTGAACAATCTTGGTAGGGGTCCACTAGATGATGCTTCATACCAAATATCAAAGACCTTGGCCTTGTGGTTTCAGAGAAGAAGATTTTTTAAGTTTTTGGTGAAAAAAATCTATTTTTGGCTTCTGTGACCTAGATGTGCAACGGACCGGAACCATTTGAACAACTTTGAAAGGGGACCACCTAAGGATCATTCCTGTGAAGTTTGGTAAGAATCCGATCAGTGGTTTAGGAGGAGATGTCGTTTAAAGAAATTGTTTAGGCACGGACGCACGCACGGACGGACGGACGACGGACGACGGACAAAAAGTGATCCCAAAAGCTCACCTCGTCACTACGTGACGGTGAGCTAACAAGAGGGCCATGATAGCCCTGGATCGCTCACCTGATCCATAGAGTAACAAGTGGGCCCCGGGGAGGGCCATTATTGACCATAGGGTTATAATGTGCATAATGTTGAGGGAGGTCTAAAAAGATGAAGCTTCATACCAAATACCAACAAAGGCAATAATTTGAACCATCTTGGCAAAGGTCCACTACATGAAGCTTCATACCAAATATCAAAGACCTGGGCCTTGCTGTTTCAGAGAAGAAGATTTTCAAAGATTACCTCTATATAAGTCTATGTAAAACCAAAGGGCCCCGGGCGGAGACATTTGTGGCCCGAGGGCCACAATCTTGGTAGCGGTCCACTCGATGAAGCTTCACACCAAATATCAAAGATCTGGGCCCTGCGGTTTCAGAGAAGAAGATTTTAAAAGATTTTCCCTGTATAAGCCTATGTAAAACCAAAGGCCTCCGGGGCGGGGGGGCATTTTTGGCCCCAAGGCTATAATTTGAATAATCTTAGTAGAGGTCTTCCAGGTAAAGCTTCGTGCCAAATATTAAAGATCTGGGCATTGTGATTTCAGAGAAGAAGATTTTTTAATGATTTTCCCTATATAAGCCTATGTAAAACCAAAGGCCCCCGGGGCGGGGGCATTTTGGCTCCCAGGGCTATAATTTGAACAATCTTGGTAGAGGTCCACTAGATGAAGCTTCACACCAAATATCAAAGATCTGGACCTTGCAGTTTCAGAGAAGAAGATTTTTAAAGATTTTCCCATTATAAGCCTACGTAAAACCAAAGGCCCCCGGGGCAGGGGGCATTTTTGGCCCCAAGGCTATAATTTGAACAATCTTACTAGAGGTCCACAAGGTAAAGCTTCACACCAAATATTAAAGACCTGGGCCTTGTGGTTTCAGAGAAGAAGATTTTTTAATGATTTTTCCCTATATCCATAGGCCCCCGGGGCGGGGGCATTTTGGCCCCCAGGGCTATAATTTGAACAATCTTGGTAGAGGTCCACTAGATGAAGCTTCACACCAAATATCGAAGACCTGGGCCTTGTGGTTTCAGAGAAGAAGATTTTTAAAGATTTTCCCTGTATAAGCCTATGTAAAACCAAAGGCCCACGGGGCGGGGGCATTTTTTGCCCCGAGGCTATAATTTGAACAATCTTAGTAGAGGTCCACCAGGTAAAGCTTCACACCAAATATTAAAGATCTTTGCCTTGTGGTTTCAGAGAAGAAGATTTTTTAATGATTTTCCCTATATAAGCCTATGTAAAACCAAAGGCTTCCGAGGCGGGGGCATTTTGTACCCCAGGGCTATAATTTGAACAATCTTGGTAGAGGTCCACTAGATGAAGCTTCACACCAAATATCGAAGACCTGGGCCTTGTGGTTTCAGAGGAGAAGATTTTTAAAGATTTTCCCTGTATAAGCCTATGTAAAACCAAAGGCCCACGGGGCGGGGATATTTTTGGCCCTGAGGCTATAATTTGAACAATCTTAGTAGAGGTCCACCAGGTAAAGCTTCACACCAAATATTAAAGATCTTTGCCTTGTTGTTTCAGAGAAGAAGATTTTTTAATGATTTTCCCAATATAAGCCTATGTAAAACCAAAGGCCCCACGAGGCGGGGGCATTTTGGTCCCCAGGGCTATAATTTGAACAATCTTGGTAGAGGTCCACTAGATGAAGCTTCATACCAAATATCGAAGACCTGGGCCTTGTGGTTTCAGAGAAGAAGAATTTTAAAGTTTTCGTTTAAAAAATCTATTTTTAGCTCCTGTGACCTAGATGTGCAATGGACTAGAACCATTTGAACAACTTTGAAAGGGGACCACCTAAGGATCATTCCTGTGAAGTTTGGTCAAAATAGGATCAGTGGTTTAGGAGGAGATGTCATTTTAAGAAAAAGTTTACGCACACACGCACATACGCACACACGCACGCACGACGGACGACGGACAAAAAGTGATCCCAAAAGCTCACCTCGTCACTACGTGACAGGTGAGCTAAACAAGAGGGCCCAGAGGGCCCTGGTTCGCTCACCTGATCCTATGTATAACAAGTGGGCCCCAGGCAGGGTCATTTTTGGCCCCAGGGCTATAATTTGAACAATCTTGGTAGAGGTCCACAAGATGAAGCTTCATATCGAATATGAAAGACCTGGGCTTTGTGGTTTCAAAGAACAAGATTTTAAAGGTTTACCCTGCATATAGAAGTCTATGTAAAACAAGATTTTCCCTAATATAAGTCTATGTAAAACCAAAGGGCCCCGGAGCGGGGGCATTTTTGGCCCCATGGCTATAATTTGAACAATCTTGGTAGAGGTCCACTAGCTGATCGAAGCTTCATAACAAATATAAAAGACCTAAGCCTTGTGTTTCAGACAAGATGATTTTTAAAGATTTTTCCCTATATAAGTCTATGTAAACCAAAGGGCCACATGGCGGGGGCATTTTTGGTCTCAGTGCTATAATTTGAACAAGCTTTATAGAGGTCCACTAGCTGAAGCTTCAAAACAAATATCGAAGACCTAAGCCTTGTGGTTTCAGAGAAGAAGACTTTCCAAGATTTTCCCTATATAAGTCTATGTAAAACCAAAGGGCCCCGGCGTGGGGGCATTTTTGGCCCCAGGGCTATAATTTGATCAATCTTGGTAGGGGTCCACTAGATGAAGCTTCATTACAAATATCAAAGACCTGGGCCTTGCGGTTTCAGAGAAGAAGATTTTTAAAGATTTTTGGCCCCAGCACTATAATTTGAACAATCTTGGTAGGGATCCACTAGATGAAGCTTCATACCAAATATCAAAGACCTGGGCCTTGCGGTTTCAGAGAAGAAGATTTTTAAAGATTTTCCCTATATAAGCCCATGTAAAACCAAAGGACCCCGGTGCGGGGGCATTTTTGGCCCCAGCACTATAATTTGAACAATCTTGGTAGGGGTCCACTAGATGAAGCTTCATACCAATTTCAAAGACCTGGGCCTTGCAGTTTCAGAGAAGAAGATTTTTAAAGATTTTCCCTATATAAGCCCATGTAAAACCAAAGGGCCCCGGTGCGGGGGCATTTTAGGCCCCAGCACTATAATTTGAACAATCTTGGTAGGGGTCCACTAGATGAAGCTTCATACCAAATATCAAAGACCTGGGCCTTGCGGTTTCAGAGAAGAAGATTTTTCAAGATTTTCCCTATATAAGCCCATGTAAAACCAAAGGGCCCCGGTGCGGGGGCATTTTTGGCCCCAGCACTATAATTTGAACAATCTTGGTAGGGGTCCACTAGATGAAGCTTCATACCAAATATCAAAGACCTGGGCCTTGCGGTTTCAGAGAAGAAGATTTTTCAAGATTTTCCCTATATAAGCCCATGTAAAACCAAAGGGCCCCCGTGCGGGGGCATTTTTAGCTCCAGCACTATAATTTGAACAATCTTGGTAGGGGTCCACTAGATGAAGCTTCATACCAAATATCAAAGACCTGGGCCTTGCGGTTTCAGAGAAGAAGATTTTTAAAGATTTTCCCTATATAAGCCCATGTAAAACCAAAAGGCCCCAGTGCGGGGGCATTTTTGGCCCCAGCACTATAATTTGAACAATCTTGGTAGGGGTCCACTAGATGAAGCTTCATACCAAATATCAAAGACCTGGGCCTTGCGGTTTCAGAGAAGAAGATTTTTTAAGTTTTCGGTGAAAAAAATCTATTTTTGGCTACTGTGACCTATATGTGCAACGGACCGGAACCATTTGAACAACTTTGAAAGGGGACCACCTAAGGATCATTCCTGTGAAGTTTGGTCAAAATCCGATCAGTGGTTTAGGAGGAGATGTCGTTTGAAGAAAAGTTTACGGACGCACGCACGGACGCACGCACGCACGACGGACGACGGACAAAAAGTGATCCCAAAAGCTCACCTTGTCACTACCTGACAGGTGAGCTAAAAAGGGTTAAAGTCAAACAAGAACGTTTTTTTTTTTTTTTTTTGGGGGGGGGGGGGGGGGGGGGGGGGGACCTGTAGAATAGAGCCTATCATTAATCAGGTAGGCATAAACCGTGGTAACTGGAGAAAACTGACCTGATCTTCGGTCGCAGAACTTGGCCTGTCACAGGTGACCCGAGCCAAGTTCAAACCAGAAGGCAAGAAAGGGGGCATCTGTGATACAAGAGGGCCATGATGGCCCTGGATCGCTCACCTGATCCATAGGGTATCAAGTGGGTCCCTGGGAGAGCCATTATTGGCCCTTGGCTATAATATGATTAATCTTGGTAGTGGTCTAAAAGGTGAAGCTTCATACCAAATATCAAAGAATTGAGACTTCTGGTTTCAGACAAGATTTTTAAACGTTTTCCTTATATAAGTCTTTATAAACCTTGGGGTTCCCGGGTCGGGCCATTTTTGCCCCCAGGGCTATAATTTGAACCATCTTGGACAAAGACACAAGACAAAGTTTCATACCAAATATCAAAGACCTTATGTAAAAGGCCTGGGCCTTGTGGTTTCAGAGAAGAAGATTTTTAAAGATTTTCCCTATATAAGCCTATGTAAAACCAAAGGCCCTCGGAGCAGGGGCATTTTTGGCACCAGGGCTATAATTTGAACAATCTTGATAGAGGTCCACTAGATGAAGCTTCACACCAAATATCAAAGACCTAGGCCTTGCAGTTTCAGAGAAGAAGATTTTTAAAGACTTTCCCCAAATAAGCCTATGTAAAACCAAAGGCCCCCAGGGCTGGGGCATTTTTGGCCCCAGTACTATAATTTGAACAATCTTGGAAGAGATCCACTAGATGAAGCTTCATACCAAATATTAAAGACCTGGGCCTTGTGGTTTCAGAGAAGAAGATTTTTAAATATTTTCCCTATATAAGCCTATGTAAAACCAAAGGGCCCCGGGGCGGGGGCATTTTTGGCCCTAGGGCTATAATTTGAACAATCTTGATAGAGGTCCACTAGATGAAGCTTCACACTAAATATCAAAGACTTGGGCCTTGTGGTAAAAGAGAAGAAGATTTTTAAAGATTTTCCCTATATAAGCCTATGTAAAACAAAAGGCCCCCGGGGCGGGGGCATTTTTGGCCCCAGGGCTATAATTTGAACAATCTTGGTAAAGGTCCACTAGATGAAGCTTCAGACCAAATATCAAAGACCTGGTCCTTGTGGTTTCAGAGAAGAAGATTTTTAAAGATTTTCCCTATATAAGCCTATGTAAAACAAAGGCCCTCGGGGCAGGGGCATTTTTGGCCCCAGGGCTATAATTTGAACAATCTTGATAGAGGTCCACTAGATGAAGCTTCACACCAAATATCAAAGACTTGTGCCTTGCGGTTTCAGAGAAGAAGATTTTTAAAGATTTTCCCTATATAAGCCTATGTAAAGCCTAAGGCCCCCCGGGGCGGGGGCATTTTTGGCCCCAGGGCTATAATTTGAACAATCTTGGTAGAGGTCCACTAGATGAAGCTTCATACCAAATATCAAAGACCTGGGCCTTGCCGTTTCAGAGAAGAAGATTTTCAAAGATTTTCAGTAAAAAAATCTATTTTTAGCTCCTGTGACCTAGATGTGCAACAGACTGGAACCATTTGAACAACTTTGAAAGGGGACCACCTAAGGATCATTCCTGTGAAGTTTGGTCAAAATCCGATCAGTGGTTTAGGAGGAGATGTTGTTTGAAGAAAAAGTTTATGGACGCACGCACGGACGCACGCACGACAGACAAAAAGTGATCCCAAAAGCTCACCTTGTCACTACGTGACAAGTGAGCTAATAAAACACATCGAAGGTGCATTCGACCCAGCGCATAACTAAACTACAATAAGATGTGCGACTAGTGAAAACATGTATCAGTCTGGGCAAGTAGTAGCAGCAGCTGTAGGCTAAATATTGAAGGGTTTAAAAACAAGAGGGCCCAGAGGGCCCTGAACCGCTCACCTGAGAATCAGTGTCTCTAGTACATTCTTGGCTCAAGGGCTATACTAGGTGAAGCTTCATACCAAATATCAAAGACCTGAGTCTTGTGGTTTCAGAGAAGAAGATTTTTAAATATTTTCCCTATATAAGCCTATGAAAAACCAAAGGGCCCCAGGGATGGGGCATTTTTGGCCCAAGGGCTATAATTTGAACAATCTTGGTAGAGGTCCACTAGATGAAGCTTCACACCAAATATCAAAGATCTGAGCCTTGTGGTTTCAGAGAAGAAGATTTTTAAAGATTTTCCCTGTATAAGCCTGTGTAAAACCAAAGGGCCCCGGGGCGGGGGCATTTTTGGCCCCAGCACTATAATTTGAACAATCTTGGTAGGGGTCCACTAGATGAAGCTTCATACCAAATATCAAAGATCTGGGCCTTGCGGTTTCAGAGAAGATGATTTTTCAAGATTTTCCCTATATAAGCCCATGTAAAATCAAAGGGCCCCTGTGCGGAGGGCATTTTTAGCTCCAGCACTATAATTTGAACAATCTTGGTAGTGGTCCACTAGGTGAAGCTTCACATCAAATATCAAAGACCTGTGCCTTGCGGTTTCAGAGAAGAAGATTTTTAAAGATTTTCCCTGTATAAGCCTATGTAAAACCAAAGACCCCCCCCCCCCCCCCCCCCCTGGGGGCAGGGGCATTTTTGGCCCTGGGGCTATAATTTGAACAATCTTGGTAGAGGTCCACTAGGTGAAACTTCACACCAAATATCAAAGACCTGGGCCTTGTGGTTTCAGAGAAGAAGATTTTTAAAGATTTTCCCTATACAAGCGTATGTAAACCCAAAGGCCCCTGGGGCGGGGGCATTTCTGGCCCAAGGGCCATAATTTGAAAAATCTTGGTAGAGGTCCACCAGATGAAGCTTCATACCAAATATTGAAGACCTGGGCCTTTCGGTTTCAGAGAAGAATATTTTAAAGATTTTCCCTATATAAGCCTATGTAAAACCAAAGGCCCCTGGGGCAGGGGCATTTTTAGCCCCAGGGCTATAATTTGAACAATCTAAGTAGAGGTCCACTAGATGAAGCTTCACACTAAATATCAAAGATCTGAGCCTTGCAGTTTCAGAGAAGAAGATTTTTAAAGATTTTCCCTGTAAAGCCTATGTAAAACCAAAGGCCCCCGGGGCGGGGGCATTTTTGGGCCTAGGGCTATAATTTGAACAATCTTGGTAGAGGTCCACTAGGTGAAGCTTCACACCAAATATCAAAGACCTGGGCCTTGTGGTTTCAGAGAAGAAGATTTTTAAAGATTTTCCCTATATAAGCCTATGTAAACCCAAAGGCCCCCAGGGCGGGGGCATTTCTGGCCCAAGGGCCATAATTTGAACAATCTTGGTAGAGGTCCACTAGATGAAGCTTCATACCAAATATCGAAGACCTGGGCCCTTGGTTTCAGAGAAGAAGATTTTTAAAGTTTTCATTTTAACAAGAGGGCCCAGAGGGCCCTGGTTCGCTCACCTGATCCAAAGCATAACAAGTGGGCCCCGGGCAGGGTCAATTTTGGCCCCAGGGCTAAAATTTGAACAATCTTGGTAGAGGTCCATAAGATGAAGCTTCATATTGAATATGAAAGACCTGGGCTTTCTGGTTTCAGAGAAGATGATTTTAAAGGTTTACCCTGCATATAGAAGTCTATGTAAAACAAGATTTTCCCTATATAAGTCTATGTTAAACCAAAGGGCCCCTGAGCGGGGGCATTTTTGGCCCCAGGGCTATAATTTGAACAATCTTGGTAGAGGTCCACTAGCTGAAGCTTCATAACAAATATCAAAGACCTGGGCCTTCTGGTTTCAAACAAGAAGATTTTTAAAGGTTTTTCCTTATATAAGCCTATGTAAAACCAAAGGGCCACATGGCAGGGGCATTTTTGGTCTCAGGGCTATAATTTGAACAATCTTTATAGAGGTCCACTAGCTGATGCTTCATAACAAATATCGAAGACCTAAGCCTTGAAGTTTCAGAGAAGAAGATTTTTCAAGATTTTCTCTATGTAAGTCTATGTAATACCAAAGGGCCCCGGAGCGGGGGCATTTTTGGCCCCAGGGCTATAATTTGAACAATCTTGGTAGAGGTCCACAAGATGAAGCTTCATACCAAATATCAAAGACCTGGGCCTTGCAGTTTCAGAGAAGAAGATTTTTCAAGATTTTCCCTATATAAGCCTATGTAAAACAAAAGGGCCCTGGTGCGGGGGCATTTTTGGCCCCAGCACTATAATTTGAACAGGCCCTGGTGCGGGGGCATTTTTGGCCCCAGCACTATAATTTGAACAATCTTGGTAGGGGTGCACTAGATGAAGCTTCATACCAAATATCAAAGATCTGGGCCTTGCGGTTTCAGAGAAGAAGATTTTTCAAGATTTTCCCTATATAAGCCCATGTAAAATCAAAGGGCCCCTGTGCGGAGGGCATTTTTAGCTCGAGCACTATAATTTGAACAATCTTGGTAGGGGTCCACTAGATGAAGCTTCATACCAAATATCAAAGACCTGGGCCTTGCAGTTTCAGAGAAGAAGATTTTTAAAGATTTTTCCTATATAAGCCTATGTAAAACAAAAGGGCCCTAGTGCGGGGGCATTTTTGGCCCCAGCACTATAATTTGAACAATCTTGGTAGGGGTCCACTAGATGAAGCTTCATACCAAATATCAAAGATCTGGGCCTTGCGGTTTCAGAGAAGAAGATTTTTCAAGATTTTCCCTATATAAGCCCATGTAAAACCAAAGGGCCCCCGTGCGGGGGTATTTTTAGCTTCAGCACTATAATTTGAACAATCTTGGTAGGGGTCCACTAGATAAAGCTTCATACCAAATATCAAAGACCTGGGCCTTGCGGTTTCAGAGAAGAAGATTTTTAAAGATTTTCCCTATATAAGCCCATGTAAAACCAAAGGGCCCCCGTGCGGGGGCATTTTTGGCCCCAGCACTATAATTTGAACAATCTTGGTAGGGGTCCACTAGATGAAGCTTCATACCAAATATCAAAGACCTGGCCCTTGCGGTTTCAGAGGAGAAGATTTTTTCAAGATTTTCCCTATATAAGCCCATGTAAAACCAAAGGGCCCCCGTGCGGGGGCATTTTTAGCTCCAGCACTATAATTTGAACAATCTTGGTAGGGGTCCACTAGATAAAGCTTCATACCAAATATCAAAGACCTGGGCCTTGCGGTTTCAGAGAAGAAGATTTTTAAAGATTTTCCCTATATAAGCCCATGTAAAACCAAAGGGCCCCCGTGTGGGGGCATTTTTGGCCCCAGCACTATAATTTGAACAATCTTGGTAGGGGTCCACTAGATGAAGCTTCATACCAAATATCAAAGACCTGGGCCTTGCGGTTTCAGAGAAGAAGATTTTTTAAGTTTTCGGTGAAAAAAATCTATTTTTGGCTACTGTGACCTATATGTGCAACGGACCGGAACCATTTGAACAACTTTGAAAAGGGACCACCTAAGGATTATTCCTGTGAAGTTTGGTCAAAATCCGATCAGTGGTTTAGGAGGACATGTCGTTTGAAGAAAAGTTTACGGACGCACGGACGCACGCACGCACGGACGCACGACGGACAAAAAGTGATCCCAAAAGCTCACCTTGTCACTACGTGACAGGTGAGCTAAAAATCTATTTTTAGCTCCTGTGACCTAGATGTGCAATGGAACGGAACCATTTGAACAACTTTGAAAGGGGACCACCTAAGGATCATTCCTGTGAAATTTGGTTAAAATCCGATCAGTAGTTTAGGAGGAGATGTCATTTGTAGAAAAAGTTTACACACGCACTGACGCACACACGCACGACGGACGCCGGACAAAAAGTGATCCCAAAAGCTCACCTCGTCACTACGTGACAGGTGAGCTAAAAAGGGTTTCAAAAGCCCTTGCCATATTGATGGGATGAGCAGGTCATTGTGCAACAGTGTCGACTCGCATCAGTCAGTACATCTCTGCAATCTGATCAATGTCTTCCTTGATCCTATAGCAGGTTACCCAAACAGACTAAACATAGTTGATGTGCATGTTGGTTTGGTGTGCATGTTGGTCTGAGTCTTTGGGTGTCGTGCGACCAGGGAAGACTGTCCCCTCTAGGCAGTATACCAATACTCATGGACGGTCGGTTTCAGCTCTGGAAACATCATGCAGCCAAATCTATTTCTCCAAGCCCCAATGGACAAGTTGCTTCAGCAGTATATACAGTATTATTCGAGCCATTAAAAAAAATGTTACCTTGTGCTCTGCAACTCATCCTCTGTGCCATGAATTGCTTTTATATCAGAATCAGCAAAGGTGGATATGAATGGACCGAGTTGTTGAAATGCTGCCATTCTCACCTGAAATAGGAAGTATGTTGCTACCAGTGATATACTGCGGGACTTGGTAGTTTAGTCTTGATAAGTGTCTAACTGGTGATCAGGAGGTCTTAAGTTCAATACCTGCTGCAGCCAGCAACATCTCCTCGAGGACCCATCACAAAGTTTGCATGTACATATGTATGCAAGTTAATACGCACATACGTACATACTCACATTCTTACGTACAGAAAAAAAAGAGGCCCATGGGCCACTATGCTCACCAGAGTTCAGGGGGGCACTGCCCACTGGCAGCTATGTATGGTTTCAATTTATCAATTATAAAGTCTCCCAAACGAACCCCCATTCCAAGTGGACTCTGTATCTGAAATATTAGGCCTTTTATGAAGTGGAAGCGTGGGACATGGATCCAACAGAGCCCAGGTTGGTATCACTGAATGTGTCTTATCATAAGGAACAAGAATATATGTGGTTTAGGGGTGGGGATGTGTACAGTTCCAGAGCTATAAAGCCTTTTAAGCTGTGGAGGGGTTGGAGCATGGCCCTGGCAGACACCAGGAAATCCAAGATTGTTGTCCTTGAATGTGTCTTATCATTAGGACCAAGAAAATATATTGTTAAGGAGTGGGGATCTGAACTGTTTCTGAGATGAGGCCTTCTTATGAAGTGAAGAGGAGAGGAATGGCCCCTCTGGACTGCCAAATTGGTAAGACTGAAAGTGTCTAACCACAAGGAACTAGAATATATATGATTATGAGGTGGAAATCTTAATGGTGTCTGAGATATATGGCCTTTTATGAAGTGGAGGGGTGCACATGGCATTGACACATTGCCCTAGCACAAATACACCCAAGGTTGATGTGACTGAATGAGTCTTATCAAAAGGAACACAAATATACATGCCTTAGTGGTGGGGATCTGAACAGTTTCTGAGATATATGACAATTTATGAAGTGGAGGGTTCAGGCATGGTCCCGGTGCAACCCTGGGAGGTTTATATCACTGAAAGTGTCTTAACAAAAGGAACAAGAGTATATATGGTTTAGGGATGGGAATCTAAATGGTTTCTGAGATACTGGGCAAAGTACAAAGTGGAGGGGGTGGGGCATGGCCCGGGCACATCCCAGGGGACACCCAAGTTGGTGTCACTGAATGCGTCTTATCATAAGGAACAAGGATATATATGGTTTTGGGGTGGGGCGCCTTTTATGAAGCGGAGAAGTGTGGCATGGCCCGGGCACATCCCAGGAGACCCCCAGGTTGGTGTCACTGAATGCTTCTTATCATAAGAAACAAGAATATATATGGTTTTGGGGTGGTTCTGAGATATATCGCCTTTCATGAAGTGGAGGGGCGGGGCATGGCCCCCTTGCACCCTGGGAGACCCCTAGGTTTGGTATCACTGAATGTCTCTTATCATAAGGAACAAGAATATATATGGATATGGGGTGGGGATCTAAACGGTTTCTGAGATATTGGGCCTTTTATGAAGTGGAGGGGGTGGGGCTTTGCCTGGGAACAACCCCAGGTTGGTGTCACTTAATGCGTCATATCAGAAGAAACAAGAATATATATGGCTTTAGGGTGGGGATTTGAAAGGTTTCTGAGATATATCGCCGTTTATGAAGTGGAGGGGTGGGGCATAGCCCCGACGCACCCAAGGTGATCCCTAGGTTGAAATCACTGAATGCGTCTTATCATAAGGTACAAGAATATATATGGTTTAGGGGTGGGGATCTGAACGGTTTCTGAGATATTGGGCCTTTTATGGGTTAGAGGGGGTGGGGCAAGGCCCCTAGGTTGGTATCACTGAATGCGTCTTATCAGAAGGAATGAGAACATGTATGGTTTAGGGGTGGGGATCTCAACGGTTTCTGAGATACTGGGTCTTTTACAAAGTGGAGGTAGTGGCTGCATGGCCTGTGCACATCTCAGGGGACCTCCAGGTTGGTGTCACTGAATGCACATATCATAAGAAACTAGACAAAGTGCCCAGTGGGGCACGTATACCCCCGGCCAGTGCCATCGCCTGAGTTGAAAATGGCAATAGCAAAAGGTTCTTTGCATATACAGGCCACATTCCATACAAGTAGTCATACTGGTTGTTGCTACCAAATTTTAAGTCTCTATGTACAGTAGTTATTGAGAAATCTTTGACGCAAAATAATAAAAATATACACTATTAAACAGCAAGAACTACAAAGGGAAATAACTCTAAAAGGCCTGACCCCTTGGCCCTTGTTTTCTTTCCCACAATACAACTAGTCATACTGATCATGTTTGCAAAATTTCCAGTTTCTATGCACAGTAGTTATTGAGAAATCTTTGACACAAAATAAAAATATACACTATTAAACAGCAAGAACTACAAAGGGAAATAACTCTAAAAGGCCTGACCCCTTGGCCCTTATTTTCTTTCCCACAATACAAGTAGTCATACTGATCATGTGTGCAAAATTTCAAGTTTCTATGTGAAGCAGTTCCTGAGATATCTTTGACACAAAATAATTGTTTACGGACAGACAGACGGAAAAGACAAAAACTATATACCCCCATTGCATACTTCGTATGCCGGGGGTATAACAAGAATATACATGATTTTGGGGTGAGGATCTAAATGGTTTCCGAGATATTGGGCCTTTTACAAAGTGGACAGGGTGGGGCATGGGCCCGGCACATCCCAGAAGACAGAGTTCATAAAGTTTGTAAGGATAAATATTCTGACAAAGTTTCATGAAGATTGGACCAAGGACTATGGACAAAAGGTGATCCCAAAAGCTCACCTCGTCACTATGTGACGGTGAGCTAAAAACACAAAACCTGTAAAGGCAAATATGGTGAATATTTCCAACAAGAGGGCCATGATGGCCCTGGATCGCTCACCTGATCCATAGGGTAACAAGTGGGCCCCGGGGAGGGCCATTATTGACCCCAGGGTTATAATGTGCATAATGTTGAAGGAGGTCTAAAAAGGTGAAGTTTCATACCAAATATCAACAAAGGCTATAATTTGTATTACTTGGCAAAGGTCCACGAGATGAAGCTACACACCAAATTTTCTCAAAGACCTTGGCCTTGCAGTTTCAGAGAAGAAGATTTTTTTAAAGATTTTCCCTATATAAACCTATGTAAAACCAAATGGCCCCGGGGCGGGGGCATTTTTGGCCTCAGGGCTATAATTTAAACAATCTTGATAGAGGTCCACCAGATGAATCTTCACACAAAATATAAAAGACCTGGGCCTTGCTGTTTCAGAGAAGATGATTTTCAAAGATTATCTCTTTATATAAGTCTATGTAAAACAAAAGGGACCCGGAACGGGGGCCTTTGTGGCCCAAGGGCTATAATTTGAACAATCTTGGTAGAGGTCCACTAGATGAAGCTCCATACCAAATATCAAAGACCTGGGCCTTACAGTTTCAGAGTAGAAAATTTTTAAAGATTTCCCTATATAAGTCTATGTAAAACCAAAGGGTCTTGGGGTGGGGGCATTTTTGGCCCCAGGGCTATAATTTGAACAATCTTGATAGAGGTCCGCTAGATAATATTTTCACACCAAATATCAAAGACCTAGGCCATGTGGTTTCATAGAAGAAGATTGTTAAAAGATTTTCCCTATATAAGTCTATGTTTGTTTGTTTGATTTGAGGTTTAACGTCCCCATCAACACTGTTAAGGTCATTTTGGAGACGTTGCTTCCAATTTTGTGGGACTTTTACCCGACATTGAGATGAAATGACATCTCAAGACCTGTTGTCCAGTGAAACCAATAGGGTTTATTAGCATGGACGGTACGCCTAGCACCGCGGTTCCTGGACAGGCTTAGATCCTCTAAGCGGTTTACCAGTACTAGTGTGCGGGCCGGATTCAGCTCTGCGTGGAAGCATCATGCAGCCCATATATTTCTTCAAGCCCCTATGGGCGGGGGCATATATAAGTCTATGTAAAACCAAAGGGCCAGGCGGGGTCATTTTTGGTCTCAGGGCTATAATTTGAACAATCTTGGTAGAGGTCTACTAGCTGAAGCTTCATACCAAATATCAAAGACCTAGGCCTAGTGGTTTCAGAGAAGAAGATTTTTCAAGATTTTCCCTGTATAAGTCTATGTAAAACCAAAGGGCCCCGGAGCGGGGGCATTTTTGGAACCGGGGCTATAATTTGAACAATCTTGGTAGAGGTCCACAAGATGAAGCTTCATACCAAATATCAAAGACCTGGGCCTTGCAGTTTCAGAGAAGAAGATTTTTTAAAGATTTTCCCAATTTAAGCCTATGTAAAACCAAAGGGCCCCGGGGTGGGGTCATTTTTGGCCCCAGCACTTTAATTTGAACAATCTTGGTAGGGGTCCACTAGATAAAGTTTCATACCAAATAGCAAAGACCTGGGCCTTGCAGTTTCAGAGAAAAAGATTTTTAAAGATTTTACGTATAAAAGCCCAAGTAAAACCAAAGGGCCCCTGTGCGGGGGCATTTTTGGCCCCAGCACTTTCATTTGAACAATCTTGGTAGGGGTCCACTAGATGAAGCTACATACCAAATATCAAAGACCTGGGCCTTGTGGTTTCAGAGAAGAAGATTTTTAAAGATTTTCCCTATATAAGCCCATGTAAAACCAAAGGGCCCCAGGGTGGGGGCATTTTTGGCCCCAGCACTATTATTTGAACAATCGTGGTAGGAGTCCACTAGATGAAGCTTCATACCAAATATCAAAGACCTGGGCCTTGCCGTTTCAGAGAAGAAGATTTTTAAAGATTCTCCCCTTATAAGCCCATGTAAAACCAAAGGGCCCCGGTGCGGGCGCATTTTTGGCCCCGGCACTATAATTTGAACAATCTTGGTAGGGGTCCACTAGATGAAGCTTCATACCAAATATCAAAGTCCTGGGCCTTGCGGTTTCAGAGAAGAAGATTTTTGAAGTTTACGGTGAAAAAAATCTATTCTTAGCTCCTGTGACCTATATGTGCAACAGACCGGAACCATTTGAACAACTTTGAAAGGGGACCACCTAAGGATCATTCCTGTGAAGTTTGGTCAAAATCCGATCAGTGGTTTAGGACGAGATGTCGTTTGAAGAAATTGTTTACGCACGGACGGATGCACAGACGGAGGCATGAGGACAAAAAGTGATCCCAAAAGCTCACCTCGTCACTACGTGACAGGTGAGCTAAAAACTCTCAGCCTCATAGAGCATACAGTTTCTGAAGAGATGATTTCTGAAGTATTTTCTATTATTTTCATTTTGGTTTCCATGGCAACCAATAGAAATGAGCAGTAGGCCTTAAATCATATGGCAGATAGTAGATTGCCTAAGGAACATTTCTATAAAAGTTTTGTCAAAATATCTGCAGAGGCTTGGCAGTAAATGCCATTTTTCAATTTTCCCCATTATAAGTCTATTGAAACTCTAAGTTGCCATAGCAGCCAAATTAATGAGCCGATTTTCATTAACAAGAGGGTCCAGAATCACTCACCTGAGTATCAGTGTCTCTAGTACATTCTTGACCCAAGGGCTATAATTTGAACAAACTTGGTAGCGGTATCAAAGACCTAGGTATCAGAAAAGAAAATTTTCAAAGGTTTTCCCTATATAAGCATCTGTAAAACAAGCGGGCCCTGGGGCGGGGACATTTTTGGCACCAGGGCTATAATTTGAACAATCTCAGTAGAGGTCCACTAGATAAAGCTTCACACCAAATATCAAAGACCTGGGCCTTCTGGTTTCAGACAAGAAGATTTTTAAAGGTTTTTCCTATATAAGCCTATGTAAAACTAGTGGGTCCCGGCAAAGGGACATTTTTGCCCCAAGCTAGGCTATAATTTGAACAATCTTGGTAGAGGTCCATTATACCAAATATTAAAGACCTGGGCCTTCTGGTTTCAGACAAGAAGATTTGAAAGGTTTTCCCTATATAAGCCTATGTAAAACCAGTGGGCCCTGGCGCTATATAAGGTCTAGGTCCACTAGATGACGCTTCAGGCCAAATATCAAAGACCTGGGCCTTCTTGTTTCAGACAAGAAGATTTTTAATGGTCTTTTCCTATAAAAGCCTATTTAAAACTAGTGGGTCCTGGTGCGGGGACATTTGTGGCCTGAAAGCTTTTATTTGAACAATCTTGGTAGAGGTCCATTTGATGAAGCTTCATACTAAATATCAAAGACCTGGGCATTCTGGTTTCAGACGAAAATATTTTTAAAGGTTATCCCTGTATACGCCTAAGTGAAACCAGTGGGCCCCGGGCATGGGGACATTTTTGGCCCCAGGACTATATTGTCAATAATCTTGGTAGAGGTCCACTAGATGAAGCTTTATGCCAAATATCAAAGACCTGGGCCTTCTGGTTTCAGACAAGAAGATTTTTAAAAGTTTTCCCTATATATGCCTATGTGAAACCAGTGGGCCCCGGCATGGGGGCATTTTTGGCCCCATCACTATATTTTGAACGATCTTGGTAGAGGTCCACTAGATGAAGCTTCATTCCAAATATCAAAGACCTGGGCCTTTTGGTTTCAGACAAGAAGATTTTTAAAGGTTCCTTTTGACCTACTTTCTGACCCGACATGACCCATATTTAAAACTGGTGGGCCCTGGCATGGGGGCATTTTTGGCCCCAGGGCTATAATTTGAACAGTCTTGGTAGAGGTCCACTGGATGATATTGTTTTTCCATGATTTGACCTACTGACCTACTTTTTAACCCGACATGACCCATATTCGAACTTGACCAAGATATTGTTGAAATGATCATTCTGAGCAAGTCTGATGATGATTGGACCAAAGTTGTGTTAACACGGTTCTTCTATGATTTGACCTTTTGACTTACTTTCTGACCTGACATGACCCATTTGAAAAACTGGTGGGCCCCGGGACGGGGGCATTTTTTGCCCCAGGGCTATAATTTGAACAATCTTGGTAGAGGTCCACTAGATGAAGCTTCATACCAAATATCAAAGACCTGGACCATGCAGTTTCAGAGAAGAAGATTTTTTTAAGTTTTGAGTAAAAAAGATTCTATTTTTAGCTCCTGTGACCTAGATGTGCAACGCACCAGAACCATTTGAACATCCGATCAGTGGTTTAGGTGGAAATGTTGTTTGAAGAAATTGTTTACGCACTCACGCACAACGGACAAAAAGTGATACCAAAAGCTCACCTCGTCACTTCGTGACAGGTGAGCTAAAAACACAAACTTTCAATGACCCAGCACAAGGACACTATAGATTAAATTTGGGCTGAATCGGCCTAGTGGTTTCAGAGGAGATGTCGTTTGAAAGTGTTGACGTCAGACGACGACAACAAGGGACAACAACCTATCTATAAGCTCCCCCGGAGCCTTCGGCTCTGGTGAGCTAACAAGAATTCCGCAGGCGGCGTCGCACCTGCTGGGGGCAAAAGTCATAGAAGTCACGATCAGAATGTTGCTATTAATTAAGTAAATTTCATAGCAGTTGATGTAAAGTATGTCAAAATCACTGGACCAAAAAATATAGGCCATGGTCACCAGGTCAAGGTACGTGCCAAATCAGTACAATGAGGAGAAGTACTATGCAAAGTTTGGTGGCTGTAGGCCATTTATTTTAGGACATATTGAACATTGACGTAAAAGTCGCTGGAGTGCATAATATAGGTTAAGGTCACCAGGTCAAGGTACCCACAGAGTAAGTAAATGCAGAAGCACTATGCATGGTTTGGAGGTTGTACGCCTTATAGTTAAGAAGATATGGAATGTCTACCTAAAATGTGTTAAAGTCAATGGAGTGCAAAAAATAGGTCAAGGTCATCAAATCAAGGTACCTGCTTAGTCAGTACATCTAGGAGAACCACTATGCAAGATTTGGTGGTTGCAGGCCTTTTATTTGAGAAGATCTGGAACATTGACGCAAATTGTGTCAAAGTCAATGGAGAGTAAAATAAAGGTCAAGGTCACCAGGTCAAGGTACCTGCAGAATCAGTACATCCAGGAGCAACATTATGCAAGATTTGATGGTTGTAGGCCTTTTATTTGCAGAGATCTGGAACTTCGACATAAAAATTTGTCAAAGTCGCTGGAGCGTAAAATATAGGTCAAGGTTACCGGGTCAAGGTACCTGCAGAGTCAGTACATCTAGGAGAAGCACTATGCAAAATTAGATGGTTGTGGGCCTTTTTAATTGAGGAGATCTGGAACTTCGACGTAAAATGTGTCAAAGTCAGTGGAGCGTAAAATATAGGTTAAGGTCACAATGTCAAGGTACCTGCATAGTCAATACATCTAGGAGAAACACTATTCAAGATTTTATTGTTGTAGGCCTTTTATTTGAGATCTGGAACATTGACGTAATTTGTGTCAAACTCACTGAAGCGTAAAATATAGGTCAAGGTCACCGGGTCAAGGTGCTTGTCTAGTCAGGAGCTCAGGGTGATGCTTCATGAAAGGTTTGATGGTTGTTTAGTCTTATAGTTGATTACAATACAAACTTCGACATAAATGTCGAACTTTGACGTAATGGTAAAATCCACTGTAATGCAAAATATAGGTCAAATTTACCAGGTCAAAGTGCTTACAAAGTGAGAAGGTCTATGAGATGTTTCATGTAAGGTTTGATGGTAGCTGAGGTTTGTAAAATAAAAACTTCGACGTAAATGTCGAACTTTGACGTAATGGTCAAAGTCACTGGAGCGCAAAATATAGGTCAAAGTCAACAGGTCAAGGTGCTTACAAAGTGAGAAGGTCTATGAAATGTTTCATGTAAGGTTTGATGGTAGCTGAGGTCTGTAAATAAAAACTGACGTAAATGTCGAACTTCGACGTAATGGTAAAAGTCACTGGAGCGCAAAATATAGGTCAAAGTCACCAGGTCAAGGTGCTTACAAAGTGAGAAGGTCTATGAGATGTTTCATGTAAGGTTTGATGGTAGCTGAGGTTTGTAAAATAAAAACTTTGACGTAAATGTCGAACTTCGACGTAAATGTTAACAGACGGACGGACGAACGCACGGACGGAACATCGGACGCCTATGACAAAAATGAAACAAAATGTTCCCCCGATCGGGATTTGAACTAACAACCCTTTGACTGATAATCCTAGGCTCTATCCATTACACTACTGAGGCTACAAGTAAACTGACTATTGTTTTACTTCTACATATTAAACTAGACAAAAGTGCCCAGTGGGGCACGTATACCCCCGGCCAGTGCCATCACCTCAGCTGAAACAAGAACTACAAAGGGAAATAACTCTAAAAGGCCTGACCCCTTGGCCCTTATTTTCTTTCCCACAATACAACTAGTCATACTGATCATGTGTGAAAAATTTCAAGTTTCTATGTGAAGCAGTTCCTGAGATATCTTTGACACAAAATAATTGTTTACAGACAGACAGACAGACGGAAAAGACAAAAACTATATACCCCCATTGCATACTTCGTATGCCGGGGGTATAAATAGGCAAATAAGGGCGGTAATACAGAGGCATCTAGAGTGTTAACAAGGTTTTTCTATGATTTAACCTTCTCTTAGACCCGACAGGACCCATATTCGAACTTGACTGAGATATTGTCAGGATGATCATTCTGAGCAAGTTTGAGGATGATTGGACCAAAACTGTGACCTCTAGAGTGTTAACAAGGTTTTTCCATAATTTGACCTACTGACCTACTTTTTTAACCGACATGACCCATATTCAAACTTGACCAAGATATTGTCAAGATGATCATTCTGAGCAAGTTTGATGATGATTGGACCAAAGTTGTGTTAACACGTTTTTTCTATGATTTGACCTTTTGACCTACTTTCTGACCCGACATGACCCAGATTCGAACTTGACCTAGATATTGTCATGATGATCATTCTGACCAAGTTTGATGGTGATTGGATCAAAACTGTGGCCTAGAGTGTTAACAAGAAAAGTTTAGGCACACCGGACAATGCACAACGCCGCCGGACATCTAACGGTCACAAAAGCTCACCATGACCAGGTGAGCTAAAAACAGTCAAGTGTGACCTTGGACTAATATGCTCCACTTCAGGTCATGGGAACAATAACTGGAAGTTTTCACTAAAATCCACTGGAAACTAAGAGAAATTGCCAAAGGGCCATAACTCTAAAAATTAGTCGAGCATGACCTTGATAAAATATGATCATCTTCAGATCATGGGAACAAAAACTGGGAACTGTAGGAGGGTTTTAGACACAAGAACTTCTGTTGATGCAATGGCCAAAATTGACAAAGGGCCATAACTCACAACAAGATGTGTTTGCGATTTTTTCTTCAAAGTTGGTCACAGGTCAAGATTTTTTGTTTGAGTGGGAAGCCCTTGTCACAAGGAGCCTACATGCTAAGAGGGCTGATTGATATGTTGTGAGCCATATTGAAGGACTTTAATTTTGTCGGACATATTGTATTATTTTTCAACATAATCCTCTTCAGTATCTTTTCACTTTTGCCAGCGGTTTTTAAGGGCCTCAATGCCACTTTTATAGAACTCCTTTTCTTGGCTGCTCAGAAAGTCATTCACTGCATATCGGACTTAAAGTGGGTGCCTGAAATAGCCGTTTTCAGTTTTGGAAATAAATGAAAGTCTGATGAGCGAGATCAGGTGAATAAGGCGGATGCACGACGGACATTCACTGATCACAATACCTCACCATGAGCACGAAGTGCTCAGGTGAGCTAACAAATTGGCTCATGGCAGGGCCAGTTCTGACCCCAGGGCTATAATTTGAACAACCTTGGTAGAGGTCCATTTGGTGAAGCTACATACCAAATATCAAAGACCTAGGCCATCTGGAATCAGATAAGAAGGTTTTCCCTATAGCAGTCTATGTAAAACAAGTCAACCCCATGGCGAGGCCATTTTTCACCCAAGGGCTATAATTTGAGCATCTTTGGTAAAGGTCCATTAGGTTAAGCTAAATACCAAATATAAAGACCTGGGCCTTCTGGTTTTGTACAAAAAGATCTTTGCAGATTTTTGACAATTTTCCACTATATGTTGCCATGGCAACCAGAGCCTCACATGGAATTAAATTCTTTGAGCCACTTTGTTTGTTTAAAGCCACAATCATGAATGGCAGCCATAGCAATGACAGACTTGTGAACAGGAGCATTGTCCGCGGCACTTAAGTTTACTATTTTCCCGTAACTGCGTCAAAAGTGAAGCATACTATGTGCCATTGATTGTTTGTCCCTTTTGGAGATGATCTATCAGCAGAATACAATCTGCATCCAGAAAAACGAGGCCATAGCCTTCCCAGCTGAAGGAACAGTCTTTGCCTTCTTTTGCGGGGACTTGAGCCAGGGTGTTTCCATTGTTTCACAACTGTTGTTTGGTCTCTGGGGTAAAATGATGGACCCATGTTTAATCCATAGTGACAAATCTCTGAAGAAAGTTGGCAGGATCTTCCTCTAAAAGGTTAAGATTAGCATGTGATAATGAGTTCCTGGTATGCTTCTGATCAACTGTCAGAAGTCTTGGCATAGTAGTCGCAGATAAGATTGACTAGGCAGAGCTATTCAGGTGTTGTCAATATATGTCGGATTCGCTGAGTCTACCTGAAGATTCGGTAGAGTGCCTTTCGCATGCTTTCTGCAAGAGGAACAAATGGCCATATATGCCACAGTTTTGTTTGTGTTACAGTTGAATTCACACAACTGGGTGACTTGGTTTACCTTTTTGTTAATAGAATATTACAAAGGCAGGTGCAAACGATAGCTCCGCCTAGTCAATCTTATCTGCCACTACTATACCCATCGGGCCGAAAACTTTCTCATTGGAAGATCCTCTGTCAGAATGAAATATACCCTTTCCTGTGAAATGCCAACTCTACTGGCAATGTATCTTTCTGTGACTCGTCTGTCAGTCAAAACAATATTGCACGACCCACAGAAAAAGCGACCGACTGAAGTCGGTTGATTTTCTAAGAGTGCCCTAAAATCACCGTGTCATTCTGTCAGTCTGTCTGTCCATCCGTCCGTAACCCGTTTGTGAAAATTGGTGATTGTGACTTAACCGCTTGGAATATTTAAACCATTTTTGGCATACTGATAGATATTAATGAGATCTAACCAATGATCTTGCGAATACATTCCATTTAGTATAGCCTCGCCGAGGCGAAAAATGTGAAAATTTTCGAACTGCTTCTCCTCGGAAACCATTGGGCCGATTGAAGTCAAATTTCATATGGAGCCTCTATGGGATGGGGGAAACCAAAATTTGCTCATGGGGTCCAGATCACATGACCAAAATGGCTGCCAAGCCATATATGGTCTGTCTGTCTGTCAGTCCGTAACCTGTTTGTGAAAATTGGTGATAGTGACTTAACCGCTTGGAATACTTAAACAATTTTTGGCATACTAATAGATATCAATGAGATCTAACCAATGAACTTGCGAAATATTACATTCCATTTAGTATAGCCTCGCCGAGGCGAAAAATTTGAAAATTTTCAAACTGCTTCTCCTCGGATACCGTTGGGCCGATTGAAGTCAAATTTCATATGGAGCCTCTATGGGATGGGGGAAACCAAAATTTGCTCATGGGGTCCAGGTCACATGACCAAAATGGCCGCCAAGCCATATATGGTAAAAACCCTTCAAAAATTGTCTTCTCCAGAACCACTGGGCAGATTTCCACGAAACTTGATAAATAGCATCTGGGACGTAGGCCCATCATAAATTGCTAAAATGGTGACCCTGGGTTGACCTTGACCTTCTTTGTGCCTAGGTCAAACTTTGACACATATGCTTTTGTATTGGAAAAGTGAGAATGCATTTTATCCTGCAAATGATTCAGAATACAGTACTAAAGTATAAGATATATTTTTGCTCCTTACGATAAGGCGCATTTATTGGGGGAACCGTTTTAGGTCCAGGTCAAATGACCCAAATGGCCGCCATACCCATATATGGTAACACTCATAAAGCTAAAAGCATCCGGCAGGTCGTGCACTTCAGCTGAAGCACTGGCCATGGACTTTATTGCCCATTTCTGGGGTTGCAACATTGACAGGCCTTCCAGTACGGGGGACATCCTCAAAGCTTTGTCTGCCGCGCTTAAATTCTGCCACCCACCTTTTCACTGTGGCATACGAAGGGGCATCTTTCCTAAGAGTTGCTACCATATCATTATGGATATCCTTAGGTGTTAAACCTTTTTCATGCAAATATTGGATCATTGTTCTTTCACTAATTTTGTCCATTTTGCAAAAGCTGCTTGTCTTGTTTACTTCAGAGTGCTACCTTGTTGACATAATTTATAAACTGACCAAATGGGACCAGTCCTTGGGTACACTGCCCTATAAAGTCAGAGAATAGTAGGACTTAAAAGAACATCCCTGCATACCTCCATCAATACGAAGCTAAAAATAAATCGTTAGGATCCTCTGTCAGGCCTCGTAAATATGAAGGCTCTATCTCGAATGGTTCAAAAGTTGTGACCAATGTTAAGTTTCTTTTTTCTTTTTTTTTTAAGTATGTCACAGGACAAGGTCTAAGGTCAAGGTCACAGGTCAAATTTGTTGTATGGGCTTAAATCCCTTGTCACAAGGAACCTACCTGCAAAATATGAAGGATCTATCTCAAACGGCTCAAGTTATTTTTTCTAAAAGTAGGTCGGAGGTCAAATTTTGTAGGAATGTGAAGCTCTCGTCACAAGGAACCTACAGACCAAATATGAAGACTCTATTTCAAACAATTCAAAAGTTATGATCAATGTTAAGTTTTTCTTTAAAGTAGGTCACAGGTCAAAACTTTTGTATGAATGTAAAGCTCTTGTCACAAGGAACCTACAGACCAACTATGAAGGCTCTATTTCAAATGGTTCAAAATTTATTACCAATGTTACTGTTTTCTTTTAAGTAGGTTGAAGGTCAAGGTCACAGGTCCAGATTTTTGTATGGGCTTAAAGCCCTTGTCACAATGCAAAATATGAAGTCTCTATCTCAAACCATTCAAAAGTTATGACCAATGTTATTTTTCCTTTAAAGTAGGTCACAGGTCAAGGTCAAAGTTACAGGTCAAAATCTTTTGTATGAATTTGAAGCTCTTGTCAGAGGAGCCTACAGGCCAAATACGAAAGCTCTATCTCAAATGGTTCAAAAGCTGAGACCAATGTTAAAGTTGTCCAACAAACCAACAAACAGACAGTGCAAAACCAGTATGTTCCCATTGCAACCGGGGGCATAAAAAGCAGTCAAGCATGACCTTGGCATAACATGATCCTCTTCAGCTGGAAGGTTTCACTAAAATCCACTAAAATTACTACAGTCCCCTTAACATCGGGGGAAAAAAGGCTAAAGACAGATGACAGACAACAGGCCTTGGCATAAGCTGACCGTGAGCGTTGCTCCACGCTCCCTGTGAGCTAATAAGGTGGGAGATTCAATTCCGTATAAAATCCTGAGCTGATGTTTCCTTATACCTACCCATCTAGACTGATCACACAGCAAGTTGACAAAAAGACCCGCAAGTTCTGACTTCCTCACTTGAGATGAACAGGAGCTGGATACGGTCATGAAACATTCAGCACAAGCCTTCCTTACTCCCCACACACCATCCTCACAAAGGTAGTAGAACTTTGGTAGCTGAAACAATTAGGCATCTTTTACTCAACAAACCTCATCTCTATTACTTAAACAAGTATAGCTTTTACAAAAAGCTAGATCTACGCTTAGCACATATTAATTGTGAATGTTTATACAATTAACTGTCTTTGCCAATAGTCTATTAATTGCCAGTCTGCTCCCATGATCCTGTGGACTGAAGTATAATGTCTGAAATATCAAAGTTGCAAATGCTGTAATTTTGTCAAAAAGTACTTTTTCATCTTTGAAAAGGCACATGGGCAACTTCAATATGCTTGGAACGTCTTATCAAACAGAAAGCTTGAAAACTGTAGCAGAAGTTAAGTAGACAACTCTAACACTTTATAGAAGACTAATTGAAGATTAAACCAAACATTTGTTAAAGGGGAGGCAAGTTTTCTTTTAGCTCATCAGAACTGAAGGCTCCTGAGAAGCTTATAAGATAGGCAGTGGTCCGTCATGGTCAAGTTTTTAGATGCATTTTTTATATTAGCCTGTACAAATACGACAGCAAATATGGGCTTGTACGAATGTAATAGCAATTCTGTGCTAGAGCTCTGCCTGTGGGCCTCTTTTTGTGTGAAAGCTTAAACTTGTTATGGAAACACTTTTTTTCTTTGAATAAAAGTGTATAACTATAAAGGTCAACCTGCATTGTGGGTAACTAATGGCTGTACTTCTGTGTAAAGCCCTAATGTGTTAATGCCTATGCCCATGGGCATTCACCATATTTGCATTTATTTGCTGGCTCCAAGCTTGCACATTGTCAATATTGGAAAAACAGGTAACCAAAAGCCCCTGACCTTTCAAGGTCAGGGATGTCTGGTTACCTGTTTTTCCAACACTGATAACCTTCAGACTAGGAACCAGCAGATAATGCAAATAAGGTGAATAGGTTGCAGGAAAGGATTCAAGTTTAAAAGATGCAACTCTTTTAAAGATCTACTGTATTATCCCAAGGGGTCTACTCAAGAGTATCGGCATGAGGGTCATATATCGCTGTATTTATCCCAAGGGGTCTACTCAAGAGTATCGGCATGAGGGTCGTATATCGTTCATCTCAGCTATGAGATTTAAATACATAATAAAGAAATTTCACAAGGTAGATTGCTGTAAGACTTCCAAGAACTTAGCGCAGGGGGCTAATTTTCACGTTCTTGTGTACACTGAAAATAACTATGTATCAAATAGCAAAGTTTTCCTTATTAATCTGTGTAAAACAAATGGGTCACAGGGCAGGGTCCTTTTTGGACCCTGAGCTCGAAATTGAATAATCTTAGTAGAAGTCAACTAGATGAAGTTAAGAACCAGATATCAAAGACCAGGGCTTTCTGGTTCAAGACAAGAAGATTCTTAAAGGTTTCCCTAAGAATATGTTAAACAAATGGACCCATGGATGGGGCCCTAAGGCAATAATTTGAACAATCTGGGCAGAGGCCCCCGCCCATCGGGGCTTGGAGAAATATATGGGCTGCATGATGCTTCCACGCAGAGCTAAAACCGACCCGCACACTAGCACTGGTAACCACTTAGGGGATCTAAGCCTGCCCAGGCAAAGCCGTGCGAGTCAGCCCGTCCATGCTTATAAACCCTATGGGTTTCAATGGGCGGCAGGGCTTGAGATGTCATTTCATCTCAATGTTGAGTAAAAGTCCCACACAATTGATCATCAGAGCGGAACAATTTTAGCTACTTTGCTAGGAAGTCACCTAGCCAACATTCCTGTGAAGTTTGAATCAAAAAGGTCTGTGAAGTTTGAATCAAATTGGCCCAAGGGTTTAGGAGTAGTTCGCATTTGAAGCAAATTTACGATGTTTTTCTGTTTTTAGCTCTGGCAGCCATTTTGTTCATCGGAGGTGAACTGTCTTAGCTATTTTGGTAGAGGGTCATCTAAGCAACATTCCTATGAAGTTTGAATGAAATTGGCCAAAGAGTAGTAGTTTGAAGATGTTTTCTATTTTTAGCTCAGAGGGGAATGATTTTAGCTATTTTGGTCGGGAGTCACCTGGGCCACATTCCTGTGAAGTCTGAATCAAATTGGCCCAAGGGTTTAGGAGAGTTCAAGTTTGAGGCAAATTTACTATGTTTTTTTATTTTTAGCTCTGACGGCCATTTTGCACATCGGAGCGGAACCATTTTAGCTATTTTGGTTGAGAGTCACCTAAGCAACATTTCTATGAAGTTTGAATGAAATTGGCTCAAGTGTACAGGAGTTGGCTTTTAAATTTTTTTTATTTTTAGCTCTGGTGGCCAGGCAATATTCCTGTGAAGTTTGAATCAAATTGGCCCAAGGGTGAGTTCGCATTTAAAGCAAATTGTTGACGACGCACAACGGACATTCACTGATCACAATACCTCACTATTGAGATGACCTTTGCACATAAGGAGATGACCTTTGCACAAGCCACTGGCTTTTTGTCAAATCCTGGACCATATGTATTTGTCTGTTTTCTTATCCTTGTATGTGAAGCAATCAAAATTAAGTTTAAACCAATACCTCACCATGAGCACTTCGTGCACAGGTGAGCTAACAAATCGGCCCATGGTAGGGCCAGTTCTGACCCCAGGGCTATAATTTGAACCACTTTGGCAGAGGTCCATTTGGTGAAGCTACATACCAAATATCAAAGCACTAGGCCATCTGGAATCAGATAAGAAGGTTTTCCCTATAGCAGTCTATGTAAAACAAGTCAAGCCCAGGCCGAGGCCATTTTTCAACCAAGGGCTATAATTTGAGCATCTTTGGTATAGGTCCATTAAGTTAAGCTAAATACAAAATAAACAAAATAAAAAAGACCTGGGCCTTCTGGTTCGTACAAAAAGATCTTTGCAGATTTTTGCCAATTTTCCACTATATGTTGCCATGGCAACCACAGCCTCACATGGTATTAAATTCTTTGAACCACTTTGTTTGTTTGTATTGTAGTTAACTGCCCAGTCAACACTATTTCAGGGACTGACAGATCAGACTTTCAACCACTTGCCCGGCATTCCACAGCATCTTGAAAATAGCTTAGAATTACCATATTCCTTAATATGTTCTATACATTTTTCTGGGCAAGTGAAATAACAAGAGGGTCATGATGATCCTGGATCGCTCACCTGATCCTCATTGCACAATTGAAACGGTAGGGAGGGTTGATCCCTTTGACATCATGGTTAAGGTCCTAGAGTACCAGAAGATGAACAGACTCAGTTTAACTATCAATAACTTGTGGAGACAAGAAGTTGTGTGTGTGTGTGTGTGGGGGGGGGGGGGGGGGGGGGGGGTTGAGGGAGTGATAAGAGGTTGTGTGAATGAGTGAACAGAAGGGGTCTAACTATGGGGGAGTGGGGGGGGGGCAACAGGTTGTATGTGAACAGAGGTTCAGTCTATCAATGAATCATGGTGACAAGCGGTTCTGGGGGAGAGAGGGGGGATTTGATTTTCTTCTTAAAATAGCAGTATGTACTGGTGCCATATTCTTATTGCAACACAACAATGAGCTGGGAACCAGTTAAGTGGTTAAGTCTTCTTTAACCCTGCTTATTGGTAGGGAAAGTGGAGTGAAACTCTTCATCAAGAGTTGCCAGAAAGCAACATAGCTTATCTATAGGGGCCTAAGTTGAACATGTTATTTGTGAGTGCATGCATGCATCAGTGTGTGTGCATGTATGTATGTGTGTGTGCATGCATGCATAAATGAGTGTGCATGTATGCAGAGTTGCATCCTTGCATGCATGCATGAGTGTGAATGCATGCATGAGTGTGCATGCATGCTTGAGCATGTGCATGCATGCAGGTGAGTATATGTGCATGCGAGTGTGTGTACATGTGTACATTAGTGTGTACATGCATGTGAGTGCATGCATGTCTGCATATGTGCATGCATATGTGTGTGTGTGTGTGTGCATGCATGCTTGAGTGTGTTCATGCATGTATGTTCACATGAATGCCTGAGTGTGTGCATGCTCTGATGTGTGTGCATGCATGCATGCATGACTGTGTGCATGCATGCATGCGTGTGGATGCATGGGTATGTGCATGCATGCCTGTGAGAAATTGTGTGTGTGCACGTATGCATGCATGTGTGTGCATTCAAGCATGCATGCATGGCTGTGTGCATTTGTGGGTGACCCATATTCGAACTTGACCCAGATATTGTCAAGACGATCATTCTGAGCAAGTTTGAGGATGATTAGACCAAAACTGTGGCCTCTAGAGTGTTAACAAGACAAGAGTACCCAGAGGGCCCTGATTCGCTCACCTGAATGTCACTGTCTCTAGTACATTCTATTTTTAGCTCTGGTTGCCATCTTGTTCATCAGAGTGGAATGATCTTAGCTGTTTTTGGGAGGGTGTCACCTAGGCAACATTCCTTTGAAGTTTGAATCAAATTGACCCAAGGGTTTAGGAAGCAGTGTTCAATCCAGGATTTGGGGTTTGGGGGCCCTCTGGGCCCACAGGCCTTGGAAAAGGGGGCCATTTGGAAATTTAGGGGGCCCTTATATTATACTATATAAATTTGCTAGATTTATCTAAGGGTTTTAGCTGCATGATAAAAATGGACACAAAACAAGTTTAACAGCACAGACAAAATCTATTTAGTTTATCTATCCATCTTCTTATACTGAGTTGGTCACATTTGCTCATTCCCTCATTTAACCAGTACAAAGCAATTTGAATAAAGTGTCTTGGTCAAGTGCTAAATGCATGTTTTATCTAGAATGAATGCCATTACAAATATTTCTGGAAGTGAAGAACTCTATAATAAATAGCGCCCGCCTCGGTATATTGCGGTATCTCGGTCCGGTATTTAGCGTAAGCCGCACGGCGCACACGAATTTGGCGTAAGCCGCCCGGCGCACACAGGTATACCGAACATGGCCGCATCCCCGGTAAACAAAACGTTGATTTGGGTTTATAAAAATAAGAAATGTTACTAGTTAAACAGATGAACAAAATGTTTTTCTTAGCTATTTTGGTCGGGCAACATGCGGTTTTTTTTATCAACTCAAAAATACGCAACAGGCAGCCGAAAATCGCGAGAAAATCGCAAAAATGAACTCCAGAAGAAACAGTCTCTAAATTCTACAGTTGCGCCCGACGAACCCATTGAATGATCTCTAGTGCGCCCCTCATGTAAAAAGCGGGCCCAGGGCGCAGCCTAGATTGAACACTGAGGAAGAGTTGGCATTTGAAGCATATTTACAATATTTTTCTATTTTTAGCTCTGGTGGCCATATTGTTCATCGGAGCCAGACTATTTTAGCTATTTTGGTAGAGAGTCATCTAAGCAACATTCCTATGAAGTTTGAATGTAATTGGCCCAAGAGTACAGGAGTTGTAGTTTGAAGATTTTTTTCTATTTTTAGCCCTGGTGGCCATCTTGTTTATCAGAGTGGAATGATTTAAATTATTTTGGTAGGGAGTCACCTGGGCAACATTCCTGTGAAGTTTGAAGCAAATTTACAATGTTTTTCTATTTTTAACTCTAGTGGCCATTTTGTTCATCGGAGTGGGATCATTTTTGCTTAAATATGGCAGAGGGTCAACGACATAATATTCCTGTAAAGTTTGAATCAGATTGGCCCAAGGGGTAAGGAGGAATTGTCGTTTGAAGAATTTTTTTATTTTTAGCTCTGGTGGCCATCTTGTTAGTCAGAGCGAAACAATTTCAGCTTTTTTGGTAGGGAGTCAACAGCATAATATTCCTGTGAAGTTTGAATCAAATTGGCCCAAGGGGTAAGGAGGAGTTGTCATTGAAGATTTTTTTTCTATTTTTAGCTATGGCGGCCATCTTGTTCGCCGCGTTGAACGATTTTAGCTATTTTGGTAGGGAGTCACCTAACTAACATTCCTGTGAAGTTTGAATGAAATTGGTTGAGGAGGAGGTCGCGTTTTGACGTAAAGTTTTTCTGTTTTTAGCTATGGCGGCCATTTTGCTCATCAGAGCGAAAACGTTTTAGCTATTTTGGTAGTGGGTCATCTAAGCAAAATTCTTATGAAGTTTGAATGAAATTGGCCAAAGGGTAAAGGAGGAGTATTCGTTCGAAGAATTTTTTCTATTTTTAGCTTTGACGGCCATCATGTTAGACAGAGCTGAATGCTTTTAGCTATTTAGGGCATCACCTACATAACATTCCTGTGAAGTCTGAATCAAATTGGCCCAAGGGTTTGAAGCATATTTACGATGTTTTTTCTATTCATCAGAGTAGAACCTTTTCAGCTATTTGGTTTGCCTATAGAAGTCTATGTAAAACCAGTGGGTCCTGGTGCGGGGCCAAAAGACTTGGTAGAGGTCCGCTAGATGAAGCTTCATACCAAATATCTAAGACAAGGGCCTTTGGGTTTCAACCAAGAAGATTTTTGAAGGTTTTTCCTATATATCTCTATGTAAACCCAGTGGGCCCTGCTCCGGGGCCATTTTTGGCCCCAGGGCTATAATTTGAACAATCTTGGTAGAGGTCCACTAGATGAAGCTTTATACCAAATATCAAAGACCTGCTGGTTTCAGACAAGAAGATTTTTAAAGGTTTTCCCTATATACCTCCATGTAAACTCAGTGGGCCTGGCCCCTGGGGCACTTTTGGCTCCAGGGCTATAATTTGAACAATTTCAGGTTAGGTCCACTAGATGATATCAAAGACCTGGGCCATTTGGTTTCAGACAAGAAGATTTTAAAGGTGTTCCCTGTCTACCTCTGTACACCGAGTGGGCCCCGCCCCCAGAGCATTTTTTACCCTAGGGCTATTATTTGAATAATCTTGGTAGAGGTCCACTGGAAGAAGTGTCATACCAAATATCAAAGAGCTGGGCCTTCTGGTTTCAGACAAGAAGATTTTTTACCTCCATGTAAACCCAGTGGGCCCCGCCTGGGGGCATTTTTGGCCCCAGGGCTATAATTTGAACAATCTTGGTAGAGGTCCACTAGACAAAGCTTCACACCAAATATCAAAGACCTGGGCCTTTTGGTTTCAGACAAGAAGATTTTTAAAGGTTTTTCCTATATACCTCCATGTAGACCCAGTGGGCCCCGCCCCCAAGGTCATTTTTGACCCCAGGGCTATAATTTGAACAATCTTGGTAGAGTTCCACTAGAAGAAGCTTCATACCAACTATCAAAAATCTGGGCCCTCTGGTTTCATACAAGAAGATTTTTAAAGGTTTTCTCTTATTTTCCCCCTTTTTGTTGCCATGGCAACCCGAGTTCTGCATGGAATTGAATTCTTTGAACAACTTTGAGAGAGGATCACCCAAGCATTTGTTTGATTTGAGGTTAAACGTCCCCGTCAACACTGTTAAGGTCATTTTGTAGACGTTGCTTCCAATTTTGTGGGACTTTTACCCGACACTGAGATGAAATGACATCTCAAGCCCTGTCGCCCAACGAAACAAAATAGGGTTTATTAGCATGGACGGTCCGCCACGCACCGCAGTTCCTGGACAGGCTTAGATCCTCTAAGCGGTTTACCAGTAGTAGTGTGCGGGCTGGATTCAGCTCTGTGTGGAAGCATCATGCAGCCCATATATTTCTTCAAGGCCCTATGGGCGGGGGCTATCACCCAAGGATAAATTCCGCCAAGTTTTGTCAAAATCTGTTCAGTGATTTAGGAGGGGATGTTGTTTAAAGATATTTTGAACGGATGAACGACGACGACCAGGATGGACTAAAAACACAAACTTTCAATCCCCCGGCCCAAGGGTGCTTTAGATAAAATTTAGGTCCAATCGGCCCAGTGGCTTCAGAGGAGATGTTGTTTGAAAGTGTTGACAGACGCAGATGCAGGACAAGCCTATCCTATAAGCTCCCCCGGAGCCTTCTGCTCTGGTGAGTTAAACATTTGGACACCTTGAGGACTTGATATAATTCTCCTAAACTTCTAACATACAGTAAAACCTGTCTTAGTGGCCAACTCTATTAAGCAAGCAACCTGATTTAAGCAAGCAGGCTTTCAGTTCCCGAAAAAGGAAACTGTATTAAAATTCACCTGTGTTAAGCAAGCACCTGTCTTCAGCAAGCACTTTTTGATTATCCCATAGGTGCTTGCTTAATACATGTTGGACTGTATTTGTTTCACAATCCTACAAAGAAACGGAATGGCAAACGGTGTAGACACTGATCAGACAGTCTCTGATCTGGGTCTGCAGTGTTTGCTTAGGCCTACCTGTCCAAATACTTAGGATCATTATGGTAATACAATCAAAGCACCAACAACTCTAGTGACTCCATTGTCTCTGAGGTTAGGCTGGAAAAAGTTCTTAGACTACTTCATCTTATCAAATAAATTCTGTTACTTCCAGGTTGTTTGTTTGGATTGTGCTGCTTATCAACCCATATATGTCTAGCATGCCTAAGATGGGTTATTGGAATACAGTAAAGACTGGTTAGATGCTAGAAAATGTGGCATCTGCCAGAGAATGTGGTGTTTGCCTGAGAATGTTGCATCTGCCAGAGAATGCGACATCTGAGCACAGTCTTCAATGTTAATAAACCTGACAACCCATATATTGAGAGAAGACCTAAATAGCTAGCAGTGAAGAGCTTAACACTACACAACACCTTTTAGCCTAATTTGCACATGGTTTTAGTTCAGTGATACTTGCGTGGCCAATAGCAGGGGAGCTACTATAGTGTGTTAGCAACTTCGGGTCAAAGAACGAAAAAAAAAAAAGAATCACATGGTAACTGTCAACTGTATCTATTCCTCTCAAATGTTGTGGCTTCTTTTCTGGTTTATGTAAATGTTGGAAAAATGAACCGCATCACAGGAAAAGCTTTAAATCGGGTGGCCACTCAATCTGAGATCGGCCAAACCTTCTACAGCCTGATATGTGCTTTCACTGTGTACCCAAAACGTCCAATTATTATCAATCTTATCTGGCTCTATAGACAAACAGACTGGTCTGTCCTGACTGGTCTATAATCCCTTGAGAAGATTTTTATGGGGATCAAGTAATGAGCTTTACATGAGATCCCTCTGAAGGACAATATCGAAATGCGCCTCAAGAAGTCGGAGAGACACTGGTGTCGACAACAGGTAAAGAGGTAAATAAGACAACATGGGTTTCCTGCAAACTTACCAGCTGTTTTTCTGTACTATCTTCACTAACTACAATGCAGAAATCTCCAAAGTTAGCAGCACATACCTGTAAATACATGCAATCAATGTCAGGACTGGCAACAAACACCATTTTCATGATTCCAAATGAAGAGTATTATTGAATATTTACAGATAACTATTCTTCCTTATTTATAGCTATTAGAGGTGCAACGATTCACTGAATAATATTATAATCATGATACATCAGCTGATGAAAGGCTTATCGTATCGTTAAAAAGTTTGACAATGTAATTTGATAGAATGAGATGTAAACTTTTGCTGGTTTTGCATAAATTTGTGACAACACATTACATATATGTTACTATTTTCACTTTTCTTTCCATTGTTCATGTATACCGTATTCCTCCCACTCAGCGCCCTGGGCGCTTAAAATATTGGAAATTTCCCGCCCCCGCTTATTACATTACGATAACACACCCGTGCGAAATAGTGCATTTTTTCACATCTTCAAACTGACCACTTTCTGATGAAAATCTGAGATATTTTTTCTATTTATATTGCAAACATAGGTTGTGGGTTCTCATTAGAACCGCCTCAGTGTGACGGTTCTAACGAGTACCCACAACCTATGTCTTGGAGCAGAAATAAGAACAAGAGGCCCATGGGCCACAATGCTCACCAGAGCTCAGGGGGCCACTGCTCACTGGCAGCAATGTATTTTAATTAACCATGGAAGCCCTGCCTCCAAGGCTGCTACAGATAAAATTTCGACCCAATCAGACTAGTGGCTTCAGAGGTCTGATGTCGCTTGAAGACAACAGATGACAATTGACAATTTCCCATCTGTGGCAATAGGCCAAAAAGAACATTATTAAAGGAACATTTCTATGAAAGTTTGACAAAATATCTTGAGAGGCATTAATGTCATTTTTCAATTTTCCCCATTATTAATCAATGGAAACTCTTAACTTGCCATAGCAAACAAACCAAAGCGCCAAATTTCATAAACCAGAGCTCAGGTGGGCACTGCCCAATGGAGCCCTGATTGGTGTCACTAAATGGGTCATATAAAAAGGAACAGAGACATATATGGTTTAGTGGTGGGGATATGTATGGTTCCTGAGACGTAAGGCCTTTTAAGCGATGGAGGGATTCGGGCATGGCAGATCCAAGAAAAGCCAAAGATTGTTGTCACTGAATATGTCTTATCATAAAGATCAAGAATATATATGGTTAATGGTGGGGATCTGAACGGTTTCTGAAATATGAGGCCCTTTTATGAAGTGGAATGGAGAGAAATGGCCCCTGCGGACCCCCAAGACAGGGTTGACTGAATGTGTCTAATAACAATGAACAAGAATATATGTGTTTATTATAGGATGGGGATTTGAATGGTTTCTGAGATATATGGCCTATTATAAAGTGGAGTCTTATCATCAGGAACAAGAATATATATGGTTTAGTGGTGGGGATCTGAACGGTTTCTGAGATATATGGATTTTAATGAAGGGTTGGGGCATGGCCCGTGGAACCCCGGGGGACCCCCACGCTAATGTCACTGTTTGCGTCTTATCATAAGGAACAAGAATATATATGGTTTAGGGGTGGGCTCTGAACAGTTTCTCAGATATATGGTCTTTTGTGAAGTCGAGGGGTGGAGTGTGGCCCGGGCACAACCTGGGTGACCCCTAGGTTGGTGTCACTGAATGTGTCTTATCATAAGGAACAAGAATATATATGGTTTTGGGGTGGGGATCTGTAAGGTTTCTGGAATATTTAGCCTTTTATGAAGTGGAGGGGGTTGGGCATGACCCCTGCACATCCCAGGGGACCCCCAAGTTGGCGTCACTGAATGCGACTTATTATTAGGAACTAGAATATATATGGTTTAGGGGTGGGGATCTGTAAGATTACTGGGATATTGGGCCTTTTATGAAGTGGAGGGGGTGGGGCATGGCCCCGACACATCCCGGGGGACCCCCAGGTTGGTGTCACTGAGTCCATCTTATCATAAGAAACAAACGTATCTATGGTTTAGGGGTTGGGATTTCAATGGTTTCTGAGATAAATTGCATTTTATGAAGTGGAGGGGGTGGGGCATGTCCCCGGCACATCCCGGGGGACCCCCAGGTTGGTGTCACTTAATGCATCTTAGCATAAGGAACAAGAATATATATAGTTTAGGGGTGGAGATCTGAATGGTTTCTGAGATAAATGGCATTTTATGAAATAGCGGGGGCAGGGCATGTCCCCGGCACATCCCAGGGGACCCCAAGGTTGGCGTCACTTAATGCATCTTATCATAAGGAACAAGAATATATATGGTTTAGGGGTTGGGATCTGTAAGGTTTCTGAGATATAAGGCATTTTATGAAGTTGAGGGGGCGGGGCATGGCCCCGTCACAACCTAGGGGACCCCCAGGTTGACATAAAAGCATTATGGCTGAGAGTTTACTCAAGGAACATGTCCATGTAAGTTTTGTCAAAATATCTGCAATGACTTGGCAGTAAATGCCATTTTTCAGTTTTCCCCATTATAAGTCAATGGAAACTCCAAGTTGCCATAGCAACAAAACTAAAAGGCCAAATGTCATAAACAAGAGGGCCCAATGGCCCTATATCGCTCACCTGTTTGGACCCCAGGTGCATGATTGGCAGGAATTATGTAGGTGACCACTTGCCGTCGCTACATGCCAAATATCTAAGCTCTGGGCCCTGTGGTTTCAAAGAAGAAGATTTTTTAATCTTTTTTCCATTTTGAGTCTATGGGAAGTAAGGGGCCCCAGACATGCTAAATATCTAAGCTCTGGGCCCTGTTGTTTCAGAGGAGAAAATTTTTGAAGCTTTTTTTTTCCATTATGTGTCTATAGAAGCTAAGGGGCCCCGGGGCGTGGCCCTTTTGGACCCCAGGGGAATGATTGGCAGGAATTATATAGGTGACCACTTGCCGTTGCTACGTACTATATATCGAAGCTCTGGGTGCGGTGATTTCAGAGAAGAAGATTTTTTAAGCTTTTTTTCCATTATGAGTCTATAGGAGCTAAAGGGCCCCGGGGTGTGGCCTGTTTGGAACACAGGGACATGATTGGCAGGAATTAAGTAGGTGACCACTTGCCGTTGTTACATGCTAAATATCTAAACTCTGGGCCCTGTGGTTTCAGAGAAGAAGATTTTTCAATCTTTTTTCCATTATGAGTCTATGGGAGCTAAGGGGCCCCGGGGCATGGCCCTTTTGGACCCCAGGGGCATGATTGGCAGGAATTATATAGGTGACCACTTGCCGTTGCTACGTACTAAATATCTAAGCTCTGGGCCCTGTGATTTCAGAGAAGAAGATTTTTTAAGTTTTTTTCCATTATGAGTCTTTGGGAGCAAATGGGCCCCGGCACGTGGCCCATTCGGAACCCAGGGGCATGATTGGCAGGAATTATGTAGGTGACCAATTGCCGTTGCTACATGCTAAATATCTAAACTCTGGGCCCTGTGTTTCAGAGAAGATTTTTGACGCTTTTTTCCATTACAGGTCTATGGGAGCTAAGGGGCCCCGGCGCATGGCCCATTTGGACCCCAGGGGCATGATTGGCATGAATTATGTAGGTGACCACTTGCCGTTGCTACATGCTAAATATCTAAACTCTGGGCCCTGTGGTTTCAGAGAAGGAGATTTTTTAATCTTTTTTCCATTATGAGTCTATGGGAGCTAAGGGGCCCCGGGGTGTGGCCCATTTGGACCCCACGGCATGATTGGCAGGATTTATGTAGGTGACCACTTGCCATTGCTACATGCTAAATATCTAAGCTCTGGGCCCTGTGGTTTCAGACAAGAAGATTTTTGAAGCTTTTTGTTCCATTATGAGTCTATGGGAGCAAAGGGGCCCCGGGGCGTGGCCCATTTGGAACCCAGGGGCATGATTGGCAGGAATTATGTAGGTGACCACTGGCCGTTGCTACAATCTAAATATCTAAGCTCTGGGCCCTGTGGTTTCAGAGAAGATTTTTTAAGCTTTTTTTTCCATTATGAGTCTATGGGAGCTAAGGGGCCCCGGGGTGTGGCCAATTTGGACCCCAGGGGCATGATTGGCAGGAATTATGTAGGTGACCACTTGCCGTTGCTACATGCCAAATATAGAGTTATAGTTCTTGCGCACTGCACGTCGTCTAATGCTGATTAATATTTATACAAAGTTTCATGAAGATAGCTCTAACGGTTTATAAGTTATAGAGTGGACACGAATGTGTGACAGACGGACAGACAGACAGACACCCGGGGGAAAAACAATGTCTCTCCGAAAAAATTTTTTTCTGGGGAGACATAATTATATTAAAATTCATCAATAAATGTAGACACTAGAGCAAAAACAAGTTTTTCTAAAAATAGCCACAGTGACCTTGACCTTTAGCCAACCCTGAAAGTCGAACATGCTCAAGATATTATCATACCCAACATTTGTGTGAAGTTATATAAAAAATCCATCAATAAATGTAGGCACCAGAATGATGACAAAGTTTTTTTCTAAAAATAGCCATAGTGACCTTACACTGCAGCTTTAAACAAAGTACCATAACTCTGTGACGAATCATCTAACCAGATAGCACGGATAATATGCGCATTCCCTATTGCTGCTTAAGGTTCCATTGAAGTTTCTTTGAATTTCTGCAAGTAGTTGCTGAGAATTCGCGTGGACACGAACAGTACCCTATATATTCATGCAGAATTAATCAAAGTGCCATAACTGTTGGAAAAATCATCGAACCAAAACACTCAGGTGATATGCGCATCCACCTTCGATACTTAATATTCCCATGAATATATTCTATAAAAGGGTTATCCTTTGGAAGGGTTATCCTTTGGAAGCAAGGAATACACCACAGAACTGGAAAAATATGAAGTGTGCATGTTTTCTGAGCCAGACTAGCTAGTTTCGGCCAATTAGGCCTCACCAGTGACCCTCAAGTATTTTCAAAATTCCACAATGGAATCAATGATCCCAAAGGACAAGAAAAGTTTCAGTGAAATCCGACAAGTAGTTTCTGAGAATTGGTGTAGACAAGAGCGGGATGGACGCATGGACAAAGCGGCGACTATATGCTCTCCCGAAATTCTTCGTGGAGCAAAAAAATGATCGGTAAAAAAACTGTAAGATGAGTTGTGCTCACAAAATACCCAGGTAAAATGTTGATGGAAAGACGAATGGACAGATGGAAACCTGCACGCCTATGTCGTCCTGCCAAGCTGGTGCAACAAAAATAAGCTAAAGAGAGCCTTTTTTGCCTTCTAGAAGCACAGTTTAATCATAATAAAACTCCATCAGACTGGTAAAATGGCTTGTGTCAAAACTACTTAGTGATATATTTAGTTGTTCCTTTTTCATTCTTATTACACCCCCCCCCCCCCCCCCCCCCCCCCCCCCCATTTGCCAACTTTCTTTTTCTCTGTTTACAATTTAAAATGCTTTGTAAGCTTAGAGTCGGCCCGTCCATGCTTATCAATCCTATTGGTTTCATTGGGTGCAGGGCTTGAGATGTCATTTCATCTCAATGTCATGTAAAAGTCCCACAAAATTGGAAGCACATCTCCAAAATGACCTATACAGTGTTGACGGGAATGTTAAACATCAAATCAAACAAACAAATATAGGCTTTCAAAAGAAGAATAAGTCTCACCTTTCGTACATGAAATAATGGATCACAGCACATTTCACAGAAACGACTTAGAAACAATCTCTCCGTCATATCCTTGCCAAGTAAGGGAGCCATTTTACTCATCAACTGAAAATCAGAGACTATCAATAGCAAATGGTCATATTTTGCAATTGTGTTCACATGGTCATATATAACATTTCAATGGAGCACAACCATTTAGAATATTTTGGTAGAGAACCACCCAGGAAACCTTCCAGTAAAGGTTGATGAATATTGGACTAAGGCTGCAATGTTTAGGAATTATCATTTAAAGGTGTTTTTTGGTGTTGTTGTTTTTGTTGTTTGTCTTTTTATGCCCCCGCATCATATGATGCCGGGGGCATATAGTTTTTCGGTTTTCCGTACGTGTGTACATGTGTACGTCCGTCTGTACGTGTGTGTGTACGTACGTAACGTACGTACGACGTACTTGAGTACGTACTTGATCCTGTAACCTCAGGTTAAAGTTTTTGTAACAGGTAGAACCTGGTTTATGAATGGCATTTGGCGGGGGCATCCGTGTCCTATGGACGCTTTTTCTAGTTTTATTATTATTATTTTGTAGCTCTGGATGCCATCCTGTTCATTGGAGCAGAACTGAGCTATTCCGGTAGTTATCTTAGTTTATTCCTCTGTCCACTATGTTAGAAGGAACTGTGATTTAAACATTTTTTCTATTCTTAGCTCTGGCAGCCATATTGTTAATTAAGGTAGAACTGCTTCAGCTATTTTGGTAGAGAGTCATCTAAGTAACATTCCTGTGAACTTAAAATGACATGGGCCATAGGGTATTTGAGGAGTTGTCACTTAAAGATTTTTCCGTTGGTAGCTTGGGCAGCATTCTTGTACACAGGAGCAAAGGGTTACCTAAGCAACAATCCTATGAAAATTAAAAAGAGAAATGATCAGGAACTGATACAATCAGAACCCAAATTCTTCCCACAAAATAACTAGGGAAAGAAGTTGAAACATGGATCGACAACAGTAAACAAAACAGACAAACAGCAAACAGAGTCAGCAGCTCTTTCCCAAACATGTGGTGACTCATAATAACCAAACCTAACTGAGAAGGAGCAATATATATAATGGGGGAAAGAATCAGAATCACCAACATGACAAACATTAAACTGGAAAGACAAACATACCTAAGAATGAACAACCAAAAGGGGGGGCAGAATCAGAATAATCAAAGTAACAACATATATGTATACGATTAGGGGAAGAATAAGAACAACCAACACAAAACATGAAGGGACCAAAGCAAAAGCACCGACTCGGAACGGTCAGTAAAAATTTGTTTGTTTGTTTGATTCGAGGTTTAACGTTCCCGTCAACAATGTGTACAGGTCATTTTGGAGATGTTGCTTCCAATTTTAACCAACATTGAGATGAAATGACATCTCAAGCCCTGCCGCCCATTGAAACTAGTAAGGTTTTTATCGGTACCATAAACTACGCAAAGCATTTTCAAAATTTTATAGACGCCATTCTGATTTAATTTCAAAATTCAATATTGGGAAATTCAATATTTCTCTTCTGCAACAAGGTCTATCGGAACCATAAATTTTATGGTGACTGAGTATATAAATTCAGAAAAATATAAAACCGCAATGACTTCAGCACCCTATTTCGTAAAATCATTCTTCGATATAAAAGATTGGGTACAACATGGATGTTATCGACAGACTACATGCATGGTAGTTAACCCAATCATGGTTGGCAACTTTGCTTCCCTCTTTAATTGCACGCCGGTGGTTCAGGCCTCAGATTCTATGATGGTTGCAACGTAAAGGCTTATTGAGAATTAGAGACAATTCAAGGTAATGTTTGTTGTTGCCTGATGCTCTGTCTCTGGTCGGGCCCATCGGAGTCTAACTGTTGGTTTTCTTTTGCTCCAGCATTTCAGTGGTTTTTTGCTGTCGAGTCCTCACCATTGTCTCACCTCAGTGGTTCTTTGATTATTTGTGTTCACGGAGATGTTGCACTGATGAGTTAGGAGGCCTTCATGCAGACTGAACAAATTGTTTGTCTAAATCGCGACGGAAGTAAGGGCGAGGATTGTGGCCACGTAAAATCGATTTAAGCCCCCCAGTGGAAATCTTTCCACTGACCGTTCCAAGGCGGTTCTTCTGTGGCTGTTTATGTTGTTGTTTGTTATTTACTGTGTGTATCACTTGTGTCTTTTTATTTTGGATGGCCATATGGCCATTTTGTGGGAAAGTAACTGTCCTTATGGCCTTCCTTTGTTTAGGTTTCCATTATGGTCTGGTCGCTTCATGTTTGTGTCTTTGATGGGTGGAGTAAGTTAATTGTATCGATTCCTGATCTTCTACTTTTAAGCCTGAACGGTCCGACTGGCAAGCTTAGAACCTCTAAGCGGTTTACCAGTACTCATGTATGGGTCGGTTTCAGCTCTGCGTGGAAGCATCATGCAGCCCAACTATTTCTTCAAGCCTCAATGGGTAGGGGCTGTCAGTAAAATTAAGTTATGGGGGATTTTAATCCTCACTCTCACTCTCACTGTGGTTCAAACAAGTATTTGTTTAACTAAAAACCCAACCAAAAAGGAGCAACACACACAAGGGGGGAAACAATCTGAAGCACAAAACCGGAAGGACAACGAAAAAGGGGGTGAGAATTAGAATCATCAATGTAGCAACATATATGAGGTCTGAAGTACGAGATCTGAATTTTTATCCCCCAACTGAATAGATTCGTTGTTTAAGCCATCAGCCCGGCGTCTGTCCATTTGTCTATCCGTAGATGGCCATAACTCCCAATACCCTTTGAGATACACTGATGGGAATGACATGATTGTTCACAAGGTTGAGATGGTGTGTCATGTGCAAGAACCACAGCTCTGGGTGCCATGGTTGTTTAGTTATCTCCCCTTCCAATAGAATGACTACCTTGTGATGGCCATAACTTCAACAACCTTTGAGACATATTGATGGTACCCGACAAAACTGTTCACAAGGCTGAGAGGGTGTGTCATGCACAAGAACCACAACTATGAGTGCCATGATTTTGAGATATCTAACCTTCCAATACAATAGAGTGACTACCTTGTGATGGCCATATCTCCAATACCCTTTGAGACATATTGATGGTACCGGGTACAATTGTTCACAAGACAGCGTGTCATATGCAAGAACCACAACTCTAGGTGCCATGGTTTATTAGTTATCTCCCCATCCAACTAGAGCTGTCAGTGAAACTGACTAGGGCCCCGGCAGCGCTATCAGAGGAGTAGGAAAATGTTGATGTTAAAAAAGACGTTTTTTTTTTCCTTTCACCTCTAAGTATGACCTTGACCTTTGAGGTACGGACCTGGGTCTTGCGCGTGACACACTGTCACATTATGGTTAATATTTCTGCTAAGTAATATTTAAATCCATCCAGGTATAAGAAAGTTATAGATTGGACACAATAAAAAAGACGCTTTTTTGACCTTTTATCTCTAAGTATGACCTTGACCTTTGAGGTACGGCTGTGGGTCTTGCGTGTGACACTTCTTCACATTATGGTTAACATTTCTGCCAAGTAATATTTAAATCCATCCAGGAATAATAACAAAGTTATTAATTGGACACAGGAAAGACCCTTTTTTGACCTTTAACCTCTAAGTATGACCTTGACCTTTGAGGTACGGACCTGAGTCTTGCGCGCAACACTCCATCACATTATGGTTAACATTTCTGCCAAGTAATATTTAAATCCATCCAGGAATAAGAAAGTTATGGAGGATAAAAAAATTTGTGGACGGACAGACGGACAGACAGACAGACAGATGGACGGACGGACAGAATGATGCAAAGTAATATTTAAATCCATCCAGGAATAATAAAAAGTTATGGAGGATAAAACAAGAGGGCCCAGAGGGCCCTGAATCGCTCACCTGAGAATCAGTGTCTCTAGTACATTCTTGGCTCAAGGGCTATACTAGGTGAAGCTTCATACCAAATATCAAAGACCTGAGTCTTGTGGTTTCAGAGAAGAAGATTTTTAAATATTTTCCCTATATAAGCCTATGAAAAACCAAAGGGCCCCAGGGATGGGGCATTTTTGGCCCAAGGGCTATAATTTGAACAATCTTGGTAGAGGTCCACTACCGGTAGATGAAGCTTCACACCAAATATCAAAGATCTGAGCCTTGCGGTTTCAGAGAAGAAAATTTTTAAAGATTTCCCTGTATAAGCCTGTGTAAAACCAAAGGCCCCCAAGGTGGGGGCATTTTTGGCTCTGGGGCTATAATTTGAACAATCTTGGTAGAGGTCCACTAGGTGAAACTTCACACCAAATATCAAAGACCTGGGCCTTGTGGTTTCAGAGAAGAAGATTTTTAAAGATTTTCCCTATACAAGCCTATGTAAACCCAAAGGCCCCCGGGGCGGGGGCATTTCTGGCCCAAGGGCCATAATTTGAACAATCTTGGTAGAGGTCCACCAGATGAAGCTTCATACCAAATATTGAAGACCTGGGCTTTTCGGTTTCAGAGAAGAATATTTTAAAGATTTTCCCTATATAAGCCTATGTAAAACCAAAGGCCCCTGGGGCAGGGGCATTTTTAGCCCCAGGGCTATAATTTGAACAATCTAAGTAGAGGTCCACTAGATGAAGCTTCACACTAAATATCAAAGATCTGAGCCTTGCAGTTTCAGAGAAGAAGATTTTTAAAGATTTTCCCTGTAAAGCCTATGTAAAACCAAAGGCCCCCGGGGCGGGGGCATTTTTGGGCCTAGGGCTATAATTTGAACAATCTTGGTAGAGGTCCACTAGGTGAAGCTTCACACCAAATATCAAAGACCTGGGCCTTGTGGTTTCAGAGAAGAAGATTTTTAAAGATTTTCCCTATATAAGCCTATGTAAACCCAAAGGCCCCCGGGGCGGGGGCATTTCTGGCCCAAGGGCCATAATTTGAACAATCATGGTAGAGGTCCACTAGATGAAGCTTCATACCAAATATCGAAGACCTGGGCCTTTCGGTTTCAGAGAAGAAGATTTTTAAAGTTTTCATTTTAAAAATCTATTTTTAGCTCCTGTGACCTAGATGTGCAATGGAACGGAACCATTTGAACAACTTTGAAAGGGGGCCACCTAAGGATCATTCCTGTGAAATTTGGTTAAAATCCGATCAGTGGTTTAGGAGGAGATGTCATTTGTAGAAAAAGTTTACGCACGCACACGCGCACTGACGCACACACGCACGACGGACGCCGGACAAAAAGTGATCCCAAAAGCTCACCTCGTCACTACGTGACAGGTGAGCTAAAAAACAGAATGATGCAAAGTAATATTTAAATCCATCCAGGAATAATAAAAAGTTATGGAGGATAAAAAAATTTTTTGCGTGTGACACTTCGTCACATTATGGTTAACATTTCTGCCAAGTAATATTTAAATCCATCCAGGAATAATAACAAAGTTATTAATTGGACACAGGAAAGACCCTTTTTTGACCTTTAACCTCTAAGTATGACCTTGACCTTTGAGGTACGGACCTGAGTCTTGCGCGCAACACTCCATCACATTATGGTTAACATTTCTGCCAAGTAATATTTAAATCCATCCAGGAATAAGAAAGTTATGGAGGATAAACAGACGAACAGACGGACAGACAGACAGACAGACAGACGGACGGACAGAATGATGCAAAGTAATATTTAAATCCATCCAGGAATAATAAAAAGTTATGGAGGATAAAAAAAATTGTGGACGGACAGACGGACGGACGGACAGACAGACAGACAGACGGACGGACAGAGTGATTACTATAGGGCACCCACACTTTCAGTGCGGGGCCCTAATAAAATAGAATGACTACCTTGTGATAGCCATAACTTCAAAACTTTCAAAGTAGAAACCTTCAAAGGGGCATAACTATGTTTTTATTTGTTTGACCATGACCTCAAAACCAGAGGTGTGGTACAAGTTTCTGTCAGAATGTAGGTCTTGTGATGGTAAGTATTTGTGTGAACTTTCATGAGCGAACTTTTGAAGTTATGACCAAGGTTAAGTTTTTTGGATAAGGCAAGACAAACACATGGACAAAAGTAATATAGGTTTGGTCCTTTGTCAGAATATAGGTCTTGTGATAGTTTGAGTATGTGTGTGAAGTTTCATGAGAAGGGCAAATCCTTTTGAAGTTATGACCGACGTTACGTTTTTTGGTTAAGGTGGTACAAACACAGGGACAACAGCAATATAGTTATAGTCAGTGTTGCTCCACACCAGGGTCTAACTATATATCAAGTTTCAGCTTGATCCAATTTTAATTGTAGGAGTTATCCAGAAACGAAATATTAGCAGAAATAAACTGACTCAGTAAATATTTGGTGGACCGTAACCTCCGAACTATATGCGCTACATCAGGTCATGGTTTTACTTTCTACCAAGTTTCAGCTGGATCGGATGAAAACAGCAGGAGTTACCCAGAAACGAAAAAGTTTACAAATATTATCAAAGGCGCATAACTCTGACTATAACCTCGAAACAATTTCAGCTTGATCGGATGAAAACTGTAGGAGTTATCTGGAAACGAAAAGTTGACAGCCGGACAGATGGATTGACAGACCTGGACCTCATACCATAATATGCCCGTTTTTACAAAACGGCCATATGAAAACAGCATTTTCAGCAAGGTAGTGGACATAACTCCGTGATTAACCGACTGACATTGCTAGATTTCGAATTAATCCGAGCTTTTATCCCGGACTTACTTACCTATAAGTTTCAAGAATATCTGATGAAAACCGAAGGAGTTACGGTGATGATAAGGACAATCGAATGGAAGTAACTCTATGATAAATAGTCTGACCTCATTTGTTTTCTAACTCATCCAAGCTTTTATCACCGACTTACTTACATGTAAGTTTCAAGAAGATCCGATAAACCAGAGGACCATTGGTCCTGAGCCGCTCACCTGAGTGCTGAGAGCTTATGGAGCCATTTCATTTCTGAGAAGACGATTTTATAGGGTTTTTACCAAGTATTAATCTCGGTCTTGTGACTTGATAATGGGCCCATTGGTTCGAAGAAAAAAACCCGAAGGGTATACATGTATATCGACATGGCAGCCATTTTAGTAATGTGACCAAATTCATATTAATAAATTTTCATTTGTTTGTTCCTATAAGTTTTCAAGTGAAATTTGGCTACAAATGGAGTAGTGGTTTCTATGAAAAATAAATTTTAATTTCATCTGAATGACCTTGGGACAACGTCAGAGAATAATATTGACCTTAGTTCTATCCACTCATTTAGCTTATTGCATCTACCAATTTTCAGATCACAGGTTGCAATAGTTTCCAAAAAATACACATTTTTTTTACTTTCTCCAATACAAATGTATAGGCAACCAAATTTGACCTTTGCGTAAAACAGGTTATGGCCATCCAGGGGTCATCATTTGAAGAAACTATAGTGGGCCCAAATCCCAAATCCCACATACCAAGTTTAATGAAAATCGGCCCACTGGTTCTGGAGTAAACGATTTCTGAAGTGTTTTTACCTTATATGGGCATGAAGGTCATTTTGGTCATTTGAGCAAACGCATGTATTTAAATCTTCATTTACTTGTTTCTACGAGCTTAGTATAAAATTTGGTCACAAACGGCACAGAGGTTCTGGTTAAAAATAAATTTTAATCTTCATATCTGAAAGGCCTTAGGCCAAGGTCAAGGAATGACCTTGACCTTGAATACGCATGTTGTTTCATCCACTCATTTAGCTAACTGCATTTATCAATTTTCAGATCAGAGACTGCAATAGTTTCCGAAAAAAAACATGGTTTTGACCTTTTTCCCATCCCAAAATCTATGTGACCAAATTTGACCTTGGCATAAAATAGGTATCAGAAAGTCAGCATTTGAATAATATGTGATGAGCCCGAGCCCCCAATGCTGCATATGAAATTTTTGTTACAAATGGCTCAGTGGTTTCTGAGAAAAATATGTTTTAATTCTCATATCTGGATGACCTTGAATCAAGATCAAAGAATGACTTTGACCTTGAATACTCATGTCATTTCATCCATTAATTTAGTTTACTGTATCTACCGATTTTCAGATCACCAGGTGCAATATTTTCAAAAAAGACACAGTTTTGACTTTTTCCCCATCCAAAAGTCTATGCGAAAAACTTTGACCTTGGCCTAAAATAGGTCAGGGTCATTCAGGAGTCATCATCATGGGCTCAAGTTCCCAATGCCACATACCAAGTTATATGATTATCGGCCCACTGGTTCCAGAGAAGAAGATTTCTGACGGGTTTTTACCTTATATGGACATGACGGCCATATTGGTCATGTGACCAAATTCATATTGATAAATTGTCAGTTCCTTGTTCTTGAAAACTTTCATATGAATTTTCATTACAAATGGCTATGTGGTTTCTGAGAAAAATAAGTTTTAATTCTCAATAACTGAATGACCTTGAACAAAGGTCAAAGAATGACCTTGACTACTCATGTAGATTCATCCACCCATTTAGCTTACTGCATCTACTAATTTTCAGATCAAAGGCTGCAATAGTTTCCAAAAAATACACGATTTGGACTTCTTCCCATACAAAAGTCTATGCAACCAAATTTGACCTTGGCCTAAAATTGGTCAAGGTCATCCAAGGGTCATAATTTGAGAAAAAAATTGATGAACCCAAGTCCCTAATGCTACATACAAAGTTGCATGATAATCGACCCACTGGTTCCAGAGAAGAAGATTACTGAAGGGCTTTACCTTATATGGGCATTACGGCCATATTGGTCATGTGACCAAATTCATATTGATTGTCATTTCCTTGTTCTTAAAAACTTTCATATGAAATTTTGTTACAAATGGTTTTGTGGTTTCTGAGAAAATAAGTTTTAATTCTGATATCTGAATGACCTTGAACAACGGTCAAATAATGACCTTGACCTTGAATACTCATGTAGATTCATTCACCCATTTAGCTTACTGCATCTACTAATTTCAGATCACAGGCTGCAATAGTTTCCAAAAAATACAAGGTTTTGACTTTTTCCCATACAAAAGTCTAAGCCACCAAATTTGACCTAGGACTTAAATTGGTCAAGGTCATCCAAGGGTCATAATTTGAGAAAAAAATTGATGAACCCAAGTCCCTAATGCTACATACCAAGTTTCAGGCCAATCGGCCCGATGGTTCCGGAGAAGAAGATTTTTGAAGGGTTTTTACTTTATATAGGCATGGCGGCCATATTGGTCATGTGACCAAATTCATATTGATTAATTGTCATTCCATGTTCTTAAAAACTTTCATATGAAATTTCGTTACAAATGGCTTTGTTGTTTCTGAGAAAAATAAGTTTTAATTCTCATATCTCAATGACCTTGAACAAAGGTCAAATAATGACCTTGACCTTGAATACTCATGTAATTTCATCCACCCATTTAGCTTACTGCATCTATTAATTTTCAGATCACAAGCTGCAATAGTTTCCAAAAATACACGGTTTTAACTTTTTCCCATACAAAAGTTTATGCGACCAAATTTGACCTTGGACTAAAATTGGTCAAGGTCATCCAAGGGTCATCATTTGAACATGGACCCGAGTCCCTAATGCTACATACCAAGTTTCAGACCAATCGGCCTGATGGTTCCGGAGAAGAAGATTTCTGAAGGGTTTTTACCTTATATGGGCATGGTGGCCATATTGGTCACGTGACCAAATTCATGTTGATTAATTGTCATTACCTTTTTCTAAAAAACTTCATATGAAATTTCATTACAAACGGCTTTGTGGTTTCTGATAAAAATAAGTTTTAATTCTCATATCTGAATGACCTTGAACAAAGGTCAAAGAATGACCTTGACCTTGAATACTCATGTGGTTTCATCCACCCATTTAGCTTACTGCATCTACTAATTTTCAGATCACAGGCTGCAATAGTTTCCAAAAAAAACACGGATTGACTTTTTCCCATACAAAAGTCTATGCGACCAAATTTGACCTTGGCCTAAAATTGGTCAAGGTCATCCAAGGGTCATCATTTGAACAAAATATGATGGGCCCGAGTCCCCAATGCTACATACCAAGTTTCAGGCCAATTGGCCCACTGGTTCCGGAGAAGAAGATTTTTGAAGGGTTTTTACCATATATGGGCATGGCGGCCATCTTGGTCATGTGACCTGGACCCCGCGAAGAAACTTTCGTTCCCCCATCCCACTGAGGCCCCACATGAAATTTGGCTTCAATCGGCCCAGCGGTTCCAGAGGAGAAGATGTTTGAAAATGTTGACATACAGACAGCATGACCCCCCTATAAGCTCACCAATGAGCCTTCGGCTCAGGTGAGCTAAAATAAAAACTGAAGGAGCTGCCGTGATGACAAGGTCAAATATGGGCATTTTCTGTAGTCAAGGGGGACATAACTCTCTGAAATATAGGTCGACCTCAAGAATTTTTTTAACTCGGCCAAGGTTTTATCCATTACTTACTAACATGTTTGTTTTGTTTGATTTGATGTTTAACGTCCCCTTCATCACTGTAAAGGTCATTTTGGAGACTTTGCTTCCAATTTTGTGTGAAATGACATCTCAAGCCCTGCCACCCAATGAAACCAATAGGGTTTATAAGCACTGATGGTCTGTTTGTTTGTTTGATTTGAGGTTTAACGTCCCCGTCAACACTGTAAAGGTCATTTTGGAGACGTTGCTTCCAATTTTGTGGGTCGTTTACCCGACATAGAGATGAAATGACATCTCAAGCCCTGTTGCCCAATGAAACCAATAGGGTTCATTAGCATGGACCGTCCGCCTCGCACCGCAGTTCCTGGACAGGCTTAGATCCTCTAAACGGTTTACCAGTACTAGTGTGCGGGCCGGATTCAGCTCTGCATGGAAGCATCATGCAGCCCATATAACTGATGGTTTGACTCACACCGCTTTGCGTGGGCAGGCTTAAATCCTCAAAGCAGTTTACCAGTTCTCGTGTGGGGGTCAGTTTCAGCTCTGCGTGGAAGCATCATGCAGCCCATCTTTTTCTTCAAGCCCCGATGGGCGGGGCCGTACTTACTAACATCTAAGTTTCAAAGAGATCTGATGAAAACTGAAGGGGCGGTGGTGATGACAATGTCAAAAATAGGCATTTTCAGCAGTTAAGAGAATGTAACTCTACGATAGATAGGCCAACCTCATTGTATTTCGAACTCGAGCTTTAACCACTGACTTACTTGTTTGTAAGTTTCAAGAAGAGCCAATCAAAACTGAAAGCGCTACGGTGATGAAAAGATAAAAAATAAGCAATTTCAGGAAAGTATGGGGCATAACTCTTTTAGTAATCAACCGAAATCAATAGTTTTCGGACTCATCTGAGGTTTTAAACCTGACTTACTTGTTTGTAAGTTTCAGGAAGATCTGATCAAAACTGAAGGGGCTAAGGTGTGACAAGATGAAAAAAAGGCATTTTCAGCAATCAAGAGGACATAACTCTGATTAATGGGCCAACCTTACCAGTTTTCAAACTCATCCGAGCTTTCATCTCCAGTCTACGTATGTATAAGTTTCAGAAAGATCTGATCAAAACTGACAAGCATTTTACCATTGTAAGTCTATGGGACCTTTTGCTTGCCATAGCAACCAAAGTTTAAAGTTTTCATTTGATTTTGATAAAAAGCTAATGTCATCAATGCCACACGAGAGGCATGCTTAAGATAAGAAATGATCGAGATCAACCTGTAGGCTGCAGAGATATAACCGGTCAAATATGTGGATGGACAACAGATGGACAATGGACGACGGGGGGACTACCATCCTATAAGCTCCCCTAGTTTAGCTAAAAATAGGCACAGTGACCTTGACCTTGAGACCATGACCTTGACTTACCCCGCCCTTCGGGGCTTGAAGAAATAGATGCGAGAGCTGAAACCGAACCGCACACAAGTACTGGTATACCGCTTAGAGGTGCTAAGCCTGCCCAGGCAAAGCGGTGCGTGTCACCCGTCCATGCTAATAAACCCTATTGGTTTCATTGGACGGCAGGGCTTGAGATGTCATTTCATCTCAAGGTTGAGTAAAAGTCCCACAAAATTGGAAGCAACATCTCCAAAATGACCTTTACAGTGTTGACAGGAATGTTAAACCTCAAATCAAACAAGAGCACCGCATGCGGGTGCCAATGCTCGGCTGCAAAAATTCTAAGTCAATGGGGCATAACTGTGCCAAAAATATTTTGAAGATTACCTCACCTATTGGTATGAGTTCCCCTTTCCTTAATGAACAACTAGTCTGAGTTTCAAGTAAATATGTTCAGTAATGTCAGAGATATTACAAAATGTCTAAGTTTTTGCACGACGACGCAGACAACAACGACGACGACGCCAGTGCTATGACAATACCTCGTCATTTTCTTCGAAAACAGCCAAGCTAACAAAAATAAAGGCCATGACCTTGAAAGTCAAACTTGCTATAGATATTATCATAAGCAACATTTGTTTGAAGTTGCTGGAGTTATTACCATATCCAACATTTATATAAGCCTATGTAAAACCAGTGGGTCCCAGGGCGGGGCCATTTTGGGCCCCAGGGCAATAATTTGAACAATCTTGGTAGAGGTCCACTATGAAGCTTCATACCAAATATCAAAAACCTGGGCCTTCTGGTTCCAGACAAAAAGATTTTTAAATGTTTTCCCTATATAAGCCTATGTAAAACCAGTGGGCCCTGGGGGGGGGGGGGGGGGGGGGCCTATTTTTGGCCCCAGGGCAATAATTTGAACAATCTTGGTAGAGGTCCACTAGATGAAGCTTCATACCAAATATCAAGACATGGGCCTTCTGGTTTCAGAAAAGAAGATTTTTAAAGGTTTTTTTTCTTATTTTCCCCTTTTGTTGCCATGGCAACCAGAGTTCTGCATGGAATGGAATTCTTTGAACAACTTTGAGGGAGGACCACCCAAAGATAGTTTCTGCCAAGTTTGGTTCGAGTCCATCCTGTGGTTTAGGAGGAGATGTTGTTTAAAGGAAAATGGGAACGGACATACAGACGACGACGGATGGTGAGTGATCACAATAGCTCCCCCAGAGCCTTCGGCTCAGGTGAGCGAAAAATCGAAGACCTGGGCCAAAGGTTTTCCATATATAAGTCAATGTAAAACTGTGGGCCCTGGGGCGGGGCTACATTTGACCCCAGTGCTATAATTTGCACCTTCATAGTAGAGGTCAAGCAAATGAAACTTCATATAATATATCAAAGACCTGGGCCTTCTGGTTTCAGACAAGAAGACTTTCAAAGGTTCTCCTATATAAAAGGGATGGGTATTGTCAGAATTTTCGTATCACGATATATTGCGATTTGGTCGCTACTTATCATGATACGTATCAAGATATATTATGTAGCAATCTGAAACACACTGGTAATTGGAAAACCATACTACGTGGGAAAAAGAATGGAGTTTTCACGGGTATATTTCATTTAACCTATTTCTGCTCATGCACTTACAAAACAAAGTCCAAGGTACTTTCTAGAATTGTCCCAATGCTATGAGGAGAAATAAAGATAATATCTGAAAATGCTATAAAATGTATTAAATTGATGGCCTCAGTCACTTTATTTATGACTGTCATCTTTTACAACCTGAAATGTTGCTAGTTATTGGCTTTTCCTTATTGGTTTTAAACGACCTGGTAGTTGGCCATGTACAGTTTGTTATGGTTTTCCTTGATTACGCTAAATTGTAAATGCTAGGTGGCTTGCATTAAAATGGCGTATACAACAACGACATGCACGTGATTCCCCGAAATCCTGGCTCGGCCAACACTATGACCGGCCAGGGCTTCAGTTAGGCAGACGTACGGCGTATATTACGTCCTGAAATCGCTTCCGGATGCCCAAATTAAACATCAAAGGCGTCCCACAGACTTCCGAAAATTTCTGTGTACGGCCAAAAATTATTACCGAGACGTCCCAACCTGCACATATAAACCCGCCCACTGTTAGCAGTTTGTAAAAAGTTTGCTCTGCCTTCTTATCTGAACCCGCTTTGTCTGTTAATTGAGTACTAGAGGACGTCCCATTTTCCCCTTGCACGGTATTATATTGATAGCCAAAATCACGTGCAGCGGCACATGGCCTTTGATCATCATCGGTGTGTGAAAAACGTGTCAAGGTGATTGTTTGGTGTTTGGATATAATTAAATGGATTAGCAGTTGAGGATAAGCTAATATCTCATTGACGATACCTAAGTGCATTTTTAAGCTTGTAAATTTGATACTGTTTAAATTAAAGAGGGTCGTAATCTATGTGTTTGGTAGTGATTTATCATAATCGATGCAAAGTGTGACAAAAGTTTCAAAGATAGTTACGCATTTCTTTCTTCAGTAAAAGCAGGTGTTCACTTGTGGTCCGGCTTATACATAATGGGTGGGAATGGATTAAATAACTTAATTTAGCCGGGGGAATGATTCTGCTTTCACGGAGCTGTATTTACCAATCAGTTACAATAGAAAATATGAAAAATGGATGAAAGCAAAAAAAATATCGAAAATATCGGTAATGGCGGGCAGTATTGTGATACGATTTTTTTCTGAACTGTATCACGATATACCGGTATACCGATAATACCGCACATCACTACTATATAAGTAAAGTAATACCAGTGGGACCCAGGATGGGGCAATTTTTGACCACAGGGCTATAATTTGAACAATCTGGGTACAGGTCTGGTAGATGAAGCTTCATACCAAACATCAAAGTCCTAAGCCTTGTGGTTTCAAACAAGAAGCTTTTTAAAGGGTTTCCCTATATAGTCTATGTAAAAAAACCAGGGCTCCAGCTTTGAGTCTGGCTCTAATTTGAACAATCTTGATAGAGGTCCTCCAGATGGATCTTCACAGCAAGCATCAAAGACCGCAGCCTTCTGGTTTCAAAAGAGAAGATTTTTAAAGGGTCTCCCTATAAGAGTCTATGTAAAATTTGTGGGCCCTGGGGAGGGCCATTTTGGGCCCCAGGGCTATATGAATAATCTTGGTAGAGGTCCATTAGATGAAGCTTCAAACAAATTATCAAAGACCTGGGCCTTCTGGTCACAGACAGGAAGATTTTCCCTACATACTTCCATGTAAAACCGGCGGAACCCATAGGAACCATTTTTAGCCCCAGGGCTATACATCAAACAATCAAACCAGAAGCAATATGTTTAATTTTGAACGTTGAAACCTACTTAAGATATGAGTGTTGACTATATTGCAGATACTATCAAGTTGTTTTCTGCCAGTGACATGAAAATTGTCTGTTTCATTTTTTTATTTCCTCCATTTACAAACCGGCAGTCTCACAGTGACCGAGTAAAAGTAGCCAAATGATGATGATGTCATCAAAGCTGGCTGTGATACGACTTGTAGCACAACATATCACAACCACTTTGACGGCACTATCACTCAGTTCTCCTCTGTATGCCTCTTCTAATTCTGTCAAAGACTCACTGCAGAACGTTCTTCAATGGGACAACACTATATTGATCAGCTGTTAAATTCTGTTCATGTCTTTCAAATGCGTGATAATGTATTGTTAACTAGATGTTCCAATAAGATGACTTGTTCAGTCTTGGAGCTCATCAAAGCTGGCTGTGATATGATGTATTCGACACATCATAGCCACTGTGATGCTCCCAAAACAAACATTTTACCACCAGTCTCTGACAACATCACTGCCCATTAACTTCCAACTACTGTCTTGGCAGATCCTTTTCCTTGAAAGCAAATCACTCCAATTTTCACATTGCTGCTACATCTGTCTGTGCAAAAATTATTAATTCTTGAAGCAGGAAACACAACTTCAGCAAATGACATTTTCAAATATTTTTCCCAATCTGACATTTCATGTGAACATATAAATCTGAAATAGTGACAACACACACAAATATACACACACAAAAAAATAAATATTGATTGCAGTGGTGTAGTGTCTTCAATCCATCCTCGACAGGAACCAGCATCCAACAACCCCTAGAGCTGGGGCGATATCATCTAAACAGCGGAACATCCTGATATTTTGCTGGTGATAATGTATTGCGATACTGATTCCGTGTATCGATACTTGACAATATTTTTGCATTATATCAACAAACATCAACAAGAGGACCATGAGCTAAGAGATTTACATGTGGGTCCCGTGGCAGGGCCATTTTTGTCCTGCGGGGCTATAATTTGAACAGGCTAGAATTTGAGCAATCTTGGAAGGAACCACTAGATGAAGCTTCATACCAAATATCCAAGATCTAGGCCTTTTGATTTCAGAAAAGAATATTTTTAAAGGTATTCCCTATATCTGCCTATGTAAAACCAGCGACAGCTCCATTTTTCGCCCCAGGGCTATAAGTTGAACAATCTTGGTAGAGGTCCACTGCATGCAGATTCATACCAAATATCAAAGACCTGGACATTCTGGTTTCAGACAAGAAGATTTTTAAAGATTTTTCCTACATAAGCCAATGTAAAACATGTGGGCCCTGGGGCTGGGCCATTTTCAACCCCAGGGCTATAATTTGAACTAGAAATGCGTCCATAGGACACGGATGCCCCCGCCCGAAAATATGTCTATGTTCGTATTCATCCATAGAAAGTTATTGACAGTGTTTAAGTTTTGGACCCTTTTTATGCAATTTGACCTCCAAGTATGACCTTGGAGGTACGGATCTGGGTTTGCAGGTGACACATTGTCTCATGATGGTTAACATTTCTTAAAAATAATTTCAAAATTCATCCAAAAATAAGTAAGTTATTGGCTGCATTTAAGTTTCGGACCCTTTTTTTGACCTTTGACCTCCAAGTATGACCTTGACCTTGGAGGTACGGACCTGGATTTTGCATGTGACACATCGACTCATGATGATTAACATTTCTGCAAAGTAATTTTAAAATCCATCCAAAAATAAGAAAGTTATTGACTGCGTTTAAGTTTCGGACCCCTTTTTTTGACCATTGACCTCCAAGTATGACCTTGACCTTGGAGGTACGGACCTGGGTTTTGCATGTGACACGTCGTCTCATGATGGTTAACATTTCTGCCGAGTAATTTTAACAAAAGACCCATGGGCCACAATGCTCACCAGAGCTCAGGGGGCCACTTCCCACTGGCAGCAATGTATTTTAATCAACCATGGAAGCCCTGTGCCCTAGGATGCTACAGATAAAATTTGGACCCAATAAGCCTCATGGCTTTAGATTCGATGTCGCTTGAATGTGTTGTTGCAGGAAAACAGATGATAATTGACAATTTCCCATCTGTGGCAACAAATAGGCCAAAAAGAACATTATTAAAGGAACATTTCTATGAAAGTGTGACAAAATATCTTGAAAGGCATTAATTTCATTTTTCAATTTTCCCAATTATAGGACAATGGAAACTCATTACTTGGCATAGCAAACAAACCAAAGAGCCAAAGTTCATAAACCAGAGCTCAGGTGGACACTGCCCAATGGCAGCCATGTATTATAACATGATATGATTTTATTATACCAATTATAAAGTCTCCCAAACAAACCCCATACCGAAATGAGCACCCATGTGGACTGTATCTGAAATATTAGGTGTTTTATAAAGTAAAGAGATCGGGGCATGGACCCAATGGAGCCCTGGTTGGTGTCACTAAGTGTTTCTTATCAAAAGGAACAAGACATATATGGTTTATCAGTGGGAATATGTATGGTTCCTGAAATGTAAGGCCTTTTAAGCAATGAAGGGAATCGGGCATGGCAGATCCAAGAGAAGCCCAAGATTGTTGTCAATGAATAAGTCTTATCATAAGGACCAAGAGTATATGCGGTTAAACGGTGGGGATGTTTCTAAGATATGAGGCACTTTTATGAAGTGGCAGGGAGAGAAATGGCCCCTGCTGACACCCAAAGACGGGGGTGACTGAATGTGTCTAATAACAATGAACAAGAATATATGTGATTATAGGATGGGGATTTGAATGGTTTCTGAGATATATGGCCTATTATGAAGGTGAATCTTATCATAAGGAACAAGAATAAATATGGTTAATGGGTGGGGATCTGAACGGTTTCCGAGTAAATGGATTTTAATGAAGTAAAGGGGTGGGGCATGGCCTGTGGCACCCCGGGGGGACCTGCATGCTGGTGTCATTGATTGCGTCTTATCATAAGGAACAAGAATATAATATGGTTTAGGGGTGGGGATCTGGAAGGTTTCTTAGATATATGGATTTTAATGAAGTAAAGGGGTGGTACATGGCCTATGGCACCCCGGGGGGACCTGCATGCTGGTGTCACTGATTGCGTGTTATCATAAGGAACAAGAATATATATGGTTTAGGGGTGGGGCTCTGAACAGTTTCTCAGATATATGGTCTTTTGTGAAGTCAAGGGGTGGAGCATGGCCTGGGCGCACACTGGGTGACCCCTAAGTTGGTGTCACTGAATGTGTCTTATCATAAGAAACAAGAATGTATATGGTTTAGGGGTGGGTATCTGTAAGGTTTCTGGAATATTTGGCTTTTTACTAAGAGGAGGGGGTTGGGCATGGTCCCGGCACATCCCAGGGGACCCCAAATTTGGTGTCACTGAATGCAACTTATCATAAGGAATGAGAATATATATGGTTTAGGGGTGGGGATCTCAATGGTTTCTGAGATAAATGGCATTTTATGAAGTGGAAGGGGTGGGGCATGTCCCCGGCATATCCCGGGGGACCCACAGGTGGGTGTCACTTAATGTGTCTTATCATAAGGAACAAGAATATATATGGTTTAGGGGTGGGGATCTGAATGGTTTCTGAGATAAATGGCCTTTTGTGAAGTGGAGGGGTCGGGGCATATCCCCGGCATCCCGGGGGACCTCCAGGTTGGTGTCACTTAATGCATCTTATTATAATGAACAAGAATATATATTGTTTAGGGGTGGGGATCTGTATGGTTTCTGAGATATATGGATTTTAATGAAGTAAAGGGGTGGGGCATGGCCCATGGCACCCTGGGTGGACCTGCATGCTGGTGTCACTGATTGCATCTTATCATAAGGAACAAGAATATATATGTTTTAGGGGTGGGGCTCTGAACAGTTTCTCAGATATATGGTCTTTTGTGAAGTCAAGGGGTGAAGCAAGGCCCGGGAGCACCCTGGGTGACCCCTAGGTTGGTGTCACTGAATGTGTCTTATCATAAGGAACAAGAATATATATGGTTAAGGGCAGGGGCTCTGTAAGGTTTCTGGAATATTTGGCGTTTTATGAAGTGGAGGGGGTTGGCCATGGTCCAGGCACATCCTGGGGGACCCCCAGGTTGGTGTCTCTTAATGCATCTTAGCATAAGGAACAAGAATATATATAGTTTAGGTATATATATATTATAGTATAATCTGTATGGTTTCTGAGATATATGGCATTTTATGAAGTGGAGGGGGTGGGGCATGTCCCCGGCACATCCCGGGGGACCCCCAGGTTTGTGCCCCTTAATGCATCTTAACAAGGAACAAGAATATATATAGTTTAGGGGTGGGATCTGAAGGGTTTCTGAGATAAATGGCATTTTATGAAATAGAGGGGGCAGGGCATGTCCCCGGCACATGCCGGGGACCCCCAGGTTTGTGTCACTTAATGCATCTTATCATAAGGAACAAGAATATATATGGTTTAGGGGTTGGGATCTGTAAGGTTTCTGAGATATAAGGCATTTTATGAAGTGGAGGGGGCGGGGCATGGCCCCGGCACAACTTAGGGGACTCCCAGGTTGACATAAAAGCATATGGCTGAGAGAAGTTTACACAAGGAATATGTTTATGTAAGTTTTGTCAAAATATCCGCAATGACTTGGCAGTAAATGCCATTTTTCAGTTTTCCCCATTATAAGTCAATGGAAACTCTAAGTTGCCATAGCAACAAAACTAAAAGGCCAAATTTCATAAAAAACACAAAACCTGTAAAGGCAAATATGGTGAATATTTTCATAAAGTCTCAGCCTCCTAGAGCATATGGTTTCTGAGGAGATGATTTTTTAAGTATTTTTTTCTCTATTTTTTGCATTTTGGTTTCCATGGTGACCAATTAAAATGAGCAGAAGGCCTAATATCATACGGCAGATGGTAGACTCCCTATGGACATTTCTATGAAAGTTTTGTCAAAATATCGGCAGAGGCTTGGCAGTAAATGCCATTTTTCTATTTTCCCCATTATAAGTCTATGGAAACTAAGTTGCCATAGCAACCAAACTAATGAGCCGATTTTCATTAAAAACACAAACTTTCAATCCCCCTGCCCAAGGATGCTACAGATGAAATTTGGGCTGAATCGGCCCAGTGGCTTCAGAGGAGATGTCGTTTGAAAATGGTGACGAAGACGACGCAGACGACGACGGACAACTGCCTATCCTATAAGCTCCCCCGGAGCCTTCGGCTCTGGTGAGCTAAAAATCCATCAAGAAATAAGGAAGTTATTGACTGCGTGTAAGTTTCGGACGCACGGACGGACGAACGGACGGACGGACAGGGGCAACGCTATATGCCCTTTCCACCATTCTTCGAATGGCGGGATCATAAAAATTCAGGATGATCATTCTGAGCAAGTTTGAGGATGCTTGGCCCAAAACTTTGGCCTCTAGAGTGTTAACAAGGTTTTTCTATGGTTTGACCTACTTTTTGACCCCACATGACCCATATTTGATCTTGACCGAGATATTGTCAGGATGATCATTCTGAGCAAGTTTGAGGATGAATAAACCAAAACTGGGTGGGGCCTCTAGTGTTAACAAGGTTTTTCAATGATTTGACATACTGACCTACTTTTTGACCCGGCATGATCCATATTCCAACTTGACCGAGATATTGTCAGGATGATCATTCTGAGCTAGTTTGAGGATGACTGGACCAAATCTGTGAGTGTTAACAAGGTTTTTCTAACATTTGCCACACTGACCTAATTTTTGGCCCGACATGACCCATATTCGAACTCGACCGAGATATTGTCAGGATGATCATTCTGAGCAAGTTTGATGATGATTGGATCAAAACTGTGGCCTCTAGAGTGTTAACAAGAAAAGTTTACGCACGCATGAAGCAAGGCGACACCGGACATCTCACAGTCACAAAAGCTCACCATGACCTTCGGTCAGGTGAGCTAAAAAAACAAGAGGGCCTACAGGGCCCTGAATGGCTCACCTGAGTATCAGCAGGTGTTGAGTACATTCTTGGCCCAAGGGCTACAATTTGAACAAACTTGGTAGTTGTCCACTAGATGATGCTGCATACAAAATATCAAAGACCTGGGCCTTCTGGTTTCAGACAAGAAGATTTTTAAAGGTTTACCCTATATAAGCCTATGTAAAACCAGTGGGCATTTTTTGGCCCCAGGGCTATAATTTGAACAATCTTGGTAGAGGTCCACTAGCTGAAGCTTCACACCAAACATCAAAGACCTGGGCCTTCTGGTTTCAGACAAAAAGATTTTTTAAGATTTTTTCCTATATAAGCCTATGTAAAACAAGTGGGTCCTGGGTCAAGGACATTTTGGGCCCCAAGGCTATTATTTAAGCAGTCGTTGTAGAGGTCCTTTAGATGAAGCTTCATACCAAATATCAAAGACCTGGGCCTTCTGGTTTCAGACAAGAAGATTTTTAAAGGTAATCCCAGTATACGCCTATGTGAAACCAGTGGGCCCCCGAGCGGGGTCATTTTTGGCCCTAGGACAATATTTTGAACAATCTTGGTAGATGAAGCTTCATACCAAATACCAAAGACCTGGGCCTTCTGGTTTCAGACCAGAAGATTTTAAAGGTTTTCCCTATACAAGTCTATGTAAAACTAGTGGGCCCTGGCGAGGGGACATTTTTGGCCCCAGGGCTATAATTTGAACAATCTTGGTAGAGGTCCACTTGATGAAGCTTCATACCAAACATCAAAGATCTGGGCCTTCTGGTTTCAGACAAGAAGATTTTTAAAGGTTTTCCCTATATACCCCTGTGTAAAACCAGTGGGCCCAGGCATAGAGGCATTTTTGGCCCCAGGCCTACCCGGTATATTTTGATTTTGTTTGTTTGATTTGAGGTTTAACATCCCCGCCACACTGTAAAGGTCATTTTGGAGGCTTTGCTTCCAATTTTGTGGGACTTTTACCAGACATTGAGATGAAATGACATCGCAAGCCCTGTCGCCCAATGAAACCAATAGGGTTTAATAGGATGGACGGTCCGCCTCGCACCGCGGTTCCTGAACAGGCTTAGATTCTCTAAGCGGTTTACCAGTACTAGTGTGCGGGCCAGATTCAGCTCTGCGTGGAAGCATCATGCAGCCCATATATACTACTCAAAGTTTGATAGGGATCACTTTTTATGTACCAAATTTTACACAGAAAATTTATAAGTTCTTGACAGAATTTGTACTCGGTATATTGATAAATATCTTAAGCAGGAACTCGTTTGCAGTTCAGTACTCATAAAAGTGTACACTTCTCACAATTCGCAAATGAATTCATGCACCCTCAAAATCTTGCGTAGCACTGCTTTCCAACAGACCAATCAAACTTGTCAGTGTTCCTTTACCAAGCGTAAAAAGGACTTCATTTGATTTGTGAAAACTAAAATGCCTAGGGGGACAATTAAGAAACCGTCTGAGCCCCGAAGAAATGAATCGTTGTGTCGGAATGTTGGAATCTTGCGTCTCTCAACGTCGTGTTGCTGGGATTCTGAATGTGTCTCAGAGCGTGGTTTCACGAATGTGGAGTTGGCATCTTACCCACGGAAATCCTTCAAACAGCTGCGGCGGGGTCATGAAAGGGCTACAACTCAACGTCAGGGCCGTTTCTTGTTGATTCAGTCTCGACGTCAACGGTCCCTGAACGCTACGCATTTGCATAACGAGATTATGAACGGAACTGGAGTACGAATTTCTACACAAACTGTCAGAAACGGACTCCACGAGTTCGGACTTAATGCCATGAGGCCTGCTGTACGTGTCCCGTTGACGAGACCACACGTGCTAGACTGGCTAGACTTTGTCAGAACTCACGTCAGGTGGACGGTTCGTGACTTGACGCCAGTACTGTTTACTGAGGGGTTCAGATTCTGTCTAGACTTCACTTATAAATGTAAATTAGTGTGGCGAATGTCTAAACAGCGATTCGATGACTTGAATGTGGCAGAGCATGATCGCTATGGAAAGGGGTCAGTCATGGTTTGGGCTGGGATAAGCGTGACCGGTAAACCCGACTTGTACGTCGCTGAAAACGGAACGTTAATGGCAGTGAGGTACTGTAATGAGATTCTTGATGAGTTTGTAAGACCATATGCAGATGCTATCGGCCCAGACTTTATTCTGATGGATGATAATGCCCGTCCCAACCCTGCCAACATCACTGATTCCTACCTGGAACGTGAGACAATCGTTCGTATGGACTGGCCTGCTCGGTCACCGCACTTAAATCCGATTGAGCATGCGCGGGACATGCTACAGTGCTGTTTCAGCCAGACCTGTGCATCCGAGGACTTTACAGGAGCTCAAAGATGCATTGGTTGCTGAATGAAAGCTGATTTCACAAAACCGGATACAGACTCGGATTACGAGCATGCGCAAGCGATGTCGTACTGTAATTGATGCCCTTGTACGCCATACACGTTATTAAGCACGTTTGTCTAAACAAATTTGGAAATTTGTGAAAAATCAGTTGTCCAAATCCCTTCGTGTTACGGCAAATTTTGGGGGTGCCAAGACGTTTGCTGTTGTCACGCTTGAATGCAGTACCAGTTGACAAAATTAATCACTAGGTTTTGTGAAGGATACGTTTTCTATCATTATGTATCAAATTTGGATTCAGCTGATTAATTCATCCAAAAATTATTTTGAATTAAAAAAGTGATCCCTATCAAACTTTGAGTAGTATATTTTTTCAAGCCCCTGTGGACAGGGGCATGCCTATATTTTGAACAATCTTGGTAGAGGTCCAATAGACGAAGCTTCATACCATATATCAAAGACCTGGGCTTTTGGTTTCCGACAAGAAGATTTTAAAGGTTTTCCCTATGTAAGTCTATATAAAACTGGTGGGCCCCGGCATGGGGGCATTTTTGGCCCCAGGGCTAATAATTTGAACAATCTTGGTAGAGGTCCACTACATGAAGCTTCATACCAAATATCAAGGACCTGGACCATGCGTTTTCAGAGTAAGATTTTTTAAGTTTTCAGCAAAAAAAAATCTTTTTTTTTTGGCTCCTGTGACCTAGATGTGCAATGGACGGGTACCATTTGAACAACTTTGAAAAGGGACCACCTAAGGATCATTCCTGTGACGTTTGATCAAAATCCGATCAGTGGTTTAGGAGATGCTGTTTGAGGAAATTTTTATGCATGGACGGACAGACCCGGGCCTTCTGGTTTCAGACAAAAATAATTTTTAAGGTTTTCCCTATATATGTCTATGTAAAACATGTGGAACCTGGGGCGGGGCCATTATTGGCCCCAAGATTATATATTGAACAATCTTGGTAGGGGTCCACTAGATGATGCTTTAGACCAAATATCAAAGACATGGGCCTCATTTTTGGTCTAAAGGCTATAATTTAAACAATCTTGATAGAGGTCCACATACCAAATATCAAAGACCTGGGCCTGTAGGTTTCAGAGAAGATTTTTAATTTTCAGTTTGAAACAAGATATGTTTGTGAAACACTGATGCCCCCGGACAGTGCCATTCAGAAGTTAAGCCCAATGCTGCCAATGTTAAAATTTTGAAAAAAGTAGGTCAAAGGTCAAGATTTCAAAATCAAAAATTATGGTACCACTGGAAAGGTCTTGGGATATGGTATACACATGTGAAATATGAAAGCTCTATCTATTACCATTCAAAAGTTATGCCCAATGTTAGGGTTTTTGTAGACAAACGGACAAACAGACAAAAAACCATATGCCCCCCAAATCTCAATTCCGGGGGTATAAAAATCTATTTTTAGCTCCTGTGACCTAGATGTGCAATGGACAGGAACCATTTTAACAATTTTGAGGACCAACAAAGGATCATTCCTATGAAGTTCGGTCAAAATCCGATCAGTGGTTTAGAAGAAGATGCCGTTTGAAGAAATTGTTTACGGACGCATGCACTGGCAAAGGACAAAATATGACCACAAAAGCTCATCTTGTCACTATGTGGACTAATAGATGGATGGATAAAGAGACTTAAGTCAAAATTTATTTAAGCTAGAGCTGTGCGTATTGTCACTGTCAATAACTATAGCATGTACAAGACATGTACCTATTAGAGTCTTGAAATTATGACAAAAAAAAGATGAACAAGATGTGTTTGTGAAACACTGATGCCCCTGGACAGCGTATGTTAGGTATGAAAGCAGTATCACTAAGCAATCAAAAGTATGGCCACTGTTCATTTCTTAAAAAAGTAGGTCAAAGTCACAAGGTCAAAAATTATGGGATCGTTAGAAAGGTGAAGTAACACAGAATGCACATGTGAAATATGAAAGCCCTATCACTTACCAATCGAAAGTTATGGCCAACTTTAAACTTTTTAAAAAGTAGGGCAAATGTCAAGGTCAAGGTCACAAGGTCACAAATTATGGTAATACAGGAAAGGTCTTGTGACAAGGAATGCACATGTGAAATATGAAAGCCCTAACACTTACCAATCGAAAGTTATGACCAGTGTTAAAGTTTTTAAAAAGTAAGTAAAATGTCACGGTCAGGAGGTAAAAAATTATGGTACAATAATGGAAAAGTCTTGTGCCAAGGCATGCACATGTGAAATATGAAAGCAATATCAGTTACCATTCAAAAGTTATGCCCAATGTTTAAGTTTTAGTGAATGTTAAAGTTTTTAAAAATGAAGTAGGTCAAATGTCAAGGTCAAGAGGTCAAAAATTATGGTATCACTGGGAAGGTCTTGTTACATGGAATAGACATGTGAAATATGAAAGTCCTATCACTAACCAATCCTAAGTTATGGCCAATGTTAAAGTTTTTAAAAACTAGGTCAAAAGTAGGTCAAATGTCAAGGACAAGGTCAAAATTAATGGTACCTCTTGAAAGGTCTTGTGACAAGGAATGCACATGTGAAATATGAAAGCCCTATCAGAAACCATTCAAAAGTTGTGCCCAATGTTAAGGTTTTTGCGGAGAGACAAACAGAGAAACAGACAAACAGACCAAAAACTATATGCCGAATCTTTGATTCCAGGGGCATAAAAATGCTTAAATTTTGAATTTTTCAAAGGGCCATATGTCTGACAATATTGTAGCTTGAGTTATATAACTTGCCTTGAAATTGTATATTGTTGTTGTGAACTTATATTTAAAGTTTGAAGTTAATGCATTTTGGGATTTATTTGTTATTAAGAAACAAGAGGCCCATGGGTCATTATGCTCACCAGAACTCAGTTGGACACAGTTTCGATACTTGCCTGTTGGCCTTTTGTGAAGTGGAGGGGTGAGGCATGGCCTGTGAGACCCCTGGGTTGCTATCACTGAATGTGTCTTATCATAAGAAACAAGAATATATATGAATATGTGGTGGGGATCTGAACGGTTTCTGAGATCTATGGCTTTTATGAAGTGGAGGGTAGGGGTATGAGCCAGGGCACCCAGGAGTTGGCATTTAAAGCAAATTGTTGACGTCTTTTCTATTTTTACCTCTAGTGGTCTTTTTGTTCATCAGAGCGGAACTGTTTTAACTGTAGAGGGTCACTGTTATGAATGAAACTAGCTCAAGGGTACAGGAAGAGTTGTTGTTTAAAGATTTTTTATATTTAGCTGTGGTGGCCATCTTGTTCCTCAGAGCAGAACAATTTAAGCTATTTTGGTAGAGGGTCACCTAAGCACACATTCCTTTACAGTTTGTATGTAACTGGCCCAAGGGTTTAAGAGGAGCTGGCATTTAAAGCAAACTGTTGACATTTTTCTATTTTTAGCTCTGGTGGCCATTTTTTTCATCTAAGCAGAACCATTTTAGCTATTTTGGTACAAGGTGATCTAAGCAACATTCCTGTGAAGTTTGAATGAAATTTGCCCAAAAAGTATAGGAGTTGTTGTTTAAAGATTTTTCAATTTTAGCTCTAGAGGCCATCTTGTTCATTGGAGTGTAACGATTTAAGCTATTTTAAAGAGGATCAGCTAAGCAACATTCCTATGGAATCTGACTGAAATTGGCCCAAAGGTTTAGGAGGAGTTCGCATTTAAAGCAAATTGTTGTTTTTCTATTTTTAGCTCTGGTGGCCATTTTGTTCATCACAACAGAACCATTTTAGCAATTTCGGTAGAGGGTCACCTAAGCAACATTCCTGTGAAGTCTGAATGAAATCGGCCCAAAGCTATAGGAGTTGTTGAAAGATTTTTCTATTTTTAGCTCCGAGTCCTCTTGTTCATTGGAGCACATGAGTATAGCTATTTTTTTTTTATTTTTCTCAGGGGAGAAAAAGTGGACAAGTTCAATCAGGCTACAACGGGTTAAGGAGACAAAGGGTGTTGGTTTACTCAGCAATCATTGAACATTTCTCCTTTTGTTTCAGAGTTGACCGAGTCTCATCAAAGCTGGCTGTGATATGACATTATATCAACACATCACAGCAACTGTGATGCATTCAGAAAACTACAACTCCTGTCCACTTCACTTGTTTCCAGATATGTCGTAAGTAGGTGGCAGGAGCCAAAACTGACCTCTCCTATTCAACCTTCAACTTCTGTGTCTTTCTGGACTAGTCCTATGAAATTTTACTGTGTATCCCTGTTGCCTTTAACTTGCAGATTCCAGCTGGCAGTCTACTTCTAACCTAATGAATCCACTGCATCTAAATCATCTAACCATTTACATAACAAACCTAACAGAGTGGTCTTCATTTATATTTTCCTTTCAAAAGCTGAAAAACACAAGCTGATTTCCTGGCAAACCAAGCTCATCAAAGCTGGCTGTGATATGCTGTAAACCCACACTTCACAACCACTTTGATGCCTTGGTACACCGCTTCATCTTAATCCTATAGTGTCCAGAACAATGGAAACCACTAGTTTTATTATCTTCAGGAAAATAAATGTCCAATCTCAACATGACAAGCAGACACAACATTTCGAGTCCATGATGACTTTAAAATTCCCAGTACTGATCCAAGCAGGCTGTGATATGGTAATTTGTCAGCAGATCACATCCACCTGGCCAGTACCAAGAACCTTATCCACTGAAATGTAAATGTCCTGCCCAAATAAAATTCACTTGGACATAACACAGAAATTAATCTAAAAACAAAATGCCCATGGGCCACTATGCTCACCAGAGTGCCCACTGGCATCAATGTATTTAACATGATATGATTTTAATCTACTGATCATAATTAAAGTCTCCCAAACAAACCCCAATACCCATATGGGCACCAAAAGGAATCTGTATCTGAAATATTAGGCATTTTATGTGATGTGGTGGAGGTGGGGCATGGACCCAAAGGAGCCTGGGTTGGTATAACTGAATGCGCCATATCATTTTAAAGGAACAAGAATATATATGGTTTTGGGGTGGGGATCTGAATGGCTTCTGAGATATGTGACCCTTATATGAAATGGCAGGAGAGCGGATCAGCCCTTTGATCCCTCAAGTTGGCGTGACTGTATGTGTCTAATCATAAGGAACAAGAATATATATAATGTTGGGTGGGGTTCTGAATGGCTTCTATGATATATCGCAGTTTATGAAGTGGAGGGGCAGGGCAAGGCCCCAGCACATTGCCCCAACACAAAGAGGCCCCAGGTTGGTGTGAATGAATGTGTCTTACCATAAGAAACAAGAAAATACATGGATTAGGGATGGTGTCCTTAATGGTTTCTGAGCTAAATGGCTTTCTATGAAGTGGAGGAGTGGGGCATGACCCGTGATATGACCTGTGGCACAGTGGTGGCCCCCACGTTGGTGTCACTGAATGCGTTTTATTATAAGGAACATGAATATATATAGTTCGGGGTGAGGCTCTGAGCAGTTTCTCCGATATTTGGCCTTTTGTGATGTCGAGGAGTGGGGCATGGCCCCCACACCCTGGAAGACCCCTACGCTGGTATCACTGTATGTGTCTTATCATAAGGAACAAGAATATATATGGTTTAAGGGTGGGGATCTGAATGGTTTCTGAGATATTGGGCCTTTTACTAAGTGGAAGGGGTGTGGCATGGCCCCAGCACACCCAGGGGACCCCCATGTTGGTGCAACTGAATGCATTTTATCACAAGGAACAAGAAATATAATGGTTTGGGATGGTTATCTGAATGGTTTGTAAGATATATGGCCTTTTATGAAATGGAAGCAGCTGGGCATGGCCCCAGCACACCCTGAGGGACCCCAGGTTGGCATAAAAACATGGTGAAAGAAGTTATACCCAAGGAACCTTTCTATAAAAATTTGTCAAAATATCTGCAAAGGCTCAGAGTCTAACTGTTGGTTTTCTTCTGCTCAAGCATTTCAGTGGTTTCTTGCTGTGGAGTCCTCACGGTTGTTCATCTCTGTGATTGCTTGATTTTTATGTTCTTGGAGATGTTGCACTGATGAGTTAGGAGGCCTTCATGCGGACTGAACAAATTATTTGTCTAAATTGTGACAGATGTAAGGGCGAGGATTTCAAAATCAACTTCAGTCCCACAGTTGAATTTGTTCCACAGACTGTTCCAAGGTGGCTCTTCTGTTGTGGTTTATTTTTGTTATGGTTTGTCTTTGAGTGTGTGTACTGCTTGTATTTTTTTTTCTTTTGGATAGCCAATTGGCCATTTTGTGGGAAAGTAACTGTCTTTTTTTGGCTTTCAACTGTTGATGTTTTCATTAGGGCCTAGTTGTTTCATGTTTGTGTTTCTTTCCCTTTGGTGTCTCTGATAGGAGCTGTGGGTTAATAGTATCATTGCCTTCACTTCTATTTGGCAGTAAATGACATTTTTCAGTTTTCCCCATTATAAGTCTATGGAAACTCTAAGTTGCCACAACAACCAAACTTTAAAGCCGATTTTCATATAAAAGACAAACTTTCAGTCTTCCTGCCCAAGAATGCTGTAGATGAAATTTGGGCCCAATCGGCCCAGGGTTTCAGAGGAGATGTTGTTTGAAAGCGTTGATGCCAGAAGACGACGGAAATATATCTGCAAGCTCAAAGAAATTGTTGCTGATTTTATATGGTCACCCCTCCTTTAAAAATGTTGGTTTGTTTTTACTCCGTTCTAGTAGGTAAACAAACCTGGTTGACTGTATCTTGAAAAGGAACAGATAACAATGTGAATTTTTTCTCATTATCTTGTTGGGCTAGGATGGCTCTATAAATAAGTAAGGTTTGAAAAGTTTTGTATGTGTAGTTTTTGTGGGAGCAGGTAAAAGGTTACTATTGTTGCCTATGGGAAACATTTAGTGGAAAGCTCCCTTTAGCAATTTTGGAAGCATTCCTATTCAATTATTTTGAAATCGGACCATTAGCCTAGGAGATGTCATTTAAAGGTTTTTCTATTTATAGCTGTGGTGGCCATTTTGTTCAGAGGAGCGGAACCATTTTAGCAATTTTGGTAGGGGTCACCCAAGGAATATTCCTGCGTAATTATTTTAAAACTGGCTCTGTGGTTTCAGAGGAGATGTTATTTGAAGAAATTGTTGACAGACAGACGGAGGACGGACATAAAGCGATCACAATAGCTCACCTTGAGCACTTCATGCACAGGTGAGCTAAAACCTTACTCCAGTCTTGACACAACTGAGAACCTCATCTACTGAACCTTAAGTCAAAACTGAGAACCTTTTTTCACTGAAACCTTGGGTCTACAACACCAATAACACACCTGGTCACAGCTCCTGTATCTATCATCTGATTAGAAATGGATGCCTCGTGTCCCAGCTTCTGTATCATTACAGAAATTGCTGCCTCACCTGTCCCGGCTTCTGTACGTAACATGAGATGAGAAACTCATACCTCACCTGTCCTAGGACTTGTATGTATCAACGAATACCTCATTTGCCCAGCCTTTTGAAAACATCACACCTTGTAGCAGAGCTGGCAGTGTTTTGCAATGTATCTATCTGCCTGATTATAGACAAAAGACACGGTAACAGCTGGTCTAGAGGGCCAACTATAAGAATTTGTAATTCATCGGGACAACTCTGTAACATTCCATGGCTTGTAACAAGGCGCATTCTGATGACAAAAAGAATCTGCTGGCCAATTCTTACTGCCAAACACCTAAGCTGCTGACCAATCCTTACTGCAAAAGACAGAGTAGTAAGGTGACTCATTTTGCAGCATCTCACTACCCATGTCTTTCACAACACAAACTGGAAACTTCCTCAACCTATTCTGCACTGCATATAATCTTCCTTACTGTATACAACAAGCATCCTTTTACAAATTTACGGTAAGATTGTCTCTGCAGAGAAGTGAGTAAACTTTTTGCAAAAAGTGAGAAGCCTGATTAGAATCTGTGTTCTGTGGAATATGATCTCGGCCTGCACTGCTTTCTTATGTCCAAGTTTCCGATTTCCAATTTTAAAGTGATACATACTATCTTGCTCACAGTACCAAAAACAGATATTACATGTACATACCATTAATGTATGATGCCAGAACAAGCAACCGCTGTTATTCTAGCTAGTGACAACTGACAACCTTATGAACTCGAGGACTAGCAAAAGCAAAATAAAAAAAAATCATTTACAACATCAAATGGATACATTAATAATCAATTCTGTCAGACTTATCAGCTTCAGTTCAGCAATCCCTTAAACTATCAGGATTCTACAAGGATAATAATTATAGGTTGTCGACTTTAGTGAAATATTCGGCACAAGTTCATATGGCTAAGGATGCACAAGCTTGCGAGGCATCGCCACCATATAAATGAGTGCTGATTATTTCAAAATATAAAGTCAATAGCCTTTTTATTATATATTGTGCTGTCTGGTAACATTGTGCACATAAAAGTTATGATATCTACGTATGCCTTTGTCAAAACCACCAAGCAAAAACCGCAAAAAAAAAAAAATTGCAACTCTTCCCTACCAACTAGCTGCAATGAAAATTGGCCTCTGAAATTTTTAAGAGACAGGACAAAGAATGCTATGACAAGAGTGCCATGGTGGCCCTTGATCGCTCAACTGATCCATAGTGTAACAAGTGGGCCCCAGGGAGGGCCATTATTGGCCCCAGGGCAATAATTTGCATAATCTTAAGCGAGGTCTAAAAGGTGAAGCTTCATACCAAATATCAATGGTTTCAGACAAGAAGATTTTTAAAGGTTTTCCTTATATAAGTCTACATAAAACCTATAGCACCCCGGGGCGGTGCCATTTTTGGTCCCAGGGCTATAATTTGCCGCCATTTTTGGCCCCAGGGCTATAATTTGCCGCCTTTTTTGGCCCCAGGGCTATAATATGAACAATCTTGGTAGAAAGCCACAAGACAAAGCTTCATATCAAATACCAAAGACATTGGCCATCTTGTTTCAGACATGAAGATTTTCAAAGGTTTTCCTTATATAAGTCTACATAAAACCTATAGCAGCCCGGGGCGGTGCCATTTTTGGTCCCAGGGCTATAATTTGCCGCCATTTTTGGCCCCAGGGCTATAATCTGCCGCCATTTTTGGCCCCAGGGCTATAATATGAACAATCTTGGTAGAAATCCACAAGACAAAGCTTCATATCAAATACCAAAGACATTGGCCATCTGGTTTCAGACATGAAGATTTTCAAAAGGTGTAACAGGCCGGTTAGAACCACAGAGAACGAGTAATTTATGCCTCACAAATTGTTAAAAATTCGAAAAGAACCATTCTGAATTAGTTTTGAGTCCTTACAGCTTGAATGGCAAAATTTTCTCTATGCCATATAATATATGGAGATCCAAGGAAATTTTCATCCCAATTCCAGTATCTATGATTAATTTTCTTAGCTTTTTATGACATTAATTGGTATTAACTAAAAAGATATAACTAGAATTTGTTTTTCTACAAAAACACAGATGTCTCCCCCGTTTTTGACCTCTTAGTATAACCTTGACATTGGAGGTATTGAGCTGGGTCTTGTGTGCAACACATCATCTAATGAAGATGAATATTTCTGCAAAGTAACTTTAAAAATGTTCGTAGAAAAATAAAAAAGTTATTGGCCATACACAAAAAAAAGCCCTTTTTTACCTTTGACCTCTAAGTATGGCCTTGACGTTTGAGGTGCAACACATCGTCACATGATGGTTAACATTTCTGCCAAGTAATTTCATAATCCATCAAAGAATAAGGAAGTTATTGACTGTCCCTTTTTTTACCTTTGACCTCTAGGTAAGACCTTGACATTGGAGGTATGGACCTTGGTCTTGCACATGACTCATGGTATAATGACGGTGAACATTTCTGCATGGTTACTTTACATATAAAGTCCATCCAGAAATAAAAAAGTTATTGACTGGACACAAAAAGAAAACATACTTTTTACCTCTGACCTCTGAGTATGACCTTGATCTTGGAGGTACCGACCTGGGTCTAGCGTGCAACACATCGTCTCATGAGGGTTAACATTTCTGCCAAGTAATTTCACAATCTATCCAGAAATAAGAAAGTAATTGACTGAACACTAAAAAAGGCCCCTTTTTGTCCTTTGACCTCTTAGTACGACCTTGACATTTAAGGTACCAACTTGGGTCATGCACCCAACACATTGTCTCATGGTGGTTAACATTTCTGCAAAGTACATTAGTAATTTCAAAATCCATCTAAAAATAAGAAAGTTGTTGACGGAACACAAAAAAGGGCACCCTTTTTTACCTTTAACCTCTATGTATGACCTTGACCTTTCAGGTACCAAACTGGGTCATGCGTGCAACACATCATCTAATGGTGGTTAACATTTCTGCCACGCAATTTCAAAATCCATCTAAAAATAAGAAAGTAATTGACCAAACACGATAAAAGGCCCCTTTTTTTACTTTTGACCTCTATGTATGACCTTGATATTTTAGGTACCAAACTGAATCATGCATGCAACACATCGTCTTATGATTGTTAACATTTTTGCCAAGTAACTTCAAATTCTATCTAAAAATAAGCAAGTTATTGACAAAACCAGAAAAAGGCCCCTTTTTTTACCTTTGACCTCTAAGTATGACCTTGACCTTTGAGGTACCAACCTGGGTCATGCACACAACACATCTTCTTATATTGGTTAACATTTCTGCCAAGTGCTTTCAAAATCCATCGACAAATAAGTTATTGACAAAACACGAAAAAAAGGCCCCTTTTTTTACCTTTGACCTCTAAGTATGACCTTGACCTTTAAAGTCGGACCTGCCTCATACGCACCACACATCGTCTCATGGTTGTTAATATTTCTGCCAAGTAATTTAAAATCCATCTCAAAATAAGTAAGTTATTGACCAAACATGGAAAAAGGCCCCTTTTTTGACCTTTGATCTCTAAGTATGACCTTGACCTTTGAGGTACCGACCTGCCTCATGCGCACCACACATTGTCTTATGGTTGTTAATATTTCTGCCAAGTAATTTTAAAATCCATCTGAAAATAAGAAAGTTATTGACTGGACACGATTTGCCCATACATATATACATACCAACAAACTTCCAAGGGAGATAATTCAAAGCGTAAATGCGAGAGTTATAGTTCTTGCGCACTGCACGTCGTCTAATGCCGATTAATATTTATATGAAGTTTCGTGAAGATAGCTCAAACGGTTTTCAAGTTATAGAGCGGACACGAGTGTGACAGACGGACAGACGGCCGCCCGGGGGAAAACAATATTTCTCTCCGAAAAAAATATTTTCAGGGGAGACATAATAAGCAACAACTCTTTAGTGCTCCAATCTAAATATTATTTGGAAAGTGGGGTCGGGGAAGAACTGGGTCGGCCCATTTCTTCCCCGGGGAAGAACTGGGACGGCCCAGTTCTTCCCCACCCCAGATTTTTCTGTTTACTAAAAATTCTTGTGATAAATTGTTTTCACTTTTAAAGACACAAATTGGTATTAACTACAGAGATATAATAAGCAACAAATGTTTTGCCCTTAAGTTTCAATAGAATTCAGAGACTGGGGGGTGGGGAAGAACTGGACCAGCCCAGTTCTTCCCCACCCTAGATGTTTCTGTTTACTAAAATTCTTGTGATAAATTTCCTTTGCTGTTCAGGACAAAAATTGGTAGAAACTAAAAAGATATAATGAGCAACAAATGTTTGAGCTCTAATATCAATAGAATTTGGAGGCTGGAGTGGGGAAGAACTGGGTCGGCGCAGTTCTTCCCCACCCTAAATTTTTCTGCTTACTAATAATTCTGGTGATAAATTTCCTTTGATTTTTAAGACATAAATTGGTATAAACTAAACAGATATAATAAGCAACGAATGTTTGGAGCTCAAATCTTAATAGAATTTGGAGACTGGGGGTTGGGAAGAACTGGGCCGGCCCATTTCTTCCCTACCCCAGATTTTTCTTATCACTAAAAATTCTTGTAATAAATTTTCTTCACTTTAAAAGACATAAATTGGTATTAACTCAACAGATATAATAAGCAACAAATGTTTGGCACTTAAATTTCAACAGAATTCAGAGATTGGGGGAAGGGGGGAAGGGAAGAACTGGGCCACCCTGTTTCTTCCCCACCCTTGGGTAGTGTTGTACAGTTATGTCAGTTATATTGCTGAAGATGTCTTAGATGGGGAAGAACTGGGCCGGTCCATTTCTTTCCCACCCTTGGTAAGTGTTTTACTGTTAAGTCAATTATGATGTTGAAGGTGTCTCGGGTGGGGAAGAACTGGGCCGGCCCGTTTCTTTCCCTCCCCTGGGTAGTGTTGTACAGTTATGTCAGTTATATCACTGAAGATGAGATTTGAACAGTTTTTGCTTATTATATCTGTTCAGTTTATACCAATTTATGTCTTAAAAAGGGAAGAAAATTGATCACAAGAATTTTTTGTAAACAGAAAAATCTTTGGTGGGGAAGAAACAGGCCGGCCCAGTTCTTACCCACCCCATAGTCTCCAAATTCTATTTAGATTTGAGCTCCAAACATTTGGTGCTGATTACAGCTTTTTAGTCTATACCAATTTATGTCTTAAAAAGCGAAAATTTATCACAAGAGTTTTTTGTAAACAGAAAAATCTGGGGTGGGGAAGAAACAGGCCGACCAAGTTCTTCCCCACCCCCAGTCTCAAAATTCTATTTAGATTTGAGCTGCAAACATTTGTTGCTTATTATATCTTTTAAGTTTATACCAATTTATGTCTTAAAAAGCGAAGAAAATTTATCAAAAGAATTTCTTTTATACAGAAAAATCTGGGGTGGGGAAGAAACAGGCCGGCCCAGTTCTTCCCCACCCCCAGTGTCCAAATTCTATTTAGATTTGAGCTCCAAACATTTGTTGCTGATTACAGCTTTTTAGTCTATACCAATTTATGTCTTATAAAGCGAAAATTTATCACAAGAGTTTTTTGTAAACAGAAAAATCTGGGGTGGGGAAGAAACAGGCCGACCAAGTTCTTCCCCACCCCCAGTCTCAAAATTCTATTTAGATTTGAGCTGCAAACATTTGTTGCTTATTATATCTTTTAAGTTTATACCAATTTATGTCTTAAAAAGCGAAGAAAATTTATCAAAAGAATTTCTTTTATACAGAAAAATCTGGGGTGGGGAAGAAACAGGCCGGCCCAGTTCTTCCCCACCCCCAGTGTCCAAATTCTATTTAGATTTGAGCTCCAAACATTTGTTGCTTATTATTATCTTTTTAGTTTATACCAGTTTATGTCTAAAAAAGCGAAGAAAATTTACCATAAAAATTTTTTGTTTGGAGCTCAAATCTTAATAGAATTTGGAGACTGGGGGTGGGGAAGAACTGCTGGCCCATTTCTTCCCCACCCCAAAATTCTTGTGATTAATTTTCTTCACTTTTAAAGACATAAATTGGTATTAACTAAACAGATATAATAAGCAGCTTAAAGCAACAAATGTTGGCCACTTAAATTTCAATAGAATTCGGAGACTGTGGGGTGGGGAAGAACTGGACCGGCCTGTTTCTTCCCCACCCTTGGGTAGTGTTGTACAGTTATGTCAGTTATATTACTGAAGATGTCTTGGGTGGGGAAGAACTGCGCCGGTCCATTTCTTTCCCACCCTTGGTAAGTGTTGTACTGTTAAGTCAATTATGATGTTGAAGGTGTCTGGGGTGGGGAAGAACTGGGCCGGCCAGTTTTTTCGCCACCCCCGGGTAGTGTTGTACAGTTATGTCAGTTATATCACTGAAGATGTAATTTGAACAACAAACAGATATTTTCTCATTAAATCTGTTAAGATAATACCAATTTATGTCTTAAAAAGGGAAGAAAATTTATCACAAGAATTTTTGTAAACAGAAAAATCTGGGGTGGGGAAGAAACAGGCCGGCCCAGTTCTTCCACACCCCCAGTCTCAAAATTCTATTTAGATTTGAGCTCCAAACATTTGTTGGTTATTGCATCATTTTAGTTTATACTAATGTATGTCTTAAAAAGCGAAGAAAATTTATCACAAAGAGTTTTTGTAAACAGAAAAACCGGGGGTGAGGAAGAAACGGGCCGGCCCAGTTCTTCCCCTACCCCAGTGTCCAAATTATATTTAGATTTTAGATCCAAACATTTGTTGCTTATTATATCTTTTTAGCTTATACCAATTAATGTCTAAACCAGAGGTCCAGTGGTCCTGAACCGCTCACCTGTCTGGTGACAATTTTCCTACTTAATTTCACTTAAATTGGCTCATCAGTTTTGGAGAAAAAAATATCTGAAATATGCATCCTGAATGACCTTGGTCTAAGGCCAATGAATGACCTTGACCTTTCTCACCCATAGATCTTCATGTATTCAGTTACTTTACCTGATCTACAAAATTTGGTGACACTGTCTTCAATGGTTTCCTATAAATCCATTTTTTTCACTTTGCCCCATGCAAAAGCCTAAGTCGGCAAATTTGACATTGCTGTAAAATAGGTCAAGGTCAACCCAGGGTCACCAGTTGTACAAACCATGATGGGCCTGAGTACCATATGCTACATGCCAAGTTTCAAGGCCACTGGCGTTATGGTTCTGGAGAAGAAGATTTTTGAAGGCTTTTTACCATATATGGGCATGGCGGCCATCTTGGGTCTAAGGCCAATGAATGACCTTGACCTTTCTCACCCACAGATCTTCATGTATTCAGTTACTTTACCTGATCTACCAATTTTGGTGACACTGTCTTCAATGGTTTCCTATAAATCCATTATTTTCACTTTGCCCCATGCAAAAGCCTAAGTCGGCAAATTTGACATTGCTGTAAAATAGGTCAAGGTCAACCCAGGGTCACCAGTTGTACAAACCATGATGGGCCCGAGTACCATATGCTACATGCCAAGTTTCAAGGCCAATGGCCTTATGGTTCTGGAGAAGAAGATTTTTGAAGGTTTTTTACCATATATGGGCATGGCGGCCATCTTGGGTCTAAGGCCAATGAATGACCTTGACCTTTATCACCCATAGATCTTCATGTATTCAGTTGCTTTACCTGATCTACAAATTTTGGTGACACTGTCTTCAATGGTTTCCTATAAATCCATAATTTTCACTTTGCCCCATGCAAAAGCCTAAGTCGGCAAATTTGACATTGCTGTAAGATAGGTCAAGGTCAACCCAGGGTCACCATTTGTACAAACCATGATGGGCCTGAGTACCATATGCTACATGCCAAGTTTCAAGGCCACTGGCCTTATGGTTCTGGAGAAGAAGATTTTTGAAGGCTTTTTACCATATATGGGCATGGCGGCCATCTTGGTCATGTGATCCAGACCCCGCGAACAAACTTTCGTTCCCCCATCCCACTGAGGCTCCATATGAAATTTGGCTTTGATTGGCCCTGCAGTATAGGAGAAGAAGATCTTTGAAAATGGTGGACGGACGGACGGACGACGGACCATGGCTATACTATAAGCTCACCTATGAGCCTAAAGGCTCAAGTGAGCTAAAAAGCGAAGAAAATTTATCACAAGAATTTTTTGTAAACAGAAAAATCGGGGTGGGGAAGGAACTGGCCGGACCAGTTCTTCCCCACCCCCAGTCTCCAAATTCTATTTAGATTTGAGCTCCAAACATTTGTTGCTTATTATATCTTTTAAGTTTATTCAAATTTATGTCATAAAAAGCGAAGAAAATAGCCATCAGAGGAGATGGCAAATCCCCGGACTAAAAGCCAATATGGCCTTCAGAAGACTGTTCACAAATAGAAAGTGCACCAGAATTAAAACACACTGGTAAGCCCATAGTATATTTTGTCTATATATGTAATGTTTATTGAGACTACCTTTACCTAATGATACAAAGGATCACTTCTCAACATGATGAAGATCCAAGATTTCTGATGCACAAAGTACACAGAGTTGTGGTTCTTGCACATGAAATGCCTTTTCATCCTTGTATACATACATGTATAATTGTAGCAACTGCAAATACCAGCAATATATCTCTCAAAGGTTATTGGAGTTATAGCCATCACAAGATTATACTGTCAGGGGAGATAACTCTTAAACCAACATACTCAAAATTGTGGTTTTTGTGCATGACACCCCTGCTTAACCTCATATATACTTGTACCAAGTACCATCAATATGTCTCAAAGGATATTCGAGATATGGTGATCACAAGGTGGCCTTATTGTTATATTGAAAGGGGAGATAAATCAAATACCACAGCACCAAGAGTTGTGATTCTTGCACATGGCATGCCTTCTATACCTTGTATTCAATTGTGCCAAGTTCCTTCAATATATCTCAAAGGGTATTGGAGTTTGATCACAAGTTGATCATACAACTATATTGGAAGGGGAGATAACTCAAATACCCTGGCACTCAGAGTTGTTGTTCTTAGGCATGACATGCCATTTCCACCTTGTCCATAATTGCGTCAAGTACCAGCAATATATCTCGAAGGGAATTGGAGTTATGGCTATCACAAGGTATAATTGTCAGGGTAGTTAATAAAACAAAGAGGGCCCAGAGGGCCCTGGTTCGCTCACCTGTGTGTCACTGTCTCGAGTACATACTATTTTTAGCTCTTGTGGCCATCTTGTTCATCAGCAGAGTGATTTTAGCTTATTCGGTAGGGAGTAACCTAGGCAACATTCCTGGGAACTTTGAATCAAATTGGCCTTAGGGTTTAGGGGGAGTTTCCGTTTGAATCAAATTTACAATATTTTTCTATTTTTACCTCTGGTGGCCATTTTGTTCATCCGAGTGAGATTGTTTTAGCCTTTTTGGTAGAGGATCATCTAAGCAACATTGTCGCAAGGAACCTACATGCTAAATATGAAGGCTGTATCTCAAATGCTTTAAAAGTTATGACAAAGTAGGTCAAAAATCAAGGTCATGGGTCAAAAGTTTTGAATGGTTGAGAAAACCTTGTCACAAGGAACATGCATGCCAAATATGAAGGCTCTATCTCATATGGCTCAATAGGTATGATAAAGTAGGTCACAGGTCAAGGTCACAGGTCAAATCTTTTTGAGTGGGAAGCCCTTGTCAGAAGGATCCTACATGCCAAATATGAAGTCTCTATCTCAAACGGTTCAAAAGTTATGACAAAACCAGAGGACCATTGGTCCTGAAGACGCTCACCTGACAGCCTTAGGTCTAAAGGGCTAAGGGACATGCACCCAAGGTCCCTCTAGACCTCTTATGGATCTAAGATCCATGTCACCAAACGTGTTTTAATGTTCTGTTTTTGTCCTCTGATAATGATATTTCGGAGATTTGTTATAGTAAACAAAGACAAGGACTGATGATTTCTTAAGCAAAAGTTGCTTATAAATTTCTTGAAACATGTGCCACAAACATTTTGAAAATCGGTTCACTATTAAAAAAATTATGACCAAAATGAGATTTGAACAGAGATTTTACATTGAAAGGGGAGATAATCCATGATCATAAAGTTTTGATTCTGGAATCTTTTTGGCCTCGATTTAAATGTTTTGAACTTCATGATGTGTTTTGCATCATTTATGATTATTTCAGTTATTTAGTAACAGTGTATGAAGAAATTGAAAGTTTGCGGGGAAATGTTTACCTCCCTTGCTAGCAATTTAACAATGGAAATTTCCCTATTCAAATGTGTTTTTGGTTATAAAATCCTTATTTGTCAACAGATTTTCAAAATTATTGCAACGCTAGTTGTTTTAAACCCTGTTCTTTATCCTGATGTAATTTTTATTGAGTTTTTTCTGAAAACCCATTAACAAAAGAGAAAATGTCCACATTAGTATATAGAGAAAGAATATATATGGTTAATGGGTGGGGAAATATTACGCATTTTATTAAATGATGTGGGTAGGGCATGCCCCCAGGGGCCCAAATTAAGGTCCATGTCACTAAATGCATCTGGCTGTATGACAAAGTGGTCCTTAATCACATTCCCGACTCTTGAAGATCAGTTGGAAAATTTTTGAGTTTGAATTTTCAGTTATATTTAGCCAAGATAAAGCCTTAGATGAGCTAAAAGGTCAGGAACAAGAAAATATAAGGTTAATGGGTGGAGAGCTTAACCATTTCTAAAGGGGGTGTCGGCCCCCAATTTAACCTATGGTGTTCAAAGATCCATGTAACTAAATGCCCCTTATCACAAGAAACAAGAAAATATATGATTTATGGGAGGGGATCTTAACAGTTTCTGAGATTTGATGCATTTTATGTAATGCAGGGGTGGGGCATGCCCCCAGGGTCTCAAGATGCATGTCACTTAAAGCCCCTTAGAATATATATTGTTTATGGGTGGGGATCTGAACAGTTTCCCAGATATTGGGCACTTTTTTAAATGAAGGGGATGGGGCATATCCCCGGGGGACCCCCTAGACTCCCAAGGTCCATGTCATTGAACATGCTTAATCACAAGGAACAAGAATATACATATGGTTTAGGGGTGGTATTCTCAACCATTTGCAAGATATCAGCCATTTAGACTTTTTCCCATACAAATGCCAATGTGACCAAATTTGACCTTGGCATAAAATAGGTCAAGGTCATCCCAGGGCAATTCTTTGAACAAACTATGATGGGCCAAAGTCCCGAGGCTACATACCAAGTTTGGTGGAAATCGGCCCAGCGGTTCCGGAGAAGAAGATTTTTGAAGGTTTTTTTTAAGGGACCTGGTGGACCTCATGTCAATAAATGCGCCCTATCTTAAGGAACAAGAATATATATGATTTAGTGGTGGAATATTGAACGGTTTGTTAGATATTATGCATTTTCACTTTTTCCCATACAAATGCATATGTGACTAAATTTTACCCTGGCATAAAATAGGTTAAGGTCATCCGAGGGTCACCATTTTAAGAATTTATGATGGGCCCGCGTCCCAGATGCTACATACCAAGTTTCATGAAAATCCGTTCAGTAGTTTCAGAGAAGAAGATTTTTGAAGGGTTTTAACCATATATGGGCATGGCGGCCATCTTGGTTATGTGACCCAACATCATCAACTTAATTTACATGTCCTTCTCCCATAAAGCTTGCATATGAAATTTGGGCAAAATTGACCAAGTAGTTTCGCTGAAAAATAAGTTTAAAGTTTGACATATTAAAAAACTTGACCCAAGGTCATGGAATGACCTTGACCTATAAATCTCATATATACTTATTAACTCATTTAGCTGATGTCATCTACCAACTTTCAGGCCAAAGGCTGCAACAATTTTCGAAAAATCCACCGTTTTCACTTTTTGCCATTCAAAAGCCTATATTACCAAATTTGACCTTGACATAAAATAGGTCAAGGTCATCCAAGGGCCATTATTTGAACAAACTATGATAGGCCCGAGTACCCAAGGCCACATACCAAGTTTGGTGAAAATCGAACCAGCGGTTCCGGAGAAAAGATTTTTGAAGGGTTTTTACCATATATGGGCATGGCGGCCATCTTGGTCATGTGACCTGGACCCCGCGAACAAACTTTCGTTCCCCCATCCCACTGAGGCCCCACAAGAAATTTGGCTTCAGTCCGCCCAGCGGCTCCAGAGGAGATGTTTGAAAATGTTGACATACATACATACATACATACATACAGACAGCATGACCACCCTATAAGCTCACCAATGAGCCTACGGCTCAGGTGAGCTAAAAACCAGGGCACCCAGACTCGTGGTTCTTGCACACGACACGCCTGCTTAACATCATGTACACCTGTATCAAGTACCATCAATATATCTCAAAGAGTATTGGAGATATCTCCATCACAAGGTAGTGATTCTATTTTATTGGAAGGGGAGTTAACTAAAAAACCATAGCACCCAGAGTTGTAGTTCTTGCGCATGACACGCCGTCTCATGCTTTATTAGCCGAAACTACGTAGTATGACCCATCTTCTTTCTTATGAATGTTTTCATTGCTCCTAAAGGAACTCATTTTTGATTTTTATTTGCCTTCACTGCAGCTGGTGTTGTGCCGTGTGGCGGCCGTAAAACGTCTCCCCGTACATCAACCATAGTGCAGTTTATATTTTACTTTTGGTCCTTTGAGATCAGCGTGAATATTCTGAGAAATCAGAAATAAATTAATGGTTAATACTCATATTCTAGACAGGTTTTTAATTATTTTGATCCCATTTTGATTTATATTAGTCTTTGTGTCGACTGCCTATTTGAAATTCGCAAAATTGCAGTATGTTTCCGCTGGCTTTCTTTGCCGGATCATTACAGGGTCACTGATGAGGCTTTGGTGTCTTTGATGGGTGGAGTAAGTTAATTGTATCGATTCCTGATCTTTGTTTTACTTCTACTGTTTATTAGCCGAAACTACGTAGTATGACCCATCTTCTTTCTTATGAATGTTTTCATTGCTCTTAAAGGAACTCATTTTTGATTTTTATTTGCCTTCACTGCAGCTGGTGTTGTGCCGTGTGGCAGCCGTAAAACGTCTCCCCGTACATCAACCATAGTGCAGTTTATATTTCACTTTTGGTCCTTTGAGATCAGCATGAATATTCTGAGATATCAGAAATAAATTATTGGTTTAGACTCATATTCTAGACAGGTTTTTAATTATTTTGATCCCATTTTGGTGTATATTAGTCTTTGTGTCGACTGCCTATTCGAAATTCGCAAAATTGCAGTATGTTTCCTCTGGCTTTCTTTGCCGGATCATTACAGGGTCACTGATGAGGCTTTATTAGCCGAAACTATGTAGTATGACCCATCTTCTTTCTTATGAATGTTTTCATTGCTCTTAAAGGAACTCATTTTTGATTTTTATTTGTTAACAACTTTGCTAGGTACCATCAATATATCTCAAAGGTTATTGGAGTTATGGCCACCACAAGATAGTCACTCTATTTTAATGGAAGGGGAGATAACTCAAAAACCATGGCAGCCAGAGTTGTGGTTTTTGCTTTAAACTTTATTTTAATTGCTTCAATGACATGTATATGTAACAGACAAATATATACACTGCAACCTCGTTATAGCGCTGATCGTTTAAGCGCGGAAATCAGTATAACGCGGTTGTTCCATGGGTCCCGATTTTTTTCCGTCGGGCGAGATTCCGCGCGTCCGAAATTGACTGGGGCGAACCGGCAGATTTTTTCGAGCGTCCGAAAGTGACGGGGCGAATCAGCCGATTTGCTGAAATAGATATGCGACAAGCCGCATACTTGAATCCGTGGCATAGTAGAGCTTCTGCGCATCCGAAATTTACTGGGGCAAACCGGCCGATTTTTTTCCAGCGTCCGAAATTGACGGGGGCGAATCGGCCGATTAGCTGAAATAGATCTTTGACAACCCGCACACTTGAATCCGGCGCATAGAACTTCCGCGCATCCGAAATTGACTGGGGCGAATCGGCCGATTTTTTCCGAGCGTCAGAAATTGACGGGCGCGAATCAATGAGATGAAACCACCGCTACAGTTTTTTCTGCACGTGATCGGTAAATGACGTCATCGGACCCCAGCAACCCCACACGTGTCTATTGTTTTATCTTAATGGGGCGTATCCCTTTCATTAATTGTTTGGAAACGGTAAAAAAATTCTCGATAGCAAAACGGTTGTGGAAAACAGTGCTTTCTGTAAGCTCCGTGTCAATAACCAACAGCAGCATACAGATGTGTTAACACGATTTTTTCTCCAACTTTTCTCGCCAAGTGTCTGCTATTTGGCGCCAAAACATAATCATTCACGAGATAGTAGAATAGTCGTAGCAACTCGTCTTAGGAGCAATTAAATAATTTTCACATTGATTGCGGATTAAATTTTATGATCGGGGAATAAACGCAAATTAAAGACATAACTTGACCATATTTTCACACCTTATCGACATGCACCGCAGGGTGGCAATTATATGACAGGGATTAACAATAGTGTCATAATTGAACCGTTATAAATCATCAAACAGTGTAAATCCAAATCAGATGTCTGCGGCGTCTTTCTGAGGTGTCTGATTTGGCTTGCCGGTGCCCCCAAATTTATAACGCGGTGATCACCACTAACGCGGTTGGGGTTCTTGGACCCCACCACCCGCGTTATAACGAGGTTGCAGTGTATTATCCAAGATTTGACATTAAGCCCAAGTTGTGGTTTTTGCGCATGACATGCCGTCTCAGCCTTGTGAACAATTGTGCCAGGTACCATCATTATATCTTGAAAGGTATTGGAGTTATGGCCATCACAAGGTAGTAATTCTATTTAATTAAAAGGGGAGATAACTCAAAAACTATGGCACTTAAAGTGATTTGAAATGGAAAATAATGCAGGTCATTAAGTGTCTTCCTACAGGTTGAAAAACCACACCCAATGGCACCAATATTAAGTTGACGTTAACGTTGGTGGACGTGACATCATAAAAAACATTGACACTTCCCAACACAGGATGCAGTTTTTCCAAAATGTCCATTTTATTTCTGATTTCCTATAAAAATTATTGAATATCTAAACAGATTGCAGTTAGGTCATATTTGCTAGTATAAAATACGCTTTATGCACTTGTCACAGCCTATATTCATTTTGTTTTACATTCTTTCAGACTATACACACGACAAGTTGGCTGCCGATTTTTAGTATCGAAATGGATAAATCTGAAGTAGATCCATTGTGAATGAGACCGCTTACCTACGGGCGATATGAATTTGACTACGGGCAATATATTCAGCCATTGTGTCTTAAGTCAATGTCTTAAGAAGCCCGTGCAGTGTAGTAATAACAAGAATATATCATTAAAACTGACAGCAGTGATTTTAACTGAGACTTATACCTTAAATATTCATATTTAAAGCAAACAGTGTAGACCCTGAGCAGCCGGCTAAGCAGACACCACATTCGGTCTGGGTATAGTTTTGCCAAATGCAACACTCTGACCTATATCAGGGTTTTCATTAAGAGGCGGCAGAAGGCCAAAATGACTACCTCAATGGATTTTCTGGTCGCCTCAAATGTTACTTTTGTTAATTCAACTCTTGTGAAATAGTAGAATTCGGCCGCCTCAAACTGGTGACTGGCCTCTTTAAGAAAAAATTTAGTGAAAACCCTGCTATATGTAACATGGATAAAACTAGCATGATTATTTTATATTAACAACCATCATCTTGGTTTCCCCAAATTAGTGAGTCACATGGACAAAGCACTAATTCAGTTTCTGTCGTTTTTAACTTTCGAGTCGACTGTAAAACAATTGACCCAAAAACTTTACATCTGTGCAGATACCTAAGCAAACTGTGCAGTCTCCACAGGATCTACACAGTTTGCCATCCTGTAAATAGTTTTGACTAGAGCCAATATGTCCAAATTCAATGAAGGAAGAATATAATTCTGAAACTCCAGGGTGGAAGGTCTTTGGTCGGGCCCCTCGGAGTCTAACTGTTGGTTTTCTTTTGCTCCAGCAATTCTGTTGCTGGATGCTGTCGAGTCCTCAACCTTGTTTCATCTCTGAATTTTTTTTATTTGTATGTTCCCGGAGATGTTACACTGATGAGTTAGGAAGCCTTCATGCGGACTAAACAAAATTAGTGTATACCGCGACAGAGGTAAGGGCAAGGATTATGGCCATGTGGAATTCTTTCCACTGACCTTTCCAAGGCGGTTCTTCTGTGGCGGTTTATTTATGGTGTTGTTTGTTACTACTTACTGTGTATCACTTGTCTTTTTATTTTGGATGGCCATTTGGCCATTTTGTGGGAAAGTAACTGTCCTTATGGCCATCCTTTGTTTAGGTTTCCATTATGGTCTGGTCGCTTCATGTTTGTGTTTCTTTCCCTTTGGTGTCTTTGATGGGTGGAGTAAGTTAATTGTATCGATTCCTGATCTTTGTTTTACTTCTATTTTAAACCAGGTGTTAGCTCATTCTAGGGATTCTTAACACTTTACAAACCAAGGTCAGACTCCGTGTGACTAAGATACTGGTTGTCTAAGAGTTCTTGAATCAGTGATGTGTGTCTGTAGAATCAGAGTCTTTACTGCTGGCCTCAGGGCTAGGCTGAAGTAAATAATTTCATGTGGACAATGAAGGTTCTCATCAGGCTGCAGGAGTGCACAAGATCCAAGCCTTTGCTGTCCACCTGTGTCACAAAACATTTCCTTGCAGCACTACTAATAATAAGGTTTTACTTTAAAGCTATAAAAGGCATGCAAGCTGCAGAAGCATGTGAATACTTACAGCTACAGCTTCAGTTCTGTAATCATCAAGACTGTCAGGACTAGCCAACTCTAATATCACATGGATTACTTGCTCCTCAATGTCACCTATAACAAATACAGAAATCTATTTAGGGTCATCCCAGGATGCATAAAACCAATTCCGGCAGTGTTTTTTCTGCTAATTGGAGACCTGGGACTAGCTGGGTCAAGAATTTAAGCGTCCAAAACAACAACCATGCATCCCATCCGGAAAACATGGTGAAACATTTTGTTGCCTCCTAGGCTTTTTCATCAATACTTAAATTGTGTTTCATAATTATGCAACTCTGGATAGTTTAGTTAAATTGGGTAACCCAATTTGGGTTAAATAAAACAGAAATGTACTTTCAATCTTTCCAGAAAATTTCCTTCTGGGAAAGTTTGGTATTTTTTCATTACCGAGGTTGGCAGTATCAGACTGAGAGACAGAACTGATTGCTCAGGCCTGTCTGTTCAAATATACATATTGTAAAGTGCAACATATGGTAAGATTCATGCTCAGACAGGTCAGACATGTAAAATAATGACAAAAACCTTAGGGATTACTAATCGATTATCGGGAAAAATAAAACTGCAAGCACTGCATGATGCCCCGCCACTACAATTACATCAAGCAAGTGCCATATCACACTAAAACAAAACCTGATGGCTGTTTTCCCCAATCCTAGTGATATAACCATGCAAGTTTAGTCAAAATCAATAATTAAGTTCATGAGATATAGTGCTTTAAACAGACTACATGATAGAAATGGCCGTGTTCAATGTTCAAGGGGCGATAACTCCAAAAGTAGGAAAATCAGAGTTTTGGTTCATATGTTCTGCATGTCTTCTCAGGCTGTTCTACATTGTCACAAGGAACTTGCATGCAAAATATGAAGGCTCTATCTCAAACGGTTCAAACATTATGACCAAATGTTATTTTTTTCTTTTAAGTATGTCAAAGGTCAAGGTCCAAAATTTTCACATCAATGTAAAGCTTTTGTCACAAGGAACGTACATGCCGAATATGAAGGCTGAATGTCAAGCGGTTTAAAAGTTATGACCAAAGTGATTTTTGTCTTTTAAGTAGGTCGAAGGTCAAGGTCACAGGTCAAAGTTTTTGGCATGAATGTGAAGCTCTTGTCACAAGGAACCTACATGCCAAATATGCAAATATGAATGCTCTATTTCAAATGGTTCTAAAGTTATGATAGAAGCCTCTGTGGTGTTTCTTTGTTTGCTTTGAGGTTAACCGTCCTCGTCAACACTGTAAAGGTCATTTTGGAAACGTTGCTTCCAATTTTGTGGGACTTTTACCCGACACTGAGATGAAATGAAACTCAAGCCCTGCCGCCAAATGCAACCAATAGGGTTTATAAGCATCCACTGACCGATCGCACTGCATTGCCTGGGCAGGCTTAGATCCTCTAAGCGTTTTACCAGTATTGTGCGGGTTGGTTTAAGCTATGCGTGGAAGCATCATGCAGCCCATCTATTTCCTAAAGCCCTGATGGGCGGGGGCTAACCTCCATGGTGTAGTGGTTATGCTACTCGCCTTGTAAACCAGGGATCGCAGGATCGCTCCCGGGCTTCTACAGACTTTCGGATGAGTCTTAAAACCAAGGTCCCATCTCCGAATGACCTTAGCTGTTGGTGAGACGGAAAAAAAAAAAAACTCAAACTCAAAAGTTATGACCAACGTTAAAGTTGTCCACGTACAAACCAACCAACAAACAAACAAGACAAAAACAATATGTGCCCGCTATCGCTACTTGGGACAGAAAAATGCAGTGATTTACCTATTTTCCATTGAAAAGCCTATGGAGCCAAATTTGACCTTGGCATAACATAGGTAAAGGTCAACAGGGCTTCCGTTAGGCGGACGTACGGCGTATATTACGTTCTGAAATCGCTTCCGGACGCCCAAATTAAACATCAAAGGCGTCCCGCGGACTCCCGAAAATTTCTCTGTATGGCCAAAAATCTTTATCGAGACGTATAAATCCCGCCCACTTTTAGCGGATTGTAAAAAGTTTGTTCCGCCTCCTTAGCTGAAACCGCTTTCTGTGTTTATTGAGTACTAAGGACGTCCCATTTTCTGCCTGCGCGGTATTATATTGACAGTCAGAATCACGTGCGCCGGCAAACCTTTGATCGTCATCGGTGTGTGAAAAATGTGTCGAGGTGATTGCTCGGTGTTTGCATATAATTAAACGGATTAGTAGTTGAGGATAAACTAATTATCTCATTGACGATAATTGTTTTTTTAATCCTGTAAACTTGTTACTGTTTAAATTAAAGCGGGTCGTAATTTAGGTGTTTGGTAGTGAGATTAGCATTAGCGATGCAAAGTGTGACAATATTTTCAAAGATAGATACTTATTTTTTTCTTTAGTAAATAGCAGGTGTTCACTAGGTGAAATGACGAAAATAATTTATAAAATCCCAAAATGTCGCGGCGATCGCTGTTTGATTTTGGCGCCCCGAAAAAATGTAAAACCGGCGAATGTGACCAGACCGGTTCTTCAGGGTCCCAGCTACAGTCTGATCTGTCTGTTAGCCAAAAAGCAAAAAAAAAAAAAAAAAACTACCACTGACTCGTCTAAGTCTGCTCCAATTGACCAAAGTTGCACATGTTTCTGCCTGCAGTTCCGAGTGTTTAGAGTACAATGAATTCTCGAAGCGTATGTTTTGCAAAGTTTGGCAAAAATCTTTTACAGAAGTTTTTTTTTTTTTTAATTTCCTAATCCATATATGACAATGGGTGTCAGGTTTGTTTTATTTGTGTTGTAGAGAATATAGCGTCTGATCTGGGTCTACACGGTTTGCTAACAACCAAAAAATGGGCCACTGGGCATATATTGGGAGGGGTAATGCGATTGTTTTCTTTACTTTTTATTTATTCATATTGGGGGGGGGGGGGGGGGGGGGAGTTTTACTTGGAAAGTTATGAAATTTATACAGGCCAAACAAAAATATTTTTCTTTTTGGTATGCACTCCTCTGCACTGTACTGACATCATCTATGTCACAAAGTTATGAGTAGTTTTATCTTCCTCACAGAGCTTTGCTTGATTGTTTTGAGTTAAACGGCCCAGTCAACACTATTTAAGTCATTTTTGAGCCGGTCAGTTTACCGATTTACGGGGTAGAGACCCAATGTCAGGATAATGTGACTGGGTGTGGTATCATGTAATGTGTCTGGAACATGATACTTCAGTGAGGCAGCACTATAAAAGTGAGCATTGAGCTCCCTGTCGCAACCTGACACCGTCGTGATATGACTGAAAAATTGTTGAAAGCGTCGTTAAACCCGAATTCACAAACACACACACATACAAGCCATCTAAAAGAATATACAGGTGATTAAAAATGCAAACAGGAGATTCATAGATTAAAAAATATATATTTCTTCATCAAAACAATTTTACGATCCGCAAACACCTCGCTTCAAAATTGGGACTTCCTGAATTTTCCAGTGGGACTTCCAGATTTCAAGGGTAGGAAGTCTGGGACTTCCTGAATTTTGGAGTTAATGGAAGCCCTGGGTCAACCTACGGTCATCATTTTTTCCACCTTGCTAGTACTCTGTCACCTGATGCTACATACCAAGTTTCCAGACAATCAGCCCAGTGGTTCTGGAGAACAAGATTTTTTAAGGTTTTTGTCATATTTGGGCATGGCAGCCATCTTGGTCAAGTGACCTGGACCATCCGAATAAATTTTTGTTTCCTTAGTGTCGCTTGAGATATTTTCATATGCAACATTTGTGCAAATTTATATAAAAATCTGTCAATTAATGTACACCCTGGAGCGATGACAAAGTTTTTCTAAAAATAGCCATAGTGACCTTGACCTTGAGGTCATGACCTTGTGCGTGTGCGATGTTTCATGAGAGTAGACAAAATACTTTTGAAGTTCTGACCGAGGTTAAGGTTTTTGGTTTAGGTGTAACAAACACACCAGTTAATTCTCCTTTGTCAGAATGTAGGTCTTGTGATGGTAAGTATGCGTGTGAAGTTCCATAAGAGTATGGCCAATTCTTTTGAAGTTATGACCAAGGTTAAGTTTTTTGGTTAAGGCATCACAAACACACGCATTCCGTGGCATCTGATCTGGGCCTGCACTGTTTGCCACTTACCCCTTTTGGGGTTTCTGGTACCAAATGGGTTAAACCAATAGTCTAAGAATTCCCTAGTTAGTGATTTTCAACAAAGACTGCAAAAATAAGGAGAAATGTAAGGCCCCTTTGTAAGGCACTTTGTCAGAACGTAGGTCTTGTGATAGTAAGTAAGTGTGTGAAGTTTCATGAGAGTAGGACAAATACTTTTGAAGTTCTGACCGAGGTTAAGTTTTTTGGTTAAGGCGTGACAAACACACGGACAAAAGCAATATGGTTCTGGTTCTTTGTCAGAATGTAGGTCTTGTGATTGTTAGTATAAGTGTGAAGTTTCATGGGAGAAGGGATAGTACTTTTGAAGTTATAACTGGTTAAATGTTTTGGTTTAGATTTGAAACTGACTGACAAGGAGATTACTATAGGGCATTCACTTTGTGGAGCCCTAATTAAGAAGGGAAGTAACTCCATAAATACTGTTGGCAGGGTTATGCTTCTTGCATTCTGCGATTTCTCTTATAGCCCCCTATCAGTGTATCAAGTTTCACTAAATTACCTTTAAAACTTTAAGAGATATGCTCTAGACAAGCTTAATACAGCAAAAACTAAAAAGTAGAATAACTCTGCAATTACTTGTGACAGAGTTACAGTTCTTGCACTCTGCACTTCCTCTGATGGCCATCTATCAATGTATCAAGTTTCGCTTAAATCCCTTCTACACTTTCAGAGATATGCTCCGGACAATCTTTTCATTGAAATAGGTAAGAAGGGAAGTAACTCCATAAATACCTGTGACAGGGTTATGGTACTTGTATTCTCCGATTCCCCTCATCGCCCTCTATCAGTATATCAAGTTTCACTTAAATAACTTCAATACTTTTAGAGATATAGAGTGTGACGGACGGACAGACAGTCGGACAGATGGACAAAGCAACAACTATAGGCTCTCCCTTTGGGGAGCATATAAATAGTCCTTAACACCAAACATGACCATACTGGGATGAGCATGGAACTAAAGTTCAAACTACTTAACCTGCTAATTGTCTTTCACTTAAAAGACGAGTTCTGAAAAGAAGACAATACTCTAGGACAATTTTTCAACACACTTTCCAATGATATTTATAGAACTGGTTTGGGATTTTGCTCTTTCATAATATATTCTTATAGAAAGTGATTTCTGATTAGCTCATAGCGATAATGGCAAACAGTGTACATACACTGTACATGTAGATTCTGGTTTATTTTAGAGCTGGTGGCCAGCTTGGTTATTAGAGCAGAACATTGGGCAATTTTGGAGAAGAGTCACCCAAGGAATAATCCTGTGAAATTATTTTGAAATTGGGCCAGTGGCCTTCGAGATGTCGGTTTAAGTTTTTTTTTGTTTTTGTTTTTTTTTAGCTCTGGCAGACATTTTGTTCAGCAGAGTGGAACCATTAAGACATTTAGATTTTGGTAGAGGGTCACTGATAGAACATTCCGGTAGAAAAATTTCAAAATCTGTTCACCAGTTTAGATGTCTTTTAAGTTAATTGTTGATTGATGCATGTGCACGACGGATATAGAGCCGCCACAGAAGCTCACCATGAACCTTTGGCTCAGGTGAGCTAAAAAGCTTATGACCGGATGATGGACCACAGGCAACAGCATAAGCTGACCAGGTGCTCCAGGTGGGCTAATTTGTAATTCATACCTCTATCCACCAATTCTCCTTCCAACAGAACCAACAGAGCTGCCTGGCTAGTCTTTCGAACCTGAAATAATAATGCTATCCTAATCGTTTTCAGTCTCTAAAACCTTCCATATCCGACTTGAAAATGCTTAAGTTCTTATTTCTGGGGACTAAGCTTACTTTTTAGCTTTTGGAAAATGGTGTACTTCGATGTGTAAGGACTTTATTCTGTGCTTACACAAAAAATCTCAACAAAACCGTTTTCTATCTGTAATGTGTGGTTGTTCTGTTTCCATAAATTTGGAAGCAATGTCTCCAAAATGAACTTTATAGTGTTGACGGGGACGACATTAAACCTCAATTCAAACAAACAAACAAACATCACACAAGGCTGTCGAAGAGGTATGGTACAAGTTTTTGTCAAGATATAGGTCTTGTGATGGTAAGTACGTGTGTGAACGGCAAATCCTAGGCTTTTTGGTTAAGGCAGCATATATATTTTGGGCCAGTGTAAGGCCCCAACTACATGTGCTGCTCCACATCATGGTCTAACTAAATATCAACTTTCAGCTTGATCGAATGCTTTATTCAAAGGGGCTTAACGCTGTAAATAATTGGCAGAGCGTAACCTTGAAACAAGAGCTGAAACCGACCTGCACACAAGTACTGGTAAACCGCTTAGAGGATCTAAGCCTGCCCAGGCAAAATGCGCATCAAACCATCCATGCTTATAAACCCTATTGGTTTAACTGGGAGACAGGGCTTGAGATGTCATTTCATCTCAATGTCGGGTACTACAAACAAGAGGGCCCCTCTGGGCCCTGATTCGCTCACCTGAATGTCACTGTCTCTAGTACATTCTATTTTTAGCTCTGGTGGCCATCTTGTTGATCAGAGTAGAACGATCTTAGCTATTTTGGTAGGGTGTCACCTAGGCAACATTCCTTTGAAGTTTGAATCAAATTGACCCAAGGGTTTAGGAAGAGTTTGCATTTGAAGCAAATTTACAATGTTTTTCTATTTTTAGCTCTGGCGGCCATCTTGTTCGCGGCATTGAACGATTTTAGCTATTCTGGTAGGGAGTCACCTAACTAACATTCCTGTGAAGTTTGAATCAAATTGGCCCAAGGGTTGAGGAGGAGTTCGCGTGTTGACGTAAATTTACAAAGTTTTTCTGTTTTTAGCTATGGCGGCCATTTTGCTCATCAGAGCGAAAAAGTTTTAGCCATTTTGGTAGTGAGTCATCTAAGCAACATTCCTACCAAGTTTGAATGAAATTGGCCCAAGGTTAAAGGAGGAGTAGTCGTTTGAAGATTTTTTCTATTTTTACCTCTGGCGGCCATCTTGTTAGTCAGAGCGGAATGATTTTAACTATTTCTTTAGGGAATCACCTACATAACATTCCTGTAAAGTTTGAATCAAATTGGCCCAAGGGTTAAAGAGGAGTTCGTGTTTGAAGCAAATTTATGATGTTTTTCTATTTTTAGCTATGGCGGCCATTTTGCTCATCAGAGCAGAATCTTTTCAGCTATTTTGGTAGATGTTCACCTAGGCAACATTCCTATGAAGTTTGAATAAAATTGGCCCAAGGGTACAGGAGGAATTGTTGTTTTAAGATTTTATCTATTTTTAGCTCTGGTGGCCATCTTGTTTGTCAGAGCACAACGATTTTAGCTATTTTGGCAGGGAGTCATTTGGGCAACATTCCTGTGAAATTTGAATCAAATTGGCCCAAGGGTTGAGGAGGAGTTTGTGTTTGAAGCAAATTTACGATGTTTTTCTATTTTTAGCTCTGGCGGCCATATTGTCCATTGGAGCGAGACCATTTTAGCTATTTTAGTAGAGAGTCATCCAAGCAACATTCCTATGAAGTTTGAATGTAATTGGCCCAAGGATTCAGGAGGAGTTGTCGTTTTGAAATTTTTTCTATTTTTAGCCCTGGTGGCCATTTTGTTTATCAGAGTGGAACGATTTTAACTATTTTGGTAGGGAGTCATCTGGGCAACATTCCTGTGAAGTTTGAAGCAAATTTACAATGTTTTTCTATTTTTAGCTCTGGTGGCTATTTTGTTCATCAGAGCAGGATCATTTTAGATAATATGGTAGATGGTCAACGACATAATATTCCTGTGAAGTTTGAATCAAATTGGCCCAAGGGGTAAGGAGGAATTGTCGTTTGAAGAATTTTTCTATTTTTAGCCCTGGCGGCCAGCTTGTTAGTCAGAGCGGAACAATTTTAGCTATTTTGGTAGGGAGTCAACCACATAATAGTCCTGTGAAGTTTGAATCATATTGACCCAAGGGGTAAGGAGTTTGTCGTTTGAAGATTTTTTTCTATTTTTAGCTCTGGCGGCCATCTTGTTCGCGGCATTGAACAATTTTAGCTATTCTGGTAGGGAGTCACCTAACTAACATTCCTGTGAAGTTTGAATCAAATTGGCCCAAGGGTTGAGGAGGAGTTCGCGTTTTGACGTAAATTTACAAAGTTTTTCTGTTTTTAGCTATGGCGGCCATTTTGCTCATCAGAGCGAAAAAGTTTTAGCCATTTTGGTAGTGAGTCATCTAAGCAACATTCCTACCAAGTTTGAATGAAATTGGCCCAAGGGTAAAGGAGGAGTAGTCGTTTGAAGATTTTTTTCTATTTTTACCTCTGGCGGCCATCTTGTTCGCGGCATTGAACAATTTTAGCTATTCTGGTAGGGAGTCACCTAACTAACATTCCTGTGAAGTTTGAATCAAATTGGCCCAAGGGTTGAGGAGGAGTTCGCGTTTTGACGTAAATTTACAAAGTTTTTCTGTTTTTAGCTATGGCGGCCATTTTGCTCATCAGAGCGAAAAAGTTTTAGCCATTTTGGTAGTGAGTCATCTAAGCAACATTCCTACCAAGTTTGAATGAAATTGGCCCAAGGGTAAAGGAGGAGTAGTCGTTTGAAGATTTTTTTCTATTTTTACCTCTGGCGGCCATCTTGTTAGTCAGAGCGGAATGATTTTAGCTATTTCTTTAGGTAATCACCTACATAACATTCCTGTAAAGTTTGAATCAAATTGGCCCAAGGGTTAAAGAGGAGTTCGTGTTTGAAGCAAATTTATGATGTTTCTCTATTTTTAGCTATGGCGGCCATTTTGCTCATCAGAGCAGAATCTTTTCAGCTATTTTGGTAGATGGTCACCTAAGCAACATTCCTATGAAGTTTGAATAAAATTGGCCCAAGGGTACAGGAGGAATTGTTGTTTTAAGATTTTATCTATTTTTAGCTCTCGTGGCCATCTTGTTTGTCAGAGCACAACGATTTTAGCTATTTTGGCAGGGAGTCATTTGGGCAACATTCCTGTGAAGTTTGAATCAAATTGGCCCAAGGGTTGAGGAGGAGTTTGTGTTTGAAGCAAATTTACGATGTTTTTCTATTTTTAGCTATGGCGGCCATTTTGCTCATCAGAGCAATACCTTTTTAGCTATTTAAGTAGAGGGTCACCTAAGCAACATTCCTAGGAAGTTTGAATAAATTCGGCCAAAGGGTACAGGAGGAGTTTTCGTTTACAGAATTTTCTATTTTTAGCTCTGGTGGCCATTTTGTTCACCGGAGCAGAAACTTTCTAGCTATTTTGGTAGAGGGTCACCTAAGCAACATTCCTATAAAGTTTGAATGAAATTGGCCTTTCAGCTTCATCTAATGAAAACTGTTGGGAGAAATTAGCTCAAAAAGAAATAGTTCACAAAATTTTAAAAGGGGCACAACTCTGTAAAATATTTGGTGGCCTGTAACCTCGAAACAAAATGCACTACACCCCCTCAGTCTTACTATATACAAGTTTCAGGAGAAGTTGTCGTTTAAAGATTTTTCTATTTTTAGCTCTGGCGGCCATCTTGTTCAGCGGAGCGGAACAATTTTAGCTATTTTTGTAGAGGGTCACCTCAGCAATATTCCTATGAAGTTTTATTGAAATTGGCTCCAGGGTTTAGGAGGAGTTAGCATTTAAAGCTAATTGTTGACGCCGCACGACACACAACGCACGACGGACATTGACAGATCACAATAGCTCACCATGAGCACTTCGTGCTCAGGTGAGCTAAAAGAAGCAATGTCTCCAAAATGACCTTTACAGTGTTGATGGGGATGTTAAACCACAAACCAACCAACATATGCACTACACCACCTCATAGTCAATCTACCACCTTTCAGCTTCATCTAATGAAAACTGTTGGGAGAAATTAGCTCAAAAAGAAATAGTTCACAAAATTTTAAAAGGGGCACAACTCTGTAAAATATTTGGTGGCCTGTAACCTCGAAACAAAATGCACTACACCCCCTCAGTCTTACTATATACAAGTTTCAGCTTCTACAGATGAAAATTGTTGGTTTGTTTGTTTTGGAGTTTTAACGGCCCAGTCAACACTACTTTAGGTCATTTTTGAGCCAGTCAGTTTACCTATGGCTTATACTCAAGCCGTTAACCAGTGCAGTGCACATTCTTTCCCCAGAACATGACAACTGCCCTTCTTGAATCAGTGGAAGGGAGAGAATGACCGCAGAAAAGATTTCATGATCAATCTCCACAAAAGAATGTTGCCGACCCCGGCAGGATTCAAACCAGAGTCCTCTTGATCATAAGTCAGACATGCATCTGACTGAGCTACCGAGGCCGGCGAAAAGAATTGTTGGAGGAGTTATCCTGAAACAAAACAGTTCACAAAATTTATCTGTCATAAACTTATCATTCTCTATCTGACAGCTTGTCAAGTTTAAAGGCAATAGCCTGGACAGTTTTGGAGAAATCTTAAATGCCAAATTTTTAATGGGCCACTATTCGCGAAACAAAATTTGGATTTCTTTAAAAGGTTAATGAGGTCCACTTCTGAACATTCCCTATCAGCCTGTCATGTCTCAAGGAAATAGCTTAACCTTTAGCATGCTGAGCAATAATCAGCAATCAATTCAGCCAGCCAAGGAAGCAATTTTCGTGTATTTTACCAGCTGCCACTTTTTTTTTTTTTTCCAGCGACACTTTCAGGATACAAATTGTGTCTAAATTGTAATCGTTTTGTTATTTATAGGAATATTTTGATGCAATTTTAAACATTTTGAAATACACATTTATGTAATATGTAACCAAGGGTGATCTTATCCTGATGGTATGGTCACATCATCAGTGTTCTCTACTCCAGGAACTATCTATTTTCATTTTCAACCAACTTATCATAGCTGTCAAAACCTGAAAAACCACTTTCCAAACCCAATACCCTTGGAGATTGTGGTTATTTGCTCCGTCATTTTACCGTCTCATCAAACTTCCACCAACAAAAGTTCAAATTCTCAACTAAACAGTGAAATTTCGGAAAAAAAAAAGGAAAAACTGACAATTTCTTCCAAAATTCCGGACACTGCAAATCAAAAGCAGAAATGAACCTATGTGCATCTGTGCAAAAACACTGTACAACTGATAAAATTGGTGGAAAGTACAGTCCATGGAAGCAGTATATGCTGGTGAACGCAGTCACCTACAGTGGGACAGAATAGCAGTATGTTTGACAACCATAGTTGCCTTCAGTGTATCCAGATATGATACCCACGCACGCTAAAGGTTAGACACTAAGTGGTTATAAAGCCCTCGCCTCATAATGGCTCCACATGTAATTGGGCTAGTATTTTCAGATGCCATTTGAAAATGAAGATGACAAACTACTGTCTGTCCTCTGGTGACCCTAGAAAGTTTTACTGCACTGAGCCCTGTTCATAGAAGTTGATAACTAACTAACAACATATAAAATTATAAGTTCCAATATTACCTGATTATTTGCATCATCAAGATAGCGTACCACCATTGGCAGGATATAGACAGGAATAGCATTGTGAAATATGTCTCGATTTTCTTGACAATACACAGCTACATGGGGTATTTGCTCCATCAACTCTGACCGTACAATGGGATCTGTAAATGTATATTGAATAATGATCAGGGCTTTAGATAATTTTTTTTTCAAAAGAGTACAGTACTCGTCCTTTTTTAAAAAAAGGAGTAACGAGAAATTTTTAATGAGTACTGAAAAATAAACCAAAAAACTTTATTTTGCAGCCTCGACACAATGTTTTTATGGACTTATTTGTGGCCAGGTGTACTGTTTGTTTTCTTATAGATACACATATTCAATATCTGTGTCTATTAGAAAACAAGCAGTATGCCTGGCCACAAATCAGACAAAACAATGCCATATTGAAATCTCTTCTGCGCAGTTTGTTGACGGAGAAATCTAACTTTTGGGGTTCAGTTCTCTTGGCGGATAGCAGGACTTCAATGGCTGATTATTGTGGCCAAAGAGTTTCTAAAAAATTAGAATATCAGCTTCACTTTATTGTCCAAGATATGGAATGAAACTCAGTCTTTAAAACTTTATAATTCTTTTTCAAAACCATATTCTCAATTTCATCATATATTGTCCATGGATATTTATTTTCTTCCACCCTTCGATCATAGGACGCATCGTGTTTCCTTACAGGCAATGTTATAATCGGAACCAGTTACTGGGTCAACCTTTTTCCAAAAAAGAGCGGCAGAGACGGACTCCTGATCGGCTGAGAAGAACTAATGGATTGCAGTGCTCCAGCTAGGATTTTAGGGCAGAGGGGCGCTGGGCTGGGTAGGGCATGAGTAAAATGGGCACCATTTTTTGGTTTATCATCATAATCTGATAGTTATGATCAATTGGTTTCTCACGAGTTAGTGAAGCTAATGGCACTGAATTTCTACTGGAATTACATACTTCTATATTTACATGCATTTCACAAGTAAGTGGTGTACTGGGTCTAAGTAATAGCCACGTTTATTATTTAAAAAAAACATTTGAACATTTAACTTATAGGTATCTTTTAATATAGAATAATAATATTTAAATAAAAAATAATTTGTTTGATTCATCTGAAAGCGTGTTATTAAAGCAATACAAAAAATAACCATGACTGAATAAGTAATCTGTTCAAGGGAGACTACTCAATAATTATCCATGTCATTAAATTTTGACGTTTCAGAACTCAGGCTGAACGTGCGTCTTCACTGGTTGCCAATGATCTGCAAAGACTGATCAGCTTGATCCGTCTGCGACAGTATCACAAGTAAACAGTGTGTATACCGAGCTGCGTCGCACAACACCTTGCAAAGACCCAGATCAACATGCGCAACCCGGGAAACCTTTTTTCTCACCTATCTCTGAGTAGCCCTGCAAAAGGCTCTTGGGGTCAGCGAAGACTGAGCAGTTTGCAATGATGCGCAGGCTACTCCGAGTCTTCACTGGTCGCATGATACTCGAAGACTTAGACCAGCACGCGCAACCACTATGTAAGACAGAACAACATGCGCAACAACTACGCAAGTCCGTTTGGATAACCCAGCTTGTAAAATCAGCGATGCACAGACTGATGCGCGTCGATACTGTTGAGCAATGACCTGCTCATCCAATCAATACGGCTAATGAAGGCTTGCGCGCATGCGCTGACTGATCCGAGACTTTACTGCTCGCTCGTCTTACTGTAGTTCAGATTACTCCGGTTTACGCCCACCTGATCAACGATCGGATTGGCTCTATATGTGATATTATGATGAAAGGACCGTAACCCCAACCCCAATAAAACTTGATTCCCTTGAAATAATTTATGAATGCATAATTTTCCTGTGTGAGAATTTCCCGCCTTTTATTACACACGTCATTTATTTCACGTGCGTTCCAAATACGCTCTCAAAAAATATTAAATGCGTAATGCTAATTTGTTTTTCGTACCAGATACGCAGCAGATTTGAAAAAAGGAGTATCCTCCCAATTATTTTCGTAATTTACGCGGTACGCAGCCTTATCTAAAGCCCTGATGATCCAAAGTATTTAGACAGATAGGCCTTGGCAAACAGTGTAGACCAAAGCAGGGATACAGACTAAGCAGAATCTATTGATTCATCCAATATCTGATTAATCATGCCAGCCTTAGGGTCTACACTGTTTGCCATCCCGTCTGCACCTTTATGAACTCCTTGCTGAACAGTTTAAGAAACCTTTATGCCTATATTAACTGTGTTCATTTAATACCTGTCTCAAACAAACAATTAAATTATCACACCTTTAAGCATTAAGAGTATGATTACTTGACAAACTTGCAAACAAACCTTTTCTAGTGTAAACATCCTTAAAATTCAAACATCCAAAGAGTTGTAAATCTCAAAAAAATTAAACTGTGTGGTTAAGTGTTATTATACTACAGCATACAAAACATGTGCAAACTCTCTTCAAACAAGAGGCCCATGGGCCACTATGCTCACCAGAGGTCATGTGGTTTATACCATATACAGGCAAGGTGCCCATCTTGGTCATGTGACAACAATACCACGAATAATGTTTAATTGCCTCACCCCATAGAGGCTTTTCATGTAATTTGGTTTCAATCAGCACAGCTCTTTTACTGGAGAAAGATAAAAATACTGAATCTGAGCCATCAAAGACAAAGGTCATTAATGACCTTGACCTTTGGAATTGATAAACTTCCATTCAGCTAACTGCAAATACCATTTTTGATGTCACAGCCTACCAGGCAATCAGAAATATCCACTACTTTTGCGGCCCATATTGGTCATGTGACCCAGTCCTCACGAACAAACTTTTGTTCCCTCATTCCAAAGAAGCCCCACATGTAATTTAGTTTCAATTGGCCAAGTAGTTTAAGTGAAGAGGAAGATAAAAATACTGAATCTGAGGCGTCCTGGACAAAGGTCGGTAAATGACCTTGACCATTGAAACTGATAAACTTCCATTCAGCTGACTGCAAATACCATTTCTGATGCCACTAGCTAACATACAATCAGAAATAATCCACTGTTTTGCCGTTTTTCTATACAAATGTCTAAGTGACCAAATTTGACCTTAAGTAAAACAGGTCAAGGTCAACCAAAGGTCATCATTAGAACAAACTTGGTAGGGCCCCCCGAGTTCCTGATGCTGCATACCAATTTTCAAGATCATCGGCCATTCGGTTCTTGAGAAGAAGATTTTAAAAGGTTTTTACCATATATGGGCATGGCGGCCATATTGGTCATGTGACCCAGTCCTTCTGAACAAACTTTTGTTCCCCCTTCCCATACAGGATCCACGTGTAATTTGGTTTCAACTGGCCAAGTAGTTTCAGAGGAGATGCTGTTTGAAAATGTTGACGATGTAGACGCAGACGACGACGGACCAATGCCTATACAATAAGCTCCCCCGGAGCCTTTGGCTCTGGTGAGCTAAAAAGCTAAGTGATTCAGATCTGGGTCTGCACTGTTTGCCCAGGCATATCTGTCCCAAATACTGGGATCATTATGGTATTTTATTTTCTTAAAGGCATTTATTCTTGATTATTGAGGACTATCATTTCATTACATAATATCAGGTAGCCCTCAATGCTGACTAAGAGATCCCCTCTGTCTTCAACAGGTTAGGGGCCACCTTGGGAAAATCAGTAGTTTACTAAAGGTTGACTAGAGTGTACATTATTGATTTTCCCTGTAAGTGACTCATGCAGGGGATTCAACAAGAGCTACTACTAATCACCCTATTAAAGGCCACCTTTGAGCTGCTACAGACAGAATACCACAGGGGGCAACAAAACAATTATGAACACACAGTGTGTCCTACTGTTACTGTTAGAAGAATAAATGCCTTTAAGCATATGAGTGATTTTAAATTACATAGCAACACATTACTGTATAATTATGCTTGTGTTTGGTTGAGACTTATGACATATATGTATGGGGAGGCATATTGCAAAATAGCTAACTGTTCATTATTTCAATTAAATTACACAAATATTAATAGTGTTTTTCAATGAAATAAGTAAACAAAAATCATATTTCCCACTTTTTCCCACTTTTGCCGAAATTTGGAGTATTTCCCAGGACGGTACTTACTGGTAAATACCAGTGGTAATTCCTGCCAATGGTATTTACCGACCAACCTTGCTGGGTAGCTCAGTCGGATGCGTGTCTGACTGATGATCAGGAAGATGGGGTTCGATACCTACCGGGGTCCACAACATTCTTCTGCGGGGATTGATCATGAAATCTTTTTTACGGTCATTCTATCCCTTCCACTGAAACAAGAAGGGCAGCTGTCAGTTTCTGGCGAAAGAAAGTGCACTGTACTGGTTAACAGCTTACATATTTATAAGCCTATCCAGGAAAAGTGTGGATAGGTAAACTGACCGGCTCAAAAATGACCAAAATAGTTTTGACTGGGCCATTTAGAGTGAGTGAGCATTTCAGTTTTACGTCCCACCAACAACTTAGGTCATACGGAGATGGGACCTTGGTTTAAAGACTCATCCGAAAGTCTAGAGAAGCCCGGGATCGATCCTGCGACCCCTGGTTCACAAGGCCAGTACCATAACCACTCCACCACGGAGGCTTCTAACTAGGCCATTAAACTCCAAATAACGGGCCTCCGTGGCCTAGTGGATAAGAGCGCTGACTCTTAGTCATTAGGTCTCTCACCACCGTAGGTTCGAGCCTCGCTCGGGCCACGCGTGAGACACCAAGTTCTGCAAAGGAAGGTCAGGTGGTTTTTCTCCGGGTACTCTGGTTTTGCTCACCTCTGATTAACGATCGGCTCGATATGAGTGAAATAATCTTGAAAGGGCCGTAAAACCCAAACCAAAAAAAAACTCCAAATAAAAAAAAAAAAATAACAGTTAAACTATCATAAAGAAAAAATGTGATCAAAATGACAAGCTTAGTTATCACTGGATTGGCAAACTTTTCATTATGTGAAAGAATTGTATTACCAGAGTCTTCTGATAACTTGATCATGTTGGTGAGAACTGCTGTTGTCTGTTCATCATCATCCCCAACAGCCCTTAAAGTGTCCAGTAAACCACGAGCTACCATTTGTCTACAAAACAAGCAATATTCTACCATAAAATATTTTCCATGGATATAAAACTCAATCTGGTTCAAGAAAAGTACATGTAAATGTTTGTGAAATGATTTCACGAACGTCCGCCGCGAAAAAATACCTTGCAGGGACGCAAAGTATCTTTTATAATACGCCGCTAGTCATGCTGAGCACTGTTAAGTTCAAAGAGGCCGACGCGACAGACTAATACTGCGGACACTTGAGATGAATAGCGGCAAAACCTAACTAATAGAGCCACTTGAGATGAATAGCGGTAATAACTAATAGAGCATGCTCCGCATGCCGGCCACTTCGGATTAACATAGATAAATAAATAATAAATTTATAACCAAAGCGTAACAGTTTAATCCTGTTCAATGAAATCTTGCATGAAAACTTTGTAACATGTGTGCGTGTGCACTGCTTGTCCGAACAAGACTGACAAAGATGACATCGCAAGACAGCATGTTGTCTGTTGATCAGGAAGAAAAGGTTCATAATATAATAATGACATGTAGTTTTTGCTTTAGCTTTGTATTGACTTAAATGTCTGCAGTAAAAAAACAGCGGGCTGACATAGTATAAGTATCAACACTTTTTTACTTATACATTTTGTGTTTTTTTTCTGGATAATTTTTTTTAAAAGATGAATAAATTTTACTGTTGAATTTTATAAAATCATTATGCTGACGATCTATACAATTTTATTGTCAAACTCTGAATAAATATGGTTATCACGAATTGCCAAGAGACAGTTCAAATGGATAATGCAGGGAGATAGCATTTGGCGACTTCTGAAGAACCTGACGTCTTTAATGTTGTCAGTAATTATAAAATATGCTCAATGCTTAGCCAACTAAAGCTGTTCACGCAATAATATCGGAGGGATGAACATCAGGCGTGGCCTTGTCCTGTTCCAGCAGGTAACAGCTATAGGACTGACTATCGAGGCCAAGTTTGACTATCGTGATAGTATTGCTATCATGGACACTACTATCACGATACTATCACTATTGGGACATACTATCACAATACTATCGTGATACTGTCGGATAACTGTTATAAATGATTCCTAGATGTTATATCACCCACATAAAAATGGCCAAGAGTGACAAAACAAGTTAGGAAAATGGCAATGGCCTAACATTGTATGTTTATTGTGTGTTTCAATATCAGCATTCATTCCCTCAGGGCTTTTCCAGAAAAAAAAACACCATGAGGAGCTGCTCTTTATTTATCCCCACCACCTACAGAAGGACCCACTGCCTAAAAATAGCTTGCTGCTTCCAGAGTGATGGTTAACTTAGCTTTAATACCTATGCACATTTTGAGATTTTCCCCTAGTGGAAACTGACACATGCTGATCGTTCTTTGATTGTTTGATGTTTGCCGCCTCTGGTAAATAAATCTGTGGATTCAGTTAATTAGGTAACCTGATTAATCATTACATAATATTACATAAACACAGCATGACATAAATTATTATATATTGAGATTGGACCGTTTTTGCCTGTTATTTTTTTCTGGGATATCCCTCAAGAGATTATAATAGAAAGACACGCGAAAAAGAAAAACGCCAGTTTGTCCCAGGTTGTCCACAATCAGAACATCCAGAATCACCTTAAGGAAGTAATTGATAGACGGAGACCAAGTATCAAGGCCTCGTGATGCACGTTTTTTTCTCTCCCTACAGAAAAACGGCTGGAAATTAAAACTTCATTAACTTAAATGTTCCCCCAAGAGTTCTAGAAATTTCGAAATCCCAATCGGTCCGGCCAACTGACTGATGACGTCATCATTGATGCATGCATTTGTGCATACTTATTTACTAATCTGAATCTATCACGTAAGCGCATGCTGTGAATTTCCTGAGAAGCATTTCTAATGAGACCACAACAGGGGGATTTAACAGTCTGGTCCTAATACTTATTAGCTGCTGTGTTTGTTGGACGCAAAAACAGTCACACATACAACAAGTTAAACAGCATTATACCGCCGTATATTATACATTTACCTATGTGAATGAGTCAGCACACAGCAAAAACAAACAATTCTGCTTACAAAAGATCAGCTAGTGCATCTTGCAAATGTCTTCAAAATTGAACAGGGAAATGAGGTCAGTCCCATACCACGAAAGGCTAATACAAACAGCAAGCATTTATATATGACTGCTGAATCGTACATTGCCGAACTGAAAAAATCTGGTGCATGGAGTAAGTCTACTCCAGCACCACAATGGCCCAGAAAACATGTACACTCCATATTTTTCACTTCTGTGGTGTATTCCTTGCTTCCAAAGGATAAACCTTTTATAGAACATATTTGTAGGTTGATCTGAGCCTTCACATGTGGTACAGGTTTCAAACCGTTGCTTGCATCAAGCGTGTGAACAAACTGTCATTGACGTTTTTATTGAAAAATGCGGGAAAAGGCTTACTGACTGCCTAAACTGCAAGTGCAAAAATGACGGCTGGAAATTCATTGCCGCACGACAAAAAACTATGATACACATGTCACTTGTGCGACCAGCGAAGACTCAGATCATCACGCACATATGTGAAGGCTTATCAGTCTGTCCTGACTGCAGCTGTATGAATATCCTAAGCAAAATACTTGCAGCATTACACAACAGTACAGGTATATTTTCAAAGTCTATTCAAGAAAAAAAACTATCGAAACAACTGATATTTGAATGAACTATCGGCGATAGTTATCGATAGTCCAAAGTACTATCGATGCATTGCTATCGAGGCAGTCCCTATCGTGATGCATCAAACTATTGATGCATCGTTACATCCCTAATCAGCAGGTATCAATATTACATTTTAGTGACACAAGAAAAGAATGCCTTGCAATCTTGGCTTACTTTATGCTCATTATCATATGGCAATTTGGAAATTTAAAACAAAAAACATTTGGTTTTATTGTTAATAATAACAGATTTATTGGCATAAGATTAGTAGTGATGGGGCATGGACATATTAAAAGCAATCAGTAAAGATCACATCCAGATAAACTGCAAAGACAAAATTATTGACCAATGTCACATTTTTCATGAACGTAAACCTCTATAAAACGCGTTATGATTCGCTGCTTATTTATCTGTTTTATTTTACCAAGTACAAACTCTTGGTGTTTGAAACCTTTGGTATACCACGGTACGTACTGTGGTACATGGGTGTATACTGCGGTGTACTGCGGTACAATTACCAAAGGCAGTACCCAGTCCTAGATTTTAGCATTTTTGTAGGGAGTTCCTGAGAAGTATGAATCAAATGGACCTAAGGGTTTATTTGAAGCAAATATATAAAGCTTTTCTAATTTTAGCTCTCGTGGCCATTCTGTTCATCGGAGCGGGATCGTTTTAGCTATTTTGGTAGAGGGTCATCTGAGCGACATTCCTATGAAGTTTGAATGAAATTTGTCCAAGGGTATGGGATGATTTGTCGTTTGAAGATATTTTTTCTATTTTTAGTTCTGGCAGCCATCTTGTTCGTCAGAGTGGAACAATATTAGCTATTTTGGTAGGAGTCGCCTACATAGCATTCCTGTGAAGTTGGAATCTAAGCAAACTTACGATGTTTTTCTATCTTTAGCTATGGCGGCCAGTTTGCTCAGCAGAGAGGGACCATTTTAGCTCTTTTGGTAGTGGGTTATCTAAGCAACATTCCTATGAAGTTTGAATGAAACTGGCCCCAGAGTACAGTCCTGAGTTGTCATTTGAAGATTTCTTCTATTTTTAGCTCTGACGGCAATCTTGTTCGTCAGAGCGGAACGATTTTAGCTATTTAGTTTCAAGCAAATTTACGATGTTTTTCTATTTTTAGCTCTGGCGGCCATTTGCTCATCAGAGCAGAACCGTTTAAGCTATTTTGGTAGAGGAGTAAGCTTTAAAGCAAAATGTTGACAACGCAAGACACACAACGCATGAAGGACATTGACCGATCACAATAACTCACCATGAGCACTTCATGCTCAGGTGAGCTAAAAAGGAAAGAACAACACCCCCTCCCCTACCCTTATCTGCTGCAAGGACAGCAGGCCTTGCCATACTGTAAGCCAACATCAGTTGGATGCCCCAGTGATGCAAAATACACTTCACCTTTGCATCACTCAACCACTCCCCAATCATCAGTAAAATAATGGAAGTGTCTGCTGACAGCCGGCTGGCACCAGACTTTTAGGTCTAGTGACAGCCGGCTGTCACCAGACCTAAAAGTCTGCTGACAGCCGGCTATAGTATTTGTCAATAATAAGCATATTCTTTTTCACTATTAAACTTATCCTTTTTCATGAGATACTATACTACTTCCAGAACTTCGTCAAGCCCTGACGCCTAATGACACCAATAGGGTTTATAAGCATGGACGGTCAGACTGGCAGTGCTTTGCCTGATCAGGCTTAGATCCTCTTAGCAGTTTACCAGTACTCGTGTGCTGGTCAGTTTCAGCTCTGCCTGGAAGCATCATGCAGCCCATCTATTTCTTCAAGCCCCGATGGGTGGGGGCCGCACAGCTTAGGCTTAAATCCCATCACTGGTTGTTTTTGCATTTGCAAAGCAGAAGGAAGAGTGGTGGGTATACTGCACAGTGCACACACACTTCATCTGGGTTTAAACAATACTGACATAGAACTGAACTTCTGGGATATGGAACAATGCTTTTATGAATGGATTTTAGACAGATGCTGTGATTGTTATACATGTACATGTATTGGGAACTCAACTAGTGATTCACTGAATGGAAGTCTTCCACAATAAATTTAAGTGCATGCTACCTAACAGCACCTAGCTGAAGAACAAATACAGGGTCAAGGGTTTTTCAGCTAATAAAGAAGAAAATTAAATCTAGCTTCTAAGAATTGTTTTTATAAGCAAACTATGCCCCCACTATAAATATGATCCCCAGAACTGTTTGACTTGAAAATGAGGTCAGGGTCATCAAGGTTTCTATGTCAGTATTGTTTAAATCCAGATGAAGTGTGTGTGCAGTATACAACGTCTCCCCGTACATCAACCATAGTGCAGTTTATATTTTACTTTTGGTCCTTTGAGATCAGCGTGAATATTCTGAGAAATCAGAAATATATTATTGGTTTAGACTCATATTCTAGACAGGCTTTTAATTATATGGACCCCAATTTGATTTATATCAGTCTTTGTATCGACTGCCTATTCGAAATTCGCAAAATTGCAGTATGTTTCCTCTGGCTTTCTTTGCCGGATCATTACAGGATCACTGATGAGGCTTTGTTTGTTACTTACTGTGTGTATCACTTGTGTCTTTTAATTTTGGATGGCCATATGGCCATTTTGTGGGAAAGTAACTGTCCTTAACTGGTCGCTTAACGTTTGTATTTCTTTCCCTTTGGGTGGAGTAAGTTAATTGTATCAATTCCTGATCTTTGGTTTACTTCTACTTTTTATTAGCCAAAACTACATAGTATGACCAATTTTCTTTCTTATGAATGTTTTCATTGCTCTTAAAGGAACTCATTTTTGATTTTTATTTGTTATGTTGTCACGACAAACTGTACCAAGAAAGGCTTCTGTGGCCTAATGAGTAAGGGCGCTGACTCTTAATTATTAAGTCTTTCAAATCTGTGGATCTCCCCTCACTCAGGCCACATATGAGACGCCAAGTTCTGCAACGGAAGGTCAGGTGGTTTTTCTCCAGGTTCTCCGGTTTCCATCCACCTCTGACCAGAATTATTTTGTCGACAAAGAGACTCTGTGGTTCGAGCCTTGCTAGGGTCACATGTGAGATGAAAAGTTTTGCAAGGGAAGGTCATGTGGTTTTTCTCCAGGTACTCCAGTTTTCACCCAACTGTTTAAAAATCAGCTTAAAATAAGTGTGGTCCTAAAACCACCCCCCCCACCCCCCACCCGCACCCCCATAAAATGCAACAAGGGGAGAGGGACATGGTGTTTTAGGTGCAGTACCTGTTTGTAGGGCTGACTATCGATGCCAATTTTGACTATCGTGATAGTTATTACTATCGTGGAAACTACTATCACGATACTATCACTATCGTGGCATACTATCACGATACTATCGTGATACTATCGGGAACACTTATAAATGATTCATAGATGTTATATCACTCACATAAAATGGCTAAGAGTGACAGAACGAGTTAGGAAAATTCCAATGGCCTAAAATTGTATGTTTATTGTGTGTTTCAATATCAGCATGCATTCCCTCGGGGCTATTCCAGAAAAAACATCATGGGGAGACGGCTCTTTATATATATCCCCACCACCGCCTAAAAATAGTTTGCTGCTTCCAGTAAATATGCCTGTAAGTGATGGTTATCATAGCTTTAATACCTTTGCAGTGTTTGAGATTTTCTGCTTGTGAAAACTGACACATGCTGATCGTTCTTCAATTCTTTGATGTTTGCCGCCTGTGTTAAATTAATCTGTGGATTCAGTTAATTAGGTAACCCGATTATTACATAGTATTACGTAATCACAGCATGTTATTTTAGCACCTCTTTAAGGGCGACATGAATCTAACAAACTGCATTAAAACTTGAACTTACATATTTTTTTATTTGAAGTTAGCATCAAAAGCTAGACTATCAAAATAGAAGTAAAGCAATTATCAAGTCGGTTTTTTCATTTAGCAATATGTACAGGGCTTGACCTAGGCTCTTTGACTCTGTGGACATTTAGTCCTTGCACAAAAGACAGCTAAGACAAGCAGCAATAATAAAACAAAGTTTTCATGTAATGAAATTTGGCTGTTTCGACATGTTATTTTTTCTTGAATATCCCTCTATTATAATACAAAGACAACCAAAAATAGAATCAGAAAGACCCACGAAAAATAAAAACGCCAATTTGTCCCAGGTTGTTCAGTGTCCACCATCAAAACGTCCAGAATCACCTTAAGAAAGTACTTGATAGACGGAGACCTAAGGCCTCGCGCTGCACGTTTTTTTCCCCCTACAGGATGACGACAGGAAAATAAAACTTTGTCTGCTTACATATTCCCCCAAGAATTCAATCCCAATCGGTCAGGCCAGCCGACTGATGACATCATCATTGATGCATACTTGCCGACTTATCTGAGTCTATCATGTACTCGCATGCACATTCTGTGCATTTTTCGAGAAATGCATTTCTAATGAGACCACAAAAGTGCGGTTTAATAGTCTGGTCCTTATGCGCAAAAAGAGTCACATATACAACAAGTTAAACTGCATTATACCGTCATTTATTACGCATTTATTTACCTATATGAATAAGTCAGCACACAGCAAAAACAAACATTTCTTCATACAAAAGATCAGCTTGTGCATCTTGCAAATGTCTTCGAAACTGAACATGGAAATGGCGTTTGTCCCAGAAGTTATACTACGCAAGGATAGTACAAACAGCAAACATTTATATATGACTGCGCAGGCTGATCTGAGCCTTCACATGTCGCACAGGTTTCACTGTCATGTTTTCAAAAAGTTGCATGCAACAAACGCGTGATCAAACTATCATTGACGTTTTGTTATTGAAAAACACGGGAAAATTTCTGACTGCCTCAACTGCACGTGCAAAAATGACGGCGGGAAATTCATCGCCGCGAGAAATTCACCACACGGCAAAAAACTATGATACACATGTGCGACCAGCGAAGACTCAGATCATCATGCACATACGTGAAGGCTTATCAGTCTGTCCTGATTACAGCTGAATGGATATCCTAAGCAAAAATACTTGCGCAATTACACAACAGTACAGGTATATTTTCAAAGTATATTCAAGAAAAATACAAAAACAATCGAAACTATCGATAGTTGAGTGAACTATCGGCGATAGCTATCGATAGTCCAAAGTACTATCGATGCATTGCTATCGAGGCAGTCCCTATCGCGATGCATCGGACTATCGATGCATCGTTACACCCCTACCTGTTTGTTTGGTGTCAACGACTTGGCATAGCCTGTTTGAGGCACAGTATAATTCTTAGACCTGTGGATTGATTATGACCATTTTACTTACATGGTACATGTTTTATCACTAGGATGGGGGAAAACAGTCATTACATTTTGATGGTTTTTACCTTATTTTCAAGGGCACATGTCCCCAAAAACTGTCAATTTGAGCCAAAAATGGCTTGTCTTTACCCTGTCTCATGAACAAATCATTGAATTTCTGTCAAACTTCATTACAACCTACCTAAGACTTGACTAGATTTTAGTGACCTTAACCTAATTTGCAAGGTATTAGGCTCCTGAAACCTTAATTTTCAGCCAAAAATGGCATTTCTGCTCATGAACAGATTGATGAATTTTGATCTAACTTGGTATATTTCTAGTTTCTAATTGGATCAGGAGATATGGTGAAGATAAGCAAAACTGAACATTCTTTGCATGTTTGTGACCTTGAAAAGTAGTCAGAATCTTATCAAATTTCGCTGTAATTCATTATTTGGTTCAGAAAAGATTGTGCAGATGGGGCGAAAGTTGATAATCTTTGAAAATATGTTGGATCCTTTCAACCTTGGAAAGTAGGTCATGGTAACCAACATTTAGTCAAGTATTTTGCGTGTTGAACTGACAATAGACCAAATTTGATTTATCTAGGTCATCATTTGGTCCAGAAGATATACAACAAAGTCCAAAATGGGACAGTCTTCGTTTGTTTGATTTGAAGTTTAACGTCCCCATTAACAATGTATAGGTCATTTTGGAGACGTTGCTTCGAATTTTGTGGGAATTTTACCCCACGCTGAGATGAAATGACATTTCGAGCTCTGTCGCCCAATAAAACCAATAGGGTTTATAAGCACGAACGGTCTGACTTGCACCACTTTGCCTGGGCAGGTTTAGGTCCTCTCAGCGGTTTCAGCTCTGCGTGGAAACATCAGGTAGTCCATCTTTTTCTTCAAGCCCCGATGGGCCGGGGCTGAGGACAGTCTTTGTACTCATGTGACTAAGTCAAGGTCAGCAGAACCTAATCAAGTCTTTGGTAGATTGTACCAAATTTGACTGCAATAATAATACATGAATTTGTTCTACGAATTGGGAGCAGAGAGCTATTTTGGAGCTTTGACATTTTTTGGAAGACTGTAATTTTGAACATTAGGATGAGACCACTTCAGTCTGATGAAGTTAATTGTTGGTAGGATGAATTAATATGATATACCTTAGTTTATTCCTTCCCCTTTGAACATTAGGATGAGACTACTTCAGTATGATGAAGTTAATTGTTGGTAGGTTGAATTAATATGATATACCTTAGTTTATTCCTTCCCCTTTCCTTTTGCTGGGGTACACAACTATTATAGACTCATTTGGCAATTAAGTTCTTCTATATATTATTCTTCTTTTTGACTCTACCAAGCTGCTATAATAGCTTTTAACCCTTCTCTTGCTGAATATTCAGTTTAGCCACACCCATTTCTGACTTTGAACCAATCAACTTACTTGATGTAATTTATTGCTACAATTTGATTAACTGAATGCCAAACAGTGTAGTTCCTGATCAGATGCCATCTAATCTGGATCTATACTGTTTACAAAGATAGGGGTTGTCGTGAACAGCAAGATAAGGGTTAACAAGAACCAGGGTGTTTTTTCCCCTCCAAACGGGCAAAACCTTTAAAAGAGAACATGGGTATCTTTTTTTTCCCTCAATTTTTGAATTCAAGGATGCATAACTACTTTTCTCATATCACAGAGCCTTTACAGAAAATCCACACCACCCCAGCATTAATATGCAGACTCCAGTCATTGATAACTACATGTACTTGCATAAAAAGAGGTAGAATTCTGTTGCTTGACAGAGAAACATTGTGATTTTCCCCAAAGACCCGAGTTGCAAAATTCACGAAGTGCAAATAAAAAGAAATATTTCAGCATAGTTTGGTAGTATGTGGAAAGATTTCCAAGCCTTACCAGAGTTACATGCCTCAACCTTTAGCTCCCCAACTATGTCCTACATGGACTAGAGAGATATGGAAGAATCCCACCCACCTAGACCTCCCAATGAAATATTAACTAAATTATATATATCTAATAACATTTCAACTTCCATTTTTACTATTCAACAAAGTTCTGGAAGACCACCACAACCTCTTTATAATACTATTAATGAGGTCCAAACAGAAACTGCGTTACTTAAACAACTGGTATAGCCAAACAAAAGTGAATGAATTAAATAGAAAAAATGGCCATTTTTTAAATAATCTATACATTTTTGGGATCCATCTTGAAACTGTTATATCCAAAACCATGTTATAACAAACAGTGTTATAATGAGGCTGTGGTGCAGTATAGCATCTTGGAAAAAGAAAAAAAATTAAAAGTGAAAAAAGTATACAAAAAGCCTAACTATTGAACAAATATTATTGCTGGCTGTCAGCAGACTTTTAGGTCTGGTGACAGCCGGCTGTCACTAGACCTAAAAGTCTGGTGCCAGCCGGCTGTCACCAGACCTCGCCTAAAATAATACCTACTTTGAGATGGGATGTTTCAATGGAACAGACCTTACATGTAGATGAGCCATAATGTTAATCAATTTTTGGTACAAAAATAAGAGAAACATTTCTGTGAATTGGGTTTGCTTCCTTTGTTTAGGTTTCCATTATGGTCTGGTCGCTTAATGTTTGTATTTCTTTCCCTTTGGTGTCTTTTATGGATGGAGTAAGTTAATTGTATCAATTCCTGATCTTTGTTTTACTTCTACTTTGCAGGGGTGTAAAATTCCACTCGCCCGCTCGCATTTGCGAGTAAGGTTTAAGGCAGGGCGAGTAAGATTTTCACAACTGACCTTACTTTTACTTCATTTTTAGCACCTAAATGAAAAGTTTAGACAATAAGGGCGAGTAAGTTTGAGGGAAATTTTACACCTCTGGTTTGATAGTTCGCCATTGACTATTTTTGGTTCGACTGACCATTTTGTTCAGAGCAGAACCATTTTAGCAGTTTTGGAAGAGGGTTTCCCAAGGTGCATTCCTGTGAAATTATTATGAATTGAACCATAAGCTTAGGATGAGATGTTGTTTAAAATTGTTTTTTTTTTCTAATTTAATCTCAGTGTGTTCAGCCGAGTGAAACTATTTTAGCAATTCTGGTAGAGGGTCACCAAAGGAACATTCCTGTGAAATCATTTGAAATCAGACCGTTGTTCAGGAGAAGTCGTTTTAAGGATTATTCTAAGATTTTCTATTTTTAGCTCCGGTGGTCATTTTGTTCAGTGGAGTGGAACCATTTTAGCAATTCAATTAGGCGGTCACCCAAGGAACATTCCTGTGAAATCATTTTGAAAGAAGCCAAGGCAGCGATGTCTTTTAATTTTTTTTTTTCTAATTTTAGCTCTGGTGTACATTTTCTTCAGTGGAGCGGAACCATTTTAGCAATGTTGGTATGGGGTTACCAAAGAAATATTCCTGTGCAATTATTTTGCAATCAAACCATCAGCCTAGGAGATGTCGTTTAAAGGTTTTTCTAAGGTTTTCTAATTTTTAGCTCTGGTGGCCATTTTGTTCAGCGGAGTGGAACAATTTTAGCAATTCCGGTAGACGGTCATCCAAGGAACATTCCTGTGAAATTACTTTCAATAGGACCATTTGTCCAGGAGATGTCTTTTAAGGGTTTTTTTCTAATTTTAGCTCTGGTGGCCATTTTGTTCAGCGGAGCACTGTGGTTTCAGGTGTCATTTGAAGAAATTGTTGACGGACAGACAACGGACAAAAGCGATCAAAATAGCTCACCTTGAGCACTTAGTGCTCAGGTGAGCTAAAAATATAGAAGTGAAGGCAATAACCAGGAATCAATAAAATCAGTGCAGTACCAGTCACTGCAAATATGCCACAATACGATAAAGTTAGAGTACATTCATTATACATTACATTTGAAGTTTATAGTGATTGAATTTGTTTTTCACAATTATACAATGACTATTGATGTCTGCTAGGAGCTAGACACTGTTGAAGCCAGGTTCTAAAATTCAGTGTGGCACTAACTGAAAACCCAAGAACATGTACACTTAATAAATAAAAGGTTCCTTTAATAAAACCAGTTGGCAGGTTTACTTTTTTTTATTAACACTTTACTTTACAGTGCAATTTATTAAGATTTTACAACCAGTTAATGCGGTGGACATGACCGATTGACTCAAGTGCAAGCTGGTGGTTAGCTCACACCACAGACTGCCTAGGGAGAAACTGAACAGGGTAACTGATATATATACGCGAAACCCAGAAACAATGCATAATTACGCTTTACATGTTCTTATTTGGAGCCCTGCATTCATGTCTTACATAATTTCATATTATAGATGACAATACATGTAAATTTGGGGGGGGGGGGGGGGGGGCAAAATGCACTGTTTAATAACCTTTTCCTATACAAAAGCCTATTTTGTACCTCACCCATTTGATACGAGAATCATGCAGTCTATGGCATGCCATTGCATATTCCCACACTTCCGTACTATTTGGTGTGTAATGTAAGTGTGACATGACCATGTTTGACCTCCAGGGCCCCCTCACTGATGACCAAAATTCCAAAAGTGTCATGCACTCCACGGACCAATGATCTATTAGTTCTCAAGGTTTCAAAGTTCCTATCTCCGTCTAGGAGTTATCTGTAATCGTTATAGAAGGGGTATTGAGTTTTTTAATACCTCTGGTGACCTCCATATGTACACGAGGGGTCAAATTTTAATTCCAATGTATTCTACTAGCTAGCCGTTGGATTTGATCAGGGATTTTTTCTGACAAAGTTGGGAAAGGCTCCGGTACTTATCACTATTGGAACAAGATGTGTTTGTGAAACACTGATGCCCCCGGACAGCGCCAATGTTAATGTTTTTAAAAATTTTGAAAAAAATAGGTCAAAGGTCAAGTTCAAGGTCACGAGATCAAAAATTATGGTACCACTGGAAAGGTCTTGTGATAAGGTATACACATGTGAAATATGAAAGCTCTATCTACTACCATTCAAAAGTTATGCCCAATGTTAAAGTTTTTGCAGACAGACAAACGGACAAACAGACGGACAGACCAAAAACTATATGCCCCCGAATCTCTTAAGATTCCGGGGGCATAAAAATATCGACATACAATGCACTGCCCCAAATTGGGAAATTTGACAATCTGATGTGCTTATTTTAACCTGTACTGACCGAGTGACTGTTACAATAGTTAATATATTATGGCGATCACTGCCGGCTGTCTCCAGCGAACTTTAGACAGCCGGCTGTCAATAGCAACTTCCTTAGGGAAAACAGACTCAATTACACAATTTATATATGCACCAAATATGATGTACAATTGTGGACGTAGATACCACTTATTCTGTATGTTCATGATAGATTCTCTACATGAATATCACTATTTATGAAATGACATCACAAGCCGTGCAGCCCAATAAACCTAATAAGGGTTATACATATGGACGGTCTTTTTGCATCACTTTTTACCTGGGCAGAATTAGACACTCTAAGCAGTTTACCAGTTCTTGTGTGTGGTTAGTTTCAGCTCTGCGTGATAACATGATGCACAGGGATACAGACTAACAGGTGTCCAGTCGCCCAAGGCACTGAGTTTCGGCGGCATCTGGCGGGGGCACCGGAGTTTCCAATTAGAATGCCTATCAACTTACTGTAAAATTTAGATTTATGGTAGTCTGGGCGCCTAAAGCAGAAGGCTTAGTCTGTATCCCTGATGCAGCCCAACGGGGGACTGTGGGAAAACGGAGGTTGTTTCAAGTATACTAATTATTTGAATAATTTGATGGATATCTATTATAAATTGAAAATTATGACTCTATATGTTATCCAACTGAAAATGCTGATATTCATTATCCAGTTCTTATAAAAAGGTGGCCAAATGACCACACACCCATGTCTGGACCACTGGTCATGCTGAAACCATGGACACAACAACATAGCGGGATTGACTGTTGAATCCAAAACACGCAACTTTTCATTCAAAATAATTACCGTGTATATACATTTTCACTTTCCATGTACTTTTCTAGTCTTTGCAGCGGACTAAGGTTGTCATCATTTCCAAATGAATCATTCCCATCCATTCCATCATCTAATCCATACCCTACAATAGCAATAAAGGAATCCAGTAACTACCTACCAATTGACTCAAGCCCATCATGTCTGCTGTTGTATGCAGGGTTTTACAATGGCTTTTGGTTTAGGTAAAAAAAATAGGGATCCAACCTCTATTATTTATAGAGTAATTTGACAAGAACTAATTCAGGGATTCTGCTGGTCCAAAATGCAGTTCAAACAAATTGTCCGGACATATCCCCCATTTGTTGGACATACTGAATTTCATTTGGACAAGTTTGAAAAGATGAAATTTTCTTACTCTAAAATGGTCAATGTTACCACTTATACAATATTGACCCCGACAACAATATTGATGTCGAGACAAGTCCAAAATTATTTCAGGCTGGCCCCGAGATCTTTTGGACAATCATAATTCTTTAAGGACTATTGCTGACATCCGACCTCAAACAAAATTCCTGAACTATATTCCAACATGTGGTCATTCTCAATGCTGGTCACGTTTGGCTGCATGTTTTAGGTCAAGCCAACTATTAGTATAATTACACCTGAAGCATCACCTTAGCATGATTGGCCAATAACAAAAGTGCCATGGCATATTAGTCAATATTATTTATTCATATAATAAATAAATAGCTAGCTCATTTCTTAAAATAGAAGCAGGGGAAATAACAGTTCTAAGGTTTTACAGCAAAGAAAAACCTGCACCTCATTGAATGCAGCGGGAAATAGTTTTAGTGTACATGCGGGAAAATATTTGTTTATGGTCACCGAAAAAAAAATGCATATGGACAGACTCTTAACCCTTCTCTTGCTGAATATTCAGTTAAGCCACCCCCATTTCTAACTTTAAACCAATCAGATTTCTTCATGTAATTTACTCCAACAAATTCATAAACTGAATATCAAACAGTGTAGATCCTGATCGGATGGCTTCCTCTGATCTGGATCTACACTGTTTGCAAAGATAGGGGTTGTTGTGAACGACAAGATAAGAGTTACCGAAACAAAAATATTGTATACACACACACACAAGAAAAATGAATTGAATCAAATGATCAGCTTTATAGTTGACCCACTTGTTCAGAGCCTTGTTCATCATTACTTGCATGCGTACATTACGCACGCCCACATCAGGATTGCAGGATGAAGGTTTTGGTTGTTTGTTTTGAGGTTTAACGACCCCAACAACACTGTATATATCATTTTGGAGACTTTGCTTCCAATTTTTTGGGACTTTTACCTGACACTGAGATGTCGCCCAATGAAACCAACAGGGTTTATAAGCATGGGCGGTCCGACTCGCACCACTTTGCCTGGACAGGCTTAGATCCTCTAAGCAGTTTACCAGTATATGTGTGCGGTCGGCTTGAGCCCTGCGTGGAAGCAACATTCAGTACATCTATTTCTTCAAGCCCCAACGGGGGATGAAGGTCTACACAGTCACCCAGGACTATGCTGTAATCATGTAATTACAGTATGGATCTTTTACCTGAAGAGGGGTTGACTCTCCCTGTACAGGGGGGGTCTCTGTTTAATGTCCCGATCCAGAGACAAGTGCACTAACCACTGACCTGTCATGCTTCCGCAAGGGCCCCCTGACCATCATGACTTGGAGAAACAGTTGGGCTGCAAACAACTGCACGAGTACTGGTAAACAGCTTGGGAGCATGGAGGCCGAAGCCTGCCCATCCATGCATTTAAACCTTATTGCTTTCATTAGGTGATAGGGCTTAAGATGTCATTTCATCTCAATGTCGGTTAAGTCACATGAAATGACCTAAATAGTGTTGAGGGGGACATTAAACCTCCAATAAAACAAAACAGTGCTAAGCGTAGCAAGAAAATAAGCATATTCAGCAAATGCTACTCCCATGTTTTTCAGCGAAAAATATCATATTTGCCACATTATATAAATGACTGTTTAAACACCATGACTTTGTAATTTGAACAACTGTGCCCCTGGCTCTGATGATCTTATGCAAATGCAACTATTTTGATAGTATGCTAAATAAATCTTTGCTCAATTTATTGCCAGCACACATTGTGGAATTAATGATACAACAAACAAAGGCTTTGTTCTCATTGCTGATAAAATATGGACACAATTCCCATGATGCCAACTAATTTTCTGAATTATCCTGCTACCTTCTTTAGATAAACATTAACTGGTGTTAACCAGATAAGGTCATGGAGTTTAAAGCACAAGGAAACGGATGGACATAAAAAAAAATACATTCGACTCAAAACAACAACATGACCTACTTTCTATGCGTAATCGCAGGCTTCCAATAATTACTCATGTGTGACTCAATATTAACGATTTTCTTTCAAGCGCTAATACCAGGATTCACTGAATGAACCTGTATAAAACTGACTCATGAAATGAAATACAGAATTCTAATTCGCATGTAAACATACGCGCGGGAACCCCTACAAGTTCAAAAGGTCGTAGAAAACCCCTGGTCACATGACCATACACCATCATGGTAATCGACTTCGCGTGAAACCTTGGCGTCCTGTTTGAAAATCGAAACAAAACGCACGTGGTCGACACTTCGCGTGCAAGTATAACGGATTTTACATGAATGTAAAGCTTGACAAAAGCGCATGAGCCCTGAAGGAACAGTTATGTATTTGGAACATAACGCTTTTTGAGGATAACGAGGCAAATATGCGCTCTAGAAAGAACATGACACAATTTCTCCGCAGCATCTTAGAAGGTGACACTGCGAACGTAAACAAGAAAAGCACGGAGCTTACCGTCGTCCGGATTTTCGTCATCTACTTCGTCGTACAGATTTATGTCTGAAAATATTAATTAAAATGTTAGTTCACAGCGTTTCATTCAAAATCTTGCGACAATTGTAAATAATGTGAGGTGTACTCACCCGCCATGTTGGAAAAGACCACGTGGTGTCTAATGATAATGTGATTGGACCAGAAAGATATTATGCTATATTTTGATTGGGTAATTACTTGGGACTACATGCCTCCAGCGGAAAATGCCGAATTTTACCGATGACTCATTACACGCCTGTATGTATACGTACGCGACTCTGTATTTATTGGCTATTTCATTTTCTGGATAGCGCCCAAAATATTTTCAGTTTCACACCTGAAGTTTGAAAATGTGCCTGGACACAATGATAAAAGAACTGATGTTAACCAACGCCGTATGTATTTAGTTAAAGAGCGTTTTACTGGAGCGGGACACATTGACCGCATAACCCTACCATAGCGTTGGTTGTAGTTAGGTAAATGCACGTCCGCGCTCAGCAATTAGTCCCCATTAACAATTTTGTGGACAACACACGCTAAAAACCAGACTAAAGTTTATGCTAACGAAAGACAAATTTAGATTGCAAGACATTTTTTTTTGTATTTTAAAGTCACTGCTCTGAAACGAATATTTATTGAAAATCAATATCTATATAATGTTATGGAACTAACCCTTAAAGTGTAAATCACAACGATTGTCGTCTGCTTTATTGTCTACATTGTTTAATATTAATTCAAAAGAGGAGATTAAGATACAGCGTATGCTCGTTCTTCCCTTGGACAATTAGCGATGAATTAGAACCTTCATTAATTCGATCTTTTGCAGAGGACCAGCTCAGTGACTGGTGATCAGGAGGACGCGGGTTCGAAACTGCCGAGGTCGGCCAGTCTTTTGTGGAGATTGACCATGGAATATTTTCTACGGTCATTCTCTCCCTTCCGCTGATTCAATTCAGGGCAATTGTCAGTTTCTGGCGAAATAGTGAACCTAAAAGCCTACCTAGGAAACGCGTGGTTAGGTATTTCTTTAAACTGAACGGCTCAAAATGACCTAAAAAATGTTAACTGGGCCGTTAAACTCCAATAGTAAAGTGGTAGCGCATCGGATTCGTAATCGAGAGGTTGCGGGTTCGAGCCTCACGCTGACCAAAATGTTGTGTCCTTGAGCAAGGCACTTCATCCACGTTGCTTTAAAAAAGTACTGGTTACCACCCGTAATGCTCAGATGTGAGCGAGTAGCAACAATCAAAGCGCAAAAGGCACTGAAAGGACAGATTTTATGAGAAAATCATAACGCTGTGAAAACTTACAGGAAATCTTTCTAAAAAGATCTTGAAATTTAGAAAAGTAGGCTAGTTCTCCAAATTCCATTATTTGATATGTTTGCAGATGTCTTTATAATACACCGGTGGTATTAGCCTATGAAATGCCGAGTTTCAAATTTTTGAAAGAAACTATTTACGTTTTCAAAACCAACATTAAAATTCAAGTTTTAACAATGCAGCCGTCCATAAGTAACTGTTACAGTTTCTGTTTGGTCGGTTGTGGATACCTCTCCCAAAATATACTCAATGGGAAAGAGATCGGAGGAGAAAGGCTGGCTAGTCCAGTACATGAATCCCGGTGGCTGGAAGACATGTTTTGAGTAAGAACAGCACTATGAACCCGAGCGTAATTATCCCGGATTCTGAGCGTAAACAAATTAAATGGAACCATGTGAGGCCGAAGCACTTGATCGATGTAACGTCCCGCTATTCAGTTGTCTCAGCCATGATCTTGAATGTTCTTAATGGCACTAAGCTGCGTTCGCTAACTGCATGCAATACAACGCCACACAATTACGCTTGTTAAACCCGATATGGATGTCACGCTCTATTAAGCACGCGTCGCCTCGGCATACCTTACACCTATACGTCGAAACACCCGGAAACGACAATCGGCGTAATTCACGATGAAGTGCGATTTGTCACTGAAACCCATATCACGTCAGTCGCTTCTAAAGACGCCAATTTACGTATTTCATTTACCAGCGTAAGTGTTCCGTATTGTGTTAACTTCTTATTACATGTCTAGCACTGAAAACATGCATCTCATAAGGGCGACGAACAGTGTCTTTGTTTGTTTGTTTTGAGGTTTAACGTCCCCGTCAACACTTTAAAGGTCATTTTGGAGACGTTGCTTCCAATTTTGTGGGACTTTTACCCGACATTGAGATGAAATGACATCTCAAGACCTGTCGCCCAATGAAACCAATAGGGTTTATTAGCATGGACGGTCCGCCTCGCACTGCGGTTCCTGGACAGGCTTAGATCCTCTAAGCGGTTTACCAGTACTAGTGTGCGGGCTGAATTCAGCTCTGCGTGGAAGCATCGTGCAGCCCATATATTTCTTCAAGCCCCTATGGGCGGGGGCGGGACGAACAGTGTCAGTGCTTATTATAGTTTATCAACGACCTTTGAGAGTTCAACGTTCAAGCGCGGCAAGACTATTCCATGTTTTAGGGGAAGCAGCATTCGGATTTCTTTTTGCTTAGGATTTTAAAATTATAAATAAGGTTTTTGATAATGTCATTATGTAGAAGTCAAGGTCAAGTGGTTATCATGATCTAGTACGAATCTCAGTTAAACTATATCTCCCGATGTAAAATCCCAACGGAAGGCGACTTACCTAAAACACGGACTAGTCAAAAATTAAAAGTGCAGTCATGTCTCACTGCGTTTTGAAAGACTATATAGTCTTTCAAAACGCAGTGAGATGTGACTGCACTTCTCAAAGGTCGTTGATAAACTATAGTCGGTTGTAGAGACCTCTTATTTATCTACAGGCACAGTGTAGCAGTTGTCCGCGGAAATCTGTTTCGCATATGCGTCTGACGGATGAATCGATCTTGACGTACTGACGTCGGTCTTCCGCTACGTCGACGTCCACTAGCGTCTTCTGTATATAGTAAGATGTCGCTCCAATAGACGATAGATCACACACATGTGGTATCATCCGCTTTCCGGCACGCTTACGATCCTTTAATGAAAAATGTTCCAATACGCTCTATATGCTATAAGAAAGTGTGAAGGAAATACTGAGAAACTGAAGACTGTGATGGATAATGTGACAGAACATTACCAGAACAAACATGAAAACTGTAACAAAGAAAGCAGATGTAAGACTGATAAGAACTATGAACCGAGTAAAGTGGTGCTGCGCAGTCAAGTCGCGATAGATTTGTTGCAACAGGCAATCCGAGAAACCGTGGCATACAAACATCCCGAAGATTTTGTGCTCGCAATGGATACATATTATGTTGAGGAATTTAATAATATGCTCAATGTATTTCATGACAAGCGCATTTACTTAGGTGATAGCAGTTCTTACAAGATGCGAACAGACCTTGCAATATGTCACTGGAATGAGAATGTTGATCGGCCGTTCATCAGTATATGGACTGGGCCTAACGGACACATGTTTCGAAAGAATTTCAGAAAAAAACCCTTGGATTACAGAGACCGAATTTGGTCAAATTTCATGCGCAAAATTTATGTTGAATAAGCAGATTGTGGGTACTCGTTAGAACTGCCTCATTGAGGCAGTTCAAACAAGTACTTACACTCTATATTACAGAATACTCATTAGAAATGTCTCTATTAAAACTGTCTCATTGAGGCAGTTCAAACGAGTACCAACATATAATATTACATTGTGGGTGCTCGTTAGAACTGCCTCATTGAACATTTGTATGTGTTAATTGCTAGTCCCAGTCCTTATTAGAAATAGATCTGCATCATTGAGGCAGTTCTAATGAATGCCTTTTGGGCACTCGTTATAACCGCCTCATTGAGGCCAGTCACCGCATAGTAATTTTGTGAGTGCTCGTTATAACCGCCTCATTGAACATGTGTATATATATATATATATATATATATATATATATATATATATATATATATATATATATATATATATATATATAATGTTAGTCCTAGTACTCATTGGAAATGCCTCGAATAGATCTCCCTCATTGAGACAGTTGTAATGAATGCAATGTGGTTACTCGTTAGAACCGCCTCATTGAACATTTGTATATATAAAATACTAGCCCCAGTATGCCTTAGAAATAGATCTGCCTCACTTGATACTATGTTCTGGATGCTCATTAGAACTGCCTCACTGAGACAATTCTAACGAGCATCCAATATATATATATTTTATTAAATCAAAAATTTATGTATGTAAAATGCTAGGCCTAGTACTCATTAGAAATAGCTCAAGTACCAACACTTGATAGATCGGCCTCATTGAGGCGGTCCTAATGAGTGCAATGTGGCTACTCGTTAGAACCGCCTCAATGAGGCCATTCAAACAAGTACCAACACCCTATAGTATATTGTGTGGGCTCATTAGAACCGTCTCATTGATCATTATGAATGCAAAATGCTAGGCCTAGTACTCATTAGAAATAAGTACCAACACCTGATAGATTTGCGTCAATGAGGCAGTCCTAATGAGTGCAATGTGGCTACTCGTTAGAACCGCCTCATTGAGGCAATTCAAACAAGTACCAACACTATTTTATATTGTGGGTGCTCGTTAGAACCGCATCATTGAACATTTGTATATATAAAACACTAATCCCAGTACGCGTTAGAAAAATAGATCTGCCTCACTTGATAGTATATTGTGGATGCTCGTTAGAACTGCCTCACTGAGACAATTCTAACGAGCACCCAAAATCTTTTTATTTATTAAATCAAAAAATCTATGTATGTATAATGCTAGGCCTAGTACTCATTAGAAATAGCTCAAGTACCAACACTTGATAGATCTGCCTCATTGAGGTTATTTGTTTGTTTAGCTGTAATTTAGTTTTATTTATTTTACTAAGACTGTCTGTGTGTAATTCATTTTACTTTTTATTTTTCTTCTTCTATAAGAAGAAGAAAATTTTGCTTATTTATTTATTTATTTATTTATTTATCAGAAGATGTTTTCTATAGTGTCAACTGATATTTTTTCCACAAATTTGAAGCTTTGTTTATTTGTTTACTTATTTATTTCTATAGTGTCAAATAACAATTTTTCAACAAATATGAAGATTTATTTTATTTATTTATTTTTTATTTTTTTTTGATATATTAGAGCTAAATATGCTATATAATTAACCTTTATGAAATATGTTTGTATTTTGTTTCTTTGAAATTTAAATATAAGACAAATAAATACATTAATCATGACTAAATTGTTTTGTTTGTATATTGAAACCAATTATGCAGTGTGCCTGATGTTACATAATTGAGATAACAAGGTTAGCTTCAAACAGAGCAGAGTTTGCTGTTGTTTCCAGTTTCCCCGTGTCACGGGTCGTCAGCTGGTGGGGTCCCAGGGAACGAATCCATTCTGGCACTACACCGTAGCCGTTCGGTGGTATCCCCATTCCACGTTGCCGGTGAATGGGGAGACCATCGCTCGGCTCCAGCCCCGTCCGTCCGTGCCTATCGTAAGTCCGCTAATAGGCCAGTACATTTAGCCTGAAATGACCCTTGACCCACAACTAATTCCTTGAGAAATGTTATCAGCAGTTTTAGTATCAGGAAGGTGTCCTGATTTATAGAAAAAAAGTCCTCAAAAAAAATCCGAGGGGAAAAGGTATTTTTGCGGGGTGAAAAAAAAAATACGAAAAATGAAGAAAAATCACAAAAACCAGGCGTATGTTAAACAATTGAGGTTTACATCCCGCCAACAGTAAATGTCATATGCAGTGCTTTCAAAAACAATTCGGCATCTGGATTTCAAGGAAAGATAGGAGTGTGATTTTCAATGTTATCTGAAAAAGCCCTTACAAATTTATCAAGCGTAGCAGGGGAATAATGTCTAAGTAAAAGGGAAAATCCCCACTACCCGTCTATTGATGAAACCCCTGCATACGGAGACCGGACCTCGGTTTAAAGACTCATCTGAGAGTCTGTTTGATCGAACCCACGACTCCTGATTTATGAGGCTAGTAGCTTATCCACTATATCATGGAGGCTTCTTTTAGCAGAAATAAGAAAAATAATGTACATGTACACCCCCTAAAACTCCCCAGTGCCCCACCCACCCAGGTGTAAATGGGTAGCAGTGGTGTTAAAGTCATCTGCCTCTCCCTCGTGCGCGTGAAAACATCCGGAATGAGGGTTCGAGAGTGATTAATTAAACTTGAGGCTTTAATCGCAATCGAACTAAAATAAATTAGTATAAACTAAAACTCCAGTAGGAGGGGGTTTCTATCGAGTACCCACAATCTATGCTTTTGAGCAGACATTACGAAACACGCCTAAACAAAAACATTGTCAATTGTTCAGCCCAAAAATGGAATTTTAAGATAAAAAATGATGTTTTTCTTATTTCTGCTCAAAACATAAGTAGATTGCGGAGCTCGACAGAACCGCCTGAATTTGGCGGTTCTACCGAGTAACCACATTCTATGTTTTTGAGCTGATATAAGAAATTTAATATTTATCCTTGTACTATATGTAAAAGTGGGGTTCGAGGGGTCAAAATAATATAGGCGTGTTTTTGACCCCAGCCATCTGGGCTTTGAGTAATAGATTGGGCTGCTAATGCTTCCGCACAGAACTGATACCGAACGCATATGAGTACTGCTAAAGCGCCGAGAATACCCAGAAAAGTTGCTGCGAGTCAGCCTGTCCATGCATGTGTACCCTTTTGGATTCATTGGGCGACAGGGATTGAGATGCCATTTCATCTCAATGTCAGGTAAAAGTCCCACAAACTTGGGAGCAACGTCTCGTTTTGTGATGAATAAGAAAAAACTCAGAATTTGTCTCTGTTTTTTTAGGTGTGATCAATAGATTTGAATATGCGTGTTTTCGTTATGTTTTTTATGACCCCAGCTTTAAAAAAGTTGGAGGGGCATATTGCTTCTGGTTCGTCCATTCGACTTTCCTTTGCGCCTTTGATGCATAACATAACGCAAGAAACGTGCATGTAAGGGTCTTGAAATTTCATATATCGATTCTTCATGGAAAATTAGCTGACGCGTATTTTTTTTTTCTTATCCGGATTATGCCCCTTTCAAAAGTTATTGCCCTTGGAATTTTTTTATAAAATCTTGTCAGCAAAATATCTCAAAATCTATTGGAGATAGAGCCTTGTAAGTTGGTGACGAGTAGATGCCCTGATAAACTTTTGACTAAATTCCGAAAAATACTTTGTGGCTAATGGCCCTTTGGCACTTTGGGTATATTGTAGGCCTATGCTTTGTGATGCGTAGTAAAACTTTAGAACCTTGTATACCAGGGTTTTGAAATTTCATATATGGATTCCTCATGGCAAATTAGCTGAAAGATATTTTTCTCATCCGGATTTTGCCCCTTTTAAGGTTGTTTGAGTCAACCTTTGTGTTCAGTCAGCTCAAAACAGTTATTGTGCGCAATGTTGGGAGACACAATTTGTAAATCAATTTAAAGGGGTTACACCCCTATTTTTCCTACCTGTTAAAAAGTCAACGGCCAATTTCTATTGCGGTAAGTAGATAGGACAGTGTTGCAATTGTTCTGATTGTGATTTTTGAGTGGTTGCTTCCACAAAGTCACACATAGCTATCAAAATCTTACGTGCGCCATGTTACCGGAATACACCGTATGCTCATATTTACGATATTAATTCATTTGATTCTGATGGCACAAATGTGCTTCCATACATTAAAATTTTATCATGAGACATTGACAAATGTATTTTCCGACCAACAAAAAAATGTTTCTTTTTACAACTTGAACATAGATCTTGTTTATCAACAGCATACAAGGAAAATATAAATGACATGTATTAAAAATAATAGAATGTAGAAAGACTGCAATTTATCAACTTCTGACGTAAGTTTTGTTTTTGATGCCGTCATTTGTTTGCGCGTGAGGAGTCTTACAGCCGGTAAAACAGTGTATGGTGCTGTTATCTGGCCATTACTTATTTAATGCTTTTTCTGCGGATTTAATCCTAATTTTCTCAGAACTGGCACGGATATTTCTTGAGGACTTTTTTTTGGTAATTAATATAACATAGCCCTGTGTTTTGTTGTTAAATGAATTTCTCAAGGAATTAGTTGGACCATAAAAATTAAAGTACCTCGCCTATAACAGAGCAGAGCTGTCAATCACTTACTATAAACATGTCAATCATTGTGATGTCACAGTAGCTCTCCATTTACAGCCAATCAGATAAATAGATTTTGATGTTAACCTTTCAGAGGTCAGACAAAGAATGACTCAGGTTCGTTCGTTCGTTTAGGTTAAGGCTTTTTATGTCTGCCATGGTCAAGCGGACAGAACTCCATAGCTCCACAACAAGACATATGTTAAGTGCTTCTGGTCTGTAAATCGTGGCAGTTTGTCCAACAAGAGTAAATAATAGCGTTGAGCTGCTGGTGCCCTGACCATAGAAAAATGAAGCACTGCCTGTTTTTTTTTTTTTTTTTTTTTTTGAATTTAAAAGGCTGATCGAAAAATGAGCCGAAAATGTGTAGAAATCTACGGAACCCGGGAAGGGACATGATTTTTTTTTTATTTTATAAGTTGTGCGCACAAGATAATATCTTGTGTGGACAAGATATTATCTTGTGCGGACGACATATTATCTTGAGCGGACAACATATTATCTTGTGCAGACAAGATAATATTTTGTCCGCACAACATAATATCTTGTCCGCACAAGATATTATCTTGTGCGGACAACATATTATCTTGTGCAGACAAGATATTATCTTGTTTGCACAACATATTAAGTTGTGCGAACAAGATATTATCTTGTCCGCACAAGATAATATCTTGTCTGCACAACATAGATCTTGTGCGCACAAGGTATTATCTTGTCCGCACAAGATATTATCTTGTCTGCACAAGATAATATCTTGTCCGCACAAGATAATATCTTGTCCGCACAACTTCCCAAGATCTATGTTATGCAAACAAGATAATATGTTGTGCGAACAAGATCATATCTTGTCCACACAAGATATTATCTTGTCCGCACAAGATAATATGTTGTCCGAACAAGATAATATCTTGTCCGCTCAAGATATTATCTTGTTCGCACAACATAATAAAAATAAAAAAGCATGTCCCTTACCGGGTTCCGTAGAAATCAGTGCCAATACGACTGCAAATCGTGATTTCTATACTTTGCTCATGAGCGATAAGTGATTCAATAGTGCTCTTTCTTTTTGCCGCTTGATATTGGCCATTTGACTAAGGCTGCAAATGGAGCATGCCTATGCAGGTTTCCATGCAGGAACACACGCGGCTTAAAGTTCAGAGGAAGAAGACTGGTCGCGAGTCTTGCTTTCAAAACTGAGACAACATAGGATATAAGATAATAATGGTTATGATAATTTTTTTTTTTTTTTTTTTTGGTTTTGGTTTTACGGCCCTTTCAAGATTATTTCACTCATATCGAGCCGATCGTTAATCAGAGGTGGGCGAAAACCGGAGTACCCGGAGAAAAACCACCTGACCTTCCGTTGCAGAACTTGGCGTCTCACATATGACCCGAGCGAGGCTCGAACCACAGCGGTGAGAGACCTAATGAGGTTATGATAATGATAACAGTAATAGTAAAAGATGACAATCATAATAATAATGATACAGACATACTATTTACATGCTGAAAAGGATGGTGAAGATTATACTAAGAAAAGACAGGCTTAAAATATGATTATTATAATCAGAATGAAAACCGTACGAGAACATAGTTTTTCATGGAAGTTAACAGTTTTACATGATTAAGTTGATTCTTAACATACTATTTACATGCTGAAAAGGAAGGTGAAGATTATACAAAGACAAGGCAGGTTTTATGTACAGTGTCAGAGGAGAGATCTGAAGAGAAGATTATATGGAAAGGGAAAGAAGAGACCCTTAATTTGCTATCTTCTTCTTCTTCAAATCCAGCTTTGACGTTTTTTTTTTTTTTCCAAGATTTTTTTTTTTTGTGGACATTGCTGAGGGTAAACATTTGTTAATACAATAGATACTTAAAAACAAAAGACCAAACATGTGGCAAAAATAGTTTGATGTAATTTTGGAACCAGGGACCTATATATAAGGATGGTGAAGATTATACTAAGAAAAGACAGGCTTATAATATGATTATTATAATCAGAATGAAAACCGTACGAGAACATAGTTTTTCATGGAAGTTAACAGTTTTACATGATTAAGTTGATTCTTAACATACTATTTAAAAATTCTTATCAAACAAAGAGTGACTCAGGTTTTCCTGTGCTCCGTTATATAGTCCAGTCCTGTCTTTAATGCTTTTTGAGAACAAATATCAGTTTCTTCTTTTCTATGCACGACCTTATATTGCACATCAAAAGTTTGATCCTGAACATGTAGTTTCTATCCGTTGTGAAGGTGGTACACAGGATCGACGTGGCCGGACTGGTAACCAGACGTCACGGTTGATTGATTTAACCTTTTTGGCTTAAGGGCATGGTGCCTAAGCGTGTTATAATCATGCAATTGTTTATTTTCAGAATCAAAACACTGAGGGTGTTGGTGGGGTTTAGGTTGGGGTAATAGTCCTGGGCTGAGATTAAACTGTTTCATTTAACTCTGAAATTCCAAACACATAGAGAAGATTTTGATAAGAAGCCGCGTTCTGCAGCGTTCGATCTTGGTCTACACTGTTTTCCAAGCTCACCCTTTGATTCCAGAATAACCATCTTCAGTCTTATGGAATACCCTGATCTCACTGCGGCTATTTTCTACAAGAAAAAAGGTTATTCTGACAAGTCAGTGATAGTCACGTAGACGTTAGCACTGAAGCGCTTTTCTCATTAGCAAATTCGGGTCGAATGCCAAACAATCATCCCAAACATAGCCGCGTCGTTTGTCAGCCGCTATTTTCTACAAGTAAAAACGGTTATTCTGACAAGTCACTCAGTGATAGTCACATAGACGTTAGCACTGAAGCGCTTTTCTTATTACATATAGCAACTTCGGGTCGAATGCCAAACAATCAACCCAAACATAGCCGCGTCGTTTGTCAGTGTTGGGTACATGTAAGTGTTATCTGTAAAATCTGCACTTGAATAAAATGTTGGATCCGGCAAACAATGCAGACTCAGACAAACGCCGCAGAACACGGTGCTGATCTTCTTCCACACTTTTTTGCATTAGTTCCTAACATCTTAAGTTTCAACGAATCAATCCAAGTCCCCGTTCATGACCAGCCTGCATTCAAAGACAATCGGCATGAGTGTTATCAGTGCTTTGATTTATTCATTGCCTTGAGTTTCTGTAGTGCACCCTTCCAACACTGAAGTCGGGCTCGTTCATACTGGTAAATATGGCACCTAGAATTATATCACAGGACCTACACTGTTTGCATAAGTATCTGTACCATATTCCAGGGTTGAAAGAGACAGCCTTTCACGCAAAATCTAATATTCACCTAAGTTGTAACTGACCTAGACTTGACCTCGAAAGTCAGAAAATCCATTAATATGCTTGTCTGCAGCTGAACTTGTCCAACAGCAGGCTGGTCTTTACGGATTAAATATTGACAGTACTGTTAGAAAACAGTGTAAAACCTGAGCAGACGCCGCATTGATCTGGGTATACAGTCTTTGCCAATCCCGTCGCATGATGCAGCTGATTCATATGAAATGCTGAATCGATTCTCTGAAAAGTAAGATAAAATCGTCGTCGTCTGCTTCAAAAGTTTGTATTGCGCTTATAGGACAACTAATACGTTTGTACAATTTTGATTACTGCGCCAAACCGGACTAAATTTTGTGTGGACACATATTTCTATGGCGGTCAAAGCCGGAAGAAAGCCGGTCTAACTTTAAAACATGCAGGATAGCTAGAGATGACAGATTGAATCTGTCATTAAAAACGAAGTTCACCTCTTTAGCGAGAGCTGGGGACTAACACTCCATATCACAGACTCACAGTCTGATGTCATTTGCAGATCACCAGGGCCGAAGGCCACCTTATAGTTCGGCCGGTCTGTACGCCAGCTATATCACTGCAGGCTGATAGCTATGGCGTCCCGTTTGGGTTCAGACATATACCCATTTAATACAGATATGTATCTGCATTCGGAGTTTTCCATAAGTACAGTAAATAGATATATATGTATTTCTACATTAAATACAGATATTTGTAATTGAAATGCAGACATTTGTATTTGAAATGCAGATATCTGTATTTAATCATGTAATTCAGATATCTTCAATTCAAATACAGATATCTGCATTTCAAATACACACGATATCTAATTACATATAAATACATATATCTGTATTTAAAATGCAGATATCTGCATTTAAAATGCAGATATCTGCATTTAATAGGTTTAAACCCAAACAGGACACCATAGAGATGATGGCTATGACGTCCCGTTTGGGTTTTCTAAGCCTGCCCAGGAACCGCGGTGCGAGGTGGACCGTCCATGCTTATAAACCCTATTGGTTTCATTGGGCGACAGGGCTTGAGATGTCATTTCATCTCAATGTCGGGTAAAAGTCCCACAAAATTGGAAGCAACGTCTCCAAAATGACCTTTACAGTGTTGACGGGGACGTTAAACCTCAAATCAACCAACCAACCCGTTTGGGTTTATACCCATTTAATATCTGTATTCGAAATGTAGATATCTTTATTTGGTTATTAAATATAGATACCTGAATTTCAATTATAGATATCTGCGTTTGAATTACAGATATATGCATTTAATCTTAATTAGAGATATCTGAAATTGAAATGCAGATATCTGTATCTTAAATGCAGATATCTAGTTATGAGCCTGGTTATTTTCGACTTTTATTTATTACTGCCTTGTTCAAGACTGTTTTAACATCCTTTACAAATACGCCACGTATTTTGTTGGTTTCAACCGTTCCACTGAAACTAGTGTTGGTTATAATAAGTTAATAAGCAGTGCATTGCAATAGATGTTGTATTCAAAAAAATGATCAGTGCACTAAAAAGGTTTTGTTTGTTTGATTTGAGGTTTAACGTCCCCATCAACACTGTAAGGGTCATTTGGAGACGTTGCTTCCAATTTTGTGGGACTTTTACCCGACCTTGAGATAAAATGACATCTCAATCCCTGTCGCCAAATGAAACCAATAGGGTTTATTAGCATGGACTGGCCGACTCGCACCGCTTTGCCTGGGCAGGCTTGGGTCCTCTAATCGGTTTACAAGTAGCCTACTAGTGTGCGGGTCGGTTTCAGCTCTGCTATTTCTTCAAGCCCCGAAGGGCGGGGACCGGCACTAAAAAGCTTAACATCTGGGTGACATGTTCACAGGTTTTCTTTCTATTTCTAACTCGACCAAAGTCGTCATTGTGTTGTCATCGTTGTGTGTTTTTGTACTTTTTTTTTTTTTTTTTTTTTTTTGATTTGAGGTTTAACGTCCCCGTCAACACTGTATAGGTCATTTTGGAGACGTTGCTTCCTATTTTGTGGGACTTTTACCCGACATTGAGATGAAATGACATCTCAAGCCCTGTCGCCCAATAAAACCAGTACTGTTTATAAGCATGGGAAGTCCGATTCGCACCGCTTTGCCTGGGCAGGCTTAGATCCTCTAATCGGTTGACCAGTACTCGTGTGCGGTCAGTTTCAGCTCTGCGTGGAAGCATCATAAAGCCCATCTATTTCTTCAAGCCCCGATGGGCGGGAGCCGGTTTTTGTACAATAACTTGTTTAAATACTGCGTTTTTGATGTACCAGGTAGATTTTCTATTTTGAAAGCGTTTCATTTCTGTCGGAAATTTTGTGCCAGTCGAATAACAAAAAAGTTTACGTCATCATGACGTAGGTTGTTGCCATATTGAGCTGTTTTGTCGCATATAGCCGCATTGTGCTGTTTTGTCGGTCAAGTCAAGTTAGTCAGGAACACATCAAGAGAATTTTTTTTGGAAATTAAAGGGAACGGTGCATGCTCACTATATGTTTGGTTGAATGTGGGAGCATTGAGGGACACTAGACAATATCCAACAGGCACCCAACGACGAAAGAACGCTGATAACATTGTTTCAACGTTCATTCAACACTGAGTCAACACCTAGTTTTGAATTTGAATAGAGCCCAAACATCAGTGTTTAATATTATATCGGCGAGGGAGGCATCAATTTCCCATAAGTACAGTAAATAGAGATATATGTATTTCTACGTTAATTCCTTACAGAAATCAACCAACTAGAAAACAAGAACATACACTTTTTTTACTGATTGTCAGGGTGCTTTTTTATCAGCCTTCCAGAACCATATTCCTAAGACCAAGATAGAGATTATCACATCTATAAAACAGAGTATCAGTCAACTTAAAAATAGGCTACACTGGGTTCCTGGACATAAAGATATAGCTGGAAATGAACTTGCAGACAAACAGGCCAAAGCAGGTGCTAATGAAATGTTGGTTTCAAAAGAACCAGTTAGTACAGAGATGGACAAGAGGGAGGCTAATGCAGAGATTCGTCGGCAGGTAGGTGAAAAATGGAAGCTCAAGTTCGTTGTCTGAGAAAATGGAAAGGACACAGGAGACGTTTACGGATGTGAGAAGAAGGAGTTGCTATGTGAAGATGGACAGAGCAAGTTCTTCAGTTTTGAATCAGATTTTGGCAAGGCATACAAAGTAGAAGTAAAACAAAGATCAGGAATTGATACAATTAACTTTCTCCATCCATAAAAGACACCAAAGGGAAAGAAATACAAACATTAAGCGACCAGACCATAATGGAAACCTAAACAAAGGAAGGCCATATGGACAGTTACTTTCCCACAAAATGGCCATATGGCCATCCAAAATTAAAAGACACAAGTGATACACACAGTAAGTAACAAACAACAACATAAATAAATCGCCACAGAAGAGCCGCCTTGGAACGGTCAGTGGAAGATTTCCACTGGGGGGGGGGGGGGGCTTAAATCGATTTTACGTGGCCACAATCCTCGCCCTTACTTCCGTCGCGATTTAGACAAAAAATTTGTTCAGTCCGCATGAAGGCCTCCTAACTCATCAGTGCAACATCTCCGTGAACACAGAAATCAAAGAACCACAGAGGTGAGACAACGGTGAGGACTCGACAGCAAGAAACCACTGAAATGCTGGAACAAAAGAAAACCAACAGTTAGACTCCGATGAGCCCGACCAGAGACAGAGCATCAGGCACCAACCAACATTATCTCTTTAATTTTCAATAAGCCTTTACGTTGGAGCCGTCATAGAATCTGAGGCCTGACCCACCGGCGTGCAATTAAAGAGGGAAGCAAAGTTGCCAACCGTGATTGGGTTAACTACCGTGCATGCAGTCTGTCGTATAATATCCATGTTGTACCCAATCTTTTTATATCGAAGAATGATTTTACGAAATTGGGTGCTGAAGTCATTGCGGTTATATATTTTTCTGAATTTATATACTAAGTCACCATAAAATTCGGGTTCCGATAGACCTTGTTGCAGAAGAGATTTAAGTCCAATATTGAATTTTGAAATTAAATCAGAATGGCGTCTATAAAATTTTGAAAAGGCTTTGCGTAGTTTATGGTACCGATAACCCTGATTAAGGAGTTTAGCCGTTAATAATTTATTACGAGTGTTGAAGTCAGTTACATGACTACACACTCTAGCAAATCGAATTAATTGCGAAATATAAACGCCATAGGATGGCGCACGAGGAACATCACCATCCAAAAAAGGAAAATTTACAATCTCAAAATCAAAGTCATCGCGTTTATCATAAATTTTGCACGAAACAAATCCATCTACAATAGATAGATGTAAATCCAAAAACGGGGCCTCGGTATCAGAAGAATTTGCTTTATTTAACTGAAGTTCTAGGGGGTAAATCTGACTGATCAAACCATCAAAATAGGTATTATCAATATTTAATAAATCATCTAAATATCTAGAAGTAGAGCTAAAAGCTTCAATAATTTCAGATTGGTTATCAATGGAAAGCGACAAAATGAAGTCTCTTTCATAACAATACAAGAACAGATCAGCCACAAGAGGTGCGCAATTAGTACCCATCGGAATACCCACAATTTGTCTAAATAACTTAGTACCGAATCTAATATAAATATTGTCAAGTAGAAAGGTGAGGGCATCACACACTTTCTGACATGACCAAAGTGTATAATTCTTATGCTCTTTAGAAGTGAAAAATGCATTTCTGACATTACATGCAAGATAGAGATAATCTTCTCTGTGAAAAGCCCATTCAATTAAATCATTAAGCTTTTCTTTTATAAGATTATGAGGAAGTGTAGTGTAAAGAGTGGAAAAATCGTAGGTAGACAGACTAGAAGCACGAAACTGTCTAGATTTCAATTTATTTAAAACCTCATTCGAATTTTTTATAGACCAAAACAGATTTCTTCCTGATCTTTCAAAGACTTTATCACAATATTTAATTACATGCGTTTTAATAGCAGTAAGACAGGAAGTTAATAATTTAGAAAGTTCAGTGGTAGTGCAAGAACTAGAATTTGCAATAAACCGTGCTTTGTAAGGTTTTTTATGAAGTTTTGGTAACCAGTATAGCGTAGGAAGCTTGTCTTGGCCTTCGTTAACACACACAGCAAACTTGGTGGCTGAAAGACAAACATGTTTATCTACTATAGCTCTCTCTTCAGCCAAAGGCTGAAGTTCATAGGCCTTAGTACCACCAAGCTCCTGCTTAAGCGTGTTAACATAGTGGAGCCGTCACACAACAACGACGTTGTTAGCGGCCTTGTCTGCAGGGGCCAAAACAAACTTCTTATGAAATTCTTGAATACCTAGTTTAAGATGCCGTAAAGACGTCTTGGGCTTAGGAGGTAATAAGTTAGTATTTTGAGAATAGAAAGAAATGCGTTTATTCACTAGTCTTAAAATGCTAAGTTTCCAGTCCTTTAGGGCTTTACACTCAACATACTCTCGCTTACACCATCGATTACCGAATTCATTCAAGGAAGCAGCGATTTCATCTCTACATTTACTGAAATCAATTTTAGAAGGAAACCGATATTTCGGTCCTTTAGAAATTATATTCCTTATCCTAGAATCAGGAATAATTTTCAAATTGCCAGTAATTACATGACCAGCAGCAGGATAGCAATACTTTGAGTTTTTACAATCACATGAATCAGGAGTATTAGTATCAATATCAAGATCTGAAACAAGTTTATTGAAATTAAAAATGATAGATCTAACAGGTTTGTTATATTTATAGCAAATTATAGGTGTTTCAGTATTTTGAAAATAAGCAGGAATGGAAGAAAGCACCGATCTCTCACGAAGATACTGGGCAAATTTATAAAATCCATACCCTTATTAATGAAGGATATTTTGAAGAAATGACGTTTATGATTAATTTCAGAATCAATGTAAGGACGGAGAGTATGCTGAGTATAGCCTCTAGTTAAGAGAGCCGCATCATATAACTGATGAGAACTATCGTAGAATTTATTCGCCTCGGTGTCCAAAAGACGTAAAACAGAAACGGGTAATGAACTTAAAAATGAAAGCATAGAGTGGCGTCCATGATTTAATAATATAATTGACAGTCACTTCAGTCTAGTATTGTTTCGTTTAAACGCACGTGATTTACGTTTAAAGTTACCATTTTTCCTGGTGCCGTGAGATCTAGTTCTGCATTTTCGACATTCCAGGAGTGAGAAAATATCAAAGTCCGGCATTCTGGAAATATTACCCTCATGATAAATGTTGTCATTAAATCCCAGTGGAAAATGGGTCTGTAAAAATTTAATCCATTTCAGTTCAGCTTCATGTCTTTTGATTATTTTGAATCTAGATGTAGAATTTGCATCGTAATAAAGTTTTTCCAATGGTTGTATAATAATGTTATTTACAGAATGACCTGTACGTCGAAAGTGACGGTACAAGAAAGTGTCAGTTTTCTTAGGCTTACTCATTCTAATGCTGAATGAATTCCAATCAAAACTGAATCCAAATGTATCCAGCCTATGCTCAGCCTGCCATGTATCAGAGGCCATAGAGCATTACATTTTTGATTGTGACAGATATTCTGTTGGAGAAAGTTAAAGAAGACATACTAGGCAGGGAAGGAGTAAAGTGTAGTGTAGTTGATGTTAAAGTGTTATCAGGGAATATAGAGCCAATGAGTAAAGATGCAATGTTAGAACTAACAGATGCACGGCTAAATTTAATCAGGTGCACCAAATGATTTTTCTACATTTTCTTAAGCCATGCCTGTGCACACAGAGCATAAAGTGTACAAGTACATAGAGAATCTCACCAAAGCGAAGAGAGCACCATGAGATGATTGGCAAAAAATAGTGCCGTGATAAGATATACAACAACAACAACAACAATTGAAATGCAGATATTTGTATTTGAAATGCAGATATCTGTATTTAATCATGTACTTCAGATATCTTCAATTAAAATAGTTATCTGCATTTCAAATTAGATTAAATGCATTTCTTCATTAGATATCTCTAATTACATATAAATACAGTTATCTGTCTTTAAAATGCAGATATCTGTATTTAAAATGCAGATATCTGTATTTAATAGGTTTAAACTCAAGCGAGACACCATAGAGATGATGGCTATGGGGTCCCGTTTGGGTTAATGCCCATTTAATACAGATATCTGAAATAGAGATATCTGCATTTAAATACAGATTTCTGTATTTAAATGCAGATATCTCTATTTAAAATACAGATATCTGCATTCGAAATGTAGATATCTCTATTTGGTTATTGAACATTGATATCAGAATTTCAATTATAGATATCTGCATTTGAATCACATATATCTGCATAATGATTTAAGCTTAATTAGTGATATCTGTAATTGAAATGCAGATATCTGTATTTAAATGCAAGTATCTCTATGTATGAGCCTGGTTATTTTCGACTTGTATTTTCAACAAATAATTATTACTCCTTTGCTCAAGAATGTTTTTTCACCCTTAACAACCTACGTCACCGTTACGTCACGTATTTACGGCCCCCGCCCATTGGGGCTTGAAGAATTAAATGGGCTGCATGAGGCTTCAACACAGAGCTGAAACCGACCGCACACGAGTGCTGGTAAACCGCTCAGAGGATCTAAGCCTGCCCAGGCAAAGTGGTGCACGTCGGACCGTCCATGCTTATAAACCTATTGGTTTCATTGGGCGACAGGGCTTGAGATGTCATTTCATCTCAAACTCGGGTAAAAGTCCCACAAAATTGGAAGCAACGTCTCCAAAATGATCTATACAGTGTTGACGGGGACATTAAACATCAAATCAAGCAAACAAAAACGAGTTACCTCCTTTCCAGTGTAACTAGTGTTGGTTATAATAGGGAGTGCATTGCAATAGATGTTGTATTCAAAAAATATGATCAGTGCGCCAAAAGGGTTAACATCTAGGTGACATGTCCACAAGTTTTCTTTTTATTTCTAACACCTTGACCAAAGTCGTCATTGTGTTGCCATCCTTGTGTGTTTTGTGATCGGCCAATGTCCGTCGTGCGTCGTGTGTTGTGCGGCGTCAACAATTTGCTTTAAATGCTAACTCCTCCTTAACCCATGGGCCAATTTCAATAAAACTTCATAGGAATATTGCTGAGGTGACCCTCTACAAAAATAGCTAAAATCATTGTGCTTCGCTGAACAAGATGGCCACCAGAGATAAAAATACACAAAAATCTTTAAACGACAACTTCTCCTGTACCTTTAGGGCAATTTCATTCAAACTTCATAAGAGTGTTGCTTAGGTGACCCTCTACAAAAACAGCTAAAATCGTTCCGCTCCGCTGAACAAGATGGCCACCAGAGCTAAAAATAGAAAAATCTTTAAACGACAAATGCTCCTGTACCTTTAGGCCAATTTGATTTGAACTTTACAGGAATGTTGCTCAGGTGACTCCCTACCAAAATAGTTAAAACCATTCAACTCTGATCTAAAAGTAGAGAAAAATCTTCAAACGACAACTCCTCCTGTACCCTGAGACAATTACATTCAAACTTCATAGGAATGTTGCTTAGATGACTCTCTACCAAAATAGCTAAAATGGTCTCGCTCCGATGAACACTATGGCCACCAGAGCTAAAAAAAAAGGAAAAACATTGTAAATTTGCTTCAAATGCGAACTCTTCCTTAACCCTTGGGTCAATTTGATTCAAACTTCAAAGGAATGTTGCCCAAGTGACTCCCTACCAAAATAGCTAAAATAGTTATGCTCTGACAAACAAGGTGGCCGCCGGAGCGAAAAACAGAAAAAAATATCTTTAAACGACAACCCCTCCTGTATCCTCGGGCCAATTTTATTCAAACTTCATAGGAATGTTTCTTATGTAACCATCTACCAAAATAGCTGAAAAGGTTCTGCATCGTAAATTTGCTTCAAACACGAACTCCTCGTTAACCCTTCGGCTAATTTGATTCAAACTTTACAGGAATGTTATGTAGGTGACTCTCTATAAAATAGCTAAAATCATTCCGCTCTGTTTAACAAGATTGCCGCCAGAGCTAAAAATAGAAAAAATCTTCAAACGACTACCTCCTCCTTTACCCTTTGGCCAATATCATTCAAACTTCATAGGAATGTTGCTTAGATGACCCACTACCAAAAATTCAAAATAGCTGAAAGGGTTCTGCTCTGATGAGCAAAATGGCCACCATAGCTAAAAATAGAAGAAAAAAACATTGCAGATTTGCTTCAAACGCCAACTCCTCCTTACCCCTTGGGCCAATTTGATTCAAATTTCACAGGAATATTATGTAGGTGACTCCCTACCAAAATAGCTAAAATCGTTCTGCTCTGACTAACAACTCTTAGGCCAATTTGATTTAAACTTCACAGGAATGTTGCCCAGGTGACTCCCTACCAAAATAGTTAAAATCATTCCGCTCTGATAAACAAGATGGCTACCAGGGCTAAAATAGAGAAAAATCTTCAAACGACGACTCCTCCTGTACCCTGGGGCCAATTAAATTCAAACTTCATAGGAATGTTGCTAAAAATAGCTAAAATGGTTTCGCTCCGATGAACACTATGGCCGCCAGAGCTAAAATTGAAACACATTGTAAATTTGCTTCAAATGCGAACTCTTCCTTAACCCTTGGAACAATTTGATTCAAACTTCAAAGGAATGTTGCCTAGGTGACACCCTACCAAAATAGTTAAGATCGTTCCACTCTGATGAACAATATGGCCACCAGAGCTAAAAACAGAATGTACTAGAGACAGTGACATTCAGGTGAGCGAATCGGGACCCTCTGGGCCCTCTTGTTGTACAATAACTTGTTTAAATACTGCGTATTTGATGTACCAGGTAGATCTACTATTTTGAAAGCGTTTCATTTCCTTGACAACAAATTCAAATGTCAGAAATGTTGTGCCATTCGAATAACTAAAATCCACAAAAGTCTACGTCATCATGACGTACGTTGTTGCCGTATTGAGCTGTTTTGTCGGTCAAGTCAAGTTAGTCAGGAACACATCAAGAGAATTTTTTTGGAAATTAAAGGGAAAGGTGCATGCTCACTATATGTTTGGTTGAATGAGGGAGCATTGAGGGACACTAGACAATATCCGACAGGCACCCAACGACGAAAGAACGCTGATAACATTGTTTCAACGTTCATTCAACACTGAGTCAACACCTAGTTTTGAATTTGAATAGAGCCCAAACATCAGTGTTTAATATTATATCGGCGAGGGAGGTATCAATTTCCCATAAGTACAGTAAATAAAGATATATGTATTTCGACGTTAATTCCTTACAGAAATCAACCAACTAGAAAACAAGAACATACACTTTTTTACTGATTGTCAGGGTGCTATTTTATCAGCCTTCCAGAACCATATTCCTAAGAACAAGATAGAGATTATCACATCTATAAAACAGAGTATCAGTCGACTTAAAAATAGGCTACACTGGGTTCCTGGACATAAAGATATAGCTGGAAATGAACTTGCAGACAAACAGGCCAAAGCAGGTGCTAATGAAATGTTGGTTTCAAAAGAACCAGTTAGTACAGAGATGGACAAGAGGGAGGCTAATGCAGAGATTCGTCGGCAGGTAGGTGAAAAATGGAAGCTCAAGTTCGTTGTCTGAGAAATGGAAAGGACACAGGAGACTTTTACGGATGTGAGAAGGGGAGATGGACAGAGCAAGTTTCTCAGTTTTGAATCAGATTTTGGCAAGGCATACAATGCTGAATGATTTCCAATCAAAACTGAATCCAAATGTATCCAGCCTATGCTCAGCCTGCCAAGTATCAGAGGCCATAGAGCATTACATTTTTGTTTGTGACAGATATACTATTGGAGAAAGTTACAGAATACATACTAGGCAGGGAAGGAGTAAAGTGTAGTGTAGTTGATGTTAAAGTGTTATCAGGGAATATAGAGACAATAAGTAAAGATGCAACATCAGAACTAACAGATGCACTGCTAAATTTAATCAGGTGCACCAAAAGATTTTTCTACATTTTCTTAAGCCATGCCTGTGCACACAGAGCATTAAGTGTACTTGTAAGTTCATAGGGAAGCTCACCAAAGCGAAGAGAGCACGATGAGATGATTGGCAACAAATAGTGCCGTAATTAGATATACAACAACAACAACAATTGAAATGCAGATATTTGTATTTGAAATGCAGATATCTGTATTTAATCATATAATTCAGATATCTTCAATAAAAACACAGTTATCTGCATTTCAAATTAGATTAAATGCATTTCTTCATCAGATATCTCTAATTACAAATAAATACAGTTATCTGTCTTTGAAATGCAGATATCTGTATAAATATCTTTATTTTCAACAAATAATTATTACTCCTTTGCTCAAGAATGTTTTAACACCTGTATTTCAAATGTAGATATCTGTATTTAATAGGTTTAAACCCAAGCGAGACACCATAGAGATGATGGCTATGGGGTCCCGTTTGGGTTTATACCCATTTAATACAGATATCTGAAATAGAGATATCTGCATTTAAATACAGATATCTGTATTTAAATGCAGATATCTCTATTTAAAATACAGATATCTGTATTCGAAATGTAGATATCTCTATTTGGTTATTAAACATCGATATCTGAATTTCAATTATAGATATCTGCATTTGAATTACATATATCTGCATAATGATTTAAGCTTAATTAGTGATATCTGTAATTGAAATGCAGATATCTGTATTTAAATGCAAGTATCTCTATGTATGAGCCTGGTTATTTTCGACTTGTATTTTCAACAAATAATTATTACTCCTTTGCTCAAGAATGTTTTTTCACCCTTAACAACCTACGTCACCGTTACGTCACGTATTTACGGCCCCCGCCCATTGGGGCTTGAAGAAATAAATGGGCTGCATGAGGCTTCCACACAGAGCTGAAACCGACCGCACACGAGTGCTGGTAAACCGCTTAGAGGATCTAAGCCTGCTCAGGCAAAGTGGTGCGCGTCGGACCGTCCATGCTTATAAACCTATTGGTTTCATTGGGCGAGAGGGCTTGAGATGTCATTTCATCTCAAACTCGGGTAAAAGTCCCACAAAATTGGAAGCAACGTCTCCAAAATGATCTATACAGTGTTGACGGGGACATTAAACATCAAATCAAGCAAACAAAAACGAGTTACCTCCTTTCCAGTGTAACTAGTGTTGGTAATAATAAGGAGTGCATTGCAATAGATGTTGTATTCAAAAAATATGATCAGTGCACCAAAAGGGTTAACATCTAGGTGACATGTTCACAAGTTTTCTTTTTATTTCTAACACCATGACCAAAGTCGTCATTGTGTTGCCAAACTTGTGTGTTTTGTGATCGGTCAATGTCCGTCGTGCGTCGTGTGTTGTGCGGCGTCAACAATTTGCTTTAAATGCTAACTCCTCCTTAACCCATGAGCCAATTTCAATAAAACTTCTTAGGAATATCGCATAGGTGACCCTCTACAAAAATAGATAAAATCCTTCCGCTCGCTGAACAAGATGGCCACCAGAGATTAAAATACAAAAAAATCTTTGACGGCAACTTCTCCCGTACCTTTAGGCCAATTTCATTCAAACTTTATTAGAGTGTTGCTTAGGTGACCCTCTACAAAAATAGTTAAAATCGTTCAGTTCCGCTGAACAAAATGGCCACCAGAGCTAAAAATAGAAAAATCTTTAAACGACAACTGCTCCTGTACCTTTAGACCAATTTGATTTGAACTTCACAGGAATGTTGCCCAGGTGACTCCCTACCAAAATAGTTAAAACCATTCCGCTTTGATAAACAAGATGGCTACCAGGGCTAAAAATAGAGAAAAATCTTCAAACGACAACTCCTCCTGTACCCTGAGACAATTACATTCAAACTTCATAGGAATGTTGCTTAGATGACTCTCTACCAAAATAGCTAAAATGGTCTCGCTCCGATGAACACTATGGCCACCAGAGCTAAAAATAGAAAAACATTGTAAATTTGCTTCAAATGCGAACTCTTCCTTAACCCTTGGGTCAATTTGATTCAAACTTCAAAGGAATGTTGCCCAAGTGACTCCCTACCAAAATAGCTAAAATCGTTCTGCTCTGACAAACAAGGTGGCCGCCGGAGCGAAAAACAGAAAAAAATCTTTAAACGACAACTCCTCCTGTACCCTTGGACCAATTTTATTCAAACTTCATAGGAATATTGCTTATGTAACCATATACCAAAATAGCTGAAAAGGTTCTGCATCGTAAATTTGCTTCAAACACGAACTCCTTCTTAACCCTTGGGCTAATTTGATTCAAACTTCACAGGAATGTTATGAAGGTGACTATAAAAATAGCTAAAATCATTCCGCTCTGTTTAACAAGATTGCCGGCAGAGCTCAAAATAGAAAAAAAAAATCTTTAAACGACTACTCCTCCTTTCTCTTCGGCCAATTTCATTCAAACTTCATAGGAATGTTGCTTAGATGACCCACTACCAAAAATTCAAAATAGCTAAACCGTTTTCGCTCTGATGAGCAAAATGGCCGTCATAGCTAGAAATAGAAAAAAAAACTCCTCCTCAACCCTTGGGCCAATTTGATGCAAACTTCACAGGAATGTTAGTTAGGTGACTCCCTACCAAAATAGCTAAAACCGTTCAATTTGGCGAACAAGATGGCCACCAGAGCTTAAAATAGAAAAAAAAACATCAACAACTCTTGCTGTACCCTTGGGCCAATTTCATTCAAACTTCATAGGAATGTGGCTTATGTGACCCTCTACCAAAATAGCTGAAAGGGTTCTGCTCTGATTAGCAAAATGGCCACTATAGCTAAAAATAGAAAACAAACATTGCAAATTTGCTTCAAACGCCAACTCCTCCTTACCTCTTGGGCCAATTTGATTCAAACTTCACAGGAATATTATGTAGGTGACTCCCTACCAAAATAGCTAAAATCGTTCCGCTCTGACTAACAAAATGGCCACCAGAGCTAAAAATAGAAAAAAAATCTTCCAATGACAACTCCTCCTGTACCCTTGGGCCAATTTCATTCAAACTTCATAGCAATGTTGCTTAGATGGCCCTCTACCAAAATAGCTTAAACGATTTTGCTCTGATGAGCCAAATGGCCGCCATAGCTAAAAATAGAAAAATATTGTAAATTTGCGTCAAACATGAACTCCTACTAAACGCTTGGGCCAATTTGATTCAAACTTCACAGGAATGTTACTTAGGTGATTCCTACCAAAATAGCTAAAATCTTCAAGATGGCCACCAGAGCTAAAATAGAAAAAAGATCTTTGAACAACAACTCCTCCTGTACCCTTGGGCCAATTTCATTCAAGCTTCATAGGAATGTCGCTTAGATGACCCTCTACCATATTAGCTAAAATGATCCCGCTCCGATGAACAAAATGGCCACCAGAGCTAAACATAGAAAAACACCATAACTTTGCTTCAAACGCAAACTTCTCCTAAACTCTTAGGCCAATTTAATTTAAACTTCACAGGAATGTTGCCCAGGTGACTCCCTACCAATATAGTTAAAATCATTCCGCTGTGATAAACAAGATGGCTACCAGGGCTAAAATAGAGAAAAATCTTCAAACGACGACTCCTCCTGTACCCTAGGGCCAATTAATTCAAACTTCATAGGACTGTTGCTTAGATGACTCTCTACCAAAATAGCTAAAATGGTTTCGCTCCGATGAACACTATGGTCGCCAGAGCTAAAAATTAAAAAACATTGTAAATTTGCTTCAAATGCGAACTCTTCCTTAACCCTTTGGTCAATTTGATTCAAACTTCAAGGGAATGTTGCCTAGGTGACACCCTACCAAAATAGCTAAGATCGTTCCACTCTGATGAAAAGATGGCTACCAGAGCTAAAAATAAAATGTACTAGAGACAGTGACATTCAGGTGAGCGAATCAGGATCCTCTGGGCCCTCTTGTTGTACAATAACTTGTTTAAATACTGCGTATTTGATGTACCAGGTAGATCTACTATTTTGAAAGCGTTTAATTTTGTTGACAACAAATTCAAATGTCCGAAATGTTGTGCCATTCGAATAACTAAAATCCACAAAAGTCTACGTCATCATGACGTACCTTGTTGCCGTATTGAACTGTTTTGTCGGTCAAGTCAAGTTAGTCAGGAACACATCAAGAGAATTTTTTTGGAAATTAAAGGGAAGGTGCATGCTCACTATATGTTTGGTTGAACGAGGGAGCATTGAGGGACACTAGACAATATCCAACAGGCACCCAACGACGAAAAAACGCTGATAACATTGTTTCAACGTTCATTCAACACTGAGTCAACACCTATTTTTGAATTTGAATAGAGCCCAAACATCAGTGTTTAATATTATATCGACGAGGGAGGCATCAGTTTTCCATAAGTACAGTAAATAGAGATATCTGTATTTCGACGTTAAATACAGATATGTGCATTTCAAATACAAATATCTCTAATTACATATAAATACAGATATCTGTATTTAAAATAAAGATATCTGTATTTCAAATGCAGATATCTTTATTTAGTAGGTTTAAACCCAAACGGGACACCATAGATGGCCCTTATCAAAGCAACAGATTTGTACAATGGCAACAGACATAGACTTTTGTGGATTTTTGTTATTCGACTGGTACAAAAGTTTCGACATTTGAAATTTATTTCTCAACGGAATGAAACGGTTTCAAAATAGTACCTGGTACATCAAATACACAGTAATACACAGTATTTAAATAAGTCACGTTAATTGTACAAAAACATACAGCGATGACAGTTCAATATCATGAACACCCTTACTGAAATAGGTAAGAGTAGATCTAACACAATGACGACTTTGATCGAGGTGTTAAGCTACAGGATGCCGTTTTACTACTTAATACAATTTCTAGATATCTATAATTTTATTATAGATATCTATAAATCAAATTAAAGATATATATAAATCAAATTATAGATACCTATAATTAACATTATTCATATCTATGATTATCAATATTTTTTGATTTCATAAAATGTAATCAATGCTATGTAATATATATTTCTTGATATCTATAAATTTGTTACATGATATCCATTATTCCTTTGCATATATAGATATCTAAAAATCCAAATATATATATATCATTCAAAAGGCTGAATTATAGATCTCACAATTTTCAATAATGGATATCAGAAAATATATTATGAATATCAATAAATGTAATTATTGATATCAAAAATGTTCTTCAAAATTTGATATTTATATATCGAATAATATATATCTTTAATTGGAATTATAGATATATCTTAGCATATTATAGATATCATAAAAATAATAATAACTATCTAATATTATTTATAGATATCTAATAATATTTTTGATATCCTATATTTTAATATAGATATCCATAAATCAAATTATAGATATCAATAAACCAAATTATAGATTTTTTTTTATTTGAGGTTTAACGTCCCCGTCAACACTGTAAAGGTCATTTTGGAGAGGTTGCTTCCAATTTTGTGGGACTTTTACCCGACATTGAGTTGAAATGACCTCTCAAGCCCTGTCGCCCAATGAAACCAATAGAGTTTGTAAGCATGGACGGTCCGACTCACACCGCTTTACCTGGGCAGGCTTAGATTCTCTAAGCGGTTTACCAGTACTCGTGTGCGGGTCGGGTTCAGCTCTGCGTGGAAGCATCATGAAGCCCATATATTTCTTCAAGCCCCTATAGGCGGGGGCCGTCAAATTATAGATATCAATAAATCAAATTATAGATATGTATTAATCAAATTATGCCGTTTTACTATTTAATACAATTTCGAGATATCTATAATTTTAGTATAGATATCTATAAATCAAATGAAATTAAAGATATCTATAAATTAAATTATAGATATCTATAATTAACATTATTAATATCTATAATTATCAATATTTTTGAGATTAAAATGTAATCAATGGTATGTAATATATATTTCTTGATATCTATAAATTTGTTTTATGATATCCATTATTCCTTTGCACATATAGCTATCTAATAATCAAATTATATATATCATTTAGAAGGCTGAATTATAGATATCACAATTATACATTATATATATATCAATAAATGTTATAAGTGTATATCGAATAATATATCTGTAATTTGAATTATAGATATCCATTAATATATTATGGGTATCATAAAATAAATAATTGATATCTAATATTATTTATAGATATCTAATAATATTTATTGATATCCTATATTTTTATTATAGAAATCAGTAATTTTATTTATAGATATCTTGAAATTCGACTAAATAGTAAAACGGCAACTCATACATACGTACGTACGTGCGTGCATGCATACATGCTTGCGTGCGTGCGTAACCAATATGTGTATGCGTGCGCAATTGATGTACATGCGTGCATGCGAGCATTAGAGTGTGTGAATGTTTACTCGCATGCATATGTAATACATGCGTGTCTGCGCTCATGCACGCGTGCATACATACGACATGGAGAGTTGTGACATGATATAGCGTATAACATAGTATACTACCGAAGTTACAAAACAAAAATCTGTGTTCTTGATTTATTTATATGTCATGCTATTTATATTGATAGCACCTAGGGGATATCCGATTGTACCTTCTGGTATAGCGTTGTTGGTGATCCTTGTTGGCTCGAAGTGCCACTGTCTTCGCCATATACTCATGGTCCCGGCGGTGTTCTAGCCATTGAAGTTCGACTTAAGTTATTGATGTAGCTTGTTCTCATGTTCTCAAGGGCTTCTGGGCTGACAGGTTAGAAATGTTTTATAGTCGAACGCCCTGAAAAATAAAAGCATTTATGCATCCTTCATTCGATTTAATGAGAACAGTTTTTGATTGTGAAAATGTTATGTTGTTGTTTTTTCTTGCTTTTCTTACTTTTTGTCATATCTTTTTCAACTGCCTCCTATTTGCCAATTTCATCTTTTTCATAAACCACCATGAAGAACACATCGTTGTGTTCTTATAATGTGAAAGGTTTGGGTAACAGACTAAAACGAGAACAAATATTTACATGGCTGAACAATAAGCGATTTGATTAGTGTCTTCTACAAGAAACAGATTCTGGGAAAAAGGTACATGAAGTCTGGAAAAACGAATGGGGTATACATGCATTATTCGGCGAGGAAAGGGGTCGGTATCTCGATAAGTTCAGAGCTCTCCCGTGATATAATAAAATATACCGAATTAATTATCGGAAGACTACAAGCTCTTGAAATTAAACTGGAAGATAAACACACCGGTTACCGCAGTACAACGAACGCGACAGAGTACAACGAACGCTACAGAAATCATGACGTCACAGCAGTATTTTCGGTAAGAAAAAGGTTTATTTTAGCCCAGATCCTAATCTTTTTGGGTGGTTATTTTGCATAGCTGCAGAGTAATGGTATTACCATTTATTGATACAGTTGCAGAGAATTCTGTTCCTTATAAACGAAAACACAAACAATTTTCTTTCGTCTAGTGTGTTTTCACCAACCCCAGCATACTTCGGTAAATGTTTTTTGACAGTAACGCATCTTTTGTGCACATGATTTTGTGATTTATACGTTATTGCGATTTCAGAGCATCCATTGATGCATTTGCTTGAGCCCCAGTTCATGTCAATACCCACTGAATTCGTGGATGGTTCAAGGGTTGATTTTTTTGTTAGGGTACACCTTACCACGGGTTACTGCATGATGATACACCATAACGCGGTTAGTCAGCACAATTTGAGTACAACAAACACGGATTATATTCTTCATAAATTGAAATATTTGTTTGAATCAGGATTTAACGTCCCCGTAAAGACTATTTAGGTCATTTTGGAGACGTTGCTTACATTTCTGTGGGACTTTTAACCGACATTAAGATGAAATGACATCTCAAGCCCTGCCGCGCAGTGAAACCAAAAGGCTTATATGCATTGGACGATCTGGCTCACACCGCTTTGCCTGGGCAGGCTTAGTCCTTCTAAGCGGTTTACAAGTACTCGTTTGTGGTCAGATTCAGCTCTGCGTGGAAGCACCATGCAGCCCAATTTATTTCTCAAGTCCCGATGGGCGGGGGCGAAATAAATTGAAATAAAACTCTTTAATCCGCCAGCGAAGGGATGATACATGATGCTGTTTTTAATTCAAAACGATCCATTTTGCTGTTACATACTCTTTAATGCCTTTTTGATTCTCATTATGATCTCCGAACTTATACACGTGCGAATTTAAAGGGTTGGGTAAAAATCTTGGACAAAGGGGACGGGTGAACACATTTATTCTGGCTTTCCAGCACGTTTTACCACATCCCCCACTTATGAACAACTGAAACCCAACTGCTTTAGTTTCGGCATTGTTGGGGAGGGGAGACTCTTGAATTTACAGATTACTCTTGAATTTACAGATTACTTTCTTTGCTACTGAAAATAGTAAGTTTTTATGTCACCCCCCACCCCCGAGAATCTTTGATTCGGGGGGGGGGGGCATATAGTATTTGCCCATTCTGACCAAGGGCCATAACTCTGTTTCATTTTGGCTGAATTATCTCCCCTTGAAATTTTGCAAAAACTCAGAAATTGGCTCCCACGGGGTCATTGGTCACCTATAGTTTCAGCTCTTGATGTAAATGAAATGGATCCAATATGAGTTAATGGCGAGTATATGGAGTGTGTTCCAGTTTTGTCTGGGTCCCGAATGGGACTGTTCTTAGTCCTCTGTTATACTCCCTGTATATTTATCATATTTCCACCGACATTGACTCAGAAATAAGACTGTTCGAAGACGACTGGGTATACTGCCGGGAAATTAGAGTTACAGAGGACTAACGTAAACTTCGGAACCAAATGGATAGACTAGGATGTTTGGCATGAAAATGTGGCATGACATCATGCGAACAAGTCCGTGAAATGAACACCCCTTACTTTATATATAGAAAACTGTGATTTAAGGGGATATACATCCTTTTTTTATTATATCTGCTATAAGACATAGGTTGTGGGTACACGTTAGAATCGCCTCCTTGAGACGATTCTAACGAGCACCCACAACCTATGTTTGCAGTATAAATAAGAAACATATCACGGATTTTCATCAGAGAAGTAGCCATTTAGGAGATGTGATAAAATACACTATTTTGCACGGGTGTGTTACCGGAGTGAGTTTTCAGGCCGTTTAATGCAATACATTAAGCAGACAACTAGGCAGAGAACCAATGAAATTGAGGGTTCGTCCATTAGAACTCCTTGAGTATCATTTCACACGATTCTCGGACTCCCAGAAATTCGAGGGCGAATTTCAATGTGGAGGGGGAGAATGTCATAGCGTATAGGTATATAGCACACTTGTACTGCCTTTCGGTACAAGCCGGCTTTTACAGCAACGTGGTAGATTTGCTTATCAATCCGGTGGCCCGGGTTCGAACCCCGGCCGGGCCAAAGGTGTGTAGCATTTTTGTCACCTGTTACACAATGTCAGTAAAAATGTCATTAATGTCCACGAAGAACAAAACTGGACCGAAAACGGCACCTTGTGAGACACCAGACAAAACTTGAGCCCAATCCTAATTTTCACTGTTAGGTTCGACAATAGTATACATGGTGTTGGGGTCATCTGGCTGACCAGCATCGCTAAATTCAAACTCAGCCATAATGTATCTTTCTGAAATAAAGAATATACGACTCTTACTTGGGTATTCTTACGTCATGAATGTCTTAACAATGGAGAGAAGCATAGTTGTAAAAAAGGGGGGAAATCGCTTATGGTGAGATTTGAACCTGGGACAGTCGGGTAAAATCAACTGCTCTAAGCACTAAGCCAAAGAGTCAACTGTCTTCCTCAGTTGTCTTCCGCATAATCAACCAAGGCAGGTATAATGTAGGTTAGGTGCTGCGGGCCGTAACACCTCAACCCTTTTCTTCAAGTCCGTATGTTGACGCGAGGTCATTTTTGCGAAGAAAGTCAAATCCCGGGCGAGCCACCATCTTCCGATATGACAGCCATAATGAAGGAATGGAGCATAGCTGAAAAAAAATAATAATCGACTCTGTGCGAAAGAGTCGTATCCATGACGCAGTTGTCATTGGTTATAAACCTATAGGCCAAGGAAGATAATTCAGGATTAGAAGTTGTGGGTCGTAACAGTATCAGGGGCGTAGCTGGAAGAAAATCATTTGTACGCAAACCAAAGAAAATACTAAAAATAATAACTCCGTTTACCAAATGGGGACCACTCTTACAGGAAAGAATTTGCTCCCATCAGGGAGCAAATTCTTTCCTGTAAGTGCGGTCCCCGTGGCAGAGGAGGAGACTATGCTAGCTAATAAATAGTGTTGCGTATATCCTAGACAAATACAGTTTTTCTTCTTATTCTTCTTCTTCTTCTTCTCGTTCTTCTTCTTCTTCTTCTTACTTCTTCTCTCTGCTTCTTTTTTTTCTTCCTCTTCTTCTTTTTTCTACTTTTTCTTCTTCTTTTTCATCTTCTTTTTCTCCTTTTTCTTCTTCTTTTTTCTTTTTCTTCTTATTTTTCTTCTTCTTCTCCTTCCTCTTGTTTTTCTTCTTCTTTTTCTTCTACGTCTATTTTTTACGGTTGTAATGTGTACGCAAGTGCGTATCTGCGTACAGGTAGCTACGCCCCTGAGTATCATGGACAAACTTTCCTATCTATCTCTCACACTGATTTCTTTGGCTGGCTTGTTTCTTCGTTTGGTTGGGAGTTTAACAGCCATGCAAGCACTATTTAGGTAACATCGAGTCAGTTAGTTTACCTTGAAGGCTTATAAAACCAGCACAGTGCATATTCTTACGCCAGAATATGACAACCACCCTTCTTGAGTCAGTGAAAGGGAGAGGATGACCGTGTGTGTATTTTGAGTTATACGTCTCAGCAACCCGCTAAGGTTATACAGAGAGGGGGCCTCATTTTACGACTCGTCAGAAAGTTGTGAGAAGCCAAAAATCGAACCAAGGACCCCTGGTTTATGAGGTGAGTAAAACAGAATGATTATGAAAGAGAACATTTCATGGCAGACCCATTTCAGATTCTTTTCGTTGCATTACTTAAATCTTAAAACATAGATTTTGAATATGCGGTCACTTCGACTGCTAACGTCCATTGTGACGTTTAGTGACGTCGCATTACGGGCAGCGTACACGACTTTCTATACACATAGCGCACATCAGACGCCCTTTGAGTTAAACACCTCAGAATTCTCGACTTTAATGCCAGCCCTTCGTAGAAAACCCGGGTAGGATAAAAGTTTCTATCCCAGGGTAAAATCTAGGATTTCCTCGTCTGGTGTGCAAGAACTTGTAAAACGGGGCTAGTATTTCGTTGCTCGCAGAATTTGATCGCTTTCAGCGATCAGACTATGTGCATGCGCAACTTCTGTACTAACAAATTAGTTTGCAGATTCTTGTGGTTGCACTGTAAGTGTTGTCTCATTGAAGTTGGTTTTGCTCAGTATAGCTCACTGTTGGCTATTTGAACGGTCCCTCTGTAGTTTTATATTGTTTACATCTTTATGTACAAGTTAATCCACCGCTGCTTGTGGAAATCAATGGGCTGCCTGATACTTCCACACAGAGCTGAAACCCGTCGCACAGGACTACTGGTTAACCACTTAGAAGGTCTTAGTCTTCCCAGGCAAAGTGGTGCGAGTCCGACCGTTCCTTCATATACATGTGAACCCTATTAGTCTCCTTGGGCGGTAGATTTGAGATGTCGTTAAATCTCAATGACGGATAAAAAGACTTGCAAAATTGGAAACAATTCCAAAAATGACCTTAATAGTGTTGACGGGGACGTTAAAGCTCAGTTCAAACAAACAACAGGTTATTTTATTACATTTTTTGATGGATTATAGCGACTGTTTATTGTGCATCTGTTGTAAAAAGTTGTCTCTATGTCATAAACACACCTTACAACCCAAAATACTTTTTTGTTTTAGGAATGGCCAAGCGCATACCGTACATATTGTAATTTTTCAACTAAAGGACAAATATGTATCGTTCCTCTTGTTTGTTTCTTGAAAAATGGCGCTTATAATAGGTAAAAACGTCCAGATTCGGTTTTTCATATCCGTGTTTGTTGTTCCATTTGTTCCGTGTTTAGTGTACTCAGACTCAACACATGATCCGTGGTAAGGTGTACCCGTGTTTCAAGGTAGTGAGCCAAGAAAAATCGGTACGATTCTTATTCTAAATGTTTTTATGAATTATTAAAAATAGTATACTTACTTCGATGCCTAGAGGCATGAAAAACCCAAGAATGCTCGTGTATATGTCATTTATTTCTGATTGATAGACCCTTAAAACTTGAAGTTTTGTTTTTCTACCTATTTTGGCCTAATTTATGGCTTTGATTTCCCTTCACTGACCGTGTCCGCATAACTTAAAATTTGGACAAAACAACAAAAACGCAATCTGTTGTCATCGCAAAACCAACAGAAAAACGTAAATCGTGATATGTTCGACAAAATAGAGGAAACATTGAACTCACACTTCTCCTATCAAAAAAAAGACGGTAGCGTTTGTTGTACTCAGTCGCGTCACGTTGTACCGCGGTAACCGGTGTGATAAAGAAGTAACGATTCTTGACGTTTATGGACCAAGCGAAGGCGATGTACGCTTTTTTGAGACACTCGAAAACTATCTTTCTAATGATGAAGACCGTTGAAATCTTTTATTATTGGTGAGGATTTTAAAACAATAATAAATGTAATTCTAGACCAGAAAAAAAATGGACGTATTGATACACAAAAATTTACATAGACAAAAATTAAACGACCCAATAGAAAAATGTGACTTAACAGATATTTGGCGAGATAAACACGAGACTCTTTAGGAATTCCGTTTATGACGTCATTCTTGCGTATGCGCAAAGCACTGGCCGTCAATTGAAACGGCCATCGCTATTCAAATGTGTTGGCGGAACTTAAAATGCTAACAATATTCAGACATTTTGAGAGAAAATATACCCGTTTACATTGAAATAATGCCTCGAGAAGGAAAGAATGATATTTTACTTTTATTACCGAAATTCATTTATCCTAAATCCGTTTTTAATTGACGAAAATCCCTTCGTAAATGAACCATGTCAATGGCTTGAGATACCATTATTCACGAAAGCTTACTTACAAAATAAGTTTTTACGTAACTTTTCGTTTTATTCGCTATCCAAGAATAGCTATCACATACGGACGGAACTTAGATCTATCTATCTATCTATCTATCTATCTATCTATCTATCTATCTATCTATCTATCTATCTATCTATCTATCTATCTATCTATCTATCTATCTATCTATCTATCTATCTACTTTGGCATTCCTCGCACAAACCACCGATATTTTTATATGACATCTTTTTTCCAAATATGTATTTTGACATGACATTATGCTTCAGAAGATCTTTTGAAAATTTATCTTATGTTTCCTATTTATATGTGGTCATTTTAGAAAGAATAACCTATTATCCTGAATTTTAAATTAAAAGCAAAACCCAATCAGGCAATGACTGAAGACAAGAGCCATAACTCTGACTTTACTATTTTCGGAATGATGGCCCTTGGTACAATGAAAACAGTGGTTTTAACAGAAATGCAAAGCGACGTGCAGAAGAAAGAACTATAACTCCTACTTTGATACTTTCGGAATTATGGCCGTTTGAACAATGAAAATAGCGGTTTTACAGAAATGCAAAACGATGTGCGGAAAACAAGGGTCATAACTCTGACTCATAACTACTTTTGAAAATATGACCCTTTGAAAAACGTCTCATTAGATCACGATATATATGTCATCATCCCAGGAAATTATATATTGAGCTAAAGATTTATTTGTCAGAAGTGAAGAGAAATATCTTCACTTATTAACTTGTTTCTGCATATTTGTTGTTAGATGATCTCGAGATGTATATTTATTACTTTTATGTATGGAAACGACAATTTAACATAGTATTTATTGCATTTCGAATTAAGAAAAACATTTTATAGCTAAATAAAAAATGTTGAGATACACTTCTTTGTCATCTTCTTCCAAAAAATATATTTTGACATGGCATTATATTTCTCAAGATCTTTTGGAATTTATCTTATGTTATCTATATATCAGCGGTCATTTTAAAATAAAATACCCATTATACTTAAAAATTTCAAATGAATTTCAAGCGTCATTAAGCGACGCGCAAGAGACAAGAACCATAACTGTGGCTTTACTACTTTCTGAATTATGGCCCTTTGACAAAGAAAACGATGGTTTTAAGTGATTCTGTTATGTTTCAGTTATCTTATTTTTTTTACAGAAATGCTAAGCATAATTACGCAATTTGAAGAAGACAAGGGCCATAACTCTGGCTTAACTTATTTTGGCTATGGGCCTTTGTACAATGAAACAGTGGTTTCCGTTATTCCCTGTGACTTTCATGTATCTTTAAAATTGTTTGATATATTTTCATCAAACTTTACAGAACTGAAGGTTATCATAGGACGAAGTAGATGTGCAAAGACAAGAACACTCTAACTTCGCTACTTTCTGGAATTATGGCCCATTTAACATCGAAAGTAGTGGTTTTGTTTAATACTTATGCCTCATACATGTATGTAATTTGAAAGCATTTTTGGGATATTTTTTGACCATTTACAGAAATCAAAGCACCTTAAGACGAGATGCAGAATTCAGGAATTCAGGAGCCATTATTAATATTTTTTCATTTCATGGGTCATGGCCCTTTGAGCACTTTTAAATGTTTACTTTTGTCATGTCCCAATGCTGGTCTGTAATTTGAGATTTTCATTTCAAAAGTAGTAAAACCAGTTTAATGGTTCTTGTTTTTGTTCATCGTCTCAGGAGGCTTTACATTTCGGCAAAGTTTCATGAAAACATCTCAACTCGTTTTCAGGTTACAGGGCGTATACGAAGGCCCCCGCCCAGCGGGACTTGAAGAAATAGATAGGCTACATGATGCTTTCACGCAGAGCTGAAACCGGCTGCATAAGAGTACTGGTAACCGCTTAGAGGATCTAAGCCTGCCAAGGCAAAGCGGTGCGAGTCGGACCGTCCATGCTTATAAACCCTACTGGTATCATTGGGCGACAGGGCTTGAGATGACATTTCATCACACATCAGGTAAAAGTCCCACAAAAGTGGAAGCAACGTCTCAAAAATGACCTATTATACAGTGTTGGCGGGTACGTTAAACCTCAGTTCATACAAACAGAACAGGGCGTATACGAGTACATGAAACAAAAGCAAAACAAGACAAAAAAAAAAAAAAACAACAACACTGTATTCAATATTCAGAAGGCCATGACCATATAATCAAGCAACCAAGTACACGTATTACACATGTAAGCATATAGTGTTTTTTTTCAGTCCTGAGCATTTTCTTGAAAATGCATTAGGCGGTTATAAAGTAACCTACGAAATAACTAAAACCACTGTTTTTGTTTTTTAAAGTTCATATTTTCAGAAGAAGTTATGAGCCAGTTATGGTCCTTGTTTTCTGCACATCATTTTGCATTTCTGTACCACTGTTTTCATTGTACCAAGAGCCATATTTCCGAAAATAGTAAAATCAGAGTTATGGTTCTTGTCTTCAGTACATTGCCGGATTGTGCTTTGCTTTTTATTTAAGTTACAGGATAATAATTTATTCTTTCTAAAATGACCACATATACATAGAAAACATGAGATAAATTATCAAAAGATCTACAGAAACATAATATCATGTCAAAATGCATATTTGAAAAAAGATGACATATAAGTATATCATAACATCTTTTATTTAACTATACGATGATTTTCTTAACTCGAAATGCAATAAATACTATGTTAAATTGTCGTTTCCAGACATACTTATAAAAAAATATACATCTCGAGATAATCTAACAACAAATATACAGAAACAAATAAATAAGTGAAGATATTTCTCTTCACTTCTGACAAATAAATCTTTATCTCTATATAGAATTTCCTGGGATGATGACATATATGTCATGATCTAATGAGACGTTTACGCTTCCAATGGGGACGAAAAGAACCTTTGTGAAGGCCTTATCACTGAAAAGGAATGTGCAAATGCTTTAAAAGAAATGCAAAATAATAAAAGTCCTGGTTCCGATGGCTTGACCGTGGAATTTTATAAAATATTTTGGAATGAAATAAAAGATATTTATACAAAATCTATTAACTTTTCTTATCAAAATGGAGAGCTTACTGAACTGCAAAAACAAAGTATCAGTACACTTCTGACAAATAAATCTTTATCTCAGTATATAATTTCCTGAGATGTTGACATATATGTCGTGATCTAATGAGACTTATACGCTTCCGTACTCTTTCCTAAACAAGGAAAATACATCGCGCTTTTAGAACACTGGAGACCGATAAGCCTACTTAATGTTGATTATAAAATAGCAAGAAAAGTAATCGCAAATAGAATTAAAACTGTTTTACATAGATTAATACATGAAACACAGACTGGTTTTATTGAATGTCGATACATAGGTTTAAATATAGGGCTTATCTATGAAATCTTTGACATGGCTGAAGATTGTGATTCACCTGGACTTTGTTTTTCTCCGACTGCGAAAAAGTTTTCGATAGTATCAATCATAATTACATGTATAAATGCTTAAGTCATTTTAATTTTGGTAAAGACCTTTTAAACTGGGTGAAATTATTTTATGGGACGCCAAAAGCTGTATCCCAAACAATGGATCCCTCTCCGATTATTTTTCAAATACAACTATTTGTTTAAAATAGGCGAGGTCTGCTGACAGCCAGAGTAATATTTGTTCAATATTAAGCACATTTATATGTCTTTTCCACTTTTAATATTATTCTTTTTCATTAGATACTATACTTTTTTCTGAACTTTATTGAATAGTGGAAATGGAAGTTGAAAAGTTATTAGAAAAAAAATGTAATTTAGCTAATATTTTACAGGGAGGTCTGAGTGGGTGGAGGTCTCCATATCGGTCTAGACCTGAAGGAATTAACTGGCAACCCATGATTAACTTAAGGTTGAGGCATATAACTTGTTTTGTTTTTGTTTGCTTTGAGGTTTAACGTCCCCGTCAACACTGTATAGGTCATTTTGGATACGTTGCTTCCAATTTTGTGGGACTTTTACCTAACACAGAGATGAAATGACTTCTCAAGCCCTGTCACCCTTTGAAACCAATAGGATTTATAAGCATGGACGGTTCTACTCGCATCGCTTTGCCTGGGCAGGCTTAATCCTCTAAGCGGTTTACCAGTACTCGTGTGCGGTCGGCTTTAGCTCTGCGTGGAAGCATCATATTGCCTATCTTTTTCTTCAAGCCCCGATGGGCGGGGACATATAACTGGTAAAATCATTGGAAATAATTCAGCATGCTGCCAAACTATGCTAAAATATTTGCACTTTGTGAATTTTGCACTCCCATCTTTGGGAAAAAATCACAATGTTTCTCTATCAAGCAAGAGAATTGTACTTCTAAACGTGCAAGAATTTATTATTGACTAGGGTCTGTATAATTAATGGGGGATTTTCTGTAAAAGCTCTGTGAGTTTGTGCATAATTAGGGGGAATTTTCTGTAAAAGCTCTGTAATTTTATTTTTGTTTTTATGTCCCTACTTTGAAAAAGTGGGGGTATACTGGTTTACATCTGTCCTTCCATCCGTCCATGTATAATGTTTCGTCAAGGATTTCTCAAGAACCTTGGTGGTGGTTGTATGAGGCAAAGGTGCTGTGTATCTTGCGTCACTGGGGCGTGCCTCCCATGTTAGCTAACAGTTTGACAACGCCTGCCGTTCTTTCAGCAGTAAGGGTAGAGGGGGAAATATTGTTATTTCTTCTTTCTGTTCTTCCTCTTTCTCCTCTGTCCCTCAACTGTACCATCTTTTCAATCCTTTTTCTCCCTTTCTCTTGGAAACAACACACAATGACCCACAAGTGTTGACGTGCCGTTAAACCCAAAACAATCAATTAAAAGCTAGAAACCTCAACCTTGCCATGCTATGCAAACATGATGATTTGTATCATGTAAGAGCCAAGGGCATTATCCCCTTATTTGTTCACATATTCTTCATTCTGTTTCCTAGATCCATATCTAGGCTGGTTTTAAAGATTTTCGTCAAAGATTTCTCAGGAACTGTAAAAGCTAGACCTCTGAAATGCAATGATAATGACTTGTGTAAAAGACAATGGGCTTTCTCGGCTTATACATGTATGTTCAGGTTCTTTTATTCTTCTTTCTCTCCATATAGGCCCATGTTAAATTTTTTGTCAAAAACTTCTCAGCAACTATGAAAACTAGAAGCCTCAAACTTGGTATGCAATGTAATAAGGATTATTTATATCGTGTAAGAGACACTTGGCTTTCTTTGCTTATTTGAACATTTGTTCGTGCTTTCTTCTTTCTTTCTATATAGGCCTGTTTGATTTTTTTTGTCAAAGATTTCTCAAGAACCATAGTAGCTAGAACCCTCAAACCTGATATACTTTGCAATCACATGTAAGTGACAATGGGCATATTTGTTCATCTTTTCTTTCATTCTTCTTTTTCTCCTTATATACATGTAGGCCAGTGTTAAATATTTTGTCAAAGACTTCTCAGGAACTGTAAATGCTAGAAGCCTCAAACTTGGTATACTGTGCAATGATGATGACTTGTGTCGTGTAAGAGACAATGGGCTTTCTTTGCTTATTTCTACATCTGGTCTTTCATTCTTCTTTCTCTCCATATAGGAAAATGTTAAATTTTCTCAGGGACTATAAAAGCTGGAATACTTGGTATGCAATGCAATGATCATGGCATATATCATGTAAGAGACAATGTGTTTCCTTGGCTTATTTGTTCATCTGTTCTTTCATTCTTCTTTCTCTCCGTATAGGCCAGTATTAAATCTTTCGTCAAAGATTTCTCAGGAACTATAGAAGCTAGGAGCATCAATCTTGGTACCAAAATACAATAATGATGACTTATATTGTGTAACTTACTGTAAGAGACATTGAACTAGGCTTGTTTGTTTATCTGTTCTTCCATTCTTCTTTCTCACCATATAGGCCAATGTTAAACTTTTCGTCAAAGATTAACCCTTATATTGCTGTTCACGACATTCCATATCTTTGCAAATAGTGTAGATCCAGATCAGATGACTTCTGAAGAAGCCATCTGATCAGGATCTGCACTGTTTGTCATTCAGTTTATGAATTTGTAGCAATAAATCACATCAAGTAATTTGATTGGCTGATAGACAGAAATGGGTGTGGCTTAAATGAATATTCAGCAAGATAAAGATTAAATCTATTAGCATAGAACACGGGTGGTAATTAGGGGAACTAGCTCGAAAATGACTCAATGGAAATTTGTTCCCTCGGCACATCCGGGAACTCTCGAGCTAGCTCCATCACCAGGAAACTTGTAAACAAAGGTGGGTGTCGAGGAATTTTATCACCATTTTCGCCTTTGTATGCTATTTATAAAAAAAATCCGGCAATGAAGTGCCACATAGAAATGATTTAACTTTGTACCCCGCTAGAATTTGCCATGGAAATTTGCAGCGCTGAAGTATGAATGAAAGTAAACTTTTTATCACGGACCTGAACAATTGTCAATTTATGTCCACACGGAGATTTTGGCCGACGATTTTTCATTTTCCGTCAAACGTACGCCCTTCACACCCCAGAAGCAACATCCCTAGTGAAATGAAACATGGAACGTTTGAAATAAGCAAAATAGTTTGGCCGTGATTACGTAACTTGCGACTTATGACGAAATTACTGTCCGAGCTAGTCTTCTCGACAAGGAGCTAGTTCACTCGACATGGAGATATACCCCACTAGCCAGAGGTAAAGAAACCAGTAAGATAAATTACCATAGAAAGACATCGAATCAGGCCCCAGTCATCTGATGGATACTATGCCCACAAGACGGCCCCTCAGTCGTTTCTGCCTGGTCGTTTCGCCCCAATTTGCACCCATAGCTGTTTCGTCCACAAAGCCTGGTCTTTTCGCCCCCTGAGTCATTTCGCCCACCCAGTTGCTTCGCCCCCTTCCAATTCACTCGACATGGAGATATTGCCCTCAAAAAAATGAAGATGAAACATCCATCAGATGACCGGGGCCTGATTCGATGTCTTTCCAGTCAATTAATCCAACTGGTTTCTTTACCTCTGGCTAGTGAGGTTACAAGATACTATGCCCGCAAGACGGCCCCTCAGTCGTTTCTCCCTGGTCGTTTCGCCCCATTTTGCACCCATAGCGTCAACAAAGCCTGGTCTTTTCGCCCGCTGAGTCATTTCGCCCACCTAGTTACTTCGCCCCCTTCCAATTTAGAACGGATCAATGGATGGATGTTGGTTGGATGGATGGGTACACTAAAGAGAGGGGTAAGTAAGTGGGTGTTTGGATGAATGGGTCCATTGGAAGACGGTTGAACGAACGAACAAACGTACAGACGGACGGACAGACAGACAGGCAGACAAAAGCCTCTATCGGATATAATACTCAAAACGTAGGGATGATACTTAGTCGAATGATTCATGAATAACTATAATAATCTAGGGAATAAAAAGGAAAGAGGCGCCCGATTATCTAGCACAGGAATATTATATTTTTGTTGCATTTCCGGTATTTTTTCTGCTCAGGAATAGTCCTTTGGAACTTTTTCCTTGGAAAGCACCCATCTGAAAAGAAAATCGAATATTCAATATAACAATGTATTAGGTCAAATCTCAATTTGAGTTTGCAGCTAAATGGTTAAACCAGACAGACAGCGCACTTAACCACCTGGCCGACTAGCCAGAGGTAAAGAAACCGGTGGGACCATAGAAAGACATCGAATCAGGCCCCAGTCATCTTATGAATGTTTCATCTTTGAGGGCACTATCTCCATGTCGAGTGAACTAGCTCGATTGTCGAGAAGACTAGCTCGGACAGTAATTTCGTCATAAGTGGCAAGTTACGTAATCAAGGCCAAAATATTTTGCTTATTTCAAACGTTCCATGTTTCATTTCACTAGGAATGTTACTTCTGGGGGTGTGAAGGACGTACTTTTGACGGAAAATGAAAAAATCGTCGGCCAAAATCTCCGTGTTGATTCGAAAAAATGGTGATAAAACCTTTGTTTTCAAGTTTTCTGGTGATGGAGCTAGCTCGAAAGCTCCCGGATGTGTCGAGGGAACAAATTTCCATTGACTCATTTTCGAGCTAGTTCCCCTGATTACCACCCGTGTAGAAGCTTCAAACTTGGTATGCACTATGCAATGCGATTATGATGACTAATATTATGTGATATATTATGGGCTATCTCATCTTATTTGTTCTTTGATTCTTCTTTCTATCCATATAGGCAAAATGTTAAATTTTTCGTCAAAGATTTCTCAGGAACTACAAAGCTAGAAGCCTCAGACTTGGTGCGCAGTGCTATAATGATGACTTATATTATTCAAGAGACAATGGGTTTTCTTAGCTTATATGTTCGCTTGTCCTTTCATTCTTCATTTCTCTCAATATATTGCCCCCGCCCATCGGGGCTTGGAGAAATAGATTGAGCTACATGATGCTTCCACGCAGAGCTGAAACGGACTGCACATGAGTACTGGTAAACCGCTTAGAGGGTCTAAGCCTGCCCAGGCAAAGTGGTGCGAGTCGGATCGTTCATCTTATACACCCTATTGGTTTATTGAGTGGCAGGTATTGAGATGTCATTTCATCTCTGTGTCGGGTAAAAACCCACAAAACTGGAAGTGACGTCTCCAGAATGAGCTAAAATGTGCTGACGGGAACTTTTCACCTCAAATCAAACAAAACAAATTCTCTCTATATAGGCCAATGTAACGTTTTTCGTCATAGATTTCTCAGGAACTACAATAACTAGAAGCCTCAGACTTTGTAACTATGCAATGCAAAAACGATTGCTTATATCGTGTGCATGTATAGACAATGGGCTTACTCAGCTTAATTGTTCATTTTTCTTTCACTCTTCTTTCTCTCCATATAGGCCAATGTTAATTTTTTGTCATAGATTTTTCTTTCTATATATACTGCCATACGCCCTCGCGGGCATTCTAGGCAGGTGTATATTACATACACTCTAGTTTTGCAGGTGAAAGCCTACACAGTAATCATGTAATTATGGTAGGGTTCTTTAACCTGCACAGGGGATGGTTCTCCCTGCACAGGGGGCCTCCAGTTAACGTCCCGATCCGAAGGACGGTGCACTTAATGACATTCATCCCTGCAAATGATGCTAATGGAGCGTGTTCGGACATCGAAATTTTATCGCCACTTCTCAGGAAATACAAAAGCTAGAAGCCTCAAACTTGGTTTGCAATGCAATACTGATTTATATTGTTAAAGTGTCAGTGGATTGTTCAACTGTACTTCTTATTTGATTCTTCTTTCTGTTCATATAGGCCAATGTTTAATTTTTTGTCAAAGATTTCTCTTGAAATACAAAAGCTAGAAGATTCAAACTTGTTATGATGACTTATTTCGTGGTAGAAGTGATGGGCTTTCTCCGTGTTTTTGTTTGTATGTTCTAGAAGCCATCAACTTAGTATGCAGTGCAGTAATGATTTCTGTCATGCAGGTGACAGTGGGCTTTCTGACAGGTGCTCAAGAGGTTTGCATTTCTGTAAAAATGCGATTAAGTGGGGGTATAGTCAGTGCTCTTACCCACCAGGCGATGGAGTCTATTCTTGGGGGGGGGGGGGGGTTGGGGGGGGGGTATTGGGGTATTGGGGCAAAGAGGTACGTCTTCGTACAGTTTATTATGGCAGCTCATTCTGCCTTGATTAGGCTACCCTAACCTTTTCATTTTCAAGAGGGGGGGGGGTTGGGGGGGGGGGTATTTGGGGTATTGGGGCAAAGAGGTACGTCTTCGTACAGTTTATTATGGCAGCTCATTCTGCCTTGATTAGGCTACCCTAACCTCTTTCATTTTCAAGTTAAACGGTGCCAGCCGGTTGTCAGCAGACACTTCCTTTATAATATGTATTGTACTACTCTCAAACCAGGTCATTAGAAATGAAGATATCAGAGAGATAAGAATAGGAGAAAAGGAATACAAACATGATGCATCTTTTATTATGGACGGCTCGCGAAATTTTTTGAAACTTTAATAAAAATAATGGACAACTTCCGCAATATATTTGGGCTTAAGCTAAATGCTAAAAAATGTCAAGTTTTACGGATAGGCTTTTTGAAAGCTACAAAGAGAGACTATTTAGAAAAAGGAGGTTCTCATGGAGTTCACAAGAAGCGCAGTGGTAAGGAATATATTTTAGGACAAATAAAGAAAATATATTAAAATCAAATTTAGAACCTAAATTAAAGGTGTCTGAAATGTGCTTGAAACAGCGGCATAACAAAAAAATAACTTTAATGGGTAAGATCGGGGTCATTAAAGATTATGCTCCCCCAAAACTGATATATCCTTTGACCTCTCTCCCGAACCCGTCTAAAGAAACGATTCGATATTTAGAAAATGTTATGTATAACTTTTTTTGGAATGGAAAATCTGACAAAATTAAAAGGGACACATTAATACAAAACATAAATAAGGGTGGACTCAAAGTGATCGACCCTAAAAAGTTCATTTGATCACTGAAAGTAAGCTGGGTAAAATATAGGGATCAACCATGGTTTTTCATGCATTAACATTTGCCGCGTCCCGAGGAAGCTTTTTGAACATGAGGCCGCTAGGCCGAATGTTCAAATATCTTCGGAGGGATCCGGCAAATGTTAATGCAATGAAATAACTTAAATAACTTCTTGCATAACTTACGATCCCGACCGCAAATTTTTACGAAAACGCTCAAAAGGTCCATATAAACTCCTTATAAACTCTTCAAATGCGACCGGCAAACCAACATGGCGGCTAGTTCAGAATGTTGTTTACAATGACATTGTTACGCAGTAACCATCTGACGTCATCATAGAACCCTAAAACGCTACGTTCAGGGTGATGACGTTACGTCGCTCAACGTAACGTAAACAAAGCAAGGCAAGGATTAACCACTGAGTTATCACGCCCCTTTAACCTTTTGAGTGCCAACGTCATTTACTAGAAAGTGCCAATCGTACAACGTTACACGGCGTCTTGTATATCGGTCTTAGCAACGTCAGTGGAACCAAACTGAACGCGACGTTATCCAGATGACGTTCATTTATTTCCCGCGGGGCTTTCAAAAAGTATCCGGCGTTTTGCATAGATATCTTGCACTTCTATTATGGATTATACAAGAATTGGTATGGCGGTGCTTTGTACACCTGTTTTGAGAGACCAAACGCACTTTACATCACTGAGTGTAAATGCAGTTATCGAAGACGCAGAAATGCATCTTTGGATGCTGTCCTTTTTTCTTTAGGGTTTGAACACGACAAAACAATGTTTGCTATTGTGAAAAATGTAAAATAAGAAAATAGACTTATCATAATGAAGTAAGAAAGAAAGGAATAAAGAAATAAAACTGTTGCACTTGAGACAATAGCTTTTTGCTCAGTTGTTTGTTTCATTCATTGTTTGTCGCATTAATTATATTCTTTTATGTTGACCTCACAGGCGCATATAGATGAATGTATTTTCCCCTTGGCCTTGGCCCATCAATTGTTGAAATTACTAGGTATTTGAGATAATTTCCGGGATAAGCAAACGAAGCGAGTAATATTGAGAGTGGGGTTTTGAGACAAAAAAAAAATGTTTTCATCCCCGCACCCACAATACTGTGGGGCCTACCCACCCCCCGGATGGGCCCCACCGAGTGGGGTGCAATAGAATAAAATATTTGTCCCAAACATCTACCACCGAGACGAGCTCCATTCAGCAATTTAAATCTCCCAACCCCAAAACAATTCCACCAAACTATCCCCCTGGCATCAACCCGGTAGGGCCCGCCCCACCCCCAAGTGGACCCCACCGGGCGAGGTGCAAAGCGCAAACCAGTGTATAGCTGCAGTTGGAGGAAGGCTCTTAGGTGGTTGTTTTATTTAGACAATACTTAAATCTATAGTCGTCTATGATGTACAGGGTCGGCTCGCCCTGGAACACCCGGTAAAACGCTCGCAAGTAATCGTGAAAGCGCTCACCGGGGTCTAGAACGTAAGCGCACTCCTGACCGACTTCTTTTCGAAACAGAGGACCACAGAATATTATATACACCATCTTAATAGCAACGGACTTTCTCATTGATACATTTATCTGCGGAATAAGTTCCCAGCCACAATGGAGGAAATAATAATTGTCCTTCTCAAATCTGAAATTTATTCAGACTTTGCATTCCTCTGAACAATCGTATCGAGTTCGAAGAGTGACTATCCGATCTGGTAATCATTTTTCACCACTTTGTCACCATATAACAAAACAGAATTGTCGGTACGATCAGCGAAGACTCAGATCAGCCTTTGCGTTGTATAGAAAGTTTCTATGTGCCGGACAGCGATGATTCAGGTCAGATCTTATTTGTAATTGTTTATATTGATTTAAATCTGGTGTCATTGGATTGCAGGGCTTGAGATGTCATTTAACCCCAATGTCGAGTATAAGTCCCATAACATTGGAAGCAATGTCTCCAAAAATGATCTGAATAGTGTTGACGGGGATGTTAAACCTCAACAAATATATGATTTAAATTCAGGATGACGCTGCATATTTCGTCCAATAAGTTTATACAAGATAACATAGATTCATGCTGCTCGTTCGAACTGCCTCATTGATGTGCCACTAATGAGTGCATAATGCATATACGCTTGATGCTCCATCTAACTGCATCAGTGATGTGGTGTCAACGAGTGCATGGTCTATTTGTGCTCCTTCGAACTGCCTCAGTGATTCGGTACTAGCGAGAGCATGAATTGCTGGTGCTCGTTCGAACTGCATCATTAATGCGGAACCCACGAGTGTATAAATTGTTTGATGCTCGTTCGAACTGTCTCATTCATTCGGTACTAATGAGCGAGTACACAGTCTCTTAACTGCCTCATTGATGCGGCACTGACGGGTACATAGATTTCGGGTGCTCGTTCGAAGTGCCTCATTGATGCGGTACTAAACGGTACATAGCATCTGTGTGCTCGTTCGAACTGCCTCATTCGATGCGGCACTAACGGGTACATAGATTCTGGCTGGCTGCTCGTTCGAGCCGCATAACTGATGCGGTACAGACGAGTGCATTGGTGCTTGTAAATACGAACTACTTCATTCATGCGATACAAAAGATTGCTTACATTCTTGGTGCTCATTCGAAATGACTAATAAATGCGGAACTTACGAATGCATAAATTTTTTATGCTCGTTCGAACTGTCTCTTTGATACGGCACTAATTAATGAGTGCATATACTCATTGGTGCTAGTTCATTGATACTAGTTCGAACTACCTCAATGACGTGGTACTAAAGGGTACATAAATTTTAGGTGTTTTTTTCGATGGGGACTTTTATCAGACTGTGCGGATGCGCAGGTTGATCCGCCCGGTCTTGCCTCGGGATAATAGAACCTTTTTTCATGCTCGGGTCTTTTTTGATGCGGTACGTCTTACATGTAACGAATGCATAGACTGTTGTTGCTCATTCCATCTGCCTCATTGATGCTATATCATCGAGTACATAGACTCCTGGAGCTCCGTCGCACTACACCAATGATGTGGTACCAACGAGTTTTTGTTGCTCGCTCGAACTGCCTCAGTGATTTGGTACTAACGCTTGCATCCATTCCGGTGCTCGTTCGAACTGTCTAATAAAATTTGAGGTGGCTCTATCGAGTACCCACTACCTATGTTCCTAATCAAAAATAAGAAAAGTAAGGTAAACCCTTGTCAACTCCACTTTTCCTTTATAAAGTGGAACTTAGAAGTGTATAGACTACGTCATAAAATGCAATTAATTAAAACAGTCATGATTTTGTCGGCAGTGGATGTGTTGACCCCTTCTACAGCTCTGACACTCGTATCGTGTTCTTGACCTCTGTCCATGCATTCTTCTTGAACAAACGACCTGACAAAATATTCATTTAACAGAGCGGGAAGTTGCGGGAAATTCTGAGGCTGTCCAACCCCCGAAACAAGCAAAACGTGTCTTCCACAGCCCGAAATACAAGAAAGAAAACAGCGCAAAGGCCCCTGCATCCATCCCACCAAACGCTCTTGCGTATGGGCTCTATCAATTTATCTCTTAAAGGTTTCGGCCGGCCTCGGTAGCTCAGTCGTATGCGCGTCTTACTGCTGATCAGGCGGGCGCAGGATCGATACCTGCCAGGGTCTGCAACATTCTTTCGTGGAGACTTGATCATGAAATCTCTTTTCTACGGTCATTTTCTCCCTTCCGCTGATTCAAGAAGGGTAGTTGTTAGTTTCCGGCGAAAGAATTTTCACTGTACTTGTTAACAGCTTCCATATAAGCCTGCCCAGGAAGTGTGGATAGATAAAATGGCCGGCTAAAATGACCTAAAATAATGTTGAGTGGGCCGTTTAACTCCAGTACAAACAAATAAATCTTAAATGCTTCTTTTGTGGATACTTTACGAATATCGTTAATGATGTCGAGTATTTCTTGTAACTTTTGTCGAAGTTCATTTTTATTGGTGCGTGTGCACTTGAATTCATCTTATAGTGGGGTGTCAAAACGGAGGATCCGATACATGCAGGCCCTGTCGTGGAAGAACAGATAAAAAAGAAACGATCCAAATGTCATCGGTTTTAGGAGCATCTCTCTCTCTGTTCTGTTTCCAGAGTACGTATGAAAAGATTGATGAAGTTTGAGCCGCCGCTGACAAAACCAACACAATCTCCGGTGCGACAGGTGAAGATTTAGTTCAGCCTCGACAATCTCTTCGTCTTCATTATGCACTCAGTTGGTAGCTAAGAACAAGGTTTCTTTTTGCGGGCTGTCATTTTGTGGGCTTTGTTATGCAGTGGCTCAATCTTCCGTGTTTCTTCTGTATTTTGCTTAACTTGTCTTTCCATGTTTAATTTATTTTTTATTTCATTTATTTAAAATATCATATACATGTATGGAATTTATAATGATTTGTGCCAAAATTGTGCCTGTCACTCTACTCTGTATTTTAGAAGCCCCTGTGGCGCAGTGGTTATGCTACTCGCCTTGTAAACCAGGGATCGCAGGATCGATCCCGGGCTTCTCCAGACTTTCGGATGAGTCTTTAAATCGAGGTCCCGTCTCCGTATGACCTTAGCTGTTGGTGGGACGTAAAACTAAAACTCACTCACTCACTCTACTCTGTATTTAGATAAAACTTTCAAACTGTTATGTGTGTGTGTCACCCATGGTTGGAGCAACAATTCAGGTAGTGAGACATGGCCGATTCTTTTATAACACCTCTCTGTTATATATATCAAAATATTCTCTATTTATGTGATATCACGTTAACAAGGCCATTAAATGAATATCCCTCTAAACCCCAATTTATATAGAGAAAGGTGGGGCTTACGGCGTTATACATATATATCCATAGGTTGTAGGTTCAATGGACAGTTCTAATGAGCATCATACATCTATGTTTGTTTCAAAAAATATGAAGAATATCACAAATTTTCATCAGAAAAATGTCCGTTTTTGAGATATGAAAAAAATGCACTGTATGTTATACGGGTGTGTTAACTATACGGGTGTGTTAACGTATTGGAATCAATCTTGAGTGGGGAGGGGTTACGGCCTTTCACAATTATTTCACTCATATCGAGCCGATCGTTAATCGGAGGTGGGCGAAAACCGGACTACCCAGAGAAAAACCACCTGACCTTGCAGAACTTGGCGTCTCACATGTGACCCGAGCGAGGCTCGAACCCACAGCGGTGAGAGACCTAATTATCAGCGCTCTTATCCACTAGGCCACGGTGGCCCGTTATGACATCAATCTGATAGCTGTTTATTTTTATATAAAAAAGAACTTTTTAGTTGTGCTGAAGATGAATTTGAAGGCTCAGAACAATGAAACACTGTTTTGGGTCAGAAAGCATGATTCAAAGTTATGAGAAATAACCGCTCGACAGTGAGCGATATGAGAAGCATTGACTATTAAAGTAAAGTTTAAACAAGAGGGCCATGATGGTCCTGGATCGCTCACCTAATCCATAGGGTATCAAGTGGGCCCCTGGTAGAGCCATTATTGGCACCGGGCTATAATATGATTAATCTTGGTATTAGTGGTCTAAAAGGTGAAGCTTCATACCAAATATCAAAGAACGGAGACTTCTGGTATCAGACAAGATTTCAAAAGGTTTTCCTTATATAAATCTACATAAACCTTGGGGTCTCCGGGGCGGGCCATTTTTGTCCCCAGGGCTATAATTTGAACCATCTTGGGAGAAATCCACAAGACGAAGCTTCATACCAAATATCAAAGACCTTGGCCTTCTGCTTTCAGACAGGAAGATTTTCAAAGGTGTTCATTGCCTTGATTTCTATTTCCTAGGGCTATAATTAGATTAATTTAGATGAAGCTTCACACCAAATATCAAAGACCTGGGCCTTGCGGTCTCAGAGTAGAAGATTTTTCTAAATTTCCCTATATAAGTCAATCTAAAAACGAATGGCCCGGGGCGGGGGCATTTTTGACCCAAGGGCTATGATTTGAACAATCTTGGCAGAAGTCCACTAGATGAAACTACACACCAAATTTCAAAGAACTGGGCCATCGGTTTTGGAGAAGCTTTTTAAAGATTTTCCCTGTATAAGCCAATGTAAAACCAAAGGGCCTGCAGTTGGGGACATTTTTCACACTAGGCCTATAATTTGAACAATCTTGATAGAGGTCCACTAGATGAAGCTTCACACCAACTATCAAATCAAAGCGCCAAAGGCACTGAAATGACAGATTCTATGAGAAAATCAAAACAATGTGAAAACTTACAGACAACCTTTCTAAAAAGATCTTAAAATAGAAAAGTAGTTCTGCAAATTCCATTGTATGATATGTTTGCAGTTGTCTATACACCGGTGGTATCATGAAATGCCATTCGATGTTTCAAATTTTGGAAAGAAACTATTTACGTTTTCAAAACCAAACATTAAAATTCAAGTTTTAACAATACTACTGGCAATTAGTAACATTTTTGTCTGGTCGGTTGTGGATACCTCCCCCCAAAAGATACTCTATTTTTCACAAAGAGATCGGAGGAGAAAGGCTTGTCAGTCCAGTACATGAATTCCATTGACTTGAAGACATTTTTGAGTAAGAACAGCACTATAAACCCGCGCGTAATCCTGCTGGATTAGATATCCCGGATTCTGAGCGTAAACAAATATATGGAACCACGTGAGGCCGGCGCACTTGATTGATGTAACGTCTCGCTGTTCAGTTAACGTCTCAGCCATGATCTTGAATATTCTTAATGTCGCTAGTTACAATAGCTCGACATACCATTTCGCTTATTCCATCCGATATGTCATGCTCTATTACGCAAACGTCGCCTCGGCATACCTTACACCTATGTGTCGAAACATCCCGAAACGACAATCGGCGTGATTCACGCTGAAGTGCGATGTGTCACTGAAACGCATATCACGCGAGTCGCTTAGACTCTCAAAAGTGCATCGCATAAGGGCGACGAACAGTGTCAGTGCTTATTAGTCGGTAGTTGAAACCCTTTGTTTATCTACAGGTACAGTGTAGCAGATGCCACTGGAAATCTGCTTCGCATATGCGTTTGGCGGATGAATAGATCTTGACGTACTGACGTCGGTCTTCCGCTACGCCGACGTCCACTAGCGTCTGCTGTTGAAAGTAAAATGTCGCTCCAACAGACAAATAGATCACACACATGTGGCACCCAAAATCAGAGTCAACGCCATCCGCTTTCCGACCAGCTTCTAACTGTCAATTAGAAGCCTCCGTGGTGTAGTGGTTATGCTACTCGCCTTGTAAACCAGGGATCGCAGGATCGATCCCGGACTTCTCCAGACTTTCGGATGTGTCTTTAAACCGAAGTATCGTCTCCGTATGACCTTAGCTGTTGGTGGGACGTAAAACTCAAACACTCACTCACTCACTCTAACTGTCCAGGATTCAATGAAAAATGTTGCAATACGTTCTCACTTGATGCTTTTTGAGAACAAAATACTATTTCTTCTTTTCTAGGAACGACCTTACATCACACATCAAAAGTTTGATCCTGAACATGTGGTTTCTATCAGTGCTGGTGTGAAGGTGGTACACAAGATCGTTGGCCCCGCCAATCGGGGCTTAAAGAAATAGATGGGCTGCATGATGCTTCCACGCAGGGCTACTCGGCACACGAGTACCGGTAATCTGCTTAGAGGATCTAAGCCTGCCCAGGCAAAGAGGTGCGAGTCGGACCGTCCATGCATATAAACCCTATTGGTTTTGATTGGGCGGCGGCAGAGTTTGAGATGTCATTTCATCTCAGTGTCGGGTAAAAGTCCCACAAAATTGGAAGCAACGTCTCCAAAATGACCTATGCAGTGTTGACGGGGACGTTAAACCTCAAATCAAACAATACAAAACACAGGATCGTGGCCGGACTGGTAACCATACGTCACGGTTGATTGATTTTACCTTTTTAGCTTAAGGGCATGGTGCCTAAGCGTGTTGTTATCATGCAATCGTTTGGTTTCAAAATCAAAGCACCGAAAGTGTTGGTGGGATGTAAGTTGGGGGTAAAAGTCCTGGACTGAGATTTAAACTGTTTAACTCTGAAATTCCAAACAAATAGTGAAGATTTTGATAAGAAGCGCGTTCTGCAGCGTCCGAACTTGGTCTTCACTGTTTGCCAAGCTCACCCTATGATTCCAGGATGACCCTCTTCAGTCTTATGGAATAGCCTGGTCTCACTGCGGCTATTTTCTGCAAGAAAAAGGTTATTCTGAGAAGTCAGTGATAGTCACGTAGACGTTAGCTCTGAATCGCTTTTTTTATTAGTAACTTCGGGTCGATTGCCAAACAATCAACCCAAACATAGCCGGGTCGTTTGTCAGTCTTGGTTACATGTAAGTGTTATCTGTAAAATCTGCACTTGAAAAAATGTTCGATCTGGCAAACAATGTAGACTAAGATCAAACGCCACAGAACGCGGTGCTGATCTTGTTCTACGTTTTTGCATCAGTTACTAAACTTCCGTTAAGCTTAAACGGATAAGTCCAAGTCCTCGTTCATGACCAGCCTGCATTTAGAGACAATCGGCATGAGTGTTGTCAGTGCTTTGATTTATTCACTGCATTGAGTTTCTGGAGTGTACTCTTCCATCACTGAAGTTGGGCTCGTCCATTCTGCTAAATATGTCAGCTTGAATTATATCACAGGACCTACACTGTTTGCATAGGTATCTGTACCATATTCCAGGGTTGAAAGGGAAGCCTTTCTCGCAAAGTCTGATATACACCTAGTTGTAACTGACCTAGACTTGACCTCCAATGTCGGAAAACCCATTAATATTCTGGTCTGCAGCTGACCGGCTGGTCTTTAAGGATTAAATATTGACAGCACTGTTAGAAAACAGTGTAAAACCTGAGCAAACGTCTAAGCAGATGCCGCATTGATCTAGGTATACAGTCTCGCATGATGCAGCTGATTCATATGAAGTGCTGAATATATTCTCTGAAAGGTAAGATAAAATCATGTCGTCTGCTTCAAAAGTTTGTATTGCGATTATAGGATGTACAATTTTGATAACTGCGCCTAACCGGACTACATTTTTGTGCGGACTCATATTTCTTTGGCGGTCAAAGCCGGAAGAAAGTCGTAAGAAAGCCGGAACTACTTTACAACACGCAGGATAGCTAGAGATGACAGATAGAATCTGTCATTAAAAACTGGGCCTTGCGGTTTCAGAGAAGAAGATTTTTAAAGATTATCCCTGTATAAGTCAACCAAAGGCCCCCGGGGCGGGGGCATATTTGGCCCCAGGGCTATAATTTGAACAATCTTGGTAGAGGTCTACTAGATGAAGCTTCATACCAAATATTAAAGACTTAGGCCTTGTGATTTCAGAGAAGAAGATTTTTAAATAGTTTCCTTATATAAGCCTATGTAAAGCCAAAGGGCCCTGGGGCGGAAGCATTTTTGGCCCTAGGGCTATAATTTGAAAAATCTTGATAGAGGTCCACTAGATGAAGCTTCAAACCAAATATAAAAGACTTAGGCCTTGCGGTTTCAGAGAAGAAGATTTTTAAAGATTTTCCCTATATAAGCCTATGTAAAACCAAAGGCCCCCGGGTCGGGGGCATTTTGGCCCGAGGACTATATTTTGAACAATCTTGGTAGAGGTCTACTAGATGAAGCTTCAAACCAAATATCAAAGACCTGGGCCTTGTGGTTTCAGAGAATAAGATTTTTAAAGATTTTCCCTATATAAGCCTATGTAAAACCAAATGCCCTCGGGGCAGGGGCATTTTTGGACCCAGAGCGATAATTTGAACAATCTTGATAGAGGTCCACTACATGAAGCTTCACACCAAATATCAAAGACTTGGGCCTTGCGGTTTCAGAGAAGAAGATTTTTAAAGATTTTCCCTATATAAGCCTATTTTTTAAGATTTTCCCTATATAAACCAAAGGCATTTTTGGCTCGGGGGCTATAATTTGAACAATTTTGGTAAACTCCACTAGATGAAGCTTCATACCTGATATCAAAGACCTGGGCCTTGCGGTTTCAGAGAAGAAGATTTTTAAATTTTTCAGTAAAAAATCTACTTTTAGCTCCTGTGACCTATATGTGCAACAGACCGGAACCATTTGAACAACTTTGAAAGGGACCACCTAAGGATCATTCCTGTGAAGTTTGGTCAAAATCCAATCAGTGGTTTAGGAGGAGATGTTGTTTGAAGAAAAAGTTTACGGACGCACGCACGACGGACAAAATTTGATCCCAAAAGCTCACCTTGTCACTACGTGACAGGTGAGCAAAAGCTCATCTTGTCACTACGTGACAGGTGAGTTAAAAACCACGAACGAATATAAAAAATTACCTCAGTGTTTCTAAAGCCGTTTTGGCTTTATTACGGAAGAATTAGAAACGAAGCAAATATTGCAGGTACGAATTAAATCTTTAGTTATGTAGTGTCATTTTGTCCCCATGAAAACGTATCCAGCCGATAGAAAATACATACTTTTGCCAATTACTGGTTCACTTTTTACGCACTTTTGAAACAACCACCCTCTAAATGACGCGACGTAAGCGTTCATTTTGCCACCGTACGTCAAACGAAGACGTTACATGACAAGAAGCGGGAAAACAAAAGAAAAATATAGCATAGGGTATGTGTCATTTCTCGGAAATAGTAATCATCTCGGTGTGCGTGCGATAAAACGAACACACGAACTTTATATATGAATGTTTTATCTTCAGAAATCTACCAACTATAGACATCTCTCTCCTTGAAATCTACGAGAAATCTTTCTTCCAAAATGGGCCCAAAACGGGCCCGTCGGCACTCAAAGAGGTACAACGGTGGGCCCAAAAAGGGCCCGTTGGCAAACTAAGAGTTAATCATCGGTCGGGGCACTAGACTGGATTTATTTATTTATATATATATATTTTTTTTCTCTCCTACTACAGTGTTTATATATATATTTTTTTTCTCTCCTACTACAGTGTTGTCTGGTGCCGGATGATTATTGCTGCAGCCCATGGATGGACCAGATTAAGCGGAGTCAAGAGGAGCTGAAAATATGACATGTTGAAATGAGTCTCTCCTAAACATTTTAAATATTGTTTTTTTTTTTTTTTTTTGTAGGATAGAGGAATGAAGTAGCACGCCATAATAAATCGCCTTATTTGGAGTGCATAACTGACCGGTCTGGCTGGCCCGAACCTTTTGGCCTGGTGTTTGACTCGCTTGCTTTTTGACCCCAGGTTCGTGGGCTCAGTCCCTGGTCGGGACACTTGGTGTTTTTCTTTACAATAAATTCCTCACATTGCAGTGGTGCCGGGATGGTTACTGATGAAGCCCAGAAGAGGTGCAGATGCAGCGGAGTCATGTGATATGATTACATGAGTATCCCCTGAACATTTGAAAATAATAATAATAATAATTGTCTAAGCCCCCGCCCATAGGGGCTTGAAGAAATATATGGGCTGCATGATGCTTCCACGCAGAGCTGAATCCGGCCCGCACACTAGTACTGGTAAACCGCTTTGAGGAACTAAGCCTGTCCAGGAACCGCGCTGCGAGGCGGACCGTCCATGCTAACAAACCCTATTGGTTTCATTGGGCGACAGGGCTTGAGATGTCATTTCATCTCAATGTCGGGTAAAAGTCCCACAAAATTGGAAGCAATGTCTCCAAAATGACCTTTACAGTGTTGACGGGGACGTTAAACCTCAAATCAAACAAACAAAAATAATAATTGTCTCTTTGTAGGATGGATTGCAACAATAAATATGTATATAGAGTGCATGATTAATGATCTTATCTGTATCTAAACCCTGTTCATTGCTGTTTATGTCTGATTTTCATCATGTTGGGTGATAGAGGAAGGAAAAAAAACATATATATATATCCAAAATATTAATCTTCTATACTATGAGTTTAATACGAGGACTGTTCAAATGAATGCAAGTAGAACGTTTTCTCATGCACTAATGCGACAATCACCTGGAAATGAATATCACAGCGTAGAAAAACATTTTACCTATATATTGATACCAAATCTGTTAAAATCCGTGCACTTTAGCCATGTATATAGTTCTATAAACACTGTCTACTCTTGTATATTAATACAAAGCATGGTTGGAAGAAGGTCAGAGTACGCCGTTGAAATACGGTCCTATATTAAGAATCGTTGTATTCTTGGTATACGGTGCAAAGACATTTCTGATGAAATATGTTCAGTTTATGGGCATAATGAAATGTCTTTTCCGACAGTTTTTCGTTGGTGTAAGAAATTCAGCTGTGGGTTAGGCTCAACAGAAGATGCACCACATGATCGTCGGTCGAAAAGAGCAACATCTGCCAAGATGGTTGCTAGAGTGAAAGAAATAGTTGCTACCGATGCACGATACACCACTAGGCAAATAGCTAGTATGGTTGGCATCTCATTAGGAGCAGCTCATACAATTCTGAAACGGGATTTGAAAATGAGAAAGATCTGTGCTAGATGGATTCCCCATCTGTTGACAGATAAGCAGAAAAAGACACGCGTTCAGTGCGCCAAGAAGTTGCTTAAAAAGTTTCAAAATTACAATGCACGGTATTTCGCTAATGTCGTAAAGGGTTCACTTTTGTTTAGCCAAAACGAAAGATTCAGAACAAAATATGGGCAACAAAGTATTGCAAAACACCATGCATTGCAAAGCGGACCATGAGCGTCATAGAGGATCTTACATGAGTGTTCATGTATAATTGAATTTATTAAACGAGTTGAGGAAAAGGGATAAAATGCGAGGCTTTGCCGAGCATTTTATCCCTTTTCCTCAACGAGTTTAATAAATTCAATAATACATGAGCACGAATGCAAGATTCTATTTATCATATGACACTTGAAACGCATTTTATTCACGATTGTATACAAAAATGTCAATATTCCGCCGTTAGTAAACGCGACGTCGTTAAAGACGTCGTACATTTAACGTTACGGGATGTATCTACCTAATTTGCATATTTAATCCACTAGTGGATTATCGAAAATAATACATGACGTTATTTCACTCTCAGGCGGGACGTCATATGATAAAAGAAGGTAATGTATGCCATATTCTTTTCAAATCAGGGCCCTGCTATTCAGGTTGCTGTGCCTAAAGGCAAATCTGTAAATGCGAAGTTTTACAAGAATAAAGTTCTTCGAAAATTGAAGAAATATTTCAAAGAACGAAGACCCGCAACTGGTTTGGCCAATGTCAGATTGCTACATGACAATGCGTCATCGCACAAGGCGTTCATTGTGCAAGACTATTTGAAGCAGGAAAAGGTTGTTGAACTCCCTCACCCCCCGTATTCCCCTGACCTTGCCCCGTGTGACTTTTTGTTTGTTCCCGCGGCTGTAAAAATACCTTTCTGGTCGAAAATTTGTACAGCGCAAACACCTCGGTTCTGCAATATTCCAGTGCCTTCATAGTATACCTCGAAAAGACTACCAAAATGCATTCAATGATTGGATCAGAAGACTGAAAGTTTGTATATCTGTCAAAGGGGAATACTTTGAGGGGACAAAATAAATTTTTCATCGAAATCTATCACGGAATCATTTTTATGTGCTTAGTTGCATTCATATTTGAACAGTCCTCGTATTACGTAGACACTACTTGTGAAAGATTATACTTGTGAGTTATCTCGGCCAGTAGAATGCTTTGAAATGAAATGAAGGCCCGTCTTGTAATATCAAAAGCTAAAAATCCATGCACGCGAATTTCATGATTTGAACATGGTTTTTGCTGTTTGAGCACGGCTTTCGGTCCATTTGACAAGAATAAACGTCCTTGCATAAATACCTATGCGTATGGCTGTTTGAAGCCATTGTCAAATGGACCGAAAGCCGTGCTCAAACAGCAAAAAAAACATGTTCAAATCATGAAATTCGCGTGCTGTTTGAACGTGGATTTTGAGCTTTTTATATCACAAGACGGACCTTGCTTTGTTACCTTACGTTGAGCGAGGTTAAATTATCGCCGTAGCGTTTTAGGATTCTGTGATGACGTCAGATGGTTACAGCGTAACAACGCCATTGTAAACAACATTCTGAACTGGCCGCCATGTTGGTTCGCCGGTCGCATTTGAAGAGTCTATATGGAGTTTAGATGGCGCTTTTGGGCGTTTTCGTCAAAATTAGCTGTCGGAATCTTAAGTTATGCAAGAACAACGATCATCCATGATTATTTCATTGCATTAGCATTTGCCTGATCCCTTGGAAGATATTTGAACATTCGGCCTAGCGGCCTCATGTTCAAACAGCTTCCTCGGGACCCGGCGAATGTTAATGCAGAAAAACCATGATTGATCCCTATATTAAGAAACGAAGGCAAAAGTTTACTTGAAGATGTTTATGAATACGATATCAAACCTTTTGGGGGCTGTATACTTTTCGAATTTAATTTAAGTAAAAACGACATTATGAAACATTTTGAGAAAAAAGCATTTCTATGAGATATTCTATTGTCATGGAGAAAAGTCAAAACACGTCCCGTTTTACGCTTCCGTACCTTTCTGTGTATCTTGTAACGAACCATTTACAGGTAAACATTTTCTCATTTCATGTATAGAATTTAATCATAATCGTCCAAAATGTTTTAATGTTAGAACTATTTAAGAGCTTTTCAACAACATCCCTAATTATAAATTAATCAATTTCCTTAAAGAAATCGTTTTTTTTTTTTTTTTTCAACAAACTGTAATCATTAATTAAAAGCAAAACTTTTTATAAATGAACATATCAATCATACATCTGTTTTATTTCTAGTTGATTTTAGACGTTATATGCCCTCTTAGGGTTGAGCGTCTGTAAATAACATAAGAGCGGAACTATTTAGATGTTGTTTGCAGATTTTTTTCTATTTTTAGCTCTGGCGGCCATCTTGTTCATTAGCGCGGAAGAAGTTTAGCTTTTTGATAGGGAGCAACCTATGCAACATTCCCGTGAAGTTTTCATAATTTGGCCCAAGGGTTTAGGAGTTAACATACAAATGTCACACACCACGCATAACACACAACGGATGTTGACCGATCACAATAACTCGAACTTGACCGACACCACTCTGAGAAAGTCTGAAGATCGTGGCCTATAGAGTGTTCACAGGCAATCTTGACAATCAAAGACTGGTCCAATCTGCCCAATTTCCAAACTCGTTTGAGATGATTCATGGAGAATCTTAAAAAATTAAGAAGCTTCGCTGTTCACAAGGTCGATAGTAGCCATTTTGACAATTAAGGGGATGTAACTCTTTTACTTTTGGGCCAACTGATTCATTTTCGAACTCGTTCAAGATTTTATGCATGTTATTTTTATCATGAAGATCCATTAAAAATGAGGAAGCTATGCTGTTCACAAGGTCAACAATGGTCATTTTGAGAATCAAGAGGACGTGCCTCAGTTATTGTTGGTCGGATATGACACATTTTCTAACACGCCCGAGATATTATGCATGTCAATGTTATCTGCAAGTTTCATGAAGATCGAACACAAAATGGTTCCCAAGGTACAAAAATGGCATTTTGAGAATCAAGAGGATGTAACGCAGCTATTGTTGGCCCGATCAGATCCATTTTCGATGTAATTGTATTCTGCAAGTTCCATTAAGAGCAAAAAAAAAAAAAAAAAAAAAAAAACTTCACAAAACAAACAAATGAAGAAGCAACGCTGTTCACAAAGTAAAAAAATGCCATTTTTGAGAATAAAGGGGACGAAACACAGCTATTGTTGGTCCGATCTGATCCATTTTCCAAATAATCCGAGATTTTATGCATGCCATTGTTATCTGCAAGTTTCATAAAGATAAAAAAAATTTAGGTAGCTACGCTATTCATAATCTCAAAAATGGCCATCTTTTTCAGAATTAAGGGGACATTACTATTCTATTGCTGGTTCGATCTGATCCATTTTCGAACTCGTCCGAGTTTTTTATGCATAAAATTGTTATTCAACTGTGGTAAGTACCAGCAATATATCTAAAAGGTATTGGAGTTATGACCATCGCAAGATTTTATTGCCAGGGGAGATAACTAAAAAAACAAGGCCACTCATGACACGCCTGCTTAACATCATATATACCATCAATATGTCTCAAAGGGTATTGGAGATATGGTGATCACAAGCTGGCCATACTGTTATATTGGAAGGGGAGATAACTCAATTACCACATCATCAAGAGTTGTGGTTCTTGAGCATGACGTACCTTCTATACCTTGTATGCAATTGTGTCAAGTTCCATCAATATATCTCAAAGGGTAATGGAGTTATGACCATCGCAAGGTTATATTGTCAGGGGAGATAACGTTTAAAAAGGGAACCCTGAGTTGTAGTTCTTGTGCATGACGCGCCTGCTTAACCACTGTACATCTGTACCAAGTACCATCAATATGTCTCAAAAGATATTGGAGATATGGTGATCACAAGGTGGTCATACAGTTATATTGGAAGTGGAGATAAATCGAAAACCATTGCAACCAGAGTTGTGGTTCTTGCGCATGCCATTCCGTCTCAGCCTTGTGAACAATTGTGCCAAGTACCAAACAATGAATCCCAAAGTGTGTTGGAGTTATGACTATCACAAGTTTGGGTGTACGTCCGGACGGACGGACGGACGCCAAGCTGATCGCTATATCCACCGAACCTATTCGGTCGGGGGATAAAAATGACCGTTTTGATAATCAAGGGTTACGAAACCCAGCTACTGGCGCTCCGATCTGACCCATTTTCGAGCTCATCCGAGATTTGATGCTTACCATTGTTATCTGCAAGTTTCGTTAAGGTCCGACAAAAAATGAAGAAACTACGCTGTTCACAAGATCCAAATGGCCATTTTTGATAATCGAGAGGACCTAACTCTGCTTCTGTTCATTTTCGTACTCATCCGAGATTTTATGCATGTCATTGTTGAAGCTAGGGTGTTCACAAGCATTTTCCCTGAGTAAGCATGTGGCACCTTTTAGTTGCCGTAGCAACCAAAGTTCTGGACCAATTTAACATATGCAAGCAATCCTCCTCCAAAGACATGCTACAGATAAAATTAAGTTGAGACCTGCTTGCGGGCTGCTTGAAAGTGTGGACGACGGACGACGACGGACGATCACGACGGGGGCTGCCATCCTATAAGCTCCCCGGAGCCTTCCGCTCAAGTGAGCTAAAATTTATCCCAAATATTTTGATATCTGCAGTTATGGGAAATTTTCCTTTGGGCACGAAATCGACTTCGGAAGAAACATGGTTAACGAGCCATCAGTATTCGAGCTATCGAAGTTTCACCGTGCCTACCATAGTTACCTACTACAGGTTCTTTCTATAGTTTGTGCTGGGTTCTACATCCAAACTACAGGAACATAGAATCAGTTACTTAACAGGACAAGCAGTTTTTGGAAGACACAAAATGGATGATCACAGGAAGATGTTCGTTCATCTTAGAGATCAGAAAACTGGTCTTGATCAATCGATTTGCAAGTGTTAACTCCTGCGTTGTCCTGTTGGAGCAGAATCCCTTTGGAGAGTTTACCTGGGCGTTTTTCACGGATCGTAGTTCTCAGTTGGTCGAGCAAATTTGCATAATACGCACATGTTATTGTACATGTACTTTTCTTTGCTAGAAAGTCCAGCATAATAACGCCTTGTGCGTCCCAACATAAAGATACCATTTTATTGCATTTTGAACTTCTTTGGCCTCGGAGACCCCGGCCCTACTCACTGGCGACTTTGAGTTTTATTCTCTGGCTCACAATAACGGATCCAGGTCTCATCTACAGTCACCAGACGTGAAAGAAAATCTTCTTTTGACCTAAACCGCTTCAACAATGTGCTGCATACCGATGCTCAGGTTGCCATTTGCTCGTCGCTAAGGGATTTTGGGACCTAACGGGCTGTTAGCTTGCGCATACCTAAGCGATCATGTAACATTGTTGAAACGCTATCATTTGAAATGTGTAATGCATTCGCTATTTCTTCCACCTTAATTCACCTGTCAGAGTACACCAGATCCCGTACTTTGTTACACATTTCTTCATCGGTGGCCAGACTTGGTTTCGTCTTCTTAACGACGTTCCACCGCGTTTGAATTCCCCAACCCAGAACTTAGCTTGTGTATACGATGGTGCAGAATGTATTTCCACCCAATTGTAGCACGGTACTCAATTTTTGGCCACGTTTAACGTTCAATATCTTGTTTGTGAATGACACGATAAGGGGGCAATTTTGCACTCATGCCTAAAGGCGAGAAAATCGTGGTTGTCTCGGTCAATTGGTATAGGCTGGTTGACTTGCCGTCGTACTTATAATACTTGTCAGTTCATTGCTGTTCATTACCAATGAAGTTAAATCACGGGCAAAGAAAGGTTTTCTGTACTGTTTAATAGGTAGAACCGCGGAAGTATAGGAAAGTGATTTTCAATATTGGTTCACCCATGCGTTTCAAGGGCTAAACGAAACAGGCTAAGACCACGCTCACGAGCAGTTATTCAGAGATCGACCCATTAGCGCTGAAAGTGCTTTGATATCATATGTCTCCCAACTGAGCATTCACCCAGAGGCCCACAAAAATGCATTGTTTTCTGGTTTACTACTATCTCTGAGCTTTGGAGCTCGGTTAGCTGTGGCAAAAAAAAATGTTTTAACCTTAGCATCACGTGAACAAGTCCGAGAAATGAACATCCCTACACCCCACTTTACCCATTCTATATAGATAAAACTGGGGTTTATGAGGGTATACATTTTTCTTATTTCTGCTTCAAGACATAGGTTGTGGGTACTCGTTAGAACCGCCTCATTGAGGCGGTTCTATCGAGCACCCACAACAGTATAAATAAGAAAAATGTCACGGATTTTCGTCAGAAAATTAGCCATTTTGGAGATGTGAAAAACTGCACTATGTCGCAGGGTTTGTTATGATTTGAGGGCCGCAACAAGTGAAGAGGGGTCTTCGAGCACCTACGCTCAGTGAAATCTTTCTTAACTGCATGAAGAACCTTTGTGTTAATGAGGTGTCACTGACACAGAACTCAGCGAACACACACTGATCAGGCTGCGTCGCTAATGACTGAAGGAGTGGGTCGTGTACCGTTTACCCTTCTAACATGATGGGACTTAGTAGAGACAATGTGCTTCGAACACTCTCGGAGAGCAAATATTCAGATCAGACTGTGTTCCAGGGTTCGCTATGGCTCTATGGATGGCTCGTGACCCAATGTTTTGGAGTCGTTTATCAGTCGTTTATCAATCGACCCAACTTAACTAGCCTGGCTCCCCGGCTATGAGTTGAATAATTCAAACTCCCCCTTCACTATTTTTCTGCACATCTTAACTCCCTTACATGGCAGAAAAACTGATCAGCCAAATCAGAAACTAAGGAGATATACTTTGATAATAAAATAAAACTTTCTTATAAACTGACCAAATATCAGTTAGACTGGAGCAAGTCTACAAATTTACAAACTGAATCCGAGCTATGTTACTAATACCCACGTGACTATCATAGAGTTGAACAAAAATTATAGCCACACAGTTCTTGTCGTTATGGTGTCAATGTTGTGTGAGAAGGTTATCTGTAAACCTGGACACGTGGTGGGTTGGACAAACAGTGTAGAGCCAGATCAAACGCTACAGTACGCATCTAATCATGGACTATACTGATTGCTTAACCCGCTTAGTACCGGAAACCCCTAAAGGGGTAATAGGCAAACAGTTCAGGCCCAGATCAGACGCCGCAGAACGCGGCGTCTGATCAAGGCCTCCACTGTTTGCTAAAAGTTCAGTCATTTTCCGATAAAATTTTGAAGAAAACACAACCTGACACCCCTAAAGTTTGAAATGGACTCCTGCTATATATAAGGAGGAAGATTCCATTTGGTACAAAAAGGGTTAAAGTACAGAAATAAAAGGGTTTAACGAATTAACCCGAGTCCTTTCCCAGTCTACACTCTGAGACAATTGACCCACCATTGCTGTAAGTGCTTTGGTTTTTGGGTCGATTGTTTATCATTCGACCCAAAGCTTTTCGGTGCTGAAGTCCGCGTGATTATCCTTGAATTGTATGAAATCCAGGTAACGGTTATTTATAGAAAAAAACGCGTTGTTCTTATCGCTGTGAGGAGAGTGTTGCGTATTAGGGGTGTTGGGTTTTGCAAAAACTTTAGACCCTGATCAGACACCATAACACAAGAGGGTCTACACTGTTTGCTTACAGTACACGGATGTAAGGGTTAAACGAAACGTTAAAAGGCTTAAGTCACCATTTAGAAGCATTTTTGCAGCTTACCCTCAGAGACAATCGACCCACTAGTGCTGTCAGTGCTTTGATTTTTCGTACAGACAATAAAGGCTGTTCAGTAATTCAGTCGGTAGACCTACGCAGGATTTGAGTCTTCGCTGAGAGCACACGTCTATAAGACATGTTTCACTTGATTTGTCTACATTATAATGCCGAGACATTTGCGGCCAGCGAACACTCAGAACAGCCTGTGCTACCACGCAGTCTTATCAGTCGCCTTCTAAAGCATCTGGTTTATCTATCTTGTCTTAGACGAGGAACACCCAAAACGGGGCATTGGCAAACAGTGATGGGCCCCAGACGGCACAGAACCCGGCGTCTAGGCCTTCACAGTTGCCAAAAGTTCAGCGACTCTTCGAATAACCCTGCCTAACCCTAAATTTCGCAACTGAGTCTACTAGATATAACAAAGACGATTCTATTCAGCCCAAATGGGCTTGAGTGGCGTTCTGTCTGTTGTTGGTCGAAAGATCTTCTTGTATGGTTCTATCACGCCAGGTTTAATCCATTTGAGCCAATCAATGAGAAAAAAGTTCTTAGCATTATCCTATTTACATTGTTCAAATCACCCTGTACAACCAACTTCTTGCTTGGAGCAACCTCAAGATCTCTTCGTGTCTGGGACAGCAAAAGTTCCAGTGAGACTGCGTTTGCATCTATGCTTTTGCTAGTTGCTTTTGCAATAAGTACACATTTCTTATGAGCCCCCGCCCATCGGGGCTTGAAGAAATAGATGGGCTGCATGATTATTCCACGCAGAGCTGAAACCGACCGCACACGAGTACTGGTAAACCGCTTAGAGGATCTAAGCCTGTCCAGGCAAAGCAGTGTGAGTCGGACCACCCATGTTATAAATCCTATTGGTTTCTTTGAGCGACAGGGCTTGAGATGTCATTTCATTTCAATTTCGGGTAAAAGTGCCACACAATTGTAAGCAACGTCTCCAAAATGACCTTTACAGTGTTGACGGGGCCTTAAACCTCAAATGAAACAAACCAAAACCCATTTCTTATGGGTTGGCTTATTTATGTTGTTTCAATTTTATGAGTGCCAGACTGGGTTATAGAAAGGCTGGACTGTTTGAAAACAGCGAAAACTCTGACACACAGAAGCCAGCACTGTTTGCCACTGTTCAATTTCGGGGTTTCCCTTCTTTAATGCATTAGTTATTATGGCTACATGCTAAGCTTGCGAGTTTACACATCGATAAAATCCACGAAAAATGATAATTCATTCCTTATAATTCCAACTATGTCATCGAAATATTAAAATTGCCACCAAAATGCTTTTTTTTTTTTTTTTTTTTTTTTGAGGGGGGGGGGGGGGGGCGGGGATTAATTCGTACTTACTAAAGTCCATTCAATTAGAAGCTGCCATTTTTGAAAGAAGCCAAAGCGAACAAAACGTCAAGTCTTTAAATTCAGTTTATTTGTCGCCTAACATTTACGTTTTCAATAGTTTATATATATATAATATAACGCGCAGGTTCCAAAGGTTCCAAACGTACTCTTTGACGTCACGTTATATTACTACCGGCAACATTCTTTCGTGGAAATGATCATGAAATCTTTTATACAGTCATTCTCTCCCTTCCGCTGATTCAAGGACAGCGAAGGAATGTGCAATGTTCTGGTTAACCACCTGTCCAGGAAAGGTGTGGATAACTAAACTGGCCGGCTCAAAAATGACCTAAATAGTGTTGACTTGTCCGTTAAATCCCAATATAAAGAAACAAACAAACTACCTGTCGCTGTGTGAAACAGATCTGAGATTCTTGCTCATGGAATTTATCGAAGTATAAAGCTTTTATTTGTATACATTGGAATTATTATGGTGTAGAGGAGCCAGTTGACCCTGATCTATCACAACAGTGACGAGGAGGCACAGTCCAGTTGTATATATAGGCTTTATAATAAAGCCTTTCTTTTGTACACAGTTGACCAGTATCCCGCAAACTTATGTTGAATGTCAACAGACCAAACATATTATATGGATGAGACACTAAAAAAGAATTAAAGCAGCCACGTGATACAGATTCGGTATCAAAATCCGGGTCGTGAATGCGGTTGATCTTAAGTGGTGCTAACCAAGTCCCCATTGATACGTCTTCATTGTTGAAGATAAGAAGTCTCTCAGCATTCACGGCAAGGTAATGTACTATGTCACTAGAAATCACGTACCCACCTCCTACTGCATAAGGTAAGAAATAGTCACAAAGAAAATAATTAGACTCGGCCCATTTCCCATATGTTTTAACAGGGGCGACACCATTAAAGTAGCCCCAGTATAAATAGTTTTTTGGTTTGAAATCGAGCGCCTTTACTACTTCGTCCAAGCGTACAAAACTGTCTTCATCTACCTTCATTAAATAGTCCACCTGTAGATTTTTATCCACCCATTTCAAAGTTTCTACAAGTTTTTGCGTTAAGTTTTTGTAAGATTCTTGGAATTTTTCTAAAAGGATTAAGTACCCATATACATTGCTTTCAGTTTTAACCAAGGCAGCCGCAGTGTCAGGCAAGAAGTCTACGCCCACCGCGAAATAAACTGATGTATTATTGGGCTTTGTGAGAGCCCAAGTTTCTCGTATTACTTTTCGTGTCCTGGTATGCGTAGGGGCTGACATCACAACAACCACAAAGCGCCAGTTTCTTGGTCGATGCATATTTGTTCTGATAGCATCGTTTGAACGCAGCCCATGTTCCGAAGAATTAGTAGTTTGAATCTGACTCTTTTCTTTCACTCTCTGAACCACGGTTTCAACTATTAACGTTTCTACATTGTTGCCTTTCTGCATACGACGCATAGACCCATCTTCCGTGAACCTGACTAGTAACTGGAAACCAAAACAAAATATTATTCCGCTGACGAAAAACAACATGTTTGCCGTCGACCAGCATACCTTCCCCCTACATCTGTGCCTATACATTGTTTCTTTTTCCTCACTGTGAAAATTGTTTGTATTGTCAAGTGTTCATAGCAGAGAATCTGTTGTAAACCATCCAAGTTTGGCAGCAACCAACTTCAGTATTTACCATCTGGTTATATCAGAGTATCTGTTCAAAAACACTCACAGTTCGGCAGCTGTTTACCAGTCCAGTTGGGTAGTAGCAGTGGTCATGTGGTGCAGTTCCCATTGATCATTTCTCTCTGTTCATGGCATCCAAATCTTAAATAAACAAGTAGAAAAAATCTGAACTTGGGAAAGCTTAGACGGATTCGTATGCAACTAGAAGTCTTTTCGAAAAGGAGTACCAATATCTGTTAAGTTAGCGGATTACAATATGTGATAGAATTTTGTTAATGAAAACGATTTTCAATACAACAGTGTAGTCGGCGAAGGAGTTTGCTTATTGTCGCCATCCTCTATGGCTGTTTGTCCAGGCTGGTTGACTTCGACGATGATGCGCTTCAGAATTGGCTTTTTGTAGGCCCTCCTAGTAACAGCAAGTCGGCAGCGAACAGTCTGTGCATGGCTAATATGACTGTTTTGAGCGCCCATACTGTTCCTTTCTGTTTCCGTTGCTAGCGTAAACAGACTGACATGCTGCAACTGTTTGCATAGAGTGTCATCCTGGCTGTTTTGCTTTTTAATATTACACTATTTAGGTCGTATCGAGCACCAGAAACTGACAACTGCCCTTCTTGAATCCGCGAGAAAAAATGCGAACAAAAAATGAGAAATGTTTGTCTAAAACCGTTCTGCAGCATATCCAGCGGCTGTCACACGATAGCGTATAGCACTAGCGTATGTCGACGTAAACATGCATGCTTTTAATAAACCGGCCAATATAATTTTATTTATTGTTATGGTAGGGTGACAATCTGGACCAAAAAATGGGTGCCCATACCCCCCGTATAACAAGACAAGTCATATACCAAAATGTTCGTCAGGATCAGTAGTATCTGAAACTGCCGGCATAAATTGGCATAAATGATGGCGAGCTGAGAAATCTAAGATGGCGTCCAAGATGGCCGCCATAGCTGTAAATTCCAGCTCTTCGTAAAATATGATTATAAATACCACAAATCGTCTTACAAACTTATTTTTCTGGTGTAGAAAGAAGATTTGTGCTAGAATGTAGAATAACTTTTTAGGTTTGACTTGAAAACCGGTGAAAAAAATGATATATTATTATTTTCGTGTCTAGTTTCATAGGTGATACATAAAAGCAATTCTGATGTTTCAAAATTTAAACAGTTTTTACATATAAATTGTTTTATTTTAACTAAGACACTATTCTAAAATACATTTAAAACTATTCTAAAATACATTTATGGTTGGTTATAACTTTTTTACCATCAATTTAGCCCCAGGATTACCCCACCCACTCAGTTTACCTGTAAAATTCATTCACATAAATGCTGACACACAAGGGACTTGTAGGCGTCTGCTTCATTTTAGACAATTAAGTAGTAGAGGACATTCACAATAATGCTTAGTTCTTTTTTCATATTGTCACGAAAACATGTCCATATGTTTTTGACCCCCTTGAACCTCACTTTTATATAGAAAAACTAGGGTTTTCAGGGGTAAGCGTTTTTTTTTCTAATTTATGCTTAAGGACATAGCTTGTGGGTATTTGACAGCATCGTCACGTTGAGAGCGTTCTAACGAGTCCCCGCCATCTATGTTTTGAAGAGAAATAAGAAAAAATTCATTTTTATCTGAATCTTTGTGTGTGTGTGTGTGTGTGTGTGTGTGTGTGTGTGGGGGGGGGTGATGGGGTGACGGTAGTAAAATCTTCCATTGGATTTGAATTATGTGTGTTTTCGTAATGTTATATTATGTATTTAGCCATTTAGCCATTTGGAAACACAAACTCTTTATAATACTGTTTTCTTAATCCAAGCATAAACCTCTTAGTTAAACAGTGTTATATCCAAACAATTGGTAGAATAGCGTAAAATAACTTCCTTTACATGTTTTTTTTTTTTTTTTTGTCATTTTTTCTATGCAATTAGTTAGGGGTATGGACTTTGAACAGTGTTATATAAAAATGTGTTAAAAAATGATTGTGCTGCACTAATAGGCCAAATGAGACTACAAGTACATGTTTTAAAACTGTCATAGTCCTCGGTATAAACATGAGCTAAAATTGTTTTGTTTGTTTGATTTGAGGTTTAACGTCCCCGTCAACACTGTAAAGGTCATTTTGGAGACGTTGCTTCCAATTTTGAGGGACTTTTACCCGACATTGAAACGAAATGACATCTCAAGTCCTGTCACCCAATGAAACCAATAAGGTTTAAAGAGTACATTGTTGTACTTTTTATGAGCAAATGCAGTCATCACTACACTGATCAGGCTATTTACAACCATATCAGTTTATAGCTGGGGACGGCTTGTGTCTGTCTTATGACCAGTGGAATAAATAACTCAGTCTCAGGATCAACCATATGCCCTAGGTCTATAGGGCAAGACAAATTAATCTTAGATTTTATAGCTCCCCATCAAATCAGTAGCTGATATGTACACCTGTACAAATGGAGCAAAAAAACTATTAGTTGGTGGTAGATGACTAGGTATAACTCTGGATTTTTGGAGCACCATTGTTGTCTAACGTGTTTGTCTGAATGGCAAACCTACAGTAAAAATTGCTGTTGCCTTAACTGGCCCTGAGACATTTGACTCAATACCAAGATCTGAAATCTCTTGAAGCTTGAAGTCTGGTTTACGCATTTTTCTTGCCTATACTATGTAAAGAAGAGCAGGTTTCACAACCTGTTAGGCAATACAGACAGCATAATTGCCCTTTCATCTGGCTCTAGCTTCCTGAAAACATTGTGAACTGGAATACATGGTGCAGTCAGCATGAATACACTTCCTGTCTGTCTTGAAGAATATGTTATCAACATTAAGCTGGCTAAAATGAAGCAGAAGTAGATCGAAAACATGGGTATATGGACTGACCAGAACAGCTGTGTTATCTCCAAGAGAACCTGCAAACTGCAGGTGCAAAATCATTCTACTATCAGATTCTTCATAGTTGTAATCGAGTTAATGCTGAGCAGCAACAACCTCACTGCATACTTTCAGAGATTTGTTCTCAAAATAGAAGTAAAGCAATGATCAAGAATCGGTACAATTAATTTTCACCTCCCATCAATGACTCTAAAGGGAAAGAATCACAGACATGAAGTAACTAGAACTTAATGGAAACAACAACAGAGGAAGGCAAAAAGGACAGTTACTGTCCCACATAATGGCAAACTGGCTATCCAGTTATATTATAGGAATCACCCACGATGAAGTTATGAACAAGTCCTTATAAGATGGTTTTTAACATGACCCATTACTGCTAAGTATGCCATGCATAGTTGCAAGCTCTTCTAAACACCATACCAATACACAGGCTTATAATAAGCCTATTAACAAGATGCTGGATTTATTTCACAATGACAGTTTAAAATTTATTCAACCATTTTCCCTGACATTTGGACATTTTTGTTTGTTTGTTGTTTTATTTGAAGTTTAACGTACCCATCAACACTGTATAGGTCATTTTGGAAATGTTGTTTCCAATTTTGTGGGACTTTTACCCGACATTGAGATGAAATGACATCTCAAGCCCTGTCGCCCAATGAAACCAATACAGCTTATAAGCATGGATGGTCCGACTCGCACCGCTTTGCCCGGACAGGCTTAGATCCTCTAAGGGGTTTTATCAATACTCATGTGCGGTCGGTTTCAGCTCTGCGTGGAAGCATCATGCAGCCCATCTGTTTGTTCAAGCCCGATGGGCGGGGGCCGAAGACATTTGGACAATATAGCTACTGGAGATGAAGTTCCTCAAGAGATAGAGAAGTTTGATAAGTTGCCATAAAATGGGTTGCCATTTGAGTCATTCATGCAGGAAAGGCTCATACCCATAGCTTGTTAGGCAGTCCAAAGAAAACAATCTTATGAGCCTTTGTCTGGGTCAAAACTCCTGACTATGAGTGATATCAAGTCAATGATACAGGTGTCTGGGGAAACCAGTCTGAGGAACTGACTGCCACCGGTGAAGAGATATATCCTTCCTATACATCAATTCATTATTTCAAGGTCTTGTCTTTCAAAGATGCCCATGATCACGCGAGTGTTTACAGATGAAGAATGTATGATGTCTACCAATAAGTCTGATTTCCTTAAAAACTAGAAAGACTTGCTGGTTGTATAGTATTTGACGGGATGTCTGTACTTAAAATGTTGCAGCATTCATCATGTCTCAAACTGCCATATCAACAGATGACTGCTATGTTTTGGTCTTACAAAGTAGAAGTAAAACAAAGCTCAGGAATCGATACAATTAACTTACTCCACCAATCAAAGACAACAAAGGGAAAGAAACACAAACATTAAGAGACCAGACCATAATGGAAACCTAAACAAAGGAAGGCCACAAGGACAGTTACTTTCCCACAAAATGGCCATATGGCCATCCAAAATAAAAAGACACAAGCGACACATACAGCAAGCAACAAACAACACCATAAATAAACCGCCACAGAAGAACCGCCCTGGAACGGTCAGTGGAATGATTTCCACTGGGGGGCCCAAATCGATCCCACGCGGCCACAATCCTCGCCCCTACTTCGGTCGCGATTTAGACAAATAATTTGCCCAGTCTGCATGAAGGCCTCCTAACCCACCAGCGCAACATCTCCGTGAACACAAAAATCAAAGAACCACAAAGGTGAGACAACGGTGAGGACAGCAAGAAACCACTGAAATGCTGGAGCAAAAGAAAACCAACAGTTAGACTCCGATGGGCCCGACCAGAGACAGAGCATCAGGCATCAACCAACATTACCTTGAATTAGATCTCTCTAATTCTCAATAAGCCTTTACGTTGGAGCCGTCATAGAATCTGAGGCCTGACCCACCGGCGTGCAATTAAAGAGGGAAGCAAAGTTGCCAACCGTGATTGGGTTAACTACCATGCATGCAATCTGTCGTATAATATCCATGTTGTATCCAATCTTTTTATATCGAAGAATGATTTTATGAAATTGGGTGCTGAAGTCATTGCGGTTATATATTTTTCTGAATTTATATACTAAGTCACCATAAAATACGGGTGTCCGATAGACCTTGATGCAGAAGAGATTTAAGTCCAATATTGAATTTTGAAATTAAATCAGAATTGCGTCTATAAAATTTTGAAAAGTTTATGGTACCGATAACCCTGATTAAGGAGTTTAGCCGTTAATAATTTATTACGAGTGTTGAAGTCAGTTACATGACTACACACTCTAGCAAATCGAATTAATTGCGAAATATAAACGCCATAGGATGGCGCACGAGGAACATCACCATCCAAAAAAGGAAAATTTACAATCTCAAAATCAAAGTCATTGCGTTTATCATAAATTTTGCACGAAACAAATCCATCTACAATAGATAGATGTAATAGATACAATAGATACAGTCTGCTAACCTGAATACCATTATTTGGGTAGCTACCATTCACTTCGGTTTTGACAGGAATGAGTCAAACAGTCTCAAATCACAGACCCAACAAAAGTGTGGAAAGAATGTTTCTTCACCTGCGCCTGTGTCTACGAGGAAAAATATAGTAACTGGTGACTGATAGATACTTTCAAGCAGTAAAAGCAAGAACAAACTGACAATACTTTACACGAGGTACCTTAACGAAAACTACCATGAGCTTCTTAAGAAGAATGCTACTGTTGTTGGTGCAGGTTGACTTAAGAACAAGGCTCTGAAGTTTCCGCTGGTGTTGTTTCTGTTCATTATTCCAACTGTGAAGAAGCTGATAGTAGAATGATTTGCAACTAGCAGTTGCAGGTTCTCTTGGAGTTAACGCAGCCCTTGTTGTCAGTTCTGATACCGAAGTTTTCTTTCTACCTGTGCATCACTTTAACCTGCTTTATGCTGATGGCAGGTAGAAAAGGTATTCATGCTGACTGCACCAGGTATATTCCAGTTCGGACTGTTTTCAGGAAGCTAGAGCCAGATGAAAGTGCAATTATGCTGTCTGTATTGCCTTATGGGTTGTGATACCTGCCCTTCTTTACGTAGTACAGGAAAGTCATGTTCTGCCTAAACCAGACTTCCAGCTTCAAGATATTTTAGATCTTGGGACTGAGTCAAATGTCTCAGGGATAGTTAAAGCAGCAGCAATTTCTTTTTAGTGCACAGTACCTGGTGTGCATATCAGCTACCAATTTGATAGGGAGCTATAAAATCTAAGATTAATTTGCCTAGCCCAGTAGACCTAGGGTATACAGAGTAAACCGCTTAGAGATTATAAGCATGCCCAGGAAAAGTGGTGCGATGTCAATGTCGGGGAAAGTCCCACAAAAAATTAGAAGCAATGTCTCCAAAATGTAAAATGACTGATACAGTGTTGACGGGATGTTGTACCTCAAATCAAACAAAATGTAACCTAATTGTATAGCATATCCTCTTTATAACACGTTTTATAACACAGTTTTGGATATAGCACTTCATAACCCCCAAAACCTAGCCAATTACACAGCAAAAATGACAATAAAAGTCATTTTATATCAATTTGATAAACACTATTTTGCTATTTTGTTTGGATGTAGCACTGCTTAATTTAGACGGTTAATGTTCAGATCCTTATAAAGAGGTGATGTATCCTAATGGCTGATCATATGATAAAGTTTGAAAACAGAACTAAGCATTAGTTTCAATGCTCTCTTCCACTTGTTGTCTAAATTGAAATCCTCAACTGCAAATCCCTTGAGTGTGAGTATTATGTGAATGAATTGTACTGGTAAACTGAGTGGGTGGGGTAATTCTGGGGCTAAATTGATGGTAAAAAAGGTCATAACAAACCATAAATGTACTTGGGAATAGTGTTCAATGTATTTTAGAATAGTGTCTTAGTTAAAATAAAACAATAGATAAATAAAAACTGTTAAAAATTTTGAAACATCAGCATCGCCTTTATGTACCACCTATGAAACTAGACACAAAAACGATGAAATGTCTTTTATTTCCCCGGTTTTCAAGTCAAACATAAGATGTTGATCAATATTCTAGCACAAATCGTCTTTTTATACCAGAAAAATAAATTAAAATAAGTTTGTAAGATGATTTGTGGCAATATTATGTGAATGAATTTTACTGGTAAACTGAGTGGGTGGGGTAATCCTGGGGCTTAATTGATGGTAAAAAAGTCATAACCAACCATAAATGTATTTTAGAATGGTGTTAAATGTATTTTAGAATAGTGTCTTAGTTAAAATTAAACAATAGATATGTAAAAACTGTTTAAATTTTGAAATATCAGAATTGCTTTTATGTACCACCTTGGAAACTAGACACAAAAACAATAAAATATCATTTTTTCACCGGTTTTCAAGTCAAATCTAAAAATTTGATCTATATTCTAGCACAAGTTTTCTTTCTATACCAAAAAAATTAATTAAAATAAGTTTGTAAGATGATTTGTGGTATTTATATTCATATTTTGCCAAAAACTTTAATTTACAGCTATAGCGGCCATCTTGGACGCCATCTTGGATTTCTCAGCTCGCCATCATTTATGCCAATTTATGCCGGCAGTTTCAGATACTACGGATCCTGACGAACATTTTGGTATATGACATGTTTTGTTATACGGGGTAGGGGGGGGGGTATGGGTTACTACCAGAAATAGTGGACTTTTTGGCCCATTGTCACCCTACCATTAGTTATTATCGGTATTGATAAACTTAATCCTATACTTTAACAATCAATGAATCCCTTTCTTTCCAGATAAAATATTTGATGTTTGAATAGGCAATGTTATTACAAATAATTAAAATGGTTACAGGTAAATAAAGAGGGGGGGGGGGGGGGTATGGGTTACTACCAGAAATAGTGGACTTTTTGGCCCATTGTCACCCTACCATTAGTTATTATCGGTATTGATAAACTTAATCCTATACTTTAACAATCAATGAATCCCTTTCTTTCCAGATAAAATATTTGATGTTTGAATAGGCAATGTTATTACAAATAATTAAAATGGTTACAGGTAAATAAAGAGTAATTTAAACATAACGCTTTATCAGTCACAGTTAGTTTTAAACAGTGAAAGTAAGCATTATCTCATTGAATGATCAGTGTGACCATTATAATGACTCACATCCGCGTGGTTACATTCTTTCACAACAAGAAAACGGTTCCTTTTGCATTGAAATTAGGTCATATTTTCATTTCTTCTTTACACATAGATTGTGAGTGCTTGTTAAGTTCTAACGAGTACCCAGTTGTGGGTACTTGTTAGAACTGCAACGAGTACTCACAACATATGTTTGGGGCAAAATGTTTATGTATGTAAAATTGGATTGAGGGAGGTGTTCATTACATGAACTTGTTAACATTATGGTGATAGCCAAGCCGATTTAAGTGCGTTCTGGACGAGAAAGCCCAAGCATGGACACTCAGACTGGAACCTCAGATCAGACGTCAAGCTCAGACCAGTGTCTTTATTGTCAACCCATTAAGATAGCATATCCGAGTGCGTTTTTTTTTGTATATCTCCAAAATGGCAATCCATATCTCAAAACCGGTTATCTACTATGTCTTGGTGCAGATATTAGAAATTGCAATACCTTGTAAACCCCAGTTTTCTCAATATAAAGTGGGGTGTTCATAACACAAATTTTTGAACATGTTGCGTTTCTATACAAATTAATATATAACAAAATCAATGTGTGGCAATTTTCTTTTTACTTATACTCCAATCATAGGTCGTGATGCTCGTTAGAACCGCCTCATCAACGAGTTCTCACAACCTAGGTCTTGGAGCAGAAAATAGAAAATGTAAATCCCTGTAAACCCCGGTTTTCTCTATATAAAGTAGGGTTTAAAGGGGTTTTCATTACACGGACTTGTGAATATGTGGCATTTCTAAACAATGTCATTTAAAATAATTCAACTGACACCCATAAGCTATAAAGTTTTTGTTTTCTTCTTCTTTTTTTTTTTTCAAATATATTAAGTAGAATATTTCATTCCAGCACACAAAAAAATGGATTTTTTGAGAACCCGTAATATTTTAAAAGGCTAACTTTTAACGGTTTCACAAAAAGGGTAATTTTCTCGCTCGTTAAGACTTTAGTAACGACAGAACAGAACATAACTTTATTGGAGATAAACTCAGGCCCCACCAAAACAGCCAGTCCGAAATTAACTAGACATCAACTGACATGAGCGATTCTCGTTCAGTATCCCCCGGGGTCATAAAAGCGAAAATGATTTCACACATAGCCGGATTATAACAGTGGAGATTACACAACAGGTATATACCATAGGCCTCAGTCAAAGGGAGACGATCCACTATTGACCTGTAGTGTGACTATCTGGGAACCGGTGAATAGATTAAATGTCAGATAAAGTTGGCCATGGAGCACGCTGACGTTGTCATACGTCCACGTCCACGTCCAAATACGTCCACGTTAAAAATTTTCACCGTATGCCGACATATTGTTCATACGCCAGTCATAAGTTAAATGTACGCGGCAAATTACTCATAGGTTGAAATACAGTAAAATTCCGCTATTAAGACCACCTAAAATTAAGACTAGTTCTGCTCTAAAAAGCTTATTTAGTATGTTGCAGTTATTCTTCCTTTTTGTTTTCTGCGTACAGTGTGCTCTGGTCAGAGACCACCTATGGGACTGTTCAAAGTGGTCTTAAAGACAACTTTTTAACAGTCCCCCAAATGTGGTCTTACTGTATTATACGTCGAAATACGCCTCAGCATGCAGCTGCGTACGTGTAACGCATTTCTGACCTATAGGCAACGTAATTCCAACTTACAACAACGCAATCGGCAAGTTAGCAATGGGTCTTCTCCCAGACGTACTTTTGATGTTGTTTGAGACGAATATCAAATACGTGCCGAAAGCTTTGTTGCACCGTTTTGAACTTTCCATCACGTGCTTCTGAACCGGTATTTTAGATGATTGACACACGTCTTTGGACGTTTTAAGCGTGGGCGGGATAATAGCGCTGTCAGTTAATGTTACAATCGATTTTAATACTGCTCAAAAGAAGATTGTGGATACTCGTTAAAACCTCGAAGCGGTTCTAACCAGCAGTACCCACAATCTATAGTCTGCTCAAAACAGAGATTGTGGATACTCGTTAAAACCTCTAGGTGGCGACATGGCGTGAGATGTCATTTCATCTCAATGTTGGGTAAAAGTCCCACAAAATTGGAAGCAACGTCTCCAAAATGACCTATACAGTGTTGACGGGGACGTTAAACCTCAAATCAAACAAAATACACAAAACCTCGAGGCGGTTCTGACCAGCAGTACCCACAAGCGAATATATATTCATCTCAAAACAGATTGTGGATACTCGTTTAAACCTCGAGGCTGTAGCAGAAACAAGAAAGAACAATGGATGAACCCCTGTATATACATGTATTAAAGTGGTCGAGCCGGCACTCGACATTGAATCAAGCGTGGTAGCTCAATGTTATAGTGCACCTGCCTGTGATGCTAGAGGCCCCCGGTTTGATTCCCGGCAGCGGTAATAAAACTGCGGTGTCCGAACATGCTCCGGGTGAATGCCACAAAGTGCACCGTCCTCCGCATCGGGACGTTAACTGGGAGGCCCATTCTGTGCAGTTTAAAGATTTCTTCGTTATTACATGATTACTGTGTATGTTTTCATCCTGCAGACCTGGATCGGCAATGACCGATCACACTAGAATTGAAAACGCTCCAATGTTGATTCGACCGATATAGATAGAAATAGTAGAAAGAATGAATTGGAGAGGAGCAAATTCTTTCCTTTAAGAAAAGAAAATAAATAAATAAAAAAATCAGAAAATAAATAAATAAAAAAAAATATTTGTCACTTAATTGCTCGACTCGACGGTTACTGATTTTTGCGTGCCCCCCAGGAGACCTGTTGGGTCCACACTTTTAAATCTTGAAATCTTCCTGCACAACTTCATTTTCATATCTGTCTAGTGGTTACTGAGAACTTATCGGAACAAAAATTGGGCGGAAAAAAGAGAAGAAACCCAGAAAAACTAATGTCTCGTTTTGGAGACTTAACCCTTATCCTGCTGAACAAATTAATTTAGCCACACCCATTGTTGGCTACCAAAGCATCATGCAGCCCATGTATTTCTTCAAGCCCAGATGGGCGGGGACCGCAACACTGTATAGGTCATTTTGGAGACGTCACTTCCAATTTCGTGGGACTTTTACCAGACATTGAGATGAAATGACTTCTCAAGCCCTGTCGCCCAATGAAACCTATAGGGTTTATACACATGGACGGTCTGACTCGCAACACATTTCCTAGGCAGGCTCAGAACCTCTAAGCTGTTTACCAGTACTCGTGTTCGGTCAGCTCTGCGTGGAAACATCATGCAGCCCAGTCTATTTTTGCAAGCCATGGTGGGCGGGGCTATTCACAGAAACAGTAGGAAGTTCCAACTTTGAGCGGTAGGGGTCAAAATTAAAAAGGTGTGTTTGTATGGTTCGTATCAACTACGAGACTATGAAGATGTAATCACAATGTTGGGAACAGAACTTTATTGAGCATCAATGATGGGAAATGCCGGATCCGGCGTATTTTTTACGCCAGTTTTGTTTGTTTGATTTGAAGTTTAACGTCCCCGTCAACACTGTAAAGGTCATTTTGGAGACGTTGCTCCCAATTTTGTGGGACTTTTACCCGACATTGAGATGAAATGACATCTCAAGCCCTGTCGCACAATGAAACCAATAGGGTTTATTAGCATGGACGGTCCGCCTCGCACCGCGGTTCCTGGACAGACTTAGATCCTCAAAGCCGTTTACCAGTACTAGTGTGCGGGCCGGATTCAGCTCTGCGTGGAAGCATCGTGCAGCCCATATATTTCTTCAAGCCCCTATGGGCATTTTTTACGCCAGATTTTGCGTAAAGTTTCCAGTCGTGGCCAGTATTTTTTCTCCTGTCGCGTTCGTCTTTGTAAATGACAGCGAGTGCTCAATTGATCAAAGGATTTAACAGTCTCAGGTCTGTAGGCTGGAGGGTATTGCCTATCGCGACTGCGGAAAAAAATGACAGGTCCATCTTGCGACACTCGGGTGTGCTGTGACAAATCAAGCATGTGGCTGATTAACACTTATTGAATGTTTTGCTTCCCGGATTTTTGTACACACACTTGGATTATCGGTAATTTGATTGTTGAGAAAATGTCGGGGTATAATTAACGAAAGCGCTCATTACCTATATTTTGATTAAAAAAAAAAACAGAATCGTCGATATTGCGATTCCCTATCTAACACCATTATCCATACCATCAACAAATAACAAAATGCGTTAAACTGGCAAATAAATCAATTTTTGGCTATTAAACTTTAAAAATAGAATAACCAAACTAATCATAACTGAACTTTATTTTATCAGATGCATTAGTTTGAATTTTAAAAATTGATTCGAAAATAAACATTTTTTATGTGGAAGTTCGCCATTGCGACTGACCGGAGAAATGACCCGAATTACATATGGTTCAAACCCCAAAGTCTTTCGGATCCTTACGCGACACATGTTCATGGTGCTGCCTGACACAACAGCCTATAATACTGGCGCTTCAGATGTCTGTAAACTTTAGCCATAAACTCCCAAAGCCTGCCCTGGCGAGTCGGACATGCAACGCTTCAGATGTCTGTTAACTTTAGCCATAAACTCCCAAAGCCTGCCCTGGCGAGTCGGACCATCCGAGCATATAAACCATATCGGTTTAACTGGGCGGCAGGGATTGAAATGTCATTTTATCTAAACGTCGGGTAAAAATTTCACACAAAACTGGAAGTAATGTCTCCAAAATGACCTAAATAATGTTAATGGGGATGTTTAACCTCAAATCATGTAAACAAACAATCTAACAGAAAAGCAGAACTGTTGGTCAATTAAAGTCCGTTATTGGTCACATGAAATCTGATGGGAATGACTTGGCAGATTTTCCACATTTTTCAAAAGGGGGCAACTTTCGGAACTTCCTGTTTGCTTTTCTATAAGCTTTGTCCCACGAAAAAGGGGTCTACTCTTAAAGGAAAGAATTTGCTCCTTAGGAGCAAATTCTTTCGTTTAGAGTTGACCCTCATTGACATGGGAGACTAAAATACGCTTGAAAGAGTTGCCTCCCCTGAAGGTGTATGCATTCCACTGAAAGTCTGAAAAAATATATTTGTCACTTAATTGCTCGACTCGACGATTAGTAAAATATTTGGGCGGATTTTTGCGTGTTATTTCGTGATTTTATGGGCCCACCCTTTTAAATTTTGAAACCTTCCTCACAACTGAACAGAAAATGGGCGGGAAAAAGAAACCCAGAAAACCCAATAAGTCTTAACCCTTATCCTGCTGAATATATATATTTAGCCTCAGCAATTGCCGACTGTCAAACATGAAAATTTCTTAACATTATTCACAAGCTGCATGGCAAACAGTGTAGGACCTCATCTCTGTTTGCAAAAGTAGGAGTTGTTATGGGTTAAATATACACTAAAGCCACTTTATAACTGAGCCTCATGTTGTGCCCATTTCTGTTTGTTTGTTTGATTTGAGGTTTAACGTCACCTTCAACACTGTATAGGTCATTTTGGAGACGTTGCTTCCAATTTTGTGGGACTTTTACCCGTCATTGAGATGAAATGACATCTCAAGCCCTGTCACCCAATGAAACCAATAGGGTTTATATGTATGGGCGGGCTGCCTCGCATCGCTTTGTATGGGCAGGCTTAGATCCTCTAAGCGCTTTACCAGTACTCGTGTAGTCTGCGTGGTAGCCTCGTGCAGCCCATCTTTATCTTCAAGCCCCGATGGGCGGGGGCCGACCATTTCTGTATGCATTGGAATTGCACAGGGAGGGTAAATTACAAGGATTCGTGTCAAAAATACATTGTGTATAAAGAAGTTGTTTTGTGAAAGCAAAATGTAGGACAAAGGGTTAATTCTTTCATGGAGGTTTAAAATATTAGGCAATAGTAATTATATATCAGTTCTCAACAAGCTGTTGTATGATAAGCACTAAATCAAGGCGAGATGCAAAGGACTAAACTCAACCATTATAGATAAAGGTATGCACACGTATGTAATCAGACCGGACAGTCGTCGGCAGTCGCGAGCGGACGACAAAGGCGACCAGCGGAAAGGGGAAGCGTTCCCGACTGCCACCGAGTGTAGGCTGGGATTTTTTTTTTTTTTTTTTTTTTGGTTTTACGGCCCTTTCAAGATTATTTCACTCATATCGAGCCGGTCGTTAATCAAAGGTGGGCGAAAACCGGAGTACCCGGAGAAAAATCACCTGACCTTCCGTTGCAGAACATGGCGTCTCACATGTGACCCGAGCGAGGCTCGAACCACAGCGGTGAGAGACCAAATGATCCAGAGTCGGCGCTCTTAACCACTAGGCCACGGAGGCCCGTGTAGGCTGGGAAAATAGTCCCGGACTGAGATCCAAACTTTCGTTCAAGCCCTAAATTCCACTTTCTTTGTAAACAGTGTAGACCCCGATCAGACGGTGCGTTCTGTGGCACCTGATCTGAGTCTCCATTGCTTGCCAAGCCTCTCACAGCGAACATTCTCTACTGAAATCATATACGCTAATTGGTGATTGATTTTTTACATGACCCGTGGCGTCATGCAGTAGATTTTTGACAATCGCTTAGCTCCGCCCTCTCCTGTGGGTTAACCGGTATTGGATGGTGATGTTAAGTATTGATTACGGTCAGTTTGACATTCTTGTCTCTTGATACACATATTCTGGTGTAGCGTGTCAGTGTTTTTTGACGTATCTGCTCTTTAATGAACCGACGGGACATGACGTATTGCTAACTTGCTGGGTGCGCGGTTGTATCTGTAATTGATATCGGACGTTCCACGACGTGTTCAACGTGTTTAGCTCTTATCCTGCTGTTCACGACAACCCCTATCTTTGGAAACAGTGTAGATCCAGATCAGATGGCTTCTGAAGAAGCCATCTGATCAGGATCTACACTGTTTGACATTCAGTTTATGGATTTGTAAGAATAAATTACATCAAGTAATCTGATTGGTTCAGTCAGAAATGGGTGTGGCTAAACTCAATATTCAGCAGGACAAGGGTTAAAACATATTGTGTGTTTGTTTGATTTGAGGTTTAACGTTCCTGTCAACACTATAAAGGTCATTTTGGAGACGCTGCCCCCAAATTTGTGGAACTTTTACCTGACATTCAGATGGAATGACATCTCAAGCCCTGTCGCCTAATGAAACCAATAGGGTTTATAAGCATGGGCGGTCCGACTCGCACCGCTTTACCTGGGCAGGCTTAGGTCCTCTAAGCTGTTCACCAGTACTCGTGTGCCGTCGGATTTCAACTCTGCGTGGAAGCATCATTCAGCCTATCTATTTCTTCAAGCCCTGATGGGCGGGTGCCGTTAGAACATATTGAACGTATTAACTTACAGAAGCGTTTTGGTGACGACAGATAGGTTTTTAAGGTTACCGGGCACAGAGGGCACATAGAGACGCTGGGTTGTGTTTATATCAGACTTTACACGCTCCAACACGAGGTCATGTACTCGCTAGGGATAAGTAATGAACAAATTACACATAGGTTAAACATATGGATAGGTTAAGCTCGTTAACAGTACACTATGAATACGTCCAAAACGGAGTTTCCATTTTTGAATTTTGTCATTCACCTTCAGCGTATGCCAGCGTATTAGCTGTTTTCCTTCATACGTCGGAATACGTTCGTCTAAAACGTTAAAGTATGACCGGGCCTATCATCATGGTAATGCTGCAGCCCACAAATTCTCAAATGCAGCACAGTTTTTGGGTTGGGTCGTTTGTTTATCAAACGACCAAAAGTTACTAACTACAGAAGCTTCCCGTCTGCTCTTGTCTACGTGTCTTGACTGGGCTCGTGTTCTTGGTCACTGGAAAACAGAGTAGACCCAGATCAGACGCCGCAGGAGGGTCTACAATGGTTGCTGGAATATACTGGAAATTATGGGTAAAATGAAACAGTTTAAGGGGAATCGGTACACGTTCAGGGCAGGCAACTTCTGCAAAAGTACTTTTGTCTCCTATGCTAATAGGGATAAACTCTTAAAGGAAAGAATTTGCTCCCAAGGAGAAAATTCTTTCCTTAAAGAGTAGACCCCTTTTTCAGTGGGACAGGGCTTATAGAAAAGAGAACAGGTAGTCTGGGAAGTTGTCTCCCTTTGAAAAATGGTGGGTAAATGTGCTAGGTGTTCCCATTCCCCTTAGTCTCAGTTAAGGACTATTTTCCCAGAATACACCAGAGACGATCGATCCACCAGGGCATGCAGAGCTTTGATTGAAAAACAGAAGTGAAGGCAATGAATGGATACAATTACCTTACACCTCCCATCCACGACACCATAGGGAAAGAAACACAAACATACATAATTTCACCATAATGAAAACGTCACAAAGCAAACACCCCCAAAATAGCCAAACGGCTATCCAAAATAGAAAATAAGAAAGAAATGTGTTAGTGTTACGGATGCCCCCGCCTAGGGGTCAGCGTCACCCCGAAACAAGCATTTTGCAAAAAAAAAAAAAAAAAAATGAAAGGATCGGCGTCACCGGGAAAAAAGCATTTTGCAAAAAGATGAAGTTGAAAAAGGGCAATAACTGTCATAATAATCTGCATATTATAAGTTAAATCAAACTTGGCCAAGATTTCATAATTATATAGAATATAAATTCAGTGTATCTATCTTCTTTCTATCTTCTTATACTGAGTCGGTCACATCTGGCCATTACCTCAGTTGATTGGGTGGCTAAATTTAGAATTTAGCTGGAAAAAGAGGCACTGGTCCTTAATTCTATTTACAATCTGCATAACAGAGGTATCCTAAAACGCATACCTCTGAGTCCCATTCTTACACTGTACGGGTTTTGAACTCTTCTGCGGACTTGGCATTCACCGCAGAGGAGGGAAGACTATTCCATTGAGGAATAGTTCTAGGAAAGAAGGGAGTTCTTAAGGGCATCACTATAGGATTGGTACCTACGATATTTCGAGTCGTTTACTTTTGATGCCATTGTTTGGGTCGACGCTGTTACTTTCTTTATTAATGGACACGGTATCAGTGTATTTTATAGAAGCAGGTTAAAGAGGACTGCTCACGGCGGGCCTACAGGGACGGCCACTCTAGCTCATTAAGCATGTCACCGACGCTACTTCTATTTCGCCATCGCCTGCAGGTCCATTGCGCAGCTGTCCCCTGCACCTTCTCCACCTGCTAAATCTGAGTGTAAATTAACTCTCTAATAATGATTTCAAAAGATATCAAACAGAAACTAGTTTTATGTGTAATAAAAAACAATTTTTAAAAAAAGGGCAATAACTCCCAGAATTACTGGTGGATTTTTTATCTGAAATCAAACTTGACCTGCATTTTGTATGGTTTTATTAAAATACATTTATAAAAAAGTTTTCTGAAAATGGCCACAGTGACCATGACCTTGAGGCTAGGACTCTGAAAGTCGAACTTGCTCGAGGCATTATAATACGCAACATTTGTACACTGTTTTATTAATTGACTATCCCGTATTGATCGTAGGTCATCCGTATTAACCCCATGTCAACCAATATTAACTGAGGTCAAGTGAGGTCAAACAATCAATAATCATGAGTTTTTAATTGTGTCAATTAATAAAATTGTCATAAATCAAGTAATTTCGCATTTACCCAGTTACAGGTCCTCGGTCAGCTGCATTAGCCCTCGGCCTTCGGCCTCGGGCCAATGCAGTGTACCTGGGCCAACACGAAATTACTTGATTAATAACATTATACTATTAAGATCCATCAATATGTAAGCGCAGGAGCGATGACAATGGTTTTCTAAAAATAGTCACGGTGACCTTGAACCGAGGACCCTTTAAATCAAACTTGCTCGAGATATCATAATACGCGACATTTGTGTGAAATTAAATTAAAATCCACCAATAAATGTAGGCGCTATGGCGATGAAAAAGTTTTTGTAAAAATAGCCACAGTGACCTTGACCTTGAGCCCTAGACCCAGAAAGTCAAACCTGCTCGAGATATCACCATACCCAAGATTTGTGTGAAATTATATTAAAATCCATCAATAAATGTATGCATAAGAGTGGTGACAATTTTTATTTATTTTTTATAAATAGCCACAGTTTGACAACTGTATCGAAAATTGTCATTTGGGGACGTAAATCGGAGGTTTTACGGTCGGAAATTCCGTTTTTTACGGCTCTGCTAATGCGTCATCGTAAAACGGAATTTGCGACCGTAAAACCGACAATTTACTTCCACAATTGACAATTTTCAATACAGTTATCCCCATTCTAATGCACTTATTCGTTTGTTTTGTTAAAACTGTACTATTTTGCACAAAACGGCAGGCTCTGTGAGCTACGTAAAACCAAATGTGGTGACGTCGGATTTTCGACAATATTCTGTCGCAAATTCTTGACGTTATCCAATCAGACTATTTTAGCTACATACGCAAGTGCATTGGAGTCTATTTCAATTGATATCTCGGAGAAAACGTGTCATTATCAAACCTTTAGTCTGGCAACAACGCGTTTAGATAAGACATATGAATTTCATTGGTCTCGTGTCCGTGAATGCATGGTATTTTTTTTTTAATTTACGGATTCCTATTTATCCATTCGTAGAGGCACACGAGGACATGGATGCATTGGTGCATAAATCTGACGGTAGACTTCGAATGATATTTATTTTAGTTTTGAAGTCTTGTTGAAAATTTGGGATTTGAAAATATTAACAATTAACGCAAATAAAGATAATACATGATACAATTACATGTAGTATAAACTTGCAATAATCTTATGAAAGTTACAATGTTTTGAGACTGCGACCCTTTGTAAGTCAATGTTTTTATATAGTCTTTCATAGCGCTCGAGTTCAGCCCCTCGTTTCTGAAACTTGCTTTAAATGTAAACTTGCCTTAAACGATAATTTATTAATTTTATGAAATGAGATAAATGCACATAAAATTTATAAGTACAAATAAATGTACTTTATGAGATGGGTCTTAAATAAAGTTCAGTGATTAATTCACTTTCCGCTGATGCAAGAGGCCCCTCTTCGATCCCCGGTAGCGGTGATATAATTTCGGTGTCAGAACATGCTCAACTGACATCATTTTCAGGGATGAATGCCACAAAGTGCACCGTCCTTCGGATCGGCGTGGTCCCTCCCCAGCCCGCAAGCTGGTCACGGAGAACTATCCGGGTGTGCTGGTTAAAGATGCCTACCGCGTAATTCAATGATAGCTGATCTGAAGTATATGTAATCCTGTACACCTGTGGTTTTTTGGAGAAAACAGATTGGGCTGCGACCGAACACGAGTACTAGTAAACCGCCTAGGTCTAAACCTGCCCAGGAAAAATGATGCGACTCGGCCCGCTGCTTAAACCCTTGTGGTCTCTTTGGGCGGTAGGGATTGAGATGTCATTTCATCTAAATGTCGGGAGCGTCTCACAAAATCGGAAGCAACGTCTCAAAAAGACCTAAATTATGTTGACGGGGACGTAAAACCTGAAAACACACAAACAAATTACCAGCGATTAATGGTAAAATGTGGACGATCGCGGTTTTGTTTGTTTGTTTTGTGGTTTAACGTCCCCGCTAACACTATTTTGGTCAGTTTGAAGACGTTGCTTCCAATTTAGTGGTACTTTTACCCGACAAAGAGATGAAATGACGTCTCAAGCCCTACCGCCCAAAGAAACCGCAAGCCTGTGCATAAACGCAGTTGTTGCTTGGGCGTGGTAGCTCAATGGTTAGGGCACTTGCCATTGATGCTAGAGGCCGCCGGTTCGATTCCCGGCAGCGGTAATAAAATTGCGGTGTCCCAACATTCTCCAAAGGATGAATGCCACAAGTACACCGTCCTTCGGATCTGGACGTTAACTGGAGGCCCATGTGCAGAGGAACCATCCCCTGATCCCTACCGTAATTACATGATTACTTTGTACGAGGACTGTTCAAATATGAATGCAACTAAGCACATAAAAATGATTCCGTGATAGATTTCGATGAAAAAAATTATTTTGTCCCCTAAAAGTATTCCCCTTTAACAGATATACAAACTTTCAGTCTTCTGATCCAATCATTGAATGCATTTTGGTAGTCTTTTCGAGGTATACTATGAAGGCACTGGAATATTGCAGAACCGAGGTGTTTGCGCTGTACAAAGTTTCGACCAAAAAGGTATTTTTTTAGCCGCGGGAACAAAAAAAAGTCACACGGGGCAAGGTCAGGGGAATACGGGAGGTGAGGGGGTTCAACAACCTTTTCCTGCTTCAGATAGTCTTGCACAATGAACGCCTTGTGCGATGACGCATTGTCATGTAGCAATCTGACATTGGCCAAACCAGTTGCGGGTCTTCGTTCTTTGAAATATTTCTTCTATTTTCACAACTTTATTCTTGTAAAACTTCGCATTTACAGAGTTGCCTTTAGGCACAGCAACCTGAATAGCAGGGCCCTGATTTGAAAAGAATATGGCATACATTACCTTCTTGACGCTCATGGCCGCTTTGCAATGCATGGTCTTTTGCAATACTTTGTTGCCCATATTTTGTTCTGAATCTTTCGTTTTGGCTCAAAAAAGTGAACCCATGTCTCGTCACCTGTGACGACATAAGCGAAAGACCGTGCATTGTAATTTGGAAACTTTTTAAGCAACTTCTTGGCACACTGAACGCGTGTCTTTTTCTGCTTATCTGTCAACAGATGGGGAATCCATCTAGCACAGATCTTTCTCATTTTCAAATCCCGTTTCATAATTGTATGAGCTGCTCCTAATGAGATGCCAACCATACTAGCTATTTGCCTAGTGGAGTATCGTGCATCGGTAGCAACTATTTCTTTCACTCTAGCAACCATCTTGGCAGATGTTGCTCTTTTCGGCCGACGATCATGTGGTGCATCTTCTGTTGAGCCTAGCCCACAGCTGAATTTCTTACACCAACGAAACATTGTCGGAAAAGACATTTCATTATGCCCATAAACCGAACATATTTCATCAAAAATGTCTTTGCACCGTATACCAAGAATACAACGATTCTTAATATAGGACCGTATTTCAACCGCGTACTCTGACCTTCTTCCAACCATGTTTTGTATTAGTATACAAGATGAGTAGACAGTGTTTATCGAACGATATACATGGCTGAAGTGGACGGATTTTAACAGGTTTGGTATCAATGTATAGGTAAAATGTTTTTCTACGCTGTGATATTCATTTCCAGGGGATTTTCACATTAGTGCATGAGAAAACGTTCTACTTGCATTCATATTTGAACAGTCCTCGTAGGCTTTCATCCTGCAAACCTGGAGTGTATGTAATGTACACCTGCGAGTAATGGTCAAATGTGACCGATCGCAGTATCAGTAGAAAGAACAGACATGGAGAGGAAACCTTCATGCAAGAAAACCTATTATCCATAGCATCGTCCCCTCGCGGGTATTACTTGCGGATGATTGGAGTACAAATACAGTAAACTTCCGCTGTTAAGACCACCTAAAATTGAGACTAATTCTGCTTTCAGAAGCTTATTTAGAAAGATGCAGTTATTCTTTCTTCGAATTTCCTGCACACAATTTCCGCTGGTCAGGGAGTACCACCTTTGGGAATGTTCAAAAGTGGTCTTAAAGACCAGTTTTGAACAGTCCCAAAGGTGGTCGTAATTTTAGAATTTTACTCTATCTCATTTGTCAGCACATTGCACGAAAAAGCAGAAAACAGCTCTCGGTCCGAATATATGTAACTGAAATGCATGAGTAAAGTGAAGCAATCCATCCACGTGTGTCAGTGTGACACCCAACCGACTGCCCAGCCCCAACCCGCCATTTTGTACTTACTAAACAATTTGCGATCCTTTTCTATTTTACAATCCTGATCCATACATAGGCAGAAATTTATTCTGTATTATAACAACAAATACGTTTATGTTTGTAAAAGTGGTTAAATTAGCTTGTAAGAGATAGATTCAAACACAATGAGCAATTATAAAAGATTACAATACGGATATCGCCTTAGGTTAAAAAGTGGCCGTTTGCTGGGGTGCACTTTCTTTTTAAAGGATTAATTTGCCTCGCATAATTCAAACGGAATAGGTTATAAGTTAAATGTGATATTGTTTTGAAGACGTTGCGTCCAATTTTGTGGGACTTTTACCCGACATTGAGGTGAAATGACATCTCAAGCCCAATGAAACCAATAGGGTTTATAAGCATGGATGGTCCGATTCACGCCAGTGTCCCAGTACAGATTTTACAAATAACCATCATCCATTTTCACACAGTACCCTGACGCCTAAGGGCTATAAATAACCGTTATTTGTGCAGTCAGTGATAGTCACGTGACATTGGCAACGTAACTCAGAGCCACAGAGTAACTTTAGGTCGACAGATAAACAGTCAATTAAAAAAGAACAAGAGCTTTTCTCGTCTGAAACGTGACATTCTTGAAGGGGTATGACTAAATACCGCATATGAGTCATATGCGCGCATATGACTTAAAGTACCGCATATGAATGTTTATTTTACCACCTTATACTTTTTATCGCAAAAACAAAAAAAAAAAAAAACTGCTATAAATATTGTTTAAATTGAAAACAAGGTTATTGACCTGAAACAATTAGTTTTTAAACAATATTATTGTGTATTAAATATAAAGAAACAAGAATTTAATACGACCGCATATGAACCAAACTGACGCATATGAAATGCTTAAATAACCTTTATACATTTGTGCATAATTATGGTATGGCTGTAGACCGTACCGCAGGCAATATAATATAATATATATACAAACACTTTCCATATTTCACTTTCCAGCAGTTTGAAAGAGGATATGGTCCCCACCTTTAGGGCTTTGGAGATTTTCTTTGATTTGAGGCTTGCGTCCCCATTAACACTATAAAGGTCATTTCGGAGACGTGGCTTCCAATTTTGTGGGGCTTTTACCCGACATTGAGATGTTGTGACTTCTCAAGCCCTGTCGCCCAATGAAACCAAAAGGATTTATATGCATGGCCGATCCGACACGCACCACTTTTCCTGGGCAAGCTTATGCGGTATTTAAAGTCATATTTATGCGGTATTTAAAGTCATATGCGCGCATATGACTCATATGCGGTATTAAGTCATACCGTGCTTGAAGTGATGGAATATCGCATTACATGTAAGTCGTGTACAAACTATTGTCAAATACAGTCTTGTTGGCGTGAACAGCAACCCGGGTAGGGCCGACAGTGGGTCGCTGTCGGCCCGCCGCTTGCCCGTTGTTTTGTGCTAGATGGGAAAAGCATCCAGCATATATAGAAATCTGCTCGGTTAACAAGATTTTAGTCACGCTCGCTTCCCTATCAATGAGTCGACATAAAAAGTAATTATAACAGGAAGTTGTGAACATAAATGATAAAATGGTATGAAAGTGCAATTCGATGCATTTCGCATCATTTTGTCTTGTCTTTAAATAGAACCACACCATTGATAAGGAAGCAACAAATTTTATTCACTTTTTTTAAAGATATAAGACTGAAGTTTGATTTTAACATTTATAATTTCGTGCCATTTTCAAAATAATAATAAATAATAATAATAATAATAATAATAATAATAATAATAATAATAATAATAATAATAATAAAAATCGACCTTATTTATAGGGGTAACACTTTTGGTACTAGTACTAATCTTCCACGTGGCCCTCTTTTCCTGGGTAGGAACCAGTACTAAGCAATGTGGATAAAGTCTCTTGCTCAAGGAAACAACACAGGGGATTGAACCGGCTTTCTCTCGATCTCAAATCCGATGCTTTATCACTGCACCACAGTGCTCCACAAAAGACATTTTTAAAGGTTTACCCTATATAAGCCTATGTAAAACCAGTGGGCCCCAGCGCGGGGGCATGTTTGGTCCAAGGGCTGTAATTTGAACAATCTTGCTTGTGGTATATTATTGTGACCAGTCAATGTGCGTCGTCCGTAGTCAACAATTTGCTTAAAAGCGTGTTCCTAAACCCTTGAGCCCATTTGCCAAATCAGACAAAAAAGCTGAAATCGTTCTGCTCCGATGAACAAGATGGTCGCCAGAGCTAAAAAACAGAAAAACAATCTTTAAACAACAACTCCTCCTGTACCCTTGGGCCAATTTCATTCAAACTTTATAGGAATGTTGCTTAGGTGACCCTTTACCAAAACAGCTAAAACGATTCCGCTCCAATGAGCAAAATGGCTCCCAAGGCTAAAAATAGAAACATGATGACCATGATGGGCCTCGTAGAAGGGCCATTTTTGGCCCCTATAATTTGAACAATCTTGGAAGAGGTCCATTAGCTTCATACCAAATATAAAAAATCTGGGCCTTCTGGTTTCAGACAAGAAGATTCTCATAGGTTTTCCCTACATAAATCCATGTAAAACCAGTGGGCCCAGGGGCGAGACCATTTTTGGCCTAGGAACTATAATTTGAACACTCTTGGTAAAAGTCCACTAGATGAAGCTTCATAACAAATATCAAAGACCTTGGCCTTCTGGCTTCAGACGACGATTTTTAAAGCTTTTCCCCATTATAAGCCAATGTGAAAACAGTAGGCCCCGGCGCGGGGGCATTTTTGGCCCAAGGGCTAAAAATTGAAAAATCTTGGTAGAGATCCACTAGATAAAGCTTCATACCAAATATAAAAGACCTGGGCCTTGTGGTTTCAGACAAGAAGATTTTAAACGTTATAAATTATAAGCCTATGTAAAACCAGTGGATCCCGGCGCAGGTGCGTTTTTGGCCCCAATACTATAATTCGAACAATCCTGATCGAGGTCCACTAGATGAAGCTTCATACCAAATATCAAGGACCTGGGCCTTCTGGTTTCAGACAAGAAAATTTTTAAAGCTTTACCCTATATAAGCCTATGTAAAACCAGTGGGCCCCAGCGCGGGGGCATGTTTGGTCCGAGGGCTGTTATTTGAACAATCTTGGTAGAGGTTCACTAGATGAAGCTTTATACGAAATATCAAAGACCTGGGTCTTCTGGTTTCAGACAAGAAGATTTTTAAAGGTTTTCCCTATATAAGCCTATGCAAAACCAATGGGCCCCGGTGCGAGGGCATTTTTGGCCCAAGGCTGTTATTTGAACAATCTTGGTAGAGGTCCAGTAGATGAAGCTTTATACCAAATATCAAAGACCTGGGCCTTCTGGCCTCAGACAAGAAGATTTTTAAAGGTTTCTTCTTATTTTCTCCTTTTCGTTGCCACGGCAACCAGTTCTGCATGGAATAGAAATATTTGAACAATTTGGAGAGAGGACCACCCAAAGATCATTTTTGCCAAGTTTGGTTAAAATCTGTTCAGTGGTTTATGAGATGTCGTTTAAAGGAATTGTGGACAGACGGACGAACGCTCACGAATGGATACTTAGTTGGGTAGGCATCGGCATCTTAAGCGGCAAAGTCTTTTAAGCGGCAAGCCACATAAAAGCCAATTTTTGCCACTTAAGTACCAAAATTACGGAATAAATAAGGATGGATTCACGAATGACTACTTAGAGTCAAAATGTCCAAATGTTTTGCCCTCTAAATGTCATATCGTGAGTGCGGACAGACGGACGGATGACGACGACGGACGTTGAGCGATCACAATAGCTCTCCTGAGCCTTCATTACGATAACACATCCGTGTGATATAATGCATTTTTTCATACCTCAAAAAAGATAATTTTCTGAAAAAAAAAAAATATATATATATATTTCTCTTATTAATACTCATAACATAGGTTTTGGGTACTCGTTAGACCCGCCTCATTGAGGCGGTTCTTACGAGTACCCACAACCTATGTCTTGGAGCAGAAATAAGGAAAATATTGTATACCCCACTAAACCCCAGTTTTCTCTATATAAAGTGGGGTATAGGGGGTTCTTCATTTCACGGACTTGTTCACGTGATGTCGGCTCAGGTGAGCTAAAACGTCGTAAATTTGCTTCAAACGCGAACTCCTCCTAAACCATTGGGCCAATTTGATTCCAACTTCACAGGAATGTTGCCTAGTTGACTTCCTATCAAAATAGCTAAATAGTTCCGCTCTGATTAACAAGATGGCTGCCAGAGCTAAAAATAGAAAAAAATCTTTACACGACAACCCCTCCTGTACCCTTGGGCCAATTTCATTCAAACTTCATAAGAACGTTGCTTAGGTGACCCTCTACCAAATTAGCTAAAACGGTTCTGCTCCGATAACCAAAATGGCCGCCGGTACTACAAACTGAAAAACATCGTAAATTTGCTCCTCCTAAACGTTTGGGCCAACTTGATTTAAACTTCACAGGAATGCTGCCTATGTGACTCCCTACCAAAATAACTAACAAGAGGCCCATGGGCCACTATGCTCACCAGAGCTCAGGTGGGCACTGCCCAATGGCAGCCATCTATTTTAACATGATATCATTTTAATCTACCAAATGAACCCCCATGTCCAAATGAGCACCCATGTGGACTCAGTATCTGAAACATTAGGCCTTTTATGAAGAAGAGGGGTCGGGGCATGGACCCAATGGAGCCCTGGTTGGTATCACTAAATGCGTCTTATCATAAGGAACAAGAATATATATGGTTCAGCAGTGGGGATCTGTAAGGCCTCTTAAGTGGTAGAGGGGTTGGGGCATGCCCTGTTGATTGTTGTCCCTAAATGTGTCTTATGATAAGGACCAAGTATATATATGGTTTAGGGGTGGGAATCTGAACTGTTTCTGAGATTTGAGGCCCTTTTAGGAAGTGGAAAGGATAGGAATGGCCCCTGCGGACCCCACTACAGTAGGTGTGCTAATAATAAGGAACAAGAACATATATGATTATGGGGTGGGGATTTGAATGGTTTCTGAAATATAAAGCCTTTTATGAAGTAGAAGGGCAGGGCACATTGCCTCAGTACAAAGAGACCCCCAGGTTGGTGTGATTGAACGAGTCTTATCATAAGGAACAAGTATATGATTTAGGGGTGGGGATCTGAACTATTTCTGAGATATATGGCTTTTAATGAAGTAAAGCGATGGGAAATGGCCTGGGCATGCCCCGGGGACTCCCAAGCTGGTGTCACTGAATGCGTCTTATCATAAGGAAGATGAATATATATGGTTTAGGGTGGGGCTAAGAACAGTTTCTGAGCCTTTTGTGAAGTGGAGGGGTGGGGCAAGGCCCCGGGAGACTCCCAGGTTGATGTCAATGAATGTGTCTTATCATAAGGAAAAAGAATATATATGGTTTAGGGGTAGCCATCTGTAGGGTTTCAGAGATATTGTGAGATTATGAAATGGAGGGGGTGGGGCATGGCCCCAGCACATCCCTGGGGACCCCCAGGTTGGTGTTACTGAATGCGTCTTATCATAATGAACAAGAATATATATGGTTTAGGGGTGAGGATCTGAACAGTTTCTGAGATATGAAGTGTGAAGATTGTGAAGTAAAGGGGTGGGGCAAGGCCCCGGTGCATCCCTGAGGACCCCCAGGTTGGTGTCAATGAATGTGTCTGATCATAAGGATCAAGAATATATATGGTTTAGGGGCGGGGATCTGTAAGGTTTCCAAGATATTGGGCCTTTTATGAAATGGAGGGGGTGGGGCATGGCCCCAGCGCATCCCGGGACCCCCGGTTGATGAAACGGAATGGGTCTTATCAAAAGGAACAGGAATATATATGGTTTAGGGGTGGGGATCTGAATGGTTTCCAAGATATTGGGCCTTTTATTAAGTGGAGGGGGTGGGGCATGGCCTCGGTGCATCCTTTAGGACCCCCAGGTTGGTGTCACTGAGTGCGTCTTATCAATAGGAACAAGAATATATATGGTTTAGGGGTAGGGATCTGAATGGTTTCTGTGATATATGGCTTTTTATGAAGTGGAGGGGGTGGGGCATGGCCCTGGCACAACCTGGGGGACCCTCAGGTTGGCATAAAAGCATATGGCTGAGAGAAGTTTACTCAAGAAACATTTCTATAAAAGTTTTGTCAAAATATCTGCAATGATTTGGCAGTAAATGCCATTTTTCAATTTTGCCCATTATAAGTCTATTGAAACTCTAAGTTGCCATAGCAACCAAACTAATGAGCCGATTCCCATAAAAAACACAAACTTTCAATCCCCCAGCCCAAGGATGCTACAGATATAATTTGGGCCCAATTGGCCCAGTGGCTTCAGAGGAGAAGATGTTTAAAAGTGTTGACACCAGACATACGACGACGGCTGAGCTAAAAATAGGAAAACGAATCTTTAAACGACAACTCCTCATGTACCCTTGGGCCAATTTCATTCAAACTTCATGGGAAGGTTGTTTAGGTAATCCTCTATCTAAATAGCTAAAACGGTTCCGCTCAAATGAGCAAAATGGCCGGCAGATCTAAAAGGAGAAAAAAGTCCTAAATTTGCTTCAAACGCGAACCCCACCCGAATCCTTTGGCCACTTTGATTCAAACTTCACAGAAATGTTGCCTAGGTGACTCCCTACCGAAAAAGCTAAAATCATTCCACTCTGAAAATCAAGATGGCCACCAGAGCTAAAAATATAAAAAAAAAAATCTTTAAACGACAACTCCTCCTGTACCCTTGGGCCAATTTCATTCAAAACTCATAGGAATGATACTCAGGTGACTCTCCAAAATGGCTTAAACGGTTCTGATGAGCGAAATGGCTGCCAGAGCTAAAACAAGAGGACCAAGCTTGGTCCTGTATCGCTCACCTGGGCTAACAGATTCAAAGTTTAAGGAAGTGCCAACCTTTACTGAAGGCTTTATGGGAGGACATGGTGATGACAGGGTAAGCATTTTCTGAAAATCAAGTAGAATGTAACTCTATGATAAACAGGCTGACCTCACCGGTTTTCAAACTCATTCAAGCTTTTATTCCTGACTTGCTAAGAAGATCCGATCTAAACTGAAGTGGCTATGGTGATGACAAGTTCAAAAACAAGAGTTTTCAAACTCCTCCAAGCTTTCTGCCTGACTTCCTTGTTTGTAAGTTTCATGAAGATCCGTTCAAAACTAAAGGGGCAGCAGTGATGACAACGTCGAAAATTGGCATTTTCAGCAATCAAAGGCAGGTCACTCTATGATAAATGTGCCGACTTGGTCGGTATTTGAACTCACCTGAGGTTTTATTCCCAGCCACCTTACATGTAAGTTTCAGAAAGATCCGATCAGACTTGGCCAGTATTCAAACTCATCCAAGATTTTATTCCCAGCCACCTCACATATAAGTTTCAGAAAGATCCAATCAAAACTGAAGGGGCTACGGTGATGACAAGGTCAAAATTTGGCATTTTTAGCAATCAAAGGGATGTTACCCTATAATAAATGAGCCGACTTGGCCAGTTTTCGAACTCATCCGAGGTTTCATCCCTAGCCACCTTACATATAAGTTTCAGAAAAATCCGATCAAAACTGAAGGTGCTACAGTGATGACAAGGTCAAAAATCAACATTTTCAGCCATCAAAGGGACATAACTCTATGATAAATCAGCTGACTTGGCCTGTTTTCGAACTCATCCAAGATTTTATCCCCAGCCACCTTACATATAAGTTTCAGAAAGATCCGATCAAAACTGAAGGGCCTATGTGATCTGACAAGGTCAAAAATCGGCTTTTCAGCAATCAAAGGGACGTTACTCTGTGATTAATGGACCAACTTGGCTGGTTTTCGAACTCATCCGAGATTTTATCCCCAGCCACTTTACATATAAGTTTCAGAAAGATTCGATCAAAACTGAAAGGGCTACAGTGATGACAAGGTCAAAAATCAGCATTTTCAGCAATCAAAGGGACGTTACTCTACGATAAAAGGGCCGACTTGGTCGGTTTTCGAACTCATCCAAGATTTTATCCACAGCCACCTTACATATAAGTTTCAGAAAGATCCGATCAAAACTGAAGGGGCTACGGTGATGACAAGGTCAAAAATCGGCATTTTCAGCCATCAAAGGGACGTAACTATGATAAATCGGCGGTCTTGGCCGGTTTTCGAACTCATTCGAGGTTTTATCCCCAGCCACATTACATATAAGTTTTAGAAAGATCCGATCAAAACTGAAGGGGCTACGGTGATGACAAGGTCGAAAATGGGCATTTTCAGCAATCAAAGGGACTTAACTCTATGATAAATGGGCCGACTTGGCCGGTTTTCGAACTCATCCGAGTTTTTACCCCCAGTCACCTTACATATAAGTTTCAGAAAGATCCGATCAAAACTGAAGGGGCTACAGTGATGACAAGCATTTTCCCATAGTAAGTCTATGGGACCTTGTGGTTGCCATAGGAACCAAAGTTTTAGAGCGATTTCAAAAAAAAGTTTATGTCATCAATGCCCCACCAGAGGCATGCTACAGATGAGAAATGATTGAGATCAGCCTGCAGATTACAGAGATATAGCTGCTCAAAAGTGTGGACGGACGACGGACGGACGGACGACGGAGGACCCACTATACTATAAGCTCCCCTGGAGCCTTCGGCCCAGGTGAGCTAAAAAGAAATCTATCGTAAATTTGCTTCAAATGCGAACTCCTCCTAAACCCTTGGGCCAATTTGATTCGAACTTCACAGGAATGTTACCCAGGTGGCTCCCTACAAATTAAGCTAAAATTGTTACGCTCTGATTTACAAGTTAGCTGCCAGAGGTAAAATAGAACAGGAGGCCCATGGGCCACAATGCTCACCAGAACTCAGGCGGACACTGCCCATGGCAGCCATGTATGGTTTCAGGTTTTAATTTATTGATTATAAGTCTCCCAAACAAACCCCCATTTCATAATGAGCACCCATGTGGACTCTGTATCTGAAATATTAGGCCTTTTATGAGGAGGAATGACATGGACCCAACAGAGCCCTGAATGGTATCACTGAATCCATCTTATCATAAGGCACATGAATCTATATGGTTTAGGGGTTGGGATGTGTACTGTTCCTGAGATATAAGGCCTTTTAAGCTGCGAAGGGGTTTGAGCATGGCCCTGGCAGACCCCAGGAAAGCCAAGATTGTTTTCGCTGAATGTGTCTTATAATAAGGACCAAGAAAATATATTGTTTAGAGACCCTGCATTGATGTGAGTGAATGAGTCTTATTATAGGGAACACAAATATACATATTTTAGGGGTGGGGATCTGAACAGTTTCTGAGATATATGGCCTTTTATGAAGTGGAAGGGTGGGGCATAGCCCCAGCACACCCCCAGAGACCCCTAGGTTGGTATCACTGAATGTGTCTCATCATAAGTAACAAGACTATATATGGTTTAGGGGTGGGGGTTCTGAATGGTTTCTGAGATATTGAGCCTTTAACGAAGCGGAGAGGGTTGGGCATGGCCCGGGCACATCCCAGAGGACCCCCAGGTTGGTTTCAATGAATGCGTCTTATCATAAGAAACAAGAATATACATGTATATGGTTTTGGGATGGGGATCTGAATGGTTTCCGAGACATATCACCTTTTATGAAGTGGAGTTGTGGGGCACAGCCCCCGTGCGGCCCGGGAGACCCTTAGATTGGTATCACTGAATGCGTCTTATCATAAGGAACAAGAATGTATATGCTTTAGGGGTGGGGATCTGAATGGTTTCTGAGATATTGGGCTTTTACTAAGTGCAGGGGGTGGGGCATAGCCCTGGCACATCCTAGGGGACCCCCAGATTGGTGTCACTGAATGCGTCTTTTCATAAGAAACAAGAATATACATGGTTTTGGGGTGGGGATCTGAAGGGTTTCTGAGATATATCACCTTTTATGAAGTGGAAGGTTGGGGCATAGCCCTGGTGCGGCCTGGGAGATCCTTAGGTTGATATCACTGAATGCATCTTAACAAAAGGAACAAGAATTTATATGGTTTAGGGGTGGGGATCTGAACGGTTTCTGAGATATTGGGCCTTTTATGAAGTGGAGGGGTCGGGCATAGCCCCCGTGCGGCCAGGGAGACCCTAAGGTTGGTATCACTGAATGCGTCTTATCATAAGGAACAAGAATTTAAATGGTTTAGGGGTGGGGATCTGAACGGTTTCTGAGATATTCAGCCTTTTACGAAGTGGAGGGGGTGGGGCATAAGCCCCGCCACATCCTAGGGGACCCTCAGATTGGTGTCACTGAATGCGTCTTATCATAAGAAACAAGAATATATATAGTTTAGGGGTGGGGATTTGAATGGTTTCTGAGATATATGGCATTTATGAAGTGGAAGGGTGGGGCATGGCCCCAGCGCACCCCAGAGAGACCCCAAGGTTGGTATCACTGAATGTGTCTTATCATAAGGAACAAGAATATATATGGTTTAGGGGTGGGGATCTCAATGGTTTCTGAGATAAATGGCATTTTATGAAGTGGAGGGGGTGGGGCATGTGCCCGGCACATCCCGGGGGGACCCCAAGGTTGGTGTCACTTAATGCATCTTAGCATAAGGAACAAGAATATATATAGTTTAGGGGTGGGGATCTGAATGGTTTCTGAGATAAATGGCATTTTATGAAATAGAGGGGGCAGGGCATGTCCCCGGCACATGCCGGGGGACCCCCAGGTTGGTGTCACTTAATGCATCTTATCATAAGGAACAAGAATATATATGGTTTAGGGGTTGAGATCTGTAAGGTTTCTGAGATATAAGGCATTTTATGAAGTGGAGGGGGTGGGGCATGGCCCCGGCACAACCTAGGGGACCCCCAGGTTGACATAAAAGCATATGGCTGAGAGAAGTTTACTCAAGGAACATGTTTATGTAAGTTTTGTCAAAATATCTGCAACTACTTGGCAGTAAATGCCATTTTTCAGTTTTCCCCATTATAAGTCAATGGAAACTCTAAGTTGCCATAGCAACAAAACTAAAAGGCCAAATTTCATTAAAAACACAAAACCTGTAAAGGCAAATATGGTGAATATTTTCATAAAGTCTCAGCCTCCTAGAGCATATGGTTTCTGAGGAGATGATTTTTTAAGTATTTTTTGTCTATTTTTTGCATTTTGGTTTCCATGGCAACCAATAAAAAAGAGCAGAAGGCTTAAAATCATACAGCAGATAGTAGATTGCCTATGGAACATTTCTATGAAAGCTTTGTCAAAATATCTGCAAACACTTGGCAGTTAATGCCATTTTTCAATTTTCCCCATTATAAGTCTATGGAAGCTCTAAGTTGCCATTGCAACCAAAATAAAAAGCCAATTTTAATAAACAAGAGGGCCATGATGGCCCTGGATCGCTCACCTGATCCATAGTGTAACACGTAGGCCCCAGAGAGGGCCATTATTGGCCCCAGGGCTTTAATGTGCATAATGTTGTGGGAGGTCTTAAAGGTGAAGCTTCATACCAAACATCAACAAAGGCTATAATTTGAACAATCTTGGCAAAGGTCCACTAGATGAAGCTACACATCAAATATCAAAGAACAGGGCCTAGCGGTTTCAGAGAAGAAGATTTTTAAAGATTTTACCTATATAAGCCTATGTAAAACCAAAGGGCCCCGGGACGGGGCATTTTTTGCCCCAGCAATATAATTTGAACAATCTTGGTAGGGGTCCACTAGATGAAGCTTCATACCAAATATCAAAGTCCTGGGCCTTGTGGTTTCAGAGAAGAAGATTTTTAAAGATTATCCCTATATAAGCCTATGTAAAACCAAAGGGCCCCGGGGCGGGACATTTTTGGTCCCAGCACTATAATTTGAACAATCTTGGTAGGGGTCCACTAGATGAAGCTTCATACCAAATATCAAAGACCTGGGCCTTGTGGTTTCAGAGAAGAAGATTTTTAAAGATTTCCCCTATATAAGCCCATGTAAAACTAAAGGGCCCTGTGGCGGGGGCATTTTTTGTCCCAGCACTATAATTTGAACAATCTTGGTAGGGGTCCACTAGATGAAGCTTCATACCAAATATCAAAGACCTGGGCCTTGTGGTTTCAGAGAAGAAGATTTTTAAAGATTTTCCCTATATAAGCCCATGTAAAACCAAAGGGCCCTGTGGCGGGGGCATTTTTTGTCCCAGCACTATAAGTTGAACAATCTTGGTAGGGGTCCACTAGATGAAGCTTCATACCAAATATCAAAGTCCTGGGCCTTGTGGTTTCAGAGAAGAAGATTTTTAAAGATGTTCCCTATATAAGCCAATGTAAAACCAAAGGGCCCCGTGGCGGGGGCATTTTTTGTCCCAGCACTAAAATTTGAACAATCTTGGTAGGGGTCCACTAGTTGAAGCTTCATACCAAATATCAAAGTCCTGGGCCTTGTGGTTTCAGAGAAGAAAATTTTTAAAGATTTTCCCTATATAAGCCTATTTAAAACCAAAGGGCCCTGGGGCGGGGGCATTTTTGGCCCCAGCACTATAATTTGAACAATCTTGGTAGGGGTCCACTAGATGACGCTTCATACCAAATATCAAAGACCTGGGCCTTGTGGTTTCAGAGAAGAAGATTTTTAAAGATTTTCCCTATATAAGCCAATGTTAAACCAAAGGGCCCCATGGCGGGGGAATCTTTTGTCCCAGCACTAAAATTTGAACAATCTTGGTAGGGGTCCACTAGATGAAGCTTCATACCAAATATCAAAGTCTCGGGCCTTGTGGTTTCAGAGAAGAAGGTTTTTAAAGATTTTCCCTATACAAGCCTATGTAAAACCAAAGGGCCCCGGGGCGGGGGCATTTTTGGCCCCAGCACTATAATTTGAACAATCTTGGTAGGGGTCCACTAGATGAAGCTTCATACCAAATATCAAAGACCTGGGCCTTGTGGTTTCAGAGAAGAAGATTTTTAAAGATTTTCCCTATATAAGCCTATGTAAAACCAAAGGGCCCCAGGGTGGGGGCATTTTTGGCCCTAGCACTATAATTTGAACAAACTTGGTAGGGGTTCACTAGATGAAGCTTCACACCAAATATCAAAGACCTGGGCCTTGTGGTTTCAGAGAAGAAGTTTTTGGTGAAAAAAATCTATTTTTGGCTCCTGTGACCTAGATGTGCAACGGATCGGAACCTTTTGAACAACTTTGAAAGGGAACCACCTAAGGATCATTCCTGTGAAGTTTGGTCAAAATCCGATCAGTGGTTTAGGAGGAGTTGTCGTTTAAAGAAATTGTTTACGCACGCACGCACGGACGGACGCACGCACGCACGACGGACAAAAAGTGATCCCAAAAGCTCACCTCGTCACTACGTGACGGTAAGCTAAAAACACAAACTTTCAATCCCCCAGTCCAAGCATGCTACAGATAAAATTTGGGCCCAATTGGCCCAGTGGCTTCAGAGGAGATGTCGTTTGAAAGTGTTGACGCCAGACGACGACGACGGACGACGACGTCGAACAACTGCCTATCCTATAAGCTCCCCTGGAGCCTTTGGCTCTGGTGAGCTAAAAACTTAAATTGGCTTCAAATGTGAATTCCTACTGCACACTTGGGCCAATTTGATTCAAACTTCACAAGAATGTTGCCTAGGTGACTCCCTACCAAAATACATTAAAAAAAGTTCCGCTCTGATGAACAAGATGGCCGCCAGAGAAAAACTAGAATGTACTAGAGACAGTGACACTCAGATGAGCGAATCAGGGCCCTCTGGCTCCTCTTGTTAAGTTTTCAGTTGAAAGATCTATTTTAGCTCCTGTGACTTAGATGTGCATTGGACAGGAACCGTTTGAACAACTTTGAAAGAGGGCCAACCAAGGATCATTCCTGTGAAGTTTGGTCAAAATCCGATCGGTGGTTTAGGAGGAGATTTCTTTTGAAGAAATTGTTTACGGACGGAAGGACGCATGCACGAACGCACTGACGACGGACGATGGACAAAATGTGATCACAAAATCTCACATTGTCACCACGTGACAGGTGAGCTAAAACATGCATTTTCAGCATTCTGGGGAGAGGGGGGGGGGTGGGGTGGCGTATCCCTATGAGATAGGCAGACATCACCAGTTTTCAAACTCATCCGAACTTTCATTCCCAACTTACGTATATGATGGTTTCAGGAAGATTCGATCAAAACTAAAGGACTTATGTTGAATAGATATTTTCAGCAAAGAAGGGGAACCAATGTTAGTTTGCAAGAAGCCAACAATGTTAAATTAGAGATAACAAGAAATATCTTTAAAAAAGATATGCGGCGTAGATTTAATTGGAAGGTTGTTTAGAAACCAGTGCTTCAGCTGAAGTGCACGACCCGCCGGATGCTTTTAGCTTGATGAGTGTTACCATATATGGATATGGCGGCCATTTTGGCCATGTGACCTGGACCTAAAACGGTTCCCCCAATAAATGCGCCTTATCGTAAGGAGCAAAAATATATCTAATACTTTAGTACTGTATTCTGAATCGTTTGCAGGATAAAATGAATTCTCACTTTTCCAATACAAAAGCATATGTGTCAAAGTTTGACCTAGGCACAAAGAAGGTCAAGGTCAACCCAGGGTCACCATTTTAGCAATTTATGATGGGCCTACGTCCCAGATGTTATTTATCAAGTTTCGTGGAAATCTGCCAAGTGGTTCTGGAGAAGACTATTTTGAAAGGGTTTTTACCATATATGGCTTGGCGGCCATTTTGGTCATGTGACCTGGACCCCATGAGCAAATTTTGGTTTCCCCCATCCCATAGAGGCTCCATATGAAATTTGACCTTAATCGGCCCAACGGTTTCCGAAGAGAAGCAGTTCGAAAATTTTCACATTTTTCGCCTCGGCGAGGCTATACTAAATGGAATGTAATATTTCGCAAGTTCATTGGTTAGACCTCATTGATACTATCAGTATGCCAAAAATTGTTTAAATATTCCAAGCGGTTAAGTCACTATCACCAATTTTCACAAATGGGTTACGGACGGACAGACAGACAGACAGACCATATATGGCTTGGCGGCCATTTGGGTCATGTGACCTGGACCCCATCAGCAAATTTTGGTTTCCCCCATCCCATAGAGGCTCCATATGAAATTTGACTTCAATCGGCCCAACGGTTTCCGAGGAGAAGCAGTTCGAAAATTTTCACATTTTTCGCCTCGGCGAGCCTATACTAAATGGAATATAATATTTCGCAAGTTCATTGGTTAGACCTCATTGATACTATCAGTATGCCAAAAATTGTTTAAATATTCCAAGCGGTTAAGTCACTATCACCAATTTTCACAAACGGGTTACGGACGGACAGACAGACAGACAGACCATATATGGCTTGGCGGCCATTTGGGTCATGTGACCTGGACCCCATGAGCAAATTTAGGTTTCCCCCATCCCATAGAGGCTCCATATGAAATTTGACTTCAATCGGCCCAACGGTTTCCGAGGAGAAGCAGTTCGAAAATTTTCACATTTTTTCGCCTCGGCGAGCCTATACTAAATGGAATATAATATTTCGTAAGTTAATTGGTTTGATCTCATTGATATCTATCAGTATGCCAAAAATTGTTTAAATATTCCAAGCGGTTAAGTCACTATCACCAATTTTCACAAACGGGTTACGGACGGACTGACAGAATGACACGGGGATTTTAGGGCACTCTTAGAAAATCAACCGACTTCAGTCGGTCGCTTTTTCTGCGGGTCGTGCAATATGAGCTACAATAGTGACAGCAACAATTGTCTAGCTATGAACTGGTTTACTGTATTCAAACAATTCAGATGTCACGCGAGGAAAAATAGCTTTGCAGAGGGCGGTGTCCCGCCTGTTTGAGCTAAGGTCAATGTTAAAGGTCAAGGTTAAAACATGACCTCATTTCAAGAGCATATGATCTCAAGTATATGCACAACAAATAAGAAAACGATATCATTTACTGTTTTTTAACACAAATTCTAGGGTTAACATTTCGGGTTGTCGCTATGGTGAACGTAAACGCATAGGCGGGCGAACAAACGGACGAGCAGACAAACGGACGGAAACTTGATCTTATGTGCACCTAATTAAAACTCAAATTACACTTATTCCTTTTCAGAATTTATATAACATTAATGATATTCGAAAATGTCCATTTTGTGTTAAAATGGAGGACATAAAGTATGCTGAAGACAAATGATACACTGCAACTTTTATTTAGCATATATTGTAAATTAAACATCTGTCAATTTGTAATGCGATTATTACATGTTTTTGTCATGCTATATCTCTTTATTGGTTTCATTGGGCAACAGGGCTTGGGTGTCATTTCATCTCAATGTCGGGTAAAAGTCCCACAAACTTGGAAGCAACGTCTCCAAAATGACCTACACAGTGTTGATGGGGACGTTAAACCTCAAATCAAACAAACAATTCCTTTCGCAGAAAATTCTTCCTTTCGCGAAAGGAACCTTCCTTTCGCGAAATGGTTCCTTTCGCTATATAGACCAACCACGTGAAATTAGGTCAAAATAGCTATTCAACGCAGCAGTTACAGAATTCACTAGAAACACAATTATACATATGACGTATGGTCATCAAAGGACAAGACGGTGAGCAAGCCGAAACTGTATATATTTTTCATACATGTCTCACATAAAAAAACGAAACATTTCCTAGGTTAAAACTTCAGTAAACTGTCGTACTTTTGAGTAGATTTATTTATGAAAATCATTGACCAATGAAATGGTCATCTCCTTGGACATGTGGTTTTATTGACCAATGGAAAAACGAAAAATGTAGGACAAAAGCAAAACTATAACGGCTACGCCGTAAAAACTTGAATGCGTTTGCAAACTTATATGTATATGTAAGTTTCAGGAAGATCCGTTCAAAACTTAAGGACTTATGTTGATGACAATGTCCGAACGGGCATTCTCAACAAAAGGGACATAACTCTATGTCGCTCCCGCCCATCGGGGCTTGAAGAAATAGATGGGCTGCATGATGCTTCTACGCAGAACTGAAACCAACCGCACATGTGTACTGGTAAACTGCTTAGATGTTCTAAGCATGCCCAGGAAAAGTGATGTGAATTGGACCGTCCATGCATATAAACCCTATTAGTTTAACTGGGCGACAGGGCTTGAGATGTCATCTCAATGGAAGCAACGTCTCCAAAATGACCTATACAGTGTTAATGGGGACGTTAAACCTCAAATCAAACAAAAAAAAGACATAACTCTATGACAGACTGGACCAACTCGCAAGTTTTCACTCAGCTAAGCTGTCATCCCCAACCTACATTAGTGGTAGTTTCAGAAAGATCCCATTAAAGCTGAAGGACTTGTGGTGATGACATGATCCTAAATGGGCATTTTCAACAATGAATGGGGCATAACTCTAGGACAGATAGGCCAACTTCACCAGTTTCCATCTCATCTGAGCTTTTAACACTGACTTATTTATAGGTAAGTTTCAAGAAGATCCGATAAAAACTGAAGGGGTTACGTTGATGCAATCAAGGGGGATGTAAACTCATGAAAAATAGGCTGACCCCACCAGTTTTCAAACTTACCTGACTGTTTAACCCTTCTCTTGCTGAATATTCAGATTAGCCACACCCATTTCTGACTTTGAACCAATCAGATAACTTGATCTAATTTATTCCTACAAATTCATAAATTGAATGTCAAACAGTGTAGATCCAAAGATAGGGGTTGTTGTGAATAGCAAGATAAGGGTTAACATGCAAGTTTCAAGAAGATCTGATAAAAACTGAATGGACAACAGTGATGACAATGTCAAAAACAGGCATTTTCTGCAATCAAGGGGAAGTAACTGTATGACAGATATGCTGACCTCACCACTTTTCAATCTCATCCAAGCTTCTATCCCTGACTTACTTACATGTAAGTTGTAAGAAGATGTGATAAAACTGAAGGGACTACGGTGATGACAAGGTCAAAAGAGGGCATTTTCTGCAATGAAAGAGACGTAACTCTACGATAGATATGCCAACCTCACCAGTTTTCGAACTCATCCAAGCTTTTATCCCTGACTTACATGTAAGTTTCAAGAAGATCTGATACAAACTGAGCAGAGCAGGTCCATTTTTGGTCCCAGGGCTATATTTGAACACTCTTGGTAGAGGGCCACTATGAAGCTTCATTCCCAATAACGAAGACTTGGGCCTTCTGGTTTCAGACAAGATGATTTTTAAAGGTTTTCCCTATATAGGTCTATGTAAAACCAGTGAGCCCAGGGATGGGGCCAATCAAGGCTACAACTTGAATAATCATGGAATGAAGCTTCATGCCAAATATCAAAGTCCTGGGCCTTTTGGTTTCAGAGAAGAAGATTTTTTAAAGGTTTTCCAAATATGTCCATTTAAAACCGGTGGGTCCCAGGGTGGGACCATTTTTGGCCCCAGGGCTATAATTCTAACAATCTTCCTAGATGACATCAAAGACCTGGGCCTTCTGGTTTCAGACAAGAAGATTTTAAAGGGTTTCCCTATATAAGTCTATGTTAAACATGTGGGCCCTGGGGCGGGGCCATTTTTGGCCCAAAGGCTATAATTTGAAGAATCTTGGTAGAGGTCCCCTAGATGAAGCTGCATACCAAATATCAAAGGCATGGGCATTTTGGATTCAGAAAAGACAATTTTTAAAGGTTTCCCTAATGTAAGTCTATGCACAACATGTGGGCCCCAGGGCGGGACCATGCTTGGCCCGAAGCTATAATTTTAACATTCTTGGCTGATTTGATTTCTTTGATTTCAGGTTCAACGTCCCTATCAACTCTGTATAGGTCATCTTGGAGACTTTGCTTCCAATTTTGTGGGACTTTTACATGACATTGAGATGAAATGACATCTCAAGCCCTGTCACCAAATGAAACCAATAGGGTTTATAAGCATGGACGGGTCGACTCGCATAGCTTCATCAGGGCATGCTTAGATCCTCTAAGTGGTTTACCAGTACTCGTGTGCGGTCGGTTTCAGCTCATCAATACATCATGCAATACATCTATTTCTTCCAGCCCCAATGGGCGGGGGCGGAGGTCCATAAGATGAAGCTTCATACCAAATATGAAAGACATGGGTCTTCTGGTTTCAGACAAGAAGATTTTTAAAGATTTCCCTTATGTAAGTCTGTGTAAAATTTGAACAATCTTGGTGGAGGTCCACTCGATAAAGCTTTATACCAAATATCAAAGACCTGGGCCTTCTAGTTTCAGACAAGAAGATTGTTAAAGGTTTTCCCTATATAAGTCTATGTAAAACTCATGGGCCCCAGCATGGCAGCATTTTTGGCCCACAGGCTATAATTTGAACAATCTTGGTAAAGGTCAACTAGATGAAGCTTCATACCAAAGACCTCGGCCTTGCAGTTTCAAAGAAGAAGATCTTTTAAGTTTTCAGTAAAACAAATGGACTATGATGGGCCTATATAGGTCACCTGAGTTAAGAGATTTACATGTGGGTCCCGGGGCGAGGCAATTTTTGGCCCCATGTCTATAATTTGACCAATCTTGGTAGAGATTCACTAACAAAGATTTTTGAAAGATTTCCCTCATAAGTCTATGTAAAAACAGTGGGCACCAGGGCAAGGCCATTTTTTTAAACAATCGTGGTAGAGGTCCACTAGATGAAGCTGCATACCAAATATCAAAGACCCTAGAAGGGGCATGGTTGGTAGGATTACATACTAAATATCTAAGCTCTTGGCCTTATGGTTTCGGAGAAGATTTTTAAAGTTTTTTTTTTTTATGATAAGTCAAGTGGGACCTAATGAGCCCTGGGGCGTGGCCAACTTGGAGCCCAGGGGCATGATTGGTAGGATTTATATAGGTGACCACTTAGCATTGTTTCATATGACGTATCCAAGCTCAGAGCCTTACGGTTTCAGACAAGAATTTTGAAGTTTTTTCCATAACATGTCCATGGGAGCTAATGAGCCCTGGAGCATGGCTATTTTGGACCCCAGGGGCATGATTGGCAGAATTTATGTTGGTGACCACTTGACGTTGCTACATACTAAATATCTAAGATCTGGGTCTTATGATCAGAGAAGCAGATTTTTAAAGTTCTTTTTTTTTCATTTTTAGTCTATGGAAGCTAATGAGCCCCGGGGCATGGCCACTTTTGACCCCAGAGGCATGGTTGGCAGGATTTATGCAGGTGACCATTTCACATAGCTACATAGTAAATATCTAAGCTATGGGCTTTATGGTTTCAGAGAAGAATGTTTTAAAGCTTTTTTCCATTATAAATCAATGAGAGAGAAGGAGCCCCGGGGCGTGGCCAATTTGGACCCCAAGGGGCATGATTGGCAGGATTTGTGTAAGGAAACACTTGGTGTTGCTACATTCTAAATATCTAAGCTTGTGGATTCCGAGAAGATTTTTCCATTGTAAGTCTATAGGAGCTTAAGAGCCCCGGGGCGTGGCCAATTCTTAACCCAGGGGCATGATTGGCAGGATTTATGTAGGTGGCCATTTTACGTTGCTACATAGTAAATATCTTAAATATGGGCTTCATGGTTTCGGAGAAGAAGATTTTTGAAGCTTTTTTCCATTACAAGTCTATGGAAGCTAAGGAGCCCTCGGGCATGGTCAATTTGGACCACAGGGGCACAGTTGGCAGGATTCATGTAGGGGACCACTTGACCTTGCTACATACTAAATATCTAAGCTCTGGGCCTTGTGGTTCCAGAGTAGAAGATTTTTTTTGTGTATTTCCCATTGTAAGTCTATGGGAGATAAGCCCCCACCCATAGGGGCTTGAACAAATATATGGGCTGCATGATGCTTCCACACAGAGCTGAAGCACACACTAGTACTGGTAAACCGCTTAGAGGATCTAAGCCAGTCCAGGAACTGGGGTGCGAGGCGGACCGTCCATGCTAATAAACCCTATTGGTTTCATTGGGCGACAGGCTTGAGGTGTCATTTCATCTCAATGTCGGGTAAAAGTCCCACCAAATTGGAAGCAACATCTCCAAAATGACCTTTACAGTCACGACAGGGACGTTAAACCTCAAATCAAACAAAAACAAACAAGTCTATGGGAGATATATGTTTCCATGGCAACAAGAGTTTCCATCTGATCTGCCCCAAAAACATTATGCTTCTTTTCCCCCTACCTGATAATGCTTCACATGAAATTTAATCATGATTGGCTAACTGGCTTTAAAGGTGCATTATTGAGCTATCTGGAAAAAATGCTTCCAAAAATAAAATACATATAGCAGGTATTTTTCTTTAAAACAATACAAATGAATGCATTTTATGCAAAAATGCGAACAATTATGATGACAGGTAAACCAGTTTGAGAGGGATTCCCTAACTAGGTTTCGAACACTAGTTAGATCTATTTTTAGTTCATGACAAAAATAGAATCCCCATATATGACGTTATGCGACGTTCATTTTTGGCCTTGTTTGCTTAGGCCATGCCCGAATCAGAAAAAAAAATGACGCTGAATATCATGCCATAAGTAACGACACTCAGAGACGATACTGTCGCCATGTATGTGTAAAGTGACAGATTTATTTTTAGAACAGAAATTCCGAACACATGTTCACAGCGAAGGGTAAACAGGAATGAAAACGACCATTTTCACAAAGTTCTGAAGCTAAATTTGGCTCCAAAAGTGTACACGTGACAAAGGAGTATGCATTGAAGATAAAAACCAGTAAAATTTTTTTGAGACTCGGTAGCTCAATAATGCACCTTTAAACTTTAAAGATATACCTATTTGAAAATTGGGCGCTTAAGAGCCCTAAGGCGTAGCGAATTTGGACCCCAGGGGCATGAATGGCAGGATTTATGTAAGGGACCACTTGGCGTTGCTACCAACAAAATATCCGAAGCTTTGAGCCTTGGAGATTTTAATGTTTTTTTTCCATTGAAAGTCAATGGGAGCTTATGAGCACCAAAGCATGGCCAATTCTGACCCCAGGGGCACGATTGGCAGGATTTAGGTAGGTGACCATTTTATGTTGCTGCATACTAAATATCTTAGCTATGGGCTTTATGGTTTTGGAAAAGAAGATTTTTGAAGCTTTTTATCCATTATAAGTCTATGGAAGCTAAGGAGCGCTGGGGCGTGGCCAATTTGGATCCAAGGGGCATGACTGGCAGGATTTATATAGGGGACCACTTAACATTGCTACATACTAAATATCTAAGCTTTGGGCCTTGTGGATTTAGAGAAGAAGATTTTTAAAGTTTTTTTTCCATTGTAAGTCTATGAGAGCAGGGCGTGGCCAATTCTGACCCCATGGGCATGATTGGCAGGATTTACGTAGGTGACCATTTTACGTTGCTACAGTACCATTCAGACGATTCTTGACACCCTAGTTGACTCCAAGTCAACTACATTCAGACATGGAGTTACTCCATTTCCCGCTTTTGTTAACTAGGGAGTTAACTTTAGTTAACTTCTAGTTGACTAGAAGTCTTAACAGTTATACAGTAGTACATATATGGATTAGAACAGGTGAATGAATATGTTACTTAATTTGTTATCTGTTTTTTTTTTTTTATTAATTTATTTATTTTCATCATGCTGATGCAAATGGCATGGCAAAAAAAAAAAAAAAAAATGAAGAATGACAGGTTATATCCCATAATTTCAAAATGATCATTGTTAGCCCTTATCCCGCTGAATAAATTAATTTTACCATACCCATTTCTGGATATCAACCATTCAAATCGTTAAAGGTTATGTATTCATTCAATTCACAAATTGGATGAAAAACAGTGTAGATCCTGACCAGATGAAACAGCCGCCGCCCATAGGGGCTTGAAGAAATATATGGGCTGCATGATGCTTCCACGCAGAGCTGAATCCGGCCCGCACACTAGTACTGGTAAACTGCTTAGAGGATCTAAGCCTGTACAGGAACTGTGGTGCGAGGCGGACCGTCCATGCTAATAAACCCTATTGGTTTCATTGGGCGACAGGGCTTGAGATGTCATTTCATCTCAATAACGGGTAAAAGTCCCACAAAATTGGAAGCAACGTCTCCAAAATGACCTTTACAGTGTTGACGGGGACGTTAAACCTCAAATCAAACAATCATTAACCATCTGATCAGGATCTATGCTGTTTGCAAAGTTAGGATTTGTCATGTTCAGCGGGATAAGGGTTAATGAATTTCAGGTTATACTCCTGGATTTAAGTGCCCCGAAAATCCAGGTATGGACATTTTAGCCTCTCCAGAACAACAGCTCTGTTTATTTTCATTTGTTAAAATGAACTTCAATAAATCTCAGGTTCACACTGATAAGCCTCACTAATTGCCTAAGCATATGGCAACTGAATATTCATTCATGAAAATTTCACTTTTGCAAACAGTGCAGGCCCAGATCAGACGCCGCAGAATGGGGCGTCTGATCAGGGCCTCCACTGTTTGCTAAAAGTTCAGTCATTCCCCAAATATACCTTAATGAAAACACACCCCGACACCCTTAAACCTTGAAATGGAGCCCTGGTACATATAAGGAGGAAGATTCCATTTGGTACAAAAAAGGTTCGTACCAAATGAATCTTTCTCCCTACATATAGCCCGAGTCCACCTCAAAGTTCAAGGATGACAGGTTGTGCCCCTTCAAACTCCATTTGCAAAATGGCTTAACTTTTTGAAAACAGTGTAGGCCCTGAACAGACGCCCCTTTCTGTGGCGTCTGATCTGGGCCTGCACTGTTTGCCAACTGTCCGTTTTGGGGTTTCTGGTACAAAATGAACAGATGTGTATACCTTTACTAGGATAAACATTTCAGTCTGGTACTGCACTGTCTTATTTTAAACCTCTAGCATGCTTGGCTGTAATTCATAATTGTAGTAGTTTTTATTTCATTATTTATTTCAATGAAGTAGAAATATTTATGTTACTATTGTTATTAGTTATTGTTATTGTTGTTGTTATTATTATTATTATTATTATTATTATTATTATTATTATTATAAGTAATAGTAGTAGTAGCAGTAATATTCACAGGTTTATTTATTGTTATTATTATTAATATTAGTAGTAGTAGTGGTAATAATATTTTGTTATTTTTTATGTTTATCTCAATTGAGTAGAAATCTTTATGTGACTATTGCTATTAGTAGTAGTGGTGGAAGTAGTAGATGTGACATTGACATTTATTTATTTATTTATTTTGTTTTTCAAGAACAAAATATACTATGTAGTAATATGTTAAAGGACCAATAACAAAATTCATAAGTAATCCATAAGTGGACTATAATGATTAAACCCTTCTTATCAGAAGTCATTATCTGATTTTATCAGATGAATACCATCACCTTAACAGCCATAATCCCCTGAGGTTCAAGTGGTCATTTATTGGTAGGTGATAAGAGAAATGGTTTGTGATATATGATATCCTGGAGTATTATCATTTTGATTGAGATCTAGCAAAGCAGATGAACTTAGAATCTTCGTTTGCCATAGAAAATATTTTTATCATTACAGTACATCACTAAGAAAACACACCTATTCAAATATATTGAAAATTTTACCACCTAATAATAGACAAAAAATCAGATCATAAATCTGATTTTTATTTTTATATTTCTGGCCAAAACATACATTGTGGGAACTCGTTATAACCGCGTCAGTGAGGCGGTTCTAACGCGTACCCACAATCTATGTTTTTGGGCGAAAAAATAAAGAAAAATGAATGCGGGAACTAGTTAGAATCGCCTCATTGAGACAGTTCTAATGAGTACCCATAACCGGTTCATGGCTTTAACATGGCTATTGGCTGTTGACTAGTTTTTCTTTTTTATTTCTGCTTCAAACATTATTAAGTGGGAACTTATTAGAATCGCCTCATTGAGACAGCTCTAATAAGCATCCACAACCTGCTCATAACTTTAAACTGGCAATTATCACATATTTTTTTTTATTTCGGCTTCTGAAAAAGGAAGTGGGAATTTGAAAGAACCGCCTCATTGAGTCAGTTCTAACGAGTACCCACAACCTGTTTTGAACCATCTGCTGGTAATTTTAGAAGTCAAATTTTCAATTTTTCAAACAATATGGAACCTAATCAGACTGCTCCTCTTGGAGAAGTCCGATCAGGGTCCACACTGATTGACTATACGCATAAATATGTTTGAAAAGTTTGAAAATATGTTTTGAAAAGTTTACCAGTAGAGCAGCAGACAACATAAACAAATGACAATTTCAGATGCAGTTTTTCATTATCCTGCTGAATAATTAACCCATAAGATGTCAATCACAGCAATTTTGTCTGCTTTGTCGTCTGCTTGTAACTTTGAAAGTCAATTTTGCAAACAATGTGGGACCTGATCAGACTGATTAGAGTCCACACAAATTACTTCACATATTGCATTCATTTAAAATTCGCAAACTGCATAACAGTGTAGATCCAGATCTGGATTTACATTGTTTCATATTTAGCAGAGTAAGGATTAATTAAATGACAGGGATCCTACAGACATTGTCTATTCCCACATAAGGGGCCAATAAACATCTAATAGTAAATGTTGTTGCGTTTTATTTCTCATTTCCACATTTAACCCATATATGCCAAGCGCCCATTTGTGGGACAGCGGTAAAAAGTTTAGACTCAGATCGGATGCCCCGTCAACACTATTTATGTCATTTTGAAATGGACCACTCCAAACTTATAAAGTAGAAGATTCCACTGTCATATATGGGTTAAAGAAAGGTAATATCGAATATCACAAGCTTGGGCACATACATGTAACTTAATACAACTTAATACTGTAGAAACTTTTGCGTGGACAGTGAAGAATCAGATCACGGTGTTTTTTGGTTGTTTTTTTTTTTTTTGTTTTGTTTTACTTGAGATCTAACGTCCCTGTCAACACTATGTCATTTTGGAGACGCCGCTTCCAATTTTATGGGGCTATTACCAGACATTCAGATGAAATGACACTTTACCTGGGCATGCTTAGTCCTTCCATATTTACATTAGAAAATTTGGCTCTGAAAATATTTTAGATATTTTAGTAAACAGATACACAGTTTCAACCAATGTAACTCAAAGGAAATATAGAAAAGATGGTTGATAAAATATAGAATCATTACAAAAACACGCCTGTTCAAATACTTTGTAAAGTTTACCCACGAAAAAAAAAAAGAATGTTTTCAGATAAAACAAAAGATATTTGTCTTATTTCTGCACAAAATATAGATTGTGGGTACTCGACAGAACCGCCTCATTAAGGGGGTTGTAACGAGTACCCACAATCTATGTTTTTAAGCAGAAATATGAAAAAAATTGGTTTATCAACGTAAAACCCAGTTTTAAAAGTGGGGTTCGAGGGGTCAGAATTATAAAGGCATTTTCTTTTGTAATGGGATATGAACTTTTATTACAGTGTGTAGGCCCCAGGGCTATAATTTGAACAATCTTGGTAGAGGTCTACTAGATGAAGCTTCATACCAAATATTAAAGACTTAGGCCTTGTGATTTCAGAGAAGAAGATTTTTAAATAGTTTCCTTATATAAGCCTATGTAAAGCCCTGGGGCGGAAGCATTTTTGGCCCTAGGGCTATAATTTGAAAAATCTTGATAGAGGTCCACTAGATGAAGCTTCAAACCAAATATAAAAGACTTAGGCCTTGCGGTTTCAGAGAAGAAGATTTTTAAAGATTTTCCCTATATAAGCCTATGTAAAACCAAAGGCCCCCGGGTCGGGGGCATTTTGGCCCCAGGACTATATTTTGAACAATCTTGGTAGAGGTCTACTAGATGAAGCTTCAAACCAAATATCAAAGACCTGGGCCTTGTGGTTTCAGAGAATAAGATTTTTAAAGATTTTCCCTATATAAGCCTATGTAAAACCAAATGCCCTCGGGGCAGGGGCATTTTTGGACCCAGAGCGATAATTTGAACAATCTTGATAGAGGTCCACTACATGAAGCTTCACACCAAATATCAAAGACTTGGGCCTTGCGGTTTCAGAGAAGAAGATTTTTAAAGATTTTCCCTATATAAGCCTATTTTTTAAGATTTTCCCTATATAAACCAAAGGCATTTTTGGCTCGGGGGCTATAATTTGAACAATTTTGGTAAACTCCACTAGATGAAGCTTCATACCTGATATCAAAGACCTGGGCCTTGCGGTTTCAGAGAAGAAGATTTTTAAATTTTTCAGTAAAAAATCTACTTTTAGCTCCTGTGACCTATATGTGCAACAGACCGGAACCATTTGAACAACTTTGAAAGGGACCACCTAAGGATCATTCCTGTGAAGTTTGGTCAAAATCCAATCAGTGGTTTAGGAGGAGATGTTGTTTGAAGAAAAAGTTTACGGACGCACGCACGACGGACAAAATTTGATCCCAAAAGCTCACCTTGTCACTACGTGACAGGTGAGCAAAAGCTCATCTTGTCACTACGTGACAGGTGAGTTAAAAACCACGAACGAATATAAAAAATTACCTCAGTGTTTCTAAAGCCGTTTTGGCTTTATTACGGAAGAATTAGAAACGAAGCAAATATTGCAGGTACGAATTAAATCTTTAGTTATGTAGTGTCATTTTGTCCCCATGAAAACGTATCCAGCCGATAGAAAATACATACTTTTGCCAATTACTGGTTCACTTTTTACGCACTTTTGAAACAACCACCCTCTAAATGACGCGACGTAAGCGTTCATTTTGCCACCGTACGTCAAACGAAGACGTTACATGACAAGAAGCGGGAAAACAAAAGAAAAATATAGCATAGGGTATGTGTCATTTCTCGGAAATAGTAATCATCTCGGTGTGCGTGCGATAAAACGAACACACGAACTTTATATATGAATGTTTTATCTTCAGAAATCTACCAACTATAGACATCTCTCTCCTTGAAATCTACGAGCAATCTTTCTTCCAAAATGGGCCCAAAACGGGCCCGTCGGCACTCAAAGAGGTACAACGGTGGGCCCAAAAAGGGCCCGTTGGCAAACTAAGAGTTAATCATCGGTCGGGGCACTAGACTGGATTTATTTATTTATATATATATTTTTTTTTTCTCTCCTACTACAGTGTTGTCTGGTGCCGGATGATTATTGCTGCAGCCCATGGATGGACCAGATTAAGCGGAGTCAAGAGGAGCTGAAAATATGACATGTTGAAATGAGTCTCTCCTAAACATTTTAAATATTGTTTTTTTTTTTTTTTTTTGTAGGATAGAGGAATGAAGTAGCACGCCATAATAAATCGCCTTATTTGGAGTGCATAACTGACCGGTCTGGCTGGCCCGAACCTTTTGGCCTGGTGTTTGACTCGCTTGCTTTTTGACCCCAGGTTCGTGGGCTCAGTCCCTGGTCGGGACACTTGGTGTTTTTCTTTACAATAAATTCCTCACATTGCAGTGGTGCCGGGATGGTTACTGATGAAGCCCAGAAGAGGTGCAGATGCAGCGGAGTCATGTGATATGATTACATGAGTATCCCCTGAACATTTGAAAATAATAATAATAATAATTGTCTAAGCCCCCGCCCATAGGGGCTTGAAGAAATATATGGGCTGCATGATGCTTCCACGCAGAGCTGAATCCGGCCCGCACACTAGTACTGGTAAACCGCTTTGAGGAACTAAGCCTGTCCAGGAACCGCGCTGCGAGGCGGACCGTCCATGCTAACAAACCCTATTGGTTTCATTGGGCGACAGGGCTTGAGATGTCATTTCATCTCAATGTCGGGTAAAAGTCCCACAAAATTGGAAGCAATGTCTCCAAAATGACCTTTACAGTGTTGACGGGGACGTTAAACCTCAAATCAAACAAACAAAAATAATAATTGTCTCTTTGTAGGATGGATTGCAACAATAAATATGTATATAGAGTGCATGATTAATGATCTTATCTGTATCTAAACCCTGTTCATTGCTGTTTATGTCTGATTTTCATCATGTTGGGTGATAGAGGAAGGAAAAAAACATATATATATATCCAAAATATTAATCTTCTATACTATGAGTTTAATACGAGGACTGTTCAAATGAATGCAAGTAGAACGTTTTCTCATGCACTAATGCGACAATCACCTGGAAATGAATATCACAGCGTAGAAAAACATTTTACCTATATATTGATACCAAATCTGTTAAAATCCGTGCACTTTAGCCATGTATATCGTTCTATAAACACTGTCTACTCTTGTATATTAATACAAAGCATGGTTGGAAGAAGGTCAGAGTACGCCGTTGAAATACGGTCCTATATTAAGAATCGTTGTATTCTTGGTATACGGTGCAAAGACATTTCTGATGAAATATGTTCAGTTTATGGGCATAATGAAATGTCTTTTCCGACAGTTTTTCGTTGGTGTAAGAAATTCAGCTGTGGGCTAGGCTCAACAGAAGATGCACCACATGATCGTCGGTCGAAAAGAGCAACATCTGCCAAGATGGTTGCTAGAGTGAAAGAAATAGTTGCTACCGATGCACGATACACCACTAGGCAAATAGCTAGTATGGTTGGCATCTCATTAGGAGCAGCTCATACAATTCTGAAACGGGATTTGAAAATGAGAAAGATCTGTGCTAGATGGATTCCCCATCTGTTGACAGATGAGCAGAAAAAGACACGCGTTCAGTGCGCCAAGAAGTTGCTTAAAAAGTTTCAAAATTACAATGCACGGTATTTCGCTAATGTCGTAAAGGGTTCACTTTTGTTTAGCCAAAACGAAAGATTCAGAACAAAATATGGGCAACAAAGTATTGCAAAACACCATGCATTGCAAAGCGGACCATGAGCGTCATAGAGGATCTTACATGAGTGTTCATGTATAATTGAATTTATTAAACGAGTTGAGGAAAAGGGATAAAATGCGAGGCTTTGCCGAGCATTTTATCCCTTTTCCTCAACGAGTTTAATAAATTCAATAATACATGAGCACGAATGCAAGATTCTATTTATCATATGACACTTGAAACGCATTTTATTCACGATTGTATACAAAAATGTCAATATTCCGCCGTTAGTAAACGCGACGTCGTTAAAGACGTCGTACATTTAACGTTACGGGATGTATCTACCTAATTTGCATATTTAATCCACTAGTGGATTATCGAAAATAATACATGACGTTATTTCACTCTCAGGCGGGACGTCATATGATAAAAGAAGGTAATGTATGCCATATTCTTTTCAAATCAGGGCCCTGCTATTCAGGTTGCTGTGCCTAAAGGCAAATCTGTAAATGCGAAGTTTTACAAGAATAAAGTTCTTCGAAAATTGAAGAAATATTTCAAAGAACGAAGACCCGCAACTGGTTTGGCCAATGTCAGATTGCTACATGACAATGCGTCATCGCACAAGGCGTTCATTGTGCAAGACTATTTGAAGCAGGAAAAGGTTGTTGAACTCCCTCACCCCCCGTATTCCCCTGACCTTGCCCCGTGTGACTTTTTGTTTGTTCCCGCGGCTGTAAAAATACCTTTCTGGTCGAAAATTTGTACAGCGCAAACACCTCGGTTCTGCAATATTCCAGTGCCTTCATAGTATACCTCGAAAAGACTACCAAAATGCATTCAATGATTGGATCAGAAGACTGAAAGTTTGTATATCTGTCAAAGGGGAATACTTTGAGGGGACAAAATAAATTTTTCATCGAAATCTATCACGGAATCATTTTTATGTGCTTAGTTGCATTCATATTTGAACAGTCCTCGTATTACGTAGACACTACTTGTGAAAGATTATACTTGTGAGTTATCTCGGCCAGTAGAATGCTTTGAAATGAAATGAAGGCCCGTCTTGTAATATCAAAAGCTAAAAATCCATGCACGCGAATTTCATGATTTGAACATGGTTTTTGCTGTTTGAGCACGGCTTTCGGTCCATTTGACAAGAATAAACGTCCTTGCATAAATACCTATGCGTATGGCTGTTTGAAGCCATTGTCAAATGGACCGAAAGCCGTGCTCAAACAGCAAAAAAAACATGTTCAAATCATGAAATTCGCGTGCTGTTTGAACGTGGATTTTGAGCTTTTTATATCACAAGACGGACCTTGCTTTGTTACCTTACGTTGAGCGAGGTTAAATTATCGCCGTAGCATTTTAGGATTCTGTGATGACGTCAGATGGTTACAGCGTAACAACGCCATTGTAAACAACATTCTGAACTGGCCGCCATGTTGGTTCGCCGGTCGCATTTGAAGAGTCTATATGGAGTTTAGATGGCGCTTTTGGGCGTTTTCGTCAAAATTAGCTGTCGGAATCTTAAGTTATGCAAGAACAACGATCATCCATGATTATTTCATTGCATTAGCATTTGCCTGATCCCTTGGAAGATATTTGAACATTCGGCCTAGCGGCCTCATGTTCAAACAGCTTCCTCGGGACCCGGCGAATGTTAATGCAGAAAAACCATGATTGATCCCTATATTAAGAAACGAAGGCAAAAGTTTACTTGAAGATGTTTATGAATACGATATCAAACCTTTTGGGGGCTGTATACTTTTCGAATTTAATTTAAGTAAAAACGACATTATGAAACATTTTGAGAAAAAAGCATTTCTATGAGATATTCTATTGTCATGGAGAAAAGTCAAAACACGTCCCGTTTTACGCTTCCGTACCTTTCTGTGTATCTTGTAACGAACCATTTACAGGTAAACATTTTCTCATTTCATGTATAGAATTTAATCATAATCGTCCAAAATGTTTTAATGTTAGAACTATTTAAGAGCTTTTCAACAACATCCCTAATTATAAATTAATCAATTTCCTTAAAGAAATCGTTTTTTTTTTTTTTTCAACAAACTGTAATCATTAATTAAAAGCAAAACTTTTATAAATGAACATATCAATCATACATCTGTTTTATTTCTAGTTGATTTTAGACGTTATATGCCCTCTTAGGGTTGAGCGTCTGTAAATAACATAAGAGCGGAACTATTTAGATGTTGTTTGCAGATTTTTTTCTATTTTTAGCTCTGGCGGCCATCTTGTTCATTAGCGCGGAAGAAGTTTAGCTTTTTGATAGGGAGCAACCTATGCAACATTCCCGTGAAGTTTTCATAATTTGGCCCAAGGGTTTAGGAGTTAACATACAAATGTCACACACCACGCATAACACACAACGGATGTTGACCGATCACAATAACTCGAACTTGACCGACACCACTCTGAGAAAGTCTGAAGATCGTGGCCTATAGAGTGTTCACAGGCAATCTTGACAATCAAAGACTGGTCCAATCTGCCCAATTTCCAAACTCGTTTGAGATGATTCATGGAGAATCTTAAAAAATTAAGAAGCTTCGCTGTTCACAAGGTCGATAGTAGCCATTTTGACAATTAAGGGGATGTAACTCTTTTACTTTTGGGCCAACTGATTCATTTTCGAACTCGTTCAAGATTTTATGCATGTTATTTTTATCATGAAGATCCATTAAAAATGAGGAAGCTATGCTGTTCACAAGGTCAACAATGGTCATTTTGAGAATCAAGAGGACGTGCCTCAGTTATTGTTGGTCGGATATGACACATTTTCTAACACGCCCGAGATATTATGCATGTCAATGTTATCTGCAAGTTTCATGAAGATCGAACACAAAATGGTTCCCAAGGTACAAAAATGGCATTTTGAGAATCAAGAGGATGTAACGCAGCTATTGTTGGCCCGATCAGATCCATTTTCGATGTAATTGTATTCTGCAAGTTCCATTAAGAGCAAAAAAAAAAAAAAAAAAAAACTTCACAAAACAAACAAATGAAGAAGCAACGCTGTTCACAAAGTAAAAAAATGCCATTTTTGAGAATAAAGGGGACGAAACACAGCTATTGTTGGTCCGATCTGATCCATTTTCCAAATAATCCGAGATTTTATGCATGCCATTGTTATCTGCAAGTTTCATAAAGATAAAAAAAATTTAGGTAGCTACGCTATTCATAATCTCAAAAATGGCCATCTTTTTCAGAATTAAGGGGACATTACTATTCTATTGCTGGTTCGATCTGATCCATTTTCGAACTCGTCCGAGTTTTTTATGCATAAAATTGTTATTCAACTGTGGTAAGTACCAGCAATATATCTAAAAGGTATTGGAGTTATGACCATCGCAAGATTTTATTGCCAGGGGAGATAACTAAAAAAACAAGGCCACTCATGACACGCCTGCTTAACATCATATATACCATCAATATGTCTCAAAGGGTATTGGAGATATGGTGATCACAAGCTGGCCATACTGTTATATTGGAAGGGGAGATAACTCAATTACCACATCATCAAGAGTTGTGGTTCTTGAGCATGACGTACCTTCTATACCTTGTATGCAATTGTGTCAAGTTCCATCAATATATCTCAAAGGGTAATGGAGTTATGACCATCGCAAGGTTATATTGTCAGGGGAGATAACGTTTAAAAAGGGAACCCTGAGTTGTAGTTCTTGTGCATGACGCGCCTGCTTAACCACTGTACATCTGTACCAAGTACCATCAATATGTCTCAAAAGATATTGGAAATATGGTGATCACAAGGTGGTCATACAGTTATATTGGAAGTGGAGATAAATCGAAAACCATTGCAACCAGAGTTGTGGTTCTTGCGCATGCCATTCCGTCTCAGCCTTGTGAACAATTGTGCCAAGTACCAAACAATGAATCCCAAAGTGTGTTGGAGTTATGACTATCACAAGTTTGGGTGTACGTCCGGACGGACGGACGGACGCCAAGCTGATCGCTATATCCACCGAACCTATTCGGTCGGGGGATAAAAATGACCGTTTTGATAATCAAGGGTTACGAAACCCAGCTACTGGCGCTCCGATCTGACCCATTTTCGAGCTCATCCGAGATTTGATGCTTACCATTGTTATCTGCAAGTTTCGTTAAGGTCCGACAAAAAATGAAGAAACTACGCTGTTCACAAGATCCAAATGGCCATTTTTGATAATCGAGAGGACCTAACTCTGCTTCTGTTCATTTTCGTACTCATCCGAGATTTTATGCATGTCATTGTTGAAGCTAGGGTGTTCACAAGCATTTTCCCTGAGTAAGCATGTGGCACCTTTTAGTTGCCGTAGCAACCAAAGTTCTGGACCAATTTAACATATGCAAGCAATCCTCCTCCAAAGACATGCTACAGATAAAATTAAGTTGAGACCTGCTTGCGGGCTGCTTGAAAGTGTGGACGACGGACGACGACGGACGATCACGACGGGGGCTGCCATCCTATAAGCTCCCCGGAGCCTTCCGCTCAAGTGAGCTAAAATTTATCCCAAATATTTTGATATCTGCAGTTATGGGAAATTTTCCTTTGGGCACGAAATCGACTTCGGAAGAAACATGGTTAACGAGCCATCAGTATTCGAGCTATCGAAGTTTCACCGTGCCTACCATAGTTACCTACTACAGGTTCTTTCTATAGTTTGTGCTGGGTTCTACATCCAAACTACAGGAACATAGAATCAGTTACTTAACAGGACAAGCAGTTTTTGGAAGACACAAAATGGATGATCACAGGAAGATGTTCGTTCATCTTAGAGATCAGAAAACTGGTCTTGATCAATCGATTTGCAAGTGTTAACTCCTGCGTTGTCCTGTTGGAGCAGAATCCCTTTGGAGAGTTTACCTGGGCGTTTTTCACGGATCGTAGTTCTCAGTTGGTCGAGCAAATTTGCATAATACGCACATGTTATTGTACATGTACTTTTCTTTGCTAGAAAGTCCAGCATAATAACGCCTTGTGCGTCCCAACATAAAGATACCATTTTATTGCATTTTGAACTTCTTTGGCCTCGGAGACCCCGGCCCTACTCACTGGCGACTTTGAGTTTTATTCTCTGGCTCACAATAACGGATCCAGGTCTCATCTACAGTCACCAGACGTGAAAGAAAATCTTCTTTTGACCTAAACCGCTTCAACAATGTGCTGCATACCGATGCTCAGGTTGCCATTTGCTCGTCGCTAAGGGATTTTGGGACCTAACGGGCTGTTAGCTTGCGCATACCTAAGCGATCATGTAACATTGTTGAAACGCTATCATTTGAAATGTGTAATGCATTCGCTATTTTTCCACCTTAATTCACCTGTCAGAGTACACCAGATCCCGTACTTTGTTACACATTTCTTCATCGGTGGCCAGACTTGGTTTCGTCTTCTTAACGACGTTCCACCGCGTTTGAATTCCCCAACCCAGAACTTAGCTTGTGTATACGATGGTGCAGAATGTATTTCCACCCAATTGTAGCACGGTACTCAATTTTTGGCCACGTTTAACGTTCAATATCTTGTTTGTGAATGACACGATAAGGGGGCAATTTTGCACTCATGCCTAAAGGCGAGAAAATCGTGGTTGTCTCGGTCAATTGGTATAGGCTGGTTGACTTGCCGTCGTACTTATAATACTTGTCAGTTCATTGCTGTTCATTACCAATGAAGTTAAATCACGGGCAAAGAAAGGTTTTCTGTACTGTTTAATAGGTAGAACCGCGGAAGTATAGGAAAGTGATTTTCAATATTGGTTCACCCATGCGTTTCAAGGGCTAAACGAAACAGGCTAAGACCACGCTCACGAGCAGTTATTCAGAGATCGACCCATTAGCGCTGAAAGTGCTTTGATATCATATGTCTCCCAACTGAGCATTCACCCAGAGGCCCACAAAAATGCATTGTTTTCTGGTTTACTACTATCTCTGAGCTTTGGAGCTCGGTTAGCTGTGGCAAAAAAAAATGTTTTAACCTTAGCATCACGTGAACAAGTCCGAGAAATGAACATCCCTACACCCCACTTTACCCATTCTATATAGATAAAACTGGGGTTTATGAGGGTATACATTTTTCTTATTTCTGCTTCAAGACATAGGTTGTGGGTACTCGTTAGAACCGCCTCATTGAGGCGGTTCTATCGAGCACCCACAACAGTATAAATAAGAAAAATGTCACGGATTTTCGTCAGAAAATTAGCCATTTTGGAGATGTGAAAAACTGCACTATGTCGCAGGGTTTGTTATGATTTGAGGGCCGCAACAAGTGAAGAGGGGTCTTCGAGCACCTACGCTCAGTGAAATCTTTCTTAACTGCATGAAGAACCTTTGTGTTAATGAGGTGTCACTGACACAGAACTCAGCGAACACACACTGATCAGGCTGCGTCGCTAATGACTGAAGGAGTGGGTCGTGTACCGTTTACCCTTCTAACATGATGGGACTTAGTAGAGACAATGTGCTTCGAACACTCTCGGAGAGCAAATATTCAGATCAGACTGTGTTCCAGGGTTCGCTATGGCTCTATGGATGGCTCGTGACCCAATGTTTTGGAGTCGTTTATCAGTCGTTTATCAATCGACCCAACTTAACTAGCCTGGCTCCCCGGCTATGAGTTGAATAATTCAAACTCCCCTTTCACTATTTTTCTGCACATCTTAACTCCCTTACATGGCAGAAAAACTGATCAGCCAAATCAGAAACTAAGGAGATATACTTTGATAATAAAATAAAACTTTCTTATAAACTGACCAAATATCAGTTAGACTGGAGCAAGTCTACAAATTTACAAACTGAATCCGAGCTATGTTACTAATACCCACGTGACTATCATAGAGTTGAACAAAAATTATAGCCACACAGTTCTTGTCGTTATGGTGTCAATGTTGTGTGAGAAGGTTATCTGTAAACCTGGACACGTGGTGGGTTGGACAAACAGTGTAGAGCCAGATCAAACGCTACAGTACGCATCTAATCATGGACTATACTGATTGCTTAACCCGCTTAGTACCGGAAACCCCTAAAGGGGTAATAGGCAAACAGTTCAGGCCCAGATCAGACGCCGCATAACGCGGCGTCTGATCAAGGCCTCCACTGTTTGCTAAAAGTTCAGTCATTTTCCGATAAAATTTTGAAGAAAACACAACCTGACACCCCTAAAGTTTGAAATGGACTCCTGCTATATATAAGGAGGAAGATTCCATTTGGTACAAAAAGGGTTAAAGTACAGAAATAAAAGGGTTTAACGAATTAACCCGAGTCCTTTCCCAGTCTACACTCTGAGACAATTGACCCACCATTGCTGTAAGTGCTTTGGTTTTTGGGTCGATTGTTTATCATTCGACCCAAAGCTTTTCGGTGCTGAAGTCCGCGTGATTATCCTTGAATTGTATGAAATCCAGGTAACGGTTATTTATAGAAAAAAACGCGTTGTTCTTATCGCTGTGAGGAGAGTGTTGCGTATTAGGGGTGTTGGGTTTTGCAAAAACTTTAGACCCTGATCAGACACCATAACACAAGAGGGTCTACACTGTTTGCTTACAGTACACGGATGTAAGGGTTAAACGAAACGTTAAAAGGCTTAAGTCACCATTTAGAAGCATTTTTGCAGCTTACCCTCAGAGACAATCGACCCACTAGTGCTGTCAGTGCTTTGATTTTTCGTACAGACAATAAAGGCTGTTCAGTAATTCAGTCGGTAGACCTACGCAGGATTTGAGTCTTCGCTGAGAGCACACGTCTATAAGACATGTTTCACTTGATTTGTCTACATTATAATGCCGAGACATTTGCGGCCAGCGAACACTCAGAACAGCCTGTGCTACCACGCAGTCTTATCAGTCGCCTTCTAAAGCATCTGGTTTATCTATCTTGTCTTAGACGAGGAACACCCAAAACGGGGCATTGGCAAACAGTGATGGGCCCCAGACGGCACAGAACCCGGCGTCTAGGCCTTCACAGTTGCCAAAAGTTCAGCGACTCTTCGAATAACCCTGCCTAACCCTAAATTTCGCAACTGAGTCTACTAGATATAACAAAGACGATTCTATTCAGCCCAAATGGGCTTGAGTGGCGTTCTGTCTGTTGTTGGTCGAAAGATCTTCTTGTATGGTTCTATCACGCCAGGTTTAATCCATTTGAGCCAATCAATGAGAAAAAAGTTCTTAGCATTATCCTATTTACATTGTTCAAATCACCCTGTACAACCAACTTCTTGCTTGGAGCAACCTCAAGATCTCTTCGTGTCTGGGACAGCAAAAGTTCCAGTGAGACTGCGTTTGCATCTATGCTTTTGCTAGTTGCTTTTGCAATAAGTACACATTTCTTATGAGCCCCCGCCCATCGGGGCTTGAAGAAATAGATGGGCTGCATGATTATTCCACGCAGAGCTGAAACCGACCGCACACGAGTACTGGTAAACCGCTTAGAGGATCTAAGCCTGTCCAGGCAAAGCAGTGTGAGTCGGACCACCCATGTTATAAATCCTATTGGTTTCTTTGAGCGACAGGGCTTGAGATGTCATTTCATTTCAATTTCGGGTAAAAGTGCCACACAATTGTAAGCAACGTCTCCAAAATGACCTTTACAGTGTTGACGGGGCCTTAAACCTCAAATGAAACAAACCAAAACCCATTTCTTATGGGTTGGCTTATTTATGTTGTTTCAATTTTATGAGTGCCAGACTGGGTTATAGAAAGGCTGGACTGTTTGAAAACAGCGAAAACTCTGACACACAGAAGCCAGCACTGTTTGCCACTGTTCAATTTCGGGGTTTCCCTTCTTTAATGCATTAGTTATTATGGCTACATGCTAAGCTTGCGAGTTTACACATCGATAAAATCCACGAAAAATGATAATTCATTCCTTATAATTCCAACTATGTCATCGAAATATTAAAATTGCCACCAAAATGCTTTTTTTTTTTTTTTTTTTTTTTGAGGGGGGGGGGGGGGGGGGGGCGGGGATTAATTCGTACTTACTAAAGTCCATTCAATTAGAAGCTGCCATTTTTGAAAGAAGCCAAAGCGAACAAAACGTCAAGTCTTTAAATTCAGTTTATTTGTCGCCTAACATTTACGTTTTCAATAGTTTATATATATATAATATAATGACGTAACGCGCAGGTTCCAAAGGTTCCAAACGTACTCTTTGACGTCACGTTATATTACTACCGGCAACATTCTTTCGTGGAAATGATCATGAAATCTTTTATACGGTCATTCTCTCCCTTCCGCTGATTCAAGGACAGCGAAGGAATGTGCAATGTTCTGGTTAACCACCTGTCCAGGAAAGGTGTGGATAACTAAACTGGCCGGCTCAAAAATGACCTAAATAGTGTTGACTTGTCCGTTAAATCCCAATATAAAGAAACAAACAAACTACCTGTCTCTGTGTGAAACAGATCTGAGATTCTTGCTCATGGAATTTATCGAAGTATAAAGCTTTTATTTGTATACATTGGAATTATTATGGTGTAGAGGAGCCAGTTGACCCTGATCTATCACAACAGTGACGAGGAGGCACAGTCCAGTTGTATATATAGGCTTTATAATAAAGCCTTTCTTTTGTACACAGTTGACCAGTATCCCGCAAACTTATGTTGAATGTCAACAGACCAAACATATTATATGGATGAGACACTAAAAAAGAATTAAAGCAGCCACGTGATACAGATTCGGTATCAAAATCCGGGTCGTGAATGCGGTTGATCTTAAGTGGTGCTAACCAAGTCCCCATTGATACGTCTTCATTGTTGAAGATAAGAAGTCTCTCAGCATTCACGGCAAGGTAATGTACTATGTCACTAGAAATCACGTACCCACCTCCTACTGCATAAGGTAAGAAATAGTCACAAAGAAAATAATTAGACTCGGCCCATTTCCCATATGTTTTAACAGGGGCGACACCATTAAAGTAGCCCCAGTATAAATAGTTTTTTGGTTTGAAATCGAGCGCCTTTACTACTTCGTCCAAGCGTACAAAACTGTCTTCATCTACCTTCATTAAATAGTCCACCTGTAGATTTTTATCCACCCATTTCAAAGTTTCTACAAGTTTTTGCGTTAAGTTTTTGTAAGATTCTTGGAATTTTTCTAAAAGGATTAAGTACCCATATACATTGCTTTCAGTTTTAACCAAGGCAGCCGCAGTGTCAGGCAAGAAGTCTACGCCCACCGCGAAATAAACTGATGTATTATTGGGCTTTGTGAGAGCCCAAGTTTCTCGTATTACTTTTCGTGTCCTGGTATGCGTAGGGGCTGACATCACAACAACCACAAAGCGCCAGTTTCTTGGTCGATGCATATTTGTTCTGATAGCATCGTTTGAACGCAGCCCATGTTCCGAAGAATTAGTAGTTTGAATCTGACTCTTTTCTTTCACTCTCTGAACCACGGTTTCAACTATTAACGTTTCTACATTGTTGCCTTTCTGCATACGACGCATAGACCCATCTTCCGCGAACCTGACTAGTAACTGGAAACCAAAACAAAATATTATTCCGCTGACGAAAAACAACATGTTTGCCGTCGACCAGCATACCTTCCCCCTACATCTGTGCCTATACATTGTTTCTTTTTCCTCACTGTGAAAATTGTTTGTATTGTCAAGTGTTCATAGCAGAGAATCTGTTGTAAACCATCCAAGTTTGGCAGCAACCAACTTCAGTATTTACCATCTGGTTATATCAGAGTATCTGTTCAAAAACACTCACAGTTCGGCAGCTGTTTACCAGTCCAGTTGGGTAGTAGCAGTGGTCATGTGGTGCAGTTCCCATTGATCATTTCTCTCTGTTCATGGCATCCAAATCTTAAATAAACAAGTAGAAAAAATCTGAACTTGGGAAAGCTTAGACGGATTCGTATGCAACTAGAAGTCTTTTCGAAAAGGAGTACCAATATCTGTTAAGTTAGCGGATTACAATATGTGATAGAATTTTGTTAATGAAAACGATTTTCAATACAACAGTGTAGTCGGCGAAGGAGTTTGCTTATTGTCGCCATCCTCTATGGCTGTTTGTCCAGGCTGGTTGACTTCGACGATGATGCGCTTCAGAATTGGCTTTTTGTAGGCCCTCCTAGTAACAGCAAGTCGGCAGCGAACAGTCTGTGCATGGCTAATATGACTGTTTTGAGCGCCCATACTGTTCCTTTCTGTTTCCGTTGCTAGCGTAAACAGACTGACATGCTGCAACTGTTTGCATAGAGTGTCATCCTGGCTGTTTTGCTTTTTAATATTACACTATTTAGGTCGTATCGAGCACCAGAAACTGACAACTGCCCTTCTTGAATCCGCGAGAAAAAATGCGAACAAAAAATGAGAAATGTTTGTCTAAAACCGTTCTGCAGCATATCCAGCGGCTGTCACACGATAGCGTATAGCACTAGCGTATGTCGACGTAAACATGCATGCTTTTAATAAACCGGCCAATATAATTTTATTTATTGTTATGGTAGGGTGACAATCTGGACCAAAAAATGGGTGCCCATACCCCCCGTATAACAAGACAAGTCATATACCAAAATGTTCGTCAGGATCAGTAGTATCTGAAACTGCCGGCATAAATTGGCATAAATGATGGCGAGCTGAGAAATCTAAGATGGCGTCCAAGATGGCCGCCATAGCTGTAAATTCCAGCTCTTCGTAAAATATGATTATAAATACCACAAATCGTCTTACAAACTTATTTTTCTGGTGTAGAAAGAAGATTTGTGCTAGAATGTAGAATAACTTTTTAGGTTTGACTTGAAAACCGGTGAAAAAAATGATATATTATTATTTTCGTGTCTAGTTTCATAGGTGATACATAAAAGCAATTCTGATGTTTCAAAATTTAAACAGTTTTTACATATAAATTGTTTTATTTTAACTAAGACACTATTCTAAAATACATTTAAAACTATTCTAAAATACATTTATGGTTGGTTATAACTTTTTTACCATCAATTTAGCCCCAGGATTACCCCACCCACTCAGTTTACCTGTAAAATTCATTCACATAAATGCTGACACACAAGGGACTTGTAGGCGTCTGCTTCATTTTAGACAATTAAGTAGTAGAAGACATTCACAATAATGCTTAGTTCTTTTTTCATATTGTCACGAAAACATGTCCATATGTTTTTGACCCCCTTGAACCTCACTTTTATATAGAAAAACTAGGGTTTTCAGGGGTAAGCGTTTTTTTTTTCTAATTTATGCTTAAGGACATAGCTTGTGGGTATTTGACAGCATCGTCACGTTGAGAGCGTTCTAACGAGTCCCCGCCATCTATGTTTTGAAGAGAAATAAGAAAAAATTCATTTTTATCTGAATCTTTGTGTGTGTGTGTGTGTGTGTGTGTGTGTGTGGGGGGGGGGGGGGTGATGGGGTGACGGTAGTAAAATCTTCCATTGGATTTGAATTATGTGTGTTTTCGTAATGTTATATTATGTATTTAGCCATTTAGCCATTTGGAAACACAAACTCTTTATAATACTGTTTTCTTAATCCAAGCATAAACCTCTTAGTTAAACAGTGTTATATCCAAACAATTGGTAGAATAGCGTAAAATAACTTCCTTTACATGTTTTTTTTTTTTTTTTTGTCATTTTTTCTATGCAATTAGTTAGGGGTATGGACTTTGAACAGTGTTATATAAAAATGTGTTAAAAAATGATTGTGCTGCACTAATAGGCCAAATGAGACTACAAGTACATGTTTTAAAACTGTCATAGTCCTCGGTATAAACATGAGCTAAAATTGTTTTGTTTGTTTGATTTGAGGTTTAACGTCCCCGTCAACACTGTAAAGGTCATTTTGGAGACGTTGCTTCCAATTTTGAGGGACTTTTACCCGACATTGAAACGAAATGACATCTCAAGTCCTGTCACCCAATGAAACCAATAAGGTTTAAAGAGTACATTGTTGTACTTTTTATGAGCAAATGCAGTCATCACTACACTGATCAGGCTATTTACAACCATATCAGTTTATAGCTGGGGACGGCTTGTGTCTGTCTTATGACCAGTGGAATAAATAACTCAGTCTCAGGATCAACCATATGCCCTAGGTCTATAGGGCAAGACAAATTAATCTTAGATTTTATAGCTCCCCATCAAATCAGTAGCTGATATGTACACCTGTACAAATGGAGCAAAAAAACTATTAGTTGGTGGTAGATGACTAGGTATAACTCTGGATTTTTGGAGCACCATTGTTGTCTAACGTGTTTGTCTGAATGGCAAACCTACAGTAAAAATTGCTGTTGCCTTAACTGGCCCTGAGACATTTGACTCAATACCAAGATCTGAAATCTCTTGAAGCTTGAAGTCTGGTTTACGCATTTTTCTTGCCTATACTATGTAAAGAAGAGCAGGTTTCACAACCTGTTAGGCAATACAGACAGCATAATTGCCCTTTCATCTGGCTCTAGCTTCCTGAAAACATTGTGAACTGGAATACATGGTGCAGTCAGCATGAATACACTTCCTGTCTGTCTTGAAGAATATGTTATCAACATTAAGCTGGCTAAAATGAAGCAGAAGTAGATCGAAAACATGGGTATATGGACTGACCAGAACAGCTGTGTTATCTCCAAGAGAACCTGCAAACTGCAGGTGCAAAATCATTCTACTATCAGATTCTTCATAGTTGTAATCGAGTTAATGCTGAGCAGCAACAACCTCACTGCATACTTTCAGAGATTTGTTCTCAAAATAGAAGTAAAGCAATGATCAAGAATCGGTACAATTAATTTTCACCTCCCATCAATGACTCTAAAGGGAAAGAATCACAAACATGAAGTAACTAGAACTTAATGGAAACAACAACAGAGGAAGGCAAAAAGGACAGTTACTGTCCCACATAATGGCAAACTGGCTATCCAGTTATATTATAGGAATCACCCACGATGAAGTTATGAACAAGTCCTTATAAGATGGTTTTTAACATGACCCATTACTGCTAAGTATGCCATGCATAGTTGCAAGCTCTTCTAAACACCATACCAATACACAGGCTTATAATAAGCCTATTAACAAGATGCTGGATTTATTTCACAATGACAGTTTAAAATTTATTCAACCATTTTCCCTGACATTTGGACATTTTTGTTTGTTTGTTGTTTTATTTGAAGTTTAACGTACCCATCAACACTGTATAGGTCATTTTGGAAATGTTGTTTCCAATTTTGTGGGACTTTTACCCGATATTGAGATGAAATGACATCTCAAGCCCTGTCGCCCAATGAAACCAATACAGCTTATAAGCATGGATGGTCCGACTCGCACCGCTTTGCCCGGACAGGCTTAGATCCTCTAAGGGGTTTTATCAATACTCATGTGCGGTCGGTTTCAGCTCTGCGTGGAAGCATCATGCAGCCCATCTGTTTGTTCAAGCCCGATGGGCGGGGGCCGAAGACATTTGGACAATATAGCTACTGGAGATGAAGTTCCTCAAGAGATAGAGAAGTTTGATAAGTTGCCATAAAATGGGTTGCCATTTGAGTCATTCATGCAGGAAAGGCTCATACCCATAGCTTGTTAGGCAGTCCAAAGAAAACAATCTTATGAGCCTTTGTCTGGGTCAAAACTCCTGACTATGAGTGATATCAAGTCAATGATACAGGTGTCTGGGGAAACCAGTCTGAGGAACTGACTGCCACCGGTGAAGAGATATATCCTTCCTATACATCAATTCATTATTTCAAGGTCTTGTCTTTCAAAGATGCCCATGATCACGCGAGTGTTTACAGATGAAGAATGTATGATGTCTACCAATAAGTCTGATTTCCTTAAAAACTAGAAAGACTTGCTGGTTGTATAGTATTTGACGGGATGTCTGTACTTAAAATGTTGCAGCATTCATCATGTCTCAAACTGCCATATCAACAGATGACTGCTATGTTTTGGTCTTACAAAGTAGAAGTAAAACAAAGCTCAGGAATCGATACAATTAACTTACTCCACCAATCAAAGACAACAAAGGGAAAGAAACACAAACATTAAGAGACCAGACCATAATGGAAACCTAAACAAAGGAAGGCCACAAGGACAGTTACTTTCCCACAAAATGGCCATATGGCCATCCAAAATAAAAAGACACAAGCGACACATACAGCAAGCAACAAACAACACCATAAATAAACCGCCACAGAAGAACCGCCCTGGAACGGTCAGTGGAATGATTTCCACTGGGGGGCCCAAATCGATCCCACGCGGCCACAATCCTCGCCCCTACTTCGGTCGCGATTTAGACAAATAATTTGCCCAGTCTGCATGAAGGCCTCCTAACCCACCAGCGCAACATCTCCGTGAACACAAAAATCAAAGAACCACAAAGGTGAGACAACGGTGAGGACAGCAAGAAACCACTGAAATGCTGGAGCAAAAGAAAACCAACAGTTAGACTCCGATGGGCCCGACCAGAGACAGAGCATCAGGCATCAACCAACATTACCTTGAATTAGATCTCTCTAATTCTCAATAAGCCTTTACGTTGGAGCCGTCATAGAATCTGAGGCCTGACCCACCGGCGTGCAATTAAAGAGGGAAGCAAAGTTGCCAACCGTGATTGGGTTAACTACCATGCATGCAATCTGTCGTATAATATCCATGTTGTATCCAATCTTTTTATATCGAAGAATGATTTTATGAAATTGGGTGCTGAAGTCATTGCGGTTATATATTTTTCTGAATTTATATACTAAGTCACCATAAAATTCGGGTTCCGATAGACCTTGATGCAGAAGAGATTTAAGTCCAATATTGAATTTTGAAATTAAATCAGAATTGCGTCTATAAAATTTTGAAAAGTTTATGGTACCGATAACCCTGATTAAGGAGTTTAGCCGTTAATAATTTATTACGAGTGTTGAAGTCAGTTACATGACTACACACTCTAGCAAATCGAATTAATTGCGAAATATAAACGCCATAGGATGGCGCACGAGGAACATCACCATCCAAAAAAGGAAAATTTACAATCTCAAAATCAAAGTCATTGCGTTTATCATAAATTTTGCACGAAACAAATCCATCTACAATAGATAGATGTAATAGATACAATAGATACAGTCTGCTAACCTGAATACCATTATTTGGGTAGCTACCATTCACTTCGGTTTTGACAGGAATGAGTCAAACAGTCTCAAATCACAGACCCAACAAAAGTGTGGAAAGAATGTTTCTTCACCTGCGCCTGTGTCTACGAGGAAAAATATAGTAACTGGTGACTGATAGATACTTTCAAGCAGTAAAAGCAAGAACAAACTGACAATACTTTACACGAGGTACCTTAACGAAAACTGCCATGAGCTTCTTAAGAAGAATGCTACTGTTGTTGGTGCAGGTTGACTTAAGAACAAGGCTCTGAAGTTTCCGCTGGTGTTGTTTCTGTTCATTATTCCAACTGTGAAGAAGCTGATAGTAGAATGATTTGCAACTAGCAGTTGCAGGTTCTCTTGGAGTTAACGCAGCCCTTGTTGTCAGTTCTGATACCGAAGTTTTCTTTCTACCTGTGCATCACTTTAACCTGCTTTATGCTGATGGCAGGTAGAAAAGGTATTCATGCTGACTGCACCAGGTATATTCCAGTTCGGACTGTTTTCAGGAAGCTAGAGCCAGATGAAAGTGCAATTATGCTGTCTGTATTGCCTTATGGGTTGTGATACCTGCCCTTCTTTACGTAGTACAGGAAAGTCATGTTCTGCCTAAACCAGACTTCCAGCTTCAAGATATTTTAGATCTTGGGACTGAGTCAAATGTCTCAGGGATAGTTAAAGCAGCAGCAATTTCTTTTTAGTGCACAGTACCTGGTGTGCATATCAGCTACCAATTTGATAGGGAGCTATAAAATCTAAGATTAATTTGCCTAGCCCAGTAGACCTAGGGTATACAGAGTAAACCGCTTAGAGATTATAAGCATGCCCAGGAAAAGTGGTGCGATGTCAATGTCGGGGAAAGTCCCACAAAAAATTAGAAGCAATGTCTCCAAAATGTAAAATGACTGATACAGTGTTGACGGGATGTTGTACCTCAAATCAAACAAAATGTAACCTAATTGTATAGCATATCCTCTTTATAACACGTTTTATAACACAGTTTTGGATATAGCACTTCATAACCCCCAAAACCTAGCCAATTACACAGCAAAAATGACAATAAAAGTCATTTTATATCAATTTGATAAACACTATTTTGCTATTTTGTTTGGATGTAGCACTGCTTAATTTAGACGGTTAATGTTCAGATCCTTATAAAGAGGTGATGTATCCTAATGGCTGATCATATGATAAAGTTTGAAAACAGAACTAAGCATTAGTTTCAATGCTCTCTTCCACTTGTTGTCTAAATTGAAATCCTCAACTGCAAATCCCTTGAGTGTGAGTATTATGTGAATGAATTGTACTGGTAAACTGAGTGGGTGGGGTAATTCTGGGGCTAAATTGATGGTAAAAAAGGTCATAACAAACCATAAATGTACTTGGGAATAGTGTTCAATGTATTTTAGAATAGTGTCTTAGTTAAAATAAAACAATAGATAAATAAAAACTGTTAAAAATTTTGAAACATCAGCATCGCCTTTATGTACCACCTATGAAACTAGACACAAAAACGATGAAATGTCTTTTATTTCCCCGGTTTTCAAGTCAAACATAAGATGTTGATCAATATTCTAGCACAAATCGTCTTTTTATACCAGAAAAATAAATTAAAATAAGTTTGTAAGATGATTTGTGGCAATATTATGTGAATGAATTTTACTGGTAAACTGAGTGGGTGGGGTAATCCTGGGGCTTAATTGATGGTAAAAAAGTCATAACCAACCATAAATGTATTTTAGAATGGTGTTAAATGTATTTTAGAATAGTGTCTTAGTTAAAATTAAACAATAGATATGTAAAAACTGTTTAAATTTTGAAATATCAGAATTGCTTTTATGTACCACCTTGGAAACTAGACACAAAAACAATAAAATATCATTTTTTCACCGGTTTTCAAGTCAAATCTAAAAATTTGATCTATATTCTAGCACAAGTTTTCTTTTTATACCAAAAAAATTAATTAAAATAAGTTTGTAAGATGATTTGTGGTATTTATATTCATATTTTGCCAAAAACTTTAATTTACAGCTATAGCGGCCATCTTGGACGCCATCTTGGATTTCTCAGCTCGCCATCATTTATGCCAATTTATGCCGGCAGTTTCAGATACTACGGATCCTGACGAACATTTTGGTATATGACATGTTTTGTTATACGGGGTGGGGGGGGGGGGGTATGGGTTACTACCAGAAATAGTGGACTTTTTGGCCCATTGTCACCCTACCATTAGTTATTATCGGTATTGATAAACTTAATCCTATACTTTAACAATCAATGAATCCCTTTCTTTCCAGATAAAATATTTGATGTTTGAATAGGCAATGTTATTACAAATAATTAAAATGGTTACAGGTAAATAAAGAGGGGGGGGGGGGTATGGGTTACTACCAGAAATAGTGGACTTTTTGGCCCATTGTCACCCTACCATTAGTTATTATCGGTATTGATAAACTTAATCCTATACTTTAACAATCAATGAATCCCTTTCTTTCCAGATAAAATATTTGATGTTTGAATAGGCAATGTTATTACAAATAATTAAAATGGTTACAGGTAAATAAAGAGTAATTTAAACATAACGCTTTATCAGTCACAGTTAGTTTTAAACAGTGAAAGTAAGCATTATCTCATTGAATGATCAGTGTGACCATTATAATGACTCACATCCGCGTGGTTACATTCTTTCACAACAAGAAAACGGTTCCTTTTGCATTGAAATTAGGTCATATTTTCATTTCTTCTTTACACATAGATTGTGAGTGCTTGTTAAGTTCTAACGAGTACCCAGTTGTGGGTACTTGTTAGAACTGCAACGAGTACTCACAACATATGTTTGGGGCAAAATGTTTATGTATGTAAAATTGGATTGAGGGAGGTGTTCATTACATGAACTTGTTAACATTATGGTGATAGCCAAGCCGATTTAAGTGCGTTCTGACGAGAAAGCCCAAGCATGGACACTCAGACTGGAACCTCAGATCAGACGTCAAGCTCAGACCAGTGTCTTTATTGTCAACCCATTAAGATAGCATATCCGAGTGCGTTTTTTTTGTATATCTCCAAAATGGCAATCCATATCTCAAAACCGGTTATCTACTATGTCTTGGTGCAGATATTAGAAATTGCAATACCTTGTAAACCCCAGTTTTCTCAATATAAAGTGGGGTGTTCATAACACAAATTTTTGAACATGTTGCGTTTCTATACAAATTAATATATAACAAAATCAATGTGTGGCAATTTTCTTTTTACTTATACTCCAATCATAGGTCGTGATGCTCGTTAGAACCGCCTCATCAACGAGTTCTCACAACCTAGGTCTTGGAGCAGAAAATAGAAAATGTAAATCCCTGTAAACCCCGGTTTTCTCTATATAAAGTAGGGTTTAAAGGGGTTTTCATTACACGGACTTGTGAATATGTGGCATTTCTAAACAATGTCATTTAAAATAATTCAACTGACACCCATAAGCTATAAAGTTTTTGTTTTCTTCTTCTTTTTTTTTTCAAATATATTAAGTAGAATATTTCATTCCAGCACACAAAAAAATGGATTTTTTGAGAACCCGTAATATTTTAAAAGGCTAACTTTTAACGGTTTCACAAAAAGGGTAATTTTCTCGCTCGTTAAGACTTTAGTAACGACAGAACAGAACATAACTTTATTGGAGATAAACTCAGGCCCCACCAAAACAGCCAGTCCGAAATTAACTAGACATCAACTGACATGAGCGATTCTCGTTCAGTATCCCCCGGGGTCATAAAAGCGAAAATGATTTCACACATAGCCGGATTATAACAGTGGAGATTACACAACAGGTATATACCATAGGCCTCAGTCAAAGGGAGACGATCCACTATTGACCTGTAGTGTGACTATCTGGGAACCGGTGAATAGATTAAATGTCAGATAAAGTTGGCCATGGAGCACGCTGACGTTGTCATACGTCCACGTCCACGTCCAAATACGTCCACGTTAAAAATTTTCACCGTATGCCGACATATTGTTCATACGCCAGTCATAAGTTAAATGTACGCGGCAAATTACTCATAGGTTGAAATACAGTAAAATTCCGCTATTAAGACCACCTAAAATTAAGACTAGTTCTGCTCTAAAAAGCTTATTTAGTATGTTGCAGTTATTCTTCCTTTTTGTTTTCTGCGTACAGTGTGCTCTGGTCAGAGACCACCTATGGGACTGTTCAAAGTGGTCTTAAAGACAACTTTTTAACAGTCCCCCAAAGGTGGTCTTACTGTATTATACGTCGAAATACGCCTCAGCATGCAGCTGCGTACGTGTAACGCATTTCTGACCTATAGGCAACGTAATTCCAACTTACAACAACGCAATCGGCAAGTTAGCAATGGGTCTTCTCCCAGACGTACTTTTGATGTTGTTTGAGACGAATATCAAATACGTGCCGAAAGCTTTGTTGCACCGTTTTGAACTTTCCATCACGTGCTTCTGAACCGGTATTTTAGATGATTGACACACGTCTTTGGACGTTTTAAGCGTGGGCGGGATAATAGCGCTGTCAGTTAATGTTACAATCGATTTTAATACTGCTCAAAAGAAGATTGTGGATACTCGTTAAAACCTCGAAGCGGTTCTAACCAGCAGTACCCACAATCTATAGTCTGCTCAAAACAGAGATTGTGGATACTCGTTAAAACCTCTAGGTGGCGACATGGCGTGAGATGTCATTTCATCTCAATGTTGGGTAAAAGTCCCACAAAATTGGAAGCAACGTCTCCAAAATGACCTATACAGTGTTGACGGGGACGTTAAACCTCAAATCAAACAAAATACACAAAACCTCGAGGCGGTTCTGACCAGCAGTACCCACAAGCGAATATATATTCATCTCAAAACAGATTGTGGATACTCGTTTAAACCTCGAGGCTGTAGCAGAAACAAGAAAGAACAATGGATGAACCCCTGTATATACATGTATTAAAGTGGTCGAGCCGGCACTCGACATTGAATCAAGCGTGGTAGCTCAATGTTATAGTGCACCTGCCTGTGATGCTAGAGGCCCCCGGTTTGATTCCCGGCAGCGGTAATAAAACTGCGGTGTCCGAACATGCTCCGGGTGAATGCCACAAAGTGCACCGTCCTCCGCATCGGGACGTTAACTGGGAGGCCCATTCTGTGCAGTTTAAAGATTTCTTCGTTATTACATGATTACTGTGTATGTTTTCATCCTGCAGACCTGGATCGGCAATGACCGATCACACTAGAATTGAAAACGCTCCAATGTTGATTCGACCGATATAGATAGAAATAGTAGAAAGAATGAATTGGAGAGGAGCAAATTCTTTCCTTTAAGAAAAGAAAATAAATAAATAAAAAAATCAGAAAATAAATAAATAAAAAAAAATATTTGTCACTTAATTGCTCGACTCGACGGTTACTGATTTTTGCGTGCCCCCCAGGAGACCTGTTGGGTCCACACTTTTAAATCTTGAAATCTTCCTGCACAACTTCATTTTCATATCTGTCTAGTGGTTACTGAGAACTTATCGGAACAAAAATTGGGCGGAAAAAAGAGAAGAAACCCAGAAAAACTAATGTCTCGTTTTGGAGACTTAACCCTTATCCTGCTGAACAAATTAATTTAGCCACACCCATTGTTGGCTACCAAAGCATCATGCAGCCCATGTATTTCTTCAAGCCCAGATGGGCGGGGACCGCAACACTGTATAGGTCATTTTGGAGACGTCACTTCCAATTTCGTGGGACTTTTACCAGACATTGAGATGAAATGACTTCTCAAGCCCTGTCGCCCAATGAAACCTATAGGGTTTATACACATGGACGGTCTGACTCGCAACACATTTCCTAGGCAGGCTCAGAACCTCTAAGCTGTTTACCAGTACTCGTGTTCGGTCAGCTCTGCGTGGAAACATCATGCAGCCCAGTCTATTTTTGCAAGCCATGGTGGGCGGGGCTATTCACAGAAACAGTAGGAAGTTCCAACTTTGAGCGGTAGGGGTCAAAATTAAAAAGGTGTGTTTGTATGGTTCGTATCAACTACGAGACTATGAAGATGTAATCACAATGTTGGGAACAGAACTTTATTGAGCATCAATGATGGGAAATGCCGGATCCGGCGTATTTTTTACGCCAGTTTTGTTTGTTTGATTTGAAGTTTAACGTCCCCGTCAACACTGTAAAGGTCATTTTGGAGACGTTGCTCCCAATTTTGTGGGACTTTTACCCGACATTGAGATGAAATGACATCTCAAGCCCTGTCGCACAATGAAACCAATAGGGTTTATTAGCATGGACGGTCCGCCTCGCACCGCGGTTCCTGGACAGACTTAGATCCTCAAAGCCGTTTACCAGTACTAGTGTGCGGGCCGGATTCAGCTCTGCGTGGAAGCATCGTGCAGCCCATATATTTCTTCAAGCCCCTATGGGCATTTTTTACGCCAGATTTTGCGTAAAGTTTCCAGTCGTGGCCAGTATTTTTTCTCCTGTCGCGTTCGTCTTTGTAAATGACAGCGAGTGCTCAATTGATCAAAGGATTTAACAGTCTCAGGTCTGTAGGCTGGAGGGTATTGCCTATCGCGACTGCGGAAAAAAATGACAGGTCCATCTTGCGACACTCGGGTGTGCTGTGACAAATCAAGCATGTGGCTGATTAACACTTATTGAATGTTTTGCTTCCCGGATTTTTGTACACACACTTGGATTATCGGTAATTTGATTGTTGAGAAAATGTCGGGGTATAATTAACGAAAGCGCTCATTACCTATATTTTGATTAAAAAAAAAAACAGAATCGTCGATATTGCGATTCCCTATCTAACACCATTATCCATACCATCAACAAATAACAAAATGCGTTAAACTGGCAAATAAATCAATTTTTGGCTATTAAACTTTAAAAATAGAATAACCAAACTAATCATAACTGAACTTTATTTTATCAGATGCATTAGTTTGAATTTTAAAAATTGATTCGAAAATAAACATTTTTTATGTGGAAGTTCGCCATTGCGACTGACCGGAGAAATGACCCGAATTACATATGGTTCAAACCCCAAAGTCTTTCGGATCCTTACGCGACACATGTTCATGGTGCTGCCTGACACAACAGCCTATAATACTGGCGCTTCAGATGTCTGTAAACTTTAGCCATAAACTCCCAAAGCCTGCCCTGGCGAGTCGGACATGCAACGCTTCAGATGTCTGTTAACTTTAGCCATAAACTCCCAAAGCCTGCCCTGGCGAGTCGGACCATCCGAGCATATAAACCATATCGGTTTAACTGGGCGGCAGGGATTGAAATGTCATTTTATCTAAACGTCGGGTAAAAATTTCACACAAAACTGGAAGTAATGTCTCCAAAATGACCTAAATAATGTTAATGGGGATGTTTAACCTCAAATCATGTAAACAAACAATCTAACAGAAAAGCAGAACTGTTGGTCAATTAAAGTCCGTTATTGGTCACATGAAATCTGATGGGAATGACTTGGCAGATTTTCCACATTTTTCAAAAGGGGGCAACTTTCGGAACTTCCTGTTTGCTTTTCTATAAGCTTTGTCCCACGAAAAAGGGGTCTACTCTTAAAGGAAAGAATTTGCTCCTTAGGAGCAAATTCTTTCGTTTAGAGTTGACCCTCATTGACATGGGAGACTAAAATACGCTTGAAAGAGTTGCCTCCCCTGAAGGTGTATGCATTCCACTGAAAGTCTGAAAAAATATATTTGTCACTTAATTGCTCGACTCGACGATTAGTAAAATATTTGGGCGGATTTTTGCGTGTTATTTCGTGATTTTATGGGCCCACCCTTTTAAATTTTGAAACCTTCCTCACAACTGAACAGAAAATGGGCGGGAAAAAGAAACCCAGAAAACCCAATAAGTCTTAACCCTTATCCTGCTGAATATATATATTTAGCCTCAGCAATTGCCGACTGTCAAACATGAAAATTTCTTAACATTATTCACAAGCTGCATGGCAAACAGTGTAGGACCTCATCTCTGTTTGCAAAAGTAGGAGTTGTTATGGGTTAAATATACACTAAAGCCACTTTATAACTGAGCCTCATGTTGTGCCCATTTCTGTTTGTTTGTTTGATTTGAGGTTTAACGTCACCTTCAACACTGTATAGGTCATTTTGGAGACGTTGCTTCCAATTTTGTGGGACTTTTACCCGTCATTGAGATGAAATGACATCTCAAGCCCTGTCACCCAATGAAACCAATAGGGTTTATATGTATGGGCGGGCTGCCTCGCATCGCTTTGTATGGGCAGGCTTAGATCCTCTAAGCGCTTTACCAGTACTCGTGTAGTCTGCGTGGTAGCCTCGTGCAGCCCATCTTTATCTTCAAGCCCCGATGGGCGGGGGCCGACCATTTCTGTATGCATTGGAATTGCACAGGGAGGGTAAATTACAAGGATTCGTGTCAAAAATACATTGTGTATAAAGAAGTTGTTTTGTGAAAGCAAAATGTAGGACAAAGGGTTAATTCTTTCATGGAGGTTTAAAATATTAGGCAATAGTAATTATATATCAGTTCTCAACAAGCTGTTGTATGATAAGCACTAAATCAAGGCGAGATGCAAAGGACTAAACTCAACCATTATAGATAAAGGTATGCACACGTATGTAATCAGACCGGACAGTCGTCGGCAGTCGCGAGCGGACGACAAAGGCGACCAGCGGAAAGGGGAAGCGTTCCCGACTGCCACCGAGTGTAGGCTGGGATTTTTTTTTTTTTTTTTTTTTTGGTTTTACGGCCCTTTCAAGATTATTTCACTCATATCGAGCCGGTCGTTAATCAAAGGTGGGCGAAAACCGGAGTACCCGGAGAAAAATCACCTGACCTTCCGTTGCAGAACATGGCGTCTCACATGTGACCCGAGCGAGGCTCGAACCACAGCGGTGAGAGACCAAATGATCCAGAGTCGGCGCTCTTAACCACTAGGCCACGGAGGCCCGTGTAGGCTGGGAAAATAGTCCCGGACTGAGATCCAAACTTTCGTTCAAGCCCTAAATTCCACTTTCTTTGTAAACAGTGTAGACCCCGATCAGACGGTGCGTTCTGTGGCACCTGATCTGAGTCTCCATTGCTTGCCAAGCCTCTCACAGCGAACATTCTCTACTGAAATCATATACGCTAATTGGTGATTGATTTTTTACATGACCCGTGGCGTCATGCAGTAGATTTTTGACAATCGCTTAGCTCCGCCCTCTCCTGTGGGTTAACCGGTATTGGATGGTGATGTTAAGTATTGATTACGGTCAGTTTGACATTCTTGTCTCTTGATACACATATTCTGGTGTAGCGTGTCAGTGTTTTTTGACGTATCTGCTCTTTAATGAACCGACGGGACATGACGTATTGCTAACTTGCTGGGTGCGCGGTTGTATCTGTAATTGATATCGGACGTTCCACGACGTGTTCAACGTGTTTAGCTCTTATCCTGCTGTTCACGACAACCCCTATCTTTGGAAACAGTGTAGATCCAGATCAGATGGCTTCTGAAGAAGCCATCTGATCAGGATCTACACTGTTTGACATTCAGTTTATGGATTTGTAAGAATAAATTACATCAAGTAATCTGATTGGTTCAGTCAGAAATGGGTGTGGCTAAACTCAATATTCAGCAGGACAAGGGTTAAAACATATTGTGTGTTTGTTTGATTTGAGGTTTAACGTTCCTGTCAACACTATAAAGGTCATTTTGGAGACGCTGCCCCCAAATTTGTGGAACTTTTACCTGACATTCAGATGGAATGACATCTCAAGCCCTGTCGCCTAATGAAACCAATAGGGTTTATAAGCATGGGCGGTCCGACTCGCACCGCTTTACCTGGGCAGGCTTAGGTCCTCTAAGCTGTTCACCAGTACTCGTGTGCCGTCGGATTTCAACTCTGCGTGGAAGCATCATTCAGCCTATCTATTTCTTCAAGCCCTGATGGGCGGGTGCCGTTAGAACATATTGAACGTATTAACTTACAGAAGCGTTTTGGTGACGACAGATAGGTTTTTAAGGTTACCGGGCACAGAGGGCACATAGAGACGCTGGGTTGTGTTTATATCAGACTTTACACGCTCCAACACGAGGTCATGTACTCGCTAGGGATAAGTAATGAACAAATTACACATAGGTTAAACATATGGATAGGTTAAGCTCGTTAACAGTACACTATGAATACGTCCAAAACGGAGTTTCCATTTTTGAATTTTGTCATTCACCTTCAGCGTATGCCAGCGTATTAGCTGTTTTCCTTCATACGTCGGAATACGTTCGTCTAAAACGTTAAAGTATGACCGGGCCTATCATCATGGTAATGCTGCAGCCCACAAATTCTCAAATGCAGCACAGTTTTTGGGTTGGGTCGTTTGTTTATCAAACGACCAAAAGTTACTAACTACAGAAGCTTCCCGTCTGCTCTTGTCTACGTGTCTTGACTGGGCTCGTGTTCTTGGTCACTGGAAAACAGAGTAGACCCAGATCAGACGCCGCAGGAGGGTCTACAATGGTTGCTGGAATATACTGGAAATTATGGGTAAAATGAAACAGTTTAAGGGGAATCGGTACACGTTCAGGGCAGGCAACTTCTGCAAAAGTACTTTTGTCTCCTATGCTAATAGGGATAAACTCTTAAAGGAAAGAATTTGCTCCCAAGGAGAAAATTCTTTCCTTAAAGAGTAGACCCCTTTTTCAGTGGGACAGGGCTTATAGAAAAGAGAACAGGTAGTCTGGGAAGTTGTCTCCCTTTGAAAAATGGTGGGTAAATGTGCTAGGTGTTCCCATTCCCCTTAGTCTCAGTTAAGGACTATTTTCCCAGAATACACCAGAGACGATCGATCCACCAGGGCATGCAGAGCTTTGATTGAAAAACAGAAGTGAAGGCAATGAATGGATACAATTACCTTACACCTCCCATCCACGACACCATAGGGAAAGAAACACAAACATACATAATTTCACCATAATGAAAACGTCACAAAGCAAACACCCCCAAAATAGCCAAACGGCTATCCAAAATAGAAAATAAGAAAGAAATGTGTTAGTGTTACGGATGCCCCCGCCTAGGGGTCAGCGTCACCCCGAAACAAGCATTTTGCAAAAAAAAAAAAAAAAAATGAAAGGATCGGCGTCACCGGGAAAAAAGCATTTTGCAAAAAGATGAAGTTGAAAAAGGGCAATAACTGTCATAATAATCTGCATATTATAAGTTAAATCAAACTTGGCCAAGATTTCATAATTATATAGAATATAAATTCAGTGTATCTATCTTCTTTCTATCTTCTTATACTGAGTCGGTCACATCTGGCCATTACCTCAGTTGATTGGGTGGCTAAATTTAGAATTTAGCTGGAAAAAGAGGCACTGGTCCTTAATTCTATTTACAATCTGCATAACAGAGGTATCCTAAAACGCATACCTCTGAGTCCCATTCTTACACTGTACGGGTTTTGAACTCTTCTGCGGACTTGGCATTCACCGCAGAGGAGGGAAGACTATTCCATTGAGGAATAGTTCTAGGAAAGAAGGGAGTTCTTAAGGGCATCACTATAGGATTGGTACCTACGATATTTCGAGTCGTTTACTTTTGATGCCATTGTTTGGGTCGACGCTGTTACTTTCTTTATTAATGGACACGGTATCAGTGTATTTTATAGAAGCAGGTTAAAGAGGACTGCTCACGGCGGGCCTACAGGGACGGCCACTCTAGCTCATTAAGCATGTCACCGACGCTACTTCTATTTCGCCATCGCCTGCAGGTCCATTGCGCAGCTGTCCCCTGCACCTTCTCCACCTGCTAAATCTGAGTGTAAATTAACTCTCTAATAATGATTTCAAAAGATATCAAACAGAAACTAGTTTTATGTGTAATAAAAAACAATTTTTAAAAAAAGGGCAATAACTCCCAGAATTACTGGTGGATTTTTTTATCTGAAATCAAACTTGACCTGCATTTTGTATGGTTTTATTAAAATACATTTATAAAAAAGTTTTCTGAAAATGGCCACAGTGACCATGACCTTGAGGCTAGGACTCTGAAAGTCGAACTTGCTCGAGGCATTATCATACGCAACATTTGTACACTGTTTTATTAATTGACTATCCCGTATTGATCGTAGGTCATCCGTATTAACCCCATGTCAACCAATATTAACTGAGGTCAAGTGAGGTCAAACAATCAATAATCATGAGTTTTTAATTGTGTCAATTAATAAAATTGTCATAAATCAAGTAATTTCGCATTTACCCAGTTACAGGTCCTCGGTCAGCTGCATTAGCCCTCGGCCTTCGGCCTCGGGCCAATGCAGTGTACCTGGGCCAACACGAAATTACTTGATTAATAACATTATACTATTAAGATCCATCAATATGTAAGCGCAGGAGCGATGACAATGGTTTTCTAAAAATAGTCACGGTGACCTTGAACCGAGGACCCTTTAAATCAAACTTGCTCGAGATATCATAATACGCGACATTTGTGTGAAATTGAATTAAAATCCACCAATAAATGTAGGCGCTATGGCGATGAAAAAGTTTTTGTAAAAATAGCCACAGTGACCTTGACCTTGAGCCCTAGACCCAGAAAGTCAAACCTGCTCGAGATATCACCATACCCAAGATTTGTGTGAAATTATATTAAAATCCATCAATAAATGTATGCATAAGAGTGGTGACAATTTTTATTTATTTTTTATAAATAGCCACAGTTTGACAACTGTATCGAAAATTGTCATTTGGGGACGTAAATCGGAGGTTTTACGGTCGGAAATTCCGTTTTTTACGGCTCTGCTAATGCGTCATCGTAAAACGGAATTTGCGACCGTAAAACCGACAATTTACTTCCACAATTGACAATTTTCAATACAGTTATCCCCATTCTAATGCACTTATTCGTTTGTTTTGTTAAAACTGTACTATTTTGCACAAAACGGCAGGCTCTGTGAGCTACGTAAAACCAAATGTGGTGACGTCGGATTTTCGACAATATTCTGTCGCAAATTCTTGACGTTATCCAATCAGACTATTTTAGCTACATACGCAAGTGCATTGGAGTCTATTTCAATTGATATCTCGGAGAAAACGTGTCATTATCAAACCTTTAGTCTGGCAACAACGCGTTTAGATAAGACATATGAATTTCATTGGTCTCGTGTCCGTGAATGCATGGTATTTTTTTTTTAATTTACGGATTCCTATTTATCCATTCGTAGAGGCACACGAGGACATGGATGCATTGGTGCATAAATCTGACGGTAGACTTCGAATGATATTTATTTTAGTTTTGAAGTCTTGTTGAAAATTTGGGATTTGAAAATATTAACAATTAACGCAAATAAAGATAATACATGATACAATTACATGTAGTATAAACTTGCAATAATCTTATGAAAGTTACAATGTTTTGAGACTGCGACCCTTTGTAAGTCAATGTTTTTATATAGTCTTTCATAGCGCTCGAGTTCAGCCCCTCGTTTCTGAAACTTGCTTTAAATGTAAACTTGCCTTAAACGATAATTTATTAATTTTATGAAATGAGATAAATGCACATAAAATTTATAAGTACAAATAAATGTACTTTATGAGATGGGTCTTAAATAAAGTTCAGTGATTAATTCACTTTCCGCTGATGCAAGAGGCCCCTCTTCGATCCCCGGTAGCGGTGATATAATTTCGGTGTCAGAACATGCTCAACTGACATCATTTTCAGGGATGAATGCCACAAAGTGCACCGTCCTTCGGATCGGCGTGGTCCCTCCCCAGCCCGCAAGCTGGTCACGGAGAACTATCCGGGTGTGCTGGTTAAAGATGCCTACCGCGTAATTCAATGATAGCTGATCTGAAGTATATGTAATCCTGTACACCTGTGGTTTTTTGGAGAAAACAGATTGGGCTGCGACCGAACACGAGTACTAGTAAACCGCCTAGGTCTAAACCTGCCCAGGAAAAATGATGCGACTCGGCCCGCTGCTTAAACCCTTGTGGTCTCTTTGGGCGGTAGGGATTGAGATGTCATTTCATCTAAATGTCGGGAGCGTCTCACAAAATCGGAAGCAACGTCTCAAAAAGACCTAAATTATGTTGACGGGGACGTAAAACCTGAAAACACACAAACAAATTACCAGCGATTAATGGTAAAATGTGGACGATCGCGGTTTTGTTTGTTTGTTTTGTGGTTTAACGTCCCCGCTAACACTATTTTGGTCAGTTTGAAGACGTTGCTTCCAATTTAGTGGTACTTTTACCCGACAAAGAGATGAAATGACGTCTCAAGCCCTACCGCCCAAAGAAACCGCAAGCCTGTGCATAAACGCAGTTGTTGCTTGGGCGTGGTAGCTCAATGGTTAGGGCACTTGCCATTGATGCTAGAGGCCGCCGGTTCGATTCCCGGCAGCGGTAATAAAATTGCGGTGTCCCAACATTCTCCAAAGGATGAATGCCACAAGTACACCGTCCTTCGGATCTGGACGTTAACTGGAGGCCCATGTGCAGAGGAACCATCCCCTGATCCCTACCGTAATTACATGATTACTTTGTACGAGGACTGTTCAAATATGAATGCAACTAAGCACATAAAAATGATTCCGTGATAGATTTCGATGAAAAAAATTATTTTGTCCCCTAAAAGTATTCCCCTTTAACAGATATACAAACTTTCAGTCTTCTGATCCAATCATTGAATGCATTTTGGTAGTCTTTTCGAGGTATACTATGAAGGCACTGGAATATTGCAGAACCGAGGTGTTTGCGCTGTACAAAGTTTCGACCAAAAAGGTATTTTTTTAGCCGCGGGAACAAAAAAAAGTCACACGGGGCAAGGTCAGGGGAATACGGGGGGTGAGGGGGTTCAACAACCTTTTCCTGCTTCAGATAGTCTTGCACAATGAACGCCTTGTGCGATGACGCATTGTCATGTAGCAATCTGACATTGGCCAAACCAGTTGCGGGTCTTCGTTCTTTGAAATATTTCTTCTATTTTCACAACTTTATTCTTGTAAAACTTCGCATTTACAGAGTTGCCTTTAGGCACAGCAACCTGAATAGCAGGGCCCTGATTTGAAAAGAATATGGCATACATTACCTTCTTGACGCTCATGGCCGCTTTGCAATGCATGGTCTTTTGCAATACTTTGTTGCCCATATTTTGTTCTGAATCTTTCGTTTTGGCTCAAAAAAGTGAACCCATGTCTCGTCACCTGTGACGACATAAGCGAAAGACCGTGCATTGTAATTTGGAAACTTTTTAAGCAACTTCTTGGCACACTGAACGCGTGTCTTTTTCTGCTTATCTGTCAACAGATGGGGAATCCATCTAGCACAGATCTTTCTCATTTTCAAATCCCGTTTCATAATTGTATGAGCTGCTCCTAATGAGATGCCAACCATACTAGCTATTTGCCTAGTGGAGTATCGTGCATCGGTAGCAACTATTTCTTTCACTCTAGCAACCATCTTGGCAGATGTTGCTCTTTTCGGCCGACGATCATGTGGTGCATCTTCTGTTGAGCCTAGCCCACAGCTGAATTTCTTACACCAACGAAACATTGTCGGAAAAGACATTTCATTATGCCCATAAACCGAACATATTTCATCAAAAATGTCTTTGCACCGTATACCAAGAATACAACGATTCTTAATATAGGACCGTATTTCAACCGCGTACTCTGACCTTCTTCCAACCATGTTTTGTATTAGTATACAAGATGAGTAGACAGTGTTTATCGAACGATATACATGGCTGAAGTGGACGGATTTTAACAGGTTTGGTATCAATGTATAGGTAAAATGTTTTTCTACGCTGTGATATTCATTTCCAGGGGATTTTCACATTAGTGCATGAGAAAACGTTCTACTTGCATTCATATTTGAACAGTCCTCGTAGGCTTTCATCCTGCAAACCTGGAGTGTATGTAATGTACACCTGCGAGTAATGGTCAAATGTGACCGATCGCAGTATCAGTAGAAAGAACAGACATGGAGAGGAAACCTTCATGCAAGAAAACCTATTATCCATAGCATCGTCCCCTCGCGGGTATTACTTGCGGATGATTGGAGTACAAATACAGTAAACTTCCGCTGTTAAGACCACCTAAAATTGAGACTAATTCTGCTTTCAGAAGCTTATTTAGAAAGATGCAGTTATTCTTTCTTCGAATTTCCTGCACACAATTTCCGCTGGTCAGGGAGTACCACCTTTGGGAATGTTCAAAAGTGGTCTTAAAGACCAGTTTTGAACAGTCCCAAAGGTGGTCGTAATTTTAGAATTTTACTCTATCTCATTTGTCAGCACATTGCACGAAAAAGCAGAAAACAGCTCTCGGTCCGAATATATGTAACTGAAATGCATGAGTAAAGTGAAGCAATCCATCCACGTGTGTCAGTGTGACACCCAACCGACTGCCCAGCCCCAACCCGCCATTTTGTACTTACTAAACAATTTGCGACCCTTTTCTATTTTACAATCCTGATCCATACATAGGCAGAAATTTATTCTGTATTATAACAACAAATACGTTTATGTTTGTAAAAGTGGTTAAATTAGCTTGTAAGAGATAGATTCAAACACAATGAGCAATTATAAAAGATTACAATACGGATATCGCCTTAGGTTAAAAAGTGGCCGTTTGCTGGGGTGCACTTTCTTTTTAAAGGATTAATTTGCCTCGCATAATTCAAACGGAATAGGTTATAAGTTAAATGTGATATTGTTTTGAAGACGTTGCGTCCAATTTTGTGGGACTTTTACCCGACATTGAGGTGAAATGACATCTCAAGCCCAATGAAACCAATAGGGTTTATAAGCATGGATGGTCCGATTCACGCCAGTGTCCCAGTACAGATTTTACAAATAACCATCATCCATTTTCACACAGTACCCTGACGCCTAAGGGTTATAAATAACCGTTATTTGTGCAGTCAGTGATAGTCACGTGACATTGGCAACGTAACTCAGAGCCACAGAGTAACTTTAGGTCGACAGATAAACAGTCAATTAAAAAAGAACAAGAGCTTTTCTCGTCTGAAACGTGACATTCTTGAAGGGGTATGACTAAATACCGCATATGAGTCATATGCGCGCATATGACTTAAAGTACCGCATATGAATGTTTATTTTACCACCTTATACTTTTTATCGCAAAAACAAAAAAAAAAAAAAAAACTGCTATAAATATTGTTTAAATTGAAAACAAGGTTATTGACCTGAAACAATTAGTTTTTAAACAATATTATTGTGTATTAAATATAAAGAAACAAGAATTTAATACGACCGCATATGAACCAAACTGACGCATATGAAATGCTTAAATAACCTTTATACATTTGTGCATAATTATGGTATGGCTGTAGACCGTACCGCAGGCAATATAATATAATATATATACAAACACTTTCCATATTTCACTTTCCAGCAGTTTGAAAGAGGATATGGTCCCCACCTTTAGGGCTTTGGAGATTTTCTTTGATTTGAGGCTTGCGTCCCCATTAACACTATAAAGGTCATTTCGGAGACGTGGCTTCCAATTTTGTGGGGCTTTTACCCGACATTGAGATGTTGTGACTTCTCAAGCCCTGTCGCCCAATGAAACCAAAAGGATTTATATGCATGGCCGATCCGACACGCACCACTTTTCCTGGGCAAGCTTATGCGGTATTTAAAGTCATATTTATGCGGTATTTAAAGTCATATGCGCGCATATGACTCATATGCGGTATTAAGTCATACCGTGCTTGAAGTGATGGAATATCGCATTACATGTAAGTCGTGTACAAACTATTGTCAAATACAGTCTTGTTGGCGTGAACAGCAACCCGGGTAGGGCCGACAGTGGGTCGCTGTCGGCCCGCCGCTTGCCCGTTGTTTTGTGCTAGATGGGAAAAGCATCCAGCATATATAGAAATCTGCTCGGTTAACAAGATTTTAGTCACGCTCGCTTCCCTATCAATGAGTCGACATAAAAAGTAATTATAACAGGAAGTTGTGAACATAAATGATAAAATGGTATGAAAGTGCAATTCGATGCATTTCGCATCATTTTGTCTTGTCTTTAAATAGAACCACACCATTGATAAGGAAGCAACAAATTTTATTCACTTTTTTTAAAGATATAAGACTGAAGTTTGATTTTAACATTTATAATTTCGTGCCATTTTCAAAATAATAATAAATAATAATAATAATAATAATAATAATAATAATAATAATAATAATAATAATAATAATAAAAATCGACCTTATTTATAGGGGTAACACTTTTGGTACTAGTACTAATCTTCCACGTGGCCCTCTTTTCCTGGGTAGGAACCAGTACTAAGCAATGTGGATAAAGTCTCTTGCTCAAGGAAACAACACAAGGGATCGAACCGGCTTCCTCTCGATCTCAAATCCGATGCTTTATCACTGCACCACAGTGCTCCACAAAAGACATTTTTAAAGGTTTACCCTATATAAGCCTATGTAAAACCAGTGGGCCCCAGCGCGGGGGCATGTTTGGTCCAAGGGCTGTAATTTGAACAATCTTGCTTGTGGTATATTATTGTGACCAGTCAATGTGCGTCGTCCGTAGTCAACAATTTGCTTAAAAGCGTGCTCCTAAACCCTTGAGCCCATTTGCCAAATCAGACAAAAAAGCTGAAATCGTTCTGCTCCGATGAACAAGATGGTCGCCAGAGCTAAAAAACAGAAAAACAATCTTTAAACAACAACTCCTCCTGTACCCTTGGGCCAATTTCATTCAAACTTTATAGGAATGTTGCTTAGGTGACCCTTTACCAAAACAGCTAAAACGATTCCGCTCCAATGAGCAAAATGGCTCCCAAGGCTAAAAATAGAAACATGATGACCATGATGGGCCTCGTAGAAGGGCCATTTTTGGCCCCTATAATTTGAACAATCTTGGAAGAGGTCCATTAGCTTCATACCCAATATAAAAAGTCTGGGCCTTCTGGTTTCAGACAAGAAGATTCTCATAGGTTTTCCCTACATAAATCCATGTAAAACCAGTGGGCCCAGGGGCGAGACCATTTTTGGCCTAGGAACTATAATTTGAACACTCTTGGTAAAAGTCCACTAGATGAAGCTTCATAACAAATATCAAAGACCTTGGCCTTCTGGCTTCAGACGACGATTTTTAAAGCTTTTCCCCATTATAAGCCAATGTGAAAACAGTAGGCCCCGGCGCGGGGGCATTTTTGGCCCAAGGGCTAAAAATTGAAAAATCTTGGTAGAGATCCACTAGATAAAGCTTCATACCAAATATAAAAGACCTGGGCCTTGTGGTTTCAGACAAGAAGATTTTAAACGTTATAAATTATAAGCCTATGTAAAACCAGTGGATCCCGGCGCAGGTGCGTTTTTGGCCCCAATACTATAATTCGAACAATCCTGATCGAGGTCCACTAGATGAAGCTTCATACCAAATATCAAGGACCTGGGCCTTCTGGTTTCAGACAAGAAAATTTTTAAAGCTTTACCCTATATAAGCCTATGTAAAACCAGTGGGCCCCAGCGCGGGGGCATGTTTGGTCCGAGGGCTGTTATTTGAACAATCTTGGTAGAGGTTCACTAGATGAAGCTTTATACGAAATATCAAAGACCTGGGTCTTCTGGTTTCAGACAAGAAGATTTTTAAAGGTTTTCCCTATATAAGCCTATGCAAAACCAATGGGCCCCGGTGCGAGGGCATTTTTGGCCCAAGGCTGTTATTTGAACAATCTTGGTAGAGGTCCAGTAGATGAAGCTTTATACCAAATATCAAAGACCTGGGCCTTCTGGCCTCAGACAAGAAGATTTTTAAAGGTTTCTTCTTATTTTCTCCTTTTCGTTGCCACGGCAACCAGTTCTGCATGGAATAGAAATATTTGAACAATTTGGAGAGAGGACCACCCAAAGATCATTTTTGCCAAGTTTGGTTAAAATCTGTTCAGTGGTTTATGAGATGTCGTTTAAAGGAATTGTGGACAGACGGACGAACGCTCACGAATGGATACTTAGTTGGGTAGGCATCGGCATCTTAAGCGGCAAAGTCTTTTAAGCGGCAAGCCACATAAAAGCCAATTTTTGCCACTTAAGTACCAAAATTACGGAATAAATAAGGATGGATTCACGAATGACTACTTAGAGTCAAAATGTCCAAATGTTTTGCCCTCTAAATGTCATATCGTGAGTGCGGACAGACGGACGGATGACGACGACGGACGTTGAGCGATCACAATAGCTCTCCTGAGCCTTCATTACGATAACACATCCGTGTGATATAATGCATTTTTTCATACCTCAAAAAAGATAATTTTCTGAAAAAAAAAAAATATATATATATATTTCTCTTATTAATACTCATAACATAGGTTTTGGGTACTCGTTAGACCCGCCTCATTGAGGCGGTTCTTACGAGTACCCACAACCTATGTCTTGGAGCAGAAATAAGGAAAATATTGTATACCCCACTAAACCCCAGTTTTCTCTATATAAAGTGGGGTATAGGGGGTTCTTCATTTCACGGACTTGTTCACGTGATGTCGGCTCAGGTGAGCTAAAACGTCGTAAATTTGCTTCAAACGCGAACTCCTCCTAAACCATTGGGCCAATTTGATTCCAACTTCACAGGAATGTTGCCTAGTTGACTTCCTATCAAAATAGCTAAATAGTTCCGCTCTGATTAACAAGATGGCTGCCAGAGCTAAAAATAGAAAAAAATCTTTACACGACAACCCCTCCTGTACCCTTGGGCCAATTTCATTCAAACTTCATAAGAACGTTGCTTAGGTGACCCTCTACCAAATTAGCTAAAACGGTTCTGCTCCGATAACCAAAATGGCCGCCGGTACTACAAACTGAAAAACATCGTAAATTTGCTCCTCCTAAACGTTTGGGCCAACTTGATTTAAACTTCACAGGAGTGCTGCCTATGTGACTCCCTACCAAAATAACTAACAAGAGGCCCATGGGCCACTATGCTCACCAGAGCTCAGGTGGGCACTGCCCAATGGCAGCCATCTATTTTAACATGATATCATTTTAATCTACCAAATGAACCCCCATGTCCAAATGAGCACCCATGTGGACTCAGTATCTGAAACATTAGGCCTTTTATGAAGAAGAGGGGTCGGGGCATGGACCCAATGGAGCCCTGGTTGGTATCACTAAATGCGTCTTATCATAAGGAACAAGAATATATATGGTTCAGCAGTGGGGATCTGTAAGGCCTCTTAAGTGGTAGAGGGGTTGGGGCATGCCCTGTTGATTGTTGTCCCTAAATGTGTCTTATGATAAGGACCAAGTATATATATGGTTTAGGGGTGGGAATCTGAACTGTTTCTGAGATTTGAGGCCCTTTTAGGAAGTGGAAAGGATAGGAATGGCCCCTGCGGACCCCACTACAGTAGGTGTGCTAATAATAAGGAACAAGAACATATATGATTATGGGGTGGGGATTTGAATGGTTTCTGAAATATAAAGCCTTTTATGAAGTAGAAGGGCAGGGCACATTGCCTCAGTACAAAGAGACCCCCAGGTTGGTGTGATTGAACGAGTCTTATCATAAGGAACAAGTATATGATTTAGGGGTGGGGATCTGAACTATTTCTGAGATATATGGCTTTTAATGAAGTAAAGCGATGGGAAATGGCCTGGGCATGCCCCGGGGACTCCCAAGCTGGTGTCACTGAATGCGTCTTATCATAAGGAAGATGAATATATATGGTTTAGGGTGGGGCTAAGAACAGTTTCTGAGCCTTTTGTGAAGTGGAGGGGTGGGGCAAGGCCCCGGGAGACTCCCAGGTTGATGTCAATGAATGTGTCTTATCATAAGGAAAAAGAATATATATGGTTTAGGGGTAGCCATCTGTAGGGTTTCAGAGATATTGTGAGATTATGAAATGGAGGGGGTGGGGCATGGCCCCAGCACATCCCTGGGGACCCCCAGGTTGGTGTTACTGAATGCGTCTTATCATAATGAACAAGAATATATATGGTTTAGGGGTGAGGATCTGAACAGTTTCTGAGATATGAAGTGTGAAGATTGTGAAGTAAAGGGGTGGGGCAAGGCCCCGGTGCATCCCTGAGGACCCCCAGGTTGGTGTCAATGAATGTGTCTGATCATAAGGATCAAGAATATATATGGTTTAGGGGCGGGGATCTGTAAGGTTTCCAAGATATTGGGCCTTTTATGAAATGGAGGGGGTGGGGCATGGCCCCAGCGCATCCCGGGACCCCCGGTTGATGAAACTGAATGGGTCTTATCAAAAGGAACAGGAATATATATGGTTTAGGGGTGGGGATCTGAATGGTTTCCAAGATATTGGGCCTTTTATTAAGTGGAGGGGGTGGGGCATGGCCTCGGTGCATCCTTTAGGACCCCCAGGTTGGTGTCACTGAGTGCGTCTTATCAATAGGAACAAGAATATATATGGTTTAGGGGTAGGGATCTGAATGGTTTCTGTGATATATGGCTTTTTATGAAGTGGAGGGGGTGGGGCATGGCCCTGGCACAACCTGGGGGACCCTCAGGTTGGCATAAAAGCATATGGCTGAGAGAAGTTTACTCAAGAAACATTTCTATAAAAGTTTTGTCAAAATATCTGCAATGATTTGGCAGTAAATGCCATTTTTCAATTTTGCCCATTATAAGTCTATTGAAACTCTAAGTTGCCATAGCAACCAAACTAATGAGCCGATTCCCATAAAAAACACAAACTTTCAATCCCCCAGCCCAAGGATGCTACAGATATAATTTGGGCCCAATTGGCCCAGTGGCTTCAGAGGAGAAGATGTTTAAAAGTGTTGACACCAGACATACGACGACGGCTGAGCTAAAAATAGGAAAACGAATCTTTAAACGACAACTCCTCATGTACCCTTGGGCCAATTTCATTCAAACTTCATGGGAAGGTTGTTTAGGTAATCCTCTATCTAAATAGCTAAAACGGTTCCGCTCAAATGAGCAAAATGGCCGGCAGATCTAAAAGGAGAAAAAAGTCCTAAATTTGCTTCAAACGCGAACCCCACCTGAATCCTTTGGCCACTTTGATTCAAACTTCACAGAAATGTTGCCTAGGTGACTCCCTACCGAGAAAGCTAAAATCATTCCACTCTGAAAATCAAGATGGCCACCAGAGCTAAAAATATAAAAAAAAAATCTTTAAACGACAACTCCTCCTGTACCCTTGGGCCAATTTCATTCAAAACTCATAGGAATGATACTCAGGTGACTCTCCAAAATGGCTTAAACGGTTCTGATGAGCGAAATGGCTGCCAGAGCTAAAACAAGAGGACCAAGCTTGGTCCTGTATCGCTCACCTGAGCTAACAGATTCAAAGTTTAAGGAAGTGCCAACCTTTACTGAAGGCTTTATGGGAGGACATGGTGATGACAGGGTAAGCATTTTCTGAAAATCAAGTAGAATGTAACTCTATGATAAACAGGCTGACCTCACCGGTTTTCAAACTCATTCAAGCTTTTATTCCTGACTTGCTAAGAAGATCCGATCTAAACTGAAGTGGCTATGGTGATGACAAGTTCAAAAACAAGAGTTTTCAAACTCCTCCAAGCTTTCTGCCTGACTTCCTTGTTTGTAAGTTTCATGAAGATCCGTTCAAAACTAAAGGGGCAGCAGTGATGACAACGTCGAAAATTGGCATTTTCAGCAATCAAAGGCAGGTCACTCTATGATAAATGTGCCGACTTGGTCGGTATTTGAACTCACCTGAGGTTTTATTCCCAGCCACCTTACATGTAAGTTTCAGAAAGATCCGATCAGACTTGGCCAGTATTCAAACTCATCCAAGATTTTATTCCCAGCCACCTCACATATAAGTTTCAGAAAGATCCAATCAAAACTGAAGGGGCTACGGTGATGACAAGGTCAAAATTTGGCATTTTTAGCAATCAAAGGGATGTTACCCTATAATAAATGAGCCGACTTGGCCAGTTTTCGAACTCATCCGAGGTTTCATCCCTAGCCACCTTACATATAAGTTTCAGAAAAATCCGATCAAAACTGAAGGTGCTACAGTGATGACAAGGTCAAAAATCAACATTTTCAGCCATCAAAGGGACATAACTCTATGATAAATCAGCTGACTTGGCCTGTTTTCGAACTCATCCAAGATTTTATCCCCAGCCACCTTACATATAAGTTTCAGAAAGATCCGATCAAAACTGAAGGGCCTATGTGATCTGACAAGGTCAAAAATCGGCTTTTCAGCAATCAAAGGGACGTTACTCTGTGATTAATGGACCAACTTGGCTGGTTTTCGAACTCATCCGAGATTTTATCCCCAGCCACTTTACATATAGGAGCTTTTTTCGTGACGTACTTCCGGTTCTAAAAATAGAACGGGAAAAGCCCTGGCCGTCATCTGTCGTATTGCTTCAAAGGCAGTGGGACAGATAAAGTGTTAATTACAGCGTAAAACAGTGGATTTTTTTAAACTTTTGGCGAATTCTAATGTAAGATAAAGGGAGAAACACCGATATGCTGCCAGATGTGAAATTTCGCATTACGAAAATGATATATTGCACATACGACCCAACAGGGTCCCTCATCGCACCAACAATTAGCGAGCGCAGGCAAATGTAAATACAGTTTGTCGTTAAATGACGTCACGTCAACCGACATGTAGCGTGTCAACAACGTCGTGTCTACATCAAATCAACTTCAAAGCGATGCATTGACTTGCAACGTCGATGAAACGTCAGAACGTTGCGTTGGCGATTAATAAAATGTCATTTGCCCAGTGCTCGGACCCATCAAGACTCAGTGGGATTGGAACATTACATTCAAAACAAACGTAGAGCACCCTTTCAGTGCATAAAAATGAAACACTCATTCGCAAGTGCAAGATTTTACAGTAAAATCTGATAGATTTGTAGACTGGTTCAACCTGCCCAGTCATTAGGTCTACATTAACCCATTTGGTACCGGAAACCCCAAAAGGGGTAAGTGACACACAGTGCAGGCCCAGATCAGACGCGGCAGAACGCGGCGTCAGATCGGGGCCTACACTGTTTGTAAAAAGTACGGCCATTTTCCAAATAAAATTTGAAGAAAACATAACCGTACACCCCTTAATTTTGAAAATGACTCCTGCTCTATATAAGGAGGAAGATTCCATTTGGTACAAAAAGGGCTATGGGCTTCTTGGATACAGGGATCAATCAAACCGCTCTCTCATCTCAACGGTCACGTGACATTGAAGTGAGTTGGAGTGGTTGTCGACGGCATGACGTCGAGCCAACGTTGATTCGACGCCCGTCTGTAATCCCACTCATTGGTTGTTGTTTTTTCGACTGTCAGTATGTTTATTTGTCTGTCTAACAGTCCGTCCATTCGTCTGTTAGTCAGTCATTCATTCAGTCGGTCTGTGTGTCGTCTGTCTGTCTACTGTCAGTTTGTCGGTCAAACCTCTCTCTCTCTCTATCCCCATCTCTGTCTCTCTCTCTCTCTCTCTCATGCAAACGGTCATGTGACAATGAAGTGAGCTGGAGTGGGTGTCGACGGCATGACGTCGAACCAACATTGACTCAACGCCCCTCTGTCAGTCTACTCATAAGTTTATTTCGACTGTCAGTATGGACATTTAAATTGCACATGTAGACGGATCGTTGGACATATTTCTAAAGAAAGAAAGAAAGAAAGAGAGAGAGAGAGAGAGAGAGATAGATAGATAGATAGATAGATAGATAGATAGATAGATAGATAGATAGATAGATAGATAGATAGATAGATAGATAGATAGATAGATAGATAGATAGATAGATAGACTTTGATAGCGAATAAAACGAAAGTTACGCAAAAACTTATTTTGTAAGTAAGCTTTCGTGAATAACGGTATCTCAAGCCATTGACATGGGTCATTCTCGAAACGATTTTCGTCAATTAAAAACGGATTTAGGATAAATGAATTTCGGTAATAAAAGCGAAATATCATTCTTTCCTTCTCGAGGCATTATTTCAATGAAAACGGGTATAATTTCTCTCAAAATGTCTGAATATTGTTACCATTTTAAGTTCCGCCAATACATTTGAATAGCGATGGCCGTTTCAATTGACGGCCAGTACTTTGCGCATGCGCAAGAATGACGTCATAAACGGAATTCCTAAAACCTCCTATAAGTTTCAGAAAGATTCGATCAAAACTGAAAGGGCTACAGTGATGACAAGGTCAAAAATCAGCATTTTCAGCAATCAAAGGGACGTTACTCTACGATAAAAGGGCCGACTTGGTCGGTTTTCGAACTCATCCAAGATTTTATCCACAGCCACCTTACATATAAGTTTCAGAAAGATCCGATCAAAACTGAAGGGGCTACGGTGATGACAAGGTCAAAAATCGGCATTTTCAGCCATCAAAGGGACGTAACTATGATAAATCGGCGGTCTTGGCCGGTTTTCGAACTCATTCGAGGTTTTATCCCCAGCCACATTACATATAAGTTTTAGAAAGATCCGATCAAAACTGAAGGGGCTACGGTGATGACAAGGTCGAAAATGGGCATTTTCAGCAATCAAAGGGACTTAACTCTATGATAAATGGGCCGACTTGGCCGGTTTTCGAACTCATCCGAGTTTTTACCCCCAGTCACCTTACATATAAGTTTCAGAAAGATCCGATCAAAACTGAAGGGGCTACAGTGATGACAAGCATTTTCCCATAGTAAGTCTATGGGACCTTGTGGTTGCCATAGGAACCAAAGTTTTAGAGCGATTTCAAAAAAAAGTTTATGTCATCAATGCCCCACCAGAGGCATGCTACAGATGAGAAATGATTGAGATCAGCCTGCAGATTACAGAGATATAGCTGCTCAAAAGTGTGGACGGACGACGGACGGACGGACGACGGAGGACCCACTATACTATAAGCTCCCCTGGAGCCTTCGGCCCAGGTGAGCTAAAAAGAAATCTATCGTAAATTTGCTTCAAATGCGAACTCCTCCTAAACCCTTGGGCCAATTTGATTCGAACTTCACAGGAATGTTACCCAGGTGGCTCCCTACAAATTAAGCTAAAATTGTTACGCTCTGATTTACAAGTTAGCTGCCAGAGGTAAAATAGAACAGGAGGCCCATGGGCCACAATGCTCACCAGAACTCAGGCGGACACTGCCCATGGCAGCCATGTATGGTTTCAGGTTTTAATTTATTGATTATAAGTCTCCCAAACAAACCCCCATTTCATAATGAGCACCCATGTGGACTCTGTATCTGAAATATTAGGCCTTTTATGAGGAGGAATGACATGGACCCAACAGAGCCCTGAATGGTATCACTGAATCCATCTTATCATAAGGCACATGAATCTATATGGTTTAGGGGTTGGGATGTGTACTGTTCCTGAGATATAAGGCCTTTTAAGCTGCGAAGGGGTTTGAGCATGGCCCTGGCAGACCCCAGGAAAGCCAAGATTGTTTTCGCTGAATGTGTCTTATAATAAGGACCAAGAAAATATATTGTTTAGAGACCCTGCATTGATGTGAGTGAATGAGTCTTATTATAGGGAACACAAATATACATATTTTAGGGGTGGGGATCTGAACAGTTTCTGAGATATATGGCCTTTTATGAAGTGGAAGGGTGGGGCATAGCCCCAGCACACCCCCAGAGACCCCTAGGTTGGTATCACTGAATGTGTCTCATCATAAGTAACAAGACTATATATGGTTTAGGGGTGGGGGTTCTGAATGGTTTCTGAGATATTGAGCCTTTAACGAAGCGGAGAGGGTTGGGCATGGCCCGGGCACATCCCAGAGGACCCCCAGGTTGGTTTCAATGAATGCGTCTTATCATAAGAAACAAGAATATACATGTATATGGTTTTGGGATGGGGATCTGAATGGTTTCCGAGACATATCACCTTTTATGAAGTGGAGTTGTGGGGCACAGCCCCCGTGCGGCCCGGGAGACCCTTAGATTGGTATCACTGAATGCGTCTTATCATAAGGAACAAGAATGTATATGCTTTAGGGGTGGGGATCTGAATGGTTTCTGAGATATTGGGCTTTTACTAAGTGCAGGGGGTGGGGCATAGCCCTGGCACATCCTAGGGGACCCCCAGATTGGTGTCACTGAATGCGTCTTTTCATAAGAAACAAGAATATACATGGTTTTGGGGTGGGGATCTGAAGGGTTTCTGAGATATATCACCTTTTATGAAGTGGAAGGTTGGGGCATAGCCCTGGTGCGGCCTGGGAGATCCTTAGGTTGATATCACTGAATGCATCTTAACAAAAGGAACAAGAATTTATATGGTTTAGGGGTGGGGATCTGAACGGTTTCTGAGATATTGGGCCTTTTATGAAGTGGAGGGGTCGGGCATAGCCCCCGTGCGGCCAGGGAGACCCTAAGGTTGGTATCACTGAATGCGTCTTATCATAAGGAACAAGAATTTAAATGGTTTAGGGGTGGGGATCTGAACGGTTTCTGAGATATTCAGCCTTTTACGAAGTGGAGGGGGTGGGGCATAAGCCCCGCCACATCCTAGGGGACCCTCAGATTGGTGTCACTGAATGCGTCTTATCATAAGAAACAAGAATATATATAGTTTAGGGGTGGGGATTTGAATGGTTTCTGAGATATATGGCATTTATGAAGTGGAAGGGTGGGGCATGGCCCCAGCGCACCCCAGAGAGACCCCAAGGTTGGTATCACTGAATGTGTCTTATCATAAGGAACAAGAATATATATGGTTTAGGGGTGGGGATCTCAATGGTTTCTGAGATAAATGGCATTTTATGAAGTGGAGGGGGTGGGGCATGTGCCCGGCACATCCCGGGGGGACCCCAAGGTTGGTGTCACTTAATGCATCTTAGCATAAGGAACAAGAATATATATAGTTTAGGGGTGGGGATCTGAATGGTTTCTGAGATAAATGGCATTTTATGAAATAGAGGGGGCAGGGCATGTCCCCGGCACATGCCGGGGGACCCCCAGGTTGGTGTCACTTAATGCATCTTATCATAAGGAACAAGAATATATATGGTTTAGGGGTTGAGATCTGTAAGGTTTCTGAGATATAAGGCATTTTATGAAGTGGAGGGGGTGGGGCATGGCCCCGGCACAACCTAGGGGACCCCCAGGTTGACATAAAAGCATATGGCTGAGAGAAGTTTACTCAAGGAACATGTTTATGTAAGTTTTGTCAAAATATCTGCAACTACTTGGCAGTAAATGCCATTTTTCAGTTTTCCCCATTATAAGTCAATGGAAACTCTAAGTTGCCATAGCAACAAAACTAAAAGGCCAAATTTCATTAAAAACATAAAACCTGTAAAGGCAAATATGGTGAATATTTTCATAAAGTCTCAGCCTCCTAGAGCATATGGTTTCTGAGGAGATGATTTTTTAAGTATTTTTTGTCTATTTTTTGCATTTTGGTTTCCATGGCAACCAATAAAAAAGAGCAGAAGGCTTAAAATCATACAGCAGATAGTAGATTGCCTATGGAACATTTCTATGAAAGCTTTGTCAAAATATCTGCAAACACTTGGCAGTTAATGCCATTTTTCAATTTTCCCCATTATAAGTCTATGGAAGCTCTAAGTTGCCATTGCAACCAAAATAAAAAGCCAATTTTAATAAACAAGAGGGCCATGATGGCCCTGGATCGCTCACCTGATCCATAGTGTAACACGTAGGCCCCAGAGAGGGCCATTATTGGCCCCAGGGCTTTAATGTGCATAATGTTGTGGGAGGTCTTAAAGGTGAAGCTTCATACCAAACATCAACAAAGGCTATAATTTGAACAATCTTGGCAAAGGTCCACTAGATGAAGCTACACATCAAATATCAAAGAACAGGGCCTAGCGGTTTCAGAGAAGAAGATTTTTAAAGATTTTACCTATATAAGCCTATGTAAAACCAAAGGGCCCCGGGACGGGGCATTTTTTGCCCCAGCAATATAATTTGAACAATCTTGGTAGGGGTCCACTAGATGAAGCTTCATACCAAATATCAAAGTCCTGGGCCTTGTGGTTTCAGAGAAGAAGATTTTTAAAGATTATCCCTATATAAGCCTATGTAAAACCAAAGGGCCCCGGGGCGGGACATTTTTGGTCCCAGCACTATAATTTGAACAATCTTGGTAGGGGTCCACTAGATGAAGCTTCATACCAAATATCAAAGACCTGGGCCTTGTGGTTTCAGAGAAGAAGATTTTTAAAGATTTCCCCTATATAAGCCCATGTAAAACTAAAGGGCCCTGTGGCGGGGGCATTTTTTGTCCCAGCACTATAATTTGAACAATCTTGGTAGGGGTCCACTAGATGAAGCTTCATACCAAATATCAAAGACCTGGGCCTTGTGGTTTCAGAGAAGAAGATTTTTAAAGATTTTCCCTATATAAGCCCATGTAAAACCAAAGGGCCCTGTGGCGGGGGCATTTTTTGTCCCAGCACTATAAGTTGAACAATCTTGGTAGGGGTCCACTAGATGAAGCTTCATACCAAATATCAAAGTCCTGGGCCTTGTGGTTTCAGAGAAGAAGATTTTTAAAGATGTTCCCTATATAAGCCAATGTAAAACCAAAGGGCCCCGTGGCGGGGGCATTTTTTGTCCCAGCACTAAAATTTGAACAATCTTGGTAGGGGTCCACTTGATGAAGCTTCATACCAAATATCAAAGTCCTGGACCTTGTGGTTTCAGAGAAGAAAATTTTTAAAGATTTTCCCTATATAAGCCTATTTAAAACCAAAGGGCCCTGGGGCGGGGGCATTTTTGGCCCCAGCACTATAATTTGAACAATCTTGGTAGGGGTCCACTAGATGACGCTTCATACCAAATATCAAAGACCTGGGCCTTGTGGTTTCAGAGAAGAAGATTTTTAAAGATTTTCCCTATATAAGCCTATGTAAAACCAAAGGGCCCCGTGGCGGGGGCATTTTTTGTCCCAGCACTTTAATTTGAACAATCTTGGTAGGGTCCACTAGATGAAGCTTCATACCAAATATCAAAGACCTGGGCCTTGTGGTTTCAGAGAAGAAGATTTTTAAAGATTTTCCCTATATAAGCCAATGTTAAACCAAAGGGCCCCATGGCGGGGGAATTTTTTGTCCCAGCACTAAAATTTGAACAATCTTGGTAGGGGTCCACTAGATGAAGCTTCATACCAAATATCAAAGTCTCGGGCCTTGTGGTTTCAGAGAAGAAGGTTTTTAAAGATTTTCCCTATACAAGCCTATGTAAAACCAAAGGGCCCCGGGGCGGGGGCATTTTTGGCCCCAGCACTATAATTTGAACAATCTTGGTAGGGGTCCACTAGATGAAGCTTCATACCAAATATCAAAGACCTGGGCCTTGTGGTTTCAGAGAAGAAGATTTTTAAAGATTTTCCCTATATAAGCCTATGTAAAACCAAAGGGCCCCAGGGTGGGGGCATTTTTGGCCCTAGCACTATAATTTGAACAAACTTGGTAGGGGTTCACTAGATGAAGCTTCACACCAAATATCAAAGACCTGGGCCTTGTGGTTTCAGAGAAGAAGTTTTTGGTGAAAAAAATCTATTTTTGGCTCCTGTGACCTAGATGTGCAACGGATCGGAACCTTTTGAACAACTTTGAAAGGGAACCACCTAAGGATCATTCCTGTGAAGTTTGGTCAAAATCCGATCAGTGGTTTAGGAGGAGTTGTCGTTTAAAGAAATTGTTTACGCACGCACGCACGGACGGACGCACGCACGCACGACGGACAAAAACTGATCCCAAAAGCTCACCTCGTCACTACGTGACGGTAAGCTAAAAACACAAACTTTCAATCCCCCAGTCCAAGCATGCTACAGATAAAATTTGGGCCCAATTGGCCCAGTGGCTTCAGAGGAGATGTCGTTTGAAAGTGTTGACGCCAGACGACGACGACGGACGACGACGTCGAACAACTGCCTATCCTATAAGCTCCCCTGGAGCCTTTGGCTCTGGTGAGCTAAAAACTTAAATTGGCTTCAAATGTGAATTCCTACTGCACACTTGGGCCAATTTGATTCAAACTTCACAAGAATGTTGCCTAGGTGACTCCCTACCAAAATACATTAAAAAAAGTTCCGCTCTGATGAACAAGATGGCCGCCAGAGAAAAACTAGAATGTACTAGAGACAGTGACACTCAGATGAGCGAATCAGGGCCCTCTGGCTCCTCTTGTTAAGTTTTCAGTTGAAAGATCTATTTTAGCTCCTGTGACTTAGATGTGCATTGGACTGGAACCGTTTGAACAACTTTGAAAGAGGGCCAACCAAGGATCATTCCTGTGAAGTTTGGTCAAAATCCGATCGGTGGTTTAGGAGGAGATTTCTTTTGAAGAAATTGTTTACGGACGGAAGGACGCATGCACGAACGCACTGACGACGGACGATGGACAAAATGTGATCACAAAATCTCACATTGTCACCACGTGACAGGTGAGCTAAAACATGCATTTTCAGCATTCTGGGGAGAGGGGGGGGGGGGGGGGTGGGGTGGCGTATCCCTATGAGATAGGCAGACATCACCAGTTTTCAAACTCATCCGAACTTTCATTCCCAACTTACGTATATGATGGTTTCAGGAAGATTCGATCAAAACTAAAGGACTTATGTTGAATAGATATTTTCAGCAAAGAAGGGGAACCAATGTTAGTTTGCAAGAAGCCAACAATGTTAAATTACAGATAACAAGAAATATCTTTAAAAAAGATATGCGGCGTAGATTTAATTGGAAGGTTGTTTAGAAACCAGTGCTTCAGCTGAAGTGCACGACCCGCCGGATGCTTTTAGCTTGATGAGTGTTACCATATATGGATATGGCGGCCATTTTGGCCATGTGACCTGGACCTAAAACGGTTCCCCCAATAAATGCGCCTTATCGTAAGGAGCAAAAATATATCTAATACTTTAGTACTGTATTCTGAATCGTTTGCAGGATAAAATGAATTCTCACTTTTCCAATACAAAAGCATATGTGTCAAAGTTTGACCTAGGCACAAAGAAGGTCAAGGTCAACCCAGGGTCACCATTTTAGCAATTTATGATGGGCCTACGTCCCAGATGTTATTTATCAAGTTTCGTGGAAATCTGCCAAGTGGTTCTGGAGAAGACTATTTTGAAGGGTTTTTACCATATATGGCTTGGCGGCCATTTTGGTCATGTGACCTGGACCCCATGAGCAAATTTTGGTTTCCCCCATCCCATAGAGGCTCCATATGAAATTTGACCTTAATCGGCCCAACGGTTTCCGAGGAGAAGCAGTTCGAAAATTTTCACATTTTTCGCCTCGGCGAGGCTATACTAAATGGAATGTAATATTTCGCAAGTTCATTGGTTAGACCTCATTGATACTATCAGTATGCCAAAAATTGTTTAAATATTCCAAGCGGTTAAGTCACTATCACCAATTTTCACAAATGGGTTACGGACGGACAGACAGACAGACAGACCATATATGGCTTGGCGGCCATTTGGGTCATGTGACCTGGACCCCATCAGCAAATTTTGGTTTCCCCCATCCCATAGAGGCTCCATATGAAATTTGACTTCAATCGGCCCAACGGTTTCCGAGGAGAAGCAGTTCGAAAATTTTCACATTTTTCGCCTCGGCGAGCCTATACTAAATGGAATATAATATTTCGCAAGTTCATTGGTTAGACCTCATTGATACTATCAGTATGCCAAAAATTGTTTAAATATTCCAAGCGGTTAAGTCACTATCACCAATTTTCACAAACGGGTTACGGACGGACAGACAGACAGACAGACCATATATGGCTTGGCGGCCATTTGGGTCATGTGACCTGGACCCCATGAGCAAATTTAGGTTTCCCCCATCCCATAGAGGCTCCATATGAAATTTGACTTCAATCGGCCCAACGGTTTCCGAGGAGAAGCAGTTCGAAATTTTTCACATTTTTTCGCCTCGGCGAGCCTATACTAAATGGAATATAATATTTCGTAAGTTAATTGGTTTGATCTCATTGATATCTATCAGTATGCCAAAAATTGTTTAAATATTCCAAGCGGTTAAGTCACTATCACCAATTTTCACAAACGGGTTACGGACGGACAGACAGACTGACAGAATGACACGGGGATTTTAGGGCACTCTTAGAAAATCAACCGACTTCAGTCGGTCGCTTTTTCTGCGGGTCGTGCAATATGAGCTACAATAGTGACAGCAACAATTGTCTAGCTATGAACTGGTTTACTGTATTCAAACAATTCAGATGTCACGCGAGGAAAAATAGCTTTGCAGAGGGCGGTGTCCCGCCTGTTTGAGCTAAGGTCAATGTTAAAGGTCAAGGTTAAAACATGACCTCATTTCAAGAGCATATGATCTCAAGTATATGCACAACAAATAAGAAAACGATATCATTTACTGTTTTTTAACACAAATTCTAGGGTTAACATTTCGGGTTGTCGCTATGGAGAACGTAAACGCATAGGCGGGCGAACAAACGGACGAGCAGACAAACGGACGGAAACTTGATCTTATGTGCACCTAATTAAAACTCAAATTACACTTATTCCTTTTCAGAATTTATATAACATTAATGATATTCGAAAATGTCCATTTTGTGTTAAAATGGAGGACATAAAGTATGCTGAAGACAAATGATACACTGCAACTTTTATTTAGCATATATTGTAAATTAAACATCTGTCAATTTGTAATGCGATTATTACATGTTTTTGTCATGCTATATCTCTTTATTGGTTTCATTGGGCAACAGGGCTTGGGTGTCATTTCATCTCAATGTCGGGTAAAAGTCCCACAAACTTGGAAGCAACGTCTCCAAAATGACCTACACAGTGTTGATGGGGACGTTAAACCTCAAATCAAACAAACAATTCCTTTCGCAGAAAATTCTTCCTTTCGCGAAAGGAACCTTCCTTTCGCGAAATGGTTCCTTTCGCTATATAGACCAACCACGTGAAATTAGGTCAAAATAGCTATTCAACGCAGCAGTTACAGAATTCACTAGAAACACAATTATACATATGACGTATGGTCATCAAAGGACAAGACGGTGAGCAAGCCGAAACTGTATATATTTTTCATACATGTCTCACATAAAAAAACGAAACATTTCCTAGGTTAAAACTTCAGTAAACTGTCGTACTTTTGAGTAGATTTATTTATGCAAATCATTGACCAATGAAATGGTCATCTCCTTGGACATGTGGTTTTATTGACCAATGGAAAAACGAAAAATGTAGGACAAAAGCAAAACTATAACGGCTACGCCGTAAAAACTTGAATGCGTTTGCAAACTTATATGTATATGTAAGTTTCAGGAAGATCCGTTCAAAACTTAAGGACTTATGTTGATGACAATGTCCGAACGGGCATTCTCAACAAAAGGGACATAACTCTATGTCGCTCCCGCCCATCGGGGCTTGAAGAAATAGATGGGCTGCATGATGCTTCTACGCAGAACTGAAACCAACCGCACATGTGTACTGGTAAACTGCTTAGATGTTCTAAGCATGCCCAGGAAAAGTGATGTGAATTGGACCGTCCATGCATATAAACCCTATTAGTTTAACTGGGCGACAGGGCTTGAGATGTCATCTCAATGGAAGCAACGTCTCCAAAATGACCTATACAGTGTTAATGGGGACGTTAAACCTCAAATCAAACAAAAAAAAAGACATAACTCTATGACAGACTGGACCAACTCGCAAGTTTTCACTCAGCTAAGCTGTCATCCCCAACCTACATTAGTGGTAGTTTCAGAAAGATCCCATTAAAGCTGAAGGACTTGTGGTGATGACATGATCCTAAATGGGCATTTTCAACAATGAATGGGGCATAACTCTAGGACAGATAGGCCAACCTCACCAGTTTCCATCTCATCTGAGCTTTTAACACTGACTTATTTATAGGTAAGTTTCAAGAAGATCCGATAAAAACTGAAGGGGTTACGTTGATGCAATCAAGGGGGATGTAAACTCATGAAAAATAGGCTGACCCCACCAGTTTTCAAACTTACCTGACTGTTTAACCCTTCTCTTGCTGAATATTCAGATTAGCCACACCCATTTCTGACTTTGAACCAATCAGATAACTTGATCTAATTTATTCCTACAAATTCATAAATTGAATGTCAAACAGTGTAGATCCAAAGATAGGGGTTGTTGTGAATAGCAAGATAAGGGTTAACATGCAAGTTTCAAGAAGATCTGATAAAAACTGAATGGACAACAGTGATGACAATGTCAAAAACAGGCATTTTCTGCAATCAAGGGGAAGTAACTGTATGACAGATATGCTGACCTCACCACTTTTCAATCTCATCCAAGCTTCTATCCCTGACTTACTTACATGTAAGTTGTAAGAAGATGTGATAAAACTGAAGGGACTACGGTGATGACAAGGTCAAAAGAGGGCATTTTCTGCAATGAAAGAGACGTAACTCTACGATAGATATGCCAACCTCACCAGTTTTCGAACTCATCCAAGCTTTTATCCCTGACTTACATGTAAGTTTCAAGAAGATCTGATACAAACTGAGCAGAGCAGGTCCATTTTTGGTCCCAGGGCTATATTTGAACACTCTTGGTAGAGGGCCACTATGAAGCTTCATTCCCAATAACGAAGACTTGGGCCTTCTGGTTTCAGACAAGATGATTTTTAAAGGTTTTCCCTATATAGGTCTATGTAAAACCAGTGAGCCCAGGGATGGGGCCAATCAAGGCTACAACTTGAATAATCATGGAATGAAGCTTCATGCCAAATATCAAAGTCCTGGGCCTTTTGGTTTCAGAGAAGAAGATTTTTTAAAGGTTTTCCAAATATGTCCATTTAAAACCGGTGGGTCCCAGGGTGGGACCATTTTTGGCCCCAGGGCTATAATTCTAACAATCTTCCTAGATGACATCAAAGACCTGGGCCTTCTGGTTTCAGACAAGAAGATTTTAAAGGGTTTCCCTATATAAGTCTATGTTAAACATGTGGGCCCTGGGGCGGGGCCATTTTTGGCCCAAAGGCTATAATTTGAAGAATCTTGGTAGAGGTCCCCTAGATGAAGCTGCATACCAAATATCAAAGGCATGGGCATTTTGGATTCAGAAAAGACAATTTTTAAAGGTTTCCCTAATGTAAGTCTATGCACAACATGTGGGCCCCAGGGCGGGACCATGCTTGGCCCGAAGCTATAATTTTAACATTCTTGGCTGATTTGATTTCTTTGATTTCAGGTTCAACGTCCCTATCAACTCTGTATAGGTCATCTTGGAGACTTTGCTTCCAATTTTGTGGGACTTTTACATGACATTGAGATGAAATGACATCTCAAGCCCTGTCACCAAATGAAACCAATAGGGTTTATAAGCATGGACGGGTCGACTCGCATAGCTTCATCTGGGCATGCTTAGATCCTCTAAGTGGTTTACCAGTACTCGTGTGCGGTCGGTTTCAGCTCATCAATACATCATGCAATACATCTATTTCTTCCAGCCCCAATGGGCGGGGGCGGAGGTCCATAAGATGAAGCTTCATACCAAATATGAAAGACATGGGTCTTCTGGTTTCAGACAAGAAGATTTTTAAAGATTTCCCTTATGTAAGTCTGTGTAAAATTTGAACAATCTTGGTGGAGGTCCACTCGATAAAGCTTTATACCAAATATCAAAGACCTGGGCCTTCTAGTTTCAGACAAGAAGATTGTTAAAGGTTTTCCCTATATAAGTCTATGTAAAACTCATGGGCCCCAGCATGGCAGCATTTTTGGCCCACAGGCTATAATTTGAACAATCTTGGTAAAGGTCAACTAGATGAAGCTTCATACCAAAGACCTCGGCCTTGCAGTTTCAAAGAAGAAGATCTTTTAAGTTTTCAGTAAAACAAATGGACTATGATGGGCCTATATAGGTCACCTGAGTTAAGAGATTTACATGTGGGTCCCGGGGCGAGGCAATTTTTGGCCCCATGTCTATAATTTGACCAATCTTGGTAGAGATTCACTAACAAAGATTTTTGAAAGATTTCCCTCATAAGTCTATGTAAAAACAGTGGGCACCAGGGCAAGGCCATTTTTTTAAACAATCGTGGTAGAGGTCCACTAGATGAAGCTGCATACCAAATATCAAAGACCCTAGAAGGGGCATGGTTGGTAGGATTACATACTAAATATCTAAGCTCTTGGCCTTATGGTTTCGGAGAAGATTTTTAAAGTTTTTTTTTTATGATAAGTCAAGTGGGACCTAATGAGCCCTGGGGCGTGGCCAACTTGGAGCCCAGGGGCATGATTGGTAGGATTTATATAGGTGACCACTTAGCATTGTTTCATATGACGTATCCAAGCTCAGAGCCTTACGGTTTCAGACAAGAATTTTGAAGTTTTTTCCATAACATGTCCATGGGAGCTAATGAGCCCTGGAGCATGGCTATTTTGGACCCCAGGGGCATGATTGGCAGAATTTATGTTGGTGACCACTTGACGTTGCTACATACTAAATATCTAAGATCTGGGTCTTATGATCAGAGAAGCAGATTTTTAAAGTTCTTTTTTTTCATTTTTAGTCTATGGAAGCTAATGAGCCCCGGGGCATGGCCACTTTTGACCCCAGAGGCATGGTTGGCAGGATTTATGCAGGTGACCATTTCACATAGCTACATAGTAAATATCTAAGCTATGGGCTTTATGGTTTCAGAGAAGAATGTTTTAAAGCTTTTTTCCATTATAAATCAATGAGAGAGAAGGAGCCCCGGGGCGTGGCCAATTTGGACCCCAAGGGGCATGACTGGCAGGATTTGTGTAAGGAAACACTTGGTGTTGCTACATTCTAAATATCTAAGCTTGTGGATTCCGAGAAGATTTTTCCATTGTAAGTCTATAGGAGCTTAAGAGCCCCGGGGCGTGGCCAATTCTTAACCCAGGGGCATGATTGGCAGGATTTATGTAGGTGGCCATTTTACGTTGCTACATAGTAAATATCTTAAATATGGGCTTCATGGTTTCGGAGAAGAAGATTTTTGAAGCTTTTTTCCATTACAAGTCTATGGAAGCTAAGGAGCCCTCGGGCATGGTCAATTTGGACCACAGGGGCACAGTTGGCAGGATTCATGTAGGGGACCACTTGACCTTGCTACATACTAAATATCTAAGCTCTGGGCCTTGTGGTTCCAGAGTAGAAGATTTTTTTTGTGTATTTCCCATTGTAAGTCTATGGGAGATAAGCCCCCACCCATAGGGGCTTGAACAAATATATGGGCTGCATGATGCTTCCACACAGAGCTGAAGCACACACTAGTACTGGTAAACCGCTTAGAGGATCTAAGCCAGCCCAGGAACTGGGGTGCGAGGCGGACCGTCCATGCTAATAAACCCTATTGGTTTCATTGGGCGACAGGCTTGAGGTGTCATTTCATCTCAATGTCGGGTAAAAGTCCCACCAAATTGGAAGCAACATCTCCAAAATGACCTTTACAGTCACGACAGGGACGTTAAACCTCAAATCAAACAAAAACAAACAAGTCTATGGGAGATATATGTTTCCATGGCAACAAGAGTTTCCATCTGATCTGCCCCAAAAACATTATGCTTCTTTTCCCCCTACCTGATAATGCTTCACATGAAATTTAATCATGATTGGCTAACTGGCTTTAAAGGTGCATTATTGAGCTATCTGGAAAAAATGCTTCCAAAAATAAAATACATATAGCAGGTATTTTTCTTTAAAACAATACAAATGAATGCATTTTATGCAAAAATGCGAACAATTATGATGACAGGTAAACCAGTTTGAGAGGGATTCCCTAACTAGGTTTCGAACACTAGTTAGATCTATTTTTAGTTAATGACAAAAATAGAATCCCCATATATGACGTTATGCGACGTTCATTTTTGGCCTTGTTTGCTTAGGCCATGCCCGAATCAGAAACAAGAGGGCCCACAGGGCCCTGGTTCGCTCACCTGTTTGTCACTGTCTCGAGTACTTTCTATTTTTAGCTCTGAAGGCCATCTTGTTCATCAGCAGAGTGATTTTAGCTTATTCGGTAGGGAGTAACCTAGGCAACATTCCTGTGAAGTTTGAATCAAATTGGCCTTAGGGTTTAGGAGGAGTTCACGTTTGAATCAAATTTACAATATTTTTCTATTTTCAGCTCCGGTGGCCATTTTGTTCATCGGAGCGGGATCGTTTTAGCCTTTTTGGTAGAGGGTCATCTAAGCAACATTACTTCGAAGTTTGAATGAAATTGGCCCAAGGGTACAGAAGGAATTGTCGTTTGAAGATTTTTTTTATTTTTAGCTCTGGCAGCCATCTTGTTCATTTGAGTGGAATGAGTTTTAACTATTTTGGTAGGGAGTCACCTAGGCAACATTCCGGTGAAGTTTTAAATCCAATTGGCCCAAGGGTTTAGAAGGAGTTTGCATTTGAAGCAAATTTACAATGTTTTTCTATTTTTAGCTCTTGTGACCATTTGTTAATCGTTTATGCTATTTTCCTAGAGGGTCATCTACACAACATGGTTCAAAAGTTAAAACAGAGGGCCCTGGTTCGCTCACCTGAGTGTCACTGCCTCGAGTACAATCTACTTTTAGCTCTGGTGGCCATCTTGTTCATCAGCAGTGATTTTAGCTTATTTGGTAGGGAGTAACCTAGGCAACATTCCTGTGAAGTTTTAATCAAATTTGCCTAAGGTTTTAGGAGGAGTTCATGTTTGAATCATATTTACAATATTTTTCTATTTTTAGCTCCCGTGGCCATTTTGTACATCTGAGCAGGATTGTTTTAGCGTTTTTGGTAGAGGGTCATCTAAGCAACATTACTTCAAAGTTTAAATGAAATTGGTCCAATGGTACTGGAGGAATGGCGTTTGAAGATTTTTTTTATTTTTAACTCTGGCTGCCATCTTGTTAATCAGAGTAGAATGAGTTTACACTATTTTGGTAGTGAGTCACCTAGGCAATATTTCTGTGAAATTTGCATCCAATTGGCCCAAGCGTTTAGAAGGAGTTCACCTTAGAAGCAAATTTACAATGTTTTTTTTTTTTCTATTTTTAGCTCTTGTGGCCATTTGTTAATCGTTTATGCTATTTTCCTAGAGGGTCATCTACAAAACACTCCAATGAAATTTAGAAGCCTTCATGGTGAAGTGGTCATGTTTCTTGCCTTGTAAACCAGGGATCCATCCCGGGCTTCTCCAGACTTTCAGATGAGTCTTTTTAAACCGAGGTCCTGTCACCGTATGACACTAGCTGTTGGTAAGACTTAAACTCAAACACTCACTCCTATGATGTTTGAATGAAATTGGCCCAAGGGTACAGGAGTTGATGCGTGAATATTTTTTCTATTTTTAGAAAAGGGGCCATCTTGTTCATCAGAGTGGAATGATTATAGCGATTTTGGTATAGGGTCACCTATGCAACATTCCTGTGAAGTTTGAATAAAACTGGCCCAAGGTTTAGGAGGAGTTCGTGTTTGAAGAAAATTTACAATGTTTTTCTATTTTTAGCTATGGGGTAGACGGTCATCTAAGCAAAACTCCTATGAAGTTTGAATGAAATTGGCCCAAGGTTACAGGAGGGGTTGTCGTTTGAAGATGTTTTTCTATTTCTAAGCTATGGCAGCCATCTTGTCCGTCAGAGCAGAAAGATTTCAGCTATTTTGGTAGGGAGTCAACTGCGTAATATTCCTGTGAAGATGGCCCTGTGTCGCTGATCTGTGTACAAGAAAATCATTACTGATGTTTAGAAAGGAATATAAAAAACTGAAGAAAGGCAAACTGTGATGAAAAGCAAGACATGGTTGTTTACCTGAGTGATATAAATATCTTCATAGATCCAGGGTTGTCAATATAGTTGTACATCCGTTGAACCAGGTGAACTCTTCAGGATGAAATCTTGAAGGGCATGGTGGTGCACAAGACTTGTTGAATCTATGCTGTAATTCTATGTCCATGTTCATGATGATGTCATAATTTGACAAAGAAATCAATATCTGTAGCTCCTTTTGACACAGTGGTTAACAATAGTATTGCATGGTATAACAAAATTTACATGAGAAACACAGCTGACTTGAAATATAGCTGTTTACATATCAAAAGTGACACATTGAAGTTTCCTAAGTTTTGTCTGACCTGTATCTTTGAGCCTTATATAGATTAAGTTACCTTTCTGCCATAAACATTGTGGTTCTTACATCTATCTAAAAGCCACAAAGAATTAATTCTGATACAGTGGGCATAAATATGAGAATAAGGAATAAAATAAGACAGATTAAGATGTGTGGAATCTATGAGGTGATATATGCCAAATAGAAACTTAAGGAGCACAAAATCGGATATAAAGAACAGGTAAAAATAATGTGAGTCTTTCCACAGAATACAGATGCATCAACTTATTCTCTCAAATTTCAACAAAGCTTTTCCTGATCTTGCAATTATCTAGAAAATGGTAACTTGGAACATTTTAAGGAAAATCTAATTTCAGCCTTTACATGTAACAATGGATTTCCATTTCAAAATATTGTTGCAATTAAGAAAACAATAAAATATATTATTTGACAGAATTCAAAATACTGGGGTAGCCTGTTCTCCATATAAGGAACAATAGATTCACATGACAAAACACAGTCGTAAATAAGAATACAATACAGTATGTTTTATTAGAAGCCTCCGTGGTGCAGTGGTTACGCTACTCGCTTTGCAAACCAGAGATCGCAGGATCGATCCCAGGCTTCTCCAGACTTTCGGATGAGTCTTTAAACCGAGGTCCCGTCTCCGTATAACCTTAGCTGTTGGTGGGACGTAAAACTAAAACTCACTCACTCACAGTATGTTTTAGACAGAATTAAAAATATCATGACAAATCTACAGAATGTACAAGTCTATATTCCCTTAAAAAGTGTCTTGTGAGAGGTTTAATATGAAGGCAACAAAAGCTTGTGTATAAAAAAAGAAATTAATCCATATCCTGCTGAATATTTAAATTAGTCATGCCCAGTTCTTACTATCAGCCAATCTGATTATATGATATATTGTTTTCATTCAAATTTCGAAACTAAATGACAGTGTAGATCCAGATCAGATGGCTTTTTCATCTGGATCTATATTGTTTGCAAAGCTAGGGATTGTTGTGAACAGCGTATAAGGGTTAATACTCTTTACAATTATTTTGCAATACACCTAACTGAATCCAGTAGTAATTACCATTAACCCATATACGACAATGGAATCCCCCACCAAATTAGTTTGAGGTGGTCCATTTCCAATTATAGGGGTGTAAAGTTGGTTTGGAGGAAAGTTGTCAACAATGCATGTACTTTGAGCAAACACTGTACACCAGATCAGATGCCACACTCTGTGGTGCTAATCTGGGTAATCACTATTTACCCATGTCCAATAAAAGGGTGACTAGGAGTATATGGGTTAATATTACCAAACCAAAACATGCATCAATAACATGCCAGCCTCAGTAGCTCAGTCAGATGTGCGTCTGACTGGTAATCAGGAGGACGGGAGTTCAATACCTGCTGACGCCAGCAACATTCTTTCGTGAAGACTGATCATGAAATCTTCTCTAGTCATTGTCTCCCTTCCGCTGATTCGAGAGTTGTCAGTTTCGGGCAAAAGAATGAGCACTGTACTGGTTGACAGCTTAGGCATAAGCCTGCCCAGGAAAAAAGGGTGTATAGGTAAACTGACCGGCTCAAAAATGACCTAAATAGTGTTTACTGGGCCTTTAAATATGTTCTATAAAAGGGTTATCCTTTGGAAGCAAGGAATACACCGCAAAACTGGAAAATATGGAGTGTACATACTTTCTGGGCCAGACTAGCCTGTACAAACAAACAAACAAAGCATCAACAGCATACAAAGTCTATGTTTTTAGTGAGAAAATGGGGAAAAAAGCCCTGTAAACTCCACTTTTCTCTAGATAATGTGGGGTTTTATAAGGCTCTTCATTTCCTGATGTCAGTCAGTGGTGGCCACCCTTATCATGCACAAACCACCAGCAATACCTACCTTTAAGGGGTAGGTACTGCATTGTATTAGGCGGGTGAGTACACTTTAAAGTAGCATAGACAATCACGTGATACAATTTCCAAGTTGTAAAGCGAGACAGTGAACTACACAATGATCTGCCCAATAGATTCCTCCATTTCAATTTCACCAAGACAATGAGTAAAAAACAACAACCTTAATTTGAAAAGTTGGTATTATACATTCAAAACTGAGCGGGTGACATGTGTTGAATTATGTGGATTTTAAGTGTAGAAAAACTATTTTGTGGTCTGACCAGTATGTCTCACATGTCCCAACTGCACCATCAACATCTGATAAATCAAAATTCGAAAATATCAAATCAAGCATTGTCATATGATCTGTGGTACATTCATTTATTAGCATTTTGCTTGAAAACTTTTCACTTAATTTCTTAATGATGTTAGGTTTTAGCAAAATGTCAATATTGAAATCTCCAATTATCACCAATGGCTTTGATGGGGTAAAATATGGAATGAGTTCCTTGTTCAGACAAGAAAGAAGATTACTGTCAGACATTTGAGGTGACTTATACAAAAATACAATCTGACTTTCAATTGAGACATGCCTGGCAGTTATCATAATGAATTCCAATGTATCTGAACTATACTTTCTATCCTGTGTTATAATGGTATCATCTTTAGCATAAACTGCTAATCCATGAGGAGGTCTTTTGGAAGAATTGTATCCAATCTGGTCGTTTCGTATCAAACAATAGCCTTGTATTGCATAATCACTATCATTATCAGGCTGGTGTAGTCGTGTTTCTGCTAATCCAAATACGTGGGTTGACAACAGATTTTTGTCATGTCTAATATCATCAAAATGAAGATTCAAGGATCTACAATTATTGAAAGCAACTTTGAAATGTGAAACTGGATCTATCAATTCTAAAGAAGTATCGCAGAGTTGAAGCATTGCTGTTTCATGCAGTCGCTGCATTTCAGCCTTAACTTGATCATCAACTTGTAATGCTTTTTCATTAAAGTTAAGGATCTGAAGCTTTTCTATCGACCTTACTCTGCTAAGTGCAACATAGTGTAAATGTGGAACTTTACGGATTTTACGTTGCGATAAGTCAATGACAACTCTTTCAAGGGTACTCCCCTGGGCTCTATGTACCGAACGCCCTGCAGAAGGTTGCAAAGGGAACTGAATTCTCTGAAATGTCTTTCTGTTGTATGTAAATGACCTGTTGACATCAAAAATTGGTGTCCAATTAAAATCGATACCACTATGATAAAGTCCCCTGTTTCTGTATTTGATTCTTGTTTCCATTCCTGCTTTCTTGTCATCAAACTGAACCCAAATTATGCTTGGGCGTCGTGTGGTTTGTAGTTTATAATCAATAAACTTAACTACACATGAAGCTCCGTTAGCTAGTCCATCTTCTGTTTTTATGTTTATTGTTAAATCATAAAGCATGTCAACAACAACTGTTAAAGAGCAATGTAAACTTGCTGTTTGGTTTGAATCTGTTACATTCTTAAGGTTCTTAAGGGCACAGTCTATCTTTTCTTTTGATAGCTTAGGTGAAACGTATGTATCCATGCATGGTATTTCAACCTTTTCTGTTGCCATACTTCTTATAATTTCATTATTAAAAACATGCATGAAATAGTTTTCTGCAAAGAGGTGAGGTGCATTTTTCTGATACTCAACATCATTTGTAGTAATTTCACACTGCTTAAATCTAGTCTTGTCTTCAGCAGTCAAGGAATTGGTCCTTAATCTATTTAACAATTCTGCAAACTGAAGGTCGTCTTTCTGTCTCATAATTTCTGTTAATTCAAACATAGTAAATAAGTCTTTCCACAGATTTTGTGACAAAGCAGCCGCATCATGTTTCATGTCATTAAATATCCAATCACCACTCACAGGTTTTAACTGGTAAAGATCACCAACAGCAATAATGCTAACACCACCAAAAGGTGTTCTTGTTCCTTTCAATGCTTGAAGTCTCTGATCAATAAAATTCAACATAGAATTACTAACCATTGAAATTTCATCAATAATCACAACTGACAAATCACGGTACTTTGATCTAAAGGTATTCAGACTGTCACAAGTTAATGTTTGATCTGACTGCTTATACTTTTGTTTAAATGCAGATGAGATGGTAGAACCATTAATATTAAATGCTGCTTTTCCTGTAAATGCACATAGAAGAACCCTTGTATGATCCACATCTTCTCCTTCTTTCAAATTTAATATTCTAAACAAAGTCTGATACAATGCTCTAATAACTAGACTTTTCCCAACACCAGCTCCACCAGAAAGAAATGCATATAAAGGGGCATCCTTTGTTTTAATCCAGTGAATCACATGATAGTAAAACTGTTTTTGTTTACAATTTAAACACTGCAGGAGCTTTCTATAATCAATATCTGACAGGATTTTTTCATTTACATCAATTTGGGGTGCAGAAACATAACAGCCAATTTCAGTCCCTATATCATAATCTCTATGTTCAGGTCTATCGGGATTAAAATATATAAATTCTTCTGACTGAATTGGTTCCATTTCAGCATCATCACCTTCAACTTGTTGTGTACTTGGTGCAGTTTCATCAAATGCATCATATTCCATTTCTGCCAAGTCTCTTGCTAATTCCAACTCTTCAGCATGATGTTCGTAAGTTGAGCATTTATGATCTATCACATGCTTGATAGACTCATAGTGTTCTTTATATGTTTTATATGTTCCAAGTAAGTCAGTCTCTTCCTTTCTCCATGGGTGGAAAAGTAAAAGTTTCTCTCTATAGTAGTTCTCTTCATCTGTTTTGCGATTGAATCTCACATACCTAATTATTTTAGAATTACGACATCGTTTGATTTTTATGCCATTCTTTAAAGTTAAAACAGTTTCACCATCACCAAAGCTTTCTTCATCTGACATTTCTGCATCTTTCTCATAATCTTGCCCTTCCTCATCTTTATTGTCATTCTGACCATTAGGATAAATTACTTCCAACTCTGACACATAATCAGCTAAACAATAAGTTTCCAAAGGTTTCGGGCGCTTTGAGTATCTTTTAATTTTATTGTCTGACATTACATCTGTTGAGTCTGCTGGCAATTCATCAAGCACTGATCTTGGTTTCAATAGCTGTACTCTCTGGTTTGGAAGTGAAGTATTTATAAAGACAACACTCCTTGAACTTTTAGTCAATGGCATTTGCAGTACCAGATAAACTGCCTCTTGTGCACTTACTTCAACACTGTTTGAAAATACATTTCCAATATGTCTAACTTGTCTTTTGATATCCATATTGCCATTCCTAGCTTCTTTTGCAGCTGCATGCAACAAATTACTCATCCCTCTTTGAGATTTACTAATATATGAAACTATATACATAGCACAAGCATATGGATCTAACACAAATTGAATGTCAGTGTTTGCCTTCCATGCTTTTAACACACTATCATTGTACAAATTTACACGGATCTCACTCGGATTTCTTTTCAAAAACACTTTTGAAGAGTTTAAGGAACTTCTAATGCATTTAATGTATTCTTTCTCACTCATTTGGACAACATCTTTCAGAAATTCTTCATAAGACATAACATATCCATCTTTCTTATTGTTCATTGTTTTCTGTATGTTTTGGTACAGTTTATAATACTTGTCTTTTTCGGTTTCCAGAGGCTGCAAGACCATAGTTTTGGAAAGAGGTGGAAGAGGATAACCAAATCGACATATTTTATCTTCTCGTTTTCTACACGTTCTAGAATGTTTGTGAATTTGAAGTTCTATTAAACGACCAAGGTTTGGATTGTCTAGAGAACATTTCAGATACTGATCCACGTAAACAGCCAACTCTGCATCCGAATCCACATTGAATTTTGGGGCATTTTGTACCCATACAATCATGTGAATGTGTGGCGATCCACGTTGCTGAAATTCCACTCTAAAAAAGTAATCAACAACTTTTCCAAGAGGTTCGTGTTCACTCTTTAGAACTGTGTTGATGAATTCTTTAACTCTGTGCTCAAAATACCTGGAACAAGTGACTGGATCTGACTGAATAAGTTTTATCTTTTGTTCCCAAGTCAAGTTTTCAATTTGATCATCAGTGTATTTCAAATTTTTATTTAAGATAGCTAACATTTTCAAAAGGTCAATCCATCTTGTATCAGCCGAGGACAATGACATGAACCAAGTTGGCAAACCCAACTGTCTAATCATAGCATAAACATCTTTTTTTCTAGATTCTAAATATGCAGGAGAATTTCTTAGCTGCTTAAACAAATAGTAACCTTCATCATTTTTTACAATACTGTCAATGCATTCTGAGTTTCTTGCTTGTACAGCAGTAATCTTATTTGTTCCAGTCTGACACCTTCTAACAGCAAGGTTTGCTTTATCGTTCAATTGCTTCATTTGTATTTTTTTCAGTTTAAAAAATATATTGGGTACACTGTTAGCAGCCCGCCTATCCTGACTTCTCAATTCCCACTTTGCAATATCACTATAATGTACAGGCACTTGTCTGTCATCATTAGCTATTCGCCTCTGTCCACAAAATATGGTTGGAAAACAAAGATATTCTGAATCTTCATCTTGAAATATACTGAGTGGTCGCTGGCCTTCTCCAGGAGCAAATGTGAAAGTAGAGTTTCTGTTTTCAAGATCTGCATCATCCAATAGTGTATCAATATTTCCCACATTTTCCTGTGTGATTTCTTCTGCATCTGAATCATAAAGTTCTTCCACATGAGAAGTATTATCATTTGAAATATTATCAATCTGATCACTTGAACAACTGTCACATATTTCACTAACAACATCATCAAAATCAACAATATCATATTTTGAACATTCATCTGTACACCACTCGAAAAAATTATGTATAATCTCAGCTTGGTTCTCATCATGAGTAATATCATCAAAACCAACATCATTTGTTTCTGAACAAGGTGTTTTGTGTGACTCCAAAAATGCATGAAGGGTCTCATTGCTTTCATCTGTGATTTTCTTTATCCACTGCTGATCAATTTCAACATTTGCATGTTTGTACAATTCACTACCACTCAATAGCCAGTGCAAAGCACACAATACATGGAATGGTCGGACATTTTCTGAGAAAACATATGACTTAAATGACATCTTCTTCTTCAATTTCACTGCAACTGTAACATTTTCATCAAACGGTCTTGGCAAAGCATTAACAACTGGTTGAATATCAACAGGTACATTAACAACATTTCCTTTTACTGATAACTGGCGACCTCTGGGTAGTTCTCGCATCTGCATGAACGGTATACGTAAAGCAATAAGGCGTTCTTCAAGGGGAAACAGCTCCAGTTCTTTGGGTTTTGGTGGCCACTTCATTCCATTTAAAACAGACAATTTTGGGACTTTACCACATTTAATATTATCTTTGCATGTGCAACATATCCATTCTTCTTCATTGACTGATTTCACACCTGTTAAGTATTTTTCCTTGTCTTTACAAACAAATGTTTTAGCTTTTGATACAGTCTCTTCAAACCATGTCTGTTGACAACAACTACATACATAGACAGGTCCAACTGATATATTCTTGTGAAACTTTTCGATACAAACATCAATATCACTACCACAATTTCTGCGCTTTCTGCTGATCTTTTCATTTTGTGAAAAGGATGGATCTTTACGCTTGGCAGCTTTTCTTTTACAGTCTGTAATGTTTTCACTTTTTTTTGTTTCTTTCATTTAACCTCCATTGTTGTTTTGCAACCCTTTCTTGTTCTAATATATATGGATCTGACCTTGCCTTCCTCTTTGACCGATTTTGTATATCAATGTCTTTCTGTTTGAATTCATGGCTTTTTCTATATTCTCGTTTCTTTTCACTTTCCCATCTTTTATATTCATCTATCAATCTAGCTCTTCTCTTACATGCCTTTGTCATAGCTTTGTCTTTTCTCCTGTTTTCTTCAGATTGTCTAGCACTCTGCTTAGATTTAAGCGTATATTCTCTGTCCTTTTTTCTGTATTCTTCAGACTGTCTAGCACTCTGCATAGATTTAAGCGTATATTCTTTATCCTTTTTTCTGTATTCTTCAGACTGTCTAGCACTCTGCTTAGATTTAAGCGTATATTCTCTATCCTTTTTTCTGTATTCTTCAGATTGTCTAGCACTCTGCTTAGATTTAAGCGTATATTCTCTATCCTTTTTTCTGTATTCTTCAGATTGTCTAGCACTCTGCATAGATTTAAGCGTATATTCTCTATCCTTTTTTCTGTATTCTTCAGACTGTCTAGCACTCTTCATAGATTTAAGCGTATATTCTCTATCCTTTTTTTGGTATTCTTCAGATTGTCTAGCACTCTGCATAGATTGAAGTGTATACTCTTTGTCTTTTATTTTGAAGTTAGAGCACTGCCTCAGTTTCTGCATATAAGCTCTCATATATTCTTTTCTGTCTGTAATTTTTTTCTTATTTGTTTTTTCTTTGTTCCTAATCTTTTGATTTTTTGTTACCTTTGTGCTATTTCCAGTCTTCTGTTCAAGTCTATGTTTTTGATCCTTGAAGTATTTGCCAATAAGGGTTGCATGACTTTCACTACTAGTATCATCAAAAAAGTCTTCTCCTGCATGTACATTCCTCATATGGCTTTCAGACATCTTTCTCTTGTAAGTTACAGATTTCCAAGCATAGTCATGTGGAGTGCCAGTATGACACTCTGCACTATTTTCAATATCAAATGCTGAATTATGCTCAAGATCAGATAAGTCAAAGTCTATAGGAAGAATTTCGAACTGTGTGGAAATGGAAATCATCATACTTTCATACAAAGCATATAGAAATGTAACTAGATCATCTAAACAACTGAAAGCAGCTAGTAATGATTTTCCATCTGGAACTGATAATCCATTGAAACCATGAGAATGTGAATCAAATATAAAATATTTGCAATCTCTCTTGAACACAGAAGAACAAACTGAACCTATCATTATCAAAACATTTGAAGAACATTGTAAAGCAGTGTATAATGCTTGGTGAAGAGTAGGTAAACTGGTATTGACAAACTGTTCTGTGCAAAGACCTGTCATAATAGCAGATTTTTTAACAACAACTTCTTTGTTTAAAATTGAAACTAATCTTGGAAGTTCATCAAAGTTGAGCAACTTACTTTTGAATTTACCTTTAGCCTTTAATTCACATATAATCTTAACATACAGACAATCTCCAGCTAAAAGAATGTTGTCTAAATCTGTACTACAAGAAATATCCGAGTACACTGCATATATTAATGAACAAAGTGCATTTGCAGTACATTGACATCCTCTGGACTCATTGCTAAATATTTCAGAACCTTGGTGAAAAGATCCCAGTTCAAATTTAACAGAATTAAATGGACCATTAGAAGGATTCCATAGCATTTTTTCAGCCTGTTCACTTGCTGGAATGGCACTATACAATGGCTTATTAGAATCCATCAAACAGTTCTGTTCTCTTAAATTTACATTAGAAGATCTCATTGTTTCATGTATACAGGTATTTGAAGAACTTTCTATAACATTTTCAAAAGGTTCGCAACAATAACTGGAAAGATCGTCAGGCTTGTTTTCATATAAGTTTTCAGACAAGTATTCAGACATGTTTTCAGACACATTATCAGACACATTATCAGACACATTATCAGACACATTATCAGACACATTTTCAGACGCTTCAATGAACACAGATGGTTTTTCTGTGGGCTGGGATAGACCCCCATCTGATAAACCAATAACACCCATAAACACAGATGGCCCTTCATCTGAAACAGATGAAAGGAAAGGGTGGGCTAGGCCCCCATCTGATACACCAATAACACCCATCTGTACTGCCACACCAGGAGATTCCACATCTGATACTTCAAGTCTTCTTCTTTCCTTTCTAACTCTGTCTTCCTTTCTCCTTTGATTTAAAGACTTCTTCAACAAACGTGGCATCCTTATTCCTCAATCCAACACAAAAATTATAATGTACAGTAAAAATAGTTATGAATATAAATAATTGTTAAACACAATTGTTCACAGAAGAATGTTCAGATAGGTAATCTGTTTGGGGATACTAAAAAAGAAAAGAAAAACATAGTAGTTTTATGAAGAAACAAAACTGAATAGTCACAATTTGCAATCATACAAAGGAAACACCGTGATCAGCAAGGAGGCATTATCCCAAGTAGAGACCCATTTGTGCATTGATAATTTTTGCCATAAAAGTTTTTTATGTGAGCATATGATATTTATAAGTTTTAGAAAATATTAACTTTGATACAAAATTGTTTCAGATGTTGCAACAAACAAAATATAAAGAATTATTTTGTTTTCACAGAATTAACAAATTAAATTTTCTCTTTTACCAATGGCACTTACCCGGTACAGGAATACCTGTTTTACCCACTACCACATCATAATGTCTTAGTAATCAATATTAAGACAGAACGATGTGTATTTAGTTAAATGCAATCATTTTCAAATAATGGGTACAATTCTGCAAGTGCAGAATTTTAAAGAATGTTGAAAAATATCTTCTGGTCTGTGTACCCAGCTCCTGAAAAGAAGAAGAAGATCACTGAAAAGAATGACTAATCAAAACTAGACAAAAGTGCCCAGTGGGGCACGTATACCCCCGGCCAGTGCCGAACTACAAAGGGAAATAACTCTAAAAGGCCTGACCCCTTGGCCCTTCTTTTCTTTCCCACAATACAAGTAGTCATGCTGATCATGTGTGCAAAATTTCAAGTTTCTATGTGAAGCAGTTCCTGAGATATCTTTGACACAAAATAATTGTTTACGGACAGACAGACAGACGGAAAAGACAAAAACTATATACCCCCATGGCATACGCCGGGGGTATAACTAGAGCTGTCAGATAATCTGACTATAGTTCTGCTACAGGGCTATGAGATGAGAGCTGGAAAATTTTTATGTTTAAAAATCCAAGGGTTATGGACCCTTGGCCATTATTCCACCATTACACCTTCCTTATCTTAGAGACAAAGTGTGGTATAAGTTTCATTGAAATAGGAACAAAAATATAAAAGTGCGCAAAAAGCATTTTGATTTTTGAACACCTACCAAGGGACATAACTCCATGAGTTCTGGACCACTGACCTTTATTCTGTTATACACGGTACATACAGTCATTGTCCATGTTTATACAAACTTAGTTTTTTTTATTTGACCAATTGACCTACTTTTTAGCCAGACATGACCCATATTCAAACCTGACCAAGACTTCATAGAGGCATCATTCTGAGCAAGTGAAATGAAGATTGCACTTAAAATGTGGCATCAAGAGTTTTTGCAAGATTTTTCTATGACCTGGCCTACTGACCTCATTTTTGACCAGACATGACCCATATTTGAACTTGATTGAGATTTTGTACAGATGATTTTTAGGAGCAAGTTTCATGATGTTCAGGCTCAAAATGTGGCTGCTACAGTGTTCACAAGATTTTTCCATGATTTGACCTACTGACCTACTGTTTGACTGGACCCTTTTTCGAATTTGACCCAGATTTCATCAAGGCAATCATTCTGAGCAAGTTTCATGACAAATGGACTTAAAATGTGGCCTCTAGTGTGTTCACAAGGTTTTCCTATGACCTTATTTTTGACCAAACATGACCCATATTCGATCTTTTTTTTTTTTTTTGGTTTGGGTTTTACGGCCCTTTCAAGATTATTTCACTCATATCGAGCCGATCGTTAATCAGAGGTGGGCGAAAACCGGAGTACCCGGAGAAAAACCACCTGACCTTCCGTTGCAGAACTTGGCTTCTCATACGTGGCCTCCATATTCGATCTTGACTAAGATTTTGTCGAGGTGATCGTTTTGAGCAAGTTTCATGAAGTTTAGTCTGAAAATGTTGCTACTAGAGTGTCCACAAGATTTTTCCATGATTTGACCTACTGACCTACTTTTTGACCTGACAAAACTGATATTGTCAAGATGATCATTCTGGGCAAGTTAGATGATGATCGGAGCATAACGGTAGGCTCTAGAGTGTTCACAAGGTTTTTCTCCGATTTGACCTACTTTTTGACCCAACATGACCCATATTCAAACTTGACCAAGACATTGTCAAGATGATCATTCTGGGCATGTTTGATGCTGATTGGACCAAAACTGTGGCCTCTAGTGTATTCACAAGGTTTTTCTATGATTTGACCTACTGACCTACTTTGTGACCCGGCATGACCCATATTCAAACGTGACCAAGATATTATCAAGATGATCATTCTGAGTAAGTTTGATGATGATTGGACCAAACCTGTGGCCTCTGGTGTGTTCACAAGGTTTTTCTATGATTTGACCTACTGACCTAATTTTTGACCAGACAACACCCATATTTGAACTTGACTGAGACATTGTCAAGATGATCATTCTGGACAAGTTTGATGATGAGAGGACCAAAACTGGTGTGTTCACAAGGTTTTACTCTGATTTGACCTACTGACCTACTTTTTGAGCCGACATTACCTATATTCAAACTTGACCGACATATTGTCAAGATAATCATTCTGGGCAAGTTTGATGATGATAGGACCAAAACTGTGGCCTCTAGTGTATTTACAAGTTTTTTTTATGATTTGACTTACTGACCTACATTGTGACCTGACATGACCCATATTCGAACTTGACCCATATATTGTTAAGATTATCATTCTGAGCAAGTTTGATGACGATCTGACCAAAACTGTGGCCTCTAGAGTGTTCACAAGGTTTTTCTATGATTTGACCTACTGACCTACTTTTTGACCCGACATGACGCATATTTGAACTTGACCGAGATATTGTCAAGATGATCATTCTGAGCAAGATTGATGACAATCAAACCAAAACTTTGGCCTCCTGGAGTGCTCACAAGGTTTTTCCATGATTTGACCTACTGACCTACTTTTTGACCTGACATTACTCATATTCAAACTTGGCCAAGATTTCATCAAGGCAATCATTCTGAGTAAGTTTCATGATGACTGGACTTAAAATGCAGCCTCTAGAGTGTTCAAAAGGGTTGTTTTATGATTTGACCTACTGACCTCATTTTTGACTAGACATGACCCATATTCAAATTTGAACAAAGGAACCAAGATCTTATGGTGGTTTAAGTTGTGTGCAAGTTTGGTTAAAATCAAATCATAAATGAAACGGCTATTGTACAGAAAAGACCAAAGTAGGCAATTTGTGCCCTTTCAGGGGCCATAACTCTGGAACAGATGATGGGATATGGGTGGTTCAACAAAGGAACCAAGACCCTATGGTGCTTCAGGTTGTGTGTAATTTTGGTTAAAATTATATTATAAACAAAACAGCTATCATGCAGACAAGACCAAAACAGCCAATTTTTGCCCTTTCAGGGGCCATAACTCTAGTACCCTTGATGTGATATGCCTGGTTCAAGAAAGGAACCAAGATCTTGTGGTGGTACAAACTGTGTGTAAGTTTGGTTAAAATCAAATGATAAATGAAACGGCTATTGTGCAGACAATACAAAAATTAGGAAATTTTTGCCTTTTCAGGAGCCATAACTCTGGCACCCATGATGGGATATGGCTGGTTCAAAAAAGGAACCAAGATTTTGTGGTGGTACAAATTGTGTGCAAGTTTAGTTAAAATCAATTCATAAATGAAACAGCTATCATGCAGACAAGATCAAAATAGGCAAATTTTGCACTTTCAGGGGCCGTAACTCTGTAACACATGATGGGATATGGCTGGTTCAAGAAAGGAACCCAGATCTCATGGTGATACAAGTTGTGTGCAAGTCTGGTTAAAATCAAATCATAAATGAAGATGCTATCATGCGGACAAGAAATTGTTTACGCACGCACGCACGGACGGACGCACGGACGGACGACGGACGACGGACAAAATGTGATCACAAAAGCTCACCTTGTCACTACGTGACAGGTGAGCTAAAAAAAATGACGCTGAATATCATGCCATAAGTAACGACACTCAGAGACGATACTGTCGCCATGTATGTGTAAAGTGACAGATTTATTTTTAGAACAGAAATTCCGAACACATGTTCACAGCGAAGGGTAAACAGGAATGAAAACGACCATTTTCACAAAGTTCTGAAGCTAAATTTGGCTCCAAAAGTGTACACGTGACAAAGGAGTATGCATTGAAGATAAAAACCAGTAAAATTTTTTTGAGACTCGGTAGCTCAATAATGCACCTTTAAACTTTAAAGATATACCTATTTGAAAATTGGGCGCTTAAGAGCCCTAAGGCGTAGCGAATTTGGACCCCAGGGGCATGAATGGCAGGATTTATGTAAGGGACCACTTGGCGTTGCTACCAACAAAATATCCGAAGCTTTGAGCCTTGGAGATTTTAATGTTTTTTTTCCATTGAAAGTCAATGGGAGCTTATGAGCACCAAAACATGGCCAATTCTGACCCCAGGGGCACGATTGGCAGGATTTAGGTAGGTGACCATTTTATGTTGCTGCATACTAAATATCTTAGCTATGGGCTTTATGGTTTTGGAAAAGAAGATTTTTGAAGCTTTTTATCCATTATAAGTCTATGGAAGCTAAGGAGCGCTGGGGCGTGGCCAATTTGGATCCAAGGGGCATGACTGGCAGGATTTATATAGGGGACCACTTAACATTGCTACATACTAAATATCTAAGCTTTGGGCCTTGTGGATTTAGAGAAGAAGATTTTTAAAGTTTTTTTTCCATTGTAAGTCTATGAGAGCAGGGCGTGGCCAATTCTGACCCCATGGGCATGATTGGCAGGATTTACGTAGGTGACCATTTTACGTTGCTACAGTACCATTCAGACGATTCTTGACACCCTAGTTGACTCCAAGTCAACTACATTCAGACATGGAGTTACTCCATTTCCCGCTTTTGTTAACTAGGGAGTTAACTTTAGTTAACTTCTAGTTGACTAGAAGTCTTAACAGTTATACAGTAGTACATATATGGATTAGAACAGGTGAATGAATATGTTACTTAATTTGTTATCTGGTTTTTTTTTTATTAATTTATTTATTTTCATCATGCTGATGCAAAAAAAAAAAAATGAAGAATGACAGGTTATATCCCATAATTTCAAAATGATCATTGTTAGCCCTTATCCCGCTGAATAAATTAATTTTACCATACCCATTTCTGGATATCAACCATTCAAATCGTTAAAGGTTATGTATTCATTCAATTCACAAATTGGATGAAAAATAGTGTAGATCCTGACCAGATGAAACAGCCCCCCGCCCATAGGGGCTTGAAGAAATATATGGGCTGCATGATGTTTCCACGCAGAGCTGAATCCGGACCGCACACTAGTACTGGTAAACTGCTTAGAGGATCTAAGCCTGTACAGGAACTGTGGTGCGAGGCGGACCGTCCATGCTAATAAACCCTATTGGTTTCATTGGGCGACAGGGCTTGAGATGTCATTTCATCTCAATAACGGGTAAAAGTCCCACAAAATTGGAAGCAACGTCTCCAAAATGACCTTTACAGTTTTGACGGGGACGTTAAACCTCAAATCAAACAATCATTAACCATCTGATCAGGATCTATGCTGTTTGCAAAGTTAGGATTTGTCATGTTCAGCGGGATAAGGGTTAATGAATTTCAGGTTATACTCCTGGATTTAAGTGCCCCGAAAATCCAGGTATGGACATTTTAGCCTCTCCAGAACAACAGCTCTGTTTATTTTCATTTGTTAAAATGAACTTCAATAAATCTCAGGTTCACACTGATAAGCCTCACTAATTGCCTAAGCATATGGCAACTGAATATTCATTCATGAAAATTTCACTTTTGCAAACAGTGCAGGCCCAGATCAGACGCCGCAGAATGGGGCGTCTGATCAGGGCCTCCACTGTTTGCTAAAAGTTCAGTCATTCCCCAAATATACCTTAATGAAAACACACCCCGACACCCTTAAACCTTGAAATGGAGCCCTGGTACATATAAGGAGGAAGATTCCATTTGGTACAAAAAAGGTTCGTACCAAATGAATCTTTCTCCCTACATATAGCCCGAGTCCACCTCAAAGTTCAAGGATGACAGGTTGTGCCCCTTCAAACTCCATTTGCAAAATGGCTTAACTTTTTGAAAACAGTGTAGGCCCTGAACAGACGCCCCTTTCTGTGGCGTCTGATCTGGGCCTGCACTGTTTGCCAACTGTCCGTTTTGGGGTTTCTGGTACAAAATGAACAGATGTGTATACCTTTACTAGGATAAACATTTCAGTCTGGTACTGCACTGTCTTATTTTAAACCTCTAGCATGCTTGGCTGTAATTCATAATTGTAGTAGTTTTTATTTCATTATTTATTTCAATGAAGTAGAAATATTTATGTTACTATTGTTATTAGTTATTGTTATTGTTGTTGTTATTATTATTATTATTATTATTATTATTATAAGTAATAGTAGTAGTAGCAGTAATATTCACAGGTTTATTTATTGTTATTATTATTAATATTAGTAGTAGTAGTGGTAATAATATTTTGTTATTTTTTATGTTTATCTCAATTGAGTAGAAATCTTTATGTGACTATTGCTATTAGTAGTAGTGGTGGAAGTAGTAGATGTGACATTGACATTTATTTATTTATTTATTTTGTTTTTCAAGAACAAAATATACTATGTAGTAATATGTTAAAGGACCAATAACAAAATTCATAAGTAATCCATAAGTGGACTATAATGATTAAACCCTTCTTATCAGAAGTCATTATCTGATTTTATCAGATGAATACCATCACCTTAACAGCCATAATCCCCTGAGGTTCAAGTGGTCATTTATTGGTAGGTGATAAGAGAAATGGTTTGTGATATATGATATCCTGGAGTATTATCATTTTGATTGAGATCTAGCAAAGCAGATGAACTTAGAATCTTCGTTTGCCATAGAAAATATTTTTATCATTACAGTACATCACTAAGAAAACACACCTATTCAAATATATTGAAAATTTTACCACCTAATAATAGACAAAAAATCAGATAATAAATCTGATTTTTATTTTTATATTTCTGGCCAAAACATACATTGTGGGAACTCGTTATAACCGCGTCAGTGAGGCGGTTCTAACGCGTACCCACAATCTATGTTTTTGGGCGAAAAAATAAAGAAAAATGAATGCGGGAACTAGTTAGAATCGCCTCATTGAGACAGTTCTAATGAGTACCCATAACCGGTTCATGGCTTTAACATGGCTATTGGCTGTTGACTAGTTTTTCTTTTTTATTTCTGCTTCAAACATTATTAAGTGGGAACTTATTAGAATCGCCTCATTGAGACAGCTCTAATAAGCATCCACAACCTGCTCATAACTTTAAACTGGCAATTATCACATATTTTTTTTTATTTCGGCTTCTGAAAAAGGAAGTGGGAATTTGAAAGAACCGCCTCATTGAGTCAGTTCTAACGAGTACCCACAACCTGTTTTGAACCATCTGCTGGTAATTTTAGAAGTCAAATTTTCAATTTTTCAAACAATATGGAACCTAATCAGACTGCTCCTCTTGGAGAAGTCCGATCAGGGTCCACACTGATTGACTATACGCATAAATATGTTTGAAAAGTTTGAAAATATGTTTTGAAAAGTTTACCAGTAGAGCAGCAGACAACATAAACAAATGACAATTTCAGATGCAGTTTTTCATTATCCTGCTGAATAATTAACCCATAAGATGTCAATCACAGCAATTTTGTCTGCTTTGTCGTCTGCTTGTAACTTTGAAAGTCAATTTTGCAAACAATGTGGGACCTGATCAGACTGATTAGAGTCCACACAAATTACTTCACATATTGCATTCATTTAAAATTCGCAAACTGCATGACAGTGTAGATCCAGATCTGGATTTACATTGTTTCATATTTAGCAGAGTAAGGATTAATTAAATGACAGGGATCCTACAGACATTGTCTATTCCCACATAAGGGGCCAATAAACATCTAATAGTAAATGTTGTTGCGTTTTATTTCTCATTTCCACATTTAACCCATATATGCCAAGCGCCCATTTGTGGGACAGCGGTAAAAAGTTTAGACTCAGATCGGATGCCCCGTCAACACTATTTATGTCATTTTGAAATGGACCACTCCAAACTTATAAAGTAGAAGATTCCACTGTCATATATGGGTTAAAGAAAGGTAATATCGAATATCACAAGCTTGGGCACATACATGTAACTTAATACTGTAGAAACTTTTGCGTGGACAGTGAAGAATCAGATCACGGTGTTTTTTGGTTGTTTTTTTTTTTTTTGTTTTGTTTTACTTGAGATCTAACGTCCCTGTCAACACTATGTCATTTTGGAGACGCCGCTTCCAATTTTATGGGGCTATTACCAGACATTCAGATGAAATGACACTTTACCTGGGCATGCTTAGTCCTTCCATATTTACATTAGAAAATTTGGCTCTGAAAATATTTTAGATATTTTAGTAAACAGATACACAGTTTCAACCAATGTAACTCAAAGGAAATATAGAAAAGATGGTTGATAAAATATAGAATCATTACAAAAACACGCCTGTTCAAATACTTTGTAAAGTTTACCCACGAAAAAAAAAAAGAATGTTTTCAGATAAAACAAAAGATATTTGTCTTATTTCTGCACAAAATATAGATTGTGGGTACTCGACAGAACCGCCTCATTAAGGGGGTTGTAACGAGTACCCACAATCTATGTTTTTAAGCAGAAATATGAAAAAAATTGGTTTATCAACGTAAAACCCAGTTTTAAAAGTGGGGTTCGAGGGGTCAGAATTATAAAGGCATTTTCTTTTGTAATGGGATATGAACTTTTATTACAGTGTGTAGGTATTGTGGGTTTTATATCTCCTGAATTCATCACCTGAAATGAACACCCCTAAATTCCACTTTATATAGAGAAATTTGGGGTTTACGGGGGTATACATTATTTTTTCTTATTTCTGTTCCACGAGATATGTTGTGGGTACTCATTAGAACCGGTTCAAACGAGTACCTACAACCTATGTTCGCAGTATAAATAAGAAAAATATCACTGATTTTCACCAGAAAAGTAGCCATTTTGAAGATATAAAAGATTGTACTATGACGCACTGATGTGTTATCGTAATGTATCAGAATTTTGTTTTCAAGCACAGTAAATCAGATTCTGTATACACCGGGTAAACTGATTCAATATGCCCTTCGTTGTAATAAAACACCAGAGTAATATTACTCAAGGCAATTTATTAATAAGATGTTAATATGCAGCACATGTCCCATGTTAGTTTAACAATAAACACTTAACGGTCACTTACCTGTTGATTTAACAGGATTAACACATAAGACGCCAATCACAACAACTATCGTCTGCTTTGTCGTCTGCTGTTAGCTTTGACATTCATTTTTGCAAACAATGTGGACCCAGATCAGACTGCTCCTCCAGGAACTGTATGATCAGGGTCCACTCTGTTTTGCCTGCAAGAAGGTGAAGCAGACAACATAAAGAGACAACATTTTTTTTAAACATTTCTTGGCATTCATCAATGCCAACTATTGTTTTAAGGTTAGGGCCCCCTCAAGATGATTTCACTTATTTCTAGGCGATTCATTATGTTAACAAGTGAACACCCCATAAACTCCACTTTATATGCAGAAAACTGGGCTTTAGACAGGTTTATACTGTTTTTTATTTCTGCTCCAAGACATGTTGTGGGTTTTCCTGAGGCAGTTCTAACAAGCACCCACAACCTGTATGTCATACAGATGTTTTATTTTAATTGTTAATTAGAGGTGGACGAAAACTGGAGTAACCGGAAAAAATGCTTGACCTATTATAGAGAAATAGATAGATAACAAACTAGATGTGTAAATGTATTAAAAAGAAAGCAAAGTAAAAGGAATTCGCTTTATAAAAAACATGCACATGAAATATAAATCAACTGATTTTTAAAAAAAAAATGATTTGTATTTCATCTTGTGAAAATTCTGAAAGGTTTCACATTCTTGCTCCAAAACATTTTTAGATATTTTTTATCTGTTATTAAGACAATCTTTTATTAAGACCACATCTGGTCAGCCAAAAATGTGGTCTTAATATAGCAAATTAGATGTACATTTAATAAATTACTCATTTGATAATAGAAACCATGCATATCTTAATTTTCAGTTATGAAATTATATGCAAATCAAATCTCAGATAAGAGTTTGATGACAGGACAAAGGATTAGTTAACTCCATGTTAACTCCCTAGTGAACTATAGTTAACTAGGGAGTGAACTTGTAGTCAACTCTAGGGTCCAAATGTAGTCTGAATGTAGTCAACTCCTAGTTAACTTGGTGTAAAGATTCGTCTGAATGGTACTGTACATACTAAATATCTTAGGTATCGGCTTTATGGTTTCGGAGATGTTTGAAGCTATTTGTTCATTATAAGTCTATAGAAGCTAAGGAGCCCCAATGCGTGGTCAATTTGGACCCCAGAGGCATGATTGGCAGGATTTATGTAGGGGACCATCTGATGTTGCTACATACTAAATATCTAAGCTTTGGGCCATGTGAATACAGAGAAGATTTTTAAAGTTTTTTCCATTGTAAGTCTATGGGAGCTTATGAGCCCCAGGGCGTGGCCAATTTTGACCCCAGGGGCATAATTGGCATGATTTATGTAGGTGACAATTTTGAGTTGCTTCATACTAAATATCTTGGCTATGGGCTTTATGGTTTCGGAGAAGAAGATTTTTGAAGCTATTTGTCCATTATAAGTCTATGGAAGCTAAGGAGCCCTGAGGCGTGGCCAGTTTGGATCCAAGGGGCATGATTGGCAGAATTTATGTAGGGGACCACTTGACGTTGCTACATACTAAATATCTGAGCTTTGGGCCTTGTGGATTCAGAGAAGAAGATTTTTAAAGTTTTTTCCATTGTAAGTCTATGTGAGCTTGAGCCCAGGGGCGTGGCCAATTCTAACCCCGGCGGCATGATTGGCAGGATTTTTGTAGGTGACCATTTTGTGTTGCTTCATACTAAATACCTTAGCTATGGGCTTTATGGTTTCGGAGAAGATTTTTGAAGCTTATGGAAGCTAAGGAGCCCCGGCATGTGGCCAATTTGGATCCAAGGGGCATGATTGGCAGGATTTATGTAGGGGACCACTTGATGTTGCTACATACTAAATAACTAAGCTCTTGGCCTTGTGGTTTCAGAGAAGAAGATTTTTGAAGTTTTTCCCATTGTAAGTCTATGGGAGGTTATGAGCCCCAGGGCGTGACCAATTCTGACACCAGGGGCATGTTTGGCAGGATTTATGTAGGTGACCATATTACATTGCTACATACTAAATATCCTAGCTATGGGCTTTATGGTTTCGGAAGGGAAAATTTTTGAAGCCTTTTTCCCATTTTAAGTCTATGGAAGCTAATGAGCCCCAGGGTGTGGCCAAATTGGACACCAGGGGCATGATTGGCAGGATTTATGTAAGGACCACTTGACGCTGCTACATACTAAATATCGCAGCTCTGGGCCTTGTGGTTTCAGAGAAGAAGATTTTTTAAGTTTTTCCGTTTATAAGTTTATGGAAGCTATATGTTACCATGGCAACAAGTTTCCAGATGATCTGCACCAAAACATTATGCATCCTTTCCCCCTACCCGATAATGCTTCACATGAAATTTAATCATGACTGGCCAACTGGCTTTAAAGATATACTTATTTGCAAATGTGAACGGGCGCCAGCCGACAGACGTCGGACACCGGAGCATTGGCATACCAATACCTCACATGAGCCTTTGGCATTTTCGGCAATCTAGGGGACAAAGATTGGCCAACCACCCCAGTTTTCAAATTCATCCAAGCTTTTATTCCTGACTTACTTGTTTGTAAGTTTCAAGAAGATCCGATCAAAACTGTAGGGACAACGGGATGACAAGGTCAAAAATAGGCATTTTCAGCAATCAAGGGGACGTAACTCTGAAAGATTGGCCAACCTCGCCAGTTTTCGAACTCTTCTGAGCTTTTATCCCTGACTTACTTGTTTGTAAGTTTCAAGAAGATGCGATCAAAATTGAAGGGGCTACGTTGATGACAAGGTCAACAAGAGGGCCAATGGCCCTATATTGCTCACCTGTGTACTAGAAAATCATCAGTATAGGAGACCACTTGACACTGCTACATACTAAATATCTAAGCTCTGGGCCTTATGGTTGGGTGAAGAAGATTTTTGAAGTTTTTTCCATTATAAGTCATATGGGAGCCAATTTTGACCCAAAGGGCATGGTTGGCAGGATTTATGTAGGAGACTACTTGACATTGCTACATACTAAATATCTAAGCTCTTTGCCTTATGGTTTCGGAGAAGAAGATTTTTGAAGTTTTTTCCAGTATAAGTCTATATAGTTGGCCATCCAAACCACAAAAAAAAACTTCTGATGGCAAAATTGAGTAGAGTATGGCATCCATGCTAATTGTGTTCTTTAGTGTGTTGCAAAAGTGATAGGGGTGGATGCCACTTCTGAAAATGCCCCTGAGCCTCAGAATTAGGTCAAAGGTCAAATGAGTGCAAAATTACAATAAAATTTGTACATACTGGTATTTGTACACTCTCTCTATCTAAGCAGAACAAATAAAGTTAATTAAAACACCAGCAATGTTCTTAGGACATACTATTGATGCATCATATGTGAAAAAAAAAGTTGTGCCATAGATTTGGGCAAGGTCAAAGGTCATTTAAGTACATGTTTCCTTTAAATATGCCTCAATATTTATTGTATAAAGGGTTATCTAGTATGTCAACTGAAACAAAGTCAAATGAGTTGCCATTTCCTTATCTAGGAAGCATAAAATCCACACATTATACTAACAGCATAGTGGCCAACCTAATTGGCATTAGGTCAAAGGTCATTTAAATACATATTTGGCAAAATACGTTGATTATTCTGACATGCCATCCATTATTATAAGTAACATTCCAAAGCGGCTTCCTTACTAAACCTCACAATGATATATCAAGGATATTGTATTATGATGAAGACATATCTAATGATAACACAAGTGGGTCATCATCAAAGGTCATGTGCAGCTACTGTAAAACACTTATATTTTGCGGTCATGAAAAAATGCCAAAATAAAAATCCGCCAATAAAGCTGAAAGAGTGCGAGAGAATAAAATTTATTCTACATATCACAATTATGATGTGTCAATTCGTCGTAGGCATCATTGTTGACAAAAGAAAAAGTGTATTTACTTCTTTAGAAGTCGAAATAAAGAAAGACAATGTTCTAGCCATTAGACAGCTCAGAACGGCTGAATGAGAAAAAACACACCTTGAGAGTCATTGTCAGAATTGTTGATATAATTGATAGTTGATTGATGGCTTGAACTGTGAGCTCAATAGGATGGGTAAACCATTCAGATAAGAGGAAAGTGACACACTTCCAGACAGACATTTGGATTATCAAGGTTGCACATTGGGTTAATCATGCAGTGAACACAAAACCTTTATCTAATTACTACAGTTTCCGCATGACGCTGTTGATGATCAACTCCGATGAATTCTTTATCGTCTTTCAGGGCTTTGGAGATTCAAACGATTACTTTTCTTCGGAAATTGAGAATCCGCCAAAATATGAATCCGCGAAAAGGACCGCCAAATTTTGCTGCGGCCAATTTTAAGTGTTTAACAGTATTCAAAGTTTGTATTTTACAAGATGCCATTTCATTTTAAGAGCTGTTCAGATTACTACAATGTACAGGGTTACAACTAACTGCGACAATGCATATCGATATGTATTCGCATTTGCGCCCATATGATTATTTTTTTTTACTTCAACATTGACAAGTCAATGCAATGCAAACCAAATAGGGATTTCTCCGATATCACTGATACGAGCTTTCTACCGCATAATCTGAAATGATGGACATAGTCATATATAAAAAACAAGCTTTTTTAACTTCGTTTTGTTCACAAGCTGTCAGTGACTACTTGATTTAATAGTTCAAAAAGCGGGTCACTCTAGTTGCTAGTCAAATTAATTGCTAAAAATAATCTGGCCGCCATCTTGGATGCCATCTTCAACTACTTTTCCTCATAATGTTATATAAGAAAAACTTAATGATTTAATTGAATGGACATTTTATAGAGAAAGACTCCCTCTATCTTAAAAGTAATGTAAGAAAAGCCTTTTTCACTTCTGAAGAGCATAAAAATTATACTTTATGGTCATGGCAGAAAGTGTGTGAAGCCCTCACCTTTCTACTTGGCAATATTTACATAATATTTGGTACTAAGTTAGACAAGCTGTGGGTATTCCAAAGGGTACCCATACCCCTTGTGGCTGATTTGTTCTTGTTTTGTTATGAAAGAGGCTTCATGATGTCCATTTCCGTTGAAAACCAGACTGAAATTATTTCAGCCATTAGCTCGACTTCTAGATATTTTGATTTATTTAATACTGACAATACCTATTTCGATGATTTGATCAATCAAATTTACCCCCCCCCCCCCCCCCCACACACACACACGAACTTAAGTTAGATAAAGCAAACGCTTTTGATACCGAGGCCTTTTTTATTTACATATGTCTATTGTGTCTATTGTAGATAGGTTTGTTTCCTGCAAAATTTATGATAAATGATAAACGCGATGATTTTGATTTTGAGATTATAACTTTTCCTTTCTTGGATGTGATGTTTCTTGTGCGACATACTATGGCGTTTATATTTCGCAATTAATTCGATTTGCCAGAGTGTCTTGTCATGTGACTGACTTCAACACTCGTAATAACTTGTTAATTGCCTCTTAATCAGGGCTATTGTAATCATAAACTACGCAAAGCCTTTTTCAAACTTTTATAGTCATTCCGATTTATTTTCAAAATTCAATGTTGGACTTAAAACTCTTCTGCAACAGGGTCTATCGGAACCCGAATTTTATGGTGACTTAGTTATATAAATTCAGAAAAATATCTTATTGCAATGACTTCAATTTCATAAAATCATTCTTCGATATAAAAAAATTGGGTAAAACATAAATGTTATACGACAAACTGCATGCATGGTAGTTAACCAAATCACGGTTGACAACTTTGCTTTCCTCTTTAAATGCACGCCGATGGGTCAGGCTTCACATTCTATGACGGTTCCAGCATAAAGGCTTAATGAGAATTAGAATGAATTTAATTTTATGTAAAGTTGGGTGGTGCCTGATGCTCTGTTTCTGGTCGGGCATATCAGAGTCTAACTGTTGATCTTCTTTTGCTCCAGTATTTCAGTGGTTTCTTGCTGTCAGTTGTTTGATTTTTGTGTTCTCGGAGATGTTGCACTGATGAGTTAGGAGGCCTTCATGCTGACTCAACAAATTATTTGTCTAAATCGCGATGGAAGTAAGGGCAAGGATTGCATCTGCGTAAAACGATTTAAGCCGCCCAAGAGGTATTCGTTTCACTGACCATTCCATGGCGGTTCTTCTGTCGCGGTTTATTTTTGTTATGGTTTGTCTATGGGTGTGTGTATCACTTATAATATTTTGTTTTGGATAGCCAATTGGCCATTTTGTGGGAAAGTAATTGTCCTTTTGGCTTTCTGTATTTGATGTTTCCATTTGGGTCTAGTTATTTCATGTTTGCGTTTCTTTCCTTTGGTGTCACTGATGGAAGCCGAGGGTTAATTTAATCGATTTATGATCGTTGCCTTCACTTCTGTTGTAAACTAGAACTGTCAAAGGATCTGACAATAGCCCCGCTGCAGCTCTATCAGAAAAGAAAGTTGCTTTACAGATGCGTGAAAATATTTGCAAGTTTCAGAGTTATGGAAGGGACACGAATTATTACTGTACTTAGTTTATTCCAAGTGCCATTTTTCAATGTTCAAAGGGCAATAACTCCAAGTTGGCAATCCAGAGTTATGGTTAATGCGCTTTGCATATCCTCTCATAGTGCTTTACATTTGTGTGGAGTTTCATGAAAATACCTCAAACGGTTTTTGAGTTATGGAGCGGACAAGGTCAAAATTGCCATTTTTCAATGTCCAAAGGGCAATAACTCCAAAAGTAGGCAATCCAGAGTTATGGTTAATATGCTCTGCACATAGTTACATAGTGCTTTACATTTGAAGGGGTTAGTGCAAGAAGGTACCTAAGTCACATTTTCATTATTTTGAGAAAAACGCGAAAAACAAAGTATTTTGCGAAAATTTCATATTTTGTGTTTCTTAATTTAAATAAATAGTTCTGTTGATATATTCTATGATATGAAATGGTGTAAAGATCGCATAAATAGTCCGAAGTATATTGTAGATATTCATTAATTTCAATAATGTGTTAATGCAAGAAGGGACCTAAGTCCATGGTTGTTTATGCAAGAAGGGGCCTAAGTCCATTGTTTAAAGGACATAGTTTTCTCTATTTAGAGCAGAAACCTAATACATTTTATTGAATATGTATATTTTATCTTTTGTAGACTCTTTATAAGTTTCTTAAAACAAAGAGCTGAAACAAATGAACAACACATACACCGATAACTCGAAGTTGTTTGTGTTAAAAATGGAATTAGGCCCCTTCTTGCACCAAAGATACGACCTTGGACTTAGGACCCTTCCAAAGATTCAATGTAACTGTCATTTTTAATGCCAATAAAGAAATAAAGCATATCAAACTATATATCATATTGTAGGTCTTGGTATGATATATCTGAAAATACAATATCTCAGATTTTTCCAAAAATGGACTTAGGTACCTTCTTGCACTAACCCCTTCATTTGTGTGAAGTTTCATGAAAATACCTCAAACGGTTTTTTAGTTATCATGAATAACAGAATTACAGTTGCCATTTTTCAATGTTCAAAGGGCAATAACTCCAAAAGTAGGTAATCCAGAGTTATGGTTCATGCACTCTGTAAATTGTCTTATAGTATATTACATTTGTGTGAAGTTTGGTGAAAATACCTCAAACGGTTTTTGAGTTATCATGAATTTACGGAATTACCGAACTACAGAATCACAGAAGGACATAGCCCCCACTTTTTCAAAGGGGGCTATAAATAGAAGTCAATAACTGTCTGGCAGCCATCCTGAATGCAAACTTAAGGAATTGAAAGCTGTCTTTGACAATCAAATACACGTAACAAAATGTATTTTTAATATTTTGATAATAAATACTGGTCATCAACACATCCTTATGCTAAATATGACAACATTTGATTAGATAACATCTATTTTTCACGAGTTTTTGCACTTAAATGATCCCTTGACCTTTGAGACTGACATACTTTGAGGTACATTTAAAATAATTTTCCATTGTTCTCTGCACCCGAATAATTTTATGGTGATTTTAAGCAAGCAATTTCCCCAAATATGTGTTAAAAGAGAGTTATGAGTAGTTTCATGCTTATTTTGCACTCATTTGACCTTTGACCTTATTCTGAGCCTCAGACGCATTTTCAGACGTGGCATCCACCCCTATGATTGTTGACACACATCAAGGATTACACTTAGCATGGGTGCCATACTCTACTCAATTTTGCCATCAAAAGTAAAAATATCAATCTTTTTTGGGATTGGATGGCCAACTAATAGGAGCTAATGAGCCCTGGGGCATGACCAATTTTGACCCAAAGGGCATGATTGGCAGGATAATGTAGGCGACCATTTTATGTTGCTATACACTTAATATCTAAGGTTGGTACTTCATGGTTTCAGAGAACATATTTGAAGCTGTTTTTCCATTATAAGTTTATTGGAGTTAACCCTTTACCACTCAGATACGTGTTTTTACGTGTCTGCACCCCTCCCCCCCCCCCCCCATTTTAAGCCCCAGAAGCACCTAAAATCCACTTTTCTACCCCTGGATAGTTATGTTTGCTTTAGGATTTGTTGGGCAAAAAAGTGACCTGTTTTTTCGCACGCCTCCCCACTAAAAATATTCTGGGGGGGGGGATGTGAGGGGGGGGGCTTGCCCCCCCCTCACATCCCGAAAAATTTTGGGTGTATGGCCCAACCGGCCGCTAAAATTTATATCTGAGGGTGTCTAGGGTCAAAAATGCCTGAAAATTGGTGCTGATAAAACATGCTGCAAACAGTGAAAATGGCCTGTGCCAAACACCTTAATTGTTGCCTTGACAGCTGTGTGAAGATTAAAATGTGGTCAAAAATTCATGTGAAAACACACTTTTTGCCAAGTTTGAGATGCCCCCTCTTTACCATGACAACAATGATCAAGTCATGAAAGGTTGCATTTGAAAGGCTACTGCCCAATGAACATTCATACCGAGTTTGGTGTAAAACAGACCATCCATTATGAAACAATGGCTAGTTGAAGTTGCTGTCAGGTGCAACACTGTGAAAATGAGCAAAATTCACAAAAACCCTGAGTGGTAAAGGGTTAATGAAGAAAATCCCAACAGACCAAAATAATGTTTTTTCATCATTTTATTGCAAGAAACAATATTTCAGATATAATTAATGCACTTTAGACTAAAATTCAGTATGTTCCCAGATTTCTGTTAAGGGCCACATGATATGGCCAATGTGGACCCCAGGGGCATGACTGGCAAGATTCATGTAGGCAACCACTGGACGTTGCTACATGCTAAATACCTAAGCTCTGGGCATTATGGTTTCAGAGAAGAAGATTTTTGAAGTTTTTTTTTTCCATTTTAAGTCTTTGGTAGCTAATGGGCCCATGGCGTGGCCAGTTTTGACCAAAGTGGCATGGTTGGCAGAATTTATTAAGGTGACCATTTCATATTGCTACAAACTAAATATCTATCCTCTGGGACTTATGGTTTCAGAGGAGAAGATTTTTGAATTTTTTTTTTTCCATTATAAGTCTATGGGAACTAATGGGCGAGCATGGTTGGCAGCATTTATGTAAGGGTCCACTTAACATTGCTACAAGCTATACATTTAAGCTTGGGCCCTGTGGTTACAGAGATGAAGATTTTTGAAGTTTTTCCAATTGTAAGTCTATGGGAGATAAAGAGCCCAGGGGTGTGGCCAATTTGGATCCCAGGGGCATAATTGGCCGTATTTATGCAGGTGGCCATTTGATGTTGCTATATACTAAATATCTAAGCTCTGGGCCTTAGGGTTTCAGAGAAGAAGATTTTTGAAGTTTTTTCCATTGTAAGTCAATGGCTGCTGATTAGCTCGGGCGTGGCCAATTTTGACCACAGGAGCAGGTTGGCAGGATTTATGTAGGTGACTATTTTATGTTGATAGATACTAAATATCTAAGCTCTGTGCTTCAAGAGAAGAAGATTTTTGAAGCTTTTTTTCCATTATGAGTCTATGGGAGCTAAGGAGCCCCGGGCCGTGGCCAATTTGGACCCAGGGGCATGATTGGTAAGGTTTATGTAGGTGACCACTTGTTGTTGCTAGGTGCTAAATATCTAAACTGTGGTTTCAGAGAAGAAGATTTTTGAAATTTTTCCCCCAGGGTGACTAGGTGACTATTTTATGTTGCTACATACTAAATATCTAAACACAGTGCTTCATGATTTCAGAGAAGATTTTTGAAGCTATTTTTCCATTGTAAGTTGATGGGAGCTACATGGCCCCGGGGTGTGGACCCCAGGGTCATGATTGGCAGGATTTATGTAGGTGACCACTTGACGTTACTACAAGCTAAATATCTAAGCTCTGGGCCCTGTGGTTTCAGAGAAGAAGATTTTTTAAATTTTTCCAACTGTAAGTCTATGGGAGCTATATGTTGCCATGGCTACCAGAATTCCAATCTGATCAGCCAAAAAACCTTAAGCAACCTTTCCCCCTACCTGATGATGCTTCTCATGAAATATGATCAAGATTGGCTGTGGGATATTAGAGATATACATGTACTTATTTGAAATTGTTTACGGACGGACGGACACACACATGCACGACGGACAAAATGTGATCACAAAAGCTAACCTTGTCACTTTGTGACAGGTGAGCTAAAAATAGGCATTTTCAGCAATCAAGTGGATGTAAATCTATGATAGATAGGCCGATCTTGACAGTTTTCGAACTCATCATAGATTTAAAGGTAAGTTTCTTTTTTTTTTTACACATTTAGGTTTAGTTTTTAGATGTGTAAAAGAGTAAAAGACTCCATAGACTGTAATGGGAATGTTAATCCTTATCTTGCTGTTCACAACAACCCCTATCTTTGCAAACAGTGTAGATCCAGATCAGATGGCTTCTTCACTGTTTGGCATTCAATTTATGAATTTGTAGCAATAAATTACATCAAAAAACTTGATTGGTTGATAGAAATGGGTGTGGCTTAAATGAATATTCAGCAAAATAAGGGTTAAAGTAAATGTGGAGGCCAAGTTGAACCCCAACAGTAACACCAGGAGTAGCTGGACTTCAGGGAAGCTAAAAATGATTGCTGGAAAAACAAACTGAAATTGCAAGCCATTCAAAATTTAGTCGTAATCAGGAACAATTAACTGGAACAATTTTACTGAAAAACGAAAAAAAATTATAAAGAGCTATGCTTTCACTACTTTATTTGCATTTTCAAATACAGATTCAATATTATTTGAAAATTAAAAACATTAATAATTTAACTCTTTAAGATGCCAATCACAACAAATGTCGTCTGCTGGTTACTTTGAAAGTCATTGCTGCAAACAGTGTGGCCCCAGATCAGACTGCACCTTCAGATCAGGGTCCAGGCCTGAATGGAAAAAACATATGTTTGAAATGTTTGCTAGAAGATGCAGCAGACGTCATAAACAGACAACATTTTCAGATGCATTTTTTTCTTGGTGTCTTAAGAGTCAATGCTCAGTTCAATAGCGCCACATGAAAATGAGTTATTCACATCAGTTTTATTTATAGATTTATTTCTTATTCTTCTACTAAAATGATTGTTGTTAGAATTCCCTAAATGAGCTGATTGTAGCAAGTACCCACAACATGTTTTATTAAGACAGGATTAAAATTATCCCAAAAAGTGAATGCAACTCCATTTTTGTCTCCCATGTCAATAGGGGTCAACTCTTAAAGGAAAGAATTTGCTCTTGAGGAGCAAATTCTTTCCTTTAAGAGTAGACCCCTTTTAGAACTTGTTGAACTGGAACAGGAAGTCCCGAAAGTCATCTCCGTTTGAAAAATAGCGGAAAACTCTGCCAGGTGTTCTCATTCCCCTTAATAATCCTTGTTACTATTGAGATATGGAGTTGAGCATGATAAAAATATTTATATCTTGAGGCCAGAAGTTACACAAACTTGTATCTCTCTACTGTAGTTACTCCAAATATTGGCACAACAACCATTTACTGTAATAATTCTAAAATGAGAACAAGAGCTCGGCAAGCGGAATATTATATGCCCTTGGCAAGTAATCGGTTGTAACACATACATGTAAACTGACAAATAGTAGGCGGGGTTAATAAAAAAAAGAAAATTTCAGCTATGGACAGATGGACATAATTCTGTTAATGATTGGTTGTCTGCAACCTTTAAACAAAATCATGATCTAACTATATATCACCTTTCAGCTTGATGGGATGTAAAATACAGGAGGAAATAGATGGGAATAAAAAGTGACAGGAGAATAACTCTGCTAATATTTGGCGAATTGTAACCTCAAAATGGTATGGGCTTCGCCACATCATGGTCTTATTTTTCACTATGTTTCAGCTTGATCCAATGTAAATTATATGAAGAGTTAGCTTACAAAATTTTCAAAGGGCCATTACTCAGTTGATATTTGGTGGACTGTAACCTCAAAACAATATGTGTAACTATAAATAAAGAAGGTTCAGCTTGATCAGATCTAAACTGTAGGAGGAGTTTACAGAAGATTTCAAAGGTGCATAGCTCTGTTAATAAATTGAGCCAAAGTTATAACTCAACAGTGGTTTGTATTGATAATAACAAGAAGAATGTACAAAAATTCTAAGAATTGTCTATTTAATAACACTGGCCACTGTCCCAAGCATCCAGCAGCACTTTGGTTTTAACATTCTGTTTTGATCTGTTCAAGAAACAAACCATATTCTGGGGCTAGGGCATTTCTTAAAAATGAATCACATTGTGAATTTCAAAAACGCGGCATGTGACATGCATTCGTACAACTGAAATGAAGATCGTTTTCTGAGAATACTGCTGCGAATTGTTAGAGTAATGATTAATTTTATTGTTAATCAATAGGTTTTCTTTATTGTTGATCACAAGCGACGACCTGTTTTCACTTCAAGACACGAAATTATGGAACTCTGGCATAAAAGGTCCAGTCGGCAATTTCAGAATTCGTTGAAGACAGTTCTAAGTCCTAATGCAATAATTCCACAGAATTGTGTTGCGAGGTTCACAAGGTTTTCATTGGAAAATCTCATCATTGGAATTTGTTGCCACTTTAATTGTCTATTGTTGTCTATGGAATGTTCAGTAAAAATAGCCATCGGAAGAGATGGCAAATCCCCCGACCAAAATCAATATGGCTGTCAGAAGATTGTTCACCAATAGAAAGTGCACCAGAATTAAACCAGCAATATATCACAAAAGTATTTCAGTTATGGCCATCACAAGATTATACTGTCAGGGGAGATAACTAAAAAACCAGGGCACTCAAAAATGTGGTTCTTGTGCATGACATGCCTGCTAAAGCTCATGTATTTCTGTACAAAGTACCATCAATATGTCTCAAAAGGTGTTGGAGATATGGTGATCACAAGCTGGTCATACTGTTATATTGAAAGGGCAGATAACTCAAATACCACAGCACCAACAGTTGTGGTTCTTGCACATGACATCCCTTCTGTACCTTGTATACAATTGTGCCAAGTTCCTTCAATATATCTCAAAGGGTGTTGGAATTATGGCCATCACAAGGTTATATTGCCAGGGGAGATAACTAAAAAACCAGAGCACCCAGAGTTGTAATTCTTGAGCATGACACACCTGCTTAACCTCATGTAAATCTGCATCAAGTACCACAAATATATCTCAAAGGGTATTGGAGGTACGATGATCACAAGGTTGTCATACTGTTAAATTGGAAGGGGAGATAACTCAAATATCATAGCACCCACAGTTGTGGTTCTTAGGCATGAAGCGCTGTCTCAACGTTGTATACATTTGCCAAGTACCATCAATATATCTGAAAGGGTATTGGAGTTATGGCCATCACAAGGTTATATTGTCAGGGGAGATAATTAAAAAACCAGGGCACCCAGAGTTGTGGTTCTTGCACGTGACACACGTGCTTAACCTCATGTACTACTGTACGAAGTATCATCAGTATATCTCAAAGAGTGTTGGAGATGTGGCCATCACAAGGTAGTGATTCTATATTATTGGAAGGGGAGATAACTAAAAAACCATGGTACCCAGAGTTGTGGTTCTTGCACATGACACTCCGTCTCAGCCTTGTGAACAATTGTGCCAAGAACCATCAATGAATCTCAAAGGATATAGGAGTTATGGCCTTCACAAGGTTGTCACTCTATTTTATTGGAAGGGGAGATTGGAAGGGGAGATAACTCCAAAACCATGGCAACCAGCCTTGTGAACAATTGTGCCAAGAACCATCAATGAATCTCAAAGGGTATAGAAGTTATGGCCATCACAAGGTTGTCACTCTATTTTATTGGAAGGGAAGATAACTCCAAAACCATGGCAACCAGAGTTGTGGTTCTTAAGCATGACACACCGTCTCAGCCTTGTGAACAACTGTGCCAGGTACCATCAACATATCCCAAAGGGTATTGGAGTTATGGCCATCACAAAGTAGTCATTCTATTTTATTAAAAGGGGAGATAACTAAAGAAGTATGGCATCCAGAGTTCTGGTTCTTGCGCATGACACGCCGTCTCGGCCTTGTGAACAATTGTGCCAAGAACCATCAATGAATCTCAAAGGGTATAGGAGTTATGGCCATCACAAGATTGTCACTCTATTTTATTGGAAGGGGAGATAACTCCAAAACCATGGCAACCAGAGTTGTGGTTCTTGTGCATGACACACCGTCTCAGCCTTGTGAACAACTGTGCCAGGTACCATCAATATATCTCAAAGGGTATAGGAGTTATGGCCATCACAAAGTAGTCATTCTATTTTATTAAAAGGGGAGATAACTAAAGAAGTATGGCATCCAGAGTTCTGGTTCTTGCGCATGACACGCCGTCTCGGCCTTGTGAACAATTGTGCCAAGAACCATCAATGAATCTCAAAGGGTATAGGAGTTATGGCCATCACAAGGTTGCGTCTATGGACAGACGGACGGATGGACGGACGGACGCCAGGCTGATCGCTATATCCCCCGAACCTATTCGGTCGGGGGATAAAAATGCCAACATGTCAGTCCTTTGAACTTTGACATTAAATTTTGAGACAACGGGAAAGACATTTTTAAATCACACCATCTTTCCTTATTTGGCGATCATTTAAAAAGGAATTATTGAAAAGAATTGGCATTCCCGATGTCTCTCGAAGCGCATGGAATCAAAATTACAATTTTGACCAATCAGATTCAACCTCCATGAACCGTGCTCTGGAAACTGAAATCAATGAAACCAAATCATTCATTGGTGATAGATGAGCAACATAATTTTATGCCATCCAGATTATCCTGCACCAGACATTACCACGAAAATTTAACCATATCCGTGTTGCGTTATGTGTTTGGCTCAGTATATTTAGTGAACTACATACTTAAATAAAGATACACTGCCTTACACCATGGTCTATCTATAAATCAAGTCCCAGCTAGATGGGATGTAAATTGTAGGGGGGGGGGGGGGTTAGCCTAAACCTAATGGTTTACATGAATTTTCAAATGGGCATAGCTCTATTTGGTGGACTGTAACCTAGAAATAATATGCACTGCTCTACATCATGTTGTCACAATCATAAAGTCTCAGCTTAGTCTGATGTAATAGGAGAAGTTAGCCAGAAACAAAACAGTAACAGACATTTTCGGAGGGACATGATACTGCTAATATTTGGTGGACTGTAACCTCATAACAAGATGCACTGCTCCATATCATGGTCTAACCATATATCGAGTTTCAGCTTGACTGAATGTTAATTGTAGGAGGAGTGAGCCAGAAACTAAATTTTTACAGAATTTTTTAAAGGGGAATAATTCTGTTAATATTTAGTGAACTGCAACCTTGAAACAATATGCACTGCTCCACATCATGGTCTAACTATTTATCAAGTTTCAGCTTGATTGGATCTAAATTGTAGGAGGACTTAGCCAGAAACTAACTGTTTACAGAAATTTTCAATGGGGCATAACCTCAAAACAATAGCCCTGCCCATAGGGGCTTGAAGAAATATATGGGCTGCATGATGCTTCAACGCAGAGCTGAATCCGGCCCGCACACTAGTACTGGTAAACCGCTTAGAGGATCTAAGCCTGTCCAGGAACCGCGGTGCGAGGCGGACCGTCCATGCTAATAAACTCTATTGGTTTCATTGGGCGACAGGGCTTGAGATGTCATTTCATCTCAATGTTGGGTAAAAGTCCCACAAAATTGGAAGCAGCGTCTCAAAAATGACCTTTACAGTGTTGACGGGGACGTTAAACCTCAAATCAAACAAACAAACAAAACCTCAAAACAATATGCGCTGTTTCACATCATGGTCTAACTATATATAAAGTTTCAGCTTCATCGGATGTAAAATGTAGGAGGAGTTATCCAGAAATGAAATGTTTACAATGATTTTCAAAGGGGCATAAGTCTGTAAATATTTTGTGAACCGTAACCTCGAAACAATATGGCTGCTCCACAACACAGTCTAATTATATATCAAGTTTCAGCTTGATCGAATGTTAATATATTGCAGTACGAGTTAGATGGAAACAAAATTTTTACAGAAATTTTTAAAGGGTCATAACTCTGTTAATATTTGGCGGACTGTAACCTTGAAAAAAATATGTGCTGGTCTAACTATATATCAAGTTTCAGCTTGATAGGATGTAATATGTAGGAGGAATTATCCAGGAATGAAAGGTTTACGTACAGATGGACAGACAGACTGATGGACAGATGGATGCCGAGGGACATAACATAATACAACCTTTTTTTTTTTTTCAAAAGGGTGCATAAAAAGGTGGCTTAATAACATACTACATGACATCCTGCCACAGAAAAGACAGACAACTCCTTAAACTTAAGACACCTGCTGCTTACTTTAAAAGTCTTTGATGCAAACAAGGTGGACCCCTCCAGATCTGGGTCCACACTGTTTGCCTGTATGCAAAAATCTGTTTGAAATATTTGCAAGTAGACGCAGCAAATGACATGAACAGATAACATTTTCATGTGTAATTTTTCTTGAGTCTTAAGAGTTTAATCAACAGCCAAGAGCCAGTGGTTCAAAGTATTGTTAGCTTAACAAGCTTGTTAGTGGTCAAATTGTTAACTGTCCTAGAAAGTATAATAATTATCTGCTATAGTATTATTTTTGCTGAAAAATGTGAGCAGCTTTTGCATTTGCAAAAGCTGCTCACATTTTTTTCAGCCAAAATATTAGTATGTTTGCCATATTAAATGATCAAAGTTTTAACAATAGTGAATACGTTAACTAACAATGTCTTTAGTTTTGAACTGAGGCCGGGTGTACATTGTGTCATTCAAATATCTATGACATGTCAGCTTGGGCACAGTTGTGCAAAAACACCACAAACTGTTTATAACACTGTTCATTATAACAGCTACCGGGTATAACACAAAGATGGATCCAAAAAAATGTAAAGATTACATGTATATACCTTATTCACTCCAAGTATTCCAACACCTCAACTCTTTACCATACACATTCTGCAGCATCTCATCAGGGTCTACACTATTTGCTCAGGCCTGTCTGTCCAAATACATATAGTGAATACAGTAACTGGTCACTTTCCATGGATAAGGGTTGTTTAACTAACAGGATTTCAGTTAAGAACCCCAGCAATAGTTATAAATCGGTTTTATTTGTTTGTTTGTATTGGAGTTTAATGGCCCAATCAACATTATTTAGGTCATTTTTGAGCGGGTCAGTTTACCTATCCACACCTTTCCTGGACAGGCTTAAACATAAGCGGTTAACCAGTACAGTGCACATTCTTTTGCCAGAAACTGACAACTGCCCTTCTTGAATCAGCAGAAAGGAGAAAATGACAAGAAAAGATCCAATCTCCAAGGAAGAATGTTGCCGACCCCTCTTGATCACCAGTTAGACGGGCATCCAAATGAGCTACCGAGGCCGGCAAATAGATTTGGGTGTGTCATTAGTGTCACTTCTATACTGGTAATGTACTATAATGTAGACTAACATTGTTTTCATCAGCTTGGCACAACTGGGCCCTGCCGAGTTGAATTAACCCTGAAGATGTCATCTGAAAATGATATCATCTTGTAAACATTTCAAACATATTTTTGTATAAATGTAACCAGTGTGGAAGGAGCAGTGTGAGCTGGGTCCACACTGTTTGCAACAAGGACTTTAAAGTAACCAGCAGACAATAAGCAGACATTTAATGTCTCAGTATAAAGTCTGGCAGTTATTACTTTAGCTATCAGTCATTGTTCAGAGCCAATGATTTATGTTACACCATCAAACATTCAGCACAGCTGCAAGCTAATGTTTTGCTGAAAAAAAAACAAGATGTGTTTGTGAAACATGAACATGTCCCTGGGCATGGTCTTTTTATCAAACATTGTCACAGTTCAAGATTTTTGGTTTGAGTGGGAAGCCCTTGGCACAAGGAGCTTACATGCCAAATACGAAGGCTCTATCTTTAACTGTTTGAAAGTTATGAACAATAATATTTTTTTCTTTTAAGTAGGTCAAGGTCACAGGTAAAATAAATTCCATGAATGTAAAGCTCTTGTCACAAGGAACCTACATGCCAAATATGAAGGCTCTATCCTAAACGGTTTGAAAGTTATGACCAAAATGTTAAGTTTTTCTTTTAAGTAGGTCAAAGGTCAAGGTCACAGGTCAAAATTTTTGCATGAATGTAAAGCTCTTGTTACAAAGAACCTACATGCCAAATATTAAAGCTATATCTCAAACGGTTCAAAAGTTATTACCAATGTTATCTTTTTCTTTTATGTAGGTCAAAGGTCAAGGTCACAGGTCAAAATGTTTTGTGTGAATGTAAAGCTCTTGTCACAAGGAACCTACATGCTAAATATGAAGGCTGTATCTCAAATAGTTCAAAAGTTATGACCAAAATGTTATCTTTTTTATTTTAAGTAGGTCAAAGGTCAAGGTCACAGGTCAAAATTGTTTGCGTGAATGTAAAGCTTTTGTCACAAGGAACATACATGCCAAATATGAAGGCTGTATCTTAAGCGGTTCAAAAGTTATGACTAATGTTTTTTTTTTCTTTTAAGTAGGTCAGAGGTCAAGGTCACAGGTCAATTTTTTTTGCATGAATGTGAAGCTCTTGTCACAAGGTACCTTCATGCCAAATATGAATACTCTACCTCCAACGGTTCAAAAGTTATGACCAACGTTAAAGTTGTCCACGTACAAACCAACATACAAACAAGCAGACAGGGCAAAAACAATATGTCCCCGCTATCGCTACGGGGGACATAAAAATGTCAGCAGGCTTGGAATTACAAACGCTACTTATATTTTTCAGGAAAAAATACTACTGTGTTAGATACTGAATCTTTTAGAACAGTTAACGTTTTGTCCTCTGACGAGTTCATTAAGCTAATAATGCTTTGAAGAACTGTCCTCAGAACCAAAGTGCAGACAGACAGACACATATGGAGTCATAGACATCTGGGACCAGTTGTTCAAAACTAACTAACTAGCCATCTTCACATCACGTGAACTTGTCTGTGAAATGAACACTCCGCTAAACCTCACTTTATACAAAGAAAACTGGGGTTTATGGGGGTATACATTATTTTTCTAATTTCTGCTCCAAGATATAGGTTGAGGAGGTTCTAACAAGTATCCACAACCTATGTTTTTGTTTGTTTTGTTTGTTTGATTTGAAGTTTAATGTCCCCATCAACACTGTATAGGTCATTTTGGAGATGTTGCTTCCAGTTTTGAGGGACTTTTACCCGACACTGAGATAAAATCACATCCCAAGCCCTGTCACCCAATGAAACTAACAGGGATTATTAGCATGGATTGTCTGAGTGGCACTGCTTTGCCTGGGCAGGATTAGATCCTCTAAGCAATTTTCCACTACTCGTGTGCGGTCAGTTTCAGTTCTGCGTGGAAGCCATCTATTTCTTCAAGCCCCTATGGGCGGGGGCCACAATCTTTGTTTTTAGTATAGATATGAAAAATATACGTTTTCATTGGAAAAAATGTGAAAATATGCACTATGTCGCCCGGGTAAGGTCTCTTCTACATGAGGCACTGCTATATACAGTAAGTAACTCTTTCTCATAAGTTAGCTTAACCCATTTAGTACCAGAAACCCCCAAAACGGGTACCCTGGCAAACAGTGCAGGCCCAGATGAGACGCCGCAGAACTGTTTGCTAAAAGTCCAGCCATTTTCCAAATAAATTTTGGTGAAAACACAACCAAATACCCCTAAATTTTGAAATTGACCCCTGCTGTATATAAGGAGGAAGATACCATTTGGTACACAACATTGAGATAATTACAACAGTCTTATCACAGTCATTACAGTTTTATAAAACTTAAAAAAAAAAACAACAAAAAAAAAAAACGTCAAATATACATATATTACATACATACATACATGTACATATACTCGTTTTTATTATTTAGCACACATGTACAAATTTATCTATAAGACATAAAAAAAAAGCATTTTCTGGTTATATGTGAGGTGAGATGAGAAATGAGCCAGCGCATGACAAAACCTACAACAAGACCCTTGCTATGGTCGAAGACTCAGTTCAGCCAGCCCGTCAGGTCAGCCTGGTCAGAGCATTCTCTTGTTGTCCTATGAATAGCCCAGAGGCTATAGAAGGCTCATGAGAACAGCAAAAACTCTGATCAGACTGGGCAGAAGATTTGAGTCTTAGCTGGACACCCAGGTCTTAATGTACATTTTGTTGTGCGCTGGCTCAAATGATACAGTTTAACATATACATGTATAGGCTGAACAATGAAGAATCAAAAAATGTAAAAATTAAACCAATGGCACAAAAGCTGCACAGAAACTGGTTCAACTTAGATAACAAGAAAAAGGTTGCCATCTTGTGGGCACCCTTCCACTATCAAATTTATATCTCAAAATAAATAAAGTATGAGAGATAGTACATAAAAATTCTGCTTCAGGTGATTTTTACCCTTTCAATACATCACGAAAACGCGCCTATAAAATTTTGACCCTCTTTAACCCCACTTTTATATAGTAAAACTGGGGTTTGCAGGGGTAAACCTTATTTTTCTTATTTCTGCTATAAAATATAGATTGTGGGTACTTGTAAGAACCGCCTCAATGAGGCGGTTCTAACAAGTACCCACAATCTATATTTTGAGCAGATGTAAGAAAAATATTACAATATTTCACCTTAAAATTCTCGTTTTTTCAATGGTAAAGTTAACAATGTATTTGTATGGGCGTGTTTTCGTAATGAAGTGCAGCTACCTATACTACAGTGAAGATCTAGATGAGCTGAGGTTCGAGCCTGGCTCGGGTCACCAAGTTCTGCAACAGAAGATTAGGTGTTTTTTTTTCTGGGTACTCCAGTTATTGCCCACCTCTGATTAACAATCGGCTTGATATGAGTGAAATAATCTTGAAAGGGCTATAAAACCAAACGGAAAAAAAATTCTGATGTAAATAAAGTGGTTGATAAAATATTAAATGGCTTTTCTACAGCAACTTATCTGTGCAGCTGGGCGACACAGGTCTGCTGGAAAAAGTGCTGTTATTCATCTGGACCCCGGTTGTTCAAAGCATCGTTAGCTTAACAAGCTCGTTAGTGGTCATACATGTATTGCTAACTGTTCTAGCCATTTTAATACCAAACATTTTGTTATTTTTGCTGAAAAAATGTGATGCTGCAAAAGCTGCTCATATTTTTTCAGCAAAAATATAAGTATTTTCACATTAGTATTTTCACATTTTTTTCAGCAAAATTATTAGTATTTCCACCATATTGAATGATCAAATTTTTAATGATACGTTAGCTAATGACATCGTTAGTTTTGAACAACTGGCCCCTGGAGTTAGATGCCATTGTATATAGTCTGAAAGCAAGTTCAGAACTACAGCTGTCAGTGAAACTGACTAGGGCCCCGGCAGCACTATCAGAGGAGTAGGAAAATTTGTGGACGGACAGACGGACAGACAGACAGACAGATGGACGGACAGAGTGATTACTATAGGGCACCCACACTTTCAGTGCGGGGCCCTAAAAATGTTTCCCTTATAAAAAGAACCTTAAAAGACACGAAGACTGATGGCTTGTTTACCACGATTCATTTGAACTAGTTTCTATTAGTCCTTAACCCTTTTTGTACCAAATGGAATCTTCCTCCTTATATATAGCAGGAGTCCATTTTAAACTTTGGGGTGTCAGGTTGTGTTTTCTTGTTTGGAAAATGGTTGAATTTTTTTGCAAACAGTGTAGGCCCTGATCAGACACGGCGTTCTGGGGCATCTGATCTGGGCCTGCACTGTTTGCCAGGGTACCCGTTTTGGGGTTTCCGGTACAAAATGGGTTAAGCAATTCATACCATAGCTCCAGAAAACAATTTAACCCTTATCCCACTGTATAATTAAGTCAGCCACACCCATTTCTGACTTTGAACCAATCAGATTACTAGATGTAATTTATTCCCACCAAAGGTAGGGGTTGTTGTGAACTGTAGGATAAAGGTTAAGAAATGAATGTTTTTTATTTATCACTCATAGAAGTATGAACAACATCTGGTCGTGAGCAAAGCAAATGAACCCCAAAACTTTGCGTGTGACCTGATGTTGTTCACTATTCGATGAACGTTAAATAAATTACTTTTCTTACTTATATTTACATTATTTTCCAGCATCTGATCTGGGCCTGCACTGTTTTTCAATGACTAGTTTTGGGTTATCCCCATACATGGGGTTAACAACCTACTCTCCAGTATATTTGTATTTGAAAGAGGAGGGATGTAAAACAATGATTTTTAAAAATAATGACTGCAGTGAATCTTATTTCACTTAAAAGCCAGTTTTTAACCCTTTTTGTACGAAATGGAATCTTCCTCCTTATATATAGCAGGATTTCAAAATTTAGGGGTGTCAGGTTGTGTTTTCATTTGGAAGAATGACTGAACCTTTAGCAAATAGTGGAGGCCCTGATCAGACAATGCGGCGTCTGATCTGGCCTGCACTGTTTGCCAACTACCCGTTTTGGGGTTTCCGGTACAATATGGGTTAATCACAGATGGGTGATTAGAGTACAAAGAGAAAAACCTGACATTCCATTTCAGAGCTTGGCATCTTACATGTGACCCAAATAAGGCTGGGATTGACAGCGGTGAGGAACCTAATGTTTAAGAGTAAGCACCATGGAGGCCTGTTAATAAGGATCTACTGTTGAAAACAAAAATGCTGACTAGGCTAATTCTTGCCTTCAAGACAAGACCCTTGCTCAACAGGGGCTCGGTTTACTGTGAAGCAAAAAAAGAGTCATGGTTTATGTCTCCTTTGAACTGAAGAAGAAGAACTGCATTTCCAAGACAGAAATCGCTATAACGACAATTTCAATGGAATGAATCCTTAAATCAAGCCAAGACTGATTAATGGAGATATTTAAGAATATTATAATTATTTAATAGTCCAAGAAACAATTGTGTGGACGTTTGTTAGAATCGCCTGGCCAAACAAATGTGGATATTTGTTAGAATTGCCTCGATGAAGCGATTCAAACAAATGTCCACACAACTGCTTCTTAGAGTAATTAACCCTTATCTTGCTGAATATTCATTTAAGCCACACCCATTTCTGTCTCTCAACCAATCAAATTACTTGATGTAATTGATTGCTACAAATTCATAAATTGAATGCCAAACAGTGTAGATCCTGATCAGATGGCTTCTTCAGAAGCCATCTGATCTGGATCTACACTGTTTGCAAAGGTAGGGGTTGTCATGAACAGCAAGATAAGAGTTAAGGGAAAAAGTCTTTAATTACCTATTATACTACTCCTTATTGGGATTCTTTATATGGGCAAATTCACTATAGTGACAAATTGTTATGGAACAAATATTTTTGTCATAGCGAGGGTCTTATCCAAATGCTTCTTGTGGACTAAACAAATTATTTGTCTAAACCAGGACAGAACCAATCTAATCATGTATGTATTGATAATATCTTTTTATTTTAGATAGCCATTTGTCCATTTTGCGGAAAAGTACTGTCCTTTTGGCTTTCCGACTGACGTTTTCATTGTAGTGATATTATTTTATGTTTTTGTTTCTTTCCCTCTGATATCTTGAATAGGAGGTGTGAGGTAATTGCATTGATCGATTCCTGATCATTGCCTTCACTTCTACTCTGTAAATGCCCAAGTGAGTTAATGTGTCACAACACAGGTTAAGTTCTGCAGATTGATGGAAACATCATTACACTTCACTGCAAGTTATTATGCCAGTTTTATAATCATTTACAAAAGAAATATGGAGTTCTATATTGCATTCCACAGTGTATAGTAGATAACCAAAACCAACAAAGTGTTCAGGTTTGCTTTACAATTGCTATTATGCAGTGATTTAATGACACCTCAACCCTTGAGGGTCATTTCTGTTGTCTGCAATAGAAATGGTAAAAAAGAACAGAAGAAAAGAAAGAATGAGAAACAAGAAAGATGGGAAAAATGGAATGAAAGTGAAGAAAAAGAAGTATAAACTTGCAGCTCCCTTGAACCTCTCCTGATGGAAGCACTGCAGGCCTATATCAGTTGGATGCCACAATGCCAAAAGATACAAATCTTCCGCCCACCCATCCTATAGGTTGTTCTTTTACTGGAATCTTTCCCCTTATGTACAGCAGGAGTCCAGTTTTGCATCATTTTTTTTAGAAAATGGTTAAACTTTCTGCATACAGTGAAAATTCTTATCAGATGCTGTGTCCTGTTCGGATCTGGGCCTGTTCTGTTTGCCACTGTCCATTTCTTTGTGTGTCCCATATAAAATGAGTTAATATCATTTCTATTAACTAAATCAACAGGATTTGATCCCCGGAATCTGGGCACACAAGATATGATCTCTTTTATAGAGTGCATGGGAAATACCTCATTTTGCAAGGTAGGCAAATTATAAACCAATTTTGTTCCGGAAACTCTAAAACGGGTAATTGGCATCCAGTGCAGGCTCAGGTCAGACGCCACATTCTTGTGGCATCTGATTAGGGCCTCCATTGTTTGCCAAAACTTCAGTCATTTTCCAAATACATTTTGAAGAAAACACAACCTGACACCCCTAAGTTTTAAAATGGACTCCTGCCTTATATAATGAGGAAGATTCCATTTGGTACAAAAAGGGTTAAAGTTACTTCATACAAACATATTATGTGATGATCTATGTAAGTCTGTTGCAGCCCCAGCCCATCGGGGCTTGAAGAAATAGATGGGCTGCATGATGCTTCCACACAGAGCTGAAACCGAGCACAGGCGAGTACTGGTAAACTGCTTAGAGGATCTAAGCTTGCCCAGGCAAAGCGGTGCGGGTTGACCCATCCATGCTTATAAACCCTATTGGTTTCATTGGGCGACAGGGCTTGAGATGTCATTTCATCTCAATGATGGGTAAAAGTCCCACAAAATTGGAAGCAACATCTCCAAAATGACCTTTACAGTGGTGAAGGGGATGTTAAACCTCAAATCAAACAAACAAAATGTAAGCCTGTTGCTAAAGAGTTGGCATGTTCAAGCTCTTAACTATATAATATGGAAAATACACTGTCATTATAATCCTGTCACACCAGGGCCACGTTTTCACTGCATCCAAGAACTAGAAATGCGTCCATAGGACACGGATGCCCTTGCCCGAAAATATGTCTATGTTCGTATTCATCCATAGAAAGTTATTGACAGTGTTTAAGTTTTGGACCCTTTTTATGCCATTTGACCTCCAAGTATGACCTTGGAGGTACGGATCTGGGTTTGCATGTGACACATTGTCTCATGATGGTTAACATTTCTTCAAAATAATTTCAAAATCCATCCAAAAATAAGTAAGTTATTGGCTACCTTTAAGTTTCGGACCTTTTTTTTGACCTTTGACCTTCAAGTATGACCTTGACCTTGGAGGTATGGACCTGGATTTTGCATGTGACACATCGACTCATGATGGTTAACATTTCTCCAAAGTAATTTCAAATTCCATCCAGAAATAAGAAATATATTGACTGCATTTATGTTTCGGACCCTTTTTTGACCTTTGACATCTAAGTATGACCTTGACCTTGGAGGTACGGACCTGGGTTTTGTACGTGACACGTCGTCTCATGATGGTTAACATTTCTGCCGAGTAATTTCAAAATCCATCAAGAAATAAGGAAGTTATTGACTGCGTTTAAGTTTCGGACGCACGGACGGACGGACGTCTTTACGGATGTATACTTGTGTGTCTTCATCCCTACAAAGTACCCTTGTGTGTCAAATTTCCAGGAAATTTCTTGGAATTTCTTGGAAAAAAAGGCACACAAGTAACTATTTTTAGACACACAAGACACTGACGGAATAAATCGCATTGAGTTCAATGGAAGTGTCCATACTTTTAAACACACAAGTATACATCTGTTCCTGCGCACAGACGGACGGACGGACGGACAGGGGCAACGCTATATGCCCTTTCCACCATTCTTCGAATGGCGGGGGGCATAAAAATGGAGAACGCCAAGGTGCGCGCAGTACGATTGCAAAAATTGCCATAGCAACGCAGTGGCATGGCCAGTAGGCGCGGTGGGATCGCATAGAACGCCAAGCGACGGCGCTCATTTTGAGCATGCTCAAAACAAACGGCGTCACTCGGCGTTCTGATAAGAGCGCAGTGAGGTCACCGTAAGGTTGCCATAGCAGCGCAGTAAGGTCTCCTACAACACTACAGGAGCTCGGCAGGGGCGCACAGAGGTCTCCTACAACGCCTTATAAGCTTCGCTTGTATAATTGATTGATTGATTTGAGGTTTAACGTCCCCGTCAACACTGTATAGGTCATTTTGGAGACATTGCCTTCAATTTTGTGGTACTTTAACAAGCCATTGAGATGAAATGACATCTCAAGCCCTGTCGCCCAATGAAACCAATAGAGTTATAAGCATGGACGGCCCGTCTCGCGACGCTTTGCCTCGGCAGGCTTAGATCCTGTAAGTGGTTTACCAGTACTCGTTTGCGGTCGGTTTCAGCTCTCTGTGGAAGCATCATGCAGTCCATCTATTTCTTCCAGTCCCGATGGGCGGGGGCGCCCGCATGTATAAACCGTGGCTAGAGTTGACAGTGGAATGTAAAGTTTGACTGGGTACTGTCTTCTGTGGTGAATCATTCTGGGGCTTATAAGGTAATGGCGGTGGACTTGCTCCTGCTCCCCCGGCACACGAGTACTGGTAAACCGCTTAGGGGATCTAAGCTTGCTGAGCAAAGGGGCGCGAGTCGGACTATCCATGCTTAGTAACCCTATTGGTTTCATTGGGCGACAGGGATTGAAATGTCATTTCAACTCAATGTGGGGTAAAACTCCCGCAAATTTGGAAGCAACGTCTCCCTCAAATTATATATACTGTGTTGATGGGGACGTTAAACCTCAAATCAAACAAAACTGTTTGACTGATGAAGATGTCTGTTTACACTTTGCTTTATAGTGCAAACGAACGTCTTCAACATGCCGTCAGCGCAGTGTGAGCGCCGCAAAAGCGCAGTGTGAGCGCCGAGAAAGAGCAATGCACGCAGTGTAGGCGCAGTGGATGTGCCGTGAAAGCGCATACAATCGCCATCAAGAAAGCGCAGGATCACGTAAGATCCCCATGTAAGCTCCGTAGCAATGTCTTGGTCGCTGAAAGAGAGAAGGCTTCGCTGGTATCGACATGTGGAACCCTCCAACGGTGCAGTCAAGACTGCCTGTGACATATAGGTAGATGGAAAGCGGGCGCCAGGAAGGCCCAATATGACCTGGAAGCAGCTAACAGAAAGAGATTGCAGAGAATGGAAGCTCTCTGCTATCAATCCTCATGATAGACAAGCCTGGAGATCTGGTGTAAGATCTGCCATGCGTGCAGCAAGCCAGCTACCTGGAAGGGGGCCCACTTATGTGGACTTTGCCCCTGTACCTGCACGTTAATCAAAAATCCGTTGATGATGATGATGATGTAAGGATGCCAGGACAGGCCCATGTTCACAAAAAATATCCCATATTTCTTGCGATCTCGCGGCGTTCTGGAAAATTAAACAACGCCGTTCCATCGCAGTGGAAACGCGGCATAGTGTGACAGGGGCTTAAGGGAAATGGATACTCCTCGCATATTTTTTACAAGGAAACAGAGACAACTCTGCACGTTTATCAAAAATCCGTTGATGATAATGATGATGTAAGGATGCCAGGACAGGCCCATGTTCACAAAAAATATCCCATATTTCTTGCGATCTCGCGGCGTTCTGGAAAATTAAACAACGCCGTTCCATCACAGTGGAAACGCGGCATAGTGTGACAGGGGCTTAAGGGAAATGGATACTCCTTGCATATTTTTTACAAGGAAACAGAGACAACTTTTGTGACTCCATCTGTTTTCCTGTTAACCCATTTTGTACCAAACAGAACCTTCCTCCTTATATATAGCAGGAGTCCATTTCAAATTTTAGGGGTGACAGGTTGTGTTATCTATAAACAGTTGAACTTTTTGCAAACAGTGTTGGCCTTGATCAGACGCCATATTCTGTGGTATCTGATCTGGGCCTACACTGTTTGCCAATGATCTGTTTTGGTGTTTACGGTATATAATGGGTTAACCAAGCCAATCCGAAAAAGCTGGTCTGCTCTTAAAGGAAAGAATTTGTTCCTCAGGACTGTGTTGGGATTTAAAACAACACATGAACCCTTGTGGGAAATTTTAGTTTATACAAATTTATTTTAGTTCAATTGCGATGAAAGCACCAAGCTTAATGAATTGCTCTCGAACACTCATTCCAGATGTTATCACACATGCGAGAGAGAGGCAGTTGACTTTTACACTACTGCTACCCATTTACACCTAGGTCGGGTGGGGAAATGTCATAAAGTGTCTTGCCCAAGGGCAAGCCTCGGATCCGGTGGCCTGATTCGAACTCACAACTTCTTGATCATAAGTGAAACGCGCTAACCACTGAGCTATCGAGGTTGACAATGTGGGACATTGTAAGTCATCTCCCAGAAAAAGGGAGAAAAGTGATCGAAGAAATTGTAGAGGAGCTGAAAAAAGAAAAAGAAGAAACTGAATGTAAGTGAAGAAATAACAGTGTCCCTCTCTATAATACTGCTACAAGGACAACAAGTTTTGCCCAACTGTAAGCCAATATCGGTTGGATGCCCCATTGATGTAAGATACACACCACCTTCACCTCCTCCAACCACCATTGTGCTCCTGAGAAGCAAATTCTTTCTTTTAATCAATTTTGTACCAGAAACTCCAAAACGGGTAACTGGCAAACAGTGGGGGCCCATATCAGAAGCCACAAAATGACAAACAAGAATATTTCTGAAAGTGTTGCCTCCCCTGAAGGTTATCCATTTCCAGAAGCTCATTAACTAACATTCAGGGTCCAGTTGTTCAAAGCATCATTAGCTTAACGAGCTTGTTAATGATAAAATTATTCCATGTTCTAGTAGATACAATATCTATAATTCTGGTATTTTTGCTGACAAAAAAAAAGAGAGCAATTTTTGCATTTGCAGAATCTTTTGCAAAATCTGCTCACAAAATATTAGCATATTTGCCATATTAAAAGATCAGTTTTAATGGTATGTTAACTAACATTGTTAGTTTTTGAACAATTGGCCCCTGACCTGATAAAGCATCAACAGACTTAAAAAAAAAACAAACTAGAAATGCATCCATAGGACACGGATGCCCCCGCCTTAAAATATAGCTATGCTCGTATTAATCCAAAGGAAGTTATTGATTGGACCCTTTTTCACATTTGACCTCTAAGTATGACCTTGACCTTGAAGGTAAGGACCTTGGTTTTGTGTGAGGCATATTGTCTCATAATGGCCAACATTTCTGCCAAATAATTTCAAAATCCATCCAGAAACTAGAGAAAGCGACCAGTGGGTCACGTATACCCCCGGCCGGCGCCACCCTCTGATATATCTTTCGAGCTTGTATGTAGTATGAATGAAGTCAAGAAGCTATAAGAATCTATAGATGTGTTGTAAAAGCTAAACCAAACATAAAATTTCTAAATGGACCAAGGGAGTGAGGGTATCAAAGTTCATGAAGCAGCAGGGTGGGGTATGCATGAATGAAATCTTTGGACTGGTATGCAACATTGATGCAAGTATCAATTAAATTTTTCTTGGAGTTTAGAACATACAGACATCTATAAACTTTGTTATAAAACTTTAACCAAATGTAAAATTTCTAAGTCCGTGACCTTGAGGTCAAGCTCACCGTGGGTGGAGGAAGGGACATGCATAACAAAATCTTTGGACTGGTATGCAACATTGATGCAAGTATCAACTGACTTTATCTTAGAGTTTACAGGCATCTATAAACTTTGTCATAAAACTTTAACAAAACGTAAAATTTCTAAGTCTGTGACCTTGACAAACGGATGGACAGCCCACCCAGGGGCTTAGATATTCCATATGAAAGGGTAATGCTACAGAGATATCCTTTACCAAACATGAAGAGAATCTAACATGTGGTTACAGAGATATCAGCAATGAAAAAGGTTTAACACAAAACTTTGACATAAAAGTAGATGAACAGACCGATGGACAGACAGACAGCCCACCCAGGGGCTTAGATGTTCCATATGAAAGGTAATGCTATAGAGATAACCTTTACCAAATATGAAGAGAATCTAACATGTGGTTACAGAGATATGAGCAATCAAAAAGGTTTAACGCAAAACTCTGACGTAAAGGTTGACGAACGGCGCAACAGATGGAAGTACGAACGAACGAACGAACTAACGAACAAACAAATGAATGGACGGAAAGACGAAAACTGTATACCCCCTGACATACTTTGTATGCCGGGGGTATAATAAGAAAGTTATTGACTGCGTTTAAGTTTCGGACCCTTTTTTTACCTTTGGCCTCTAAGTATGACCTTGACCTTGGAGGTAGGGACCTGGATTACACAACGTTACACAACGTCTCATGATGGTTAACATTTCTACAAAGTAATTTGAAAGTCCATCCAGAAATAAGAAAGTTATTGACTGGGTTTAAGTTTTGGAGGGACAAACGGATGGACAGGAGCAACGCTATATGCCCTTCCACCAGTCTTCGAATAGCGGGGGCATAAAAAACCTGTCATTTCATCTAGGTCACTCGCAAGGGCAAAACTAAAGCTGAATACAACTCTGAGCCGGTCTTTCAACATAGATACTATAACCTGAATATAACAAAATATTTCCTAAAAATTTTTAACATACAACTTTAACATTTTATCATCATGAAAACATGCCTATATATATAGTTTGTCTTTGAATGTGTGTATCACTTATATCTTTTTGCTTTGGATAGCCAATTCGCCATTGTGGGAAATTAATGGTCCTTTTGGCTTTCCACTATTGATGTTTCCTTTAAGGTTTAGTTATTTCATGTTTGTGTTTCTTTCCCTTTGGTGTCTCTGATGGGAGATGTGGGTTAATTGTATTGGTTCCTAATCATTGCCTTCACTTCTATTTTGCCTTTAACCCATTTTTTATCGGAAACCCCAAAACGGGTACCCAGGCAAACAGTGCAGGCCCAGATCAGATGACGCAGACTGTGGCATCTGATCAGGGCCTCCACTGTTTGCTTAAAGTTCAGTCATTTTCCAAATCAATTTTGAAGAAAACACAACCTGACACCCCTAAATTTCAAAATGGACTCCTGCTATATATAAGGTGGAAGATTCCATTTGGTACAAAAAGGGTTAAATCTGTACAGGCACAGTTGAAGTTGTGTCATAACTTCTGTGTGCATTATGGACTTGTTTGGGTGCACAGCCTTGTAATTATTCTGTACTTATTTTTGCTGATGAACTGTAATTTCTGTATGCACTGTATGCTAATTAGATTATATGGTTATTCTTTTTTTTACTCTTATCCTGCTGTTCACGACAACCCATATCTTTGGAAACAGTGTAGATCCAGATCAGATGGCTTCTGAAGAAGCCATCTGATCAGGATCTACATTGTTTGTCATTCAGATTGTGAATTTGTTACAATTATTTGTATCAAATAATCTGATTGGTTGAAAATCAGTAGTGGGTGGCATATTTAAATATTCAGCAACAGAAGGGTTAAATCACATTCATGCTAAATTTAGTAGATTGAGAGGAAGATGAGTTTCAATCACCGGACAGCACTATATTTATATGTTCATGTGATATACCCTCATAAACCTTGTTAACCCCTTCATCCCTGTGTTTTTAATTTGTTTGTTTGGAGTTTGATGGCCCATCCAACACTATTTAGCTCATATCCAGCCAGTCAGTTTACCTACCCATACTGAACCTTTCAAGGTTTGTACACAAGCGGTAAACCAGTAAAGTGTACATTCTTTCACCAGAAACGTCTTGACTGCCCTACTAGGCTATTCTTACAGGACAGGAGTGGACAGATGGAAAAGATGATCAATCTTCACGAAACAATGTAACTGAACTGGCATGTACCAACACCACAACCTCTGGATCCAGTTGTTCAAGTCTTGTTAGCTTAACGAGCTCTTCAGTGGTTATATTTTTAACTGTTCTAACAAGTAAAATATACAGAATTTTGAAATTTTTGCCCTCACACTTTTTCAGCAAATTTTTTTTGTATATTTCCCATAATATTTTTAACGATTTGTTAACTAACTATATTGTTAGTTTTGAACAACTGAACCCTGATCATCAGTCAGATGCACATTTGACATGGCTATGGCGGCTGGTCCCTTGTGTTTCTGAAGTGGGCTCTTCCTATCTCCAGTCTAGTAAATAGAGGGTATAATCAAAATCATTTACAGGAAGACAGTGTAGCATTTCAAAAACATGCCTATACAAATACATTGTAAATTTTACAGCTGAAAACATGAAATTTTAAGATGAAAAAATGTGATATTTTTCTTATTTTTGCTCAAAATACAAATTGCGGGTACGAGTTAGAACCTCCCCATCAAGGCGGTTCTAATGAGTACCCACTATCTATGTTTTAGAGCAGAAATGATAAAAATAAGGTTTACCCCTGTAAACCCCAGTTTTACAATATAACAAGAAAAATGCCTAATGGCATTATGGACGGGTTTTTTTTTCAGTACGGTTAGGATGGTGGTGGCATGGGTGGGGTAGGGTGGGGTGTGCTGGTGTGGGGTAGGGTGGGGTAGGGTGGGGTGGGATGGGTTAGGAGTCGGGTGGGACGGGGTGGAATTTGTGGTGGGGTGGAGTGTGGGGTGGGATGGGATGGGGTGTGGTGGGGTTGTGGGGTGGGGTGGGCTTGGGTGGGATGGGATGGGGTGTGGTGGGGTTGTGGGGTGGGGTGGGCTTGGGTGGGTGGGATGGGGTGAGGTTGGGGGTGGATTGAGGTTGTTTTGGGATGGGGGTGGGGTGGGGTAGGGTATGCTAGGGTAGGGTGGGGTGGGTAGGGTATGTATGTAAAACTAAGTATGCATGTACATACAGAACAAATGCAATATCCTAACCCAGTAACAATTTTTTGTGGAGGGGGTGGGGGGGGGGGTAATGATTTGTTTATGTGTTTTAAGAAGGAAAAAAAAATAAAGTTTTTTTTTTCTATTTTTAGCTCTGGTGGACACTGATTTTAGCGATTTTGAAAAAGGGTCACCTAATGAACATTTCTGTATGTATGTAAAACTATGTATGCACAGAACAAATGCAATATCCTAACCCAGTAACAATTTTTTTTGTGGGGGGTGGGTTATGTGTTTTACGAAGAAAAAAAAAGAAGTTTTTTTTCCTATTTTTAGCTCTAGTGGCAACTGATTTTTGGGAAATTTTGAAAAAGGGTCACCTAATGAACATTTCTGTAAAATAATTTTGAAATCGGGCCATTATCCCAGGAGGCGATGTCGTTTAAAGAAATTCTTGACGGACGACGGACATCAACTCACCTTGAGCACTTCGTGCTCAGGTGAGCTAAAAAAGAACGAAAAAAAAAAAAAAAAAAAATTCCATGCCTGTGCATGCATGTATGTATTATTACTAGCAACTATCAGGGGAGGAAGATAATAATTGTTCATATGTGTTTATGGAGAAGAAAAGAAAAATAAAGAAAACAAAGAATGAAAAAAGAAAGAAAAATAAACAAGAGCACCGCAAGCGGGTGCCAACGCTCATCTGCAGATTTCTTTTAGAAAACAAAAGTTCTAAGTCAAATCAAATTGCAAGATGGAGTTATAAAACTTGTAGGGAATGTAGCTCTTGTGATGGTGAGTATGTGTATGAAGTTTCATGAAGGTAGGCCAAATACTTTTGGAAATATGGTCAAGGTTAAGTTTTTTGGTTAATTTTTCGAAAAATAGGTCAAAGTTCAAAGGTCAAGGTCACAGGTCAAAAAGCGTGGTATGACTGAAAAGGTCTTGTCCCAAGGAACATTCATGTGAAGTTGGAAGGCTCTGTTGTGAATAGTATTGAAATAAGAGACAAAAACAATTTAAACAAGAGGGCCCAGAGGGCCCTGGTTCGCTCACCTGATCCAATGTATAACAAGTGGGCCCCGGGCAGGGTCAATTTTGGCCCCAGGGCTATAATTTGAACAATCTTGGTAGAGGTCCACAAGATGAAGCTTCATATCGAATATGAAAGACCTGGGCTTTCTGGTTTCAGAGAAGAAGATTTTAAAGGTTTACCCTGCATATAGAAGTCTATGTAAAACAAGATTTTCCCTATATAAGTCTATGTTAAACCAAAGGGCCCCGGGGCTATAATTTGAACAATCTTGGTAGAGGTCCACTAGCTGAAGCTTCATAACAAATATCAAAGACCTAAGCCTTGTGTTTCAGAGAAAATGATTTTTAAAGATTTTCACTATATAAGTGTATGTAAAACCAAAGGGCCACATGGAGGGGGCATTTTTGGTCTCAGGGCTATAATTTGAACAATCTTTGTAGAGGTCCACTAGCTGAAGCTTCATAACAAATATCGAAGACCTAAGCCTTGTGGTTTCAGAGAAGAAGATTTTTCAAGATTTTCCCTATATAAGTCTTTGTAAAACCAAAGGGCTCCGGAGCGGGGGCATTTTTGGCCCCAGGGCTATAATTTGAACAATCTTGGTAGAGGTCCACAAGATGAAGCTTCATACCAAATATCAAAGACATGGGCCTTGCAGTTTCAGAGAAGAAGATTTTTCAAGATTTTCCCTATATAAGCCTATGTAAAACAAAAGGGCCCCAGGGCGGGGGATATTTTTGGCCCCACCACTATAATTTGAACAATCTTGGTAGGGGTCCACTAGATGAAGCTTCATACCAAATATCAAAGACGTGGGCCTTGCGGTTTCAGGGAAGAAGATTTTTCAAGATTTTCCCTATATAAGCCCATGTAAAACCAAAGGGCCCCCGTGCGGGGGCATTTTTAGCTCCAGCACTATAATTTGAACAATCTTGGTAGGGGTCCACTAGATACAGCTTCATACCAAATATCAAAGACCTGGGCCTTGCGGTTTCAGAGAAGAAGATTTTTAAAGATTTTCCCTATATAAGCCCATGTTAAACCAAAGGGCCCCCTTGCGGGGGCATTTTTGGCCCCAGCACTATAATTTGAACAATCTTGGTAGGGGTCCACTAGATGAAGCTTCATACCAAATATCAAAGACCTGGGCCTTGCAGTTTCAGAGAAGAAGATTTTTAAAGATTTTCCCTATATAAGCCCATGTAAAACCAAAGGGCCCCCGTGCGGGGGCATTTTTGGCCCCAGCACTTTAATTTGAACAATCTTGGTAGGAGTCCACTAGATGAAGCTTCATACCAAATATCAAAGACCTGGGCCTTGCAGTTTCAGAGAAGAAGATTTTTAAAGATTTTCCCTATATAAGCCCATGTAAAACCAAAGGGCCCCCGTGCGGGGGCATTTTTGGCCCCAGCACTTTAATTTGAACAATCTTGGTAGGGGTCCACTAGATGAAACTTCATACCAAATATCAAAGACCTGGGCCTTGCGGTTTCAGAGAAGAAGATTTTTCAAGATTTTCCCTATATAAGCCCATGTAAAACCAAAGGGCCCCGGTGCGGGGGCATTTTTAGCTCCAGCACTATAATTTGAACAATCTTGGTTGGGGTCCACTAGATGAAGCTTCATACCAAATATCAAAGACCTGGGCCTTGCGGTTTCAGAGAAGAAGATTTTTAAAGATTTTCCCTATATAAGCCCATGTAAAACCAAAGGGCCCCGGAGCGGGGGCATTTTTGGCCCCAGCACTATAATTTGAACAATCTTGATAGGGGTCCACTAGATGAAGCTTCATACCAAATATCAAAGACCTGGGCATTGCGGTTTCAGAGAAGAAGATTTTTTAAGTTTTCGGTGAAAAAAATCTATTTTTGGCTACTGTGACCTATATGTGCAACGGACCGGAACCATTTGAACAACTTTGAAAGGGGACCACCTAAGGATCATTCCTGTGAAGTTTGGTCAAAATCCGATCAGTGGTTTAGGAGGAGATGTCGTTTAAAGAAAAGTTTACGGACGCACTCACGCACGCACGCACGGACGCACGGACGGACGACGGACGACGGACAAAAAGTGATCCCAAAAGCTCACCTTGTCACTACGTGACAGGTGAGCTAAAAAAACGGAGAGAAAAGGGGAGATAATTCAATCCAATTGCAAGATGGAGTTATAAAACTTGTAGGGAATGTAGCTCTTGTGATGGTGAGTATGTGTATGAAGTTTCATGAAGGTAGGCCAAATACTTTTGGAAATATGGTCAAGGTTAAGGTTTTCGGTTAAATTTTCGAAAAATAGGTCAAAGTTCAAAGGTCAAGGTCACAGATCAAAAAGTGTGGTGTCACTGAAAAGGTCTTGTCCCAAGGAACATTCATGTGAAGTTTGAAGGCTCTGTTGTGAATAGTATTAAAATGAGAGCAAAAAATGCGTTTTAGAAAAAAATTGGAAAAGGGGAGATAATTCAGCCAAAATCAACAATGTTGTTATGGTCCTTGGTCAAAATGTAGCTCTTGTGATGATGAGTGTGTGTATGAAGTTTCATGAGGCTAGGTCTAATACTTTTTAAGTTATAGCCAAGGTTAAGTTTTTTTGGAACGACGCAGGACGACGCAGGACGACACAGGACGACGCAGGACGACTACGCAGACGCCGGAGTGATGACAATAGCTCGAAAGTTTTTTTTCAAAAAACAGACGAGCTAAAAAGAACAAAAAAAAAAAAAAAATGTCTCCACCGGGGTTTGAACTCACGCCCCTCAGAGAATGAAAAAAGAATGAAAAAAAAAAGAACAAAAAAAAAAAAAAATGTCTCCACCAGGGTTTGAACTCACGCCCCTCAGATTCATAGTCAACAATAGGATTCGTAGTCCAGCACTCTATCCACTACACTGGCATTTGAAAAAAGGTTAACCAAAAGGTAAACCTGAAAAACACAAGTTTGAAAAATGACAATTTCCGCCAAAATTTTAGTCTTTTGCGCCATTTATGGATAATACATGAAAGCGGTACCTCCACTTATGCATCAGTCCTGATATTAAAACAATCTGCTACAGAATAGATGTAAAATATCACTTTGAAAAAAGGTTAACCAAAAGGTAAACCTGGGACGACGCCCGCCCGCAGGACGCCCGCCCGCCCGCCCGGACATCGCTATTTTAAAGGACGGATTTTTTTTAAAAACCCGTCCAAAAATGGGGTTCAAGGAGGTCAAAATTTTTTAGGCATGTTTTTGTGATGAACCTGATGACAAAGCTCATTATGTTTGCATAGGAATCTGTGTTAGTCTACAGGGTTGAAAGGGTTAAATGGAAAATGGTTTTCTGGGGTACACATAAGAATGTAATATTTCCCAGTTGTTTGATTTTTAACATCAAAAGTAGATTTTTTTTTGCACACCAGATAAGGAAATCCATTGCTTGGGATAAAAATTCTGTTCTGACCCTGGTGTTCTTATCCATAATCAAATATTCTCACATGTTTGATAAACGCGCTGGTTGAATACGAACTCGTATGCACTGACTTTAAGGTTGACATCACAGCACATTACATGATGTTACTAAACATCACTGTAGCATCATCACAATAGGGTGAACGTTGGCAACCAAAGTGACTGCAGTATCAAAAACCCATGCTCAGAAATGGAAGGTATGCAAGAAAAAGAATCCTACATGGGTATGAGGAGTGGATGGAAAAATCTGTCCCTCGGGATTACTGTCTGGTATCACTCAGAAAGCCTGGTCATGCCAGACAGTGGCCCTCGAAATGGATTTTTCCATGCACCCCTCACACCCATGTAAGATTCTTATAATCTTTTTTGCCAGGTATTTTCGTTGATTTTTCAGCAACACATCCAGCGAGAAAGTTTCAGAGGAGAAGCTCATCGAACTCCTCAAAAAAATTTCAAACATCTGAGCAGAGCTATAATGAGATGGATATTTATGCATTTTTTTTCAGTCTGAGTAAAAGATTTCTGTTTTCACAAGTGGTTTAGCAATTTGTTCAGTTCTTAACTGAAGGATAATTTTGCAGGTCATTTTGCGGGTCATTCAAACAACCTCCATGTTTTCAATGGGAATATTCATGAGTGGAACAGAAATACATTCACTAGTGTAATATTTATAAGATTTTAATAATTAGTTCATATGCATACACCAAAGCCTCAAAGTCTGTATAACAGTTTGCTCTCTCATACCACATAATTCATATTTTGATTGTTTTCACTCTAATGCTCTGTGCAAAGTCCCTTCAATCGGACGCTTCACTGGCTGCATGGGATTTATCCATATAGAATCCCAGAACTGGCCAAATCCTCTGTGTTAAAATTGACTGAGTTAATAGTAAATTATTAAAATTGGAATGTATGTAATGTACACAGACTGTGTCCCCTCCTGGTGTTAAGGCAAAACCGGGAGAAAGAAAGAAAGAATGCCTACTCTATTTTGGGTCACCCTCTAGATATTATTTTAAATAGCCTGGTCATTTGTTTTCATTTCAGTGGCGTGAATTGGACTTATTTTTTGTCAATATATTTAACAATGACAAAAAATAAGAACTAGAAGTGTATACCGGTAGGCCTTTACAAGAGGTTGGGAGAGCAGCTCCTGCACAACTATCCACTGGACATACTGCTCAATCATAGATGAAAAAGTTACTGCCAAAAAATGGCAAATAAGATAAAAAAAAAATCAGCCTTAGTTAATAGAACCATTTCTTCTTGCACAAACCAATCTATGTGAACTGGAAAGGCATTTTTATGCCAACAAGCCTATGTAAAAATGCTCTGCTTTGCTGAACAATTTGCACAGGCATGTTAAAATACCGTATTTAACTTAAATATTCAGACACTTCAGCTCCTTACCATACTTAATCTAAAATTTTAACAAGTACAACATACCCAGATGTTGCATCTAAAAATAGTTGAATGAGTGGCAAAGAGTTTAGACCCGAGGAGACACCACATTCTGCGGCATCTCATCTAGGTAGACCCTGTTTGCTCAGAAATACATATGATAAATATAGAAATAAGAACATCACACTGGTATATCGAGATGACCACTGTCCCAAGCAGGCACACGTCGCATGGGCAACGTCAAATCAACGTCGGTGCAACGTCATGACGTTGCATCGACATTGATGTGACGTTGCATAAATGTCATGACGTTGCATCGACGATGTGACGTCACAATTATGTCATATGCCTGCTGGGGTCACTCCCTGTCTATTTCTTAGCATGTCCTATACATCCTCGGATACATTCTCTGTTTCAGTGTCCAATGTCTCAACATATTCACTGATCACTTGACGACAGATAGGACAATTCTCTAGCTGAAGTGTACATGTTGAGCAAAAACCCCTGAAATTGCAGATATATAAAATGTTTAGTACAAATAATAACTCCAGGGGCCAGTTGTTCAAAGCATCATTAGCTTAACGAGCTCATTAGTAGTCAAATTGTCAACTATTCTAGCAAGTTTAATACCTTAAATTTTGTTGTTGTTTTTTGCTGAAAAATGTGAGCAGCTTTGCAAATGCAAAAGCTGCTCACATTATTTTCAGTAACCATATTGAATGATCCAAGTTTTAATGATACGTTAGCTAACAACGTCATTAGTTTTGAACAACTGGCCCGAGATAAAGAGGGGTAACAAAGACAATCATAGGATAATTTTCATCATATTTTTTGTAATGTAAGAAACATGTTGTTGGTGCATGTTGAAGTCACATGGTTATTCTAAATCATCATCTAAAGTCGAGTTTTTATCTTTTATGCCGCGTTTTTCGGTGGTAACTTCTTTATTTTTGATTTATGATCAACACATGCAGCGAGAAAGTTGTAGAGGAGAAACTCCGCCAACTTCTCAAAAATGTTCCATGCCCCTTATTTATATGAGCAGAGCGGTAATCAGATGGAGATTTCTGAAATTTCAAGCTTGCGTGAAATTTTCTTTTTCCACTGGTCCCACCTTAACGGCATGGTTTGACGATTTGTCGACTGTTCAGTGCATGACTGACGGATAATTATGTGGGTCATTTCAACATCCTGCATGTAAACAATGTGCACTTTCTAGAATTTTAGTATACTTAGTATATGGAGTAGTACTTGAAAAAAAAAATAACAATACAGATCAAAGGCGTATGATCTGTTTTGTCTTTACAAATGGTTTGCCGACTAAAACCACGCATTTCATGTTTTGACCATCTACACTCTAATGATTTGGGCAACATCCCTTGAGGTGGACGCTTGGTTGGCTGCACAGGATTTATCAATATATAGATATTGGCCAGTCATTAGTTTACATTTTGATAGTGTGAGTGACAGAATTGGACTTGGTTTTTATCGAAAAAGTCCGAAATTGTAAAAAGTCCATCTGATTAGAGCAAAAAGTAAACCATTGAGGAGGCTGAGTCCTTAACGAGAAGTTGGCAGATCTTCTCCTCTGCAACTTTCTCGCTGGATGTATTGATCAAAATTCAAAAATAAAAACAAGTTATCACCAAAAACACGGCAAAAAAGATAAAAATTTGACTAGTTTATTATTTTTGTTTGATTGCGATGAAAGCTTCAAGCTTATTTGAATCACTCTCCAACACTCATTTAGGATGTTATCACGCGGGCGAGAGGCAGTGACTTTTACACCACTGCTACCCATTTACACCTGGGTGGAGTGGGAGAGTGGCATTACCTGTCTTGCCCAAGGACACACCTCACCTCTGGTAGCCGGATTCGAACCCACAACCGCTCGATCAGGAGTCGAACACGCTGACCACTGAGCTACTCCTTCTACTCCTTCACCCATTGTATACTATGGGACTCTTCCATTGCTATATGTTGGACAAGTCCATTTGTAATATAAGGGGTGATAGGCCTATTTTTTCGTTTTTATTCTATTTTTGACGGAAAATTCTGTTAGCAAATAGTGCAGGCCCTGATCAGACGCTGCGTTCTGCAGCGTCTGATCTGGGCCTGCACTGTTTGCCAAAGTACCCCTTTAGAGGTTTCCGGCATGCAATGGATTAAGTGGAGCTATCTACATAATTATGACCAGTGTTAAAATTCAAAATACATACGAGATCTGTCGCCAGGCAATTTTTTCAGGACTATGAAGTACAGTTTATGTTTTATCATAAACATTTCCACATTTACTGTATGTATTCGGACAGACAGGCCTGAGCAAACAGTGTAAACACAGATGATGTCGCAGAATGCAATCTCTCATCAGGTTCTACACTGTTTGCTACTGATCCAGCTATATTCAGACACAACATAGGGCAGTAAATTGAACTTGTCAACTTTTAGAACAAATATGGTAAGGTGTTGAGGTTTCAGACTTCTTCGGGTAGATATGACAATTTTGAGATGGAATCAGTGAATATTATTTTATCATATGAGGTTGTGTCTGAAAGTGTAATAACGTCATGTAATAAATTCCGTAAGCCACTAGTGGATTAAATATGCTAATTAGTTGGATACGCCCCATAATGTTACATGTATGATGTTCTTAACTATGTTGTGTCTACTAATGGCGAAATATTGGCATTTTTGCAAAACAATCATGAATAAGATGCATTTTAAATGTCATAGGATAAATAGAGTGAGTGAGTGTTTCAGTTTTACGTCCCACCAACAGCTAAGGTCATACGGAGATGGGACCTTAGTTTAAACACTCATCCGATAGTCTGGAGAAGCCTGGGATCGAACTATGATAAATAGAATCTTGCATTCGTGTGCAGGTCTCGCATTTTATCCCTTTACCCCAACTGTTTAATAAATTCAATAATACATGAACACTCATGTAAGATCTCCTATATAAAACATGCTACAAGTGTATCTCATTCTGTGAGGAAAAAACAACTCACACAGTAGAGACATTTATAGCTATGACACATGAATCTCACAGGAAGTAACAATAAAATCCTTTGTCTGATGGAAGTTTTGCTAAATGCTACTTTTTATGCATTCCTAATGCCAGGTAACCACACAGTTCATGAAATCTCACAGACTAGACTTCAGAGGTCACAATATTTTATGATTGTTCATCTTTATATTTTCAAATGATGAAAGAACTTTCATTTCGAGGAAACATGGAATATCTATAACTAACTGTGCCTCTATTATAACACAGATGTATTTCTCCTTGATTTTAAGTATGTCTCAATAAATCAGTGTTTCAAAAAGTTTCTTCAGTATATAATGTATAACAAGAATTCCACCAAAGGCTATGTTGCACCTTTGTGGATGCAAAGTCACCAAACCATGAAATATAGGTCAGCCTAGCTGCTTGCATTAAAGTTGTCATCCCTAGATGGGGTTGGGGCTTCCCTTGAAAACAATAAAAATGTTGCTGATTCAAGAAGGGCAGTTGTCAGTTTCTGGCGAAAGAATGTGCACTGTACTGATTAACCGCTTATTATAAGGAAAAGTGTGGATAGGTAAACTGACTGGCTCAAAAATGACCTAAATAGTGTTGACTTGGCCATTAAACTCCAAAACAAACAAACAAACAAAGAAAAACCAAATGGTTGGCATCTCTGTCCTCACTGGTAAGAATCTACTCTGGAGTTTAGGTTTGATATGGTTTGGAGCTTAATGGCCCAGTCAACACTATTTAGGTTATGTCAAGCTGGTCAGTTTACCAAACCACATTTTTCCTGGGCAGGCTTGCACATAAGCGATTAACCAGTACAGTGTTGTGCCTGTGGAGCAAGTTCTGTCCTTTAAGAGCAAAATCATAACAATCAGCAAAATATTTTTTAAGACTTGTCTCCTCTGAAGATGTATCCATTCCTTTTTCCATATTTACCAAAATTTTCCTAGTCAAAACAGTCATAAAAATCTGCCTGAGCAAAGAGTGTTGACCCAGATCAGACTGCTCCTGCAGTGCATTCTCATCAGGGTCTACACTGTTTGTCACTGAACAAGTCTTTGAAGACAATATACATGTGTATATATATTTAATAAGAACTAGAAATGTGTCCAAATGCCCCCACCTGGCAACACAATTGAGAAAACTTAAACTTTATATTGAGAAAACTCGGGTTTACAAGGTGTGTGTGTGTGTGTGTGTGTGTGGGGGGGGGGGGTATACATTATTTTTCTTATTTCTGCTCCAAGACATAGATTGTGGGTACTCGTTAGAACCGCCTCAATCAGGTGGTTCTAACAAGCACCAATGACCTATGTTTGCAATATAAATAAGAAAAATATCACAGATTTTTATCAGAAAAGCAGCAATTTTGGCGATATGACGAAATGCCCTATGCCACACGGGTGTTTATCATAATGAAATGTGCTGACAGACTGCCAAACTGTCAAGACCCTGATCACACTGATTCTATAGTAGCTGTCTGATCAGGGTCTGCACTGTTAAGTCACATTTCTTGCCAGAACATTGGTATACAGTAGCAGGAGATAGTATACATACTGATGATTGCACGGTTTAAGTACAGCGGTGGCCTTATTGTCAAAGCACAGCGTACAGGAATCTTCTTCTACTTGTACATTGCTTAACTCTGCTAATTTTTGATATCTGAAACAGAATGAATATGATGTTAATTGCTTAATTTTGCTTTTTTTATATTTGAAATAGAACAAATATGTTAATTACATAAATTTGCAAAATTTTAATATCTGAAACAGAACATGATGAACATTACTTAATTTTGCTAACTTTGAAATCTGAAACAGAACAAACATCATGTACAATGCTTAATTCTGCATATTCTTGATATCTAATACAGAACAAACATGATGTTCAGTTCTTACTTTTGCTTATTTTTGACATCTAAAATAGAACATAATGCTATCATGAAATCAGATGCCAAACGTGGTTTACATTGCTTAATTCTCTTTATACTCTTGATATCTGATACAGAACATGATATACATTTCCTGAGTCTGTTAAGTTATGATATCTGAAACAGAGCAAGATGTACACTGATTTTGTTTGTTTGTTTGATTTGAGGTTTAACATCCCCTTCAACACTGTAAAGGTCATTTTGGAGATGCCGCTTCCAATTTTGTGAGACTTTTACCTGACACTGAGATGAAGTGACATCTCAAGCCCTGCCACCCAATGAAACCAATAGGGTTTCTAGACATGGACGGTCCGACATGCACCGCTTTGCCTGGGCAGGCTTAGATCCTCTAAGTGGTTTACCAGTATTTGTGTGCGGGTCGGTTTCAGCTCTGTGTGGAAGCATCATATCTGATACAGAACATGTACACTGCTTAATCCTCTTCACTTATGATATCTGAAACAGAGCATGATGTACACTGATATCTGATACAGAACATGAACACTGCTTAATCCTGCTCACTTATGATATTGGGAACAGAGCATGATGTACACTGATATCTGATACAGAACATGTACACTGCTTAATCCTGTTCACTTATGAGATCTGAAACAGAGCATGATGTACACTGATATCTAATACAGAACATGTACATTGCTTAATCCCGCTCACTTATGATATCTGAAACACAGCATGATGTACACTGACATCTGATACAGAACATATACACTGCTTAATCCTGCTCACTTATGATATTGGGAACAGAGCATGATGTACACTGATATCTGATACAGAACATGAACACTGCTTAATCCTGCTCACTTATGATATTGGGAACAGAGCATGATGTACACTGATATCTGATACAGAACATGTACACTGCTTAATCCTGCTCACTTACCATATTGAGAACAGAGCATGATGTACACTGATATCTGATACAGAACATGTACACTGCTTAATCCTGTTCACTTATGAGATCTGAAACAGCATGATGTACACTGATATCTGATACAGAACATGTACACTGCTTAATCCTGCTCACTTATGATACTGGGAACAGAGCATGATGTACACTAATATCTGATACAGAACATGTACACTGCTTAATCCTGCTCACTTATGATATTGGGAACAGAGCATGATGTACACTGATATCTGATACAGAACATGTACACTGCTTAATCCTGCTCACTTATGATATTGGGAACAGAGCATGATGTACACTGATATCTGATACAGAACATGTACACTGCTTAATCCTGCTCACTTATGAGATCTGAAACAGAGCATGATGTACACTGATATCTGATACAGAACATGTACATTGCTTAATCCTGCTCACTTATGATATCTGAAACAGAGCAAGATGCACACTGATATCTGATACAGAACATGTACACTGCTTAATCCTGCTCACTTATGATATTGGGAATAGAGCATGATGTACACTGATGTCTGATACAGAACATGTACATTGCTTAATTATGCTCACTTATGATATATGAAACAGCATGATGTACACTGATATCTAATACAGAACATGTACACTGCTTAATCCTGCTCACTTATGATATATGAAACAGCGCATGATGTAAATTACCGAATTTACTTTGAAAGGGGATCACCCAAGGATCATTCCTGTGAAGTTTGGTCAAAATCTGATCAGTAGTTTTGAGGAGATGTCGTTTGAAGAAAAAGGTTACGCATGGACGCACAATGGACAAAAAGTGATCCCAAAAGCTCACCTCATGACTATGTGACAGGTGACCTAAAAATACCCTTGTTTAGGATTTAAAAAAAAAATCTATTTTTGGCCCTGCTGGCCATCTTGTTAATAAGTGCTTGAGCAATATTGGCTGAGAGTTTGAGCAATTTTGATAGCGAGTCACCAAGGAGTGTTCTTTTGAAATAAATTCAGAATCCATCAACAGAAGTTAAGAACAGAAGTTGTTAAAAAAAAATTCTATTTTCATCTTGTTCATAGGTACAAATCTGATGAATTTCTGTAGAGAGTCACCCAAGAAAAATTCCTGTGAAATTATTTCAAAACCCAACTGCTGATTAAGGAAAAGATGTCATTTATTTTTTTCTATTTTCAGCCCTGATGGCCATCTGGTTCATCGGAGTGGAATGGTATGAGCAAAATTGGTAAGGGGTCACCTAAGGAACATTCCTGTGAAAGTATATCAAAATCCATCCGCAGGTTTAGGAGAAGAAGTCCTTTAAAGGTTTTTCTTTTTTTTTTTTAGCTCTGATGGCCATCTTATTCAACACAGCGGATCTGTTTGAGCAATTTTTGTAGAGGGTCACTCAAGAAACATTCCTGTGAAATTATTTCAAAATTCATCCATTGGTTAAGGAAGAGAAGTCATTTAAAAGGTTTTCTATTTTAGCTCTGGTGACCATCTTGTTCATCAAAGCATAACAGTTTCAGAAATTCTGAGAGAGGGTCACTCATGGAACATTCCTGTATAATAATTACAAAATCCACACACCAGTTTAGAAGTAGAAGTTGTTTAAAGTTTTTTTTTGTTTTTTTTTACCTCTGATGGCCATATTCATAGCATTGTTTGAGCAATTTTGGAAGAGGGTCACTCAAGAAACATTCCTGTGAAATTACTTCAAAATCCATCCACTGGTTAAGGAGTAGAAGTCACTTAACGGTTTTCCTATTTTCAGCTCAGGTGACCATCTTGTTCATCAAAGCATAACAGTTCCAGAAATTTTGGGAGAGGGTCACTCATGATCATTCCTGTGTAATAATTTCAAAATCCATCCACTGGTTAAGGTGAAGAAGTTGTTAAAAGGTTTTTCTATTTCTAGCTCTGATGGCCATCTTGTTCATCTGAGCAGAACAGTTTAAGCAATTTTTAGTAGAGGTTCACCCAAGAGACATTTCAGTGAAGTTATTTCAAAATCCATCGACTGGTTAAGGAGAATGGGTTGGAGAAGCTGTTTTAAGATTTTTCTATTTTTAGCTCTGGTAGCCATATTGTTCATCTGAGCAGAACAGTTTGAGCAATTTTTAAAGAGGGTCACCCAAGGAAAATTCATATGAAATTACTCCAAAATCTGTCCTCTAGTTAAGGAGGAGAAGTAGTTTAAAATTTTTTCTACTTTTGGCTCTGGCTGCCATCTTGTTCATCTGAGCAGAACGGTGTCATGGAAACTTGCTACCTCAGTTATTCTTTCCAGATTGTCGGATTTTTTTTTTTTTTGGTATCATGCATCCTGCTAGTAAATGCCTCCAAAAACCAGTTTTTGTACATACACACAAACAAAACTCAACTTGATTTCTTATAAGACAGACAGGCCCGAGTAAACAGTGTAGACCTTGATGAGACACTGCAGAATGTGGCATCTCATCAGGGTCTACAATGTTTGCCTTTCATCCCTAGTCTTTGATACAACATTTGGTGGTAAATTGTGCTTGTTTCAAATTTTAGAACAAGTATGACAAGGAGTTGAGGTGTCAGAATATTTAGGGTAAAAATGGTAAGCTATGGCGTAAGTTGCCACTCTTAAACATACACACAGTAAAACTCTGATCAGCTTGTTCATGCACACAGTTTGATGAGTTTCAGCAAAAGCTTTGAAATTGTGTATCAGGTAAAATGATCAAAAAGAGGAAATACAGTAAAATTAATATATTAAGACCAACTTTGGAGCTGTTCAAAAATGGTCTTAAAGACCACTTTTGAACAGTCCCAAAGGTGGTCTCTGAGCAGAGGACACTTTATGCAAAAAAACACATATAGATCATGCCTACAACCTACTAAATAAGCTTTTAAAAAGGAGATTTAGTCTTAATTTTAGGTGCTCTTAATAGCGGAATTTTACTGAAATTGTGAGTTGAACATTTGCAGTTGAATATTAACTAATAGGGATTATCAACTAAATGATAATCCCATTTATTTGGTGCGAATGAATTGGATGGACTGTCATTATGGGTCACAATTGCAGCTCCAGGGTGGCAGTTCGCTTATAATTAGGTTTAAACAAAGTCTGATCGTATTTTCCATCTCGTATCGGCCATGAAAGTTGGTCCAGGTCACTGAGCGCTTGCACCTTGTATGTTGTTCAGTAGTCAGGCGTCTTGTAGAACTGGACGGTGATTTAACGTCTTGCGCAGGCTCAGGGAAACCTTCCTTTTCCGTTTTTCCAAATCCTGCAAAAGGCACTCAGACTGGCTATGCAAGCCCGTCGGCACAGAATGATGGTTTCGTTTGGGCGGTTTCGGATGGGAGTAATTTCTCTTTCGGAGACGAGCCTTTGCGGCTAGGGAGTGATGATCTCTCTGCACATGTTCCCCTGGCAATTGCACAAAAAATCTGGTCAAACCAATACATAAATATCAATTTGCTGCTAAAGGGGGCTGTTGAGTTGCAAGAACTGTGTGCAGGGGGGGCACTACGTCTTAACAAGCAGGGTCTTCTGGAATCTAAACCGCAAGTTTTTAAGGACCCAGTACCCACAATCAAAAAATGGACGGATGCCTTTTTGATTTTTTCTTCAATTTATTTGAAGAAACATCCTGAAAAAACACAAGAGTTGCTCCAGTATATGAGTATAATTCGAGAGGCTGCATCTCGGTCCTCAGCATACTTTGCCTGGCGAAATTATGACGAGCAGTTTCGTCTCAGACAGGCCATTAATTTACAACCTTGGGGGCGACTCAATACAGACTTGTGGCTCCGGGTAATGACTCTATCGGCAAACTTGACGGTTCCCTTTGAGCAGTCATCTTTCAATAGGCTTAAATGTTTGGATTTCAACCATGGAAAATGCAATTTTAAAGGGTGCAAATTTCTTCATGCTTGCTCTCATTGTGGTGGTACAAATCATGGTAGACAAACTTGCTTTAAGCTTCTTCCACCGGCTACTAGGAGTGTTCCACCAGCTACCAGGGGCGGTTTGACATTTCCCTCAGGTAGGGGACAATTCAGTGCCTTTCGAGGTGGACGAGCTGTTCGACGATAGGGATTTTGCTATCTCAAATTGTGTTCTCTTGCCTCATATATCAGCTGCTTCCCTTGATCTAGCTAAAACTCCTATCAGGCTTGACAACTTGCAAAAGGAGCTTGTGGGTTATGATTCTGCTAAGGCTGCTGAGATTTTTAACGGTTTTTCTTCTGGTTTCCCCCTCCACTACTCGGGCAGCCACAAACCTTCTGATTCAAAAAATTTGAAGTCTGCCGACATTAAGCCAGATGTTGTAAGGCAAAAAATTGAAACTGAAGTTGAAGCAGGTAGAGTGGCTGGACCTTTTGACTATCGTCCGCTACAAACTCTGCGTGTATCGCCATTAGGCCTTGTACCGAAACACGACCCAGGTCAATTTCGCCTTATACATCACCTGTCATACCCAAGCGGAGACTCAGTTAATGATTATATAGATCCTGAGCTGTGCTCTGTGCAGTATACAAGTTTCGACGAGGCTGCACACATGGTACAAGATTTAGGCCGTGGTTGTCTTTTGGGAAAATCCGATATAAAATCAGCATTTAGGCTACTACCTGTCTCTCCTTTAGACTTTGATCAGCTTGGATTCAAGTTTGATGGGAAGTTTTATTTTGATAAGGCAATGCCATTTGGGTGCAGCATAGCATGCCAGACCTTTGAGACTTTCTCTACTTTTTTAGAATTCTGTGTAGCTAGGCAAGCTTCTGTAGGACGACTCTTGCATTATCTTGATGACTTCTTCACGGGTGGTAATCAGGGGAACTAGCTCGAAAATGAGTCAATGGAAATTTGTTCCCTCGACAAATCCGGGAACTCTCGAGCTAGCTCCATCACCAAGAAACTCGTAAACAAAGGTAGGTCTCGAAGAGTTTTATCACGATTTTTTTCTTTGTAAGCTATGTATAAAAAAATCCGTCAATGCAGTTCCACATAGAAATGATTTAACTTTGTACTCCGCTAGAATTTGCCATGGAAATTTGCAGCGCTGGAGTATGAATGAAACCCAAACTTTTTATCACGGAAGAAAGGGAACTAATCATTGTTCACATATCATGTCTGTTTTTACAGATAAGATGACTTTGTTGGGAGTGCCATTAGCTTCTGAGAAAACAGAAGGTCCTAAAACCAAGATCTGTTTTCTTGGCCTTGAAATTGATACTAAGAAATGGTCATTCGGATTCCGGTGACCAAAATTCATGAAATCATTTCAAAGATTGAGGAGATTTTGCCACGTAAAAAGTGCAAGCTGAAACAATTACAGTCATTGATTGGTTCCCTTAGTTTCGCATGTAGGGCAGTGGTGCCAGGGAGGCCATTTTGTAGACGCCTTATAAATGCTACATGCGGTTTGACAAAGCAACACCATCACCTTCGTATCACAGCAGATATGAAGAAGGACCTAGAACTTTGGATACAGTTTTTTAAAAATTTTAATGGTATTTCCGTCTTTCATGATCGGTTCTGGGTGTCAAATGAGGATTTACAGCTCTACACCGACACTGCAGGGGGGTCTGATCTGGGATTTGGTGCCTACTTTGCAGGAAAATGGGTTCAGGGCTCCTGGCCTCGGGCATGGATTGAGGGCGGCATTACATCAGATATAACAGTTCTTGAGCTTTTTCCGCTCCTTGTTTCTTTGCACATATGGGGTGATAAGCTTCGCAACAAGAAAATAGTCTTTCGAGTTGACAATATGGCAGTGGTACACATTGTTAATCATATGACATCAAAATCGGACAGAGTCATGACTATTCACATTACTGTGCTTACGGTTGAACGTAGTTGCCAAGGCTCAACATGTTGACGGCTTCCGGAATAACATCTGCGATGCATTAAGTCGTTTTCAATTACAGAGATTCCGCAAACTCGCACCAGATGCAGACCTGTCACCAACACCAGTTCCCGACCACCTTTGGAACATCTTCTGTTAAGTTCTCAGAAATTGTTGGCAGCCAGTATGTCTAGCAAATCCCATTCTGTTTATACAAATGCTTTGCAAGTTTTTAACACCTTTAGAAATCACTATAATTTGATCATAATATGGCCGGCTCCAGTTGCACATCTGTCTCTTTTTATCACATATTGTTTTGAGTTGGGGTATGCTTCATCAACTATTACTACTTACTTGTCAGCCATAAGTTTTCACCATAAAATTTATGATATGCATGACCCTACAACCGCTTTTGTGGTTAAAAAACTAATGGAGGGTTGTAGGCGCATTCGGCCAAGTTATGATGTTAGAGCGCCAATAACAGAGCTCATCTTGGCTAGAATATGTTCTGTGCTGCCGGAAATTTGCTTTTCAAATTATGAATGTATCCTTTTTAAAACGGCCTTTGCTATAGCTTACTATGGCCTGTTGAGGGTTGGTGAGATTGTATTCACTAATCCACTGCAGGCTAACAGGCCTTTATTAAAGACAGATGTGTGGCTCGGGGAAGGAGCAAACGTGTTGTTCATTTCTATTAGGGTTTCAAAAACTAATCAATCTGGCCACCCAACAATATTACGCATCCCACTTGCAGTCAATGCAGCAATATGTTGCGTTACTGCTGCCAAACAGTATATGAGGTGTAGGCCTGAAGGTAGTCTATACTTCTTCTGCCACCAGAATGGCCATCCATTAAAGCGCAGTCAGTTCAGTGGCGTTTTGGTGAAAGCAGTCAAAAAGCTAGGACTTCCTATACGACTTTATGCAACACATTCCTTTAGAATTGGTAGGGCTACTGATTTGGCAGCTAAAGGGTATTCTAGTGAAGCCATAAAACTAGAGCTGTCAGAGGATCTGACTATAGCCCCGCTTCAGCGCTGTCAGAGAAGAAAGTTATTTAAGCTGCAGAGAAAACAGTTATGAACAAGAAATAACTGTTGAAAATTTTACATTATCTGGAAAAAACTCTAAGAGTTGTGAGCCCTTGTCCCTCATTTCAATGAGCATGATACATTACCAGAATGTCCATGTTTATACTAAATTTCATCTTCCATTTTTCAATGTTCAAAGGGTAATAACTCCTAAAGTAGGCAAATCAGAGTCAGGGTTCCTGCGCTCTGCACATTGTCTCATGGTGCTTTACACTTGTGTGAAGTGTCATGAAAATATCTCAAATGGTTTGTGAGTTATGGAGCCGACACAGTCAAAATTGCCTTTTTAAATGTTCAAAGGGCAATAACTCCTAAAGTAGGCAAACCAGAGTTATGGTTCCTGCACTCTGCACATCATCTCAAGGTGCTTTTCATTTATTTGAAGTTTCATGAAAATATCAGAAACGGTTATGGAGCGGACATAGTTAAAATTGCCATTTTTTAATATTCAAAAGCCTATAACTGAAAAAGTAGACAATCCAGAGTTTGGGTTCCTGCGCACTGCACACGTAATATGGTGCTTTACATTTGTGTGAAGTTTCATAAAATTATCTCAAACGGTTTTTGAGTTATCGAGCAAAGACGGCTAAAATTGATATTTTTCAATATTCAAAGGGAAATAACTCAAAAATTAGGCAATCCAGAGTTATGGTTCCTGCACTCTGCACACCATCTCATGGTGTTTAATGTTTGTGTGAAGTTTCATGAAAATATGTGAATGGGTTTTAAAGTTATGAAGCGGACACGAAAATTGTTAACAGACACAGACAGACACACAGACAGACACACAGAAAATACGAAAACCAGAGTTATGGTTCTTGCGCTCTGCCCATTGTCTCATAGTGCTTAACATTTGTGTGAAGTTTCATGAAATTATCTCAAACGGTTTTCGAGTTATGAAGCGGACACTGTTAAAATTGCCATTTTTCAATGTTCAAAGGGCAATAACTCCAAAAATAAGCAATGCAGAGTTATGGTTCCTGCGCTCTGCACATCGTCTCATAGTGCTTAACATTTGTGTGAAGTTTCCTAAAAATATCTCAAACGGTTTTCGAGTTATGAAGCGGACACAATTAAAATTGCCATTTTTCAATGTTCAAAGGGCAATAACTCCAAAAGTATGCAATCCACAGTTATAATTCCTTTGCTCTGCACATTGTCTTATGGTGTTTAACATTTGTGTGAAGTTTCATGAAAATATGTTAAGCAGATACAAAGTTATGGAGCCAACACAAATTAACGGAATCACGGAATTACGGAATTACGGAATTACGGAATTACGGAAAATGTTCAAAGGGCAATAACTCCAAAAGTAGGCAATCCACAGTTATAATTCCTTCGCTCTGCACATTGTCTTATGGTGTTTAACATTTGTGTGAAGTTTCATGAAAATATGTTAAGCAGATACAAAGTTATGGAGCCAACACAAATTAACGGAATCACGGAATGACAGAAGGACATGGCAAATCCAATATAGCCCCACTTTTTCAAAGCGGGGCTATAATTACTTGGTCGATGGAAGACTGGGGCTGTAGCACGGTACATACGTCTTTAAATTGTCCATTACAGATATATGGCTTATCGGTGATTCCCTAGTTTCACACCTTGAAGACAGTGTCCCAGGTCTCAGACCTCCAGCTAATGCAGGGATTGTTAGCCGAATCCTTTATCAGGGTAAAGGAGGGATGCATTGGGACCACTTCGACACAGTGTTTCAACGCATGATGCTGTTTCATTCAACCCCAGCGATGATAATTATTCACCTAGGGGGCAACGACCTAGTTGAGTGGTCCCAAAGCAAACTTCTTAAGACTTTTAAAAGACAATTTTCATACATGGCTTCAGTTTATCCCGAAGCCCAACTTGTATGGTCAGATATTCTCCCTCGTCAATCATGGCGGGGAACGGATAACACTCCTGAAAGGCTTAAAAAGTTGGATCAAAAAAGGCGGCGTATCAACCGATTGGGCAGACAAGCTGCTTTTAATGTAGGAGGCAAAGTCATCCAGCATGAGCTCGATTTCAGTACAACCGGGCTATTTAAGACTGATGGGGTTCATCTCACTGCAGTGGGCAATGCCATATTTTTGAATACATTTGAGGAAGCAATCAATTTATTTGTCACAGACCCTTCTACCCAAAGGTATAATCCTAATAGTTAGATTAACAAGATCAGCCTTGTAAGGCTATCTATATATCATGTGGACTTGCTGAATTGGGGGACAAATTTATGTTGGGCATCATAAATTTGCTGTGGCAGAATTCAGCATTCGATGGGGGGGGGACGCTTTGCTTAGATAGCTGTTAGATTCTAATGAAACTTTACGCCTTGAGCCTAGATTCCAAATACTGGTTGCTGGGAGCAAGGCTGAAGTTTGTTCATTTCAGAACTTTTCTATTTGAACTGGGTGGCTTCTCCCTCATGGAACTGGTTAGCCATAGCCGGAGGGTATGTTTCCACCTGGGTCATACTAAAATATTTCTAAATAACTTTTCTATTTGAACTGGGTGGCTTCTCCCTCATGGAAGTGGTTAGCCATAGCCCGAGGGTATGTTTCCACCTGGGTCATACTAAAATATTTCTAAATTGCAAGTCATAGGTCAGGTTTGAACGCGCAGCCGGGGCTGTTTGGATATATAATATGGGATAGATTACATGATACGCTTTGCACAATACGGAAGGTGTTGTGGAATGCGTGTCATGGAGTGCATTTTGGTGTGCACATTTTATACGAAGTGCACAATGTCAGGATTAGTTTGAGTGCACAATAGTCTGTGCATAATGTTTGGGATACAGTGGAGCGTACAAATAGGATGTGCGCAGTATTTGGAGTGTTAAAAAATTTGGAGCGTACAAACAGGATGTGCGCAATATTTAGAATGCTAAAAATTGTGGAGCGTACAAACAGGATGTACGCAATATTTGGAATACTCTATTTTAAAAAAATTTGGAGCGTACTATAGGAGGTGCGCAATTTCTGGAGTGTTACAAAATTTGGAGCGTACAAATAGGATGTGCGCAATATTTAGAATGCTAAAAAAATTGTGGAGCGTACAAACAGGATGTACGCAATATTTGGAATACTGTTTTTATAAAAAATTGGAGCGTACTATAGGAGGTGCACAATTTCTGGAATTTTACAAAATTTTGGAGCACACATTTGGAGTGTGCACATTTTGGAATACTCAAAATGACAAAATTGGAATTCACAATATTTTGAGTGCAACTATTTTAATAATTCAGTCCTCGTGCGTGCAAGCTGGGTCATACATTGTCACTGCGTCCCCCCCCCTCTTTGATCTGAATCTACTCGGTGTCCAAATACTGCCAAATAAAAACAAGACTGTGTAAAACAAGTCAACAAGACAGCTTTATTGAAATAATATTTTATTAAACTATATATTTTGCATCAGGAAATGTGAATAAATAATTTTATTTTATTTCTCTGTATGTTTTGTTGTACAAGTGAGTATTTGTTGTACAAGTGAGCATCCTAAATAAATGGAATTAACTATTGTCAGTGTTTATGATTTTGGAATGTCAGTTCTTAACATTCTGTTGACTGTTGTAACTAGAGCTGTCAGAGGATCTGACTATAGCCCCGCTATAGCGCTATCAGAGGAGTAAGACACATTGACTCTAAAAGCTTTTAACCTATCAGGGGAGCTTTCTTAGTTCCAGAGAAAACTTTAATATTTTTTTTTTTCTTTGCTGGGGAGATAACCCCAAGAGTAATGTTGTTGGCCATTATTTACTTACATCCACCTAATGTTCATGTTTATACAAAGTTTCAGCTTTCTAGCTTTCTTAGTACCTGAGAAAACTGTATCGAAAATATTTTTCATGGTTTGATGGTTAGAAAAGTGAAATGATTTTTTTACTTGCAGAAAATATCCTATCAGGGGAGATAACTCCAAGAGTTATGGGCCTTTGGCCATTATTTTGGTAAGGGCCATACATCCACCCACTTTTCATGTTCATACAAAGTTTCAGTATTCTAGCTTTCTTAGTTCCTGAGAAAACTGTCACCAAACCTTTTCATTTATTAAAAAAAACTATACTATCAGGGGAGATAACTCCAAAAGTAATGGGCCCTCGGCCATTATTTTGGTTAGCTCCCTATATCCACCCATTGTCCACATTTATGCAAAGTTTGAGGTTTCTAGCTTCTTTAGTTCCTGAGAAAACTGTGACCAAACATTTTCATTTAAAAAAAACCTATATTTTCATTTATTTAAAAAACCTATCAGGAGAGATAACTCCAACAGTTATGGGCCCTTGGCCATTATTTTGGTAAGCTCCCTATATCCACCCATTGTCCACATTTATGCAAAGTTTGAGCTTTCTAGCTTCTTTCGTTCCTGAGAAAACTGTGACCAAACATTTTCATTTAAAAAAACCTATCAGGGGAGATAACTCCAAGAGTTATGGGCCCTTGGTCATAATTTCGGTAAGGTCCGTGGAGGCACCCATTGTCCATGTGTATACAAAGTTTTAGTTTTCTAGCTCTCTTAGTTTCGGGGAAAACTGTGACGAAAAAATAACGGAATAACGGAATTACGGAATTACAGAATTACAGAATTACGGAATTACAGAATTACGGAATGACAGGGCAAATCCAATATAGCCCCACTTTTCAAGCGGGGCTATAAATAATTAAAAGACCTATTGGCAACAAAGGAATTATCTACAAAAATCCTAAAAAATTGGATACCTTGAGTCTCCTAAAATTTAAGCCAATTTGTTTCAGGATCAACCAAGGAATCCAAAAGGTGCTGATGGAATGGCAAACAGTGTAGACCCTGATCAGACTTCTCATACAGGAGCAGTCTGATCTTGGTCTGCACTGTTTGCTTAGGCTTATCTGTCCCAATACTTTGGATTATTATTGAAAATTCAAAGCTGGAACAGTCCACTTTAGAAACCCGTAAGATTACCTTGGTAATATTTTCTTCTGTTCTACTGTCAACTCTCCGTGGTCATTAAAGCACTTAAAGTCTATATGTTTGGGAGGGTAGACAAAAGGTTTGGCACCAAAATTAAACTCACACTGTTGATAAGACATGAAACTTGCTGCAGCAAAGAAGCCTCGTCTGAAATATAGGAATACTATATATACTCTTTATAACTAAATAAAATAGTGTTGACAGGGCCGTTCAACTCAAACAAACAAATAAATGAGGTTTTAGGTCAAGGTTAGGTTGACACCAAATGTGTATATGACACTCCTACTTACCAAGATGTATTAACATACATGAATAAAGTTTTGTTTGTTTGTTTATTTATTGGGGTTTAACAGCCCAATCAAAACTATTTAGGCCTGTCAGTTTCCTTATCCACACTTTCCTGAACAGGCTTCCTACCCTTCATCATAGTGTTGGCTTATTTTCTGACCCTTTGGAATCGCTGATGAAGTTTGAATTTTGAGGATCACTGACTAGGCCTAATTGACCAAAACTAGCTAGTCTGGCCTTGAAAAAACACTCCACAGTTTTCAAGGCTGTCATGTAATCATTGCTTCCAAAGGATTTCCTTTCTCTAGAACATAATTATACAAAAGCAGTTAACCAGTACAGTGCATATTCTTTCGCCAGAAATTGACAACTGCCCTTCTTGATTTAGCAGAAAGGAGGAAAGAATGTTGCTGACCCCAGCCAGTAACAAATCTGTGACCTCTCGATCACGAGTCTGATGTGCATCTAATGGAGCTACAGGGGCTGACACTGATGCCAATGTATATGCAAAATCTGAATATAATCTGTGAAACAAGAGGCCCATGGACCACTACGCTCACCAGAGGTCAAGTGTGAAAAACTTGCCTGGCCCTTGGCAGCCATGTTTTTCAACAAACCACTGTGGCTTGAAAAGTCTAGCCTTTCAGTTCCCGAACTGAAGTGTTTCCAGTCCTTTTTACCATACATGGGCATGGTAGCCATCTTGGCCATAATTATCAACTTCCATTTAGTTGACTGCAAATATAAATTCTGATGTCAAAAGTCAGAAAAATCCACTGTTTGCCTTTCCCAGTGACCAAATACAACCTTGACATCATATAGGTCAAGGTCAAAGAAAGGTCACCATCTGAGCAAACTTGCTAGTAATATCAATTTTGATGCCATTGGCTACAACAGAATAAGGAATCTCCATGGTTTTGCCTCTTTCACATACAAAGTTCTAAGAGATCAAAGTTGACCTTGATGTAAAATAGGTCATAGTCAACATATGAACAAACCGGTGATTCGAACAAACCTGATTAGGGCCCAGAAGTCCCCATAGCTACATACATGTACCTAGTTCCAAGGTCATCAGTTATTTGGTTTCTGAACCAAAGGATTTTTACCATAAAAGATGTGGCAGCCATCTTGGTTATGTGACTCCAATCCTACAAATACATTTTCACTGTGTCATTCCATTGAGGTTTCATATGTAATTTGTTTTCAGTCAGCCTGGCAGTTTAAGTTGAGAAGAAGATAAAAATACTGAATCTGAGCCATCCAGGACAAAGCTCAGTAAATGACCTTGACCTCTGAAATTAATAAGCTTCCATTCAGCTGACTCCAAATATCTATTCTGATGCCACAATCTAAAATAGAAGTGAAAATTCCACTGTTATGCCTTTTCCCATACAAAGTGGGAAAGTAACTGTCCTTTTGGCTTTCCTCTATTAGGGTCTAGTTTTTTAAAGTTTGTGTTTCTTTCCCTTTGGTGTCTCTGATGGGAGGTGAGGGTTGTTTGTATCAATTCCTGATCATTGCCTTCAATTCTATTTAAGTAATCAACGTTGACCTTGACGTAAAATAGGTCAAGGTCAAAATGAAGGTCACCATTTAAACAAACTTGATTGGGCCTGTTCCCCAATGCTGCATATTAGCAATCTGGTACCCGAGAAGAAAATTTCAAAAAGGTTTTTACCATATACACATAATTATGGCACCCATCTTGGTCATGTGACTCCCAACCCAAGAATAACTTTTCATTGCCTCATCCCAAACCGGCTCTTCATGTAATTTGGTTTCAATAAACCCAGCAGTGTTAATGGAAAAGTAGATGAAAATACTGAATCTGAGCCGTCCAGGACAAAGGTCAGTAAATGACCTTGACCTTTAGAAATTATAAACTTTCATTCAGCTGATTGCAAATATCAATTCTGATTTTACAGGCTACAATAGAATCAGAAAAAAATCCACTATTTTGGATTTTCCCCATACAAACTTCTAAGTGAACAAATTTGACTTTGACGTTAAACTGGTAAAGGTCAACCTAATTATCCAAATAAGGCCATCATTTGAACAAACTTAATTGCGGCCCATGAGTTCCAGATGCTGCATACCAAACACTGCATACCAAGTTTTAAGGTCATCAGCAATTCGGTTCCTGAGAAGAAGATTTTTACAGGTTTTTTACCATATATGGGCATGGGGCCCATAATGGTCATGTGACTCAAATCACACATATAAGTTTTCGTTGCCTCATTTCATAGGGGCTGCATATGTAATTTGCTTTCAATTAACCATGCTATGTAAGTGGAGAAGGATATAAAATTAATGAATATGAGGCATCAAGGACAAACATCAGTAAATGACCTTGACCTTTGAAATTGATAAACGTCCAGCCAAATCCCTAATGCTGTATAGTCTGAAGGTCATTTGGTTCCTGAGAGAAGAGTTTTAAAGGTTTTTCCAAATGTGGGCATGGCACTCATATTGGTCATGTGACTCCAATCTCACCAATTAATCTTAATTTAGTTCATCCCATAAAGGCTCCACATGTAATTTGGTTTCAAACAACACAGCAGTTTAAGTGGAGAAGATAAAATTGGGAATCTGAGGCATCCAGGACAAAGGTCAGTACATGACCTTGATCTTTGGAATTATATGTAATAAACTTCCATTCAGCTGATTGCAGATATCAATTCTGATGCCACAAACTACAATAGCATCAGAAAAATCTACTTTTTGCCGTTTTTCCAAACAAATGTCTAAGTCACCAAATTTGACCTTGGCATTTAATAGGTCAAGGTCAACCAAAGGTCATCATTTGAACATACTTGGTACAGCCTGAGTCCCTGATGCTGCATACCAAGTTTCAAGGTCAACGGTCATTTGGCTCCTGAGAAGAAGATTTATAAAGATTTTACCATGTATGGGCATAGTGGCCATATTAGTCATGTGACCCTTACAAGCAAACTTTCTTTCCCCTTTCCCATAGAGGCTCCACATGCAATTTGGTTTCAACTGGCAGTTTCAGAGGAGATGTCATTTGAAAATGTTGACAGATGCAGAGAATGACAACAATGGTGCTAAAAATCTGTGAACAACAATCCTGTACTGAAAGATTTTGTTTGTTTGTTTGTATTGGAGTTTAACTGCCCAGTCAACACTATTTTAGGTAATTTTTGAGCCAGTCAGACTACCTATCCACACTTTACCTGGGCAGGCTTATACGTAAGCGGTCAACCAGTACAGTGCACATTCTTTCGCCAGAAACTGACAACTGCCCTTCTTGAATCAGCGGAAGTGAGAGAACAACCGTAGAAAAGATTTCATGATCTATCTCCGAAAGAATGTTGCTGACCCTGGCAGGTATCGAACCCGCATCCTCCTGATCACCAGTCAGACGCACATCCGACTGAGCTACCAAGGCCGGCTGCACTGTAAGGTATTTTGTCCAATAAATCTATCTTTAGGAAAGCCTTTTTGGTCGCTTGAAATTGTGTAGTCAAGTACCGATTTTTCAGCCTCCGCCCATCGGGGCTTGAAGAAATAGATTGGCTGCATGATGCTTCCATGCAGAGCTGAAACAGTCCGCACATGAGTACTGGTAAACCGCCTAGAAGATCTAAGCCTGCCCAGGCAAAGCGGTGCAAGTCGGACCGCCCATGCTTATAAACCCTATTGGTTTCATTGGGTGACAGATGAGACAACAGGGCTTGAGATGTCATTTCATCTCAATGTCAGGTAAAAGTCCCACAAAATTGGAAGCAACATCTCCAAAATGACTTATACAGTGTTGACGGGGACGTTAAACCTGAAATCAAACAAACAACAAGATGTGTTTGTGAAACACGAATATGTCCCCAGGCATGGTCATTTTTTTTCAAAGTTGCTCACAGTTCAAGGTCAAGGTCACAGGTGGGAAGCCTGTGACCAAAGGAACTTACATGCCAAATATGAAGGCTCTGTCTTAAATGGTTCAAAAGTTATGAACAATAATATTTTTTTCTTTAAAGAAGGTCATAGGTCAAGGTTACAGGTCAAAAAAATTTGCACGAATGCAAAGCTCTTCTCACAAGGAACCTACACGCCAAATATGAAGGCTCTATCTTGAATGGTTCAAAAGTTATGAACAATAATATTTTTTTCTTTAAAGTAGGTCATAGGTCAAGGTTACAGGTCAAAACATTTTGCACGAATGCAAAGCTCTTCCCACAAGGAACCTACATGCCAAATATGAAGGCTCTATCTTGAAAGGTTCAAAAGTTATAACAATTTTATTTTTACTTTAAGTAGGTCAAAGGTCAAGGTCAAAAACTTTGCAAGAATGTAAAGCTCTTGTCACAAGGAATCTACAAGCCAAATTTGAAGGCTGTATCTCAAACGGTTCAAAAGTTATGACCAATGTTAACTTATTTATGTAGGTCAAAGGTCAAGATCAAGGTCACAGGTCAAAATTATTTGTGTGAATGAAAAGCTTGTGTCACAAGGAACCTACATGCAAATATGAAGGCTCTATCTCAAATGGTTCAAAAGTTACGACCAAAATGTTATTTTTTTATTTTAAGGTCAAAGGTCAAGGTCAAGGGTCAAAGTTTTTTTCATGAATATAAAGCTGTTGTCACAAGGAATCTACATGCCATATATGAAGGCTGTATCTCTAACGGTTCAAAAGTTATGGCCAATGTTAACTTTTTCTTTTATGTAGGTTAAAGGTCAAGGTCAAAAATTTTTGTGTGAATGTAAAGCTCTTGTCACAAGAAACCTACATGCAAAATATGAAGGCTCTATCTCAAAAGTTTCAAAAGTTATGACCAAAATGTTATCTTTTTAATTTAAGCACTTCAAAGGTCAAGGTCACAGGTCCAAATTGTTTGCACGGATGTAAAGCTTTTGTCACAAGGAACACACATGCCACATATGAAGGCTGTATTGCAAGCGGTTCAAAAGTTATGACCAATGACCAATGTTATTTTTTTCTTTTAAGTAGTTCAAAGGTAAAGGTCACAGGTCAAATTTTTTTGCATGAATGTGAAGCTTTTGTCACAAGGCACCTTCATGCCAAATATGAATATTCTACCTCAAATGGTTCAAAAGTTATGATCAACGTTAAAGTTGTCCACGTACAAACCAACCAACAAACAAACAAACAGACAGGGCAAAAACAATATGTCCCCGCTATCGCTACCGGGGACATAAAAATCAAGTACCAATTTTAACCTGTTTGATATTCTTCTAGATGCTATTTTGTTTACAGTGTCAAAAAGCGTTAGTGGTTGCCAATTTTTCAACAAGAATTCTGCCAAAGGCTACGTCGCACCTGTGGGTGCACAAAGTCACCAAACCAGGACATCCAGACCACGGTAAAACTAGACCAGTAAGTAAATCGCAATAATTGCTGCACTGTCAATTCAGACACAAACCATCTGTGTATTTATTACGGTTCAAGTATGACACTATTGTTAATCCCTGTCATAAAATTGCCACCCTGCGGTGCGTGTCAATAAGGTATGAAAATATGGTCGTTATGATTCTAATTGGCGTTTATCCTTCAATCACAAAATTTAATCCACAATCAATGTGAAAATGATTTAATCGCTCCTCAGACAATTAGCTATATCTAACGGTAGATATTTGCATAATAAAAACGGACTTTTCTATGATCTCATGAATGGTTATGTTTTGGCGCCAAATAGCAGACGCTGGACGGGAAAAGTCGAACGCTGTTGTTTATTGACACGGAGCCTTCGGGGATAATTCGGGAGCTGTGCAAAGCGCTGGTTTTCTATCCACCTCTATTCACAACCGTTTAGCTATCGAGAAAAGGTTTTTTTACCTGTTCCAAACATTTTTTTATGAAAGAGATACACACAATGACATTAAACACATATGGGGGTGCTAGCGTCGGATAACGAAATTTACCGATCGCATGCAGAAAAATGGTAGCGGTGGTTTGTGGGCGGCGATTTATATCAATTCAAAAATCACTGATCGGCTTTTTCTGTATGTCTGTTCTTCGCCGGACATTGCCTGAAAAAAGCCTGCAGTCCATGACCCCGGCTATAAGACGGGGTCATTTTGGAGGGAAAAATCCTCGTCTTATAGCCGAATTTTTACGGTAGGCCGAGCTAGGATTTCGGTGAATCACGCGGCTGTTGTTGTTGTATACGTCACTTTAGTGTAAGCTGCCCAGTATTTACAAGATTGTGTAATAGAGTGAAAACCAAAACAAACTTTACCATGGCCAACTACCGATATCTAGCAACATTTCAGGTTGCAAAAGATGACAGTCACAAATAAAGTGACTGAGGCCATCAATCTAATACAACATTTAATAGCACTTTCAGATAGTATCTTTATTTCCCCTCATAACATTGGGACAATTCTTTTAAGTACCTTTGTTTTGTAAGTAGGTTAAATGATATTTACCCATGAAAACTCTCTTTCTCTTTTCCATATATATTGTGGTTTTCCAATTACCAGTGTGTTTCAGATTGCTACATGATATATCGTGATAGGTATCGTGATACGCAGTAACCGTATCGCGATATATCGTGATACAAAAATTCTGACAATACCCATCCCTATCAACCATAGATGCTTGCATAAAGTTGCAATTCTTAAATGCAAGCTTGTACTAAGCATTATTAATGGAGCTCTAAATATTCTTGAGAAATGAACTTAACCATTAGGGTGAACGCTAGGGTGGTTGCAATATTTTACAAAGTCAGTGAACCATAAAATGTACGTCATGTTCAAATATAGGTGCTTGCATTAAAATTGCCATCATTAGATACAAGTTTGTGCAAAATATCATTAATGAAGCTCTTGTAGTTTTTGAGAAATTAACTTGACCATTAGGGTCAACGCTAGGGTGATGCAATATTTTACAAAGTCAGTGAACATTGAAATGTAGGTCAAGGGCAAATATGGATGCTTGCATTTAAGTTGCCATCCACAGATACAAGTTGGTACCAAGTATCATTAATGAAGCTCTTGTAGTTCTTGAGAAATAAGCTTGACCATTAGGCTGAATGACAGGGTGGTTGCAATATGTCACAAAGTCAGTGAACCATAAAATGTAGGTCATGTTCAAATATAGGTGCTTGCATTAAAATTGCCATCATTAGATACAAGTTTGTACAAAATATCATTAATGAAGCTCTTGTAGTTCTGAGAAATTAAGTTGACCATTAGGGTCAACGCTAGGGTGGTAGCAATACTTTACAAAGTCAGTGAACCATGAAATGTAGGTCAAGCTCAAATATGGATGCTTGCATTAAAGTTGCCATCCACAGATACAAGTTAGAACCAAGTATCATTAATGAAGCTCTTGTAGTTCTTGAGAAATAAACTTGACCATCTGGGTGAAGGCTAGGGTGGTTGCAATATTTTACAAAGTCAGTGAACCATGAAATATAGGTCAAGGTCAAATATGGATGCTTGCATTTAAGTTGCCATCCACAGATACAAGTTAGTACCAAGTATCATTAATGAATCTCTTATAGTTCTTGAGAAATAAACTTGACCATTTGGGTGAAAGCTAGGGTGGTCGCAAACGTTGACGCCTTGACAAATGGACGGACGAATGAATGGACGAAACAACGAAGGGATGGAAAACCAGGCACCTAGATCGCGCCATGCTATTAGCAGGCGTGACAAAAACTGTTTTGCTTTATTTTCTTTGGAAATGCAAGTTATTCAGCATAAACATACTCAGCATGCTTTTTCTTCCATGTGGTCGTTTATCTTCTTTATGGTAAGTCTTGTCATATTGACACCATTCAACTTTGTGTTTCTGTTTTTGAGATAAGAGATGAACATTTGTTTTGAAGCAACTTTTTACATGGATAATTTTTTTCACAAACTGCTCTATATAAGGCAGTAGATTCCACTGACAAAATGGGTGAAGGGTTTAAAGAAAAATTCCTACATTTCTATATAGCACTTTTTGAACAGTCCAAAAGGTGGTATCTTACAGAACACTGTGGGTGTAAAAAAACACCAAGAAAGAATAATTGAAACCTTCTTAACCATTGTCCTGCTGAGCCCAGATATGTCTGATCTTTCAAACAATGCAGATCCAGATCAAGCAGAATGTCTTAATTTTAGTTGATCTTAATAGCAAAATTTGACATGATTTTTACCTGGCACAAGAGAAGAGATCACATTCTGGAGGTAATGGATTGCCATTGAGGGAGAAGACTAACTGTTGATTGACAACATCTAGTAGTAGACCTAGAATGTCACCTGAAATACAAACACACAGAAACTCATCATTGTTACATGTATACAGAATAAACAAAATGTGTTTGTGAAACACGAACATGTCCCCGGGCATGGTCATTGTTTTCAAAGTTGGTCACAGTTCAAAGTCAAGGTCACAGGTCAAGATTTTTGGTTTGAGTGGGAAGCCCTTGGCACAAGGAACTTACATGCCAAATATGAAGGCTCTATCTTGAACGATTCGAAAGTTATGAACAAGAATATTTTTTTCTTTAAAGTAGGTCAAGGTCACAGGTCAAAAAATTTTGTATGAATGTAAAGCTCTTGTCACAAGGAACCTACATGCCAAATATGAGGGCTCTATCTTAAACGATTCAAAAGTCATGATCAATTTTATTTGTTCTTTTAAGTAGGTCAAGGCCATGGTAAAAAAAAAATGTATGAATGTAAAGCTCTTATCACAAGGAACCTACATGCCAAATATGAAGGCTCTATCCCAAACGGTTCGAAAGTTATGACCAAAATGTTAATTTTTTCTTTTAAGTAGTTCAAAGGTCAAGGTCAAAGGTCAAAAAGTTGTGCATGAATGTAAAGCTCTTGTTACAAGGAACCTACATACCAAATATGAAGGCTGTATCTCATACGGTGCAAAAGTTAAGACCAATGCAGCCTCTGACATGGGCCTGCAGTGTTTGCCAGGGTACTCTTTTTGGGGTTTCTGGTACAAAATGGGTTAAACCACCATAATTTTCTGTTTAGCATCAATAAACTTCACCCTTGAAGTTTCAGAGTTAGTAACACTAAATGTTTCCATTATTTTTCACAGAAATTCAGAGAGTTCCTGTAAACTGACTGAGAATTCAGGGATACATACTAAGCATTTTGCTTTAGGTGCCCAGACTGCCATAAATCCAAATTTTACATTAAGTTAATAGGCATTTTTATTCAAAACTTAGGCACCCAGGCAAAAATTTAGGCGCCTTGGGCGACTGGGCACCTGTTAGTTTGAATCCCTGCTGTCAATTAACCCATTGTACACTGGTGGACTCCTCCATTGTTATATGGACAAGTCCATTTTGTCATTTAACCCTTTACCACTCAGATACGTGTTTTTACGTGTCTGCATCCCCTCCCCACCCCATTTTAAGCCCCAGAAGCACCTAAAATCTGCATTTCTACCCCTGGATAGTTATGTTTGCTTAAGGATTTGTTGGGCAAAAAAAGTGACCTGTTTTTTCATGCGCCTCCCCACTAAAAATTTCTGGGGGGATTAAGGGGGGGGGGGGGGGGGCACTGCCCCCCCCCCCCCCCCTCACAACCCAAAAATTTTTGGGTGTATGGCCCAACCGGCCGCTAAAATTTATATCTGAGGGTGTCTGGGGTCAAAAATGCCTGAAAATTGATGCTGATAAAACATGCTGCAAACAGTGAAAATGGCCAGTGACAAACACCTTAATTGTTGCCTTGATAGCTGTGTGAAGATTAAAATGTGGTCAAAAATTCATGTGAAAACACACTTTTTGCCAACTTTGAGATGCCCCCTCTTTACCATGACAACAACGATCAAGTCATGAAAGGTTGCATTTGAAAGGCTACTGCCCAATGAACATTCATACCCAGTTTGGTGTAAAACAGACCATCCATTATGAAACAATGGCTAGTTGAAGTTGCTGTCAGGCGCAACACTGTGAAAATCAGCGAAATTCACAAAATCCCTGAGTGGTAAAGGGTTAAGAGGTGTCAAGCCCATTTTTTCTTTTCTATTTTGATGAAAAATCCTGTTTGCAAACAGTTTAGACCCTGATCAGATGCCACATTATGCGGCATCTGCAATTTCTTAACCTGTACATGACACAAAGAACTGCTTGAGGACATGTCCATCACCAATTCAAACAGTGTCAGCTTAATTTCATTCAATGTAAAGTTTACTATAATACTTTTGCTTTAAGCAAATTTTGTAGAGCTCGATCAGATGTTCTGGACTGGCTGATCTGGGTTTACACTATTTGCCAATGTCCGGAATATGGGACTCTAGGCATATATGGGTTAATCTATTTTGTTCTGGAAACCCCAAAATGGGTACCCTGGCAAACAGTGCAGGCCCAGATCAGACGCCGCAGAATGCGGCGTCTGATCAGAGCCTACACTGTTTGCACAAAGTTCAGCCATTTTCCAAAAAGAAATTTTGAAGAAAACACTACCTGAAACCCCCTAAATTTTGAAATGGACTCCTGCTATATATAAGAAAGAAGATTCCATTTGGTACAAAAAGGTTTAATCAATTGGCCAATAACAGAAACTGCTGCTACTACTACGGTAAAAATCCTAAAAAGTTTGGACACATTGAAAACTTGCTGTAATTCCCTATAAATTTTAACAAATTTGTTTCAAAATCAAGCAAGGAGTCCAAAAAGTGCAGATGGAAAGGCAAACAGTGTAGACCCTTATTATACTGCTCCTTCAGGCAAGTCTGTCCCAATACATAGGATCATTATGGTACTGTTACAAACAAGGACAGGTTTAAGTTTTATTGCAATGCTAACAATTTTTATTGTGTTCCCAAATAGCTTGTCAATAATAGACTAGGGGTACTTATTACACAGGCAGTCAGGCCGGCACATAGTTAGAATTCATCAGCTCATAGCCAGGGAGCCGGTTCCATTAACCATATTCCTGTTTTATTGTATTTTTCCTCTTAGATTTCATAACAGAACTGCTGTCAGAATCAATAAGGCCATCAGGCAGCCCAGCAGACAAACAAATATTGTTCAATCTCTTTGTATCACAATGTCTGGTAGCCGAGTAAAAAATGTTTTTACTGAAACAAAAATATATACATTATATGGGAAAATGAAAGTGGCCATTTTCCTATATAATAAATGGATGGTATTGCCAATGAGAAAAGGTTACTTAGCAATCTCTATGCTTATAATAGTTTTTCTTTTGCATGAAGCTACCATAAAGGTCTCTAGCAGCAATGACTCTGGCAACACTGCTCATGAGTGAGGCATACCTAAGCCTAAATTGCTGGAAGGACCAAGTTCTAATGTACGGACTTTTACATTGTTTTAAATGCTTCATATGAAGTACCTTTCAATGAATCACTTTGTATCAAGCTAGTTTGACAAGCAAAATGTCATTCATCAAAGTAGTCTAAAACTGGATCAACAAATATAAATTGATTGGTATAATTGTGGCAAGCACTTTTTCCATTTTTAGGTCTGGTTGAAATTTGAGATTTATTATGATTGGACAGTGCGAAGTCTACAACAGAATGTACAATACTTTTTGTTTTGATGTATTCCTGTCTTGCAGTTGACTGACAGGATGTAACAAAATATTGAATAAAGTATCAAATAAAAATGAAATGAAGCCCATCAAAGTTCGAACGGATTTGTGTCCAGAGGTGTATATATGTTTCATTCGGATACAATTTTTGAATCCATATCTAACCCTTAAAGCAACAAAGAAATTTTTATAGCAAACATCTTTAAATTTTTATATTGTTTTCAGAGAAAGAAATGCCTGACAGATGTCAGGAATTTCTTTCTCTGAAAATGATATAAAGCCTTATAGGAAAAATATTTGAAAATTATGTCTGCAAATGCCATTACTGGCAGTTTAAGGGTTAAATAAGGGTGTAATATTCAAATGTGCTGTAATAAATACATGATCCTAACTATTGGGACAGATAAGCCTAAGCACACAATGCAGACCCAGATCTGCAGTTTGCCATTCCATCTGCACCTTGTAGACTCCTTGGTGGATTGTGAAACAAATTTATTAAAATTTTAGGAGACTTACAGCAAGTCCTCAAGGTGTCCAAGTTTTTAGGAATTTTATGGTAGTGTTAACCCTTATCTTGCTGAATATTCATTTAAAGCCACACCCATTTCTGTCCAACAACCAATCAAATTATTTGATGTAATTTATTGCTACAAATTCATAAATTGAATGTCAAACAGTGTAGATCCTGATCAGAAGGCTTCTTCAGAAGCCATCTGATCTGGATCTACACTGTTTGCAAAGATAGGGGTTGTCATGAACAGCAAGATAAGGGTTAAAAAGAGGTAATATCAAAAAGAGGTTTATGTGAAACCAAGATTCATGAGTGCAGCAACATGTACTTCAGAACCATCTAGTGTTTATTCTGAGTGTCTGTCTTCTATGGGTCTTATGAGTACAAGTCTTCTATATGGGTATGAGCCAGCTACAGTTCCTAGTCAACCGACAAAGAGAAGAACAATGGTTCACAAAAAAGACCAGTAGTCAACCGACGTTAACCCTTGTGCTGCTGAGCCGGGATATGTCTTATCTTTGAAACAATGAAGATCCAGATCAGATGGCTTCTGAAGCCTTATCAGGATATTCATTGTTTGTCATTCAGTTTAGGAATTTGTCACAATAATTTGCATTAAGTAATCTGAATGGTTGATAATCAGTAGTGGGTGTGGCATATATAACTATTTAGCAGGACAAGGGTTAATGTGAACACAAAAGGTTTACATTATCCTTGTCATAACAACAGCAGGCTGTGTTGGAGAAGAATTGTTCTTTGTCATCAGAAGACAGACTGCAGTATTTGAAAGATCAAAGTACTGCATGACTGAAGAAAGGTAAGAACAGGTCTTTTTTTTTAACCCATTTTATACCAGAAACCCCTAAATGGGTCACTGGCCCAGATCAGACGTTGCAAAGTGTGGCTTCCGATCACAGCCTTCACTGTTTGCAAATAACTGAGCCATTTTTAAATTTATTAGTCATTTGCTGTTCACGACAACACCTATCTTTGGAAACAGTGTAGATCCAGATCAGATGGCTTCTGAAGAAGCCATCTGATCAGGATCTACACTGTTTGGCATTCAGTTTATGAATTAGTAGCAATAAATTACATCAAGTAATTTGATTGGTTGATAGACAGAAATGGGTGTGGCTTAAATGAATATTCAGCAAGATAAGGGTTAAAAGCAACTAATCCCGTTACCTCCCGATTTGCTATATTCAGGGATGACTCAAGCAACTTCTTAACCCTAATTTGAACATGGAATTTATCAGACATCAATCTGGTGCAAAACTACGATGCTGCATGCGCATGATCTTAAAACTCACTGGGCAAAACTTTGATGCTGCACACGCATGATTTTAAAACTCGCTGGCTGTAAGCAACACGGGAAATGTGGTCACTATGCAGGTCTATTCAAATGAGTCACATGTCCCTTATTTGTAAACAAACATTGAATAACTGGCATGTACCTTGACTACATCAGAAGCAAATTATGCAGTATTAATGTAAGTGATTAGTAGACCCATCAATGACAATGGATATGGTAAGAAACATACCATTCTCTTTGATCTTAATTAAAGCAGTTCAGGAATGGATGGATGAAAGGATGGCAGGCAGGCAGTGAAGGATGAATGGACAGACATTCTTAGCAGAGGTACCCTGTGGAGTTGATCAATGTTTAGTCTATGGAGACTTTCTCCATAATGTAGCATTGTACAGACTGTACTCAAGTTTTAACCCCATATGCTAAAAAGTTACTCTACCTTATAGGAATAAACCTCATTCTGTTGAATTGGGCAGAATCATAACCCCACTAGGTATCTCCCATCTGTACAGACAGACAGATAGATAGAGAGACAAGAATTCTGCCGAAGGCTATGTTGTGCCTGTGGGGGTGCAAAGTCAGTGAACCATGAAATCTAGGTCAAGGTCAAACATGGCTGCCTGCAAAAAAGCTGTCACTCCTGGATGCAAGCTCATACCAAGTATCATCAAAGAAGCACTTATAGTTCTCAAGAAATGGTCTCTTACATTAGGTTGAAAGTTAGGGTGGTCAAATCAATTCACAAAGTCAGTGAACATTAAAGTTGCTGCTTGTACAAAGCGACATGAATGAAGCTCTTATAGTTCTTGAGAAATGGACTCTTACATTAGGGTGGAAGTTAGGGTGGTTGCAATATTTCACAAAGTCAGTGAACCATGAAATGTAGGTCAAGGTCAGATATGGATGCTTGTATTGAAGTCGTTATTCCTAGATGCAAGCTTGTACCAAGTTTCATTAATTAAGTTCTTATAGTTCTCGAGAAATGGACTCTTACATGAGGGTGAAAAATATGGTGGTCGCAAATGTTGACGGCTTGACAAACAGATGAATGGACGAAGGGATGGAAAACTGGACTCCTATATCGCTCCATGCTTAAAGCAGGCACTACAATAAACTTAGTTTAATTGAGTTTAGTATTGCTTTCTGTTCATTTTCTCATTTCAGTAAAGCACAGCCAGTCGCTGGCTTTGTGGTTAAAAACTGGCTCTCTCAAACCCAGTAGTAAGGGAAAGCTACTGGAAGAGTTTGATGCAGAAGAAAACGAGTCACTTTAAAAAAGAAATATAAGACATCTCTTAGTCTTATGAAATGATTATATTGCTAAACTATTGAATACCTGGATGGGTCTTCTCACTTCTCCCTCTTGTCCCTCGCTTCGCCCTGTCAGGGCTGGAGGGTGAGGTCACTTCTCCCTATTTTCTGGGCCTAGGATGATCCCTTATATATAAGGGGGAAGGTTTTATTTAGTATAAAATGGATTAACCCTTTTTGTACAAAATGGAATCTTCCTCCTAATAAAGCAGTTCATTTCAAAATTTAGGGGTGACAGGTTGCGCATTCATCAAAATTTATTGGAAAAATGGCTGCAGTGTAGCCCCTGATCAGATGCCACGTTCTGTGGCGTCTGATCTGGGCCTGTACTGTTTGCCAAGGTACCCCTTTATGGGTTTCTGGTACTGAATGGGCTAACTACTCATTGAGTAAGTATTCTGCTTCTGTAATCAGCTTCTTCACTGCAGCTCAATAAGCAGCAAACCTATGGCCTCTAGTAGCCATTCACAAATCAAACTGACATGACCAGCATGTATTTTAACGCATTTTATGCTAGTGGACTCTTCCATACTATATGTTTGTTTGTTTGATTTGAGGTTTAACGTCCCTGTCAACACTGTAAAGGTCATTTTGGAGATGTTGCTTCCAATTTTGTGGGACTTTTACCTGACATTGAGATGAAATGACATCTCAAGCCATGTCGTCCAATGAAACCAATAGGTTTATTAGCATGGACAGTCCGCCTTGCACCGCGGTTCCTGGACAGGCTTAGATCCTCTAAGCGGTTTACCATTACTAGTGTGCCGGCCGGATTCAGCTCTGCGTGGAAGCATCATGCAGCCCATATATTTCTTCAAGCCCCATATGGGCGGGGGCCAATGCTATATGTTGGACAAGTCCATTTGTCATATAAGGGATGTCAGGCATATATTTTCGTTTTTATTCTATTTTTGACAGAAACTTCTGTTAGCAAATAGTGCAGGCCTGCACTGTTTGTCAAGTTACTCCTTTAATAGGGGTTTCCCTGCATACAATGGGTTAAGCAAATAAATTTTAAAAAAAAAAATCAGTTTTTTGGGTCTGAATTATTTTACCTTCTTACAGCAGGTGGTAAAGCAAGCCAATATTTTTGTAACAAAATCAAAATATTTTATATTCCTATAATAAGTCTATGTTACAATGATCTTTGAAGAATAGATTTATGAAAACATTTATATCCTTGATTGAGAATGAAACTTTGTCTATAGTTTACATATCATATCTTGTAATAAAGTCAAGTGTGTATTCCGAAGTGATCATTCAAAAAGCCAGATTCTTTTTTTGTTTGTGTGTTTTTTTAACATCTGTAGTTTCATTTTTATGTCTTGCATAATGCGGCTCTTACACTGTCACGACTTTGACCACGATTGTCCACGACCAATGGGGACCATGAAAATCGTGGCAAATCGGGGCATGCATGGTTCCGATTTCACTACCCTACCAATACTCACGACATTACTAGGACACTTCTACGAACAATCACAATTGCTGTACGATAATTGAGCCGATTTACAACGGTTCTCCACAATCGACCACGATGTCTTACCATCCTCTAGGATTCTTCTACAACTGCACCACGATTGCTTCAAGATATCAGACGATCATACAAGATTTTTCACGATTCCTGCAAGACTGCTCTACGACCAAGGCTGAATTGGCACGTTGATCAAAGACTCAGTACAATCATGGAGGATTCGATACGATTTACTCAGGATTAACCAAGACTTCTCCCGATTCGTCAGGATTTATAACGATCTGGGTATATAAAAGTGTTCGTCGGGATAAATCGTGCTAGCATCGTCATCAATCGTAGTGCATTCCTGGTGAATCTTGCATTGTCATGAGTAGTCGTCGTGATATCGTAGTAGATCGTACGGCAGTCGCAACGGAATCATAGAGGCGTCGTAGATGATCTTGTCTCGTCATAGCTCAATCGTGGTAGAATTCAGTCACAATTATTCACGATTGGCCACGATTACCACGACGATGGCTCACGACTGAGCTACGATTTGAAAAATGATGCCAACTTGTCACGAATGTTTTGAACATGTCCAAAACAGTCATGGTCACTCCCGAACTATCACGATCAATCATGATACCTCAAGATCTCTGCCGACTTCTCTATGACGTTGTTCACGATTTACCACGATTTAAAACATCGTGGTGAGTCGTGGCCAAAATTGTGATAGTGTAAGAGCCCCTTAATATGACATCATCAAACAATATCTGACATCATAATCTGATTTCAGAGGCTATAGACTAACCAGCTATAGACTATCTTCGGGAATCAGACTGAAGAAAAACTTGGGTCAAAGTAAACAAAATTTTAATACTGTTGGAAGTTGAGAAGAATAAACCTCACCAAACGTTCAACTAAAATGAAAATGATGAAAGGATCAAGTTCTACTATACAGCAATTCTATCAAATTGGTAAGTTTAACCACTATCATGCTGAATGAATTAATTTAGTAGCACCGATTCCTGACTATCAACCAATCAAATTACTTGATACAATGTATTTGTTAAATTCACAAACTGCATGAACGTGTAGATCCTGATCAGATTCTGATCCTGATCTACACTGTTTACAAAGGTACTGGATTATTATGTTCAGCAGACTAAGGGCTAACATTACTATCTTTTCTCTATACACATACTTCCAGTATTTTATACCGTCTCTCATGAGAGAGTCAAGATTTTGTTTGTGTTGAGGTTTTACGTCCACCAACACTATGCCATTTTGGAGACACTGCTCCCAATTTTGTGTGTCTTTTACCCGATACTGTGGTGAAATGACATCTCGAGCCCTACCACCCAAAGAAACTGCTTGCGTCATCATGGTGCAGATTAAATTTTCTTTTCCTTTGGGATCATTGATCCCATTCTGGTTACTTTGAAGATAAAATATCGCTTAAGCAGGTGCTAGGTGGCGTATGCAGCCATGCAAACTATATTGCAGTGTATGAAGAGACTCAGTACAAGAATTCTGCCAAAGGCTATGTCGCCCCTGTGGGGGCACAAAGTCACCGAACCATGCCATCTAGGCCAAGGTCAAACATAGATGCTTGCATAAAAGTTGCCATTCTTAAATGCAAGCTTGTACTAAGTATCATTAATGAAGCTCTAATAATTCTTCAGAAATGAACTTAACCATTGGGGTGAACCCTAGGGTGGTTGCAATATTTTACAAAGTCAGTGAAGCATAAAATGTAGGTCAAGGTCAAATATGGATGCTTGCATTTAAGTTTCCATCTCCAGATACAAGTTTGCACCACCATCATTAATGGAGCTCTTAAAGTTCTTGAGAAATTAACTTGACCATTTGGGTGAATGCTAGGGTGGTCACAATATTTTACAAAGTCAGTGAACCATAATATGTAGGTCAAAGGTCAAGTATGGATGCTTGCATTTAAGTTTCCATCTCCAGATACAAGTTTGTACCAAGCATCATTAATAAAGCTCTTATAGTCCTTGAGAAATTAACTTGACCATTTGGGTGAACGCTAGGGTGGTCACGATATTTTACAAAGTCATCCCAAGATACAAGTTTGTACATGTACCAAGTATCATTAATGAAGCTCCTGTAGTTCTTGAGAAACTAGACAAAAGTGCCCAGTGGGGCACGTATACCCCCGGCCAGTGCCGAACTACAAAGGGAAATAACTCTTAAAAGGCCTGACCCCTTGGCCCTTATTTTCTTTCCCACAATACAAGTAGTCATACTGATCATGTGTGCAAAATTTCAAGTTTCTATGTGAAGCAGTTCCTGAGATATCTTTGACACAAAATAATTGTTTACGGACAGACAGACGGAAAAGACAAAAACTATATACCCCCATGGCATACGCCGGGGGTATAATTAACATGACCATTAGGGTGAATGCTAGGGTGGTCGCAATATTTTACAAAGTCAGTGAACCATAAAATGTAGGTCAATGTCAAATATGGATGCTTGCATTAAAGTTATCTTCCCAGATACAAGTTTGTACCAAGTATCATTAATGAAGCTCTTGTAGTTCTTGAGAAATAAACTTTACCATTAGGGTGAACGCTAGGGTGGTCGCAATATTTTACAAAGTCAGTGAAACCATAAAATGTAGGTCAAGGTCAAATAGCCGTGACATACCAAAGTCGTTAAAAATGGTACTAGCTGCTCCTCGCTTGGCACTCAGATTTACAGGGTAGAAGAGCTAGGACTGGTCGACCCAGTGTCAGGATAATTGACTGGGTGTGGTATCATGTAAAGTGTCTGGGACATGATACTTCAGTGAGACAGCACTATAAAAGTGAGCATTGAGCTCCCTGTCTCAACCAGACACCGTCGTGATATGACTGAACAAGAGCACCGCATGCGGGTGCCAACGCTCGTCTGCAGTTTCTTTTAGAAAACCAAAGTTCTAAGTCAAACAAGAGCAATCAAATTGCAAGATGGAGTTATAAAACTTGTAGGGAATGTAGCTCTTGTGATGGTATGTGTATGAAGTTTCATGAAGGTAGGCCAAATACTTTTGGAAAGATGGTCAAGGTTAAGGTTTTCGGTTAAGGACGACGCCAGACGACAACGAAGACGCCAGAGTGATGACAATAGCTGGAAAGTTTTTTTTCAAAAAAAACAGACGAGCTAAAAATTGTTGAAAGCAACGTTAAACCCGAATTCACACACACAAGGTCAAATATGGATGCTTGCATTTAAGTTGCAATCCCAGATACAAGTTTGTACCAAGTATCATTAATGAAGCTCTTATAGTTCTTGAGAAATAAACTTGACCATTAGTGTGAATGCTAGGGTGGTCACAATATTTTACAAAGTCATTGAACCATAAAATGTAAGTCAAGGTCAAATATGGAGGCTTGCATTTAAGTTGCCATCCCCTGATATAAATTTGTACCAAGTATCATTAATGAAGCTCTTATAGTTCTTGAGAAATAAACTTGACCTTTAGGGTGAACGCTAGGGTGGTCGCAAATGTTGACGCCTTGACAAACGGATTGATGAACGAACGAACGGAAAACTGGATGCCTAAATCGCGCCATGCTAATAGTAGGCGCTACAAAAACGGGGGTAGGGAGATCATTTCACCTTAAAACCTGATCTTTTGGGCCAGCTTTTTTTTTGTGTGTGTTTTTTTTTCCCTACCTAATTTTTTTCCCACATAGTCTCGCTTTTCTCTCATGTACTTTTTTCTCTCTTTCTTCTATTTTCGGAGTGTTTGCATTGTCTACACTTGTTTGGTTTCTCAAAAGAAGCAATTCTAAATGAAAATGTCAGAGGCTATTTTTCATCTTTAAAGCTAGTTTTGGAAGCTTCTTGTCTTCTGGTATCTCTTAGAGAGGGTTGATATGCATACTGTGAACAGTTATGGGAATACCAACCATGTCAAAAGGATGTCAGAATATGTGATGGAATGAGGGTCATTCAAACAGTGTTGAGCAGCAATTACACAGAAATACGCTATGGTATTTAAATGGATATGCACTATGCCTCTTACTAATTACATGCAAAACTAATGGACAAAAAGACACATAGGACAACAGACTTTGACGCCAAGCAATAACATGCTTTGGGTACTCTTTACAATTACCTCAACTCTAGAGAGTACAAAAAACACATCTATGGTTAGTTGTTTGGAGTTAACAGCCCTGTCAGCAGCATTATGCTCATATTGAGCTGGACAGTTTACCTTATCACACTTGTTCTGGACAGGCTTATTAACCCTTAAGACACCGAAAAAACTACATTTGCAAGTGTCGTCTGCTTATGTTGTCTGCTGATTTTTTTTTTTTTGCAATTTTTTTTAAAATATTTTTGCATACAGGCAAACAGTGTGGTCCCAGATCAGATTGCTCCTCTAGAAGCAGTCTGATCTGGGTCCACACTATTTAAGAAAAAAATTCTTTTAGTGTAACCTGCAAATGGCAAAGCAGACAACAATTGTTGTGATTGGCATTTTATGTGTTAAGGTTTAATTATTCGATACATTGGAAATCACAGAAAAACAACTCTCCTAATGTGTGTCCAGTAATGTACACAGAATTTTGTAACAATAAAATGGCATATGTAAATATTTACAAGGTAAAATTCCAATCTCAATACCAATTTTCCAAAAGCAATTTCCACTTCATTAATTAGAAATTTCTTATTAAAATAAGACACAGACTTGTCATAACCTGTAATAAGACTTGTATGACCAACAATAACTCAGATCAGCATGTGAAGTCTGATCAAGCATGAAACTTCTATTCTTGCATGAATCTAAATAGATTTTGTACTAAATTGAATCTTTTGCCTTGTCCATTTTAGTGTGCAAGGTTGAATTATCTTCAAAATATATTTTTGAAATTGGCTGAACTTTTTGAAAACAGTATAGACCCTGATCATCTTTTCCACTTTTCTTATCTGCATTTTACAGCCTTTCAAGATTATTCCAATAACATTGAGCCAATCATTAATAAAAGAGAACAGGAAAGATAAACTGGTCACAATCAGAAGTTATCCAAATGATAACTTTCATCATACAGGTTATAAAAGATTGTGATAAAATATGGCCCTTTCACTTATATCAAACTGATATCAGAGGTGGACAAACTCTGGAGTACTCAGAGAAAAAGTACCTGACCATGGCATCTCGTAAGAGACCAAAAACTCAGTGCTCTTATATAACCACTAGGAGACCTGTTCATTTTCTAGATGAGCCCCCTATTACATGTACTTGCATATAAAATTTTGCATCAAAATAATCTCAATTCAGCTATCAATAATGAAAATGAAATCAAGAATAAAATAGTGATCTGCAAACAAAAGCCAGTGAAAGCCACTATCTATAACCCTTTTTGTACCAAATGGAATCTTCCCCTTTTATATTTAGCAGAGTCCAAATCAAAATTTAGGGGCGTCAGCTTGTGTTTTTTTCAAATTTGATTAGGAAAATGGCTGAACTTTTGCAAACACTGTAGGCCCTGATCAGACGCCGCATTCTGCGGCATCTGATCTGGGCCTGCACTGTTTGCCAGGGAACCATTTTTGGGGTATCTGGTACTCAATGCTTTGGCCCTGAAAGGCACATTTTCTGTAGATGACAAACTGGCTTCTTATACAATTATAAATGCTATAAAACAAATTTGAACAAAAGCATTTAACATCTCCTTTCACTACCTCTCACATCAAATTATGAAAAGAATTTAACAACTTTCATAATAATTTTCTTCCATAAAAGGAAAACAAAAATGGTCCTTATAGTTTATGATACCCGCTTTTCTGTGAAGGAAAATAAAATTTTTAATGTCTGCAGTATAACTGTGCCTGGTGTTCTATGACAAAATTACTAAATTTTGATAGGGAGAAAAATTTGGAACACTAGACTCTAGATTCAATGCAACCCTATTCAGACATACTCAAACTTTAGAAACCAAGGTGTGAACATGATTCGCTACCGGCATGACATACTATCCCCAGTGGATGAAATCAGAATGAATCCTGGCAAGTATATTTTGTTTTTAAAAAACAGTCCAAATTTTATAAATACCGGTACCACTCAAAATAGACTGATGTTTCCAAACTGACTGCCTGAAGAGTCAACTTCAGTAAAGACCAATGCTTAACCCACTGTATACTAGTGGACTCTTCCATTGCTATATGTTGGACAAGTCCATTTGTCATATAAGGGCTGTCAGACCTATTTTTTCGTTTTTATTCTATTTTTGAAAAAAAAATTCTGTCAGCAAATAGTGCAGGCCCTGATCAGATGCCGCGTTCTGCGGCATCTGATCTGGGCCAGCACTGTTTGCCAAGGTACCCCTTTTGGAGTTTCTCGCATGCAATGGGTTAAAAGAAGCCTCTGTGGTGTAGTGGTTATGCTACTCGCCTTGTAAACCAGGGATCGCAGGATCGATCCCCGGGCTTCTCCAGACTTTCAGATGAGTGTTTAAAAACCGAGGTCCCGTCTCCATATGACCTTAGCTGTTGGTGAGACGTAAATCTCAAACACTCACTCACACTCGCAATGGGCTAAGAAAAACACTCACAAAGTGTTTAGGGAATTTTGAGTATCAGTATTCAACAAAAGACTCTCAACTGTCTTCTTGCTTGGCTGAAAAAAAATGGCCTCTGCTTCATGTGAGTTGTTAACAATGGCCTACAAGAAATGTTAAACATCACAAACCCCTGATTGAATCTCACAATTATCATAAAGTCATGGTGTTTTTTTTATCACCAAGATGTTGACATGATAAGTAGTGTTATCAATCATTATCAGGTTAAAATCACAATGTTTTAATAATGTAAATATATTTGCAATATCATGATGAGTTCCTAAAATTGTGTCAGAATGCTGATTTCAACAACTTTGTTGAATGAGTAGCCTCACTCTACTGACCCATTTTAACCCTTATCCTGCTGAATGTTCATTTTAGCCAAACCCATTTCTGACTTTGAACCAATCAGATTGCTTGAAGTAATCTATTCCTGCACATTCATAACTGAATGAGCTATACAGCATTGACGGGGTCGTTAAACCTCAAATCAACCAAACAAAATCAAACAAATTGAATGTCAAACAGTGCAGATCCTGATCAGATGGCCATCTGATCTGGATCTACACTGTTTGAAAGGATAGGGGTTGTCGTGAACAGCACTGAATTCTCCTATTTCATATTCTGAAATAATCCATTTTCAATTTTATGTGTTGTACCATATTTAACCTAAGTGTTCGGACACCTAAAGTCCTTGCTCTAAAAGTTGAGCTACCTGATGTTGTGTCTGAATGAGTGGCAAACAGTGTAGACCCTGATGAGAAACCACATTCTAACGGACAGAGAAGACCCTGATGCTGATCTGAGACTGAACTGTTTATTTTAGTTTTTTACATCGGCACATATTTCAAAGACTTCTGCTGACAAACTGTTCACTGCGGCAGCTCTGTCTAATGACGGAGGCCCTGGACACGTACATTGTTACACTTGCCCATGAGAACAAAGGGTCACTTGATTGGCAACAAGATACCATGAATGAACCCTCAACAAGACAAAAACGACCACTCTAGATCTTTTCTTTACCATGTTCAATATTTGGCAATGTAAATAAAGCCCTGTTGCAGTTTATTCTTTATCCCATTTAGGACTGGAAACCCCTAAAGGGGTACTTGGCATATAGTGCAGGCCCAGATCAGACACCGCAGAATGCGGCGTCTGATCAGGGCCTCCACTGTTTGCTAAAGGTTCAGCCATTTTCCTAATCAATTTTGATGAAAACACAACCTGAGATCCCTAAATTTTGAATTGGACTCCTGCTATATATAAGGAGGAAAATTCCATTTGGTACAAAAAGGGTTATTGTATCAATGCAGAGAGAGATAAATCAACAATATAATGTTATCTAGTAATTATTACCGATCTCGATTAAACCCTACAATTCCCTAATTACTAGTTTGCTGCAACTCATCATGTTTCCAAGAGATGACTTCAGTAAACTCAAAATATTTTTAAAATGGAATTTACATTTTAATCTGTTTTAGTAGCCTTAATTCAACAGATAAATAAATCTTTCAAGCCGAAATCTGCTATGAAAACTTGGAGGTGCCAAACATCATGATACAATTATACCAGGATAGTATTACACACAACAATAGCATAGATATTACAAACCGGAATTAAATGGATATTAATTATATCAAGAAGTATGAATATTAATTAGTGTTGCTGTGTTAATAAGGATAATTCTCCAATTATGTCGGACAGTGTTGAAATGCAAGAGCACTTTGTGTCTGCCATACAGCAATCAGGTGAGAAGTTTGTTAATCATGTTGAACATTACCAAGTAAACTTCTCAAGAAGATGTGTCTCTTTAGCCGGCCTCGGTAGCTCAGTCAAATGTGCGTCTGACTGGTGATCAGGAGGATGCAGGTTCGATAACTGCCGGGGTCGGCAACATTCTTTCGTTGGGATTGATCATGAAATCGTTTCTACGGTCATTCTCTCCCTTCCGCGGATTCAAGAAAGGCAGTTGTCAGTTTCTGACGAAAGAATGTGCACTGTACTGGTTAACTGCTTACGTATAAGCCTGCCCAGGAAAAGTGTGGATAGGTAAACTGACCAGCTCAAAAATGACCAAAATAGTGTTGACTGGGCCGTAAAACTCCAATACAAACAAACAAGATGAGTCTCTTTCAAAAGATGCCAATCACGACAATTGTCGTCTACTGGTTACTTAAAAACTTGTTTTTGCAAACAGTGTAGAGCCGATCATACTGCTCCTTTAGGACACTGTCTGTCTGTATGCAATTTTTTTTTAAAGTTTGCAAGAAGATTCAGCAGACGACATAAGCAGACGACATTTTCTGATGTAGTTTTTCTCGGCATTTTAAGGGTTAACGTCACAAGTGAACCATTTGGCAGACAGACAATTCACATGTAACGTCAAGCCACTTTGACTGGGACTGTAAACCTTCAACACCCTCTGGGCTAATTCATCAGATGACAAAGTGTTGATATTTTTCTTCTTTTTACCAGAAAACAGAACTTGACGTCTCATGCAAATTGCCTCCATAGGAGCATTTGCAATGTCAAATCTTGTTTTCTGGAAAAATAAGAAAAAAAAAAAAAATCAAAATTGTGTCTGCTAAAAAAAATACTCAACATGCAGTGCACTAATTAATCCTTTTTGTACTGAAAAGGACCTTTCTCTCTATATACAGTAGGAGTTTGTTTAAAATCTAGGTGTGCAAGTTTATACTGTTTGATTTGAGGTTTTATGTCCCCGTCAACACGTATAAAGGTCATTTTGGAGACGTTGCTTCCAGCTTGAGTTTGTTTGTTTTTTCAATTTGTGTAGAAAATTGCAGATGTTTTCAGAAACAGTGAGGGCTCTGCAGATGAATAATTGTGGCATCTGATCTGGGCCTCCAATGTTTGGGGTTTCCCATTTAACCCTTTTTGTACCGAATGGAATCTTCCTCCTAATATATAGCAGGAGTCCATTTCTAAATTTAGGGATGACAGGTTGTGGTATCTTCAAAATTGATTTGGAAAATGGCTGAATTTCCTGCAAATAGTGTAGGCCCTGATGAGATGCCCTGATCTGCGGCGTCTCATCTGGGCCTGCACTTTTTGCCAAGGTACCCATTTTGGGGTTTCTGGTACTAAATGGGTTAAAATAGGTTAATGGTTACTGAGTCTGTGAAATAGGGATGTAGTGTTAAAACTGTAATCATGTTGTTTTCTTTTTTATGCATAAGAATAGATTCTAGATAGGACTGCCTCAACAGACACCCACAATCTATTTTTAGACCTCAGATATAATGAAACTATGCTGCAGTAACATAATAACACCATCTGATAACATAAGGACAGATTAAACTCTTCAACAGATGCTATAATTTCAAAAGACATTTTTTTTATTTTTATCCAACTCAATGTCAGCTAAGGGTATATAAGGTAAGGTTTGTCAGCAGTGGTGAATGTCTCAGAAAATCACGTCTGGTATGCAAACATACTGTGTTCAACTTTCCTGTCTTTTTTTCTACATCACTGTCCATCTCACTGTGGTGAAGCCAGATTCATGCCAATTTTTAACTCATAAATTGCCAATCACGATAATTGTCGTCTGCTTTGCCATCTGCCTGTCACCTTAAAAGCAAACAGTGTGTACCGAGATCAATCCTGTAGGAGCAGTCTGATCTTGGCCCACACTGTTTGCCAGCAAGCAAAAATATTCTTAAAAAGTTTGCAAAAAAATTTAGCAAATGACATCAGCAGACGACATTTCCAGATGTAGTTTTTCTTGGTGTCTTAAGGGTTAAGAGCAAATGATGAACAGCTGGTGCAGACCCATGAACTGACATTGCAATCTGCAATGATCATTGATTTTTGCCTCTTTTTGCTGGATTTCTGTTAGGCCAATGTATACAGGGGGAAGACTCTGTCCAGACCATATACAGAGGAACCTCGATACAACGACACTATTTGTTACCATTTAAATTTGGCCGTTACATAGAGTTTGCTGCGATTAAGAATCCCAGTAAAATGTAGTATTACAATAGGAAATATACATGTAATTGTCTTTTTCCCTTAATTACTCAAAGAAACAAATATTTTGGACATTTTTTAGAATATCTGAGGTGCCAGGGGCATAATCCTGATGAGAAAAGTATGCGTCAGCTATTTTTTCAGGAGAAATACATAGATAAAATTTCAAAACCCAAGCATACATGGTTCTAAAGTTATGCTGTGCATCACAAAGCATGCAATGTACAAATGCCCAAATTTACAAAGGGCCATACCTCATTAAGTATTTTTTGTAATTGTATTCAAAAGTTAATCAGGTCATCTACTCATCAAGAAGCCTCCGTGGTGTAGTGGTTACGCTACTCGCCTTGTAAACCAGGGATTGCAGACCCGATCCCAGGAGTAGCCGTTAAAAATGTTTTCTATTTTTAGCTTTGGCAGCCATCTTGTTCATCTTAGCAGAATGATTTTAGATATTTTGGTAGAGAGACACCTAGGCAACATCACTGTGAAGTTTAAATGAAATTGGCCCAAGGGTTTTGGAGGAATATCTTTTAAAGCAAATTGTTGTTTTTTATTTTTAGCTCTGGTGGCCATCTTGCTTATGATGAACGGTTTTAGCTCTTTTGGTAGAGGGCCACCTATGAAGTTTGAATGTAATCGGCCCATGGCTATAGGAGGAGTAGTCTTCAAAGGATTTTTTCTATTTTTAGCTCTGGTAGCCAGCTTGTTGATCTTAGCTACTTACTATGCATTGCAGAAAGATTTAGCAAATCGATCGATCCTAGCGCAAACTTGACATATCAAATTGTGACGTGAGCCGTGTGTGAATGAGGGTATTTTTGGACGGAAATTTACAACAGTCATTAAAGTCTGTTTCATAAACGCGACGAGAGCGATAAATAGGAATGCTCAGCGGTTTACGGTTGGTTTCAGATTATGCCGCTCAATCTATTTCTCCAAGCCCCGACGGGCGGGGCCTTAGTATATGAAGTTTAAATCTGAAAATGATAATGGCGATGAATGTGTCAATTTATGTTTTATCAGCTATCGCCAGCTTTAAAGCCACGGACAGAAACCACAAAAGCACTTTGTTGATATACACGAGCATCAAAAGCTCTGACAAGATCGGCATTGTGCGCAGGCTATAATCAGACATGGACCTTTCAAGCACCAACAACTTTATGGGTCGATTGTTTGTCAATCGATTGTTTGTCAATCGACCCAAAGTTATTAAGCATAAAAACGCTTCAGTGCTGAAGTCCATGTGACTGTCACTGATTTGCATGAAACCCATATCACTTATTTATAGAAAACAGTAGCGTTAATTTTATCGCAGTAGTTTATCTATAGAATCTGGACAGGAACCATGAGTCGGGCTTGACAAATGTCGTAGACCCAACTCAGACGCCACATAACATGACGTCTTATCAGGGTCTGGACTCTTTGCTTACAGTAAAGGAATTAAGGATCAGACGACGCAAAACGCAGCGTCTGATCAGGGTCTACATGTTATGCTTAAAAACTTGAATTTAAGGGTTAAACAAAACCTTTTATGTCCAGGACTATTTTCCCAGCCTACACTCAGAGACAAGTGACCCACCGGTATTCAATGCTTTGATTTTTCATCAGCATGTTGATGAAATACCATTTAGAAAAGTTTTGAGATTAATTTTGGCATACACTGTTGCCACGCATCCGGCTGAAAGAGCCATACAAACCGAAGTTGAAAATCTTAGCAAGTGTTCTAATGACTCGGGATCGATCATGCGACCCCTGGTTTACAAGGCGAGTAGCATAACCACTGTACCACGGAGGTTTCTGTCTTGCTATTAAGAAGACAGCATGTATGATGGATAGCATAGTCATGGCATTGAGCGTAGAGGAAAATCAGATTCTCCGTCACTGACAAAACCATAAGTTTGTTTGTTTGATTTGAGGTTTAACGTCCCCGTCAACACTGTAAAGGTCATTTTGGAGACGTTGCTTCCAATTTTGTGGGACTTTTACCCGACATCGAGATGAAATGACATCTCAAGCCCTGTCGTCCAATGAAACCAATAGGGTTTATTAACATGGACAATGCACCGCGGTTCCTGGACAGGCTTAGATCCTCTAAGCGGTTTACCAGTACTAGTGTGCGGGCCGGATTCAGTTCTGCGTGGAAGCATCGTGCAGCCCATATATTTCTTCAAGCCCCTATGGGCGGGGGCGGGACAAAACCATAAGTACGAGCGTAGTCCTAACTCCATTGTTTGGTCAAAGCAAGCTGAAAGTTTCAGGTACCTTAACTAGAAGTATGGTGAACTAGTTCACACTCACATTCTGACCATTTCATGGAAGACGAAGACTAGGCGGCTCTCTTGAATTCCCACATTCTGTTATTGTTAAGAGCAAATGTGAGGCAATTTTCTGCCTTTGTTAAACTGCAAAGTAGTTACACAGTTTCATTGACCATTTCGAGATCGTAACATGATAATCTTTATGACCTATGTTTCATCTTGCAACAACATATCAATCATGGTTATGCGTTAATAGGTCCTTCAATAAAACATGGCCGGTGGAACACTTGAAATTTTATCAGTTATTACGTTTAGTTCTAATTTACATATGGCGGGAACTACCCTCTAATCAGAATCCTGGTCAGTTGCTTAAATTAATTGGTTTTGACATTTTGTTAACAAATCACAGGCCTAGTTAACATATAGCGGGTGTTTCAATCTATCCGTCGTACCCATGAGCCCATATAAAAGTGTCTTTAGGCCTCTACATGGGCACAAGCGCGGAATATTTCTTTAAATCACAACTCGTTAGGCATCTGCTATCAGTGATGGCATCTAAAATGATCCCAGAAGATCTCGTTGACATTTAAGGTCCACATGCAGTTCAGTGGGGACACACGTTGCTCCTTAATTGAAGCGTCAATGGGGATACAGCATGACGTATACTGAATTTTGCAACTTTTTGCAAGAGGTGTAAGTTTCAGGCTCTCAAAGTTTCTTTCCTGGATTTGGAAAACGAGTACATAGAACCTACAGAACGTAACTATCACAAAGTTGTGAGTCTTGTGGGAGCACTGACTCATTGAGAATTAATATCAAAGTAACGGAGGGTACCTCGCCAAGGTAGGTCTTTAATACATGTACTTAAAACCAGATACAAGAGCAAAAATCTCTCAAAGGATTATACGTAAGCGGTTAACCAGTGCGCCAAAAACTGGCAACTGCTCTTCTTGAATCATCGGAATGGAGAGAATGACAGTAGAAAAGATTCCATGATCAATATCAAAGACACCGACAGGTATCGAACCCGCGTCGCCCTGATCGCCAGTCAGACGCGCATCCGACTGAGCTACCGAAGCCGGACGTTAAGTGTTGGCTACTCGATCATGAGTGTAACTTTACCGAATTCAGTGCGACAGACGTGCATTCGTATGTGTTGCTAGACACAAAAAATTTTGAAAGCAAAATAGATGGGAAGCCTAAATGAGAACGTGTGAGCTAAAATCTCTATATGGACCAAATCCCGCTAAAATGCATGCCACATTTTTAACCATTACCTCTTGGATATTTTTGTTCTGCTTTTACGGACCTTTAAAAATCATTTCACATATCGGGGCGATCCTTAATCAGAGTCGGGCGAAAACTGGAGTACTCGGAGAAAAGACACCTGACCTTCCGTTGCAGAACTTGGCGTTTCACATGTGATCCGAGTGGGGCTCGAATCACAGCGGTTAGAGACCCAAAGATTAAGAGTCAGCGCCTTTACTCATCAAGCCAGGAAGGCCCGGTTAATCACTTGGGCATAGTGTTTGTTTGATTTGAGGTTTAACGTCCCCAACAACACTGTAAAGGTCATTTTGGAGACGTTGCTTCCGATGTTGTGGGACTTTTACCCGACATTGAGATGAAATGACAAATCAAGCCCTACCGCCCATAAAAACCGTTAGGGTTTAAGGAGAGGTCCGACTCGCATCACTTTTCCTGGGCAGGCTAAGACCTTAACTGTTTACCAGTACTCAAGTTCGGTCGGTTACAGCTCTGCGCGGAAGCATCGTGTAGCCCAACCTATTTCTCCAGGCCCCGATAGTGTCATTGTTTATATCTGCTATCCAGCACAATCTGAAGATGTACCTCTATTTACCGCAGTCATAATAGCATACTGAAGGTTGTCTTTAACCGCAGCTTGAAGTTCGCTTGTGTGAAGAAGTTTTTTGATGTACTGAAAACACAATTCCACAGGGTTTAATGTGGGCGCGAAAACAGGCGTGAACACGTATTCAGTTCCTGCTTCCTCCAACATTACAACCATAATCTGTCCGACTCGGAACAGTCCAACAATATTGGAAACTACGTCTCAAAAATGACCTACACAGTGTTGAAGGGGACGTTAAACCTCTAAACAATAAAAAAAAAAGGTGAATAGCACAGTTGTCTTTTCTAACCAGTTCCTCTGGATTTAAACACATATTTCCATTATTGTCATATGAATGCACGGCCTCGTGAAAAAAAAATCAAAAACCGTATCTATATTGCTGGCCCCACCCACAATATTTGCGGTGTTGGGGTGGCACCGGGCTTAATGAAATAGATGGGCTGCATGATGCTTCCACGCAGAGCTAAAACCGACCACAAACGAGTACTGGAACAGCTTAGATGATCTAAGCCTGTCAAGACAAAGTGATGCGTGTTGGACCGTCCATGCATGTACACCCTCTTAGTTTCATTGGGTGGCAGGTCTTGAGATGTCATTCCATCTCAATGTCGAGGTAAAAGTCACACAAAATTGGAAGCAACGTCTCAGAATGACCTACATAGTGTTGACGGCGACGATTAACCTCAAATCAAACAACATTTGTGTATGAAATACCGTATACTCCAATAAGCAAACTGAGTTTTTTGCCCGCGGAGAAATTCAACGGCTAATTGTGAACAAGCGACAGTCCGCACCGCCCATCGGGGCTTGGAGAAAAAAATGGGCTGTGTGATGTTGTCACGCAGAGGTAAAACTGACCACACAGTACTGGTAAACCGCTTAGAAGGCTGAGCCTGCCCAGGCCAGACCACCCAATGCATGTAAGCCTTTGGTTTCATTGGGCAACAGGGCTTGAGTTGTCCTTTCATCTTAGTGTCGGGTAAAAGTCTCACATAATTAGAAGCAACGTCCCCAAAATGACATAGTGTTGACGGGGACGTTAAACCTCAAATCAATCAATCAACAAGCTGGAGGTTCAATAAGGGCTGATGCTGTGGAGAACGTCAATGAAAAACTTGCGTGAAACGAAACGGACTATAGACAATCATCGGTAACGCTCTTGCACAAAACTACTTCTGATTGGTTATTATGCTTGAACAGTATGACGCAGTTATAAACAATTTGTGATTACGCGAGCCCAATAGATTGACACTTGTACGGCTGTTTTGCTAGATCTTTTTGCAATCGATAATAGTCCCCAAACCAACATTCCTGTGATGTTTGAATGAAATTGGTCCAGAAGTATAGGAGTAGTAGTTATTTTTTTTATTTTTCTATTTTTAGCTCTGGTGGCCACCTTGTACCACTTTGACCTTCTAAGCAGTTTACCAGAACTCAAGTTCGGTCTGTTTCAGCTCTGCGCAGAAGCAACATGCAGCCCAATCTACTTGTCCAAGCCCGATGGCCGGGGGCTATAAAAATAGCTGGATGAGTGGCAAACAGTGAAGACCCTGATAAGATGCCGTGTTCTGCAATGTCTCATCTAGGTTTACACTGTCTGAATACATTCTTTAAATACAGTATTACAAGTCAGTGGAGATACAGGCTAATTTGAGTCTTCACCGTATTATTATATGTGAGGACACAATTTTACTGAACATGGCTCAATTAATGGTTTAACACTTGAAACAGATCTGATAAAATTACCATCTACGATTAAATTTCAATCTGCTAGGAACAATTAAGCATTTTAGTAGGAGCTGACATCATGCGTAAATGTTTTCATGAAAATAATGAATATGACATAGTTTATAACAAAGTATTTCCTATCTATCAGTTTAATGACCACAAGGCACTTTGTCATAGAAATCTTAGAGGATTTTTATTCATGGACTATTTTTACAATTAATGATATGCAAAATATATGATATGGTAAAGATGATCTACAGCTCTCCCACCTGTATCAATTATGACAAATCATACATCTGGTGGATTTTTCCATTATTCTTTTAAAGGGAGACAACTTTTGCGACTTCCTGTCTGCTTTCCTGTAAGGTTAGCCTGTCTAAAAAGAGGTCAACTCTTAAAGGAAAGAATTTGTTCCCCAGGAGCAAATTCTTTCCTTTAAGAGTTGACCCCTACTGAAAAGGAGGACAAATATTTGAAGAAAAGTTGCCTCCCCTAAAGGTATATATATTCCCCTCAAGTTAAGTATAAAAGAATACAAAACTGAAGTTCTTCCTATTACAATGCAATTAACCATCAACTATATCTACTGGTACATTGAACTGGCGAAAAGGACTACTTTAGCTTAACCCTATTGCACTCAAACCGCCCGTAGCCGCCTTACCTGTGTATCTTCAGACCGCCCGATATCGGTTTATTTACCTGTACTCAGACCGGCCAATAGCGGCCGTTTTTACAGCATCGATTTAGACGGTTTTTGACGCTATGTCGCAAAACACTGCCGAAAATCGTCAGTGCACAATAAATGCTGACGTATTTCCGCGTCTTTTCCAGTTTTAACCAGTGAAATCGAATCGGTACTTTTGAAATGGTTTGCAGTTAAAAAGTGGTAAATTTGTCAAAAATTTCTTTGTTTGATTCGTACTGGATAATGCCTGATTGAGGTAGTAATAGCGAATATGAGTCGGATGGCAGCGAAATCAGTGGGTTTGACGAGCAAACTCTTAGGGAAGCAGAAAGAAACAGAAGGAACTTTGATGAAAGTGACATCGAGGATATGTCCGACTGGGACGTTTCGAGTGTCTCTAGCGTCTCGTCGGCTGATCTTGACGCTAGGTTTCGAGATTTTTCAAGTGATGAAAAAAAGTACAATAATTATTCTGTTTCTTTGGATTATTACAAATTTGTTGCTGATGAGGGGTCATACACAAGAGCTAGAAGACAACGAGGTAAATTTAGAAGTGCATGCAGTAGGTTTTAGTCAACTTTCAGAAATTTTCAGATTTCTACATACATATAACTGGGGACATAAAATTTAGCCCTGTCCTTGTCCAACAAAATTTTAAAATAAAAAAAAAATAATTAGAATTGCAAAATAATACCTGAAAAATATGTTTTTAGTTCTTACAGATGCAAGAACATCTATGTCAAATTCAACAACAGGATTGAAAAGAAACTACAACAAACATTACATTTTAATCATTATTATAAATTTACTTGTTTTTTTTTTTCAGATATATTTCTGTGATATTTTTATGAATTTTATACCACATAAAACTTCATTCATTTTCAAATATTATGGTACAAAAATCATAAAAATATTCCAACAAATAAAATAACAACAAGCCTTTAAAAACATACACTATCAGTTATCAGTGACCAAAACCAGAATTCAGCAAAAATTGCATGAGGATGAGATAATACACAGGTAAAGATATTGGAAAGGATATGAAGGCTTATCAGCAGTATGTGCACAAGTGCAATAGGGTTAAAGACAGACTTTTCTGAAAATTTTACAGTTTTGATACATGAAACATTTCATAGAAATTTTTACCAATGCAACCATACAACCAACAGTTTAGCAACAAGATTTCTCTACATCGCACATATGATGCTGTTTGCAATGAAAATCAAGGAAAGCTTTGTCTCACCGTGATGAACTTTCGATTATGTGCTTCTGAACAGGTTGACAAAGTGGAGGCAGAATGATTGCGTAGCTAGTCCTTCTCCATTGATTGGCTGAAACTTTCAGACAACTGACATAATGTTAATAACATTTTTTAATATGCAGCGCAAATCTGAAGACAGTGGGCTTGCAGTGGTATAGTTTTTTGACATCGCTAAGCTCCGCTATAACTTTCAGTGTGAAGTAGAATTTACCGTTACTCAATATGCTAAATATGTTATCTGCTCCGCTGTTATTGGTGCTTTAAGTGTTAATCACTCATAGTCTTCTAGGACGGTAAAGAATTCTTTAACCCTTATCCTGCTGAATGTATTAACTTGGGCCACAACCATTACCAGCTATCAGTCAATCAGATTACTTGCCATATATGAATTTCTTTCAATTCACAAACTGCATGACAGTGTAGATCCTGATCAGATGGCTTCTTCTTCAGAAGCAATCTGATCTGGATCTACAGTTTGCAAAAGTATGGGTTCTTGTGAACAGCAGGATAAGGGTTAACATTTATCGGGCAAAGTTTTAGTTGTTTTTTTACAATGGATTTAAAAGTATTTCACTGATGACATCGGATGACATAAAATCTTTTATATTAATGACATCATAATACACTGATAGTTTGTATTAATACATACTGTGAGATAAAGTCTGGAGATATTGTTATTCCTTAACACAATTCTACTGGCACTGTTCAGTATTAAAGCAGGATGAATTTACACGAAGATGGTAAGATTTCTTCTCATTTGCTGCAATTTCTGTGACTTTTTTTTTTTATTTTATTTTTTTTTTATTTTTCGTAAGAATATGTCCAACAAGAAGGTAATAGGCCAAATCTGACCTGAACATTGGTCAATGCAAAGAGTTGATACAAAGCTTGATGGCTGGACAAACAAATAAACATATGAATATATGGAAATCTACATCCCTGTATCATTCATAGGCCATACTAAAAGCAAGTTTAACAACAAGAGCTGTCACTATAAGTGAGCAATGCCCCCATGGGAGAAAGTTTGAGGAAAGGGCCGTAACTCCTTCTAAAATGATGGGACCAACGTGAAAATTGTGTTAGGCATCCCTTCACCTCACAAGAAATGCATGTGCAAAGTTTCAGCTCAACTGTTGATGTGTAAGTTCTTCGCATCACAAAAAAAAGTGCAATCTAACCCACAAACCCACAAATACACGGACAGTGCAAAAACCATATGCCCTGCTACAGGGGCATAAAAATGCTTTGAAAATGTTGTCTGATACTTCTGATTAGCTTGTTGAATGCTAACAGTATTTTGTTTCTAGATTTTAGTCCTCTTTGAATGGGGAAATCCAAGCTTTACTAGAGTGATAGAATCCTCAAGTTTGGTAGGTTTCAGAATATGCACCATGCAGCCAAATCTATTTCTCCAAGTCCTGATTTGCAAGGGTGTAGTCTCTGGTGATCTGATCAGAAACAATACATATTTTTTTTTAATTTAACCCTTTTTGTACCAAATGGAATCTTCCTCCTAAAATATAGCAGCAGTATATTTCAAAATTTGGGGGTGTCAGGTTGTGTATTCATCAAAATTGATTTGGAAAATGACTGAACTTTAAGCAAACAGTGGAGGCCCTGATCAGACGCCGCATTCTGTTTGCCAAGGTACCCCTTTAGGGGTTTCCGGTACTAAATGGGTTAATATTAGCATTTGAAAGTTCATGTGTTGAAGATGAAAACTAGACAATCACTAAAGGTGATGAATGCCCACGCCATATGCCTCACTAAAGTAGTAATGTGTTTGACATATGCAGTAGACAAGCACACATTCTAACTAAACTAGACACTACAACATTCTCCAAATAACATATGACCAAAATATTTAAGTTGTTCAAGGAGACATAATTCTGTAAAAAGGTACTGGATCAGAATCCTGTTTCCTTTATGCACATGTTCAATGCATGTCTGAACTGTGTTGCAAATTTCAATGCCCTGCATCAAATACTGTAGGCGGAGTTGCAGAGACAGGAACAGTACTATTTAACATCCTATGCTACACATGTGGCCAAAAAAGTTAAATCCTTCTAGGAGACATAATTCTGCAATTATGGGCTGGATTAGAATCCTGTTTCCTTTATGTACATGTTCAATGCATGTCTGAACTGTGTTGCAAGATTAAATGTCCTGCATCAAATACTGAGGAGTTGCAGAGACACAGAACAGTACTATTTAACCTCCTATGCTACAAGTACATGTATGTCCAAAATATTAAAGTCACAGAAGGGGACATAATTCTGCAATAAGGGGCTAGATCAGAATGCTGTTTCCTTTATGCACATGTTCAGTGCATGTCTGAACTGTGTTGCAAGTTTCCATGTCCTGCATCAAATACTGCAGGAGGATTTGCAGAGACACAAACAGTACTATTTAACCGCCTATGCTACATGTACACATGGCCAAAATTTTAAAGTTGTTCTAGTGTTCAAGGGGACTTAATTCTGCAATTAAGGGCTGGATCAGAATCATGTTCCTTTATGCACATTTTCATTGCATGTCTTAAGTGTGTTGCAAGTTTGCATGTCCTGCATCAAATACTGTAAGTGTTGCGGAGACTACTGTTTAACCTAATATGCTACACATATGGCCAAAATGTTTAAGTCTTTCAAGGGGACAAAATTCTGCAATTAAGGGATGGATCAGAATCCTGTTTCCTTTATGCACGTGTTCAATACATGTCTGGATTGTGTTGTAAGTTTCAATGCCCTGCATCTAATACTGTAGGAAGAGTTGTGGATACAAGAATAGTACATATACTATAAAGTGTGATGTCCATACGCATGGACAAGGGCAACACTATATGCCCCTTCCCACTTTGTGGTAGGGGCATAAAAAAGTTTTGTATGGTTGGGGTCAATTCCTACTGAACAACAACAATGAAACAATCTACAGGCCCTGTCAGGCTGCCTCCCTGTTTGCTCAGGTCTATCTCTCCAAAAACATACGGTAAATAGCCCGCCCCTCGGGGCTTGAAGAAATAAATGGGCTGCATGATGCTTCCATGCAGAGCTGAATCCAACCGCACACGAGAACTGGTAAACCAATTTGAGGATCTAAGCCTGCCCAGGCAAAGCGGTGTGAGTTGGGCCATCCATGCTTATAAACCCTATTGATTTCATTGGGCGACAGGGCTTGAGATGTCATTTCATCTCAATGTCGGGTAAAAGTCCCACAAATTGGAAGCAATGTCTCCAAAATGACCTTTATAGTGTTGACAGGGACGTTAAACCTCAAATCAAACAAAATCAAACATATGGTAAATAAGGTATAAGAGTTATGTGTCAAAACAGTGTAACAGCTTTATGCTAGGACTTAACAATTCCATACTGCCCTGGGTTGCTGATCTTGTGCCAGTATTTTCTGCAGAAAGAACCATTTCTCAGACAACTTCAAAGAGATTAACACCTGAAAATTTAAATGGTGTTAAAAAGATTTTCTGCCTAAATCTTCTTCAAGTAATATGCAGCATTATTTTGACCAGAGGGATTATCTGAGTCTTATAAATACAACTTAAACTTTAAAATGGATTTTGTAAATCTTTCAAGGCTTACCACATTTCATACAAAATGATGCTTTAAATCAACGCTTATGTCAGGCAACCAAATTCTTGATGGCCGCTAGTCCAAGCAAAAAGTAGTTTTTGGCAGAAAAAAACATTTTTAGATTTTGGTTGTTCATCCCATACAAGCCTCAATGAAATTCCATAATCTACACATCTAGTTGATTTGGACAGATGGATTATGGTAAGATTAACTAATTCTGTGTCATTCTAAAGCTAGTCAAATCAGCTGTGGGAACTAAAAGAAATATCTCAGTGTAATACATATGCACAAAGTGATATAAAAGTTTATGAAGGTGACATATAAAGGCTTCAGAACACTATCAATAGGACAATAAAGGAGTTCTGCTGGTTTCTATGAAAAACAGTTAAAATAGTGAACTTAAGGCATTAATAAATCAAAAATTATAATTTTTGTTCGATAACAGAAAGACTTAAATCAAGCTTAATTTTAGAAAAAAATAATACGTGCTTTAAAAATGCAGCAATTCAAACTTTAAGATTAAAGTAAAGATTAAGGTTACAGTGACTATTTTTTGAAATAAGTTTACCTAGGCTCAACAAAACAGTAACTGTTGCTAATAAGATGCCTATTCAGAGTTTTGATGTCCGTCTTGAGGACCTCCGTGTTCCCATGCAGGAAAATGGTAAGTAGCATATATAATAACATTATGGTTGTTCTAGCTGTATTTTATGAGTTCAAAAGTGAAAACCTGTCAAACTGCTGCTTCTCTCAGTAAGGGATCCAAAGCATGTATGATAATCATACACAAAGCAAACAAACCAGATGAAATGCCAAGCCTGAATTTTTCCTCGTAAAATATATATCTGCAAAATATATATGACAAAACTTTCATTAAGACAATTGCAACCAGTGAAGACTCAGATCAGGGTCTTTGCTGATTGCATGAACCTTCAACAGCAAAGAGAGACAATTAAAAACTTGTCATACTGGGGCAAGTTGTTCAAAGCATTGTTAGCTTAATGAGCTTGTTAGTGGTTGAACTGTTAACTGAACTAGCAAATACAATATCTAAAATTTTGTTATTTTTGCTGAAAAAATGTGAGCAGCTTTTGCAAAAGCTGCTCACATTTTTTGGCAAAAATTGTAGCATATTTGCCATAAATTTATAAATGATTCAAGTTTTAACGATACATTATCTAACAATGCCGTTAGTTTTGAACAACTGGCCCCTGGATGAAGGAGCAGGCTGATCAGAGTCTTTGCGGGTTGTGCAGGTATAACTGTAGTTTTTGCAGTGTGCTGACACATTTTCAGTAAATCCTCAAGTATTTGTTTTGTTTGATTTGATGTTTAGCGTCCCCGTCAACACTATTACCCCATTGCCTGGGCAGGCTTAGATCCTCTAAGCGGTTTACCAGTACTCGTGTGCGGGTCGGATTCAGCTCTGCGTGGAAGCATCATGCAGCCCATTTATTTCTTCAAGCCCCAATGGGCGGGGGCCAAATCCTCCAGTAATGTTCACATCCAGCAATGGGCATGTCGGCCATAATGATCATGTGACCAAACTCATATTAATTTTCAATTACTTGTTCCTAACAGCTTTCAAATGAAATTCGCAAATGGCCAAGTGGTATCTGAAAACAAGAGCTCCGCAATCAGGGCATTATTATGCTCGTGTCAAGTTAATATTTGTTGGACTGCAATCAAGTTTCTGCATGATCAGATCTGAATTGTAGGAAACAAAATGTTTACAGAAATTTTCCAAGGGGTTACTTATATAGTTATTAGGTGGACCATAACCTCTAAACATATGCACTGCTCCACATCGTGGTCAAACTATATACCAAGTTTCAGCTTGATCAAATTTTTACCGTAGGAGGACTTAGCCGGAGACAAAATGTTCACAAAATTTTCAAAGAGGGATAACTATTTGGTGGACTGTAACCTCCAAAACAATATGTACTTCTCCATATCATGGTCTATGGCCCCTGCCCATTGGCGCTTGAAGAAATAATTGTGCTGCATGATGCTTCCACGCAGAGGTGAATCCGACCGCACAGGAGTACTGGTAAACCATTTAGAGGATCCAAGCCTGCCCAAGCAAAGTGGTACAAGTGGGACCGTCCATGCTTATAAAGCCTACTGGTTCCATTGAGTGACAGGGCTTGAGATGTCATTTCATCTCTATGTCAGGTAAAAGTCCCACAAAATTGGAAGCAATGTCTCCAAAATGACCTAGTGTTGACTGGGACGTTAAACATCAAATCAAACAACCAAACATCCATCATGGTCAAACTACATATTATATCAACTTGACAGGATCTAAATTGCAGTTGAAGTTAGCTGATACAGAATGTTTCCAGAAATTTTCAAAGGGGCATAACTTTGTTTTTATTTGTTGGACCAAAACCTCAAAACTAGATCACTGACCACATCAGAAAGGGCCCCACACAAAGCTGTCAAAGCGGTATGGTACAAGTTTTTGTCAGAATGTAGGTTTTGTGATGTGAAGTTTCATGAAAGAAAGGCAAATACTTTTGAAGTTATGACCGAGATTAGGCTTTTTGGTCAAGGCAAATTGTAGGTCTAGTGATGGTAAATATGTGTGTGAAGTTTCATGAGAGTAGGGCAAATACTTCTGTTATGACTGAGGTTAAGTTTTTTGGTTAAGGTGTGACAAACACAGACAAAAGCAGTAAATTTATGGCTGGTGTCGGGCCCTAACAACATGCAATACTCCACATCATGGTCTAACTAACTATCAAGTTTCAGCTTGATCAAATGTTAATTGTAGGAGTTAGTCGGAAATGAAATTTTTACAGAAATATTCAAAGGGGCAGAGCTCTGTAAATATTGGGTGCACTGTTACCTCGAAACAATATGCACTACACCCTATAATAGTCTTACTATCTACCAAGTTTCAGCTTCATCAGATGAAAACTGTAGGAGGAGTTATCCAGAAACAAAATATGCTCTACACCATGGTCTTACTATCTATTAAGTTTCAGCTTGATCAGAGGATTTATCCAGAAACGAAAAGTTTACAGATGGATGGACCCGATCTACTTAAAGGAAGCAAATTCTTTCCTTTAAGAGTTGACCCCTAATGACATGGGAAACAAGAACACTTTTGAAGGAGTTGCCTCCCATGAAGGTGTATCCATTCCCATTAAGGGTAAAACATTCTTCTGTGTTGTTTTTAAATTTTATTTGGAACTTTGCTGTCTGATCTAGGCCTACACTGTTTGGAAATGATCCGTTTTGTGGTTTCCTGTATAAAATGGGCTGTTATTGGGAAGTGGGCCTCAGAAATTAACCTTGCATTCAACTCTAAATTAATCCAATTCAGAACTGAATAGAAAATCACTCTTTAGCTGCTGTTTAATACCATGAAATCAATCCAAGAACCCTTAATATTGCCAAATTCCAACCCGATAAGCCTTTCACAATCAGTGTCCACTTGTTCCCTTGTTCAAAGCCTTGTCAGCTTAACAAATTTACAAGTTATTAAAATAACTATAATTGTTCTAGCATCCACAATATCATATTTACCATACAGTTGAACCTGTGGGGCGACCACTTGTCTTCAGCCTTTTCCTGTCTTGAACGATCGTCATGCAATCCTCCCGAGTGATTCTCAATGTTAAATTTCCTGTCCTGAGCACCCACCTGCCCAACTGGACCAACAACCGCTTAAAACTTGTCCATATTATAAAATTTCCTTGCCGTGTGCAACCAAATAAGTTTAACATGACACCGGAAGATCAACTGGTGCACTGCGCAAGTATCAATAATTATCCCCCTTCACGCTGTCTTTGAAAACTGAATTTATGACATGTGCGGGGATTAAAATTAATCGTTTACAAATTATAATCAATGCATGCACTGATTGATGCTAATTGGATTGTTTGGTCATAGTGCATAACGCAACTTAGCATTCGAATAGGCGCAAAAAATATCTAACGAATTACAGTTGTCTCGACAAACTATCATTGCAACTTGTATCGGGGGCTCGGCAAACTATCACCACAACTTGTATCGGCATCCCGGCAAACTACCACCGTGACTTGAACATGTTCATTTAATCGATTTTTAAATGTTTCATTTTAAAACACCTTTTTCCCAAAATCTTTTGAATCAATAGTTTTGAGAGACAACTTCCCAAAGGTGGTCTCCTAAGACAGGTTTGACTGTATGTATGCCAATGGACAGACATGAGCACACAATCTAGACCCAGATGAACTCATCAGCGTCTACACTGTTTGCCACACATCCAGCTATTCTTAGACACAACATCGGGAAGTATATTGTACTTGTTCAAATTATAGATTAAGTAAGGTAAGATTGGTTGGTTGGCTGATTTAAGGTTTAATGTCCCCATCAACATTTTATAGGTCATTTTGGAGACATTGCTTCTGATTTTGTGGGACTTTTACCCGACAATGAGATGAAATGACATCTCAAGCCTTGCCACCCAATGAAACCAATCCGGTTTATATGCATGGATGGTCTGACTCGCACCACTTTGCCTGGGCAGGCTTGGATCCTCTAAGCGGTTGTGCCATTGGTTTCAGCTCTGTGTGGAAGCACCATGCAGCCCATATATTTCTTCAAGCCCCGATGGGCAGGGACATAAGTAAGGTAAGGAGTTGAGCTGTCTGAATATTTAGAGTAAATACCATAATAAACTATTTTGCAGAAAAAAAAAGATATGAGCAGCTCTGCTGTGCAAAAGCTCCTCACATTTTTTTCAGAAGCTACTCACTTTGATAAAATGAATTTTTAGCTTCCTGTTACATGTTTTTTGTTGTCAGTTAACCTATTTAATCTTCTAGCATCAATAACAACTACACCAGAAATTGTTTTAAAAAAACCCAAAAAAAAACCAATCCTGTGCTTCTGTTTTGCTTAGCTTTTTAAGGATTAACACTATTCTAAGTTGTTGACAGGTGATGTTTCCTACTGGTCAATGTTTCAACTGATACATGGTTCAAACTGGTTAATGTTTCACACTGGTCAATGTTTCAACTGATACATGTTTCATACTGGTGAAGGTTTCACACTAGTCAATGTTTCAATTTGATACATGTTTCATACTGGTGAATGCTTCACACTGGTCAATGTTTCAACTGATACATGTTTCATACTCGTGAATGTTTCACACTGGTCAATGTTTCAATCTGATACATGTTTCATACTGGTGAATGTTTCATACTGGTCAATGTTTCAATCTGATAAATCATATTTCATACTGGCCAATGTTTCAATCTGTTATATGTTTCATACTGGTCAATATTTCAAACAGCTATATGTTTCATACTGGTCAATGTTTCAAACTAATACATGTTTCACACCAGTCAATGTTTCAAAATGGTACATTTTTCATACCAGTCAATGTTTCAAACCGGTACATGTTATATACAGGTCAATGTTTGAAACTGGTCAATGTCGCATATCCGTTAATGTGTCAAAGTGGCATGTGTTTCATACTGTTCAATGCTCCAAACTGGTCCAAGTTTCATACTAGTCAACTTTTTAAAAAGACACATTTCATACTGGTCAATGCTTCAAACTGGTACAAGTTTCATACTCTACAACATTTTAAACTTACACATCTCAAACTGGTCAATGTTTCAAACTGGCACATTTCATACTGATCAATGTTACAAGCTGGTACATGTCAATTTTTCAAACTGGTCAATGTTTCAGACTGATACATGAATAATAGTGGTCAATGTTTCAAACTGGTATATGTTTAATACTTTCAATGTTTCAAAATGGTATATGTTTCAAACTGGTACAGGTTTTATACTTGTTTATGTTTCAAACTGGTACACGTTTCAGACTTGTCAATATTTCAAACTGGTACTTGTTTTGGACTGGTCCATATTTCCAACCAGCCATGTTTCAACCAGTGCCTCTATGGCATCTGATCTGAGTCTACACTGTTTGCCAAAATCCTTTTTACGGAGCATTTGACATAAAACAGATTGTTCAACCAATAATGTAATTTTACTGTCTGTCATAGTTTTCATTTATTCAGATTACTACTGCATCTGAGTTACATGTATTCTGTGTTGAAACAGTATCCCAGTATTTAACCCATTCTGTACAGTAAACCCCAAAACGGGTACCCTGGCAAACAGTGCAGGCCCAGATCAGACGCCGCAGAATGCGGCATCTGATCAAGGCCTTCACTGTTTGCAATAAAATCAGCCATGTTCCAACACAACCTGACACCCCTAAATTTTGAAATGGACTCCTGCTATATACAAGGAGAAAGTTTCCATTTGGTACAAAAAGAGTTAAATATGACAAAAATAAATAATTCTTTGTCAGGACAAGGCTTATCTCATTTGCCTAATAATCATTTTGCTAAGGGGAAATTATCTGTCAGTTTCAGGAAAACCATTAACAGTAGCAACTGTATTGATCAAATAATCAATATCATTTCGTGACCTAATGCCTTGTCCAACATTTGATGCCATGGTAAAATACACCAGCGAAGATGTCACCTGTGATCAGACTCCTGTGCAAGGAGTCGCTCACTGGATACAATGCTTTTTAACCCACAAACAACAACAGATTCTACCATCAAATAGCTATACATGGGTCCATATCGTAATATAGGGGTTCCAAGATTTTGTTTCTTTTTTTGACATGGAGTAAAGGGTGAATTCCAAATTCCAAATGAAAATGATTTCACTAAGGTGCACAGAGTATTAGGAAAGTGTTAAAAAGTGTTTCAGAAAAAAAATAGAAAAGTGGAGATAATTCAGTCAAAATCAACAATACAGTTATGGTCCTTGAGCAGACTGTAGCTCTTGTGATGGTGGGTTAGTGTATGAAGTTTTATGAGGCTAGGTCACATACTTTGAAAGTTATAGCCAAGGATGACAATAGCTCAAAACAGATGAGCTAAAGATTATCCCTTACCCAATTTTATATGTGAAACTCCAAAACAGTCATTAGCAAACAGTGTAGACCCAGATCAGATGCCGCATAATGCAATATCTGATCAGGGTCTACACTGTTCGCAGGAAGTTAAAAACCTTTTATAACCACCAAATCTGACAATCCTAAATTCTGAAATGGACTCCTGCTGTGTATGACGAACGATTTGTGCCGCCATCCATCAGGGCTTGGAGAAATAGATTGAGCTGCATGGTGCTTCCATGCAGAGCTATAACCCACTGAATTTGAGTACTAGTAAACCGCTTAGAAGGTCTAAGCCTACCCAGGAAAAGTGGTGCAAGTCGGTCTCTTTGGGCGGTAGGGCTTGTGATGTCATTTCATCTCAATGTCGGGTAAAAGTCCCACCAAATCAGAAGCAACGTCTCATAAATGACCTGAATAGTGTTGCTAGGAACACAAATAAATGACGTTAGCTTTCATTCGTACAAAGGGAATTACAACAACCCCTATCCTTGCAAACAGTGTAGATCCAGATCAGATGGCTTCTTCAGAAGCCATCTGATCAGGATCTACACTGTTTGGCATTCAGTTTATGAATTTGTAGCAATAAATTACATCAAGTAATTTGATTGGTTGATAGACAGAAACGGGTGTGGCTTAAATGAATATTCAGCAAGATAAGGGTTAATGATCCTGTTACTTTTCCTTAGCCAGAGCTATGATTAGACAATATTCTGTTCATAAGCAGTTTTAGTGAATGGCTATAGCTAAAGACTGAGAGAACAAGAGTTCAATTAATAACCTGTCTTAACCCTTTTTGTACCAAATGGAATCTTCCTCCTTATATATAGCAGGAGTTCATGTCAAAATTTAGGGGTGTTAGGTTCTGTTTTCAACAAAATTTATTAGGGAAAAAGATTGAACTTTTAGCAAACAGTGGAGGCCCTGATCAGACGCTGCATTATGCGGCGTCTAATCTGGGCCTGCACTGTTTGCCAGGGTACCCGTTTTGGGGTTTCTGGTAGTAAATGGGTTAATAGTAGAGGTACAGAGACACGAAATATGAGACTAAATTATCTTTATCAATGAGATAAAATGCAATATTTTATTTTTTTTTCAATCTATGACTAAAATAGATATAATTTAATTGCCAGTTATTATCCCCATAATTAGTGACTGTCAATACAAAATTAATGATTAGCAGTGACTTTAATACTGTAAAAATCCTAAAGATTCGGACAACTTGAGGACTTGCTGTAATTCTCCTTAAATTTTAACAAATTTGTTTCATGATCCAGCAAGGAGTCCAGAAAGTGCAGACGAAATGGCAAACAGTGTAGATCCTGATCAGACTGCTCCTTTAGGAGCAGTTTGATGTAGGTCTGCACTGTTTACTTGGGCCTATCTGTCCCAATACTTAGGATCATTACGGTATACCTGTACATTACAGCAGATATTTCCATTTTGTCCCAGCCACCGCCCATCGGGGCTTGAAGAAATAAATGGGCTGCATGATGCTTCCACGCAGAGCTGAAACTGACCACACACAAGTACTGGTAAACAGCTTAGAGGATCTAAGCCTACCCAGACAAAGCGGTGCGAGTCGGACCATCCATGCTTATAAACCCTATTGGTTTCATTGGGCAACAGGGCTTGAGATGTAATTTTATCTCAATGTTGGTTAAAAGTCCCACAAAATTGGAAGGCACGTTTCCAAAATGACCTTCACAGTTCTGATGGGGATGTTAAACCTCAAACAAAACAAAAGAGAATTTTGTCCCAGTTCATAAGGTTGAAGAAACAGAAAGTGGCCAGCACCACTCACTGCCTACTTTGTTGGTGAGGAGGTTAAAAGCCCAGTCAATGGTATTTAGGTCATAACAAGCTACTCACTTTACCTAACCAGACCATTCTCTAGTACAGTTCACTTTCCTTCACCAGAAACTCACAACTGCCCTTCCTGAATCAGCAGAACGGTGGGAATGATAATGGAAAACATTTCATGATCAAACTCAACGAATGAGTGTTGCCATTGACCTAGCAATCACCAGTCAGAATTGCATCTGACTAAACCACCAAGGCTGGCCTCAATGCCTAGTACATGTATATAAAATCTTTAATAATTTTGTTTTGCTTGTTTGTTTGATTTGAGGTTTAAAGTCCCCATCAACACTATATAGGTCATTTTGCTTCCAATTTTGTGGGACTTTCACCCGGCTCGGAGATGAATTGACATCTCAAGACCTGCCCATAGGGTTCATATGCATGAACGGTCTGACTCGCACCACTTTACTTCGGCAGTCTTAGATCCTTGAAGCAGATTACCAGTTCACATGTGCGGTCGGATTCAGCTCCACCTGGAAGCATTATGCTTCAAGCCCCGATGGGCGGGGGTCATTAATAATTTTGAAATATATGTTTATTAACAGACATCTGAAATGAATGAATGAATGGATGAATGAACAAAAGATTAACAACTATATAACTACCATAACATGGAAGATTTTGCTTTCATTTTTTTTTTCAAAGGGAAATAACTATCACAGGACAAGTTTTCTGTTAAACAGGGACCAGCTTATTTACAATAAATTCTTTAGGAATAGCCATGAGAAAAGAGGAAAATCTACATAAGCTAGAATGACCACTCTGTATGTGTATCTTATTACCTTAACTACCTTATTTACCCTCAATATTCAGACACTACAAATTCTTACCATAATCTTGTTATAAAATGTAAGCAAGTGCAATATACAGTGGAATTCCGCTATTAAGATCAGCTAAAATTAGGACTAATTCTTCTTTTAACTCTTATCCTGCAATTCACAACCCCTATCTTTGGAAAAAGTGAAGATCCAGATCAGATGGCTTCTGAAGAAGCCATCTGATCAGGATCTACACTGTTTGACATTCAGTTTATGGATTTGTAAGAATAAATTACATCAAGTAATCTGATTGGTTCAAAGTCAGAAATGGGTGCCGCTAAACTGAATATTTAGCAGGATAAGGGTTAAAACTTGTTCCAAAGTTACAATTTTTCTTTCTTTGTGTTTTCTTCACCAAATGTTTTGGACTAATAAGAGACCACCATTAGGACTGTTCAAAAGTGGTCTTAAGAAATTTTACTGTACTATGTTATGCTGTGTCTAAAAATAGCTGGATGAGTGGCAGACAGTGTAGACCATGATGAAACGCTGGCACCCTGTGTCCAAATAAGTACAGTAAATACGATATTCTGATAGTTGGAGTAATTTACTTGTTACAATTTGTCTCTTTTATAAATAATTCAAGGATACTCAAATCAAAGGGAAATCTAAAATGACAAATTCTCACTTTAATACAATTTTAAGCTCACTACATTATCTTCCTAAATCACAGCCTTGATTAAAGTATCAAATGTTCAAAAAGAGTCATTTAGTTAAACTCCTGCAAAGAGTCCTTTTCAAAAATCTATATCTTAATAGTTTCTCTGAGAGACATATACTGCAGTGACAGGAACTGATTTTGATAAAAACAAGGAACATAGTAAAAGTAACACTCCAAGATGATTAGAAGAAATTTTGTGAAGTGGGAAAGAGGTAATGCTGATGATGATTTCGTGTTTAATGACACATCAACCCTCTTTGTGGGTCATAAGCATAAGTAAAAAAAGAGGTATAAATAAAATCAAAATATTGTTTAGGTAGGTTTTGTGTAAATCTCAATAAAATCTGACACTTTCAGAACTGCTATCATTCCCAGATTTACATTATGAAAACACACCTATACAAATACATTGTAACCTCTATCACTGAAAAAAAAAATTAGGATGAAAAATTGTGATATTTTTTTTAATTTCTGTGCAAAATATAGGTTGCGGGTACTCATTAGAACCGCCTCATTGAGGGGGTTCTAACGAGTACCCATAATCTATATTTTCGAGCAGAAATTAGGAAAATTACATTTACCCCTGTAAACCCGTTTTATTATATAAAAGTGGGGTTCAAGGGGTCATAATAATGTAGTCATGTTTTTGTGATGCCATTTGGATAACAAATCCGAGGCACATAGTGTGTTTTTTCATATCTCTAAAATGATTATATTTCTGATGAAAATTGGTAATAGTTTTAACCATAGGCTGGGCAGGCTCATTAGAACGGCTTCATTTAGGCAGTTCTTTCATACCCACAACCTATGTCTTGGAGAAGAAATAAGAAAATTAAGGTTTACCCCTGTAAACTCCTATTTTCTGTATAGATATGAGATGAGGTTAAGAGGGGTGTTCATCACATGGACTTGTTAACCCTTTTTCCTGCTGAGCCCAGATATGTCTTAACTTTCAAACAATGCAGATCCAGATCAGATGGCTTCTGTAGAAGCCATCTGATCAGGATCTTCATTGTTTGTCATTCAGTTTATGAATTTGTTTCAATAATTTGCATCAAGTAATCTTATTGGTTGATAATCTGCGGTGGATGTGGCATATTTAAGGGTTAACAATATGCATTGATAAAAACAGAACTGGGAATTGTTTCTTTGTTTGTGTTGAGACTTTACGTCCTCATCAACACTATTTAGGTCATTTTGGAGACATTGCTTTCGATTATGTGGGACTTTTATTTGACAATGAGATGAAATGACATCTGAAGCCCTACCACCCAAAGAAAACACTATGACATAAGGAGCAGTCTTTCTTGCACACCAGACAAGGAAATCCGTGATTTTATCCTGGGATAGAAATTTATGTTCTGACCCTGGTGTTCTGACCCCAAATCGAATATAATCGCGTGTTTGATAAATGCACTGGTTGATTAAAACCTCATGCGCGGCGTCATCATGCGTGATGTCACTAAACATTCCTGTTGTGTCATCACAAAATGGCAGACATCGGTAACCGAAGTGACAGCAGCATTAAAAATTCGCACTAGAAATGGAAGGTATGCAAGAAAAAGAATCCTATATGGGTGTGAGGGGTGGATAGAAAAATCGGTCCCTCGGGATCACTGTCCGGCATCACTCGGCAAGCCTCGTGATGCCGGACAGTGTCCCTCGGGGCGGATTTTTCCATCCACCCCTCACATCCATATAAGATTCTTATAAAAATTACACCACTTTTCCTTGGCAGCCTTAGACCCTCTAAGTGGTTTATCAGTACTCAAGTTTGTTCCCTTTCAGCCTGCGCAGAAGCGCCATGCAGCCGAATGTGCAATTTTCTTTTTTTTTTCAGAAACAGGTTTTATCCATTATGGTACTCATAAACCTTTGTATAAAACTGTTCATTACAACAAAGTACTGGATTTAATACAGACTAAATACAGATAAAAAATGTACAGATAAACAAGAGGGCCAACTGGCCCTGTAGCGCTCACCTGTGTACCAGAAAATCAGTGATGTTTAGAATGCCCATTGGAGCTTGAGGAAAAAGATTGGGCTACATGGTGCATCCACGCAGAGCTGGAACCGAATGCACATGAGTACTGGTAAACAGCTTAGAGGTTCTAAGCCTGCCCAGGAAAAGTAATGCCAGTTGAATCGTCTATGCATTTAAACCCTATTGGTTTCATTGGGTTACATGCTATATATTTAAGCTCTGGTTTCAGAAAAGAAGATTTATTAAGTTTTTCCTATTGTAAGTCTATGGGAGCTAAAGAGCCCTGGGGTGCGGCCAATTTGGATCCCAGGGGCATAATTGGCATGATTTATGTTGGTGACCACTTGACGTTGCTACATACTAAATATCTAAGCCCTGGGCCTTATGGTTTCAGAGAAGAAGATTTTTGAAGTTTTTTTCCTTATAAGTCTATAGGAGCTGATGAGCTCGGTCCAATTTTGACCCCAGGGGCAGGGTTAGCAGGATTATGTAGGTGACTATTTGATGTTGCTAGATACTAAATATCTAAGCTCTGTGCTTCACAGTCTCAGAGAAGAAGCTTTTTGAAGCTTTTTTCCATTATGAGTCTATGGGAGCTAAGGGGCCCCGGGCCATGGCCCATTTGGACCCCAGGGGCATGATTGGCAGGATTTATATAGGTGACCACTTGCCGTTGTTACATGCTAAATATCTAAGCTCTGGACCCTGTGGTTTCTGAGAAGAAGATTTTGAAGCTTTTTTCCATTATGAGTCTATGGGAGCTAAGGGGCTCCTGGGCGTGGCCCATTTGGACCCCAGGGGCATGATTGGCTGGATTTATGTAGGTGACCACTTGCCTTTGCTACATGCTAAATAGCTAAGCTCTGGGCCCTATGATTTCAGAGAAGAAGATTTTTCAAGCTTTTTTTTCCATTATAAGTATGGGAGCTAAGGGGACCCTGGGGGTGTGGCCAATTTGGACCCCAGGGGCATGATTGGCAGGATTTATGTAGGTGACCACTTGACATTGTTACATGCTAAATATCTAAGCTCTGGGCCCTGTGGTTTCAGAAAAGAAGATTTTTGAAGCTTTTTGCCATTACAAGTTGACAGGACGGACATGGGTAACACTAAATGCCCTTCTGCTATTCTTCGAATAGGGGGGGGGGGGGGCATAAAAAGGGCCATAACTCTCATTATAATTGGACGATTTTACCCGAAATCGATCTTGACCTATACTTTAAGATTATACACCTGTGCATAAAATTTTAATCCAATCCAGCAATATTTTCAAAAGCTAACACGGAAAGCATTTTGTAGGGACTTATGGGACGTACATTCTGACACTGGTGATACTATATGCACACCTTCCCCCATTTTAAAATGGGGGGGGGGGGGGCATTAAAAAGTTTTAAACCTAAGGACAGGTATTCAACCAGGGTAGCTGTGGTAATAAGTGGGGTGCTGACTCCTGACCTGTCCAGGCCCAGTTGCAAGTTTCTTTCAAATACACTTAGCCTTCTCATAACAGAGACAGGCCAAAACTGCCATAATATTTCATTAGGATTGACATATGCTTTTTCTGCTTTCAGGGGACTTCTTCATCATGGATTCCGAGCAGCTAGTATGCAACCCATACCAAGACTTGCAGCATGAAGCATTGGATAGTGTAAAGAAAGTCTCCTTTACTGAGAAACTAACATCTGTAAAGAATAATGTCTGTGAACATCAGCTAAAAACCAAGGCAAGATACATTGACAGAGAAAGGCAACATAAACTAAGAAATCTACACATTGATTCAAATAATCTCAGGTATGAAGTGAAAATAATGGATATTAAAAGGCAAAAGAATGAGCTAGAAATACAGAAAAGAATCCGCCCTCAGAAAGATTTTTCATTTGATACCAGACAGATCAGCAATACAGAAAAGAGATTAGGTATAGTTTCGGGTGAAATACACTATCTGGATAAAAAACAGAAATTTCCTCTTAGGGGTAATATTTTAAGGGACCATAATGCAAAGCCAATCATTAAAATGGCAAGAAGAACAATGCATGACCATTCAAAAAATAAAAAGAAAGAGCAAATGAACGAAAATGAAGAGAATGAAGAGAGAGCAAATACTGCTCAAACAATGTCAACAGCTGTCAATATTGTATCCACCCCACCATCAAGGCAAGACAATCATCTCAATGGTAGGCGAGGCTCAATGTCAGCACCACCTATAACACAAGGAGGCAATGGTTCAAGAGCTAGTTATAGGGACGAAGACAATGAAGAAAAACTGCCAACCATCCACAGTAGGATTGACACAGCAACCCGTAATGCAACTAAATCTCATGTTAAATTTCTTGTTGAAGAACCCAAATCTTTCAGACAATCTACCCCTCAACAAATGTTACATCGCTCTAAAACATATCATCCTGGCATGAAAGTGACACGATCATCTAGTGAAGCATTCTGGGATTCAGATTCTGATGATGATTATTCAATGAGTGAGAAAGTTGATTTACGTGCCTTGTTTTTTGGAAACAAATCCCAAAGTGAAGCAAGGAATAGTCTTCCAAGTGGTCTAAGTGGTTTTACAACCCCACGAACTCTTACAAGGCTAAGTAGTGCAGACGTACCATTACCATCTAGATGTCAACCTCCTAGACCAACTGAAGAACAAGTTAAAATTGAAGAAAAGAAACTGCGAAACAAAATTGACAAGTTTCTAGGGACAATACACAAACCAGATTCTGAATATGAGAAAAATGCTTTAGAAAGAGTGATGATAAAAGATAAGGAAAAGGAATCAGAAAAAGGAAAAGGGAAAGGTGATATGAAAGAAAATGAAAAGGCAGAGAAACCTGAAGTTGTAAGTGATGCTGTTTCAAAAGCTATCACATATATGAAAATATTCTCCAAACCAATCGATCCGAACTTACAATGGGGATATGTTCCTCCGAGAAGAGAAGAAAATGAAGTCAAACTGGAGAGAGAACTGACTGAAGTAAGTGAGCAAGAACAAGATCTAGAGGAAGATAAACCTACAAAAAAGATGTGGGAGCTCATTAAGACTGAGATCAGTAATGGAAATGTCAAACGTAAATATTCAGCAAATGCTCTACTCCTACAGCAGTTAACTGGTATTTTGGTAGAGAGAGATAAGAGGCATGTGATACCTACTAATGCAGCAAGTCGGGCACTCAGACATACTCCAACATTTAAAATGAGGCGTGTTGTTGAGGAAATGATGAGGCAGAGAACCAGGTTTGAACAGCAAGAAATTGAGAGGCTACAGAAGAAAGAGGCTTACGGAGAAGGTGGTATGTATGGGTCAGGAGGAGCCAATGAGGAAGGAATGGTTACAGGCCTTCCTACAAGGGCCTGGGCAACACCAACAAGACAGTTAGAGCAAGAATCATAACCAAGGTTTTGTCTATTCAAAAAACTTATAAAATCTGCATGATCAAGTTTTAATTCAAATTTCAGCAAAATCTTCCATTACATATGTCTGGGACATCAAACATATTATTGACATTTAATACTTAGTACAGGGTCCAACATGTTCTGTTTCATACTAGGTATGTTTATTTTCCAGCTGATACACCGATTACCAAGAACCTTATGTTGACTGGACTGAAAGTGTGTATATCTACTATACTACATAAGAGTACTACTTGGGAAATCAATTTTTATGTGGCTACTAACCAATAAAGCACCTATCATGACTTGTAGATGGCACGCTCAAAGTATTTTGTCTTATTTCTAAGAGAAAATAAGGCTTGACAATACATGTGAATTGACTGCTGGGCAGATGGTTCACATAAAATATTAAGTCTTAATTTTCTCTACAATTTCTCATGGTGTTTCAAGGGTAAAGAGGAATGGGTACACCTTCAGGGGAGGTGACTCCTGCAAAATTATTTTTGTCTCCCATGTCAATAGGGGTCAACGCTTAAAGGAAAGAATTTGCTCCAAAGGAGCAAATTCTTTCCTTTAAGAGTTAACCCCTTTTTTGATAGGACAGGGCTTATAGAAAAGCAAACAGGAAGTTCCAAAAGTTGTCTCCCTTTGAAAAATGGCGGAAAAAATCTGCCAGGTGTTCCCATTCCCCTTAAAAGTAAACAACTGTTAATTTCACTGCTTTTTATCTTATGTTAAGTTTACCAGTATTTATTTAGTTTTTTCTTCCTGAAAAATATCAGAGCACTGAGAATACTGGTGGGTCGATTGTCTGTTTAACTCTTTAACTCACAAGATTTTAAGCAAGCAGCATAGACCTGGTCAGATGCCACGTTATGTGGCGTCTGATTAGGTATCCCCTGTTTGTCAATGCCCCAGTACACAGCGCTTTTACTTCACAGGAAGAATACTAGCATTGCTATAAATAATCAGAACCTGGATTTTGTATATGGTCAGCGACAGTCAAGTGGACAACAGCAAGCGGGAAGCTTCTATAGTTAGTAACTTTGGGCAGATTGATAAGATTCCTCAGTACACAAGCACAGTTCAGTTTTACGCCTGCCCAAGAACAGTGGTCCGAGTCGGTCCACTCCTTAAACCCTAGTGGTTTCTTGGATGTTAGGGCTTGAGATGTCATTTCATCCCAACATTGGGTAAAAGTCCCACAAAACAAAGTCGTCACGACTCCAAAATAATCTAAATAGTGTTGACAGGGACGTAAAACCTCAACACAAACACAGTACACACAGTACTCTGATGTCACAGGGAGAGGACTAGTGCAAATATAAATGACTGGTAGCTGGGTTTTGAACTTGGTCAGCGATAGTCACATGAACAATAGTAGGCGGTTAGTAACTCTACTTATTAAAACACCTCATTATAAGAAAAGTATTCAATGCAATTTTTGTCTTTTTGAATTTCCAATTTATATTTAGCTCACAAGTTTATGTTCAACAGTTTACAATAGTCGCCTGATAAGCTGTAGTTTATTTCGTCTGCATCCAGTAAATGGCAATTCCAGAGACCCTTATGATGTCAGTCACAACAATTTTTGTCTTCTCTGTAGTTGTTTGCTGGCAACTTTAAATGTCTTTGTTGCAAACAATGTATACCCAGATCAAACAGCTCCTTTTGGAGCAGTTTTATCAGAAGCCACACTGTTTGCATACATGTGAACAAATAGGCATGAAAATTAGGCAAGAATACGGATCAGACAACTTTTCCCACTGCATCTAAAATTAACAGCACTGATTGGCTGACAGTCCAGAACTGAGACATATATTGTTTTCATTAATCCATAAATACTAAAATTTGAAGAAAATGGTGTAGACCCTGACCCATTGCTATTCTGTGGCATATGATCTGTCCCAACCTCAACCAGATTCTATTGAAACATTCTGACCTAAAATCGATTAAAATAGCGCTATTGTTTTCTATTTATAAGCGTTACATCAGTAATAGTCAGGTGGACTCCAGCTCTAAAAGAAATTTTGCCCTTAGTAACTGGGGATTGATTGTATATCAAAAATGATTGCACGTATTATGAAAATGCATCAAACCTGTTCAAAATATGGCATCAAATACTTTGAAACAAACGAATGTGTTTGAGTTTTATGTCCCATCAACAGCTAAGGTCATACTGAGATGCAACCTCAGTTTAGACTCATCTGAAAGTCTGGAGAAGCCCAGGATCAAACCCACGATCCCTGGTTTATTAGGTGATTTCCTTATTATTTGCCACTACACCATGGAGGATTCTGACATTTTGCACTGGAAACCCCTAAAGGGGTACCTTGGCAAATAGTGCAGGCCCAGATCAGACGCCGCAAAATGCAGCGTCTGATCAAGGCCTACACTATTTTCAAGTTAAGCCATTTCCCAAAATAAATTTTGAAGAAAACACAACCTGACACCCCTAAGTTTCCAAATGGACTCCTACCATATATAAGGTGGAAGATTCCATTCAGTACAAAAAGGGTTAAATAATAAACTGGATAGTTATGACAAAAACTTAAGGGTTTTCTGGGCCTTTGCTTTATTAAAAAGAGAACAGTATGTCAATGGCAATTTTAACCATGTCTACAGTATGTCAATGGCAATTTTAACCATGTCTGTATATTAACTGAAAAAGAATAGTTTATAAGCACTATGGAAATTCAAGATAGAGTGAAGTCCTCTTCAGTTCCTGGCTAGACTTTCAGAGGAGTCAACTAAAGTCTCCCTCATCAAGAGTGGTCTACTAGTAGGAAGGGAGAAGCAAATTCTTTCCTTTTTACTGGCAAGCCAATAGAAATCTACAAAAGCTATTTACCCTTAACCCTTTTTGTACCGGAAACCCCAAAATGGGTAGTTGGCAAACAGCACAGGCCCAGATCAGATGCCATAGAATGCGGTGTCTAATCAGGGCCTACACTGTTTGCAAAATATTCACCCATTTTCTAAATCAATTTTGAAGAAAACACAACCTGACACCTCTAGATTTTGAAATGGACTCCTGCTATTTATAAGGAGGAAGATTCCATTTCATACAAAAAGGGTTAAGCCACCAATCACAGCAATTGTTGTCTTCTTTGTTGTCTGCTGGTTACTTTAAAAGTAATTGTTGCAAAAAGTGTGGAAACAGATCCGACTGCTCAGTCTGATCAGGGCCGACACTGTTTGCCTGCATGCAAAAATAGGCTTGAAAAGTTTGCAAGAATATGCAGCAGACAACATTAACAGACAACATTTTCAGATGCAGCCTTTTTTTTCATCTTAACAGTTAAATATGTTGTAAAAGGTAATCCCTTTGAAGCCTAGAAAGGTCAACAGTGCTTGGTCTCTGGGTTTTCAGGGTGAAACATCAACTCCTGATGTTAAACACTTTAATGTAATTTCAAATCCATCAAGCAATGACAAAGCCACAGACTGGACAAGAAAATTAGACCCTGTATTTTATCTTTGACTACAACCTTGACCTTAGAGCTACAAAACATGGTCTCATGATGTTAATTATTTCTCCAAAGTAATTTCTTAACCTATCAAGGAATGACAAAGTAATGGACTGGACACAAAAATACTCTATTTTTGACCTTTGACCTCTAAGTGTAACTTTGACCCTGGAACTATAGTCATCGTCACAGGACAGTTAACATTTCTACCAATTTATTTCAAATCTTTCAAGACCTGGGTCTTGCTTGCTGCACATCATCTCATGTCAGCTGACATTGCTGCCAAGTTATTTCAAAATCCATAGAGGAATAAACAAGTTTCAACACAATATCATCAATAAAAGGTCAGATTCTACTTACCGTTACCTTAACCTTGTAAATTAAACTAAAGTACAAAATATTTGGATCATGAAATAAAGGTCATACTGGAAAGAGTCATGTATGGTGGCTGTCGTACTCACATTTTTCAGACAAACATTCATGTTAAATAAAAATTTAGGTTCTACCTGGCACAAATGCCTTAACATGAGACTAATAGGATCACATACATAAGTAAGTATGAACGTACGTACACAAGCAGGTATGGAATAAAGTACATATGTATGCACATATGCAAAACCTAAAAACAATATGCCCGTGGGGAAAACCTAAAAATGGCAATCAAATCAAATGCAGTTAACTGATCCACTGTACTCTGCCTATAATCTTAGCCTGTTTTTTTATGTGGTACTGTATAACAATACCGTTTTGTGTTAGTGGTTTTTAAAATCAAAAGTGGCACCAAACTGTTACCGTGTGCTTGAATGAACCATTTGAACCACGTGCTAATCTAAGTCTTTGCTGGTTGCACGTCTTCTTGCAGGTTTTATTGTGCATCGGCTCAAACAGACTTTTATTGCGGCCGGGTAAAATCGATTTAAGCCCCCCAGAGGAATTTGTTTCACTGACTGTTCCAAGGCGGTTCTTCTGTCTCCGTTTATTTTTGTTATAGTTTGTCTTTGAGTGTGTGTATCGCTTATATTTTTGTTTTGGATAGTCAATTGGCCATTTTGTGAGAAAGTAACTGTCCCTTTGGCTTTCCGCCATTGATGTTTCCATTAGGGTCTAGTTATTTTATGTTTGTGTTTCTTTCCCTTTGGTGTCTCTGATGGGAGCTGTGGGTTAACTGTATCAATTCCTGATCAGGACCCAGTTGTTCAAAGCACTGTCAGCTTAACAAACTCGTTAGCAGTCATAATTTTAACTATTTTAGCAAGCAAAAAATATGGCAGTATTTTTGCTGAAAAAATGTGAGTAGCTCTTGCAATATTATTATTATTAGTTTGTTTGGAATTTAAACGCTCCATATCGCTGCTGCATAACACATTGATCCAAGTAATGCAACCTTTATTAACATGCCAAATGCAATTTCAAGCAACTCTGTGTCAAAAACTGGAAAAATAGTCCTGAAAGAACTCTTCCATTTTATGTGAAAAAGAGTACATTCTCAATTTACAGATGTCCAATGAATATATTTAAAGATATTTATTTTGAAAATGGCTGAACATTTTTTTTCAAACAATGAAGACCTGATCAGACACAGCAGAAAGCGGCTGTGTGCCAGTGTGCCTTAATATGGCCTCCAGTCCAAACTGGCCTAAGTCACACCCTAAGTTGGCAGTAGGGACAAAACTATTAGGTATTTGTTTGAAATTATGTAACCTTCATGCATATGTTAAATGCATGAGAATACTTCTAGAAGAAACCACCTTTTCAAAATTACTTTTACCTAATCCGCATGGGTCTATTCTTGAAGGAAACAATTTGTTATTGGGGAGCAAATAATCTTTACTTAACCCATTTTAAACCGGAAACTTCAGAATGGGTCAATGACAAACTGGGCAGGCCTAGATCAGATGCCGCTGAGTCAGGGCCTTCACTGTTTGAAGAAAGTTAAACCACTTTCTAATTTAAAAAAAAAAAAAAAGCAAACCTGACACCCCTAAATTTCAAAAATAGACTCCTCCATCCAGTTGTTCAAAGCATCATTAGCTTAACAAGCTTGTTAGTGGTCAAATTGTTAAATGTTCTAGTACATACAATATCTAATATAGTGTTGTTGTCATTGTTTTTTGCTGAAAAAATAAGAGCAGCTTTTGCAAAAACTGCTCACATTTTTTCAGCAAAAAATATTAGCATATATCATCTGCTGAGTGCAATAACGGTGCAATTGACATTTTGGCCAAAATAGTTTTTTTGCATAAATGGGTGCAGGGCCCAAGCTAGCCCAAAAAATTTGGGAGAAGTGACTTCTCCCTCCTGGGAAAATAGGGAGAAGTTTGCTGGGCCTAGGGAGAAGTGGGTCCGGCTTAACGCCGAACAACAACAATGTAATGAGTTCTCCTGTAAACCCCTATTTGGAGAGTGTGTTTTAAAGGGGTATCATTCAATTCCACTATTGAGACCACCTGAAATGAAGACTAATTCTGCTTTAAAAAGCTTATTTGGTTGGCTGCAGTTATTCTTTCTGTTTTCTGCATACAGTGACCCCTGATCAGAGACCACTTTTGGGACTGTTCAAAAGTGGTCTTACAGACCACTTTTGAACTGTCCCAAAGGTGGTCTTAATATAGTAATTTTACTGTATTTGGGCAGGCTGTAACTTTTGTTATATCCAACCATGTTATAATGAAAGGTGTTATAAAGTAAAGAGGTTTCTATGTAATAGATCAGTTCACTAAGTACCTGTCACAATTGCCATAGGGGCTTGAAGAAATATATGGGCTGCATGAAGCTTCCACGCAGAGCTTAATCCGGCCCGCACACTAGTACTGGTAAACCGCTTAGAGGATCTAAGCCTGTCCAGGAACCGCGATGCGAGGCGGACCGTCCATGCTAATAAACCCTATTGGTTTCATTGGGCGACAGGACTTGAGATGTCATTTCATATCAATGTCGGGTAAAAGTCCCACAAAATTGGAAGCAACGTCTCCAAAATGACCTTTACAGTGTTGACGGGGACGATAAACCTCAAATCAAACAAACAAACAAAACCTGTCACAATTGTATTTGAAACAAGGGGGAACAACCTCGCTAGATGAAAATCAGTTGTTATTTTTTATGAATTTGGATAATTACTGAGTAACTGAATATTTACCAGCAAGTAATAATTATTTTCACTTACAAAATAAAAAATTGCTACCTACTTTTGTTGTTGTCCATAAAAAATAATGAAAACGATTGATGGATGCAAAAGTAATGTTCAAACAAATCAATGGCAAATAAACCATCTATATTTAAAATTTATTAAATCCTAATGCAGTGTCAATGTTACCGGTCAGATTAATCTCATTACTGCATACAACAGTACTTAACAAAGTACGTCCGCACCCGGACTTTGGCACGAGCTAACGGTACAAATATACCTGTATAAGTTACATAATCTTGTGTAATCTTAATTGGCTCAATAAAAACTTTGTGCAATCAACCGAGATAGATTTATGACAGTACAAGACTACTAAGCGTGTTGCAAGTGGCTCGAGCTGCATGAGCTAACGGTTTGAATTAAATTACATAACAGTACCAAACTGCAACTGGGACGAAGTGCAGAATAAACAGTTAGCTTTGTTCAGTGCAATTACTGAGATTTCTGACACTAGTGGATCGAAGGATTATCGTCACCTTGTCAGTTTACCGTTACTGTTCACAAGGAAGACACAAAAAACGGGCGGAATTTCAGGGCGAAGTTTTTTTCGCTTTCATCGCCAAAGTCGGCGAAGTGAGCCCCAACAGGGTGACTTCTTCGCCCGAGTCGCCCTCTAGCTTGAGCCCTGGGGTGCCTTAGGACTTGACACACTTGGTACTACAGCTGGATTCTGCCTAAATCATGATTTATTTCAGCATTTCGGAATTTTTTTTGTCAGTTACACCGTTTTTGCTCTGACTTTTAGAAAAAAAGTAAGCCCAAAAAACAGTGTAAGTGCACTTACCCAATTTTTGCACAAAGTTTTTTAATACCTCAAAAATATTGAATCCTGCTCCTTGATATTTCAGAATAAGCATGTAAGTACCATGCAGAATGTATAAAATGTGACCTATTACCTACCCAGTGCCTTTAGTTTACTGCTTTACCATTTAAAAGGCAAAGAAATAAGGTTTGTACATCTACACCGTTTTAGCGCTGAATGCACTTACACCATTTTTGCACCAAAAAGACTCGGTGCAGAAATGGTGTATCAACCCTTAAATGCTAAATTTTTCTTTTCAAATGCCATTTATTCAACCATAAACATCACACACAAATGAAAGAAATCGCCATGAAGTTAAGAAACCAGCTTAAAGTATGGTTTTCTATGCCATTCTTTACTAAAACAGTTTTTTGTCTCTCCTGAAAAGTTGCCATTTTGCACTTACAAAGTTATTGCACTAAGCAGACGATATCCCATATTAAACTAGAATTACGCAGTCGATGGCACGCCATCGCATATCCCCACGCTTTTTTAAAGATACGCCACTATATAAGTTCTCAATTGCAACTCCCACCCAATCTTAAGATCAAAATTCCGAAAGTGTCATGCACTCCTCAGACCAAAGACCGATCAGTTCCCAAAGTTTCATATTTCTATCTGAAACGGCATTAGGGCTGCCACGATACGCTTACCTCACGATACGATACGTATTGCGATACTTGTCTCACGATACGATACGTATCGCGATACATTTTTTGAAGGATCACTGGTTGGAAAACAAAGGTGAAAGTGATTTTGTACAGTCCAAGGCTCTTTGACTTTTGGGGCTCAGTTTACTTTTGACAACATCATGCAGCCTTAGTTGACCCTTTGTGACCGGCTTAGAGGGAAACCCAACATTTTTCACACTTGTTTTAGCTGCTTTCTGTTTGGGTTGTTGATCTTGCAGTTGTTGATATTCGACCGGGTGTTTCCGTTGCAAATGTGTAAACATGTTTGTTGTTGTACCGGTAGCATAGGATATATCAATTTTACAGATTTTGCATATTGTTTTAGTTTTATCCACAGACTTGACCCCATTTTGTTCTGCCAGACAACGGATTTAAACTTTGCTGGCGCATCATCTGTTTCCCTCACTCCCCGGTCGGCCATTTTCCGATTTGAATACCGTTCATGTTACGAAAAAATCGAAAATTATTTTTTCTTTTTGGACATAAATTTTATAAAACTGAGCCTTCTTACATCAAAAATATATATGAAGATCGACAAACATTATTATCCGAACTGTTTCGAAGGCAGATCTTCGCTAGATTTATTTCTTTTTCTTCCACTAATTGATTTAAGCGACCGGACATTTCGGCCCTGACATTCGAACCGAATCGTACCGAAAATTAAGAAAACAATATCGTGAATCGATCCGAAGCCCTTGTACCGCGGTGAATCGAGTTTTCGGTGAATCGTGACACCTCTAAACGGCATAGGAGGAGTTATCCGGTAATCGTTAAAAAGGGGGTTATGGCGGTGAAAATCCAAGTTTTTGACCTCTGGTGACCTCAAACCTGACCCTAGGGGTCAAATTTTGATTGTTATGTATTTAACTCATTATGCCGTTCGATTTGATATGTCACACGACCAGGTTCTGAAAACTTTGATTTTTTACCCCCGGGGCACCCCACCCCCTGGCCTGGCCCCTAGGGGTAGGATCAAAATTCCGAAAGTGTCATGCACTCCTCAGACCAAAGACCTATCAGTTCCCAAAGTGACATGTTTCTATCTGAAACGGTGTAGGAGGATTTATCCGGTAATCGTTAAAAAGGGGGTTATGGGGGTGAAAATCCAATTTTTTGACCTCTGGTGACCTCAAACCTGACCCTTGGGGTCAAATTTTGATTGTTATGTATTCTACTCATGATGCCGTTTGATTTGATATGTCACACGACCAGGTTCTGAAAACTTTGATTTTTTACCCCCGGGGCACCCCATCCCCTGGCCTGGCCCCTAGGGGTAGGATCAAAATTCCGAAAGTGTCATGCACTCCTCAGACCAAAGACCTATCAGTTCCCAAAGTTTCATGTTTCTATCTGAAATGGTGTAGGAGGAGTTATCCGGTAATCGTTAAAAAGGGGGTTATGGGGGTGAAAATCCAAGTTTTTGACCTCTGGTGACCTCAAACCTGACCCTAGGGGTCAAATTTTGATTGTTATGTATTCTACTCATTATGCCATTCGATTTGATATGTCACACGACCAGGTTCTGAAAACTTTGACTTTTTACCCCCGGGGCACCCCACCCCCTGGCCTGGCCCCTAGGGGTAGGATCAAAATTCCGAAAGTGTCATGCACTCCTCAGACCAAAGACCTATCAGTTCCCAAAGTTTTAAGTTTCTAGCTGTAAGAGTGTGGGAGGAGTTGTCCGGTAAGACGGACGTACGGACGACGAAGACAATTACAATATCCCCACTTTTTCTTTGAAAGCGTGGGGATAATAAACAACAGTTTGAATGATATGTTAACTAATGATGTCCTTAGTTTTGAACAACTGGCTCCTGTTGTATATATTATACAGTGTCAAATGGGTTAAAGAGAAGAGAGACTAAGATTAAAGAAGAGTGAACAGGAAGCTACAAAAGTTGCATCCCTTGCATGAAATATATCTATCTATTTATCCTGCGATCAGTCACATTTGACCATTACTCGCAGGTGTGCATACATACAAACCAGGTTTGCAGGATGAAAGCATACACAGTAATAGTGTAATTATGGTAGGGATCTTTAGCCTGCACAGGGGATGACTCTCCCTGCACAGGGGGGCTCCAGTTAACGACCCAATCTGAAGGACAGTGCACCTTTTGACATTCATCCGTGCAAATGATGCCAACTGAGTGTGTTTGGACACCAAAATAATCACCCCTGCTGGGGATCGAACAGGGGGCCTCTAGCATCAGAAGCAAGTTAACTAACCATTGAGCTATCACACTGGAATGTTGGAAATATGTCAGAAGCATACATTTCATTGCCATTTTTCTTATCTCTAGAACAAACAGAACAGAACAGCAGATTTGTTTATTGTTGAATATGGCAACATTTATAAGACAAGAGGGCACAGAGGGCCCTGATTTGCTCACCTGAATGTCACTGTCTCTAGAACATTCTATTTTTAGCTTTGGTGGGCATCTTGTTCATCAGAGCAAAATGATCTTAGCTATTTTGGTAGGGTGTCACCTAGGCAACATTCCTGTTAAGTTTGAATCAAACTGACCCAAGGCTTCAGGAAGAGTTCACGTTTGATGCAAATTGAAGATGATTTTCTGTTTTTAGCTCTGGTGGCCATCTTGTTCATTGGAGCCAGATCATTTAAGCTATTTTGGTATTTGGTGATCTAAGCAAAATTTCTATGAAGTTTGAATAAAACTGTTGTCATTTTAAGATTTTTTCTATTGTTAGCTCTGGTGGCCATCTTGTTTGTCAGAGTGGAACTATTTTAGCTATTTTGATAGGGTGTCACCTACATAACATTCCTGTGAAGTTTGAATCAAATTGGCCTATAGGGTTGAAGAGGAGTTTGCATTTGAAGCAAATTTGCCCAAGGGTTGAGGAGGAGTTCGCATTTGAAGCAAATTTACTATGTTTTTTTATTTTTAGCTATGGTGGCCATTTTGCTCATCTGAGCAGAACTGTTTTAGCTATTTTGGTAGAGGGTCACCTAAGCAACATTCCTATGAAGTTTGAATGAAATTGGCCCAAGGGTACAGGAGGAGTTTGAATTTTTTTCTATTTTTAGCTCTGGCCACCATCTTGTCGTCAGAGCGGAACGATTTTATCTGTTTTGGTAGGGAGTCACCTACATAACATTTCAGTGAAGTTTCAATGAAATTTGCCTATAGGGTTGAGGAGGAGTTTGCGTTTGAAGCAAATTTACGATGTTTGCTAATTTTAGCTCTGGCTGCCATTTTGCTCATTAGAGCAGAACCATTTTAGCTATTTTGGTAGAGGATCACCTGAGTAACAATTACATGAAGTTTGAATGAAATTAGCCCAGGGTTTTGGGAAGAGTAGTCATGTAAAGATTTTCCTATTTTTAGTTCTGGTGACCATCTGGTTCATCAGAGCGGAAAGATTTTAGCTACTTTAGTAGACAGCCACCTAGGCAACATTCCCATGAAGTTCAAATAAAATTGGCCCAAGGATTTAGCTAAAGGAGGAGTTAGCATTTTGAACAAATTGTTGATGTTTTTTCTATTTTTAGCTCTGTGGCCATATTGTTCATCGGAGCAGAACAATTTTAGCTATTTTTGGTAGAGGATCACCTAAGCATCATTCCCATGAAGTTTAAATGAAATCGGCCCACGAGTTTGGGAGGAGTAGTTGTTTAAAGATTTTTCTAGTTTTAGCTCTGGTGGCCATCTTGTTCATCGGTATGGAACGATTTTAGCTATTTTGGTTGAGGATCAACTAAGCAACTTTCCTATGAAGTTTGAATGAAATTGGCTAAGGGGTATGGGAGGAGTAGTTGTTTAAAGATTTTTCTATTTTTAGCTTTGGTGGCCATCTTGTTCATCGCTGTAGAACGATTTTAGCTATTTTGGCAGTGAGCCACCTAGGCAACATTCCTGAAGTTTAAATGAAATTGTACCAAGGGTTTGGGAAGAGTAGTCCTTTAAAGCAATTATTGACTACGGACAACGGACATTGACTGGTCACAATAGCTCACCATGAGCACTTTGTGCTCAGGTGAGCTAATAAGCCCTGTAGGGCTTTTATTTCGACAAACATATGTAGGAATAACAAAGGACGACAGGCATGCAAACAATAAAACTAAATAAGAAATTTTCAGAAGAAAAATTTTGTTATTTTTCTTATTTTAAGTCCAAACAAAGATTATTCGTCATCATTAGAACTTGAGGTGGTTCTACAAGAACCTACAATCTATGTTTTTTGGGAGAAAAAAGGAAAATAATACATACCCTTGTAAGTCCCAGTTTTCTCTATATAAAGTGGCTTTTTATGGGGTGTTCATTACATGGTCTTGTCAGCCTGACCCACATTAACTAGATCAGATTCATTCACATTAACATTGCTGCAAGAATCCATGCACTGGGCATAATTCTGTGGAAAATTTTGTGTAGGCTCAGAATTACTATGCAAACACAGTGAAATTCTGCTATTAAGTACAGCAAAAATTCAGACTAATTTGCTTTTGAAAAAAGCATATTTCTTTGTTCAATAGTAAGAAACCACCTTTAGGACTAATCAAAAGTGGTCTTAAAGACCACTTTTGAATAGTCCCAAAGGTGGTCTTAATACAGGAATTTTGATTTATGATGATAAGACAATCAGTCAGGCAGATAACAACAAAATATTTTTTTTGCTCTCTACCATTTCATCGAGGGAGCATAAAATTGGCAAGGACATTATATACAAGAGGGCCATGATGGCCCTGGATCGCACGCCTAATCATAAATGTAACAAATGGGCCCTGGGGAGGACCATTATTGGCCCCAGGACTATAATTTGCATTATCTTGAGGGAGGTCTAAAAGGTGAAGCTTCATACCAAATATCAAAGACCGGAGCCTTCTGGTTTCAAACAAGAATATTTTTAAAGGTTATATAAGTCTAAATAAAACTGTGGGCCCCGGGGCAGGGCCATTTTCAGCCCGAGGGCTATAATTTGAAAGGTCTTGGTCTAGGTCCACTAGACAAAGCTTCATACCAAATATCAAGGAACTGAGCCTTCTGGTTTCTGACAAGAAGATTTTTTCAAGGTTTTCCCTATATAAGTCAATGTAAAACCAAAGGGCCCCGGGCCAGGGACATTTTTGGTCCCCAGGGCTATAATTTGAACAATCTTGATAGATGTCCACAAGACAAAGCTTCATACCAAATATCAAACACCCGAGCCTTCTGGTTTCAGACAAGATGATTTGTAAAGGTTTTTCCCTATGTAAGTCACTGTAACACCAAAGGGCTTCAGGGCAGGGGCATTTTTGGCCCCAGGGCTATAATTTGAACAATCTAGGTAGAGGTCCACTAGATGAAGCTACACACCGATTATCAAAGACCTGCGCCTTGCGGTTTCAGAGGGCAAGATTTTTAAGATTTTTCCTATATAAGTCAATGTAAAACCAAAGGGCCCTGGGGCAGGGGCATTTTTGGCACCAGGGCTATAATTTGACCAGTCTTGATAGTGGTCCACTAGATGAAGCTTCAAAACAAATATCAAAGACCTGGGCTTGCAGTTTCAAAGAAGAAGATTTTTTTTTTTTAAGATTTTTTCTATATAAGTCAATGTTAAACCAAAGGGTCCCACGCCGGGGGCATTTTTGGCACAAGGGCTATAATTTGAACATTCTTGGTAGAGGTCCACTAGATATAGGTACACACCAAATATCAAAGACCTGGACCTTGTGGTTTCAGAGAAGAAGATTTTTTAAGATTTTTCTACATAAGTCGATGTAAAACAAAAGGGGCCCAGGGCGGAGGCATTTTTTGCCTCAAGGCTACCATCTGAACAATCTTGATAGAGGTCCACAAGAAGAAGCTTCATACCAAATATCAAACACCTGAGCCTTCTGGTTTCAGACAAGAAGATTTTTAAAGGTTTTCCCTGAATAAGTCAATGTAAAACCAAAGGGCCACGGGCGGGGGCATTTTTGGCCCCAGGGCTATAATTTGAACAATCTTGGTAGAGGTCCACCAGATGAACCTACACACCAAATATCAAAGACCTGGGCTTGCGGTTTCAGAGAAGAAGTTATTTTTAAGATTATTCCTACATAAGTCAATGTAAAACCAAGGGGCCCTGGGGTGGGAGCATTTTTGGGCTATAATTTGAACAATCTTGATAAAGGTCCACAAGACATACCAAATAACAAACACCTGAGCCTTCTGGTTGCAGACAAGAAGATTTTTAAAGCTTTTCCCTATGTAAGTCTATGTAAAACCAAAGGGCCCCGGGGCGGGGGCATTTTTGGCCCCAGGGCTATAATTTGAATAATCTTGGTAGACGTCCACTAGATGAAGCTACACACCAAATATCAAAGACCTGGGCATTGCGGTTTCAGAGAAGATTTTTTAAGATTTTTCCTATATAAGTCTTTGTTTGATTTTTGTTTGATTTGAGGTTTAACGTCCCCGTCAACACTGTAAAGGTCATTTTGGAGACGTTGCTTCCAATTTTCTGGGACTTTTACCCGACATTGAGATGAAATGACATCTCAAGCCCTGTCGCCCAATGAAACCAATAGGGTTTATTAGCATGGATGGTCCGCCTCGCACTGCGATTCCTGGACAGCCTTAGATCTCCTAAGCGGTTTACCAGTACTAGTGTGCGGGCCAGATTCAGCTCTGCGTGGAAGCATCATGCAGCCCATATATTTCTTCAAGCCCCTATGGATCCTATATAAGTCAATGTAAAACCAAGGGGCCCTAGGGCGGGGGCATTTTTGGTCCCTGGGCAATAATTAGAGGTCCACAAGAGGAAGCTTCATACCAAATATCAAACACCTGAGCCTTCTGGTTGCAGACAAGAAGATTTTTAAAGCTTTTCCCTAGGTAAGTCTATGTAAAACCAAAGGGCCCCGGGGCGGGGGCATTTTTGGCCCAAGGGCTATAATTTGAACAATCTTGGTAGAGGTCCACTAGATGAAGCTACACACCAAATATTAAAGGCCTGGGCCTTGCAGTTTCAGAGGAGAAGATTTTTTCAGTTTTCATTAAAAAAATATATTTTTGGCTCCCGTGATCTTGATGTGCAACAGACTGGAACCATTAACAACTTTGAAAGGGGACCACCTAAGGATCATTCCAGCGAAGTGTGGTCAAAATCCGATCAGTGGTTTAGGAGGAGATGTCGTTTGAAGAAATTGTTTACGCACGAAAGGATGCACGACGGACGAAAAGTGATCCCAAAAGCTCACCTCGTCATTACATGACAGGTGAGCTAAAAACAGACACACTAATCTTTTGTTTAGTTACCTGGTTTCCAGCAGGAATGACAATGTGGTTTACTGTGAGCATCATACCATATCCTCTGCCGGCAACCATCATAACCTATTGAAAATTCATCATCACCGATACCATAACCTTCCTGGAAAATAAAGAAGATGCAGTTGGATTTCTTTATTGTTTAAACACACTGGTAATGATATTAAAATTAAAATACAGCCATTTCCAGAATATTTTACTAATTGGAGCCAGACTCTCATAGCGGTAAATTTAGTCATCATAATAAGGAAAAGTAACATGGCTAATTTAAAGAAAAATTTTCTAATTCTTTTTACAATTTATTCAAATGAAGTTGACACAGTCACAAACAAGTATATACTTCCGGACCTTTTTATAGCATGATTCATTATGGCACTAATTCGGTTATAGCACGGTTTTGTTTTGGACCCCATATTTTCCCCAACCAACATTTACTAGACAAAAGTGCCCAGTGGGGCACGTATACCCCTGGCCAGTGCCATCACCTCAGCTGAAAATAGCAATGTCAAAAGCTTCTTTGCATATACAGGCCATATTCCATAGAATGGCCATTTTCAAGATTCAAAGGGCAATAACTCTGAAAGTAGGAAAGCAAGAGTTATGGTTCATGTGTTCTGCACGTTGTCTCATGGTGTTCAACATTCGTGTGGAGTTTCAAGAAAATATGTCAAGCCATTTTAAAGTAATGGAGAAGACACGAAGATGTTAGCAGACACATAATTTACAATCTTCAAAGGGAAATAATTTGTAATGTATGCAAACAAGAGTTATGGTTCTTGTGTTCTGCCTATCCTATTATCTTGCTTTACATTTGTTTGAAGTTTCATGAAATTATCTCAAATGGTTTTAAAGTTACAGAGCGGACACAAGTGTATGGTAAAACTCGTAATATTCAAAGGGCAATAACTCTGAAAGTAGGAAAGCAAAAAATATGGTTCATGTGTTCTGCACGTCGTCTCATGGTGTTTAACATTTATGTGAAGTTTCATGAAAATACATCAAGCGGTTGAAAAGTGATGGAGCGGACACGAAAATGCAAGTTAAAACATAGAAAGGGCAATAACTCTGAAAGCAGAAAAGCTAGAGTTACAGTCCATGTGTTCTGCATGTCGTCTCATGGTGTTTAACATTTATGTGAAGTTTCATGAAAATATATTAAGCGGTTGAAAAGTTATGGAACGGACACGAAAGTGCAAGTTAAAACATACAAAGGGCAATAACTATGAAGGTAGAAAAGCAAATGTTACGGGTCATGTGTTCTGCAAGTCGTCTCATGGTGTTTAACATTTATGTGAAGTTTCATGAAAATATATCAAGCAGATGAATAGTTATGGAGCGGACACGAAAATGCAAGTTAAAACATACAAAGGGCAATAACTATGAAGGTAGAAAAGCAAATGTTACGGGTCATGTGTTCTGCAAGTCGTCTCATGGTGTTTAACATTTATGTGAAGTTTCATGAAAATATATCAAGCAGATGAATAGTTATGGAGCGGACACGAAAATGCAAGTTAAAACATACAAAGGGCAATAACTCTGAAAGTAGGAAAGCAAGAGTTACGGTTCATGTGTTCTGCATGTCGTCTCATGGTGTTTAACATTTATGTGAAGTTTCATGAAAATATATCAAGCGGTTGAAAAGTTATGGAGCGGACACGAAAATGTTAACAGACACACACACACACACACACAGAAAATACGAAAACTATAATAACTATAATAAATATACTTGAAGGTTTCATTCACGTTTCAGGCCCAACAACTTTATTTCTTTCCGACTTTCAACTGTGGTGATACAATAGCTATCACAGTCACAAAACAATTCTGCAGACCTCCAAACATTTAATCACCGTATCATGAGCTGTGGTCATATTTTCGAGCCAAGCATTCTCTATTGGCGTGAAAATTTGGCATCAAAACATAACCATTCACGAGACTAAAAGTCTATTTTAACCATGCATACATGAGCTGCATTTGCCTTTTCACGCCAAGCGTTTGCTATTTGCTGCAAAAAATTGCTGCCAAAATATAACCATTCACGAGACAGCACTTTTATATAACTTTTATATAACCATTCATGAGACACCATTTTTATTATGCATATGGGGGTTTAGTAAAACACATAAAAAAAATGGCAAATAGTGTAGATCCTGATGAGATAGCTCCTTAGTATCAGTATTGGTCTACAGCGTTGAAAGGATTAAATCTAGTTCAAGAAATCTTGAACAAAATGCTAGAATTGTAGTTCTATGAGATCTGACACACTGTTTGAAGTTCTATGTTAAGGTTTGAGGTCAAAAGAATCACATAATCCCAGTGCTATACAGTATGACCCAGGAGAAAGAACCAATTTTTTCACTCTGAGTGCCAATTTTTACAACCCGCTATTTTCTTCTGGGTGTTTTATGACTTAACCCTTATCATGCTGTTCACAACAACCCCTCCCTTTGCAAACAGTGTAGATCCAAATCAGATGGCTTCTGAAGAATGAGCCACCAAGGCTGGTGACAGTGTTGAATTTAACAATAACTTATCATGTGAACACAGACAGTTTACAAACCTCTATGAAGCCATGACATTTATATTCACCATCATTTGGGCCTATGCTGCTACACTGTATGAGCCCTGTCAGAAGAAAATATGTCTTTGCGGTTTGAGACAAACCAGCCTGCTTCTGGAATTATCTACTGTAAAAATCCTAAAAATTCCTATACCTTGTGGACTTGCTGTAATTCTCCTAAAATTTTCACAAATCTGTTCCCTGATCCTGCAATGTGTCCAAAACATGCAGACAGAATGGTAAACAGTGTAGACCCTGGTCTGACTGTTCCTTCAGGAGCAGTCTGATCTGGGTCTGCACTGTTTGCTGCTGAAGGAGCAGTCTGATCTGGAGGAGCAGTCTGATCTGGATCTGGAGTTTGCTTAGGCCTATCTGTCCCAATACTTAGGATCATTACCGGCCCCGATAGCTCAGCTGGTAGAGTGTCCGCTCCGGGGAAAGGAAGGTCACGGGTTCGATCCAGGGCCGCGACATACCAAAGTCATTAAAAATGGTACTAGCTGCTCCTCGCTTGGCACTCAGATTTACGGGGTAGTGCTACGACTGGTCGACCCAGTGTCAGGATAATGTGACTGGATGTGGTATCATGTAATGTGTCTGGGACATGATACTTCAGTGAGGCAGCACTATAAAAGTGAGCATTGAGCTCCCTGTCGCAACCAGACACCGTCGTGATATGACTGAAAAATTGTTGAAAGCGACTTTAAACCCTAATTCACACACACACACTTAGGATCATTACGCTAAGTTATCCCCTCATTGTGTCTTGCTCCAATATGTTAGTGCTCCAAACTGTAAAGCAATTCACCAAAGTTAACTAAAGTTATAAGCAATATGCAAATGAGACGGGATGGGATGGGACACAATAAAACAAGTGAATCCAGTCAATATATCTCAAACAAGAGTTTGAGTTATGGTAATCATAAGATTATATTGTCAAGAGAGATAACTCAAATATCTATACACCCAGAGTTTTTGTTTTTGTGCATGACACACAATCTCAACTTCGTGTAAAATTGTACCATGTATCGTTAATATATCTCAAAGGCTGTTAGAGTAATGGTGATCACAAGATTATGTTGTCAGGGGAGATGACTCAAATATCAGGGCACCCTGTGTTTTGGTTCTTGTACTTGACAAACCATCTCAACCTCGAATACAACTGAATCAAGTGCCATTATCATCACGTCTGGTAAACTCGTAAGGGGTAACCGTCCGTTATGCACTCAAAATCCTTACAGGAACTTCTGGTTATGCCTTCCGAGACCACAAATATGTCAACAAACAGGTGAGTGTTCCCTTTATATGATTTTTAGTCATTTTTTCAAACATATTTTGGGAAATCGGACAATGCTATTCTCAACAACTTTTATTTCTGCATCAGAAAAGATGGGTTTGGACATGAAAAGGCAAGCGGTCGATTTTTAATTTAATTTCTCCCTGAGGAAGGTAGTCAGATATTTCTGTTTTGACCTGTTTTCTAGTGTCAAATGAAGGCATTTTCAGCTACCCGGACGATGGGAAACTAATCCAACATGCCAGATAACACGTAATTCAAACCACTTTCATGTTGAAATACATAAGTTGCAAACTTCCCGCAGAATTTGTTCCAGGAGCTTTAATATATGTGTCGATTATGACTTACGAGGACCCATTACTCCTTAGGGGAGCATTACCCTTACGGGGACAGAAAAATCCAACTAATGGTTGTCTGATTGAAATGCGTTTCTTCATTCAATAATTCACACAAACGTTTCATCAAAGCCCTGAAGACATTGCAGTTGCTCGGTACGACTGATAATACTGTTAACTTTATTCAGAACGATAACTTAAAATCGAAATCGGAGCCCTCGTATGAATTGCTCGTACGTATCCAAATTCATGTACTTGAACGAATTGCTGAAAACCTGATATTGCTATATTTTCAAGGCATTTATCTGATATGCTCGTACAGTAGAAAAATTTCATATTAAATACGCATTTTACTATACGCCCCCGGCCATCGGGGCTTGGAGTGCTTCTGCGCAGAGCTGAAAATGACCGAACTTGAGTACTGGTAAAAGCTGCTCCGATTAAGTTTGTACATCATCAGTAATGACTAAAAATGATCCTACATGCTAGTATTGGGACACCGTAAGGGGTAATGCTCCTGTAAGGGGTAATGGGACCTCGTAAGTCATAATCAACACAAATATTAAAGCTCCTGGAAAAAAATTCTGCGGAAATTTCGCAAATTATGCATTTCAACGTGTTATTTGGCATGTTGGATTAGTTTCGCATCCTCAGGGTAGCTGAAAATGCCTTCATTCTGCACTAGAGAACAGGTAAAAACAGAAATATTTGACTACCTTCCTCAGGCAGAAATTAAATTAAAAATCGACCGCTTGCCTTTTCATGTCCACACCCATCTTTTCTGATGCAGAAATGAAAGTTGTTGAGAATAACATTGCCTGATTTCTCAAACTAGAGCTATCACTAAAGGTGATGAATACCCCCACAAAAACTGCCTTTATAGTACAACAGCACCATTTTGCAATTTTTTCACTTGAAAGGGGCCATAACTATATCGAAAATTGACGAATTGTAGTGGAAATCAAACTTGACCTGTATTTTATGATGTTACATCAGTGTACCAAAAATTATAAATATCGGTGAAGCGCTTTTTGAGTTATCGTCTGGAAACCAAGTCAACAGACTGACCGACAGACCGACCGACACGCTCACTCCTATATACCCCCCCAAATTTCATTTGTGGGGGTATAAATATGTTTACAAAAATGACTAAAAATGATATACCGGGAACACTCACCTGCTTGTTGACATATTTGTGGTCTCGGAAGGCATAACCAGAAGTTCTCGTAAGGATTTTGAGTGCATAACGGACGGTTACCCCTTACGAGTTTACCAGCCGTGATTATATCTCAAAGGTATTGGAGTTCTGGCAATTGCAAATGGATGCCAAGCTGATAGCTATATCCCCAGAACCTATTTGGGTGGGGATAAACAGAATATATCCTGGTTTAGCATAGTGAGGTTTAGCCCATAAAATGCCAATCACGATAATTGTCGTCTGCTTTGTCATCTGCTGGTTACTTTAAAAGTCATTTTTGCAAACAGTGTGGACCCAGATCAGACTGCTCCTAAAGGAGCAGTCTGATCTGGGTCCACACTGTTTGCCTATATGCAAAAGTATTTTCAAACAGATTGCAAAAACATTCAGCAGACAACATTTTCAGATGTAGACTTCTTGGTGTCTTAAGGGTTAAATCTATGGGTACTTACATGATTGAGGAAGCTACTATCTTTGGTGGCCCAGCCTATCTGCATGACCCCAGCAGTAATTATTAAGACCTCATAGTACCATATCCCAGAATCCACCTGGAATGTACTTCTCACACTCTCAAACGAGGATGCATCACACCGGGCCTGTAGAATAAACAATTATGTAAATCCTCATCTGACACTAAAAAGTGAGTTTTAGCAAGAAAATCATAAATACTGTTAGAGAATCTTACATGAGTGGTCATGTATTACTGAATTTATTAAATGAGTTGAGGAAAAGAGATAAAATGCCAGGCTGTGCCGAGCATTTTATCTTTTTTCCTCAACAAGTTTAATAAATTTAATAGTACATGAGCATGAATGCAAGATTCTATTATCATGACATTAAAAATGCATCTTATTCACAATTCTTTAACAAAAATGCCAATATTCCGCGATTAGTAAATGCCATGTCGATAAGGACATCATACATGTACCGTTACAGGGCGTATCTAACTAATTTGCATATTTAATCCACTAGTGGATTATGAATTTATTACATGGCGTTATTTCATTCTCAGACGCGATGTCATATGATAAAAGTCTTATCATAACTGTCAAGATCTTTGTAGGTATAACATTATTACTATATATGTAACAGAGTAAAAGAAGCTTATTCTTATTACTGTCTATAGAAAGCTATTTAAACATTTTTCAAGGGAGATGCTTAAATCCATTTTCAATACATTCATTTACATATAGAAGTAAAGTTGAACTTAAAACCAGCTATAACAATATGGTACATCTTTGACATTTGACAGCAGTTTGATGACACAATGAATGTCAGTTTCATCCAAATTTGATCAAGTACATTACATTTTGACAGTTAACCCATTGCATGCAGGAAACCCCAAAATAGGTACCTTGGCAAACAGTGCAGGCCCAGTTCAGATGCTGCAGAAAATAGTTACCGGTACTTCCCGGTTTGCATGGGTAACATGACATGAAACAGGAGATGGTTTTGAATAAATAAATGTCCCAAAGCCTAGTACAAGTTTACTAAATTTAGCAATGACTGACAAATTGAGACAGCTAATAAACCCTAGCATGAGACAGAAGGCAATTTGACAGAAAGAAATCTCAAATGGCTATATAGGAGCGTGATAGCTCAGTGGTTAGTGCACTTGCCTCTGATGCTAGAGGTCCCGGGTTCGATCCCCGGCAGCAGCGATAAAATTTCGGTGTCCGAACACGCTCCATTGGCATCATTTGCAGGGATGAATGTCATAAAGTGCACCGTCCTTCGGATCGGGACGTTAACTGGAGGCCCCCTGTGCAGGGAGAACCATCCCCTGTGCAGGTTAAAGATCCCTACCATAATTACATGATTACTGTGTAGGCTTTCATCCTGCAAAACCTGGAGTGTATATAATATACACCTGCGGTAATGGTCAAATGTGACCGACGCAGTATCAGAAAATAGATAGATACTCCACTTAGCTTGAGGCTGGGCAAACAAAATGTGGCTTCTCATCGGGGTTTAAAATAATAGCCACTTATTCAGCTATTTTTAGAAACTACATCGGGTAGTAAATTGTATGGGTTCAAGTTTTAGAACAAGTTTGATAAAAAGTCAAGATATCTTATTACTTAGGGTAAATGCAGTAAATACACCCGTGGGTGGGGTCTTACCTACACCACTTACTATTATAAAATTTTGCCAGGAATTCCCTTTCAAAAAAAGATAACTGATAACTCCCACAATAACCTTTTTTTATTTTATTAAAGTTAATAAATAAATCTGTCATTAACCAAGAAATTTCATACTGGCCCTGTTACAGGTCCTCAGTCTGCTGTATTGGCCCAAATTTACAGCAAACCTCGGACCTGTAACTGCCCCAAAACAAAATGACTTGGTTAATAACATTATATTACAGTCTACGTTACCTCTAATCCATCAGCAGAGATCTTGAGATATTCACTGACATCTTTACAGTTTAACATTACATTTATTGTACTTAAATCTTCCTTCTCAAAGCAATACACCCAACCCTACAACATAATATACAATTCTTGTGAGGGGTGGATAGAAAAACAAGAGGGCCCACAGGGCCCTGGTTCGCTCACCTGTGTGACACTGTCTCGAGTACATTCTATTTTAGCTATGGTTGCCATCTTGTTCATCAGCAGAGTGATTTTAGCTTATTTGGTAGGGAGTTACCTAGGCAACATTCCTGTTAAGTTTGAATCAAATTGTCCATAGGGTTTAGGAGGGGTTCACGTTTGAATCAGATTTACAATATTTTTCTATTTTTAGCTCCGGTGGCCATTTTTTCTTCAGAGCGGGATTGTTTTAGCCTTTTTGGTAGAGGGTCATCTAAGCAACATTACTTCAAAGTTTGAATGAAATTGGCCCAAGGGTACAGAAGGAATTATCGTTTGAAGAATTTTTTATTTTTAGCTCTGGAAGCCATCTTGTTCATTGGAGTGGAATGAGTATTAACTATTTTGGTAGGGAGTCACCTAGGCAACATTCCTGTGAAGTTTTAAATCCAATTGGCCCAAAGATTTAGAAGGAGTTAGCATTTGAAGCAAATTTACAATGTTTTCTATTTTTAGCTCTTGTGACCATTTGTTAATCGTTATGCTATTTTCCTAGAGGGTCATCTACACAACATTCCAATGAAGTTTAGAAGCCTTCATGGTGAAGTGGTCATGCTACTTGCCTTGTAAACCAGGGTAGCAGGATCGATGCCAGGCTTCTCCAGACTTTCAGATTGGTCTTTAAACAGAGGTCCCATAACTGTATGACCTTAGCTGTTGGTGAGACTTCAAACTCAAACACTCACTCCTATGAAGGAACCTATATGCCAAATATGAAGGCTGTATCTTAAATGCTCCAGAAGTTATGACAAAGTAGGTCAAAGGTCAAGGTAATGGCTCAAAAGTTTTAAATGGTTGAGAAAACCTTGTCACAAGGACCATACATGCCAAATATGAAGGCTCTATCTCATATGGTTCAAAAGTTATGATAAAGTAGGTCACAGATCAAAGTCACAGGTCAAATCTTTATATGAGTGGAAAGCCCTTGTCACAAGGAACCTATATGCTAAATATGAAGGCTCTATCTCAAACAGTTCAAAAGTTATGAGAAAATAACTTACTGATCTACTTTTTGATTTGACATGACCCCTATTCGAACTTAACTGACATATTGTCCAAATGATCATTCTGAGCAAGTTTTATGATGATTTGACTAAAACTGTGGCCTCTTAGAGTGTTCAAAACGTTTTTTCTATGATTTGACCTGCTGACCTACTTTTTGACCCGACAATACCCATATTCAAACTTGACCCAGATATTGTCAAGATGATCGTTCTGTGCAAGTTTGATGATGATCAGACCAAAACTGGGGTCTCTAGTGTGTCCACAAGGTTTTTCAACAATCTGACCTACTGACCTACTTACTGGCCAGATATGAGCCATATTCGAAATTAATTGAGATATTGTCAAATGATCATTTTTAGCAAGTTTGATGATGATCAGACCAAAACTGTGGCCTCTAGTGTGTACACAAGGTTTTTCTGTGATTTGACCTACTGACCTACTTTTTGAATCGACATGACCCATATTCAAACTTGACTCAGATATTGTCAAGATGATCTTTCTGGGCACGTTTGATGATGATCGGACCTAATCTGTGGCCTCTAGTGTGTTAACAAGCTTTTTATTTGATTTGACCTACTGACCTACTTTTTGACCTGAAATTACCCATATTCGAACTTGACCGAGAAATTGTCAAGACTATCATTCTGAGCAAGATTGATGATGATTGGACCAAAAATGTGGCCTCTAGTGTGTTCACAAGGTTTTTCTCTGATTTGACCTACTGACCTACTTTCTGACCTGCCATGACCCATATTCGAACGTGACTAAGATATTATCAAGATGATCATTCTGAGCAAGTTTGATGATGATTGGACCAGAAATGTGGCCTCTAGTGTGTACACAAGGTTTTTCTCTGATTTGAACTACTGACCTACTTTTTAGACCGACATGACCCATATTCAAACTTGACTCAGATATTGTCAAGATGATCATTCTGGGCAAGTTTGATGATGATTGGACCAAAACTGTGGCCTCTAGTGTGTTCACAAGGTTTTTCTGTGATTTGACCTACTGACCTACTTTTTGACCGACATGACCCATATTCGAATGTGACCAAGATATTATCAAGATGATCATTCTGAGCAAGTTTGATGATGATTGGACATAAATTGTGGCCTCTAGTGTGTTCAGGAGGTTTTTCTATGATTTGACCTACTGACCTACTTTTTGACCCGACAACACTCATATTCGAACTTGACTGAGATATTGTCAAGATGATCATTCTGGGCTAGTTTGATGATGATCGGACAAAAACTGTGGCCTCTAGTGTCTTCACAAGGTTTTTTTTCTGATTTGACCTACTGACCTACTTTTTGACCCAACATGACCCATATTCGAACTTGACCGAGATATTTTGTGGTGGTACAAAATGTGTGCAAGTTTAGTTAAAATCAAATGATAAATGAAACAGCTATCATGCAGACAAGACCAAAATAGGCAATTTTTGCCCTTTCAGGGGCCGTAACTCTGCAACACATGATGGGATATGGCTGGTTCAAGAAAGGAACCCAGATCTCATGGTGGTACAAGTTGTGTGCAAGTCTGGTTAAAATCAAATCATAAATGAAGATGCTATCGTGCGGACAAGACCAAAATAGGCAATTTTTGCCCTTTCAGGGGCCGTAACTCCGTAACACATGATGGGATATGGCTGGTTCAAGAAAGGAACCCAGATCTCCTGGTGGTATAAGTTGTGTGCAAGTCTGGTTAAAATCAAATCATAAATGAAGATGCTATTGTGCGGACAAGACCAAAAAAGGCAATTTTTGCGGTTTCAGGGGCAGTAACTCCGTAACACATGACGGGATATGGCTGGTTCAAGAAAGGAACCTAGATGGCATGGTGGTACAAGTTGTGTGCAAGTCTTGTTAAAATCAAATCATAAATGAAAATGCTATCCTGCGGACAAGACCAAAATAGGCAATTTTTGCCGTTTCAGGGGCCGTAACTCCGTAACACATTATGGGATATGGCCGGTTCAAGAAAGGAACCCAGACCTCATGGTGGTACAAATTGTGTGCAAGTCTGGTTAAAATCAAATCATAAATGAAGCTGCTATTGTGCGGACAAGACCAAAATAGGCAATTTTTGCCATTTCAGGGGCCGTAACTCCGTAACACATGATGGGATATGGCTGGTTGAAGAAAGGAACCTAGACCTCATGGTGGTACAAGTTGTGTGCAAGTCTGTTTAAAATCAAATTATAAATGAAGATGCTATCGTGCGGACAAGAAATTGTTTACGGACGCACGGACGCACGGACGCACGCACGGACGACGGACGACGGACAAAATGTGATCACAAAAGCTCACCTTGTCACTACGTGACAGGTGAGCTAAAAACAGCCCAAGGGTCACTGCAGACACTGCCAGTGATCCTCAAGGAAGGATTTTTCTATCTATCCCCCAAAACCGATGTAACATTTTTTTTGTGTAAAACTTTAATTTCTGAGCATGGATTGTTTAATATTGTAGTCACTTGGATTGACGACGTCTGCCATACTATGTTGACACTACTATGATGTAATGTGACACATATCGACATCAACCATAACAAGTGTAACTGAACATGTGAGAATACTCAGTTTTTACCCTGTCCCTGGGCAGGAAAACCTGAATAGCCTAAGAATTTCTATCCCAGGGTAAAATCAATAATTTTCTTGTATGGCGTGAATGAATGTTTAAAATATAGGAAACGTGAGTAGATTATATCGGACATGACAAGCTAAAAGAGGTTTTTGAGCTTGTGCACTGAGTAAATCTCAAATGAGTCTGTAAACAAACTTAGTCATAATACAACATGAAGACACTTTGTGTCAATGGCCATCCATACTAACCCTTAAGACGCCGAGAAAAACTACATCTGAAAATGTTGTCTGCTTATGTCGTCTGCTGATTTTTTTCATATTTCCCCCTCCCCTCCAATGGGGGGACACAAATATGGTGAAAGCAATTTTTTATATTAGCAAGGTCACTTAGGTGATATATATCACAATAAATCCAGTTGGTGCAAAACTATTGTAGCAAAATGAAAGGTAACAGAATTCTCACCTTTGAGGTAACTGTATGATATGACAGCCACATGAAAAATAGAATAAATAATATATTAAGTAAATCTGAATCTGACTAATTCTAAGGTGAATGGATACACTACCAGGGTGGCAGGAAGATACATAAAATTATCTGACTTCCTCCTCATAACTGGTTACTCTTAAATAAGAATAATTGTTTTCTCCCAGAGTGAGCAAATTCTTTCCAATATGAGCAGCTACATTCAGCGAGAAACTGATATAGCAGAAAAACCTCACCCTTGTCTCCTCTGAAATAAAAATGAAATAATTTGTCAAAGTGTGTCCATTCACTCTAGTAAATACAAGAGGGCCATGATAGCCCTGGATCGCTCACCTGATCCATAGTGTAAGAGTGGGCCCCAGAGAGGGCCATTATTGGCCCCAGGGCTTTAATGTGCATAATGTTGAGGGAGGTCTTAAAGGTGTTGCTTCATACCAAACCTCAACAAAGACTATAATTTGAACAATCTTGGCAAAGGTCCACTAGATGAAGCTACACATCAAATATCAAAGGCCTGGGCCTAGCGGTTTCAGAGAAGAAGATTTTTAAAGATTTTGCCTATATAAGCCTATGTAAAACCAAAGGGCCCCGGGACGGGAGCATTTTTTGCCCCAGCATTATAATTTGAACAATCTTGGTAGGGGTCCACTAGATAAAGCTTCATACCAAATATCAAAGTCCTGGGCCTTGTGGTTTCAGAGAAGAAGATTTTTAAAGATTTTCCCTATCTAAGCCTATGTAAAACCAAAGGGCCCCAGGGCGGGGGCATTTTTGGCCCAAGCACTATTATTTGAACAATCTTGGTAGGGGTCCACTAGATGAAGCTTCATACCAAATATCAAAGACCTGGGCCTTGTGGTTTTAGAGAAGAAGATTTTTAAAGATTTTCCCTATATAAGCCAATGTAAAACCAAAGGGCCCTGGGGCGGGGGCATTTTTGGCCCCAGCACTATAATTTGAACAATCTTGGTAGGGGTCCAATAGATGAACCTTCATACCAAATATCAAAGACCTGGGCCTTGTGGTTTCAGAGAAGAAGATTTTTAAAGATTTTCCAATGTAAAACCAAAGGGCCCCGTGGCGGGGGCATTTTTTGTCCCAGCACTATAATTTGAACAATCTTGGTAGGGGTCCACTAGATGAAGCTTCATACCAAATATCAAAGTCCTGGGCCTTGTGGTTTCAGAGAAGAAGATTTTTAAAGATTTTCCCTATATAAGCCTATGTAAAACCAAAGGGCCCCAGGGCGGGGGCATTTTTGGCCCCAGCACTATAATTTGAACAATCATCTTGGTAGGGGTCCACTAGATGAAGCTTCATACCAAATATCAAAGACCTGGGCCTTGTGGTTTCAGAGAAGAAGATTTTTAAAGATTTTCCCTATATAAGCCAATGTTAAACCAAAGGGCCCCGTGGCGGGGGGCATTTTTTGTCCCAGCACTAAAATTTGAACAATCTTGGTAGGGGTCCACTAGATGAAGCTTCATACCAAATATCAAAGTCCTGGGGCTTGTGGTTTCAGAGAAGAAAATTTTTTAAGATTTTCCCTATATAAGCCAATGTTAAACCAAAGGGCCACGAGGCGGGGGCATTTTTGGCCCCAGCACTATAATTTGAACAATTTTGGTAGGGGTCCACTAGATGAAGCTTCATACCAAATATCAAAGACCTGGGCCTTGTGATTTCAGAGAAGAAGATTTTTCAAGATTTTCCCTATATAAGCCTATGTAAAACCAAAGGGCCCTGTGGCGGGGGCATTTTTTGTCCCAGCACTATAATTTGAACAATCTTGGTAGGGGTCCACTAGATGAAGCTTCATACCAAATATCAAAGTCCTGGGCCTTTTGGTTTCATAGAAGAAGATTTTTAAATATATTCCCTATACAAGCCTATGTAAAACCAAAGGGCCCCGGGGCGGGGGCATTTTTGGCCCCAGCACTATAATTTGAACAATCTTGGTAGGGGTCCACTAGATGAAGCTTCATACCAAATATCAAAGACCTGGGCCTTGTGGTTTCAGAGAAGAAGATTTTTAAAGATTTTCCCTATATAAGCCAATGTAAAACCAAAGGGCCCTGTGGCGGGGATTTTTTGTCCCAGCACTAAAATTTGAACAATCTTGGTAGGGGTCCACTAGATGAAGCTTCATACCAAATATCAAAGTCCTGGGCCTTGTGGTTTCAGAGAAGAAGATTTTTAAAGATTTTCCCTATATAAGCCTATGTAAAACCAAAGGGCCCCGGGGCGGGGGCATTTTTGGCCCCAGCACTATAATTTGAACAATCTTGGTAGGGGTCCACTAGATGAAGCTTCATACCAAATATCAAAGACCTGGGCCTTGTGGTTTCAGAGAAGAAGATTTTTAAAGATTTTCCCTATATAAGCCTATGTAAAACCAAAGGGCCCCAGGGCTGGGGCATTTTTGGCCCCAGCACTATAATTTGAACAATCTTGGTAGGGGTGCACTAGATGAAGCTTCATACCAAATATCAACGACCTGGGCCTTGTGGTTTCAGAGTAGAAGATTTTTTAAGTTTTTGGTGAAAAAAATCTATTTTTGGCTCCTGTGACCTAGATGTGCAACGGACCAGAACCATTTGAACAACTTTGAAAGGGGACCACCTAAGGATCATTCCTGTGAAGTTTGGTCAAAATCCGATCAGTGGTTTAGGAGGAGATGTCGTTTAAAGAAATTGTTTACGGACGGACGCACGGACGCACGACGGACGACGGACAAAAAGTGATCTCAAAAGCTCACCTCGTCACTACGTGACGGTGAGCTAATAAAAATATAGCATAGCTTCACATGAGAGTAACAATGATAGTTTTGGGATGTTTTTTTCTTCTTAATTCTACATTTAATCATTATGTTGGTACTTGTTTGAGTTGCCTCAATGAGGCAATTCGAACAAGTACCCACAACCTAAGTTTACCACAACATAAGTCTCTATCAATAAATAAACAAAAGTAGCCCTTAATTATTATTGTAACTTAAAATAATCTACAGTTTACTAGAACTTCATCTTTAACCCTTTTTATATATAACAGGAGTTCATTTCAAAATTTAGGGGTTTCAGGTTGTGTTTTCATCAAAATTTATTTCGAAAAAGACATAACTTTTAGCAAACAGTGGAGGCCCTGATCAGACGCCACGTTCTGCGGCGTATGATCTGGGCCTGCACTGTTTGCCAGGGTACCCGTTTTGGGATTTCCGGTACAAAATGGGTTAAAAAACTTAAACCAGATTACAAATGAAATAAATAAACACTAGACTTGTTTTCTGAGAAAACAGATCTCCCCCACCCAACGAAATCCCTTTCAAAACAAACTTAATTTAACAGCACCACTGTGAACTTGAAAATGAGGTCAAGGTCACCTAATCAGTTCTTCGTCCTGACCAAATGTTATATCCATGCAAATATGATTAAAATCCACACAGAAATTCATGAGACATACAACACACAACTTAAATTTGGCCTAAATTTGACCTATGGCTGTGACCTTGAAAACAAGGTCAAGGTCACCAAAACCTAACCAGTTCTTCATCCTGTCCCAATGTTATATCCATGCAAATTTGATCAAAATCCACCCAGTAGTTCATGAGATATCACGCACACAAGAAAGTGTCATGCCAACACATACGCAGACGGGATGCGCACCAAAAACATGTACCCCTCCCCTTATGCAATAATACACTATGGTAGTGGAAAGGATACGGTGAAGTTACATGTATTTAGAACAGAAGCAGTTTTAAACTTGAAATCTATTTTTTTTGACACATTTGGTCGAAATATGAGGAAATCAGGGCAGTTTACAGGGATTTTCACTTTCTCACCATATCCTTAGGACTGCCGGGCATTTTTGAAATAGTAACTAAAATGGGGGTAGGGGAGAACAGTTCGCCCCAGAACTCGATCTTTTGGGCCAATTAGCCCTGCCTAGCCCGTTTTCAATAGGAGACAAAATGTACTGTTCGGTATGTGAAAACAATCTTTCAGATTCTGATGACGTCGTATGTCATGGCGCAGGGGTCACGCTATGCAAAAACATGCGCACAGACTTCTTTTTTTTTCTTTTTTTTTCTCTACATAATTTTCCTCTCTTTTTCTCTCTTTTCCCTCATGTACTTTTTACTCTTTTGTACCTATCCTTGACATGTCTTTATTGTGGCCACACTTGTTTCATACAGACAGCATGCCGCCTCAAAGAACATGGAGCAGAATGGCAATTTCAGATGCTATTTTTTTTTTCCGACTTTTTTGCAAGGTTTGGAAGCTCCCAGTACTGTTCCAGTACCTCTTAGAGGATTGATATGCATGTTGTGGGTATACTGTATTCAAAAACACCCTTGTCAAAAGTATGGTTGAATATGCAAAAGAATGAGGGTCATTCAAAAAGCTTTTGGCAGCAATTACGCATTAATACGCTATAGTAGTGGAAAGGATACATGTATATAACATATCTTATTTATAGAGTTTCTATACCAGTAGCCTCGGAGGTAGATTAGTTGACTTTAACATAATGATGTCTATAAGATTCAGATTTAAAACGTTCTTTTCAATTGCCATCAGTCACCAGGCAGTAGCTTTACCCAACAAGAGGACCATGCAATCCTGATTGCTCCTCAGAGCCCTATTTAGTAAATTTCTTCCCTATGTGACATTTACCTTTGGTACTTACAAAGGTTCATGTACACTTTCAGACAGCTGTGTCAACCTGAACTTTGGCATTCATATACATTCATGTTCTACCTTCTTTCATATCAGAGGTAACAATAGATTTTGGAGAAAAAAAAATGGGCTTTTTTGTCTTTTTCCCATTCAAAAGCCCAAGGGACCAAATTTGACTTGACCATATAATAGGTCAATATCAACCTGGGCTCATCATTGGAACAACTTTGGTTCACAGCCACTTTAAGTACTAACTTTCAAGACAACTGGCCCTGAAGTTCTGCAGAAGAATTTTTAAGGCTTTTTACCATATATGGCCATAGCAAACATCTTGTGATGCGATTTTGACTATTTCAAGAGATGTTTGTTTACCATTTGCAAGTGGGGCTGCATATGAAATATAACTCAAAATGGCCCACAGATTTCAGAGAAACTGTTCTTTGAAATGTTGATGGACCTGCAAGCATAGCGACTTGGGGCCAAGGTTGCTGAAAGACCTTGATCAGTGGCATTTAGTTTAAACAATATTTTTTTTATTTACTTCTTTTCAATTACAGATATATAACAAGAATATAACATATTAGAAAGATCAACAGGATTTGAAAACAAGCAAGGATGCTTATACTAATCATCTCCTGACAGTGGCATTTATAGACTTTCATATAGTACCTACTATCATGTCATAGACTACAATGTTTTTTTTTAACTGCATTGTTACACCTTTATCCCATTTAAAAGCCTACTGGACCAAATGTTACCTTGTTGTAAAATAGGTCATGGTCAACCTAGGGTCATTATTGGAATAATTTTGGTAGTTGATAGTCATCTGATGCTTCATACCAAGTTTCAAGACAATCTGCCTAGCAGTTCAGGAGATTTCATATCTGGACATGGCAGCCATCTTGGTAATATGACCTCAACCATTCAAACAAACTTTCTTTCTCCCACTGAAAGGAGGCTGCATATGAATATTAACCCTTTTTGTACCAAACGGAATCTTCCCCCTTATATATAGCAGGAGTCCATTTCAAAAGTTAAGGTGTCAGGTTGTGTTTTCTTCAAAATTTATTTCGGGAAATGGCTTAACTTTTTGCAAACAGTGTAGCCACATCTGGGCCTGCACTGTTTGCCAAGGTACCCCTTTAGGGGTTTCCGGTACAAAATGGGTTAATTGAAATTGGCCCAGTGCTTCCAGAGAAGATATTTGGCCGGATGGAAGACAGAGTCCTACCATCTTATAAGCTACCCTGGGGCCTTCAGAGAATGTCATAGTATCAGGTGTTTGCCACTGTATGTTCAGATCATATACAGTAGGGCAGCATCTAAGGCCGTTGCTATGATTCTATTCGCAATCTGCTTCCGCCGGTTGGGACTATATTTTGTCAAAAAAAATAAGGAAGAAAATCACAAGAACTTCCGGTAATTTATAGGCCATGACATTTTGTTACGAGATGTAGATTGGAGAAAAATGAAGGCCAATTAATGAGAATTATCTTTTCTGAGTTCTATAGAAAAGGGTAGAGAGTGTGAAGGCTTAAACCGACTTAGCAGACGCCGCGAAACAATGGCCCCTCAATTTATTGACGTTTATTGACTTTGATACACATGTTGGGAAAAAATGGCACAAAAAAATGCTCCCCTCCGGATTAAGATTATTTTTCGCACATTTGTCAAGGACATATTAGTCCGTCTTAAGGACTGAGTGGGAGTTGTCGCGAGCGTGGTACATTAAGAAAATCCTTGTTCAAATGAGTTACGAAGAGTACTCATGCGCGTTTCGATATCTTGTCAAGTCATTCTTTTCTCGCATGATTACGGGGAGGGGGGGGGGGGGACATTATTTAATATGCTGTGCAGTCTGATGAGTTGAATTATTTTGATAATCTAACCATACTTGGGGTGAGAGAGAGATAGAGAGAGAGAGAGAGAGAGAGAGAGAGAGAGACCTAGCTAGCAGAGCATGTCGGACCAACGTCGGGCCGACAGTGATACGACGTGCCTGTCCGGGCCCGACGTTGGCCCCCTTTTTATGCTATAGAGAGAGAGAGAGAGAGAGAGAGAGAGAGAAAGAGAGAGAGAGAGAGAGAAAGAGAGAGAGAGAGAGAGAGAGAGAGAGAGAATCAAAATGAGCGTTTACAGATACGCGTAAAGAATGCACCATGAACCGAAAGAAATGATGACGAGAGAGAGAGAGAGAGAGAGAGAGAGAGAGAGAGAGAGAGAGAGAGAGAGAGAGAGAGAGAGAGACAGTTAAAAAAATCAGTAGTATGCGGACTTTGATTTAGTCGATACGATTTACTGACGTCATTTAATATGACGTAATTTAATATGATTTCGTCACACCAAACTGTCAACACAGCTGTGTCATGCTTGTGTAAATATACTGTACATTCAGTGTAAATTTTGACAAAATTATTGATGTAAATTATAAACAAACATGGTTGAAAGGTGGATTGTTCAGTGAAGAAGATGAGTATGGTACCACAAGATTTGTATTCAACTCGCTTTTCATTCGTTGTTATCAAATACATGGGAATTCTGTGAGTTTCACTTAAAACTTTTAGCCAAACCTGTCATTTTGGAAAGAAAAAAATGGTTTTGTACACACGTTTCGACCGGAAGTAGGTAGAAAAAAATGGCACAAAAAAATGCTCCCTCGCCGATTTTGGCACAAATTTCAAGGTGAACAGATTAATATATGCGCGAATTGATGATATAGGTGAGAATAATCGCGAGGAATATTATAATAGTATATTTTTGTTTTCCCCGATGGTACCGACATGGTTGAAAATTCGCCATTTTCAAACCCTTGGTCTGTCCACACCAAAATGCTAATTCAGGTTTTAGTCTTTATATTGAATACAGCAATATTTATATATATCGCTTTTATCTTTGTCAAAGCTAAAAAATAAACACCAATCACGTAATTTGATGTGAAAATAGTTAGTCGAATGGGGGCATCAAAATCGGAAGTAGTCCCATCGAATCGACGCACGAGAATTTTGTTTTTAAATTTACCTACGCTGGCCACTCTGATGCCCTACTGATAGTATGGAAAGATTTTAAGCCATGCCATTGCTATCATGTTTGTGTTCCAAGCTCCATATCCTCTGTATATATACCAAATTGTTTTTACCCTTATCTTGCTGAATATTCATCAAAGCCACACCCATTTCTGTCTATCAACCAATCAAATTACTTGATGTAATTTATGGCAACAAATTCATAAACTGAATGCCAAACGGTGTAGATGCTGATCAGATGGCTTCTTCAGAAGCCATCTGATCTGGATCTGCACTGTTTGCAAAGATAGGGGTTGCCGTGACCAGCAAGATAAGGGTTAAATCCTACTTTGGAAGTCGGTTTGGAACTTAACGCAGCATGGCCCAGGGACTCTCGTCCCAATATTCATGGAAAGTACAGCAGAGTTCAAAATACTTACATAAGTTATCAAGACACCACCTCGAGCAGAATCCCACCTCTCGTTTCAAAAAGTCATTATCTCGCCACCATTTATCTAGCTGTTCTAGGGGATTAGGACTCATACTGTCAAGAGCTTTCATTATTGTTGCTTTATTCTCACCTAGAAATATAATAAAGTTCTTAACAAAGCACACACTTGGATGATACTATTGAGAATGAATTTTAAGCGTTTTTTTTTTTTTTTTTCATTTCTAAAATTTTAAATTTAAAGTGCTGGATATACTTTTTTAGTGTGTATGACTATCTAACTGTTTTATGTTCATTATTCCCACTGTCTTATACTTCTTACACCCTAAAATATTCACAAATATTCTTATGCTAAATTTCTGTGATACAATCTCTTAATGTGTAAGTAATTATGTATATATATGCATGCTGTGATATATTTTAACTTGCTGTTATTTTACAATTGTTTGTTGAAGTAAAAAGCCCTAGAGGGCTAATGTTGTGCTGTTGACAATATTCGATGTAAAATAAAATTTCTATGTCTATGTCTTTTATAGTTGTCACAGTAATTGAAAATCAACATCTTGTTATAAATCCCTTCTCGTTATAACAGATCTGAATACATTTCTACACAACAACTTCAGCATTTACTTAATATGCTACCGGTAGTTAATATTAGAAATTCTTACTATGAGTTCCCAAGATACAGGTACTGTTAAGTTTAGTTTGGCTAAAAGAAGGTTTCAGTCTCAAGATATTAAGTGCAGTATATAGATCTAGTTCAAGCCTTGTCTATCTATGTTGCCATCTTAACATACTGAAATTTTTAGATAGTCTTACAAGAAGTACTATTGCAAACATAGCCATCATTAGAGATGGCAAATCCCACCCCCACCCCCCAACAAAAGCAAATGACATTCAGAAGTTTGTACAAATGCAGAAGAAGCACAAGAAAAAACAAGAGGGCCATGATGGCCCTGGATCACTCACCTGATCCATAGGGTAACAAGTGGGCCCCGAGGAGAGAAATTATTGGCCCTAGGCTATAATTTGAATAATCTTGGTAGTGGTCTAAAAGGTGAAGCTTCATACCAAATATCAAAGACCGGAGCCTTCTGCTTTCAGACAAGAAGATTTTTAAAGGTTTTCCCAATATAAGTCTATGTAAAACTAGTGGACACCAGGGTGGGTCCATTTTTGGACACATGGCTGGCTATGATTTGAACAATCTTGGTAGAGGTCGACTAGACAAAGCTTCATACCAAATATCAAAGACCTGAGCTTTCTGGTTTCAAACAAGAAGGTTTTTAAAGGTTTTCCCTATATAATTCTATGTAAAACCAGTGGGTCCCGGGGCGGAGCCATTTTTGGCCCCAGGGCTATAATTTGATCAATTTTGGTCAAGGTCCACTAGACAAAGCATCATACCAAATATCAAAGAACTGAGCCTTCTGGTTTTAGGCAAGAAGATTGATATAGATTTTCCCTAAAAATCAATGTAAAACCAGTGGGACCCTGGGAAGGGGGCTTTTTTGGCCCAAAGGCTATAATTTGAATAATCTTGGTAGAGGTCCACTAGACAAAGCTTCATACCATATAATAAAGACCTGAGCCTTCTGGTTTCAGATGAAAAGATTTTTAACGATGTGGATTAAATTTTATGAATGAGGGATAAATGCAAATTAGAGACATTACTTGACCTTATTTTCACCATTCCATGACATTTGCTCACAAGACAATTGCCCACAAGACAGTTGCTCACAAGACAATTGCTCACAAGACAATTGCCCACAACCTTAATGGAAAATAGGACAATTGCTCACAACACCATTTTTTTTTCAAGATTTTATTTTTATTTTGAAAGTCTTTTATTTATATATTTTCTATAGTTTATGGGAACCATTTCTTCCTGAAATTATTATGTAACAGTTAATCACGTAGATTTCAACTAATTAGTGATAACTAAGACATCAGTCGTTGGATGAAATGATAGCCCTATAATGAACAGCAGTCAACTTAAATTATCAATATTAAATATTAAGCAGTTGATTTTGATTGATTGATTGATTTGAGGTTTAACATCCCCACTAACACTGTAAAGATCATTTTGGAGATGCTGCTTCCAATTTTGTGGGACTTTTTCCAGATATTGAAATGAAATGACATCTCAAGCCCTGTCGCCCAATTTAACAAATAGGGTTTATAAGAATGGACTTTTTGACTCGCATCGCTTCGTTTGGGCAGGCTTAGATCATCTAAGCGGTTTACCAGTACTCTTATGCGGTCGGTTTCAGCTCTGCGTGGAAGCATCATGCAGCCGATCTATTTCTCCAAGCCCCGATGGGCAGGACTGGTGTCATTAAGCAGCTTGATAAATATACTCATCATTCTTTAAAATGAATCATTATTTATGTATTTATTTTTTGTTTCAAAAGTTTTATAAATTTATTTGATCTCCTTAATCAATTAAATGTGAGCTTTTTTATGTTTATCACCTAACATTGGTGATATGATTCAATTTAATTACTTAATGTTATTAATAAACTACTTATGTTTCAATTATCACTAACTAGTTGAAATCCATTTATCACTAATTAGCTGAAATCCAACGGAAAAATAGTTCCCATAATTATAGATGATATAAAAATAAAATCATGAAACAATGTGTTGTGAGCAATTGTCCTATTTTTCTTTAAGGTTGTGGGCAATTGTCTTGTGAGCAATTGTCTTGTGAGCAACTGTCTTGTGGGCAATTTTCTTGTGAGCAAATGTCTGCGCACCTATTTTCACACCTTGTCATGATGAACATTATAGGCTTATTGATAGCGTTGGAGGCTTGTGTTTACAGTGTAATTGTAGAATAGACTAATCCGTGACAAATACAGTCCGCGTTTATAACACGATTCAGATATTGGTTGGACCCGGAGTCCCGTGTTATAACGACGTTGTGGTGTAAAGGTATATTCCGACTCAGGAGCAATGTCTCACGTGAGCAATGTAGAATAACTGGATTTCTTATCTTAAAGTTAAAATGAATGTGACTTTAGGTTTAGTGACATCTTTCTAGTTGCCTATTATGGCTTGTGATATGTTTTGTGATGTTTTGTGGTGTGTTTTGCAGTGTTTTGTAGTGTTTTGTGGTGGTTTGTGGTGTTTTGTGGTGTTTTGTGGTGTTTTGCAGTGTTTGTTTAGTGCTTCCCAAATAATTGTACTAAGTACCATCAATATATCTCAAAAGGTACTGAAGTTACGGAGATCACAAAGAAATACAGCCAGGGGAGATAACCCAAACACCATGGCACCAAGAGTTCTGGTTCTTACACATGACATGCCTACTCAACCATGTGTATAATTGTTCCAAGTATCATTAATACACCTCAAAGGGCATTGGAGTTATGGTGACCACAAGAAAATACTGTCAGGGGAGATACCTGGAACCTCAAGTTGTGGTTCTTGAGCACGACATGCCTACTCAACCTCATGTGAGTGAGTGAGTGTTTGAGTTTTACGTCTCACCTACAGCTCAAGTCATACAGAGATGGGACCTCGGTTTAAAGACTCATCCGAAAGTCGGGAGAAGCCCGGGGATCGATCCTGTGACCCCTTGTTTACCAGGTGAGTAACATAACCACTACATCATGGAGGCTTCTACTCAACCTCATGTATAATTGTACAAAGTATCAGCAATATATCTCAATGGGTATTGGAGTTACATTTATCTCAAGAAGATCACAAGAAAATATTGTCAGGGGAGATAACTCAAATCCCATGGCACCTAGAATCCTGGTTCTTATGCATACCTCATGAGTAAATGTACCAAGTCTAATCAATACATATCAAAGGTATACTGTCAGGGGATTCAACTCAAATACCATGGCATGTAGAGTTGTGGTTCTTGCACATGACACGCCTACACAACCTCATGTATAATTGTACCAAGTACCATCAACAGATCTCAAAGGGTATTGGAGTAATGGCCATCAAAAGGTTACTTCTATGGACAGACGGATGAGAGGACACCAGGCTGATCGCTATATCACCCAAACATTTTCGGTCGGTGGTTGCACAGATATGAACTTTTGAAGACTTTAGGGTGAATGTGACCTAGTTCTTGACCCCTAAGCACTACTCCCAGGGCTCGACCTGGGGACTGATTGTATAGAAAGGCATTTCTCCCTATCATATATGGTGATATTCCAAAGGGTTCTGGTCAGTAGTTGCTGAGATATGAACCTTCAAAAACATTGTATAGTTTTAACCCTTTTTCACTTCAGAATATAACCCCAGATTTCTCGATTTTTGCCAGTTTCTGGCTTCCCCAAGTAGATTATTTATTTTAAAGTATACAGATTACCTAGTAACTGATCCTGCAGAGATCAATTCTCTGAGCGAGCAATTTGAAATTTTTGGAACCTTTCTAACTTTGACCAGGTCAAATATACTACCTAAAACATTGACAATGGCAAAAAGCTAAATCAAATTAAATTGATCAAATCACGACTGACAACACTGGTGGGTCAATTGTCTCTAAATGTAGACTGGGATAATAGTTGAACTGTTTGGTTCCAGTATTTTAAGTAAACTGTGTCAACCCTGATCTGGGTCTTCACTGTATGCCAAACACAGTGCTTGGTTCCAGTCCGGATTCTATATATAATCCTCAAGTTTCAATGTCATCGACCACTCGGTTCCCGAGAAGATTTTTAAAGGTTTTTACCATATAAGGACATGGTGGCCATATTGGTCATGTGACCCAGTCCTCACGAAAAACTTTGCCCCCCCCCCCCCCCATAGAGCCTCCACATGATGTAATTTGGTTTAAACTGGCAAAGTAGTTTCAGAGGAGATGTGACGAAGCAGACGACGACGGACCACTGCCTATACTATAAGCTCCCCAGGAGCCTTTCGGCTTTGGTGAGCTAAAAAATGTCCACCTTTCCAAATACAACAAATCTATCCAACTGCTAACCAACACTGGTCAGTATATACAGTATTTTATAAAACTTAAAAATAGAGAAAGTAGAAATATGATCAGATATCCTGCTGGTTAAAATAAATATTTTGCTGTTAGTGAAATTAGTTAAATGATTATCATAACTGATAAGGCAGCTTAGTGGCTGTACAAAAATTGTACAGTTTGGCATGGTTATATGCTAGACTGTTTTGTATCAAATGGAATCTTCCTTATATATGGCAGGAGTCCATTTCGAAATTTGGGGGTGGCAGGTTGTGTTATCTTTAAAATTTATTTGGAAAATAGCTGAACTTTTTGCAAATAGTGTAGGCCCTGATCAAACAATGCGTTCTGTGGTGTCTGATCTGGGTCTGCGCTGTTTGCCAGAGTACCCTTTTTGGGGTTTCCAGTACAAAAAAAGGATTAAAATGAGTGTGATGCCAACATGCACATCAATGTCAAACTAACAATGATAGCTCTACTGAACCTCCATACAGACAAGCTAATAGCTCAACCTGACACCCCTAAAATTTCAAATGAACTAATACAAGTAAAATGGAAGATTTTAGTCAGCACTAAATGAGTTAAAAGCAATATGTCACCATCCCCTTCAAGGCAGCATAATCACTCTCCCCTTTGAAAAGTCATGACATATTATAAATGAAGGAACAAGTAACTTACTTGTTTGTGCAAACTTCTCCAAAGCAACCATGGAATGTAAAATTATTACCGGTGGGTTTTCTGTTTTATTTTCAGAAGTCTGTAATATAAAATGCTGAGAATTACTTTTACTATTCAGACAAACAATATATGAGCACTGCTACATGTGTACACAAATCTGTTCAAACTTTGATGAGCCTCATTTCAACTTGATTTGTAACATCATTTAAAATATCTTAACATCATGTCAATCAACTGCCAGACAGGAAAAAATTCAAAATGCATAGTGATGTATATTTCATTGCAGACTCCAGAGCTGTCCAATCAAAATACATCTCAAATGTCAATCAGACCAAAAAAATGGAAAAAGTGTTTGTACAAATGAGACCAGTCAATGTTTTGTTTGTTTGAATTGAGGTTTAACGTCCCCATCAACACTGTAAAGGTCATTTTGGAGACGTTGCTTCCAATTTTGTGGGACTTTTACCCGACATTGAGATGAAATGACATCTCAAGCCCTTTCGCCCAATGAAACCAATAGGGTCTATTAGCATGGACGGTCCGCCTCACACCGCGGTTCCGGGACAGGCTTAGATCCTCTAAGCGGTTTACCAGTACTAGTGTGCGGGCCTGATTCATCTCTGCGTGGAAGCATCATGCAGCCCATATATTTCTTCAAGCCCCTATGGGCGGGGGCCTGACCAGTCAATGTATATTGCCTGATAAAGTTTTGATGAATGACATTTGCTTGTCAAACTAACTTGTTGCAAAGAGATTAATTGAAAGGTTCAAAGCATAAATAGCTTAATCCTTATCCTGCTGAACCCCCTATCTTTGCAAACAGTGCAGCTCCAGATCAGACGGCTTCTGAAGAACCATCTGAACTGGATCTACAGTGTTTGCCATACAGTTTGCAAATTTGAAAGAATACACTATATCATGTACATGTACATGTAATTTGATTAGCTGGTGGTTATGGCTAAACAAATTTATTCAGCAGAACAATATAACAAACTTTTTAGTTATGAAATGTTCTAGCTAGAGCTATGTCAAGTAAATTCACATCTCAGCAAAAATTGAGTGCATTTATTTCCAGACTGAATGGCAAAATATCAGCTGGCCAATGACCACAGCTTCAGATAAGGAGGGGTCACAATGATAATTAAGGGAAATGGGAACACCTGGCATATTTTTCCACCATTTTTCAAAGGGAGATAACTTTTGTGTCTTCCTGTTTGCTTTTCTTTAATCCCAGTCCCACTGAAAAGGGGGTCCCACATGTTTTTATGGAGAAATAAATTATTCACAAACTTACCCTAACAAAAAGCCGGCCTCGGTAGCTCAGTCGGATGCGCGTCTGACTGGTAATCAGGACACGGGTTCGATACCTGCCGGGGTTGGCAACATTCTTTCGTGGAGATTGATCTTTTCTACGGTCATTATCTCCCTTCCGCTGCTTCAAGAACGGCAGTTGTCCGTTTCTGGCGAAAGAATGTACACTCTACTGGTTAACCGCGTACGTATAAACCTGCCCAGGTAAAGTGTGGATAGGTAAACTGACCTGCTCAAAAATGACCTAAAATAGTGTTGACTGGGTCGTTAAACGCCAATTCAAACAAACAAAACACCAACAAGATACACATCACCTTTGCCTCACCGAACCACCCCCACAAGCTTTCAGCTTTCTAGCTTTCATATTGATGTCGGGTAAAAGTCCCACAAAATTGGAAGCAACGTCTCCAAAATGGCCTATACAGTGTTGATGGGGACGGTAAACCTCAAATCAAACAAACAAAACAAAAGCTTTCATATTACATGAGAAATCTGACAAGAAAATTTCAAGAATGCAAAATCGGAGAACCTATCAAGGGACGTAACTCAAAAGAGTTAAGGAACCCTGATTCCTGTACTTGTTTTCACAATACATCCATTCATTGTTAATGTTTATACAAACTTTCAGCTTCTAGCTTTCATAGTTCCTGAAATGTCTGTCACGAAAGTTCTCGCAAATGGCAAAGTATGTTAACCTAACAAGTGACAGAATTCCAGGGTTATGGGCCCTTGGTCACTATTCTGCTACTGCAAATTCTTTCCTTAGAGACCAAGTGCGGTATAAGTTTCATTGAAGTAAAACCACAAACAAAAGTTATTAAGCAAAATGCATTCTAAAATTTGAAAACCTACAAGGGACCTAACTCCAGGAGTTATGCACCCTTGGTCACTGTTCTGCTATTATACCTTCCTTATGTTAGAGACCAAGTGTAGCAGTTGGACCATGAAAGTTATTAAGCATAATGCATTTTAATTTTGCAGTCACGGAATCACAGAGTCACAGACTGACAGAATCACAGAAGGACATGGCAAATCCAGTAAAGCCCACTTTTTTAAAGCGTTTTATAATTACTCCTGGAGCTAATAATGACACTCATTCAAAATCTTCAGGTGATCCACAGTTTTTGCTGTCATCAGTCATGAAATTTCTTGTACATTTGGAGTTTTAAGGCCCAGCCAACACTATTTATTTCATATCAAGCCAGTCAGTTTACCTAATCACTTGGCAGGCTTATGATAGGCAGGTAACCAGTACAGTACATGTTCTTTTGCCAAATACTGACAACTGCCCTCCTTGAATCAGCGGAAGTAAAAAGATGACCAAAAGAAAAGATTTCATGATCAATCTCCATGAAAATATATTGCTGACCTCAACAGGTATCATACCTGCAACCTCCTGATTACCAGTCAGACGCGCACCTCTGCTACGGCGGCCGGCAGTCAAGGAGTACCATAGTGATCCTAAGTATTGGGACAAACAGGCCTAAGCAATCAATGCACACCCAGATCAGACTGCTCCTGAAGTAGCAGGCTGATCAGGGTCTACACCATTTGCAATTCAGTCTCCACAAGTCCTCAAGGTGTTCGAATTTTTAGGGTTTTTTGTCTACGCCCATGCTCAGTTGAGTTGAGTATTAAAAAGTTTTACAACCTTGGGGCCAGGCATTATTGGCTCAATGAACTTATTAGTGATAGAATCGTTAAATGTTCAAGCAAAAACAATACCTTTCAGCAAAAATAGTAATCTGCTGTATGGAAAATTTTACTGCTATTTTAACTATTTTCTTTGTAAGCTTTAAATCTAGATCAGAAGCCATCTGATCAGGATCTTCACTGTTTGTGATGCATCTGTGAATGGAACAGATACATTGTATTAATTAATTTGATTGGCGGATAGTTAGAAATTGGTGTGGCTAAATTAATTTATTCAGCAGGATAAGGGAGAATTGGTGTCAAATGTATTTGAGCTGAGCTTATTCCATGTTTGATAATTACATCAAATACGAGATATACTTACTAAATTACTAATTAAATATTCTAAAACATCAGTTGATAACAAGGATATACTGTTTGGACCTGAAAAAGATATGAAAAATTATCAAAGAATGTTATATTATGGCAATAACCCATTTAATACCAGAAACCCCAAAACGGGTAGTTGGCAAACAGTGCAGGCCCGTCTGATCAGAGCCTACACTGTTTGCAAAAAGTTCAGTCATTTTCCTAATAAATTTTGAAGAAAACACAACAGGACAACCCTAAATTTTGAAACGGTCTCATGCTTGTATGAGGAAGATTCCATTTGGTACAAAAGGGGATAATGTACATGTAATTATTAGAGGGAAGAAGAATGAAGATAATCTGAGACTATGTTAATAGCATGAATGTTTGAGCCAGTGCACAACAAAACCTACAATAAAGACTCAGATCAGCCTCAAGTCAGTCTTGTTAGCATCTTCTCTTATTGATCTTTGGATACCATAGACGCTATAGAAGGCTCATGTGAGCTGTGAAGACTCTGATCAGACTGCATGGATGCATAGGCTGATCTGATGTTTTATATCTTATTGTATGTTTAGTCATGTGCTGGCTCATTTACGTTTATAATGTTGCACTTGTTCTTGTATTTGATCTGCAGTCCAGTCACCACTATCATTAGATTTTGTGGCTAAAATTCAAGAAAATGTTGCAGTTTTGTGTTCCTTGCATTATATAAACCAAACTTCAATAAACTTTTTGTGTGAAAATACATTGAGTAATACAGTATTTATGTTCCTGTATTCATTTCTGTCAGTTACCAAGTATATTAATTATTTGATATTTTTTTTCACCGGTATGTAATTCAGAATATATTACCTGCCAATTTTTCAGCCAAGCAACCAAGAAGAACACAGATATTTCTCTGACAATCATAGGCTTTATATACTGGAGATGGTCCAGACTTGGATAGACCTAGGTTCTTTCGTAGTTCTACAATAGCTTCCTGTAACACATCAACAGTAAATGTGAATGGCATCAACACGGAAATAGTGTAACCAATAATCTCATTAGAATTATGTTTTCAAATTTATTGTTGAAGATACATGTACGGTGCAGTCCGGTAACATTGCGCACATAAAGTTTAGATAGCTACTTTTGACTTTGTTCAAGCCACCACTCAAATTTCACAATGAACTACAGTTCAACATTTCCCTGTCGACCAGCTGCAATGAAAATTGGCCTCTGATGTTATTGGCATACAGGACAAAGAATACTATGAAAAGGAATACCCCCTTGAAATTGAACTACAAATTATGTCGCCCAACTTTGCACACAATAATTATTTCGAGTAGTTTGAATACGAGGGTTGACTCAAATAAGTTGCTGATTAGTTCTTCTGCAATGTTATCAGATGCAGTATGTTTAGATACAAGACAATATCGCCGTTGGCTAGATTGATACTGAATCTTGACTTTTAAATTTTCAGATTTTTCGTATTTTGAGAAAATTGAAAAATTCCGCGAAACAAGCTCATGTTTTTCAGGGCTAAGTTAAACTTAATGCCAGTGCACTGATAATAGTGAAACTGATAATTAGGGATACAGTTAGAGAAAACGTGAATGCAGGGTGCGCAGAATAAACGGCCGCGCAATGTTATCGGACTCGACTGTACATCTAAAAATATTTGCTTCCATTTTCAAAGAGACAGAAAAATTTTGACTTCAAGTCTTTTGATTATTTGGTACAAAAGATAGAATCTCTTGAAAACAATCTGCTACAAGAGTGTGCAAATTCCGGTCTTCTAGAAGCTCAGTGATTACTTCCAAATCAGGGATCTTCCTAAACCCTTATCCTGCCAAACACGACAACCACTACCTTTGAAAACAGTGTAGATCCAGATCAGATGGCTTCTTAAGAAGCCATCTGATCAGGATCTACACTGTTTATCATGCAGTTTTTAAATAATATCAGATAATTCCATTGGTGGATAGTCAGGAATGGGTGTGGCTAAATCAGGGCCTGACAGATCAAACCTTCAACCACTTGCCCGGCATTCCACAGCATCTTGAAAATAGCATGGAATTATCATATTCCCTATATGTTCTATACATTTTTCTGGGCAAGTGAAATAAAAAATATTTTGCCCAGCCACAATTTAGACTTGTCCCGGGCAGCCGGGCAGTGGATTTGTCAGGCCCTGGGCTAAATTAATTTATGCAGCGGGATAAGGGTTAAAAATGTACCCATTAATCTTAAATTGGCCATGACAAGCATAAAGAGATCTTTGAGCATGTATGCTTAGTGAAAACACAGATCAGTCTGTACAGGAACTCAGTCATAATACAGCCTTCCCTGACTATATCAAGAAACTTTGTGTCTATGGTCAGCCATATAGTGCACAGCATAGACTCTGATCAGGCTGTGCAGATGTGTGCATCTATGTACAATAAGGGACTCCAGGATGGTGCCATTTTTTACCCAAGGGCTATAGTTTGAATAATATTGGTAGAGGTCCACTAGTGTACTGAATTAACACCTGGAAGATAAGGGTCCAACTGGAAAAATTCATCAAAATCTCTTGAGAAATGTAGAAGTTGCAGAGACAAGAGCTTCTATTGATAAAATGGCAAAAACTGACAAAGGGCCATAAGTCTAGTAACAAGAGGGCCATGATGGCCCTGGATCGCTCACCTGGTCCATAGGGTATCAAGTGGGCCCCGGTCAGTTTAGCTATCAACACTGTCCTGGGCAGGCTTATACGTAAGCGGTTAACCAGTACAGTGCACATTCTTTCGCCAGAAACTAACAACTGCCCTTCTTGAATCAGCGGAAGGGAGAGAATGACCGTAGAAAAGATTTCATGATCAATCTCCACGAAAGAATGTTGCCGACCCCGGCGGGAGTCGAACCCGCGTCCTCCTGATCACCAGTCAGACGCGCATCCGACTGAGCCACTGAGGCCGGCTTGAGCTGATTAGACTGCTTGAAATATGGACAGATATAATTAGGCTGCCAGAATTATGAGCAGAGCTGTAGGCTACTGGAAATATGGACAGAGCTGAATAGGCTACTTGAAATATGGTCTGAGCTGATTAGGCCTCTGGAAATATGAGCTGATCTGAGCTGATTAGACTGCTAGAAATATAAAGAGAGCACATTAGACTGCTGGAAATATAATGGGCAGAGCAGATTAGACAGCTAGAAATATGGACAGAGCTGATTAGACAGCTAGAAATATAGAAAGAGCTGATTAGGCTATTGGAAATATGGGCTGAGCCAATTAGACTGCTGGTTATATGTGCAGAGCTGATTCAGCTACTGTAAATATGAGCTGAGCTGATTAGACTGCTAGAAATATAAACAGAGCGGATTAGGCTACTGGAAATATGAGCTGAGCTGATTAGACAGCTGGAAATATGGGCAGAGCTGATTAGACAGCTAGAAATATGGAAAGAGCTGATTAGGCTACTGGAAGTATGGGCTGAGCCGATTAGACAGCTAGAAATATGGACAGAGCTGATTAGGCTACTGCAAATATGGGCTGAGATGATTAGACTGCTAGAAATATGGACAGAGCTGATTAGGCTACTAGAAATATGGGCGGAGCTGATTAAGCTACTGGAATTATGGGCTGAGTTGTTTATTTTTATCCCCACTTTTTTCAACGAAAAGTGGGGATATTGTTATCGCCTCCATCCGTCCGTCTGTCTGTCTATCTGTCTGTCCGGCTATCTCCTCCTAAACCATTAGCCGGAATTCAACAAAATTTGGTATGCGAGTTGCTTACATGAATGGCTTGCGCAAGAGCACATTTTTTTTGTCCACGCCCCCCCAGGGGCCCTGGGGAGGGGTCAAAAGGTCAAATTTTGACCTTCTGTGGAGAAAACGTGGGGATTTGCGATGGCTTGCCATCGACTGCGCGCTCTAGTGTTTATTTGATTTCAGGTTTAATGTCCCTGTCAACACTGTGTAGGTCATTTTGGACATGCTGCTTCCAGTTTTGTGGGACTTTTACCCGACATTGAGATGAAATGACACCACAGGTTTTGTCGCCAAATGAAACCAATAGGGTTTATAAGCATGGACGGACCGACTCGCACTGCTTTGCCTGGGCAGGCTTAGATTCTCTAAATGAGTACCAGTAATTGAGGGTGGTCGGTTTCAGTCTGTGTGGAAGCATCATGCAGCTCATCTATTTCTTCAAGCCCCAATAGGTGGGGGCCAGCTGAGTTGTTTAAACTGCTCTTTGTGACATATGTTTGTAAATGCATTTAAAACTTATGTAAGCTATACCAGTCCTATATTAAAGTCTGAGTAACAGCATAGAGCCATAGAAACACATTTATGAATAGCTGTGTCACCATCTGTTAACCCATTCAGAGCAGAGCTCCTCACTATATACAGATGGAGTCAATTTCAAGAATCAAGGGGGGTCAGGTAGAGTTTTTCTTAGAAATCCATACAGACTAGAACTTTTTATGAACAGTGAAGGCCCTGATCAGATGCCATATTTTGTAGCATCTGATCAGGGCCTACACTGTTTGCCAATCCAAGAATAACCCTCTTATGCAACACTCTGACCTCACAGTGATAAGAATAGCATGCCTATAATTTTCTATAATTAACTGTTATCTGGATTTTCTACAAATCAGTGAAAGTCACCTAAACAAAAGCACCAAAAAGCTACTGTACTATTGACAATCAACCTAAAAAGTAGGAACATTTTGCTGGTGCATCCACTTATAGTCAATTTGTTCTTTACCTTAGAAGGTAGTGGACACTCATCCAAAAGAAGTGTTATTACAGCCGGCCCCAGGGGATCTTTCATAGGGATGGCCTGTATCAGGGACTTGGCAACATCCAACCAACCCTGTTCTGTCTCAGCAATCTTGTGAAGCTGTATCATAGCCTGCGGGGGCTCTTGCTCACTGCAAAGAACATAAAGTTAAACTTCAGTGGCTCAACACACAACATCCTTGCTTGGATCTTTGAAAATCTGTTGTAGACATGAGAGTTTGTGCCACTAAAGGGTAATCATAGTACCATAATGATCCTAAGTATTGGGACAGACAGGCCTAAGCAAACAGTGTAGATCCAGATCAGACTGCTCCTGAAGGAGCAGCCTGATCAGGGTCTACACTGTGTGCCATTCCGTCTCCACTTTTTGGACTCCTCGCTTGATCGCGAAACAAACCCGTTAAAATTTTAGGAGATTTACGGCAAGTCCTCAAGGTGTCCGAATTTTTAGGATTTTTTACAGAACAATGTACCATGACAGGAGCCAGGACAGAAGGTATAATGGGGATAAATCAGGGATATCTTATAGATCCTCTGTATTAGAATCACCTCTAAGATTTTTATGACATAAAAACAGACAAGGTGGGTATTTGGTGATAGTTAAAGATTCTCTATAAAGCCTATGTTGTGGGTAGTCATCAGAACTGCCTCAACAAGGCAGCTAATGAATACCTACAACATAGGTTTATGTGGAGAAAGAAGAAAAATTATCCTTCAATTATCACCAAATACCTACCTTAACTGTTGCTATAAATGATCAGTCATAATATATATTATGATCTGGGCCAACACTGTTTACCAATGACCCTTCTGGGGTTTCCCGTAGGAAATGGATTACCATAAGTATTTTCTGAGATACTACAATCTGAAACACAAAATATTCTATGGAAACAGAATATTTTTATAAAATTTAAGCAGCCAAATTGATAGTCATGAGGTATTCTATGATATCACAGTTGCACACCAAGTTTTATTTTTCTTTAATTTTTTTAATATCTGGGGCAAATTGTTCAAAACTAATGACCCTCATTTATAGTTAACATATCATTAAAACTTTGACCATTTAATATGGCACAAATGCTAATATTTTTGCTGAAAAAATGTGAAAAGCTGCTTACATTTTTTCACCAAAAATACAACTGTATTTGGTTTTAGAACTGTTAACAATTTGTTGACCACTAACGACCTCATTAAGCTAATGATGCTTTGAACATACGGAGGTAAGGGCGAAGATTGTGGTCACTTACAATCGATATAAGCCCCCCAGTGGAGTTCGTTTCCGCTGACCGTTCCAAGGCGGTTCTTCTGTTGTGGTTTATTTTTGTTATGGTTTGTCTTTGGGTGTTTGTGTTGCTTATATTATTTTATTTTGATTAGCCTGTTGGCCATTTTGTGGGAAAGTAACTGTCCTTTTGGCTTTCCACTATTGATGTTTCCATTAGGGTCTGTTGTTTGTGTTTCTTTCTCTTTGGTGTGTCTGATGGGAGCTGTGGGTTAATTGTATCGATTCCTGATCATTGCCTCCAATTCTATTTTTTATATGTAAGTTGTTAACCAGACTAGTGCACATTATTTCACCAGAAACTGACAACTGCATTTTTCAATCAGCGGGATTGAGAGACAGACTGCATAAAATATTTCATGATCAATCTCCATAATAGAATGTTACCGATCCAGCCATAGCCTCAGATAAGGTAAGTTTTTTGTGATAAATGGAGGAAAGTTTTTGTCAATTCTTCATAAAAACCTATGATGTTGGTATTCATTAGAACCGTCTTGCTGAGGCGGTTCTAATTACTACCCACAACATAGGTTTTTATGGAGCAGTAAGGAAAACTATCCTACAATTATCAAAAAATACTTACCACAATAACCTTAAGTATTGGGATAGATAGGCCTAAGCAAACAGTGCCAACCCAGATCAGACTGCTCCTGAAGCTGAAGGAGCAGTCTGATCAGGGTCTACACTGTTTGCCATTCTGTCTGCACCTTTTGAACTCCTTGCTGGATCATGGACAAATCTGTTATAATTTTAGGAGAACTAGAGCAAGTCCTCGAGGTGTTCAAATATTTAGGATTTTTACGGTACCTTATCTGTTGCTATGCGATCCAAGACTCAAGCTCCTGATCACCAGTCAGATGCATATCCAACTGAGTTACTGAGGTTTTAAGTAATCAGAAATAAATTATTGGTTTAGACTCATATTCTAGACAGGTTTTTAATTATTTGGACCCCATTTTGATTTATATCAGTCTGTGAATCGACTGCCTATTCGAAATTCGCAAAATTGCAGTATGTTTCCTCTGGCTTTCTTTGCCGGATTATTACAGGGTCACTGATGAGGCTGTATTAGCCAAAACTACGTAGTATGACCCATCTTCTTTCTTATGAATGTTTTCATTGCTCTTAAAGGATTACATTTTTGATTTTTTATTTAAAATCCTCAGAAATCATGTATTCTAATATGAATCTCAACAGATATACCATAACAGTTCCTTTTATTTTCAACCCAAAGTCTTAAATTCAAAATTAAAGTAATTCATTACAAATATTTAAATTTCAGTTTCTATGCTTGTATGTAGATGAAATAAAAGACCTATTCTAAACTAAACAAATGAAATCAGGAATTAACTGGTGTTTTTTAATATATAAACTTGTCCACCCAAGGAGCATTGTTGCCATTGCCAAAATAAGTCGGAGCAGCAAATTAAAAAAAAAAAAAAAAAAAAAAAGACTTTGATTCCCCAAACCAATACACACAGATACTGCAAATGAAATATGCCCAACTGGCCATGTGGCCTCAAAGATGCCATTTAAAAATGTTGATGACTACAGCAACAACAACAGATGAGCCTTTTGGCTCTGGTGTTCTAAAAAACCCACTCTATTGCCTTTTTGTCAAATAAAAGTCTAAAAGACCGTATTTGACTTTGATTTAAAATAGGTCAAGTTCAAGTGGGTTATGATTTGAACAAACTTGGATTCCAATTATGTATACCAAGTTTCAAGGTTAAAGTATCCGCCTTTCACTTCTAAGTTTGTTTGCTTGAGTTGAGGTTTAGATCATTTTGGAGACGTTGCTTCCAATTTTTATGTGGGGCTTTTACCCGACATTGTAATTAAATGACACTTCAAGCCCTATCACCCAAAAAAACGCTAGTATTTAAGGAGCGGTCTGGCTTTCACCATATTTCCTGGGCAGACCTGAGCAGTTTACCAGTACTCCATTTCGGTCAGTTTTAGCTCTGCGTGGAAGCCCCATGCAGCCCAATCTATTTCTCAAAGCCCTGATGAACGGGGCGCTTCACTATGAAGATGAATAATTTCAAATCATTTCCATCATATATGGGAATGACGGCCACCTTGATCAGGAGACCCAGTTCCCCCTCCAAAATTTTTTTTATTTCCCAACCCCTATGTGGCTCTACATGCAATTTATTCTCAATTAACCCAGCCATTTCACAGAAACAGAAGAACATGGGTCAGTAAATGACCTTGACCTTAAAAACTTATAAAAGTTATTTTGGCTGATTGCATAACTTGGCTTTGATATCATAAGTTACAATAGCTTCTTTTGCCTTTCTCCCATCAAACTGACTAATATTGACCTCGACAAAAAACAGATCAAGGTCAACCAATTCATCATCTGAACAAACTTTGAAGAGCCTGTGTCACCAATACTGCATACCAAGTTTCACAGTCATCGGCCATTCAGTTCCTGAGAAGTTTTTCCATTAAGGTTTTTAGCATAAATGGGCATGGCCACCATCTTGGTCAGTCATGTGATCCAGATCCCATGAAGTTGAACTAACTTTTTCCCTCAGAGGCTCCACTCAGCCTTGCATGCAGTTTTAGAGAAGTTCAAAACACTGAACAAAGGTCAGTAATGACCATGATATCTAGTATTTATAGAAGTTCATTTAGCCGATCGCATATATCGACAGTATTCTAACCACAATAGCACCAGAAAAATATACTGTTTTTTAATTTTCTCATACACGAACAAAGCCTATATGCTACAACTATTCACAATTTTTCAGCAAAAAATCTATATATTAGAAACTGTCTAGCAAGACCATTTAACAATTTGGGGCCACTTTTCAAAACTAACGATGTCACTAGTTAACGTATCATTAAAACTTTGATCATTTAATATGGCAATTATGCTAATATTTTTGCTGAAAAAATGTGAGCTGCTCACACTTTTTCAGCAAAAATACCAAAATTTCAGATATTGTACTTCCTAGAAGAGTTAACAATATGACCACTAACAAGCTCGTTAAGCTAATGAGGCTTTGAACAACTGGCCCTTGGTCACTAAAAAACTGTATAGCTAACGAAGAATTAAACTGAACCTTGACTACCTGTCAATGAGTGTTCTTATTACAGAGAGGGTCTCCAGCACCAGCATCCTCACAGTCTTTTTTGACGTCCCTCGCATTATCATACCCTGGCTGCCATGGTAACCAGATGATGTTGAACTACCAGGATCAGAACGAACCGAGTCAGTATGATCAGCTTCTGCCGGTAAATGTCTTCTTGCATGTGAATTTCCAGAAGTGCTAGCTCTGCTTCTATTTGTTGTCTTTTCTTTACACAGACAACTGCCCATCCTTGAGAGGGATGATCTTAGCTGTCTCAGCAGTGCTGAAACTTTTGCCAACCTCGCAAAGTCAATAAATGCAATATTTAGTAACCAAAATGTTATTATCATTCCAAATAATGTTCATCTTGTAACATTGCAAACTTATTTTTTTTTTTATTTTTTTCAGTAATAATTTTCCTCCTGCTGGAGTATTCTTATTCTTATGGTTTGAGTCTACAATTAAATAAGCAGCCTTGAAACTTTAATTCTTTGCCTCTATCAATTCACATTTTGTTCACATTTTTACAGTTCTATCCAGTGGTCAGGTGCCTAATATTTGTATGTCACACAACAGCTAAAACTATTGTTCCAAGGTAGACTTCTTACATCAACTGTTCTGCTTTGCACCCGTGTCTGAAAATAAGCAAAAAAGGCCAAAAAGAAAACAACTCATTATTCAAAGTGGGAAATCAGGTTGAACGCAACACCCAAAATACTCAGTACACACTTTATGAGAGTCTTAACTTTCAAGTCCATCTATTGAATGTTGAAAGGAAAGTCAGCGGAGCTTTAGCATTGATCAGAGAAATCAAAGGAACACTATAATATCTTCCCAAAAATTGATTCATTTGTAACTTGTAGGTATGTGATTTTGGTAAGATCTGTCAATGAATATGGAAGCATCCTGTCATGGTAAACAGGGAACAGAGAAGATTTGGAGGGAATAGAAGCACTGCAGAGGAAAACTTTGTCATTTTGATTGGGTCTGCCTTCAACTGCATCTAGAGAAGCTTTGGAAGTCTCTGCTGGGGTATTGCCACTGGATTTACAATTCTGTGAAATAGCTATTTCAAAGATCATGGCAAAATTCGTGGAAAATTATTTAAAAGATATTGAATAATGAGTTACAAGCAGACAACAGTTCTCAGGTGAAATGTGTAGCTCTAGTAGAACTAGCACTTTGTCATAGGGAGATGAAAACGGACACAGGATTAGGCATTGACTTCATTCAGCCATGGCCAGAACATGAGTTTGGCAACAACACATTTTTCCGGACTATAGAAAGATCCAGATACTGGAGCCATCTTAGAAGTTCTAAGAGTAGAAGCATCCAACAACAAGAACAGGGAAGAGAAATGACAGCAAAACTTGTACAGGTAGCACCTCCTCAATCAACCAACTGCTTCACAGAAGGTTCCTGTATCAAAACCTCTGGACCACATGACGCAGGAGCTGTGATATACATTGTATCTTCCTGAAGAAAAAGCACCTGTGACATTGCAGAGCCATTGATTGATTGATTTGAGGTTTAACGTTCCTGTCAACACTGTAAAGGTCATTTTGGAGACGTTGCTTCCAATTTTGCTGGACTTTTACCCGACATTGAGATGAAATGACATCTCAAGCCCTGTCGCCCAATGAAACCAATAGGGTTTATAAGCATGGATGGTCCGACTCGTGTGCACCGCTTTGCCTGGGCAGGCTTAGATCCTCTAAGCGGTTTACCAGTCCTTGTGTGTGGGTCGGATTCAACTCTGCGTGGAAGCATCATGCAGCCCATATATTTCTTCAAGCCCCGATGGGCCGGGTCCGATTGCAGAGTCAGGTAGGAGCTTATGGATCACTACTGTTAGCTGAAATGGTGGTAATCTTTCTGTATTGAACACATGTCAGGATACCAAGGAAATTCTAAACGATTCCAGGACATTGCCCCGCAATGTATTAATCTAAAAATGGACATCTGCCCCCCAGTTGAAAATGTGACCCTGACATTTGCCCCCCAGAGCTTATTTTTGGTATGGACATCTGCCCCCCTGTGCTTATTTTACATGTGGACATTTGCCCCCCACTGCTTATTTCAGAAAGGGACATTTGCCCCCCAGATAGACCAGGGCTAATACAAAGGAGGAAAAAAATGTATTTATTGGTTAATTATCATCAGAAATAAATTACTCCATCTATACAAATATAAATCCCATAATAACCTGCTGTTATGGACAACCCCTACCTTAGAAAGCAGTATGGATCCAGATCATCATCATCAACATCATCATCAACAGATTTTTTATTAACGTGCAGGTACAGGGGCAACGTCCACATAAGTGGGCCCCCTTCCAGGTAGCTGGCTTGCTGCACGCATGGCAGATCTTACACCAGATCTCCAGGCTTGTCTATCATGAGGATCGATAGCAGAGAGCTTCCATTCTCTGCAATCTCTTTCTGTTAGCTGCTTCCAGGTCATCTTGGGCCTTCCTGGCCCCCGCTTTCCACCTACCTGTATGTCACAGGCAGTCTTGACTGCACCATTGGAGTGTTCCACATGTCTATACCAGCGAAGCCTTCTCTCTTTCAGAATGAGGTCCAGGTCCTCAATGCCAAGACGCTCAAGTAACTCACTGGACCTGATGGTGACAGTGTCCTGTGGCTTGACATTGCAGATCTGCCTGATCACTGCCCTGTCATTTCGCTGTAGACGTTGGAGGTTTGGCTTTGTCAATGGCCATGTCTCACTGGCATGGAGCATTGCGCTCCGCACACAAGAGCTATACCCCCGGCCACGTGTCTTGAACGAGAGGTGGCGGGAAGAGAGAACTGGTAGCAACTCCTTGAATTTCTTCCAGGCTGTTCAGACGCCAAATATGATGGGGATCTATACTGTTTGTCATGCAATTTGTTAAGTTAACAAAAATATACCAAGAATGTGATTGTTAATAATCAACAATTGGAGATGCTTAATTTATTCAGCAGGAAAAGGGTTAAGCAAGTCAGCCACAGAACCATATATTGAGTTTGTGCCTCACTGGGAGTCCAATGTCAGAAGCCCATACTCAAGTGTTTGTTTTTTTTTACACTGGATAGGTACACTGATGGTTAATTCTTGGTCAAAACATTATCATGTAAATTATGTAGCTACACCACAACCTCTTTATAACACTATTAATGGGGTCCAAAGCAGAAACCGTGTTAGTTAAACAACCGTGTTATATCCAAACAAAAATGTATAGATTATATAGAAAAATGACCATTTATGGTCATTTTTCTACATAATCTATACATTTTTGGATCCATCTTGAAACCGTGTTATATCGAAAACCGTGTTATAATGAACCGTGTTATAACGAGGTTGTGGTGTATATACAAGTCTGTAAAATGAATATCCTTGTAAGTTTTCAGAAAAAAAAATAAGGCATACAAGGGTTTGCATTATTTTCTTAATTTCTGCTCAAAAACAAAGATTGTAGGAACATGTTAGAACTATCTAGAGATGGTTCTAGCCAGGTTTGGGGGCAAATGTCCCTTTCTGAAATGAGCAGTGTGGGGCAAATGTCCACCTGTAAAATAAGCACTGGGGGGGGGGGGAGGCAGATGTCCATACCAAAAATAAGCCCTGGGGGGCAAATGTCCGGGTCGCATATTCAACTTGGGGTGGGGGGGAACTAGTGTTGTCACCATACATGTACATCATGTGAAGAAAAATGCAAGCAGTGTTCAAGTGTTCAATGTAGGATTTGGGGTCAGGGGGCACTTGGGCCCATAGACCTTGAAAAAGAGGGTCATTTAAAAAATATGGGGGGCCTTAGATTATACTATATAGCTGCAGATTCATCTTTAGTTTTAGGCTGCATGATAAAAATGGAGAAACAACATAAATATTTTTTTTTTTAGAATTTTGTCCTTTATATTTTCTTCATCTTCACCAATATAGAGCAGAAGGTCTTTGCATTTGTTTTATTTTGAAAGAAATCCAATTAAATTTACCTCTAGCAGATAAAAACTTCAGTATTTTCCAGTATTTTGGTCTGGTATTTAGCGTAAGCCACACTCTTTTCTACGACATTTATGGCAATCTAGAGTGATCACTGTGCAAGAGACAATGTTCTTAACAAATGGCAACACAGGTGGGATATTGCAGAGACCTGACAGTCATTATGAAAACAAAGATACATACATGTAGAATCAAGTATAAATGTAGAAAGGACTTTCCAACAAAAGCTGAAAGTAATCATCTACAACAACTGAGAACAGAATAATCAATACTAACCCATTTTGTACCAGAAACCCCTAAATGGGTACCCTGTCAAACAGTGCAGGCCACGATCAGAGTGACCATCAGACGCCACAGAATGTGGTGTGTGATCAGGGCCTACACTGTTTACAAAAAGTTAAGCCATTTTCAAAATAAATTTTGAAGAAAACACAACTTGACACCCCTTAATTTTGGAATGGGCTCCTACTATATACATGTATATATTAAAAGGTGGAAGATTCCATTTGGTACAAAAAGGGTTAATGAGTACAGATAAAAGTTATGACAATCTGACACGTCCCTATGCACATGTAAAAAATCAGAAACAGTCAGCCACTTCTTAATGTATTGTCAGCATTATGAGGATTAGTGCGGGCTAAGCTTCTACACAGCCTCCATGCCCATCTTGGAATAATTACACTGGATCTGACTTCACTATTAGGATATATGGACCACCCTGAAATTTTTAACTGGAGAGAAGTGATTATGGAGCGAACTTAGAATCTGTCACCCACTACATACTACCTGGCTCCTACCCAAACCCCTTACCCTAACCCTTATGACCTGACCAACCATACCTAACCCTAACCAACCCAAACCTAACCCTAACCATCAATGACCTACCCGCCTAACATACTTAAGTAAACAGTGGCGGACAGATTTTGAAGTCTAGCTGTGATTATGACATGTTTGTGAATTTGTGGAAGTTACAGGACTCTTTTAACACTGAGCGGCCTCGGTAGCTCAGTCGGATCAGGAGGATGCAGGTTCGCTACCTGCCGGGGCCGGCAACATTCTTTCGTGGAGATTGATCATGAAATCTTTTCTACAGTCATTCTCTCCCTTCCGCTGATTCAAGAAGGGCAGTTGTCAGTTTTTGGCAAAAGAATGTGCAATGTACTGGTTAATTGCTTACGTATAAAGGTAAATTGACCGGCTCAAAAATGACCTAAAATAGTGTTGACTGGGCCGTTAAACTCCAATACAGACAAAAAAACAAACAAAGCATACAATGTACAAATAGCAAAAGTGACAAAGGGCCGTAAGTTTCCATAACTCACAAGCATTCTTTGGAATTTAGTCAAAAGTAAATCAGGTCATCTATTTATCCCCAACTTTTTGCTGACAAAATTTTATCAATTTTTTTCAAAGGATAATAACTCTTGAAAGGGGCATAATCCAGATAAGAAAAGAATACATGTCAGCTATTTTTCCATGTGGAATTCAAATATGCAGCTGGTGGTGGTGGGTTTCTGGTGTACCTCTGGAGGTACACTTTTGGGGAAATGTCCCACTATATATACTACCCATCTGTATCTCTAATTTCCCGGGTAGTAAATACAGTTGTCTGCGAACAGTCTTATTTCTGAGTCAATGTCATTGAAATTATCATTGATGTACAGGGAGAACAACAGTGGACCAGGAACAGTCCCTTGTTGGACCCCATACAAAACTGGAGCCCACTCCAAAGATTAACCATCAACAACAAGGTGTTGTTTTCTGTAGCAAAGAAAGGAATCTATCTATTTGAGAGTCTTCTCCCCCAATTTCCATAACCAAATTACTTAGATTTATGTAGTTCATGCGGTGGGGTGTCAAAAGCCTTCTATCTATCTATCTTCTTATACTGAGTCAGTCACATTTGGCCATTACCGGTACCTCAGTTGAATGGGTGGCTAAATTTAGAATTTAGCTTAAAAAAAAAAGTCTCGATGTCCAGGATAAATGTGTAATGAAACATCAAGTTGAGTGCCCCGACTGGGGACTGAACCCACGACCCTTGGGTTACAAAGCGAGCGACAAAACTACTAGGCTAAAAGATTTGGACCAGTTAGACTGGTCAGTTACCGGTATGCACTCTATATACCTATATACATATTCATTATGGCCATACTACTACATTGGGTTTATTATGGTAGACCATTATGCATTGTGTGTGCTGGCGGATTCAGTTAATCTAAGATAAACGGTATACAATTTTTACAGATTCCTGCTAAAAGAAGGACAATTAGAGCAATACTGTTGTCGAAACAGTCCTTTGTTAATGCGTTTCTCTTTTTGCAGCCGTAAATGTATTTGTTCGACAGTTTTAGACTGAATGACCAAGTTCGATCTTTAGTATCAGTTTCGCTCACAGTATGATTCGTACGAAAACACTATCAGACCCTGACCTGAATCCCAGGTGTTGGTAGTTGTGTCATAGCATATTTAGCATGTTTAGCAAAGCAGACCATAGATTTACTTTTTCTGATCACTCAGAAGTTGTTCATTATTTCTAATACTGAGTTTATCAGCTTTTGGGTAGACTATCCTGAGGTACAGTTTTCCACTTTAGTGAGCTGTTTAGGCAAAAATGGGGAAAAAAATCAAACTGCTAGGCTTATTGTAGTAACATTTTATTTTGAACATTATGATCTACTTATGGATGGAACTTCAAACTCATGTGGTTAAACAAACAGCAGAAAGTCCCTTTTAGAAGCATTTTCATCTGCAATGATTAGTCCTGGTCTCATAATTAACCCTTATCCTTCTCAATAAATTAATTTAATGACACCCATTTCATACAGCGACATTATACTCAGAAATGAGGGCAACACAGTATCTATGGATAGATAAGTGAGTGAGTGTTTGAGTTTTACATCCCACCAGCAGCTATGGTCATATGGCGATGGGACCTCAGTTTAAAGACTCGTTCAAAGGTCTGGAGAAGCCCAGGATTGAACCAATATTCCCTAGGGGAAAGTATAAAACCCGGGAGTAACGGCCGGGAGCCGGGAGTAAAATCCGGGAGTAAATTTGGACAATCGAATAAAGGTACTAAACATTCACATATCTGGATGAAATTTGAATCAAAAGTAGAACATAGACGTTTCTTTAAAATGCACATAAGTGTTAACATTATTACCATGTATTTTTCAAGATATGAACCGAAATATACGACCACGTCGCAAAATTTTCGCCCGGGGGTAACTTTTGCGGTATTGACGATGTCAAGCATTTTATTTTGCAAAATATGCTCAGTCTGGGGGTTCTACAAGAATTACTTTATGTGTTATTAATTAAAAACATGTCAGAGATTAGAAAAATGCAAAATTAAAGTTATTTCATCGCTCCGCCTGGTAAATAATTGACCCGGGAGAGGGCCGGGAGTAATTTCTGGGTTGAAATCGGCGTTTATTTGCCTTATTCTCGGCCTTATTGCTTCTATCACATACATTGTATTTCTTAAACGTTTGTCAGAAGAAAAGCTAAGATTCAGCATGGAGTACATGGATTTATTTACTTGTCATATCGGGACTCAACACACATCCAAACCCCACAACCCAACACACGCCCTGCTCCTGCGCCTGTGATTTTATGTGACCGGGACATTTATATTTGGCGCTATTTGTTTTATGGCCGTATAATGTAGAAACGATGACACAATTTCCTCCGCAGTCTGATCAGTGCCTTTGCTATTAGCTGTCAGGGTAGTAAGACTACGTTTAATAAATACAATGTATGTGACATAGGCAATAACGCCAATAAACGCCGATTTCAACCCAGAAATTACTACTCCCGGCCTCTTCCCGGGTCAATTACTTACTTCATGGAGCGATGAAATAACTTTATTTTTGTATTTTTCTAATCTTTGATATGTTTTTAATTGATAATACACAAACTTATTCTTGTAGAAATCCCAGACTGAACATATTTTGTAAAATGCTTGACATCGTCAATACCGCAAAAAGCTACTCCCGGGCGAATTTTTTGCGACATGGACATATATTTCGGTACTCAATTATTAATATAATATTTATATGCATTTTAAAGAGGAGTCTATATTCTACTTTTGATCCAAATTTCATCTAGATATTTTAATGTTTAATACCTTCATTCGATTGCCAAAATTTACTCCCGGATTTTACTCCCGGCTCCCGGCTGTTACTCCCGGGTTTTATACTTTCCCATCCCTAGTTTATAAGGTGAGCTTTGGCTGCATGGTGCTTCCATGCAGAGCTGAAACCAACCACACGAGTACCGTAATTCCCTGTGTATACCACGCACTCATCTATAACACGCACCTCAATTCTGAGTCCAAGATATGTAAGAAAAAAAAATATTCCAGTCTAAAACACGCACATGCTTTTCCCCAGTATCACAGAATGCTTTTCTCAGACGCCATTTTGATTGAAAATGAAAGTACACGAATTTTGATTGGCTACTATCAAAATAGCCTGACTTGTTATAGGTATATTTCCCAGTAGTTATAGAATAGAATAGTGGTTAGTTTCTCTCTTGCAGCATAGGCAGTTCTCCGTTTACCCATAACGGTGGTGTGTGACAAGGTGACATTTTAAGGGTGCGGTTATTCATTTGTTATGAAAGATGACAATGCGTTTTCCCAGTTTTCTTTCACAAGGAAAGATAGAAACAGGTTTGTTTCCAAAGGTAAAATTGTGACAACATGCCTCCAAGTCAGGTGCTCCATAGCGTTATTGACAGAAATTTCTACAGGTAGATTGAGTATTTTGACACCTCTGGTTATTCACAAGTTCTCTATGCTAATCCCATAATTAACACCTTCTCAGCGTGAGTCAAACATCTCACTCAATTAAAGAAGCCCATTTACTGTTAACAAATTATTCCTAAAACTCTGATTTTAAACAAAATAAACAAGCAAGTTCAATGCGAACATCAAAGTTTTCCGGCATCCAAACTGCCGCCCACAAATCACCGCTAGTTTTTTTCTGCATGCGATCGGTAAATGACGTCATCGTACCCCAGCAACCCCACACGTGTCTATTGTTTTATCTTAATGGGGCGTATCTCTCTCATAAAAAATGTTTGGAAACGGTAAAAGTATTCTCGCTAGCAAAACAGCGCTTACCGTAAGCTCCGTGTCAATAACCAACAACAGAATACAGATGTATTAACACAAAGAGTTCAACTTTTCTCGCCAAGCGTCTGCTATTTGGCCCTAAAACATAACCATTCACGAGATAGCAGAATAGTCATAGCAACTCGTCTTAGGAGCAATTAAATAATTTTCACACTGATTGCGGATTAAATTTTATGATTGGGGAATAAACGCAAATTAGAGGCATAACTTGACCATATTTTCACACCTTATCGACACGCACCGCAGGGTGGCAATTATATGACAGGGATTAACAATAGTGTCATAATTGAACCGTTATAAATCAATAAACAGTGAAAATCCAAATCAGACATCTGCGGCGTCTTTCTGCGGTGTCTGATCTGGGACTGCACTGTTTGCCGATGTCCCAAAAAAGAAACGTCTGCGGCGTCTTTCTGAGGCTTCTGATCTGGGACTGCACTGTTTGCCGATGTCCCAAAAAAGAGCCGCGGGCATATGTGGTAATATGGATGAAAGGTTGATGTCTGAGATAGGAATATTGATTGAATTTTTAATGGTATGAATGATTCAATGAATTAATATGTCAAACGAACTTTATGAGGGTCTCAAAGTGTCACATTGTATTTGTAATGGGTTTTCGTGACCTGCAGACTTTTCGAGAAAAACAATATCATTTTTCTATGCCATTGTATTACACGCAGGGGATTTTTTTCACCGTTTTCTGGGTGAAAAAAGTGCGTGGTTTACACAGGGAATTACGGTACTGGTGAACCGCTTAGAAGGTCTAAGCCCAGGCAAAGTTGTGTAAGTCAGACCGTCCATGTACATAATCCCTATTGGTTTCTCACTAGGATTTTGAAAATAGGAGTCCAGGACACCTCATTTAAAAAAAAAATAGGAGTCCCTAGCTAGATAGATGGGAATTGTTACTGGTAACACGACAAATGACATTCATACATCAGCTATAGATAGATAGATAGATAGATAGATAGATAGATAGATAGATAGATAGATGAGATAGATAGATAGATAGATAGATAGATAGATAGATAGATAGATAGATAGATAGATAGATAGATAGATAGATAGATAATGTAGGCTCATTTGATTTACTGGTACGCTGAAGATGCAGCTTTTCTTTAAAGCTAAACTTGTAACATGAATGAGGAATAACTTAAGCCGATACAATAATATTGGGCTTCAATATGATTCTCACGCAAGAATCTTTAGCGATGTTAGATCCCAATATTTCTGGCAAAATCTGCTGTGAAACAGCATGGTGACTTCTTACCTAGAACACTGGAGTAAGATAAAATTCACCTAAATCGGACTTTCCGGCAAAATAATACACAGTAGGCTGCCATATTGGATTGCAGTGACTTATGGGAAAAATTTAATCAACATAACATTGACGGTATTCGACTGGTAGGTTTCGTGAAATTTCCGTGAAATTCCACGTAGGAGTGTGGTGCCTAGATGTAATAGCTGGTCACATGGTCCAATCAAATATTTTATTTGTGTATAGCTCATAAGTGACCGTGGTGCACGAAAGGTTCGACTTTTCCTTCGAATAGAATCGTGCTCCACGATCGCTTATGTATTTGAAAAATAACCCATATTTGATTGGACCATGTGATCGGCTATTACAAGAAGACACCACACTCCTGCGTGGAATTTCACGGAAATTTCACGAAACATCCCAGTCGAATATGGCCATTAGCATTTAAAACTTTTAAAACCCTCTTATTTGATTCATACAGATTTTTATGAGCATTGGAAATTGCCTGGTATATGCATTAAGTGATATTATTTAAAAATACATTAAATTTTATTACCGGATACGGGCACCTGACAACGGAAGTCGTTTCCCCGCCATTTTTCGACGCTCAGCTGTCAAAATGTCTTTGGATCATTTGAAAACCCATGGGTTGGAGGTTCAAACAGATACCGATCACTTTCATTTATCAGGGAGACCATGCGAACTTTCGGCATTTTCTTTTGTGCCAACATGTAGGAGTGACCCTCCCGAAAGAACAGCGTTTAACTCCAAAAGAGAGGTAAACAAAGCTCGAGATCAGTCACATTTCTTTCTAGGCAGGGGCTATTCGTACGGCCCCGAATGAATAGCCTGCATTGGCTAATCGTACTGCCCCGTACGATTAGCCTGTATTGGCTAATCGTACGGCCCCTTACATTTAGCCTATATATGCTATATTGGCTAATCGTACGGCCATAATTCGGTACCAAGGAATAGGTCAAAATATATTTCTTTTCTTTTTCTTTTTTTTTTCTATATATACTGCCATACGCCCTCGCGGGCATTCTAGGCAGGTGTATATTAAATACACTCCAGTTTTGCAGGATGAAAGCCTACACAGTAATCATGTAATTATGGTAGGGTTCTTTAACCTGCACAGGGGATGGTTCTCCCTGCACAGGGGGCCTCCAGTTTACGTCCCAATCCGAAGGACGGTGCACTTTTTTGACATTCATCCCTGCAAATGATGCCAATGGAGCGTGTTCAGACCCCGAAATTTTATCGCCGCTGCCGGGGATCGAACCCGGGACCTCTAGCATCAGAGGCAAGTGCACTAACCAATGAGCTATCACGCTCCATGCGAATATTAAATGTGTATTAGGCAGGATGAAACGGAATTATATTATTCATGTATATATTCTTATAAGTATTGTTAAATATTACTATCGATGGTATATACATGTCAACAAGAAAAAATTTATAGTTTAATCGTACTATCAATTATCAGTTTGCTTAGGACGGTAAGTTTATGGACAACAGCGGGACGGACGAAGCGGCGACTATATGCTCCCCCGAAATTCTTCGGGGAGCATAAAAATATATACCCCCGTAAACCCGAGTTTTTTTTCTATATAAATTGGGATTTAGAGGGTTGTTCTTTTTTAATAGAAGGGTAACACGATCAGGTAAGAGTCTGATCAGACTGCCCCTTCGCGGGCGAATTTCTTTCTTTCTCTTTCTCTTTCTTCCGGTTTCGCCTTAACCCCCGGAGGGGACACAGACGGTGTATTACATACACTCCAGTTTTGCAGGATGAAAGCCTACACAGTAATCATGTAATTACGGTAGGGTTCTTTAACCTGCACAGGGGATGGTTCTCCCTGCACAGGGGGCCTCCAGTTAACGTCCCGATCCGAAGGATGGTGCACTTTATGACATTCATCCCTGCAAATGATGCCAATGGAGCGTGTTCGGACACCGAAATTTTCACACCGCTGCCGGGGATCGAACCCGGGACCTCTAGCATCAGAGGAATTTGTGTGTTCGTTGGTCACACGTCTTTTTCACCCTTAAATTGTTCCAAGTGTCTCGCTACTACGATAGTCAAGTTTGTTTTGTTTGTTTGTTTTGGAGTTTAAAAGCTTAGTCAACACTATTTTAAAAAGGTCATTTTTGAGCCGAGCTGTTTACCTATCCACACTTTTCCTGGGCAGGCTTTCACATAAGCGTTTAACAAGTGCTGTGTACATTCTTTCGCCAGAAACTGACAACTGCCATTCTTGAATCAGCGAAAGGGACAAACTGACAGTAGAAAAGATTCCCCGTCACTGTGAGACTGTATAGGTCATTTTGGAGACGTTGCTTTCAATTTTGTGGGACTTTTACCCGACATTGAGATGAAATGACAACTCAACCCCTGTCACCCAATGAAACTAATAGGGTTTATAAGCGGGTGCATGTCAGACCGTCCATGCATATAAACCCTTCCAAAATTGGAAGCATCGTCATTGGAAGAATGACATACACAGTGATGACGGGGACGTTAACCCTTTCCCACTCAGATACGTGTCTGCACCCCACCCCCATTTTAAGACCCAGAAGTACCTAACATCTGCATTTTCTACTCCTTGGTAGTTATGTTTGCTTTAGGATTTGTTGCGCTCCTCCCCACTAAAAATATTCTGGTGGGGGGGGGGGGGGTGGGGGGCACCCCCTCACATCCCGAAAAAGTTTGGTGAAAACAGACCATCCATTATGAAACAATGGCTAGTTGAAGTTGTTGTCAGGTGCAACACTGTGAAAATAAGCGAAATTCACAAAATCCCTGAGTGGGAAAGGGTTAAACCTCAAATCAAACAAAACAAAACCAGTACTCATGTGCGGTCGGTTTCCAGCTCTGAGTGAAAGCATCATGCAGCGCATATATTTCTTCAAGCCCCGATGAAATGTTTTGTGGGTGCCCTAAGTAATCGCCCTGTCCGTCCGTCTGCCCGTCACTCTGTCAGTCTACATTTGTCATGTTTTGTTTTCCAATCTTCCTTTTCTCTGGGATACGACAAGGGTTGACGTGTCGTTAAATCCAAAACAAATGGACACATAAAAAGTCTCCTCATTTAGAGCTATGATCATACGACAGATAAAAATGTTTGATATTTTTCTTAATTCTTGTCCACTTATAGATTGTGGGTGCTCGTTAGAACCGACTCAATTAGGCGGCTCTAACGAGTACCCACAATCTATGTTTTATAGCAAAATAAGTAAAATAATAAATTCCCCCGTAAACCTTACTTTTTCTGTGTATAAAGGGGCGTTTAGAGGGGTGTTCATTACATGGACTTGTTAATCTGATGAATACGCCTTCTAGAAGAAGTGCGGTTCCATAGCCTTGCGTCGAGGGTCGTCTGTCGTGCGCCGTCAACAGTTTCTTTCAATGCAAACACCTCCTAAACCATTTGGTCAATTTGATAAAAACTTCACCGCCCGTCCATTAATATCCTTTATATTTTAGGGTTTCAGCACGTTTCACAAAGGGGCTTGGAATGGCTAGTCTTTCAAGGCCGTACGATCAGCTGATTTTTCATACCACCAACAGTACACATGTATCACTTTCTTGGTACCGAACTAGAATGGCCGTACGATTAGGCAAGATAGCCTATATTGGCTAAAAGAACGGGGCCGTACGATTAGCCAATACAGGCTAATCGTACGGGGCCGTACGAATAGCCACTGCCTTCTTTCTATTGATACTGCGTCGGTCACATTTCAGGGATTTTCCTAGTGCAACTTTGGGGCCGGTAATCGGCCCCTATTTTTCCCAATTTAGAGACATATATTCCCAAATTTTATAACAAATTTCCCAATTTCTGATGTTGTGCTACATTTTGATAAAAATTTCATAAAAATTGAACCAAAATTGGCAAAGTTACAGCTGATTTAAATTCCAAACTATATATATTAGCGAGCTGTTTTTCCCAAACCCAGCGGCCCCTGGACCCTGATTCTGAAGGGTAGGAAAATCCCTGCATTTGACCATTACCGCAGGTGTACATTACATACACTCCAGGTTTGCAGGATGAAAACCTACACAGTAATCGTGTAATTACGGTAGGGATCTGAAGGACGGTGCACTTTATGACATTCATCCCAGCAAATGATGTCAATGGAGCATGTTCGGACACTGAAATTTTATCGCCCCCCTCCGGGGATCAAACCCCGGGACATCTAGCATCAGAGGCAAGTACCTTAACCACTGAGCTATCACGCCTTAGGTTGAAAATCTTCATACCAACTATAAAGAAACCTCATAGAAAGGTGTAGCCGTATACTTACGGTGCAGTCCGGTAACATTGCGCGCATAAAGATTTGATCGCCGCGTTTAACTTTTTCCCAGCCGGTTTAACTTTTTCCCAGCCGTCACACAAAATCCGCAATCAAAATCATTGTAACACTTCCCTATCAAGTATATGCAATGAAAAATTGTCTCTGAAATTTTCTGCAGGCAGGGCAAGTATACTTTGAACAGGGATAACCCCTTGAAATCGAACTGCCAATTTTGTCACCCAACATTGCGCACGTCAGGTATTTTGAGCTGTTTAAACACAAGGGCAGGCGCAAATAAGTTGTCGATTAGATCTTTTTCAACGATGTCATATGCAGAAAGTTTGACTACAAAACCATTGTGCCATTGGTTAGTTTTAAACCAAAATCTTGACTTTGGCAATCCTCGGATTTTTCGTTTTATGAGAAAATTGAAAAAATACTGCGAAACTGGCACATCTGCACGTGCAAGCCCATCTTTTGCGGGCTAAGTTAAACTTAATTCAGATCCAATCATAATAGTGAAACTGATTATGAAGGATAGAGTTACTGAAATTCAGACTAAAGGGTGCACAAAATAAACGGCCGCGCAATGTTACCGGACTCGACTGTATATCAAAAGGGTGACTATGAAACTATGAGGAAGGATGCCCTAAAATTTGCAAGAGAGAAATACTTAAATGGTTATTCAGAGGTCCAGGAGAACTTTGATTTGATAAAGTCTTTCATTCAAGCTTCGTCTGAAAATCATATCTACTCCAAAACTAGCAGGTCTGTATCTTCAGTTCCTTGGATCACACCAGAAATAAGAAGAAAAATTAGGAGGAGAAATAAAATTCATGTTAAGGCAAAAAAGTTGGGAAGTGGTAAACTCAGAACAAAATTTGAAAACTTGAGACGAGAAATTAAAAATGACATCAAAAATCAGCATGATCTGTATGTAAATAACTTGATAGGTGATGTAAAGGCAAATCCCAGAGACTTCTACAGAAATATCAATAGCCTGAAGAAAGATAGGCAAGGTATCCAACCCCTTAATAATAGAGGAGGGAACGGGGTCGCTGAATCAGACTCTGAAAGGGCAGAGGAATTGGTTGATCAGTTCAATGATGCATTTAATAAAACTGAGTTCAACGAGGTTCCATTGACTGGAAGATCGGCCCCTTTCATGGAAAATATTGTTGTATCCTCAGCGGGAGTGATCAAGTTACTTAAAGGCTTGAACCCGTCTAAAGCTTTAGGGCCTGATGAGCTTCATCCTAGAGTCCTGAAGGAACTAGCAAACGAGTTAGGTCCAGTTTTTGCTCATCTTTTCCAACAATCTCTCGATACCCTGAAGAACTCTTTTTTTCCTAGAACTATTCCCCAATGGAATAGTCTTCCCTCCTCTGCGGTGAATGCCAAGTCTGCAGAAGAGTTCAAAGCCCGCACAGTGTAAGATTGGGACTCAGAGGTATGCGCTTTAGGATACCTCTGTTATGCAGATTGTAAATAGTTTTAAGGACGCATCCAGTGCCTCTCTTTTTTTTTTTTTTTTTCAGCTAAATTCTAAATTTAGCCACCCAATCAACTGAGGTAATGGCCAGATATGACCGACTCAGTATAAGATAGATAGATAGATAGATAGATAGATAGATAGATAGATAGATAGATAGATAGATAGATAGATAGATAGATAGATAGATAGATAGATAGATAGATAGATAGATAGATAGATAGATAGATAGATAGATAGATAGATAGATAGATAGATAGATAGATAGATAGATAGATAGATAGATAGATAGATAGATAGATAGATAGATAGATAGATAGATAGATAGATAGATAGATAGATAGATAGATAGATAGATAGATAGATAGATAGATAGATAGATAGATAGATAGATAGATAGATAGATAGATAGATAGATAGATAGATAGATAGATAGATAGATAGATAGATAGATAGATAGATAGATAGATAGATAGATAGATAGATAGATAGATAGATAGATAGATAGATAGATAGATAGATAGATAGATAGATAGATAGATAGATAGATAGATAGATAGATAGATAGATAGATAGATAGATAGATAGATAGATAGATAGATAGATAGATAGATAGATAGATAGATAGATAGATAGATAGATAGATAGATAGATAGATAGATAGATAGATAGATAGATAGATAGATAGATAGATAGATAGATAGATAGATAGATAGATAGATAGATAGATAGATAGATAGATAGATAGATAGATAGATAGATAGATAGATAGATAGATAGATAGATAGATAGATAGATAGATAGATAGATAGATAGATAGATAGATAGATAGATAGATAGATAGATAGATAGATAGATAGATAGATAGATAGATAGATAGATAGATAGATAGATAGATAGATAGATAGATAGATAGATAGATAGATAGATAGATAGATAGATAGATAGATAGATAGATAGATAGATAGATAGATAGATAGATAGATAGATAGATAGATAGATAGATAGATAGATAGATAGATAGATAGATAGATAGAGCTGAAATTCCCAAAGAATGGCTCCAAGCGAACATCTGTCCACTTTTCTAAAAAGGAGACAGGGCTCTTGCTTGAAATTATTGCTCGGTGTCACTGACCTGTGTTCTATGTAAATTGCTTGAACACATAGTCTGCTCAAACATCATGGCCCACTTGGATGAACATAAACTTTTGTCAGACAGACAGCATTCATTTAGGAAAAGGCATAGTTGCGAAACTCAGTTGAGCACAGTTATTAATGATTGGGCAAAAATCTTGGACAATGGGGGGCAGGTGGACACATTTATTCTGGACTTAGTGAAGGCTTTTGACACCCCTCCTCATGAACTACTTAAATCCAAATTATTTGTTATGGAATTGGAGGGAAGACTCTCAAATGGATAGATTCCTTCTTTTGCTACAGAAAACAGTGTGTTGTTGTTAATGGTGAATCTTCAGTATGGGCGTCAGTTTTATCTGGGGTCCGCCAGGTAAGGCTGGCTAATCGGAGCTGAAAAGATAATTGATTATCAATCATGTCAATGTGATCGATAATTGATTAGTAATCACTATGTTTTTATACCCCGCCACACGATAGTGGCGGGGTGTTATGTTATACCCTCCGGCGTCCGTCCGTATGTCTGTCCGAGCGCATCCACGGGCACATGTTGGGTAGACATAAGTTGGGTACTTGCCGTTTATTCCGTTAGTGTCCGAAAAAGTAGCCAACAAATTTGATGGGACATGTTGGGTACTTGTGCAAATTTTAGCTGATTGTTGGGTACTTATAGGTGAAAAATTAACACTGTATTACCCAACAAATGTCCATCTGTAAGAACGTCCGTCCGTCCGCCGTCCGTCCGCACTTCGTTTCCGATCGATAACTTGAGTATTTTTTTAGGGATTTTGTTCAAATTTTGCATACATATTGGTATTAGGAATGAGTGGTTTGGGATTGTTAATGGGCAAAGTCCGTTAATTTTTAGCAGAGTTATTGCCCTTTTCAGTATCTGAAAAATGGTTTTTGGCCTCTAATTCCCTTACTATATGGAATATCTGGATGAAACTTCACAGATGTATAGAGGACTAAACGGTTCATATTGTGGCCAAGAACTGCTACTCTGGCTGTTCCAGTTCTTGAGTTATCTGCCCTTGACGTATTTAAAAAATGCATTTTAGACTAGTTCGTTTATCATTTACAATATCTTGCTGAAACTTCATAGATATGTAGTAAATGAATTGTTATATACTGTGGCAAAGGAACATGACTCTGGCTTTCCAAGCGATTGAGTTATCTGTCTTTGAAATATCTGAAAAATGGTTTTTGGCCTCTAGTTCCCTTACTATATGGAATATCTCGATGAAACTTCACAGATATATAGAGGACTTAATGGTTCATATCGTGGCCAAGGACGGCTACTCTGGCTATACCAGTTCTTGAGTTATCTGCCCTTGAAGTATTTAAAATGCATTTTAGACTGTAGTTCCTTTATTATTTACAATATCTTGCTGAAACTTCATAGATATGTAGTAGATTAAATGTTACATACTGTGGCAAAGGAACATGACTCTGGCTTTCCCAGCAATTGAGTTATCTGCCCTTGAAATATAAAAAAAGGGATTTTGGCCTATAGTTCATTTATGATTTGAAATATATGGATAAAACTTCTACACCCTCTGCTGTCTGTCTGTCTGTCTGTCTGTCTGTCCATCCATTTGTATGTCTGTCCATCTGTCTGTCTGTCCCTTTTCAGTATCTGAAAAATAGTTTTTGGCCTCTAGTTCCCTTACTATATGAAATATTTGGATTAAACTTTACAAATATATAGAGGACTAAAGGGTACATATTGTGACCAAGGACCATATAGAGGAGTAAAGGGTACATATTGTGGCCAAGGCCATGAAATTCTTACATGTACCACATAAAGATACATTTTCTACAGCCATTTAAGGTAAATACTTGCCTCCATAATTTTCTAATAATGTCAACTTATTGAGTTGCCTTCCCATCAAATGTCTGAAAAATGGATTTTTACATATGCTTCCTACATCTTCTAACAACTTCATCCACTCACATTAAGACATTACACTTGCGGATCATATCTCTGCTATCCCCTTTCTAGTTATTTAGCCTTGATATATTTTCAAATAAGTTTCATTGCTTAGCAGTGGCGGGGTATTATGCAGTGTCTGCGGTGCTTTTATTTGTCATAATTTTACCTGTCTGAGCATGTCTCTAACCATATGTTGTACTTTACTATATGTATATTTAAACAGACAGGCCTGACCAAACAGTGTAGACCCAGATGAGACGCAGAATGCGGCATCTCATCAGGGTCTGCACTGTTTGCCACTCATCCAGCTATTTTAGGCATAATTTTGGTTAGTAAATTGTACCTGTCAAGTAATCGATTACAAGCAAATCAGAAATGATAATCATTTTTCTGGAATTTATCGATCAATTAATCGATTATATGATTAATCGTGTCAGCCTTACCCCCAGGGTACTGTTCTTGGTCCGCTGCTATTCTCCCTGTACATCAATGATATTTCCACTGACATTGACTCGGAAATAAGACTGTTCGCAGACGACTGTGTTTGCTATCGGGAAATCAGAGATACTGAGGACTCATTGAAACTTCAGAAGGATATAGATAGATTAATAGGATGTTGGGCACGAAAATGGGGCATGAGATTTGAACTCGTTAAATGTAATATTATGCAGATAACTAGGAAAAGAATAAATAAAATTAAGGCTTCTTACACCTTAGAGGGAACGGTCCTCGAAAATGTGAATTCCATTAAATACCTTGGTGTGACAATCACTCACGATTTGAGATGGAATACACACATTGGCAACATGTGTACAAAGCCAAATAGAACACTTGGTTTCCTGGGGCGAAATCTTCACCAGTGTCCTCAGGATGTGAAAGAGACCGCATATAGGGGACGTACTTGTTCGCCCAATCTTGGAATATGGTAGTTGCATCTGGGACCCAAGGGGAGTGGTCCTTAACGAAGAAATTGAAAAAGTTCAGAATAGAGCTGCAAGATTTGTAACAGGAAATTACTGCTTTGAAACTGGGAGCATGACTGGAATTCTAGGTAAATTAAGATGGGAGTTTCTCAAGAAAAGGAGAAGAGACAGTAGACTCATACTCTTATACAAAGGTCTAAAGGGTGCTGCCAGCATTCCAACAGATGACCTTGTTCCCCCAGCTAGGCACTGTAGAAAGCACCATTCAATGACGTTTTAGACCCTTACTGCAAGAACAGACATTTGTAAAGAATCGTTCTTCCCCCGAACCATTAGAGATTGGAATGCCCTTCCCGATTCGATTATTTCGACGGCTGAAGGTGCTGAGGATTGTGTAACTAGGTTTGCCTCTATGATTAGAGCTAGGGACTAACTTCCCATATCACAGGTCCTGGTGTATGAATGTCATTGACGTGTCACCAGTAAGAATTCTGATTCTGATTCTGACACCGGGAGGGGACACAGACAGAATCAGACAAGCCGGCTTTTATAGCAACGCGGTAGAGTGTTGGCCTGTCACTCCGGCAGACCGGGTTCGATCCCCGGCCGGGTAAAGGTGTTAAGCATTTTTTCACCTGTTACATTTGGCGCCAACATAAATGACCCACAGAGACTTGTACCACATCTGTGTACCGGCGAATTTTGTTGGATTCGAGGACGAATCTTTAATAGGAGGGGGAATATGTAGTAGTGATAGGATAAATACACTTGTACTGCCCTGCGGTACAAGCCAGCTTTTATAGCGACGCAGTAGAGTGTTGGCCTGCCACTCCGGCAGACTGGGCTCGATCCCCGGCCGGGTAAAGGTGATAAGCATTTTTTCACAAGTCTTCATCAGACAACTTAGCTTGCCTGAAAGTGACCTTGAGGTTATAGGCATAGATATTGCTGAATAAACTTTAGGATCTTTATCATCAAACCAATTATGAACCAATCCTTCATATGGTTGGTAAAATATGAGATCTTAAAAACTTTACCACGAAGTCTGTGTGTAAAGTCTGTTCGTGATGTAGTGGATTAGCTACTCGCCTCATAAACCGGGGTTTAGGGTTCGATCCCGAGCTTCTCCAGTCTTTCGGATCAGTTTTTAAACCGAGGTCATATCTCTGTATGACCTTAACTGTTGGTGGGATGTAAAACTCAAACACACACATAAAGTCTGTGATCTTGACCTTCAGGTCATTGGCGCATGGGCTGAGATATTGTTGGAATACAACTTTGGGGGGGGGGGGGGGGGGTGCAAATGTCCCTTTCTGAAATAAGCACTGGGGGGCAAATGTCCACCTGCAAATAGGCACTGGGGGGCAGATGTCCATTCCAAAAATAAGCTCTGGGGGGCGTATGTCCGGGTTGCATTTTCAACTGGGGGGCAAATGTCCATTTATGCATTTTTTCATTGGGAGGCAATTGTCCTGGGGGGCAAACGTCCGGGGACCCCTGTTACATTATACACACCAGGTTTGCAGACAGTAATCATGTTATTACGGTAAGGGTCTTTAACCGGTAAAGGGGATAACTCTTCCCTGCACAGGAGGGCTCCAGTTAATGTCCTGATCTGATGGACGGCACACTTTGTCACATTCATCCCTGCAAATGATGCCAATGGAGCATGTTTGAACACCGAAATTTTATCACCACTCCCGGGGATCCAAACTGGCGCTCTAGATACAAGATACAAAATTTATTTAGAAGACCGACATAACAGACGGTGTCCTTCGATTCTTCAATTCTAAGCCGTTACAGGCTGAAATGAGCTCAAAGGTAAATGTCTCTCCTGTATATTCTCTCAAATGTATTGTTCTCAAATGTATTTTCTCAAAAAAAGCATATATTAGATACTGGGATGCAGAAAAATTGAGCTGATTTTTAATTTTGCTTTGCTTTTGAACACACAAATCTCCCATTTCCTCAATGAAGTTTCCCAACTCTGATAACATTGTCTCTCTCCAGTTTGGAATGTCTGGTTAGTCCTCTAAGCCAAGTAAGGTATACTTGTCGAGATGCTGTAGTCCTATCTGCCATTGTAAATTATTCTGCAGTCTGGCATCTTCAAACAGCTGGCAATCACACAGGTAGTGGTCCACAGTTTCTACTGCGCCACACTCACAAAGGTTAGATTCCGTTAGACCAAGTTTGTGGCGATATACATTTAGGACTGAATATTCCATTCTCAACTGTAGTATTTGTTTTTGAATGTCTTGTTGTTGGGATGTCTAATCTGGTTTTTGAGGTCACAGCTTGTTTGCAGATGTAGATCGAAGTCTCTTTCACCAATATCCCATCTCATTTGCCATCTGTGTGTCACACTGACTCTAGCATTCCTACTGATGTCCTGAATGGTGACTACACTGGTATTTTCATCCAGTTCCTTTGCTTTACTTGCTGCATGCCTCCTTAGCTATCCGATCTGCGACTTCATTGCCTTGTATATCACTGTGCCCTGGTGTCCATTTTATGTCAATTATCCAACTTCTTTTGAATAGTTCGGAAGTATTAGATGACACCTTGGTATTTGTCTGTGGCCCAGTTTGGGCTAAGAATACCCACTGCTGTTTGACTATCATGATGAAGGTGGGATCTCAGTTGACATGAAATGCTCTGTGACAGACAGAATAGCAACAAAACAAGCTCCCCTAGCAATATGGACCCATATGCTGCTACTGTACAGACTTCATTTTGACCATGAATATAAATCGCTGCCCCTGCTCCACATGGCCCAGGGTTTGATATGCATGAGCCATCATTGAAACAAAGGATGGCATCTGGAACTTCTTCCATCAACTGGTCTATTACCCAGGTCCTGCTGTTCTGCTGTCCTGAGTTTGGATGACCCCAACTGGCTCCAGTATTTTGGGTTTTCAATGGTACATACAAGAGCATTAACTTGAAACTCTGGTTCAAGCTAAATGAATTCTAAGCCGATTCCTGTAACACTCTTCATCTCCACCACTTGGCTGACTGCTAATCCTAAAGGTGATGCTATTCTTTCCCAGGACTCATCTGACAAGTACCTATTCAACTGCTGTCACAATGGGTTTCCTTGGGGTTTTCCTGTACCTGATGGCAATTTCATTGAGGCAATATCCCTGCTGCAACATCTAATGCATCTTTTGAAGCTGTCAAGGGCTGGTCTAAACACAATGCTAGTGCTTTTTTTCTGCACATTCTCCAGTCTGCCTAGACCACTTCTATAAATTGTTTGCCACACAGTAGCACCATACTCCATCACAGACCTTACAAGAGAAGTATACAGCTGTATAAGTTTGGCAGATCCTCCAAGACAAGTATTACCGTACAATATACGATAATGTAACAATGCAATTTGAGATGAATGTGATGAAATGGTATGAAATAATAATGAGTATTCCAAACTATCTTAGGTAGAGAGATGTTATAAAGTGACAAATATATTTTGTCTCCTCTACAGTTACTGGGTTCATTAAACAGACAAGAGCTTTCAATGATGCGTCAGTATTGGGAATCAAGCCATGGTATTCAATGTTCAGTTTCTGAAATATTATAATTTTTTGTACAATGAATTATAAAATGTTCCTCTAGTATCAGAGGCAAGTGCACTAGCCACTGAGCTATCACGCTAGTGTATATGCTAAACTGTCACATCTAATGGCACAGCCTTGTATACTAATTCCACAGAATCTACCAATTCTGCCTGTGCATTGGTATTATTTAAAACTTAAATGAAACAGATGAAACTTTTCCAGCACCTAAAAAAGCTTCATATATTATTTTGGATGAGTGGCAGACTGAAAATGGAACAAATTAAACCCAATTTTTATTTTTGCCTTAACCATCACCACGAGATTTGATGCTAGAGGCCCCCCGGTTAGATCCCCGGCAGGGGCGATAAAATTTCGGTGTCCAAACATGCTCCATTGGCATCATTTGCAGGGATGAATGACATTAAGTGCACCGTCCTTCAAATTGGGACATAAACTGAAGGCCCCCTGTGCAGGGAGTGTCATCCCCTTTGCAGGTTTTAAGGGTCCGCATCCAGTGAATTTCTTTTTGTGCAAAATTCTGAATTAAGCCAACAACCTAAATGAGGTAATGGCCAAATATGACCGATTTGGTATCAGAAGATATCTAGATAGGCAATACTGTGTTCTGGACTACAGTGCTGTAGGCTAATTCTGCGCACTTAAAGTTTGACCTTTGTTTTCATTTATTCCATTAAACCAAAACGTGTTTTGCATCAGTATGTTATAAAGTTGTCATAGCTTGTTAAAGGGCAACAGCCACCAGTTATATCTCAGGGAGCGACTTTGAATCTGTTGGTCGCTTCATATTACCTTACCCTAACCCTAATGACCTGATTAACCTAACCTAACCCTGACCTAACCCTCACCATCAGTGACCTAATCCTAACCTAACCCAAACCATCTACATACTGAAGTCAGTAAACAGTGGCAGACAGATTCTAAAGTCTAGCCAGAGACTGACTACCAGATGAATATTATAAACGAGGTTAATGCCAGCACTGCTCCCAACAGGCCAGTACGGATGGATAATCTAATTCCAATGCTAGATTTGTATTGCCATCGCTCACAGATCCAACAAGCAGCTGTCCCCTAGACCTTCTCAATTAGCTGAATCTGTGTTTTAACATACCTTACAGGACTGGAAAATTCTACTCATATCCATTCGCCATGAGTTACATTTTTGAAGGACAAGTAAAAGTTTTGCCTTGTGCCTATTACCCGGTAACCCTTATCTTGCTGTTCACAAAAACCCTACCTTTGCAAACAGTGTAGATCCAGATCAGATGGCTGAAGAAGCCATCTGATCAGGATCTACACTGTTTGGCATTCAGTTTATGAATCTGTAGCAATAAATTATGTCAAGTAATTTGATTGGTTGATAGACAGAAATGGTTGTGGCTTAAATGAATATTCAGCAAGATAAGGGTTAAATTATGTATTTGATCCAGTGTCCGCCAACATTTGCAAGGATGAATTCCAAAATTGTACCGTCCTTTGGATTAGGACATTAGCTGGTATCCACCCACCACCACCCCACAAGATTGACATGGAGAAAGCTAAGAATAATTACAATAATTGATCTAAAAACCTGGCTGTAGAAGCCAGCTCATAGAGTGGTTGTCTTGTTCATGATGTTAAGCAACATGGACTTTCCTAAGTAATATATACATGTATTAGGCAAAGTAAATTATTTTCTCAGCAGACTGTCAGACAGTCAACATATTGATAAATACCTGTATACAATGTATATTATGGTTATTGTTATATATATATGAATTAAAATTGACATTTTTACAAAACTAACTGTATTCGTTGTGCCTACATTATTTTTGATCATCCAAAGTTCATTTCATTTAATCTAGAAGCCACTGCCAGGGATGGTAATAGCAGACAATTCAAAGAATAAACATGAATGTGCAGTACTTAGCATATGGGTAATCATTTTCTTAGTTGCTTGTTTGTTTTTAGCTCACCTGACCAAAGGCCATGGTGAGCTTTTGTGACTGCGAGATGTCCGTTGTCGTCGTTCGTTGTGGTGTGCGACGTGCGTGCATAAACTTTTCTTGTTAACACTCTAGAGGCCTTGTTAACAGTCTAGAGGCCACAGTTATGGTCCAATCATCCTCAAACTTGATCAGAATGATCATTCTGACAGTATCTCGGTCAAGTATGAATATGGGTCATGTTGGGTCAAAAAGTAGGTCAGTAGGTCAAACAATAGAAAAACCTTGTTAACACTCTGGAGGCCACAGTTTGGGTCCAATCATCTTCAAACTTGCTCAGAATGATCATCCTGACAATATCTCGGTCGAGTTAAAATTTGGGTCATGTCAGATAAAAAAATAGGTTATGAGGGCAAATCATAGAAAAACCTTGTTAACACTCTAGAGGCTGCACATTTGGACCAATCATCCTCAAACTTGCTTAGAATGATCATCCTGACAATATCTCGGTCAAGTTCGAATATGGGTCATGGATGGTCAAAAAGTAGGTCAGTAGGTCAAATCATAGAAAAAACCTTGTTAACACTCTAGAGGCCCCAGTTTTGGTCCAACCATCCTCAAACTTGCTCAGAATGATAATCCTAACAATATCTAGGTAATGTTCGAATATGGGTCATGTGGGGTCAAAAATTAGGTCAGTAGGTAAAACCGTAGAAAAACCTTGTTAACAATGTAGAGTTTTGGTCGAAGCATCATCAAACTTGCTCAGAATGATCATCTCTGCAATATCTAGGTCAAGTTCAAATAGGGGTCATGTGGGGTCAAAAAGTAGGTCAAATCATTGAAAAACCTTGTTTACACTCTAGAGACTGCAATTTTATTCTAATTATCATCAAACTTGCTCAGAATGATCAGCTTGACAATATCTAGGTCAAGTTTGAATATGGGTCATGTCGTGTCAGAAAGTAGGTCAAATCTTAGAAAACCTTGTGAACACACTTGAGACCCAGTTTTTGTCTGATCATCATCAAACTTGCTCAGAATGATCATCTTGGCAATATCTCGGTCAAGTCTGAATACAGGTCATGTCGGGTCAAAAAGTAGGTCAGTAGGTCACATCATATAAAAACGTTGTGAACACTCTAGAGGCCACCGTTTTGGTCTGTGCGTAATCAAACTTGCTTAGAATGATCATTTGACAATATCTCGGTTAATTTCGAATATGGGTCATGTCTGGTCACTAAGTAGGTCAGTAGGTCAGATCATAGAAAAACCTTGTGAACACACTAGAGGTCCCAGTTTTGGATCATCATCAAACTTGCTCAGAATGATCATCTTGACAATATCTGGATCAAGTTTGAATATGGGTCATGTTGGTTCAGAAAGTAGGTCAGCAGGTCAAATCATAGAAAAACGTTGTGAACAGTCCAAGTGGCCAAAGTTTTAGTCCAATCATCATACAACTTGTTTAGAATGATCATCTGGACAATATCTCAGTTAAGTTCAAAAATGGGTCATGTCAAATCAAAAAGTAGATCCCTAGGTTATTTTGTCATAACTTTTTAACCGTTTGAGATAGAGTCTTCATATGTAGGCATGTAGGTTCCTTGTGACAAGGCTTCCCACTCATATAAACATATTTGACCTGTGACCGTGACCTGTGACCTACTTTATCATAACTTTTTAACCATATGAGATAGAGCCTTCATATTTGGTATGTATGTTCGTTGTGACAAGGCTTTCCCAGCCATTCAAAAATTTTGACCTACTTTATCATAACTTTTTAAACATTTGAGATACAGCCTTCATATTTGGCATGTAGGTTCCTTGCGACATAGGTTTCCTATTCATACATAAAATGTGACCTTTACCTTGACATTTGACCTACTTTATCATAACTTTTGAACCATTGGAGATGGTGCCTTCATATTTGGCATGTATGTTCCTTGTGAAAAGGTCTTTCCACCAATACAAAACTTTTGTCTTATGACCTTGACCTTTGATCTACTTTGACCATTTGAGATAGAGCCTTCATATTTGGCATGAAGCTTCCTTCTGTCATACAAAAATGACTTGTGACCTTGACCTTGACATGTGACCTACTTTATCATAACTTTTGAATCATTTGAGGTAGAGCCTTCATCTTTGTTATGTATTTTCCATGTGGCAACGACTTTCACCCACACAAAAATTTTGATCTGTGACCTTGACCTTTGACCTTCTTTCTCATAACTTTGAACCATTTAAGATAGAGCCTTCATATTTGGCATGTAGGATCCTTGTGACAAGGGCTTCTCAACCATGCAAATTTTTTTACCTTAACCTTTGATCGTTATTGTCATAACTTTTGTCTCATTTAATGTAGAGCCTTCATATTTGGCATGTATGTTCCTTGTGAAAAGGTCGTCCCACTCATGCAAAAAATTTGAGCTGTGACCTTGATCTTTGACCTACTTAATCATAATTTTGGAACTATTTGAGATAGAGCCTTCATATTTGGGATGTATATTCCTTGTGACAATGGCTTCACATCCATGCAAAAAATTTGACCCGTGACCTTGACTTTTGATCTTCTTTATCATAAATTTTGAACCATGTTACATCCCTTTGATTGCAGCAGTTAATTGCTTATTTTTGACCTTGTCATCACCATAGCCCCTTCAGTTTATATCGGATCTTCTTGAAAGTTACATATAAGCAAGTCAGGAAAAAAAGCTTGAATGAGTTTGAAAACCGGTTAGGTCAGCCGATTTATCATAGAGTTACATTCTAATGCTTACCATGTCATCACCTTGTCCTCCATTAAATCCTTCAGTAAAGGTTGGCACTTCCTGAAACTTTGAATCTGTTAGCTCAGGTAAGCGAGACAGGACCATCTTGGTCCTCTTGTTTGTTGTAGGGAAGGGGCATTCACAGTTGCAACATATTAGTTATATGTTATTTGCAGCAAGCGAACCTGAGTTTGGCACATGCTGATTTGATTTAGACTTTCACCTGTGGACACAAGTCTGTTCAAACTCCTATGAAATACCTTCGCATCGAGCTAGTTTGACAAGCAAATGTCATTTATTAAAGAACTCTAAAACGGGATCAAGCAATATACATTGATTGCTCTCATTTTCAGAAGCACTTTTTTACCATTTTTAGGTCTGATTGATATTTGAGATGTATTTTGCTTGGACAGTGCTGGAGCCTGCAATAAAATGTACACTGCTATGAGTTTTGAATTTATTCTTGGCTGACAATTTATTGACATGATTTTAAGATATTTTGATGATGTTTCAAAGCAAGATAAATGAGGATCATCAAAGTTTGAACAGCAGATTTGTGTCCACAGGTGTAGCACCTTAACTCTTATCATGCTGTTCACGACAACCCCTAACTTTGGAAACAGTGTAGATCCAGATCAGATGGCTTCTTAAGAAGCCATCTGATCAGGATCTACACTGTTTGGCATTCAGTTTATGAATTTGTAGCAATAAATTACATCAAGGAATTTGATTGGTTGATAGACAGAAATGGGTGTGGCTAATCTGAATATTCAGCAAGATAAGGGTTAATGTAAGCAGTTGTGCTTCACATTTGTTCAGTCTGTCATGAGGTGGAGGAAAGCCTGTGGGGAAGTTGTGGCAGAGAAATGACTTGACTTAATGTATTCATTCAAATTTGCCAACTGAATGACAAATGGTGTGGATCCTGATCAAATGGCTTCTTCAGAACCAATCTGATCTGGATCTACACTGTTTGCACAGGTAGGGGTTGTTCTGGTTCAGCAGGACAAGGGATAAGAATAACTTTTTTTCATTAACTGCACTTTGTTGCACATATATATCTTTTATCATTTGGGTGCTGTTTCAAAAATCTGCTTTTAGACAATTCAGAAAGTCTTTTAAGATTTTTCTAATTTAAATTTTTCAGCCTGACCCAAACAGAGTTGAGGTAATCAAGTATATGCTTGTGTTTGTTAGATTCATATAGTGCTTGCTTCAGGTGTTCTGAAAATATGGTCACTGTGGCTGTATGTACTTTTCCATGTGTGTTTTTGTTTGTTTTTAGTTTACCTGAGCGAAAAGCTTCAGGGGAGCTATTGTGATTCGCCACTGTCCGTCGTTGTCTGCCATTCCATTCATAATTTCTTTTAAACAACATCACTCCTAAACTACAGAACAGATTAATTCTGACCAAAGGCAGAAATGATCTATGGATGAGCCTCTTTCAAAGATGTTCAGAGAATTCTATTCCATGTTTCCATGGCAACAAAAAGGAAAACATTAACATAAACCGTAAAGAATATTCTTGTCTGACATTTGATATCTGGCAGCTTTATCGAGTGTACTTCTACTATGATTGTTTAAATTTTAGCACTGGGGCTAAAAATGACCCACCCTGATACAAACTTCTTACTTTTAAAAAATATCTTGTCTAAAACCAGAATGCCCAGACATTTGATATGTGGCATGCAGCTTCATCTAGAAAACCTCTACAAATATCATTCAAATTATAGCCCTAAGGTCCACCCCACCCACCCGCCACCAACACAAACCCAAGGGTTACTTGTTTTACATAGATCCATTTAGGGAAATCCTTTAAAAGTCTTGTCTGAAATCATTAACTCAGGCATTTGATACTGGTATGCAGCCTCATACAGTCAAGATTGTTCAAATTATAGCCCTGGGGTAGAAAGTAACCCCGCGCCAGGGATAACTTGTTTAACAATAGGCAGATATAGGGAACAAGAGGCCCAAGGGCTGCTATGCTCACCAAAGGTCAAGAGTGAAAAACTCGCCCTGGACCCTGGTATTGCCATATGTTTTTCAGCAAATCATGGTGGCTTGAAAAAAAAAAGGTTCCTGAAATGGTAGCCAATCAACTTCCATTTAGCTGACTGCAAATATCAATTCTGATGCCATAGGCTACATGAGAATCAGAATAATCAACTGTTTGGCCCTTTTTCCATTCAAAATGCCCAAGTGACCAAATACAATTTTGACTAACATAAAAGAGGTCAAGGTCAACCAAAGGTCACCATTTGAACAAACTTGCTAGGAATATCATTTCTGATGCACCGACAATGACAGAATAAGAAAAATCCTCAGTTTTGCCTCCAGGGTAGCTTATAGGATAGGCAGTTGTCCGTCGTCATTGTCTGACATGGTCTGTCTGGCATCAACATTTTCAAACGAGATCTCCTCTGAAAACACTGGGCTGACTGAGCTCAAATTTCATCTGTAGCATTCTTAGGCTAGGGGATTGAAAGTTGGTGTGTGTGTGTGTGTTTTTTTTTGTGTGTGTGTGTGTGTGTGTTTTTAATGAAAATTGGCTCTTTAGTTTTGTTGCTGTGGCAACATAGATTTTCTATAGACTTATAATGGGGAAAACTGAAAAATGTATTTTACTACGAGGCCAGAAAGTGCAGATACTTTGGCAAAACTTTGAAGGCAATGTTTCTTGAGAAATCTCCTATCAACCATATGATTTTATGCCCACATCTCACTTTTGTTGGTTGCTATGGTGTATGGAAACCAAAATGAAAAAAAAAGAGAAAAATACTTGAAAAATTATCTTCTAAGAAACCATATGCTTTATGAGGCTGAGGCTTTATAGAAATATTGTCATATTGGCCTATACAAATTTTGTGTTTTTAGCTCACCAGAGCCATGAATGTAGGATAGGCAAGTGTCTGTCTTCATTGTTGCCTGACGTCAACACACTTTCAAACATTATCTCCTATAAAATACTTAAAAAATCATCTCCTCAGAATGCTTTATGCCCCTCCCCAACCCCACCCACCCACAGAACAAATCATATATATATATAGTCTTGTTCCTTATGATAAGACACATTAAGTCACACCAACTTGGGGATGCCTGTGGGTCCATTACAAAGGGGCCATTCCTCTCCCTTCTGCTTCATAAAAAGGTCTTGTGCCTCATGTCTCAGAAACTGTTCAGATCCTAAACCATGTAAATTCTTGTCCTTATTGTAATACACATTCAGTGACAACAGTCTTGGGCTTTCATAGGTCTGTCAGGACCTGCCAAGATCCAGACCTTATATCTCAGGAACCGTACAGATCCCACCCCTAAACCATATAATTATATTCTTGTTCCTTATGATAAGACACATTCAGTCAGTGTTACTGACCAGGGATGCATTGGGTCTATGCCCCACCCCATCCTCCACTTCATAGAAGGCCTACTATTTCAGATGCAGAGTCCACATGGGTGCACATTTTGAGTATGGAGATTTGTTTTGGAGACTTTATAATCGGTAAATTATAATCATATACAGTAAAACCTGTCTTAGTGGCCACCTCTATTAAGCAAGCAACCTGTCTTAAGCAAGCAGGCTTTCAGCTCCCAGAATAGGAAAATGTATTAGAAGTCACCTGTGTTAAGCAAGCACCTGTCTTAAGCAAGCACTTATTGATTATCCCATAGGTGCTTGCTTAATACAGGTTGGACTGTATTAAAATACATGGCTTCCAGTGGGAAGCATAGTGGCCTGTGGGCCTCTTGTTTATGAAAGTTGACTCTTTAGTTTGGTTGCTGTGGCAACTTAGAGTTTCCATAGACTTTCAATGGCAAAAAGTGAAAAATGGTATTTACTGCAAAGCCATTGCAGAAATTTTATCTAATAATAGAAGTGGAGGCAATGATCAGGAATCGATACATTTAACCCACCGCTCCCATCAGAGACACCGAAGGGAAAGAAACACAAACATGAAACAACAGACATTAATGGAAACATCAATAGCGGAAAGCCAAAAGGACAGTTACTTTCCCACAAAATGGCCAATAGGCTATCCAAAATAAAATAATATAAGCAACACAAACACCCAAAGACAAACCATAACAAAAATAAATCACGACAGAAGAACTGCCTTGGAATGGTCAGCTAAGAAACGAATTCCACTGGGAATCGATTTTACATGGCCACAATCCTCGCCCTTACTTCGGTCGCAATTAAGACATAATTTGTTCAGTCCACATGAAGGCCTCCTAACTCATGAGTGCAACATCTCCATGAACACAAAAATCTAACAACCACAGAGATGAAACAACAGTGAGGACTCGACAGCAAGAAACCACTGAAATGCTGGAGCAAAAGAAAACCAACAGTTAGACTCTGATGGGCACGACCAGAGACAGAGCATCAGGCACCAACCAACATAAGCCTTTACGCTGGAACCTTCATATAATCTGAGACCTGACCTACCGGCATGCAATTAAAGAGGGAAGCAAAATTGTCAACAGTGATTGGGTTAACTGTGATAGATGTGTTAAACCTTTACAGATGTGTTCCTTGCGAAATCTTCTGTCAGCCATATGATTTTATGCCCTACTGGTTGTCATGGAAACCAAAATGCATGGAAGGCCTAATATCCCAGTGCCATTAATACCCCCACCTCTTCACCATATATGTTCTTATTCCTTATGATGAGAATTGCATTCAATGGCACCAACTGGGGATCCCTAGAGGTCATAATGCCCCACGCCTTCATGTTTATATGTCTTGTTAACATCTCAGAAACCGTTCAGAACCCCATCCCTAAACCAATAACCATACATCTTTTTTTTCCGTACGATAAGACGCATTCAGTGACATGGACCAAGAGCCACCTGCACCCCCCTCCACCCCCCCCCCCCTCCGACCCTGGGGTATGCCCCATCCCCTCCAGTTCATATAAGGCTTAATATCTCTTGTTTGTTTGTTTGATTTGAGGTTTAACGTCCGCATCAACACTGTAAAGGTCATTTTGGAGACGTTGCTTCCAATTTTGTTGGACATATAATTTGGTTTCAAACAGTCCAGCAGTTATTGTGGATAGCAAGATAAAAATACTAAATCTGAGGCATCCAGGACAAAGATCAGTAAATGACCATGACTTTTTGAATTGATAAACTACCATTCAACTGATTGCAAATATCAATTCTGAGGGAATAGGCTACAACAGAATCAGAAGAATGCACAGTTTAGCCTTTTCCTAATACAAATGCCTAGTGGTAAGTGTCGAAATTTGATCTTGACATAAGTGACCTTGAAATAAAATAGGTCAAGGTCAACTAAAGGTCATCATTTGAACAAACTTGGTAGGGTCCAAGTCTGCAATGCTGCATACCAAGTTTCAAAGCCATCTGCCATCTTCCTGAGAAGATTTTATTGGTTTTTACCGCATATGGGTATTGTGGCCATATCATGGTCATGTAACCCAGTCCTTATGAACAAACTTCTCCCTCATTTGAACTGAGAATTCCCCTAAATATTCTTTACATCTTCCCTCATCACAATGGCAAATCTCCCTCATACATTTCAAAAAATTATCACAGATATACAGGGGGTATGGCCCACCCCCTCCAGTTCATATAAGGCTATATCAGAAACCATTCAGATCCCTATCCCTAAACCATACATATTGTTGTTCCTTTCAGACTCATTTATTGACACTGACTGCATGGGGTCCCCCAAGGCCAACCCCTTCATTTCATAAACTTCTTAATATCTCAGAAACTATTCAGAACCCACCCCTAAACAATAAATGTTATCCTTCCATATGAAAAGACACACTTATTGGCAGTTATTGCACTGACTGAGGTCCCCTAGGGGTTGTGCACCACCCCCTCCAGTTCACTTAAAGCTTCACTGAGATCGCCACTCCCAAAACATACAATCTACTTTTTAAGCTATGTAAATTTCTTAGATCAGATGAGCGATATAGGACCATTGTGATTATATTTGTGTTATTGTTGTTTTTGTTGCCTTTTAAAGTTCAAAATATCAATTACATATGCGGCTTAATGGCTCAGTGTGACAGTGAATTTCAAGACCATTTGTGGACTATATGACTGTGTTCTGTGAATGAAGTTTCAGGACAATGGGGTTTCATATAATTAAGGTGGTTTAAATATGCTAAATATGTTTGCCTGACATACATTTAATCACCATTTAATAAAAGAAGATACCGGATTGTACGGAACCCAGGAAGGGATATGCATTTTTTTTTCAATATGTTGTGCGAACTTTTACTGTATTTCTCCAAGCCCTGATGGGCGGAAGCACATGCTGGGGCATTGGCAAACAGTATAAACTGAGATCAGTCACTGCATCTGATCAGTTGGTCCCCGCCCATCGGGGCTTGAAGAAATAAATGGGCTGCATGATGCTTCCACGCAGAGATGAAATCGACCACACCTGAGTACTGGTAAACCACTAGAGAATCTAAGCCTGTCGAGGCATGCTTATAAACCCTATTCTTTCATTGGGTGACAGGATTTGAGATGTCATTTCATCTGAATGTCGGGTAAAAGTCCCACAAAATTGGAAGCAATGTCTCCAAAATGACCTATACAGTGTTGATGGGGATGTTAAACCTCAAATCAAACAAACAAAGCATCTGATCAGGGTCTGCACTGTATACTTAAATAACAGTTGTTCAAAGCTTAGGCCAGAGAAAATTAATTATTAGATTCTCATCCAGATTTAAGAAAAAGATGGGGTGGGTGGGTGGGTGGATTTTATTTTTTATTTGAGCCAGCGCATGACAAAACCTACAAGAAGGCTTGAGTGACCAGCAAAGACTCAGATCAGCCTGTGCATCCGTGCAGTCTGATCAGAGTCTTCACTGATCGCATGTACCAACTAAAGGCTACGGTCTATGGAAAGAGACATACGCTAAAGGTCTTGTCATAGTGAATGGACCCGCAGATTGATTTGAGTCTCTGCTGGTCGCACCGGTGTAATTGTAGGTTTTGTCATGCGCTGGCTCATTTTTATTCCTGGGTAATCACTGGTCAAGATAATTCATTGCAAAACTGGACAGCTGACACTTGCTATCACTTTGAAAAAGAAGAAAACCAGGTCTTATTCTCTTTTCATGTCAAGCAGATGATTTGAATTTATGAAAAGCCAAATAAAACATGTATTCGACTCTAGTATGCTTCCGTGTCAAAAAGTTTTCCGCCCCAACTTTTTTTATTTTGTCAGATTTTATAGGGGCGGGTGGGGATGAGAATCTAATAATTTATTCTCTCTGGCCTTAACTAGATCATTTAAACATTCAGATTGTTAACTGTTCTAGTAAGTACAATGTCTAATACTCCGGTATTTTTGCTGAAAAAAAATGTGAGCAGCTTTTGCATTTGCAAAAGCTGTTCACATTTTTTCGGCAAACATTTTAGTATATTTGCCATATTTACTGATCAAAGTTTTAACGATATATACTGAGTCAAAAAAGTTCCTATACATGAAATGGCTACTATTACCATAGTTTCTACAAATGAAAAATACACAAAATTTGTTTTGTTTTAGTTAGAGGACTCATTTTACCATTTAAAAGCTCAAACTGTTTTCGTTTATGTAAACTCGCCAGCCCGGGCTATTGATTTAAACACCCAAGGGGTAACTGTGACGATTTCGCAGAATAAATCATTACAAAGGCCAAGATTTAACACCATTAAAAATTACAATTAGCACAAGATTTCTAAACTTTGACACATGTAACCTTTTATTAGATACCCTGTGTGCCTATTCACAAAAGGTTTGTAACTTTAGTTCCATTTGCTAAGAGAAACAGACGATCACGTACAGGCCTCTGATTCTTTGAAGCTGTGGGCAAAATGCTGCTTTCAATTGAAACTCCATAGAAAATCGAAATTGGTATTGCTACATGCTTCATGAATTTTCCACATTTTTTTTCCATCATGGTTAACAGCAATGGTGGCAACAAAGCGCTTTTTAAAGGAATTGCAAAAATTGAATGACAAGTATAGAAATAACAACAGTTTGAAAACTGCTATATTTTTAATTGAAAGGGAGATAATCTGGGAATTTCACAAATTAAAGCCTTGATTGTAGTGCAAGATCATGAGATATTGTAAAAGTAAAGTGAGATTCGATGATCAGTGGTCATGATCTTTCATCTCAGACAAAAAATGATCATCTACGCATGTGCAATGCCAAATTCCTTGCAAAACCTTTCTAGGCACATATTGCAAGACAACTCTTGAGCAGAATAGTATGGGCAAATGCAAATGTATGCGTTTTGTAGCTAAACGTCTGATTCGCATGTTTACAGCCAAGTTTAGCTGAATGGCTGCCGGATAGCTATTGGAATGTACCTGGAAGTTGGTATAGTTACTTTTTTGACCGGGTATATTAACCCTTATCTTGCTGTTCACAACAACCCATATCTTTGCAAACAGTGTAGAGCCAGATCAGATGGCTTCTGGCCATCTGATCAGGATCTACACTGTTTGGCATTCAGTTTATGTGTTTGTAGCAATAAATTACATCAAGTAATTTGATTGGTTGATAGACAGAAATGGTTGTGGCTTAAATGAATATTCAGCAAGATAAGGGTTAACTAATGCCATCATTAGTTCTGAGCAACTGGACCATATGGCAAGCAATTTTACTATTTATTATGGAATGTAGATATCTGATATATTATATCAGATATCTTATATAGGATATATGATAGCTTATATGCTATATAAGATATCTTATATAGCATATAAGATATCTTATATACTAAAGTAGATATCTTATATCCTATATTAGATATCTTATTTAATTCTGCAATTCAGATATCTGATATGATATATAAGAATTATATCTTAACTAAGATATATAACATGTAAGATTTCTTATATGTTAAATAAGATATATGATTTGTCAAGTAAGATATCTTATTTACTAAAACATGTAAGATATCTTATATGCTAAATAAGATATCTAATATACTAAATATGATATCTAATATAGCATATAAGATATCTTATATAACATATCAGATATCTTATATATTATATAAGATATCTTATTTTTATTGGGAAATAAGATATCCTAATTGGTATTACAGATATCCTATTTAACATATAAGATATCTTATATAGCATATAAGATATCTGATTTAACATATAAGATATCTTATTTACCTTTGATAAATAAGATATCTTATATAACATATAAGATATCTTATTTAAATTGGAAGCAAATGACAAATTATAGTCACTCCCTCTCTTCCGGTATATGCACATTAGACTGCTACACAGAAAATCGATTATAAACTCGCACAAATGCTTTCTTGAAGTGTGTTAATAACTAAAACGGGTTTCCCAAACAGATGCGATCAGATAATAGTCTGCATTTTTTTTTTTTGACAGAGAGATAAATTTAATAACACTCCCGTACAAAAATTCTTCAGATAGTGGAAGTGTTAATTGAACTTTAAACTGTGTACCATAAATGGGGGTAGTCATTTCCAGATGTGGTCGTTGGCAGTTTGGGGGAGACTTCATTTTTTTTTTGGTAAAATATATTAGATATCTTATTTATCAAATAAGATATCTTATATATTTAAGTAAATAAGATATCTTATATATTATATAAGATATCTTATATATGAAATAAGATATCTGATATAGGATATAATATATCTTATTTACCAAAATATATAAGATATCTGATATGTTAAATAAGATATCTAATATACCAAATAAGATATTTTATATGACATATAAGATATCTTTTATAATATACCAGATATCTTGTATATCATATAAGATATCTTATGTTCATCTTTAAATAAGATATCTTATTTAATAAATAAGATATCTTATATAATATATAAGATATCTGATATGTTATATAAGATATCTTTTTTAATAAATAAGATATCTTATATAATATATAAGATATCTGATATGTTATATAAGATATCTTATAGGCTATATTGGATATCTTATTTAGTATACCATATATCTTATATATTTTAGTAAATAAGATATATATCATATTTGATATCTTATATCCTATATTAGATATCTTATATCCTATATAAGATATCTCATATACTTAATAAGATATCTAACATAGCATATAAGACATCTTATATAACTTATCAGATATCTTATATGCCATACTAGATATCTTATTTATTATATAAGATATCTTATATATATAAGATATCTTATATAATATATAAGATATCTTATATAATAAATAAGATATCTACATTCCATAATAAATAGTAAAATGGCTTGTCATAGGACCAGGCATTTAAGGATTAAGCATTTTACTTATAACATGTACTATTTTGATGTATATTTAATTGCTACTAAGAGCTATGTTACAAGAAAATATACTTGAGAAAAAAAAACTGCAACTTAGCCTTAACATAACACAGTCTGATGGGCACTTAAATGTTTGACAGTTAAATGAGTGTGTGTGTGTGTTTCAGTTTTACATCCCACCAACAGCTGAGGTCATACGGAGACAGGACCTTGATTTAAAGACTCATCCAAAAGTCTGGAGAAGCCCGGGATTGATCCTGCAATCCTTGGTTTATCATGCTTGTTTAATACAAGGGCACTTCAAAAACGTCTCGGCTTCACCTAGAAAATTGATTTCCTCTTAAATTGTTCTGGCATACAATTATAATTCCCCGAAATGGGGGTCTTAGAAAGAAGGCTCTGTGGTGTTGTGGTTAAGCTACTCGCCTCATAAACCAAGGGTCCTGGGTTCTATTCTGGGCTTCTCCAGACTTTCGGATGAGTCTTTAAACTGAGATCCCACCTCTGTATGACCTTAGCTTTTGGTGGGATGTAAAACTAAAAAAACACACACACAAAGTTCTATAATTCAGGCCTTATAACTTAAGCCACCATATTTGACTTATGTGACAGGTTGTGTTTTCTTCAAAATTTATTTGGAAAAAGGCTGAACTTTTGGCAAACAGTGTAGGACCTGATCTGCGGCGTCTGATCTGGGCCTGCACTGTTTGCTAATTACCCATTTTGGGGTGTCCGGTACAAAACTGGTTAATTGCTAGCCAGTGTGCAGCTGAGAAGGCATGTTTTGTGTCTTTCCATATTGTTACAGAAATTAATTCTATATCTTGTCTTACCTATACTTACAGGAGAAGTATGCTGATTCAACATACAACAGACTGTTTCGGAAAGAAACAGGTTACAACAATAAGCTGCACCGAGATGACAGAGAGCATGCTAAATCTCGAGGATTGACAGTGAACAGTGAGGTGAGATGCAATCTCTGTTACTTTGATTTCCTTTTGCGTATCTGCGATCATTTACCACACACTCACTCTGGGTCGAGAATCTTCTCAATTCCTCATTTCAGTCAACTCACGAGTAGAGATGATCCATCAGGCATACATGCAGGGGTTATTAAGAAATAGTTGTCTGGCTATGTTCAAGGCTGAGCAAACAGCAGCTGAGATCTTGCCTGGACCTTGACTGTTCACCCAGGTGGTAATTACTCATTGCAGATGTGCTGTCCCCTTTGTAAAGTGTGCAAAAAGGAAGACTGCATAACTCTGAAAATATTTATGAAGTTCAGAGGCTTCTCTGGTGACTGTAATGATAAAAACATGTTATGCTGTAAAGTCGAAGATATTGTGGTGTTGAAAATCTAACATCATGCCTCTTCCATTTTCTCTCATTTAAGATATGGCTATTGGTTATACATGTGTACATGTGAAGTCTTGGAAAAAAAAATGAGCAGCCAGGCCTTAGATAAGTTGCCTGTTTAGGTAAATAACCATTCAAAATTTTAGGATTAGACCATTAAGTAAATCCAAAAAGTAAATATACCTCAATGAATATTGTGGATACCAGAAAAGATGAAAAGGTAGAGGATAGAATTTATTACCCACCCAGTTAATTCAAATGTTGTCTAAGTATACACTGCTCAAAACAATTAAAGGAGCAAACTTTTAAGTCTGTATAACATCACGGCTTGGCAATTTTCAAACCCAAGGAAAGGCACTATTTTAAAGTGACATCTCTTAACAATGTTCATGCAAATGTCAAGAAGCAAGGTTCATGTGCAAAGCAAGAATGTGAGCTACAGCATGGATACCCCTATAAAATAGCTGAAATGCTGTATGGGGCGATCTGTTCAAAATTTGAGTTTTGGTCAGAAACATGTCAATCCTTTGGTTATGCATTATTCGTGGCTTCATAGGGACTTCATATGGTGTTAGGCGGTTCTTGGAAGAAGTTGAGGTCGCTCAAGCTGTCCCTTTGCTTGAAAGTGGATACACCCAAAGGATCATTGCTGAACGCTTTGATGTATCGAGAAGTTTTGTTGCCAGGCTATGGAGACGCTACCAGGAGACGGGCGAGCTAACTAGGCCAACACCGCATGACATCACAAAGGGAAGATCAGTATCTTCGAAATCTAGCTCTACAAAAGCGGAAGTACACAGCCAGCATGCCGGCCTCAGTGGCTCAGTCGGATGCGTGTCTGACTGGTGATCAGGAGGACGCGGGTTCGACTCCCGCCGGGGTCGGCAACATTCTTTCGTGGAGATTGATCATGAAATCTTTTCTACGGTCATTCTCTCCCTTCCGCTGATTCAAGAAGGACAGTTGTCAGTTTCTGGCGAAAGAATGTGCACTGTACTGGTTAACCGCTTACGTATAAGCCTGCCCAGGAAAGTGTTGATAGGTAAACTGACCTACTCAAAAATGACCTAAATAGTGTTGACTGGGCCGTAAAACTCCAATACAAACAAACAAACTAACAAACACAGCCAGCAAGCTACAAACTGATTTCCAGCATGCAATTGGTCAAAGGATATCCAATCAAACAATACGTAACAGGTTACATGAAGGTGATCTGAGGGCCAGACGTCCGGCATGAGGGCCTATTCTCACCAGGTAACATCGTGCACAGCGATATGAGATTGCCCAAGAACCTCAGAACTGGCGATTGCAAGACTGGCGTACAGTTCTGTTCACGGATGAAAGCAGATTTTACCTGAGTGCATGTGATCGACGTGTTTGAGTCTGGAGATGACATGGAGAACGATATGAGGACTGCAAAATTGTGGAAACAGACAGATTTGGAGGGGGGTCAGTAATGGTATAGGGCAAAATTACTTATGAAGGCCAAATGGACTAGTACGTGATAAACGGAGGTACATTGACTGCATTACAGTATTGAGATGAAATTCTAGATCCTATTGTGAGGCCTTTTGCTGGGGCAATCATTGACAATTTCATTCTGATGCAGGATAATGCACGCCCCCATACTGCTAGAGTATGCATGGGTTACCTTAATTGTGAGACTATTGAAGTAATGGACTGGCCTGACTTAAATTAAACCGAATAAAACATGTGAGGGACATTCTTTACAGACGTATCTCATCCACCAGTGACTATTCAAGAACTCACAAACATCCTTAGATATGAGTGGGAAACACTTGCTTTACAAACTGTTCAAAATTTGGTTCGTAGCATGCCTCGGCGATGCCGGGAATATTGTGCTGCTCGAGGTGGTCATACACATTACTGACAGGAACAAGTGACTGATTTGGGCATGTCTATGACATTTGAAATAATCTGACGTAAAGATGGCGATTTCTCAAACATTTATGCAAATTCTTTCTTAACAGGTTACAGGCCGTGATTTGTGAACTGGTTGTCAGTGTTTGCCATTAACATGTTGCAGATAATGTTATTCATCTTTCTGAATCGTTGTTTCATCATCATTATCCAACATCTTTATACTATGAGAAAATACGTGTTTGCTCCTTTAATTGTTTTGAGCAGTGCACTAATTAGGCCTTTTAGGCTATCCCAAGGCAATAGAGCCAGCCCTTCTCTTGAAATTTAGCTTGATTTGAAGATTTATACATCTATATCTCAGTGTTTTCCGTTTTTTCACATAGAGTTGATATTTCTGAGGACATTTTTCCCAGGCAACAGGATTTGACATATCCAGGAGACAATGGCATGAAATGTCAAATCCTGTTTTCCCGGAAAAAAAGAAAGAAAATATTTCACAATGTTATCTGCTGAAAAAATACCCAGCATGCAGAGCCTTAAATACAGTTTCATGGTCCCAAAGGAGTTTGAGCCGTTGAAGTTTTATTTTACAATGGCTTTAGGCCTGGAATTCTGTCTGATGATAAGGTTTTTCTATATTTCAGGAAAAGACAAAACCTGTTCCAACACTTTCGTCATCCGAGTATGGCCACCATCTGGACAAATTTGCTGACTATCCAGATAGACAACATGTACGAATTGCACATGTTAAAACAGAATTTTACAGGAGAAATGGAATTGAAACCTCTTCATGATTGTAAAATATGGCCTTTTTGGTGAAAGTTAAATTTTATAGATGGCTAAGAACTGAAATCGTGTGAACATTAATTTTTTTAATAATATAACAGTTTTTATCATATGAGAGTGTAATAATGCCATGTAATAAATTCGATAATCCACTAGTGGATTAAATATGCAAATTAGTTAGATACGTCCCATAACGTTACATGTACAACGTCGTGACGACGTCGCATTTACTAATGACGGAATATTGACATTTTTGTAAGCAATCGTGAATAAAATGCGCTTTAAATGTCATATGATAAATAGAATCTTGCATTCGTGCTCATGTATTATTGAATTTATTAAACTCGTTGATGAAAAGGGATAAAATGCTGGGCAAAGCCTCGCATTTTATCCCTTTTCCTCAACGAGTTTAATAAATTCAATAATACATGAGCACTCATGTAAGATCCTCTATTTATTCAATCACCAGTAACTTGTGTTGTGATAAAGCGTTTTCTGGTAGGACCCAAAGCATTTTCTGGTAGGACCTACTGTGTAGCATTTTACCGTTAACCCTTGTCCTGCTGAGCCCGGATATGCCATCTGATCAGGATCTACATTGTTTGTCATTCAGATTGTGAATTTGTTGCTGATAGATAGTTTTGGGTTTTATGACATGTCAACCCTTGTGGGACATTTTATGTCATCTCCCAGAGAAAGGGAGAAAAGAGATAGTAGAGGAGATGAGAGTGAGAGACAGAGGAGAAAAAGGAAAAATGAATGGAAATGTAGAAACAGAATAAATAACAACAATCCTCCTCCACCCTCACCTGCTGCAAGGACAGCAGGCCTAGCCCAACTGTAAGCCAATATCATTTGGACTCCCCAGTGATGCAAGTTACACATCCAACCACCCCCAGTGAATTTCTTGCAATAATTTGCATCAAGTAATCTGATTGTTTGATAATCGGTAGTGGGTGTGGCATATTTAAATATTCAGCAGGTCAAGGGTTAATAATAGCTTATAGTTCAACATTGATAATAGTCGAAATAGAATATTTATATTCTCTGTGCATTCACAGAAAAAAAAATGGATTTTCATACTTTAATTAATACATTGACTCACACAACATCATGTGGTCATTAACCCATTTTGTACCGGAAACCCCAAAACGGGTACCTTGGCAAACAGTGCAGGCCCAGTTCAGACACTGCAGAATGTGGTGTCTGATCAGGGCCTACCGTACACTGTTTGCATAAAGTTCAGCCATTTTCCAAATAAATTTTGAAGAAAACACAACCTGACACTCCTAAATTTTGAAATGGACTCCTGCTATATATAGGGAGGACGATTCCATTTGGTACCGAAAGGGTTAAATGACATAAAAATAAACCACTTTTGTTTTCCTTCAATATGATAGGAAGATAACGGTGCTATGACAGGTTAATACAAAAACTGCATGCAATTGTTTTCTTGTTTCAATTTTATCCCTCATACCCAATGTCTCATCAGGTAATGGATGGAAATAGTAATAAAGCCAATTTATTAACATTCATTGAGTATGAAAAACACTGGATTATTATGAGCAAAGTTTAGATGAATCCCAAGGAGTTCTGTGAACTTCATTTAAACTTTGCTTGTGACCCAATGTTGTTAATACTTTCAGGTTTCTTATAAGCTTTTCATGTGGCCCACCAATGTTGTGTCCTGTAAGCTTTGCTTGTGACCCAATCAATGTTGTGTCTTGTAAGCTTTGCTTGTAACCCAATGTTGTGTCTTGTGAGCTTTGCTTGTGACACAATGTTGTGTCTTGTAAGCTTTGCTTGTGACCCAATGTTTTGTAAGCTTAAAATTTGCTTGTGACTCATGTTGTGTCTTGTAACCTTTGCTTGTGACCCGATGTTGTGTCTTGTAAGCTTTGCTTGTGACCCAATGTTGTGTCTTGTGAGCTTTGCTTGTGACCCAATGTTGTGTCCTGTAAGCTTTGCTTGTGACCCAATACTGTGTCTTCAAAGCTTTGCTTGAGACCCAATGGTGTGTCTTGTAAGCTTTGCTTGTGACCCAGTGTTGTGTCTTGAAAGCTTTGCTTGTGATCCAATGTTGTGTGTTGAAAGCTTTGCTTGTGACCCAATGTTGTGTCTTGTAAGCTTTGTTTGTGTCCCAATGTTGTGTCTTGTAAGCTTTGCTTGTGACCCAATGTTGTATTTGTAAGCTTTGCTTGTGACCCAGTGTTGTTCATACTTCAATGAACATTACCTTTACCACTCTGGGCTAATTCAGCCGATGACAAATGGTTTGAATTTTTCATATTTTGTTTCTAAGATAATGGATAAAAGGATTTTACATCTCATGCAACCTGCCTCTGTGGGAGACAATTTGCATGGAATGTCAAATCCTATCATCTGGGAAAAATCAATATTTCAAAACATCGTCTGCTGAGAAATGAAACCCAGCATCCAGAGTGTTAAACAATGCGAGGACTGTTCAAATATGAATGCAACTAAGCACATAAAAATGATTCTATGATAGATTTCGATGAAAAATTTATTTTGTCCCCTCAAAGTATTCCCCTTTAACAGATATACAAACTTTCAGTCTTCTGATCCAATCATTGAATGCATTTTGGTAGTATTTTCGAGGTATACTATGAAGGCACTGGAATATTGCAGAATCGAGGTGTTTGCGCTGTACAAATTTTCGACCAGAATGGTATATTTACAGCTGCGGGAACAAAAAAAAGTCACATGGGGCAAGGTCAGGGGAATACAGGGGGTGAGGGAGTTCAACAACCTTTTCCTGCTTCAGATAGTCTTGCACAATGAACGCCTTGTGCGATGACGCATTGTCATGTAGCAATCTGACATTGGCCAAACCAGTTGCGGGTCTTCGTTCTTTGAAATATTTCTTCAATTTTCGGAGAACTTTATTCTTGTAACACTTCGCATTTACAGATTTGCCTTTAGGCACAGCAACCTGAAAAGCAGGGCCCTGATTTGAAAAGAATATGGCATACATTACCTTCTTGACGCTCATGGTCCGCTTTGCAATGCATGGTCTTTTGCAATACTTTGTTGCCCATATTTTGTTCTGAACCTTTCATTTTGGCTCAAAAAAGTGAACCCATGTCTCGTCACCTGTGACGACATTAGCGAAAGACCGTGCATTGTAATTTGGAAACTTTTTAAGCAACTTCTTGGCGCGCTGAAAGCGTGTCTTTTTCTGCTAATCTGTCAACAGATGGGGAATCCATCTAGCACAGATCTTTCTCATTTTCAAATCCCGTTTCAGAATTGTATGAGCTGCTCCTAATGAGATGCCAATCATACTAGCTATTTGTGGCCCGGGTTTGAACCCCACCATAGGCGGGGATTTTTTTCAGGCTATGCTTCTTTCCTTTGTTACAGCTTTTATATCGTAAGATGGGGGCTAGTCCGGGATCGGACTTTATTTCGCCGAAAATGGCTTCGTGCTGAAGTTGGCTTCACATCATCATAAATGGTGACTTCCTTTAAGAGGGGATGTGTTACTGACCGCATTGCCTCCCTTCAGTTATCTACATGCATAGCTTGTAGGTTTATCACCACTCTCTGACAACTGCCTCAGAGAGTGACTCTTTGGCTCAGGGGTTAGAGAACTGGACTCTCACCCGAGCGGCCCGGGTTTGAATCCCACCATAAGGGGGGATTTTTTTCAGGCAATGCTTCTTTCCTTTGTTACGGCTTTCATGTCGTAAGAACTTAAGAAAAATAGTATAATTTATTTTATTATTGTTTGCTGAATTATTTTAAAGGGCAAGCTCAGGTCCAGCAGCCCAATACTAATAACAAGAAAGACTATTAATTATTATTATTATTTAGCTCACCTGGGCCGAAGGCTCCAGTGGAGCTTGTAGTGTGTTGTCCGTCCATCCATCCACACATTTGACCAGTAATATCTCTGCAACCTGCAGGCTGATCACAAGTGTTCTCATCAGTAGCATGCCTCTGGTGGGGCATTGATGACCAAAGCTTTTTGGACGGGTTTTTAAAAAAAATCCGTCCTTTAAAATAGCGATGTCCGGGCGGGCGGGCGTCGTCCCAGGTTTACCTTTTGGTTAACCTTTTTTTCAAAGTGATATTTTTCATCTATTCTGTAGCAGATTGTTTTAATATCAGGACTGATGCATAAGTGGAGGTACCGCTTTCATGTATTATCCATAAATGGCGCAAAAGACTAAAATTTTGGCAAAAATTGTCATTTTTCAAACTTGTGTTTTTCAGGTTTACCTTTTGGTTAACCTTTTTAGCTCACCAGAGCCGAAGGCTCCGGGGGAGCTTATAGGATAGGCATTTGTCCGTCGTCGTCGTCGTCGGCGTCGTCGTCGTCGTCTGCGTCGTCGTCAACACTTTCAAACGACATCTCCTCTGAAGCCACTGGGCCGATTGAGTCCAAATTTCATCTGTAGCATCCTTGGGTTGGGGGATTGAAAGTTTGTGTTTTTTATGAAAATTGGCCCATTAGTTTGGTTGCTATAGCAACTTAGAGCTCCCATAGACTTATAATGGGGAAAATTGAAAAATGGCATTAACTGCCAAGCCTTTGTAGATATTGGAACAAAACTTTCATAGAAATGTTCCTTGAGCAATCTAGTATCTACCATATGATTTTAGGCCTACTGCTCAATTTTAATGGTTGCCATGGAAACCAAAATGCAAAAAATAGAAAAAAAAATACTTAAAAAATCATCTCCTCAGAAACCGTATGCTCTATGAGGCTGAAAGTTTATGGAAATATTCACCATATTTGCCTTTACAGGTTTTGTGTTTTTTATGAAATTCGGCTCTTTAGTTTGGTTGCTATGGCAACTTAGATTTTCCATAGACTTATAATGGGGAAAATTGAAAAATGGCATTAACTACAAAGCCTTTGCAGATATTTTGACAAAACTTTCATAGAAATGTTCCTTTAGTAAACTTCTCTCAGCCATATGCTTTTATGTCAACCTGGGGGTCCAGTAGGTTGTGCCGGGGCCATGCCCCGCCCCCAGTACTTCATAAAATGACTTATATCTCGGAAACCTTACAGATCCCCACCCCTAAACCATATATATTCTTGTTCCTATTGATAAGACGCATTCAGTGATACCAACCTGGAGGTCCTCCGGGATGTGCCGAGGCCATGCCCCACCCCCTCCACTCAATAAAAGGCCCAATATCTCGGAAACCATTCGTATCCCCACCCCTGAACCCTATATACTCTTGTTCCTTATGATAAGACGCATTCAGTGACATCAAACGGGGGGTCCCCCGGGATGCGCCGGGGCCATGTCCCGCCCCTGCATTTCATAAAAGGCCCAATATCTCGGAAACCTTACAGATCCCCACCCCTAAACCATATATATTCTTGCTCCTTATGATAAGACGCATTCATTGACCCCAAATTGGGGGTCTTCCGGGGTGCGCCGGAGCCATGCCCCACCCCTTCACTTCACAAAAGGCCATATATCTCAGAAACTGTTAAGATCCCCACCCCTAAACCATATATGTTCTTGTTCATTATGATGAGACACATTCAGTGACACCAACCTGGGGGTCCCCAGGGATGTGCTGTGGCCATGCCCCACCCCCTCCATATCATAATATCACAATATCTCGAAAACCTTACAGATCCCCACCCCTAAACCATATATATTCTTGTACCTTATGATAAGACACTTTCATTGACACCAACCTGGGGGTCTCCCTGGGCCTTGCCCCACCCCTGCACTTCACAAAAGGCCTTATATCTCAGAAACTGTTCAGAGCCCCACCCCTAAACCATATATATTCATCTTCCTTATGATAAGGCACATTTATTGACACCAGCTTGTGAGTCCCCGGGGCATGCCCGGGCCTTGTTCCACCGCTTGACTTCATTAAAAGCCACATATCTCAGAAATAGTTCAGATCCCCACCCCTAAACCATATATATTCTTGTTCCTTATGATAAGACTCATTCAGTCACACCAACTTGGGGGTCTCTTTGTAGTGAGGCAATGTGCCCCGCCCTTCCACTTCATAAAAGGCCATATATTTCAGAAACCATTCAAATCCCCACCCCATATTCATATATGTTCTTGTTCCTTATTATTAGCACACCTACTGTAGGGGTGTCCACAGGGGCCAGTCCTCTCCTTTCCACTTCATGAAAGGATATCTTGGAAACCGTTCAGATTCCCACCCCTAAACCATATATATACTTGGTCCTTATGATGAGACACATTTAGGGACAACAATCTTGGGCTTTCCTGGGAACGACAGGGCATGCTCCAACCCCTCCACTTATATCTCCAGCCATGCAGATCCCCACTGCTAAACCATATATATTCTTGTTCTTTGTGATAAGACACATTTAGTGATACCAACCAAGGCTCCATTGGGTCCATGCCCCACCCCCTCTACTTCATAAAAGGCCTAATGTTTCATATACTGAGTCCACATTGATGCTCATTTGGATATGGGGGTTCATTTGGCAGATTAAAATGATATCATGTTAAAATACATGGCTGCAATTTGGCAGTGCCCACCTGAGCTCTGGTGAGCATAGTGGCCCATGGGCCTCTTGTTTCAAATGCCAGTGTAGTGGATAGAGTGCTGGACTACGAATCCTATTGTTGACTATGAATCTGAGGGGCGTGAGTTCAAACCCCGGTGGAGACATTTTTTTTTTTTTTTTTTTGTTCTTTTTTTTTCTTTCTTTTTTCATTCTTTTTTTTCTTTATTTTTCTTTTCTTCTCCATAAACACATATGAACAATTATTATCTTCCTCCCCTGATAGTTGCTAGTAATAATACATACATGCATGCACAGGCATGGAATTTTCTTTTTTTTAGCTCACCTGTCACATAGTGACAAGGTGAGCTTTTGTGATCACTTTTCGTCCATCGTCAGTGCATGCATGCGTGCGTGCGTACGTGCGTGTGTTCGTAAACTATTTCTGTAGCAGATTGTTTTAATATCAGGACTGATGCATAAGTGGAGGTACCGCTTTCATGTATTATCCATAAATGGCGCAAAAGACTAAAATTTTGGCGGAAATTGTCATTTTTCAAACTTGTGTTTTTCAGGTTTACCATAGAAGCCTCCGTGGTCGAGTGGTTACGCTACTCGCCTTGTAAACCAGGGGTCGCAGGTTCGATTCCGGGCTTCTCCAGACTTTCGGATGAGTCTTTAAACCGAGGTCCCGTCTCCGTATGACCTTAGCTGTTGGTGGGACGTAAAACTGAAACACTCACTCACTCAGGTTTACCTTTTGGTTAACCTTTTTTCAAATGCCAGTGTAGTGGATAGAGTGCTGGACTACGAATCCTATTGTTGACTATGAATCTGAGGGGCGTGAGTTCAAACCCCGGTGGAGACATTTTTTTTTTTTTTTTTGTTCTTTTTTTTTTTCTTTCTTTTTTCATTCTTTTTTTTCTTTTCTTCTCCATAACACATATGAACAATTATTATCTTCCTCCCCTGATAGTTGCTAGTAATAATACATACATGCATGCACAGGCATGGAATTTTCTTTTTTTTTTAGCTCACCTGTCACATAGTGACAAGGTGAGCTTTTGTGATCACTTTTCGTCCATCGTCAGTGCGTACGTGCGTGTGTGCGTAAACTATTTCTTCAAACGACATCTCCTCCTAAACCACTGATCGGATTTTGACCAAACTTCACAGGAATGATCCTTAGGTGGTCCCCTTTCAAAGTTGTTCAAATGGTTCCGGTTCATTGCACATCTAGGTCACAGGAGCTAAAAATAGTTTTTTAAAATGAAAACTTTAAAAATCTTCTTCTCTGAAACCGAAAGGCCCAGGTCTTCGATATTTGGTATGAAGCTTCATCTAGTGGACCTCTACCAAGATTGTTCAAATTATGACCCTTGGGCCAGAAATGCCCCCGCCCCGGGGGCCTTTGGGTTTACATAGGCTTATATAGGGAAAATCTTTAAAAATCTTCTTCTCAGAAACCCCAAGGCCCAGGTCTTTGAAATTTGGTGCGAAGCTTCACCTAGTGGACCTCTACCAAGATTGTACAAATTATAGCCCTAGGGCCAAAAATGCCCACGCCCCGGGGGCCTTTGGTTTTACATAGGCTTATACAGGGAAAATCTTTAAAAATCTTCTTCTCTGGAACCGAAAGGCCCAGGTCTTCGATATTTGGTATGAAGCTTCATCTAGTGGACCTCTACCAAGATTGTTCAAATTATGCCCCTGGGCCAGAAATGTCCCCGCCCCGGGGGCCTTTGGGTTTACATAGGCTTATATAGGGAAAATCTTTAAAAATCTTCTTCTCTGAAACCACAAGGCCCAGGTCTTTGACATTTGGTGTGAACCTTCACCTAGTGAACCTCTACCAAGATTGTTCAAATTACAGCCCTGGGGCCAAAAATGCCCCTGCCCCGGGGGCATTTGGTTTTGCATAGGCTTATACAGGGATAATCTTTAAAAATCTTCTTCTCTGAAACTGCAAGGCTCAGATCTTTGATATTTGGTGTGAAGCTTCATCTAGTGGACCTCTACCAAGATTGTTCAAATTATAGCCCTAGGTTCAAAAATGCCCCCGCCCCGGGGGCCTTTGGGTTTACATAAGCTTATATAGGGAAAATCTTTAAAAATACTCTTCTCTGACACCACAAGGCCCAGGTCTTTGATATTTGGTGTGTAGCTTCACCTAGTGGACCTCTACCAAGATTGTTCAAATTATTGCCCTAGGGCCAAAAATGCCCCGCCCCAGGGGCCTTTGGTTTTACATAGGCTTATACAGGGAAAATCTTTAAAAATCTTCTTCTCTGAATGCGAAAGGCCCAGGTCTTTGATATTTGGTATGAAGCTTCATCTAGTGGACCTCTACCAAGATTGTTCAAATTATGGCCCTTGGGCCAGAAATGCCCCCGCCCCAGGGGCCTTTGGGTTTACATAGGCTTATATAGGGTAAATCTTTAAAAACCTTCTTCTCTAAAACCACAAGGCCCAGGTCTTTGATATTTGGTGTGAAGCTCCACCTGGTGGACCTCTACCAAGATTATTCAAATTATAGCCCTTGGGTCAAAAATGCCCCCGCCAAGGGGGCCTTTGTTTTTACATAGGCTTATACAGGGAAAATCTTTAAAAATCTTCTTCTCTGAAACCGCATGGCTCAGATCTTTGATATTTGGTGTGAAGCTTTATCTAGTGGACCTTTACCAAGATTGAGCCCTGGGGCTAAAAATGCCCCCGCCCCGGGGGCCTTTGGTTTTTAATGGGCTTATATTGGGAAAATCTTTAAAATTTTCTTCTCTGAAACCGCAAGGCTCAGATCTTTGATATTTGGAGTGAAGCTTCATCTAGTGGACCTCTACCAAGATTGTTCAAATTATAGCCCTGGGGCCAAAAATGCCCCCATCCCCGGGGCCCTTTGGTTTTTCATAGGCTTATATAGGGAAAATATTTAAAAATCTTCATCTCTGAAAGGCTCAGGTCTTTGATATTTGGTATGAAGCTTGACCTATTATAGCCCTTGGGCCAAGAATGTACTAGAGACACTGATTCTCAGGTGAGCGATTCAGGCCCTCATGGCCCTTTTGTGTTTTATATTAGGATCACGTTTTGTCTGTCATCCGTGCCTAAACAATTTCTTCAAACTACATCTCGTCCTCAACCACTGGTCAGATTTTTACCAAACTTCAAAGGAATGATTCTTAGGTGGTCCCCTTTCAAAGTTGTTCAAATGGTTCCGGTGCATTGCACATATAGGTCACAGGAGCCAAAAATAGATTTTTTTACCGAAAACTTAAAAAGTCTTCTTCTCTGGAACCCCAAGGCCCAGGTCTTTAATATTTGGTATGAAGCTTCACCTAGTGGACTCCTACCAAGATTGTTCAAATTATAGTGCTGGGGCCAAAAATGCCCCCGCCCCGGGGCCCTTTGGTTTTACATGGGCTTACATAGGAAAATCTTTAAAAATCTTCTTCTCTGAAACCGCAAGGCCCAGGTCTTTAGTATTTGGTATGAAGCTTCATCTAGTGGACTCCTACCAAGATTTTCAAATTATAGTGCTGGGGCCAAAAATGCCCCCGCCCCGGGGCCCTTTGGTTGTACATGGGCTTATATAAGGAAAATCTTCAAAAATCTTCTTCTCCGAAACCACAGGACCCAGAGCTTAGATATTTACCATGTAGCAATTGCAAGTAGTCACCTACATTATTCCTGCCAATCATGCCCCTGGGTTCCAAATGGGCCATGCCCCGGCACCCCTTCGCTCCCATAGACTCATAATGGGAAAAAGCTTCAAAAATCTTCTTCTCTGAAACCACAGGGCCCAGAGCTTAGATATTCAGCATGTAGCAACAGCAAGTGGTCACCTACACAATTCCTGCCAATCATGCCCCCGGGGTCCAAACGGGCCACGCCCCGGGGCCCCTTAGCTCCCATAGACTAATAATGAAAAAAAGCTTTCAAAATTGCTCAACATTGTGCTTGGATGAACAAGATGGCTAAAATTATAAAAACCTCCTTGTGTCAGCCAAAATTGCTCAAACCCTCTACTGTACCTTATATTATCTTAAATTCCATTTGTACGATATGGATCAGGTGAGCGATCCAGGGCCATCATGGCCCTCTTGTTGTTTTTTTTTTTTCGTTCTTTTTTTAGCTCACCTGAGCACTAAGTGCTCAAGGTGAGTTGATGTCCGTCGTCCGTCAACAATTTCTTTAAACGACATCTCCTCCTGGGATAATGGCCCGATTTCAAAATTATTTTACAGAAATGTTCATTAGGTGACCCTTTTTCAAAATTGCTAAAATCAGTGGCCACTAGAGCTAAAAATAGAAAAAAACTTTTTTTTTTTTCTTCGTAAAACATAAACAAACCCCCATCCCAAAACAACCCTAATCCCCCCCCAACCCCACCCCACCCAAATCACCACTCCCCACCTTACCCGACCTCACCCCATCCCACCCACCCAAGCCCACCCCACCCCATCCCACCCCACACCCCACCCCACCCCACCACAAATTCCACCTCGTCCCACCGACTCCTAACCCATCCCACCCTACCCCACACCAGCACAACCCACCATACCCCACCCATGCCACCACCATCCTAACCGTACTAAAAAAAAAACCCGTCCATAATGCCATCAGGCATTTTTTAAATTGAATGAAAACTTTGGTTGCTATGGCAATGGGAAAAAGCTTGTCATCACCATAGCACCTTCAGTTTTGATCGGATCTTTCTCAAACTTATATGAAAGGTGGCTGGGAATAAAAACTCAGATGAGTTCGAAAACCAGCTAGGTTGACCTGTTAATCATAGAGTTGCATCCCCTTGATTGCTGAAAATGCCTGTCATCACCATATATAGCTGAATATAGCTTATCCCGCTGTATGAATTAATTTAGAAACACCCATTTACATTTCAGCCAATCAAAATTACTTGATGTAATTTATTCATTCAAATTCCACAACTGAATGGCTTTTTCAGAATCCATCTGATCTGGATCTACACTGTTTGTAAAGGTAGGGGTTTTCATGAACAGCAGGATGAGGATTAACCCATTATAGGGGGGAAATCCCTGAAACGTTAGCCTGCCAAACAGCGCAGGCCCAGATCAGACGCCGAAGAAAGTGGAGTCTGATCAGGGTCTGTACTGTTTGCTAACAGGAGTTTGTGTCAAAAAGGTATAAAAATGAAAAAAAAATAGGACTGACGCTCCTTAAATGACAAACATATAGCAATGGAAGAGTCCACCAGTATTCAATGGGTTAATAAGCACTATACCAGCTTTCAAGTTTAAGTAAACAAACTTAATATATAAAATTTCTTCAAAGTAAATGAAGCGGGAAATATAGGTCAAGGTAACTGAGTTGAGGTATAAGTTTAGTCTGTATTTCAAGAAGAAATAGTATGTAAAATTTAAAGGTTCTAGCCACCGTAGTTTCTAAGATAACAAGGACCATCATATAATCTGACAAAGTCAATGAACCATGAAATATAGGTCAATGTTACCAGGTCAGTAATTCATGAACAAGAGCTCCGCAAGCGGGGCATTATACGCCTGTGGCAATTAGTACGATGGAGCATATATATATACTGACTGTTGTACAAGTTTGGGTTTGTGGAATGTAACCAAGGAAGAATATGTGCTCCATATATTCTTACCTGGCACTATTAATAACCCTCAATGGCTCAAACTACCTGTCACCAAAAAATTGTCATGGTCGGTGGACCGTAACCTCAAATTATATAGGCATAACTCTGGCAATAAGTGGTGGACTGTAACCTTGAAATAATATGCGCTGCTCCACATCATAGTCTAACTGTACGTAAAGTTTCAGCTTCATCAGATGTAAAATGTAGGAGGCATTATCCGGAAACAAAATATGTTTAGAAAAATATGTAAAGGGGAATAACTCTGGTAATATTTGGCGGACTGTAACCTCAAAATTATATGCGCTGTTCCACATCATGGTCTTACTGTAGGAGGAGTTATCTGGAAACAAAAAGTTTACAAAAAAATTTAAAAGGGGCATAACTCTTAATATTGGTGGACCGTGACCTCGAAACAATATGCGCTGCCCCACATCATGGTCTAACTATGTATGAAGTTTCAACTTGATCGGATGTAAACTGATGGAGGAGTTATCCGGAAACTAAAAGTTTACAAAAAATTTCAAAAGGGGCATAACTCTATTATTATTTGGTGGACCAAAACCTCGTAACAATATGCGCTGCCCCACATCATGGTCTAACTATGTATGAAGCTTCAGCTTGATCGGATGTAAACTGTAGGAAGAGTTATCCGGAACAAAAAGAGGAGCAGTCTGATCTGGGTCCACATTGTTTGCAAAAATGAGTTTTAAAGTAACCTGCAGATGACAAACCAGACAATAATTGTGATTGGCATTTTATTATATGTTAAGTTCTGGCATGTATAGTTGTAGAGATCTCAAGGGTTATGGATTATTCTGACGAAGTAAGTGGAGCACTGTGGTGCAGTGGTAATGCATTGGATTTGAGATCGGGAGGTAGCCCGTTTGATCCCCGCAAGCGCCACATGTTGTTTCCTTGAGCAAGAAACTTTATCCACATTGCTTAGTACTGGTTCCTACCCAGAAAAAGAGGGCCACATGGAGGATTAGTACTGGTACTAAATGTGTTACCATCTATAAACAAGGTTGATTATTATTATTATTATTATTAAATACAGGTCAAGGCCATTGGGTCAGTGTGTATGCAGAGTCAGCATATCAAGAAGAAGCCATATGTAAAGTTTGAAGGTTTTAGCAAATACAGTTGCTAAGGTCGTAAGCAAAACAAAAAAAAATTAAGTTCAAGTTATGATCAAAATTCTGTGACCTTGACCTTAAAATCATGCCATATGACTAGGATGGCAGTAATTAAAACTTTAGACCTATATCTACCATCATGCCAAATATAAATGAAATCTATCAAAGGGTGTTTATAAAAGGTCTTATAAACTTTGACTTAAAAACGTTGACCCTAGTTCCATGAACAAACAAAGGTACATACCAATGAATAAACGAATAGAAAATCAAAAACTATATGGGAAATGGTGAAGAGACAGTAGACATGTACTATTGTGCAAAGTTCTATAGGTTGCTGCCAGCATTCCAACAGATGATCTTGTTCCCCCAGCTAGGCATTGCACAAATCATCACCAATTGGCATTTCAGACCCCTACTGCAAAAACTCGGTTAACAAATTAAGGCTTCTTCTTCCCTGGAACCATTAGATATCGTTAAAAGCCCTCCTGATCCGATATTTTCCTCAGTTGAAGATGCAGAGAATATTATAGCTAAGCTTACCTCTTTGGAGATGGACCATCTGCACTTATTGCTGCGACTTGTGGGTTTGTTTGTTCGTTGTTGAGTTTACTGGCCCAGTCAACACTATTTAGGTCATTTTTGAGCCTGTCAGTTTACCTTTCCACACTTTTCCTGAACAGGCTTATACATATGTGGTTAAACAGTACAGTGCAAATTCTTTTACCAGAAACACACAACTGTCCTTGAATCAGCAGGAGAGAATGACCATAGAAAAGATTTCATGATCAATTGCCACGAAAGAAAGTTTCGAACCCGCGTCCTCCTGGTCACCAGTCAGATGTGCAGCTACCGAGATATTGTCAAGATGATCTTTCAGAGTAAGTTTTGATGATCATTGGACCAAAACTGTGGCCTCTAGAGTATTCACAAAGGTTTTCTATGATTTTGACCTACTGATCAATGTTTTGATCCGACCTGACCCATATTTGAACTTGAACAAGATATTATCAAGATGATCATTCTGAAGAAGACTGACGATGATTGGACCAAAACTGTGGCCTCCAGTGTGTCTATGATTTGACCTACTTTCTAACCAAACATGACCCATATTCGAACTTGACTGAAATATTATCAACATGATCATTCTGAGCAAGTTTGACAATGATTGGACCAAAACTGTGGGGTATAGTGTTCACAAGGTTTTTCAGTGGTTTGACCTACTTTTGGTCCTGGCATGACCGATATTTGAACTTGACCAAGACATTGTCAAAAGAATCATTCTGAGTAAGTTTGATGATGATTGGACTGAAACTGTGGCCTGAGTGTTCACAAGGTTTTTGTCGCACCTGCTTTATAGCAGGAGGACATAGGTGTTCAAGTTTCCGGTTGTCCGTCCGTCTTTCCGTCAACATTTTACACTTGTTGTCTTGTCATCGAAACTCCTCCTACAGTTTCATACCGATTATTTTTAAACTTTGCGTGTGTTTTTGCCATGGTATGAGGATGCACATGTGGTTTGGACTTTATCGTCGGATCATTTTTTGTCACTTTTTCCACATTGTGAACTTAGTCATTTTTAACCTTCAATTGATATACGATAGGTACCTCTTGTCATTGCAACGCCTCTTGCAGTTTTATACCGATCATTTTGAAACTTTGTGTGTGCTTTCGCCATGGTATGAGGATGTGCATGTGGTTTCGACATAATTCTCAGAATATTTTTTTTTTTCACTTTTTGCACATTATGAACTTAGCCATTTTTAAGCTTCATTTGATATACGATAGGTACCTCTTGTCATCGCAACTCCCCCTAAGAAATATATGAGCTGCATGATGCTTCAACGCAGAGCTGAATCCATCCCGCACACTAGTACTGGTAAACCACATAGAGGATCTAAGCCTGTCCAGGAACCGCGGTGTGAGGCGGACCGTTCATGCTATAATAAACCGTATTCGTTTCATTGGGCGACAGGGCTTGAGATGTCATTTTATCTCAATGTCGGGTAAAAGTCCCACAAAGTTAGAAGCAACGTTTCCAAAGAGATCTTTACAGTGTTGGCGGGGACGTTAAACCTCAAATCAAACAAAAACCTCCTACAGTTTCATACCGATTATTTTGAAACTTTGTGTGTGTTTTTGCCATGGTATGAGGATGCGCATGTGGTTTGGACTTTATCTTCAGATAAATTTTTGTCACTTTTTCCACATTGTGAACTTAGTCATTTTTAACCTTCAATTGATATATGATAGGTACCTCTTGTCATCGCAACTCCTCTTGCAGTTTTATACCGATCATTTTGAAACTTTGTGTGTGCTTTCGCCATGGTATGAGGATGCGCATGTGGTTTGGACTTTATTGTCGGATCATGTTTTGTCACTTTTTCCACATTGTGAACTTAGTCTTTTTTAACCGTCAGTTGATATATGATAGGTACCTCTTGTCATCGCAACTCCTCTTGCAGTTTTATACCGATCATTTTGAAACTGCCTGTGCTTTCGCCATGGTATGAGGTTGTGCATGTGGTTTCGACATAATTCTCAGAATATTTTTTACACTTTTTGCACATTATGAACTTTGCCATTTTTAAGCTTTATTTGATATACGATAGGTACCTCTTGTCATAGCAACTCCTACAGTTTCATACGGATTATTTTGAAACTTTGTGTGTGTTTTTGCCGTGGTATGAGGATGCGCATGTGGTTGGGACTTTATCTTGGGATCAATTTTTATCACTTTTTCCACACTGTGAACTTAGTCAGTTTTTATCCCCCGACCGAATAGGTTCGGGGGATATAGCGATCAGCCTGGCGTCCGTCCGTCCGTCCGTCTGTCCGTCCGTCCGTCCGTCCGTCCGTAGACGCAACCTTGTGATGGCCATAACTCCTATACCCTTTGAGATTCATTGATGGTTCTTGGCACAATTGTTCACAAGGCCGAGACGGCGTGTCATGCGCAAGAAGCAGAACTCTGGATGCCATACTTTTTTAGTTATCTCCCCTTTTAATAAAATAGAATGACTACTTTGTGATGGCCATTACTCCAATACCCTTTGAGATATATTGATGGTACCTGGCACAGTTGTTCACAAGGCTGAGACGGCGTGTCATGCGCAAGAACCACAACTCTGGTTGCCATGGTTTTGGAGTTATCTCCCCTTCCAATAAAATAGAGTGACACCCTTGTGATGGCCGTAACTCTTATACCCTTTGAGTTTAATTGATGGTTCTTGGCACAATTGTTCACAAGGCTGAGACGGCGTGTCATGCGCAAGAACCAGAACTCTGGATGCCATACTTTTTTAGTTATCTCCCCTTTTAATAAAATAGAATGACACCTTTGTGATGGCCATAACTCCAATACCCTTTGAGATATATTGATGGTACCTGGCACAGTTGTTCACAAGGCTGAGACGGCGTGTCATGCACAAGAACCACAAATCTGGTTGCCATGGTTTTGGAGTTATCTCCCCTTCCATTAAAATAGAGTGACAACCTTGTGATGGCCGTAACTCTTATACCCTTTGAGTTTCATTGATGGTTCTTGGCACAATTGTTCACAAGGCTGAGACGGCGTGTCATGCGCAAGAACCAGAACTCTGGATGCCATACTTTTTTAGTTATCTCCCCTTTTAATAAAATAGAATGACTACTTTGTGATGGCCATAACTCCAATACCCTTTGAGATATATTGATGGTACCTAGCACAGTTTTTCACAAGGCTGAGACGGCGTGTCATGCACAAGAACCACAACTCTGGTTGCCATGGTTTTTGAGTTATCTGCCCTTCCAATAAAATAGAGTGACAACTTTGTGATGGCCATAATTCTAATACCCTTTAAGATATATTGATGATACCTTGCACAGTTGTTCACAAGGCCGAGACGGTGTGTCATGCACAAGAACCACAACTCTGGGTGTCATAGTTTTTTAGTTATCTCCCCTTCAAATAATATAGAATCACTACCTTGTGATGGCCACATCTCCAACACTCTTTGAGATATATTGATGATACTTGGTACAGTTGTACATGAGGTTAAGCAGGTGTGTCATGTGCAAGAACCACAACTCTGGATGCCCTGGTTTTTTAATTATCTCCCCTGACAATATAACCTTGTGATGGCCATAACTCCAATACCCTTTGAGATATATTGATGGTACTTGGCACAATTGTATACAACATTGAGATAGCGCTTCATGCCTAAGAACCACAACTCTGGGGTGCTATGATATTTGAGTTATCTCCCCTTCCAATATAACAATATGACAACCTTGTGATACCCTTTGAGACATATTTGAGGTACTTGATGCAGATGTACATGAGGTTAAGCAGGTGTGTCATGCTCAAGAATTACAACTCTTGAGTGCTCTGGTTTTTTAGTTATCTCCCCTGGCAATATAACCTTGTGATGGCCATAACTCCAACACCCTTTGAGATATATTGAAGGAACTTGGCACAATTATATACAAGGTACAGAAGGGATGTCATGTGCAAGAACCACAACTGTTGGTGCTGTGGTATTTGAGTTATCTACCCTTTCAATATAACAGTATGACCTGCTTGTGATCACCATATCTCCAATAACCTTTGAGACATATTGATGGTACTTTATACAGAAATACATGAGCTTAAGCAGGCATGTCATGTGCAAGAACGACATTTCTGAGTGCCCTGGTTTTTTAGTCATCTCCCCTGACAGTATAATCTTTCGTTGGCCATAACTGCAATACTTTTGTGATATATTGCTGGTTTAATTCTGGTGCACTTTCTATTGGTGAACAATCTTCTGAAGGCCATATTGTCTTTTGGTCGGGGGATTTGCCATCTCTTCCGATGGCTATTTTTTACCTCACATATTATAGGCTATGGATTCTTCTCAAAGCCCTATATTCATTTCTTCTGCCTTAAATAAACGTTTATTTTTTTTGTGGGGGGGGGGGGGGGGGGGGGGGCAGATGGGGAGCAGGTGCGACATCACATTTACTTAAGTTGAATCGCTGGATTTATGATTTGACCTACTGGCCTACATTTTGGCCCGACATGACCCATATTCGAACTTGACTGATATATTGTCGTGATGATAATTCTGAACAAGATGAAACTGTGGCCTCTAGAGTGTTCACAAGGTTTTTAGCTCAACAGAGCCGAAGGCTCCGGGAGAGCTTATAGTTTAGGCAGTGATCCGCCGTCCGCGTCAACATTTTCAAACAACTACTCCTCAGAAACTGCTGGGCCAATTGAAACCAAATTACATGTGGGTTCTCCTTGGGTTGGGGGAAAGAAAGTTTGTTCATGGGATCTTGGTCACATAACCAAGATGGCCACCATGCCCATATATGGTAAAAACCTTTAAAAATCTTCTTAAGAACCAAATGGCGGATGACCTTGAAACTTGGTTTGCAGCATTGGGGACTCGGGCCCTACCAAGTTTGTTCAAATGATGACCTTTTGTTGACCATGGCCTGTTTTACATCAAGGTCAAATTTGGTCACTTAGACATTTGTATGGAAAAAGGGTAAAACAGTGGATTTTTCTGATTGCATGGTAACCTGTGGCATCAGAAATGATATTTGCAATCAGCTGAATGGAAGTTTATCAATTCCAAAGGTGAAGGTCATTTACTGACCTTTGTCCTGGAAGGCTCAGTTTCAGTAATTTTATCTTCTTCTCAACTTAATCTGCTGGGTAGTTTGAAACCAAATTACATGTGGAGCCTCTATGGGAAGTCGAACAAAAGTTTTTTCGTACACATGGGTCATATGACCAAAATGGCCGCCATGCCCATATATGGTAAAAACCTTTAAAAATCTTCTTCTCAGGAACCGAATGGCCGATGACCTTGAAACTTGGTATGTAGCATCGGGTATGGAAAAAGGGCAAAACAGTTAATTTTTCTGATTGCATTGTAACCTATGGCATCAGAAATGATATTTGCAATCAGCTGAATGGAATTTTATCAATTCCAACGGTCAAGGTCATTTACTGACCTTTGTCCTGGATGGCTCAGATTCAGTATTTTATTCTTCTCCACTCAAACTGCTAAGTTAATTGAAACAAAATTACATGTGGAGCTTCGATGGGAAGGGGGAATGAAAGTTTGTTCGTAAGGACTGGGTCACATAACCAATATGAGCACCATGCCCATATATGGTAAAAACCTTTAAAAATCTTCTTCTCAGGAACCAAATGGCTGCTGACCTTGAAACTTGGTATGAAGCATCGGGGACTCGAGCCATACCATGTTTGTTCAAATGATGACATTTGGTTGACCTTGACATGTTTTATGTCAAGGTCAAATTGGGTCACTTAGACATTTGTATGGAAAAAAGGCAAAACAGTGAGTGGATTTTTAGCTCACCAGAGTCAAAGGCTCCAGTGGAGCTTATAGTATAGGCAGTGGTCCACCGTCCATCGTCAGCATCTATGTCCGGGTCAACATTTTCAAAGGACTTCATTCTCCTCTGAAACTGCTGGGCCAATTGAAACCAAATTACATGTGGTTCTCCATGGGTTGGGGGAAAGAAAGTTTGTTCAAAAGGATCTTGGTCATATGACCAAGATGGCCACCATGCCCATATAGGGTAAAAATCTTTTTCTCAGGAACCAAACAGCCTATGACTTTGAAACTCCACTAAAACTGCTGTGCTGATTGAAACCAAATTACATGAAAAGTCTCTATTGGATGAGGCAATGAAAAGTTTGTTCGTTGGACTGTTGTCAAATGACCAAGATGGGCACCATGCCTGTATATGGTATAAACCTCATGACCTCTGGTGAGCGTAGTGGCCCATGGGCCTCTTGTTCTATGATTTGATCCACTGACCTGCTTTCTAACCTGACATGACCCATATTGGAACCTGACTGAAATATTGTCAACATGATCATTCTGAACAAGTTTGACGATTGGACCAAAACTGTGGCATATATTATGTTCACAAGGTTTTTCTATGATTTGATCTACTGACCTACTTTAATGACCCGGCATGACCCATATTCTAACTTGACCGAGACATTGTCAAGACAATCATTTTGAGTAAGTTTGATGATGATTGGACCGAAACTGTGACCTTTAGAGTGTTCACAAGGTTTTTCTATGATTTGACCTACTGACCTACTTTTTGGCCCTACATGACCCATATCCGTGCTTTACTGATATGTCATGATGATCATTCTGAGCAAGTTTGATGAGGATTGGACCAAAACTGTGGCCTCCAGTGTTCACAAGGTTTTCTATGATTTGACCTACATTCTAACCAATCGGGACCCATATTCCATATTGTCAACATGTTCTTTCTGTGCAAGTTTGACGATGCTTGGACCAAAACCGTGGCATCAAGAATAGTCACAAGGTTTTTCTTATTTGACCCATTTTTGAACTTGCCCAAGATATTGTCAAGACGATCATTCTGAGTAAGTTTGAGGTCACACTTGGACCAAAAACTGTGGCCTCAAGGTTTTTCTATGATTTGACCTACTTTCTGACCTGACATGACCCATATTCGACCAAAACTGTGGCCTCTAGAGGGTTTACAAGATAAGTTTTTGATTGTTTGTTTTTGTTCGTTTGAGGTTTAACGTCCCCGTCAATACTGTAAAAGTCATTTTGGAGACGTTGCTTCCAATTTTGTGGGACTTTTACCCGACAGGAGATGAAATGACATCTCAAGTTCTAGCCCCCGATGAAACCAATAGGGTCTATAAGCATGGACGGTCCGACTCGCACCGCTTTGCTTGAGCAGGCTAAGATACTCTAAGCGGCTTACCATTACTTGTGTGCGGTGGGTTTCAGCTCTGCGTGGAACCATCATGCAGCCCATCTATTTCTTCAGGCCCTGATTGGCGGGGACCGTTTTTTGGTTTGAATTGAGGTTGAACATCCCCGTCAACACTATTTATGTCATTTTGGAGATGCTGCTTCCAATTTTGTGGGACTTTCACCCGACAGTGAGTTGAAATGACATCTCAAGCCCTGCCACCTAATGATACCAAAAGTTTATATGCATTAGACGGTCTGACTCACACCACTTTGCCTGGGCAGGCTGAGTCCTTCTAAGCAGTTTACCAGTACTCATTTGTGGTCAGTTTCAGCTCTACGTGGAAGCACCATGCAGCCCAATCTATTTCTCCAAGCCCTGATGAGCGGGGGCAAGAAAAGTTTACACATGGACGAAAGACAACGCCGGACATCTCACAGTCACGAAAGCTCACCATGAACTTCGGTCAAGTGAGCTAAAAATAATGTCCTCTTATTCCCATATAAAAGCATATGCAAACAAATATGACCTTGACATAAACTGAGTCTGGCCATGTGACCAATTTCATATTAATGGTTTTTCATTTCCTTGTTTCTTAAAAAGCTTTCACATGAAATTCCGTTACAAACTTCCCAGTGCTTTCTGAGAAAAACATTTTTTTTTTTTTAATTTTTATATCTATAAATGCTCATGTAGTTTCTTTTAGCTACCTTCATCTACAAATTTTCAATAGTTTCTGAAAAATACAGTTTCGACTTTTCCCATAAAAAGCCTATGCGACCAATGTTGATCTTGGCATAAAACAGGGTCAAGGTCATCCTGGGATCATCATTTGAACAAGCTATGATCAGCTTGAGTCCCCAATGCTACATACCAAGTTTTTTGAAAAGTGACCAACTGGTTCCAGAAATTTTTAAAGTTTTTTGCCTTATATGGACATGGTGACCATATTGGTCATGTGACCAAACTCATATTCATTTCCTTGCTCTTAAAAGCTTTCATGTGCAATTTGGTTACAAATGGCCCAGTTGTTTCTGAGGAAAATAACCTTGGGCCAAGATCAAACAATGACCTTGACCTTGTATACACATGTAGTTTCATCCACTCATTTAGCTAACTTCATCTACCAACTTTCAGACCACAGTCTACAATATTTTCCAAAACATACACCATTTGTCTTTTACCCATTAAAAAGTCTATGCTTCAAAATTTGACCTTGGCCTAAAATAGGTCACGGTCAACTGAGGGTCATTTGAACAAACTATGATCCCCCCCACCCAATTTCACATACCAAGTTTCATGACAACTGGCTCCTGGTTCCAGAGAAGATTTTTGAAGGGTTTTTATCTTATATGGGCATGACGGCTATCTTGGTCAAGTAACCTGGACTCCATGAACAAATTTTCGTCTCCTCATCCCATTGATGTTCCACATGAAATTTGACTTCCATCTTCCCAGTGGTTTCAGAGATGTTTATAAATGTTGACAGACATATAACAGACTACAGACAAATGACAGACAAGCCTTGCCATACTATAGGCTCACCAGCCAGCTTTCGGCTCAGGTGAGCTAACCAGAAATTCAACTTCGGTGAAGTTGATGTCACACCTGCTCCCCACCTGCCCAACACAAAAAATAAAAGTTTATTTAAGGCAGAGAAGAAGCCATAGCCTATATATGTGAGGTAAAAAACTGACTAAGTTAACAATGTGATAAAATGATCCAAGAATTATATCCAAAGCATATGAACATCCTCATATCATGGACAAAACACAAGCTAAGTTCCAAATGATTAGTACAAAACTGTAAGAGGAGTTGCGATGAAGGTACCTATCATTATAATATATTATCAACTGAAGGTATATCAACTGAAGGTTAACAATGACTAAGTTCACAATGTGGAAAAAGTGACAAAAATTGATCCGAAGATTAAGTCCAAACCACATGCAGAGCCTCCTGCCATTGCAAAAACACATGCAAAGTTTCAAAATGATTAGTATAAAATGGCCCCCGCCCATAGGGGCTTAAACAAGAGGACCAAGCTGGTCCTGTATCGCTCACCTGAGCTAAAAGATTCAAAGTTTCAGGAAGTACCAACCTTTACTGAAGGATTAATGGAAGGACATGGTGATGGCAGGGTAGGCAATTTCTGCAAATCAAGAAGAATGTAACTCTTTGATTAATAGGCTGACCTCACCAGTTTTCAGACTCATTCAAGCTTTTATTCCTGACTTGCTAAGATCAGATATAAACAGATGGGGCTATGGTGATGACAAGTTCAAAAATAAGCAATTAACTGCTGCAATCAAAGGGATGTTACTCTGTGACAAATAGGCAAAACTCCGACGAGCTTTTCTGCCTGACTTATTTGTTTGAAAGTTTCATGAAGATCCGATCAAAACTGAAGGGGCAGCAGTGCTAACAAGGTCGAAAATAGGCATTTTTAAGCAATCAAAGGCACGTAACATTATGATAAATGTGCCGACTTGGCCAGTATTCAAACTCATCCAAGGTTTTATTCCCAGCCACCATACATATAAGTTTCAGAAAAATCCGACCAAAACTGAAGGGGCTATGGTGATGACAAGGTTAAAATTTGGCATTTTTAGCAATCAAAGGGACATAACTCTACGATAAATGGGCTGACTTGGCCTGTTTTCGAACTCATCCGAGATTTTATCCCCAGCCACCTTACATATAAGTTTCAGAAAGATCCTATCAAAACTAAAGGGGCTATGGTGATGACAAGGTCAAAAATCAGCATTTTCAGCAATCAAAGGGACGTAAATCTATGATAAATGGGCCAACTTGGCCGGTATCTGAACTCATCTTAGGTTTTATCCCCAGTCACCTAACATATAAGTTTCAGAAAGATCCGACCAAAACTGAAGGGGCTATGGTAATGACAAGGTCAAAAATCGACATTTTCAGCCATCAAAGGGACATAACTATATAGTAAATGGGGCGCCTTGGCCGGTTTTCGAACTCATCTGAGGTTTTATCCCCAGCCACCTTACATATAAGTTTCAGTAAGATCCTATCAAAACTGAAGGGGCTATGGTGATGACAAGGTCAAAAATCAGCATTTTCAGCAATCAAAGAGACGTAAATCTATGATAAATGGGCCAACTTGGCCGGTATTCGAACTCATCCTAGGTTTTATCCCCAGTCACCCTACATATAAGTTTAAGAAAGATCCGATCAAAACTGAAGGGGCTATGGTGATGACAAGGTCAAAAATCGACATTTTCAGCCATCAAAGGGACATAACTATATAGTAAATGGGGCGTCTTGGCTGGTTTTCGAACTCATCTGAGTATTTATCCCCAGCCACCTTAGGTATAAGTTTCAGAAAGATCCGATCAAAACTGAAGGGGCTATGATGATCACAAGGTCAACAAGAGGACCAAGCTGGTCCTGTATCGCTCACCTGAGCTAACAGATTCAAAGTTTCAGGAAGTGCCAACCTTTACTGAAAGATCAATGGAAGGACATGGTGATGACAGGGTAAGCAATTTCTGCAAATCAAGTAGAATGTAACTCTAGGATAAATAGGCTGACCTCACCAGTTTTCAGACTCATTCAAGCTTTTATTCCTGACTTGCTAAGAAGATGAGATATCAACTGATGGGGCTATGGTGATGAAAAGTTCAAAAATAAGCAATTAACTGCTGCAATCAAAGGGATGTTACTCTGTGACAAATAGGCAAACCTCACAAGTTTTCAAACTCCTCCGAGCTTTTCTGCCTGACTTATTTGTTTGTAAGTTTCATGCAGATCCCATCAAAACTGAAGGGGCAGCAGGGCTAACAAGGTCGAAAATAGGCATTTTTAAGCAATCAAGGGCACGTAATTCTATGAAAAATGTGCCGACTTGGCCAGTATTCTAACTCATCCAAGGTTTTATTCCCAGCCACCTTACATATAAGTTTCAGAAAGATCCGATCAAAACTGAAGGGGCTATGGTGATGACAAGGTCAAAAATTGACATTTTTAGCAATCAAAGGGATGTTACTCTAGGCTAAATGGGCCGACTTGGCCAGTTTACAAAGGCATCCGAGGTTTTATCCTCAGCCACCTTACATATAAGTTTCAGAAAAATCCGATCAAAACTAAAGGGGCTACAGTGATGACAAGGTCAAAAATCAACATTTTCAGCCATCAAAGGGACATAACTCTATGATAAATGGGCTGACTTGGCCTGTTTTCGCTTTCATCCAAGATTTTATCCCAAGCCACCTTACATATAAGTTTCAGAAAGATCCGACCAAAACTGAAGGGGCTATGGTGATGACAAGGTCAAAAATCAGCATTTTCGGCAATCAAAGGGACCTTAATTTATGATAAATGGGCCAACTTGGCCGGTATTCGAACTCATCTTAGGTTTAATCCCCAGACACCTTACATATATGTTTCAGAAAGATCCGATCAAAACTGAAGGGGCTATGGTGATGACAAGGTCAAAAATTGACATTTTCAGCCATCAAAGGGACCTAACTATATAGTAAATGGGGCGACTTGGCCGGTTTTGGAACTCATCCGAGGTTTTATCCCCAGCCACCTTACATATAAGTTTCAGAAAGATCCGATCAAAACTGAAGGGGCTACAGTGCTGACAAGGTCAAAAATTTACAATTCAGCAATCAAAGGGACCTAACTCTATGATAAATAGGCCACCTTGGCCGGTATTCGAACTCATCAGAGGTTTTATCCCCAGCCACCTTACTTATTAGTTTCAGAAAGATTCGATCAAAACTGAATGGGCTGCGGTGATGAAAAGGTCGAAAATGGGCATTTTCAGCAATCAAAGGGAAGTAACACTATTTTAATTTGGCGGAATTCGCCGGTTTTCGAACTCATCCGAGGTTATATCCCCAGCCACCTTACATATAAGTTTCAGAAAGATCCGATCAAAACTGAAGGGGCTACTGTGATGACAAGGTTAAAAATCGGCATTTTCAGCAATCAAAGGGATGTAACTCTATGATAAATGGGCCGACTTGGCGGGTATTCGAACTCATCCGAGTTTTTATCCCCAGCCACCTTACATATAAGTTTCAGAAAAATCAGATCAAAACTGCAGGGGCTATGGTGATGACAAGGTCAAAAATTAACATTTTCAGCCATCAAAGGGACCTAACTATATAATATAGTAAATGGGGCGACTTGGCCGGTTTTGGAACTCATCCGAGGTTTTATCCCCAGCCACCTTACATATAAGTTTCAGAAAGATCCGATCAAAACTGAAGGGGCTACAGTGCTGACAAGGTCAAAAATTTACATTTTCAGCAATCAAAGGGACCTAACTCTATGATAAATAGGCCACCTTGGCCGGTATTCGAACTCATCAGAGGTTTTATCCCCAGCCACCTTACTTATTAGTTTCAGAAAGATCCGATCAAAACTGAATGGGCTGCGGTGATGAAAAGGTCGAAAATGGGCATTTTCAGCAATCAAAGGGAAGTAACACTATTTTAATTTGGCGGAATTCGCCGGTTTTCGAACTCATCCGAGGTTTTATCCCCAGCCACCTTACATATAAGTTTCAGAAAGATCCGATCAAAACTGAAGGGGCTACTGTGATGACAAGGTTAAAAATCGGCATTTTCAGCAATCAAAGGGATGTAACTCTATGATAAATGGGCCGACTTGGCGGGTATTCGAACTCATCAGAGTTTTTATCCCCAGCAACCTTACATATAAGTTTCAGAAAAATCCGATCAAAACTGAAGGGGCTACCGTGATGACAAGGTAAAAAATTGGCATTTTCAGCAATCAAAGGGACGTAACTCTACTATAAATGGGCCGACTTGGCCGGTATTCGAACTCTTCCGAGTTTTTATCCCCAGCCACCTTACGTATAAGTTTCAGATACATCCAATCAAAACTGAAGGGGCTATGGTGATGACAAGGTCGAAAATGGGCATTTTCAGCAATCAAAACTGAATGGGCTGCGGTAACTCTTTGATAAATGGGCTGGACTTGGCCGGTTTTCGAACTCATCCGAGGTTTTATCCCCAGCCACCTTACATAATAAGTTTCAGAAAGATCCGATCAAAACTGAAGGGGCTAAGGTGATGACAAGGTCGAAAATGAGCATTTTCAGCAATCAAAGGGACGTAACTATGATAAATGGGCCAACTTGGCTGGTTTTCGAACTCATCCGAGTTTTTATCCCCAGTCACCTTCCATATAAGTTTCAGAAAGATCTGATCAAAACTGAAGGCGCTACAGTGATGACAAGCATTTTCCCATAGTAAGTCTATGGGACCTTGTGGTTGCCATAGGAACCAAAGTTTTAGAGCGATTTCGAAAAAAATTTAATGTCATCAATGCCCCACCAGAGGCATGCTACAGATGAGAAATGATTGAGATCAGCCTGCAGGATACAGAGATATAGCTGCTCAAAAGTGTGGACGGACGACGGACGGACGACGGAGGACCCTCTTTACTATAAGCTTCCCTGGAGCCTTCGGCCCAGGTGAGCTAAAAATCAACATTTTCAGCAGTCAAAGGGACGTAAGTCTATGATAAAAGGGACAACTTGGCCGGTATTCAAACTCATCCTAGGTTTTATCCCCAGTCACCATATAAGTTTCAGAAAGATCCGATCAAAACTGAAGGGGCTTCAGTGATGACAAGGTAAAAAATCAACATTTTCAGCAATCAAAGGGACCTAACTCTATGATAAATAGGCCACCTTGGCCGGTATTCAAACTCATCCGAGCCACCTTACATATAAGTTTCAGAAGGATCTGAAAGAGCTACGGTGATGGCAAGGTCAAAAATCGGCATTTTCAGCCATCAAAGGGACTTTACTCTGTGACAAATGGACCAACTTGGCTGGTTTTCGAACTCGTCCGAGATTTTATCCCCATCCACGTTAAATATACGTTTCAGAAAGATTCGATCAAAACTGAAAGGGCTACATTGATGACAAGGTCAAAATCGGCATTTTCAGCAAAGGGACGTAGCTCTATGATGAATGGGCCGACTTGGCCAGTTTTCGAACTCATCCGAGTTTTTATCCCCAGTCACCTTACATATAAATTTCAGAAAGATCCGATCAAAACTGAAGGCTCTACGGTTATGACAAGCATTTTCCTATAGTAAGTCTATGGGACCTTGTGGTTGCCATAGGAACCAAAGTTTTAGAGCGATTTCGAAAAAAAGTTTGTCATCAATGCCCCACCAGAGGCATGCTACAGATGAGAAATGATTGAGATCAGCCTGCCGGATACAGAGATATAGCTGCTCAAAAGTGTGGACGGACGGACGGACGACGGAGGACCCACTATCCTATAAGCTCCCCTGGAGCATTCGGCCCTGGTGAGCTAAAAATATATGGGCTGCATGATGCTTTCAGGCAGAGCTGAATCCGGCCCGCACACTAGTACTGGTAAACCGCTTAGAGGATCTAAGCCTGCCCAGGAACCACGGTGCAAGGCATGCTAATAAACCCTATTTGTTTCATTGGGCGACAGGGCTCGAGTTGTCATTTCATCTCAATGTCGGGTAAAAGTCCCACAAAATCGGAAGCATCGTCTCCATAATGACCTTTACAGTGTTGATGGGGACGTTAAACCTCAAATCAAACAAACGATTAGTATAAAACTGTAAGAGGAGTTGCCGTGACAAAGAGGTACCTCCTGTATATCAATTGAAGGTTAAAATGACTAAATTCACTATGTGCAAAAGTGGAATAAAATATTCCAAGAATTATGTCCAAACCACATGCACATCTTCATACCAAGTTGAAAGCACATGCAAAGTTTCAAAATGATTGGTATAAAACTGTAGGACGAGTTGCGATGACAAGAGGTACCTATCATATATCAATTGAAGGTTATAAATGACTAAGTTCACAATGTGGAAAGAGTGATAAAAATTGATCTGAAGATAAAGTCCAAACCACATGAACATCCTCATACCATAGCAAAAACACATACAAAGATTTAAAATGATTGATATAAAACTGTAAGAGGAGTTGCGATGACAAGAGGTACCTATTGTATATCAACTGAAGCCTAAAAATGGCTAAGTTCACAACATGCTAAAAGTGAAAAAAAAAAAATATTATGAGAATTATGTCGAAACCACATGCACATCCTCAAACCATGGCGAAAGCACACACAAACTTTCAAAATGATTGGTATAAAACTGCAAGAGGAGTTGTGATGACAAGAGGTACCTATCATATATCAATTGAAGGTTAAAAATGACTAAGTTCACAATGTGGAAAAAGTGACAAAAATTGATCGGACGATAAAGTCCAAACCACATTCGCATCCTCATATTACCATGGGAGGCTGCAACCTTGAAAACAAGGTCAAGACCATCAAAACATCAATATTGATTTTGCTCTGTCCCAATGATGCAAGTTCGGTAAGAACAGAGTGCAAACAGAATCTGTACCCAAACCAGTACTTCAGCTGAAGTGCACGACCCGCCGGATGCTTTTAGCTTTATGAGTGTTAACATATATGGGTATGGCGGCCATTTTGGTCATGTGACCTGGACTTAAAACGGTCCCCTCAATAAATGCGCCTTATCGTAAGGAGCAAAAATATATCTTATACTTTAGTACTGTATTCTGAATTGTTTGCAGGATAAAATGCATTCTCACATTTTCCAATACAAAAGCATATGTGTCAAAGTTTGACCAGGCACAAAGAAGGTCAAGGTCAACCAAGGGTCACCATTTTAGCAATTTATGATGGGCCTACGTCCCAGATGCCATTTATCAAGTTTCGAGGAAATCTGCCCAGTGGTTCTGGAGAAGACTATTTTATGAAGGGGTTTTACCATATATGGCTTTGCGGCCATTTTGGTCATGTGACCTGGACCCCATGAGCAAATTTTGGTTTCCCCCATCCCATAGAAGCTCCATATGAAATTTGACTTCAATCGGCCCAACGGTTTCCGAGGAGAAGCAGTTCGAAAAATTTCACATTTTTCGCCTCGGCGAGGCTATACTAAACGGAATGTAATATATCGCAAGTTCATTGGTTAGATCTCATTGATATCTATCAGTATGCCAAAAATTGTTTAAATATTCCAAGCGGTTAAGTCACTATCACCAATTTTCCCAAACGGGTTACTGACGGACAGACAGACGGACCATATATGGCTTTGCGGCCATTTTGGTCATGTGAGCTGGACCCCATGAGCAAGTTTTGGTTAGCCCCATCCCATAGAGGCTCCATATGAAATTTGACTTCAATCGGCCAAACGGTTTCCGAGAAGCAGTTCAAAAATTTTCACAATTTTTCGCCTCGGCGAGGCTATACTATATGGAATATAATATTTCGCAAGTTTTTTGGTTAGACCTCATTGATATCTATCAGTATGCCAAAAATTGTTTAAATATTCCAAGCGGTCAAGTCACTATCACCAATTTTCACAAACGGGTTACGGATTTTTCGCCTCGGCAAGGCTATACTAAATGGAATGTAATATTTTGCAAGTTCATTAGTTAGATCTCATTGATATCTATCAGTATGCCAAAACTTGTTTAAATATTCCAAGCGGTTAAGTCACTATCACGAATTTTCACAAACGGGTTACGGACGGACAGACAGACAGACCATATATGGCTTGGCGGCCATTTTGGTCATGTGACCTGGACCCCATGAGCAAATTTTGGTTTTCCCCATCCCATAGAGGCTCCATATGAAATTTAACTTCAATCGGCCCAACGGTTTCCGAGGAAGAGCAGTTCGAAAATTTTCACTTTTTTCGCCTCGGCGAGGCTATACTAAATGGAATGTAATATTTCACAAGTTCATTGGTTAGAGCTCATTGATATCTATCAGTATGCCAAAAATTGTTTAAATATTCCAAGCGGTTAAGTCACTATCACGAATTTTCACAAACGGGTTACGGACGGACAGACAGATAGACCATATATGGCTTGGCGGCCATTTTGGTCATGTGACCTGGACCCCATGAGCAAGTTTTGGTTTCCCCAATCCCACAGAGGCTCCATATGAAATATGACTTCAATCGGCCCAACGGTTTTCGAGGAGAAGCAGTTTTCGAAAATTTTCACATTTTTCGCCTCGGCGAGGCTATACTATATGGAATATAATATTTCGCAAGTTCATTGGTTAGATCTCATTGATATCGATCAGTATGCCAAAAATTGTTTAAATATTCCAAGCGGTTAAGTCACTATCACCAATTTTCAACAACGGGTTACGGATTTTTCGCCTCGGCGAGGCTATAGTAAATGGAATGTAATATTTTGCAAGTTCATTGGTAAGATCTCATTGATATCTATCAGTATGCCAAAAATTGTTTAAATATTCCAAGCGGTTAAGTCACTATCACCAATTTTCACAACCGGATATGGACGGACAGACAATATATGGCTTGGCGGCCATTTTGGTCATGTGACCTGGACCCCATGAGCAAATTTTGGTTTTCCCCCATCCCATAGAGGCTCCATATGAAATTTGACTTCAATCGGTCCAACGGTTTCCGAGGAGAAGCAGTTCGAAAAATTTTCACATTTTTCGCCTCGGCGAGGCTATACTAAATGGAATGTAATATTTCGCAAGTTCATTGGTTAGATCTCATTGATATCTATCAGTATGCCAAAAATTGTTTTAATATTCCAAGCGGTTAAGTCACTATCATCAATTTTCACAAATGGGTTACGGACGGACAGACAGACTGACAGAATGACCGATTGACCGAATGACATGGTGATTTTAGGGCACTCTTAGAAAATCGACTTCAGTCGGTCGCTTTTTCTGCGGGTCGTGCAATTTCCCTCCCCTCTTTGGTAGGGGTACATTTTGTCTGTTGGTTTGGAGTTAACCAGTTAACATTAATGAGGTTAGGTTGAGCTGGTCAGTTTACTTAGCCACACTTTTTCTAGGCAGACGTACACAAGCGGTTAACCAGCACAGTCGACATTCTTTCCCCAGAAACTGACAACTGCCCTTGTGGAACCAGCTGAAGGGAGAGAATGACCATAGAAAATACTCCAGATCAATCTCCATGAAAAAATGTTGCCGACCCGCCATGGATCAAACCAAAGACGTGATCACAATTTAGGCGTTACTATACCAAATTTAATGACACAGAGGCCTTTCTGATATTTAATCTTCATCAGTGTGTCTCAACCCCAAAGTTTTGAAACCGAAACGGATGACGGACAAGATCCGGCAAACACAGCACATCCCCCTCCGAGCACACACCGACCAACTTAGCTCATGAGACAGGTCAACTGGAGGCATCAGGCACAAGACGCACATCCAACTGAGGTAGGGGGGCATAATCCCCTGGCATCTAATTTGCGAAACAATTTTGAAAATATAGGCAAACTGCTAAAAATCATCTGGGTACAAAAAACAACAAAATAACATCCATTATTGACATATATTCTTTCTCAGTTACATTTCCGTACATCAACTAGTCTAACACACAGAACACATATTCAGTAGAAAATTGTCATCAAAAATGGGATTACACATCTCATTTTTTATTACAAAAATATTGCTGGCAACAGATGAAATAACTGCTGTTTTGCCATACAAATGAATAGCAAAGGTCATATCTCCAATCTTGTCAGATAGGACCCCTGCAGTTAGTAGCCTTATATGAAGGTAGAACTAATGTAAAAATCACAAAAATTCGGATGCCTTTAGGACTTGCTGTAATTCTCCTAAAATTTTAATAATTTGTTGCACTATCCTGCAAGGAGTCCTAAAGGTGGCAAACAGTGTGGCTTCAGGAGCAGTCTGATCTGGGTTTGCATTGTTTGCTTAGGTATATCTGCCCCAAAACTTAGGATCATCATGGTAATGACCATGCTAATGCTGTACAGAAGATTATCACAACACTCTCATGACCTAAGTGACATGATGCTTTTATTCATGGCCTTAAGATAAAACTGTTGTATTTTTCTTAGCATTGGGTTTCAGCAGACATAAAGAAATAATGAATGCCGTAATGATCCTAAGTATTGACCCAGGTCAGACTGCAGTCTGATCAGTCTACACTGTTTGCCATTCTGGCTGCACCTTTTGGACTACTTGCTGCATTGTGAAACAAATTTGTTAAAATTGTAGAAGTACAGCAAGTCCTCAAGCTGTCTGAATTTTTGGGGGATTTTTATGGTATATAAAGCCCACTTTTCTCTATATAAGGTGTATTCATTACCAAATTTATCAATTTGATGGCATCTTCATCTGTATACTATCAATCAGGTTAAGCCTATAAAGTGAATCTTCTACAGAAAATATCCAACTATTTCATCTGGTGGAAAACACCTGGAGCATTTTATGCCAATGTAGACATGCTGTATTTAAGCATGACAAGGTGTTTTTTAAACTGGAGTTTGATTTATTGTTCACTTATCTTGTAAGAATTGAGCATCAACTATAACACCACAACCTCTTTATAACACTACTAATGGGGTCCTAAGCAGAAACCATGTTAGTTAAGCAACCATGTTATATCCAAACAAAAATGTATAGATTATATAAAAAAATTATGTTAATTTTTCTATATAATCTATTCATTTTTGGGATCCATCTTGAAACCATGTTATATCCAAAACTGTGTTATAACGAAATGTGTCTTAACGAGGCCGTGGTGTATGTATTTGTAGTTGTAAACAACTCAAGGTGGGTAAATGGTCCAGCAGAATTTTCACACTTCAGGCACAATCGTTCAAAGCATCATAAATAAGCTTAATAAACTCATTTGTGACCAACAAGTTTATATGATATATAGCAGGTGTAGCATCAAATAAACAAGAAAAATGCCTAATGGCATTATGGACGGGTTTTTTTTTCAGTATGGTTAGGATGGTGGTGGCATGGGTGGGGTAGGGTGGGGTGTGCTGGTGTGGGGTAGGGTGGGGTGGGATGGGTTAGGAGTCGGGTGGGACTGGGTGGAATTTGTGGTGGGGTGGGATGGGGTGTGGGATGGGGTGTGGTGGGGTTGTGGGGTGGGGTTGGGCTTGGGTGGGTTGGATGGGGTGAGGTCGGGTAAGGTGGGGAGTGGTGGGATGGGGTGGTGTTGGGGGTGGATTGGGGTTGTTTTGGGATGGGGATGGGTGGGGTTGTGGGGTAGGGTATGCTAGGGTAGGGTGGGCTGGGTAGGGTATGTATGTAAAACTAAGTATGCATGTATGTACAGAACAAATGCAATATCTAACCCGAGTAACAACTTTTGTGGAGTGGGGGGGGGGGGGGGGTGTATGATTTGTTTATGTGTTTTAAGAAGAAAAAAAAAATTAAGTTTTTTTTTTCCTATTTTTAGCTCTGGTGGACACTGATTTTAGCGATTTTGAAAAAGGGTCACCTAATGAACATTTCTGAATGTATGTAAAACTATGTATGCATGTATGTACAGAACAAATGCAATATCCTAACCCAGTAACAACTTTTTGTGAAGGGGGGGGGGGGGGGGGGGGGGTTGATTTGTTTATGTGTTTTATGAAGAAAAAAAATAAAGTTTTTTTCTATTTTTAACTCTATTTTTAGCTCCAGTGGGCACTGATTTAGCAATTTTGAAAAAGGGTCACCTAATGAACATTTCAGTAAAATAATATTGAAATCGGGCCATTATCCCAGGAGGCGATGTCGTTTAAAGAAATTGTTGACGGACGACGAACATCAACTCACCTTGAGCACTTCATGCTCAGGTGAGCTAAAAAAAGAACGAAAAAAAAGAACGAAAAAAAAAAAAAAAAAAGAAATTCCATGCCTGTGCATGCATGTATGTATTATTACTAGCAACTATCAGGGGAGGAAGACAATAATTGTTCATATGTGTTTATGGAGAAGAAAAGAAAAATAAAGAAAAAAAAACAATGAAAAAAAGAAAGAAAAAAAAAAAGAACAAAAAAAAAAATGTTTCCATCGAGGTTTGAACTCACGCCCCTCAGATTCATAGTCAACAATAGGATTCGTAGTCCAGCACTCTATCCACTACACTGGCATTTGAAACTAGAGCTGTCAGAGGATCTGACTATAGCGCCCCGCTTCAGCGCCGTCAGAGAAGAAAGTTATTTAAGCTGCAGAGGAAAACAGTTTATGAACAAGAAATAACTGTTGAAAATTTTACATTATCTGGAAAAAACTCTAAGAGTTGTGAGCCCTTGTCCCTCATTTCAATGAGCATGATACATTACCAGAATGTCCATGTTTATACTAAATTTCATCTTCCATTTTTCAATGTTCAAAGGGTAATAACTCCTAAAGTAGGCAAATCAGAGTCAGGGTTCCTGCGCTCTGCACATTGTCTCATGGTGCTTTACACTTGTGTGAAGTGTCATGAAAATATCTCAAATGGTTTGTGAGTTATGGAGCCGACACAGTCAAAATTGCCTTTTTAAATGTTCAAAGGGCAATAACTCCTAAAGTAGGCAAACCAGAGTTATGGTTCCTGCACTCTGCACATCATCTCAAGGTGCTTTTCATTTATTTGAAGTTTCATGAAAATATCAGAAACGGTTATGGAGCGGACATAGTTAAAATTGCCATTTTTTAATATTCAAAAGCCTATAACTGAAAAAGTAGACAATCCAGAGTTTGGGTTCCTGCGCTCTGCACACGTAATATGGTGCTTTACATTTGTGTGAAGTTTCATAAAATTATCTCAAACGGTTTTTGAGTTATCGAGCAAAGACCGCTAAAATTGATATTTTTCAATATTCAAAGGGAAATAACTCAAAAATTAGGCAATCCAGAGTTATGGTTCCTGCACTCTGCACACCATCTCATGGTGTTTAATGTTTGTGTGAAGTTTCATGAAAATATGTGAATGGGTTTTAAAGTTATGGAGCGGACACGAAAATTGTTAACAGACACAGACAGACACACAGACAGACACACAGAAAATACGAAAACCAGAGTTATGGTTCTTGCGCTCTGCACATTGTCTCATAGTGCTTAACATTTGTGTGAAGTTTCATGAAATTATCTCAAACGGTTTTCGAGTTATGAAGCAGACACTGTTAAAATTGCCATTTTTCAATGTTCAAAGGGCAATAACTCCAAAAATAAGCAATGCAGAGTTATGGTTCCTGCGCTCTGCACATCGTCTCATAGTGCTTAACATTTGTGTGAAGTTTCCTAAAAATATCTCAAACGGTTTTCGAGTTATGAAGCGGACACAATTAAAATTGCCATTTTTCAATGTTCAAAGGGCAATAACTCCAAAAGTAGGCAATCCACAGTTATAATTCCTTTGCTCTGCACATTGTCTTATGGTGTTTAACATTTGTGTGAAGTTTCATGAAAATATGTTAAGCAGATACAAAGTTATGGAGCCAACACAAATTAACGGAATCACGGAATTACGGAATTACGGAATTACGGAATTACGGAAAATGTTCAAAGGGCAATAACTTCAAAAGTAGGCAATCCACAGTTATAATTCCTTCGCTCTGCACATTGTCTTATGGTGTTTAACATTTGTGTGAAGTTTCATGAAAATATGTTAAGCAGATACAAAGTTATGGAGCCAACACAAATTAACGGAATCACGGAATGACAGAAGGACATGGCAAATCCAATATAGCCCCACTTTTTCAAAGCGGGGCTATAAAAAGGTTAACCAAAAGGTAAACCTGAAAAACACAAGTTTGAATAATGACAATTTCCGCCAAAATTTTAGTCTTTTGCGCCATTTATGGATAATACATGAAAGCTGTACCTCCACTTATGCATCAGTCCTGATATGAAAACAATCTGCTACAGAATAGATGAAAAATATCACTTTGAAAAAAGGTTAACCAAAAGGTAAATCTGGGACGACGCCCGCCCGCCCGCAGGACGCCCGCCCGCCCACCCGCCCGGACATCACTATTTTAAAGGACGGATTTTTTTTAAAAACCCGTCCAAATATACTAAGAGGCAAAAGTAAGTATACAGGTTACTGAATGCCAATTTGCGTCCTACTGTCTCCCTGTCTACATACATATGAGGCATCATAAATCACAATAACTACATCCGCATAATTTGCATTTTCCGTTAAAATTGATTAAAGGAAAATGAAACTGTGTCACTTGAAATGGTCAGGGGGCCTGATCCAATATTTTGTCTTCAGTAGCTTCCCTTTAAACATGTGTTTCGAAAAAGGATTATTCCAAAAATGATTTTTCATGCAACAGATTCAAAGGGCAACTGATAGGCAAGAATATGTCGCATATCAAAATTAAACAAAAGATAAAGTGCAGCATCTTTTGTCCAAGAAAATGGCATTTTCGCCTTTTACGTTCTTCCTTTGATTAGATGCTTATGTTTCTATGGGATCTGTATTGGTGATTTACTTTTCATTAAGCAATTTTAGAGGGGTAACTATGGAGTAAACCTAAAGATGCCGAGCAAAACAATAATTATGCAAAAATTTCAAATGAATATCTCTTACACGATTTGAGAAAAAGACATTTAATTCACTATGATTTTAATTGAAAGGGAGATAATCCGGAACAGGCAGAAATTCCAATCGAGTTTGAAGCTGTTTGTTTGGATATAATGGCAAAGTAATGATGTGGTCTTATCAATGAACGTTCGTACACGACTTTTGCGGTGTGCATAGATATGAATGTCATGTACAACACAAGATTATATTGGAAATATTGATTTTCAATTAAGGGCAATAACTCCATCATGGATAACTGCAACAGGAAAAGAATTGGAGTTACAAACTTAGACGTTTGAAAAAAAAAACGAACATAGGCATATTTTATTACAGACAGCAATGCAAGATCTGTTATTCCAAATCAAAAACTGTATACTTTTTATTGCCTCTGAGTATATTTTTTTGCTGAAAAAAATGTGTTGCTTTTGCATCTGCATCTGCAATTTTTTCAGCAAAAATATTAACATACTGTAATTACCTTATGTATTCAGACAGACATTGCTCAGCAAACTGTAGACCCAGATGAGACACCACAGAATGTATCATCAGTCCACACTGTTTCCCACTCATCTAGCTATTTTATCAAATTGTACTTATTCAAATTTTACAGCAAGTATGGTAAGGAGTTTAGATGTCTGAATACTTAGGGTAAATACAGTATTTGCCATAATTGTTGACCCTGGGGCCAGTTGTTCAAAACTAACGACGTCGTTAGTTAACATATCGTTAAAACTTTGATCATTTATTATGGCGAATATGCATATATTTTTGCTGAAAAATGTGAGCAGCTTTTGCGAATGCAAAAAGCTGCTCACATTTTTTCAGCAAAAATACCAAAATTTTCGATCTTGTTCTTGCTAGAACAGTTAACAATTTGACCACCTCGTTAAGCTAATGATGCTTTGAACAACTGGGCGCTGTTAAGTTAACTAACAGCTTTGTTAGCTTTGAATAACTGGCTGCATATATTATCATCAAATCAGATCTCCAAAGATCAGCACAAATCATTAATGTACATAAATTCGTGAAATCTTGATTCTCTTTACCTGGATCCACACCAGCACCCAATCAGATAAAAGTCAGATACACAGGTGTGAACGCATTTGGGAACTACAACTACTAGTACATTAAATAAGTTACACTCATACTTATCTCTATTCAATGTAAATGGACTTTCACTCATGCTTATCTCTCTTCAATGTGGACTTCTGATAATCTTCTTTTGAACAGAGAGGCAATCACAAATGAATTTGAAGTTTGGGTATGAAGGGTGTTAACTTTTGATATAATTACAGCAAATTTGCAAACTACAGCTTCAGACTGAACATCCATATAAATCTCATTTCCCTATTCATTACAGCACAGTTTGGGATATACAGTGACATTTCCCTATTAAGATCAACTAAAATTGAGACAAAGTTTGGTTTAAAAAGCTTAAGAAGGTTGTATTTTTTTTGTGCTTTCTTACAGCAGTGTCTTCTGGTCAGGGACCACCTTTGGGACTGTTCAAAAGTGGTCTTAAGACCACTTTTGAACAGTCCCAAAGTGGTCTTAATATAGGAATTTAACTGTATCAGTTTAACCCATTGTATGCTAGTGGACTCTTCCACTGCAATATGTTTGACAATTTCATTTGTCATAAGGGGTGTCAGGCCTATTTTTGCATTTTATTCTATTTTTGACGGAAAATTCTATTGGCAAATAGTGCAGGCCCTGATCAGACGCCGTGTTCTGCGGCGTCTGATCTGGGCTTGCACTGTTTGCCAAGGTACCCCTTTAGGAGTTTCCGGCATAGAATGGGTTTAAAATCGATCCCAAAAATGTATGGATTATATAGAAAATGACCATAAAGCCAGAACCCGATATTGCCATGCTACAAATACACACATTTTTACTATTTTAATAGCATTTGGCTTTACACAATGTCTGACAGTACAGTTTGAAGTCCTACAAAATAGTAAATACCATGTTACAATCAGACTGTTATAGTAAAAAGAACACTGGACGGTATTACCAGATAAAGTTGTATCCAAAACTGTGTTGTAATCAGTAGCCATGTAAATAGCCTTCATTTCACTCTGGCTGTGTGGTACTTTTGTTTGTTTGATTTGAGGTTTAACGTCCCCGTCAACACTGTAAAGGTCATTTTGGAGACGTTGCTTCCAATTTTGTGGAACTTTTACCCCACATTGAGATGAATGACATCTCAAGCCCTGTGGCCCAATGAAACCTTTAGGGTTTATTAGCATGGACGGTCCGCCTTGCTCTGCGGTTCTGGGACAGGCTTAGATCCTCTAAGGGGTTTACCAGTACTAGTGTGCGGGCCGGATTCAGCTCTGCGTGGAAGCATCATGCAGCCCATATATTTCTTCAAGCCCCTATGGGCGGGGCCATGGTACTGAAGTAAATGATATCTGCCTCATAACCTACCATAATGATCCTAAGAATTGGGACACACAGGCCTAAGCTAACAGTGTAGACCCAGATCAGTCTGCTTCAGAAAGATCTACATTTTTTGGCATTCCATCTGCACTTTCTGGACTTCTTGATGGATTGTGAAACATCTTAAACTTGAAGCAAGTCCTCAAGGTGTCCGAATTTTTAGGATTTTATATAGTAATCTGATGATCATTATGTAACAGCAAAACTATTTCTTAACCCATTTAAACAGGAAACCCCATAACGGGTACAATGCCAAATAGGGCAGGCCTAGATCAGACTTCACAGAAAGTGGCATCTGATCAGGACATCCAACATTTGCAAAAAGTTCACCTATTTCTAAAATAAATTTCTGAACACATCCCCAATTTCAAAACTGACTCCTATTTTCCATTCACAAAATAGTTTAATTCACTACTTATTCTGATACAAGGGCATAACACAGCCTATAAGACTGGCAAGGACTCAGATCAGCCTCTCCATCTTCTCTTTATTATAGTGCTTATCAGAAAAGATGGCATGACATCATACCGTTACAGAGGGAAAACTCACTGGTACAAATCAATGGTGAATTAACCCTCAATAGCTCTGGTTTGCACGTTGACCTGTGTTCGAGGTTGTGGGGTCCAATCTGGCCACCAGCGGTGAGGTGTGTCCTTGGGCAAGACACGTAATGCCACTGCCTCACTCCACCCAGGTGTAAATGGGGGAAGTGGGTGTAATAATCACTGCCTCTCTCTTGCATGCGTGATAACGTCCGGAATTAGTGTTTGAGAACAATTCAAATTAGCTTGAAAGCTTTCATCGCAATCAAACTAAAATAAATTAGTATAAACTAAATCAATGGTGCTTGGATGACTACAAAATGCTGATGCGAACAATAAAGTTTCATAAGACTGCACAGTTGCATGGGCTGATCTGATCCTTTGTAGGCTGCACAAGTTTTTGGTAGGTTTAGTTATGCCTCGGCAGCAAGGCTTGTATGTTTTTTTGCATAACAGAAAATAAATATCTTCTAAGATGAAACATATTTTAGCTTAACAAACTTATTTATGGCCACTAGATGGCCTAGCAACTACATACATTTATACATGTACAGATGATGTCAGCAGCTACTGCATTTGCAACAACTACTCACTTTTTTTTTCAGCAAAAATATAAGAATACAATGAAACTTCAAAAAATACCATAATGATCCTAAGTATTCGAACAGACAGGCCTAAGCAAACAGAGCAGACCCAGATCAGACTGCTCCTTTAGCAGAAGTCTGATCAGTGTCTACACTGTTTGCCATTCCATCTGCACTTTTTGGACTTCTTGCTGGATGTTGAAAGAAATTTGTTAAATTTCAGGGCCATTAAAGCAAGTCCTAAAGGTGTCCGAAATTTTAGGATTTTTATGGTAGAACACTAACGGTTTGTTACCTGGTCGAGTGAAACTCATTCTCGAATACCTAGCAAATTCTTCAAACACCTCCTGATTAGGAATAGTGAGGGATGATTTAGGGAGACTTTCTTCTTTTATCTTGAAAATGTATGTTGTGTGTACTCATCAGAATAGAATGAGGCAATTACAATGAGTACACATAACATTCTTTTTACATATACATAAACAATAAAATTCCCCTATTAAGACCTCCTAAAATTTAGACAAATTGTGCTTTAAAAGCATTTTTCAGATATTTTCTCTGTGTTTTCTACATCCAGTATGCTCTAGGCAAAGACTACCCGTGGGACTGTTTAAGTGGTCTTAAAGACCACTTTTGAACAGTCCCATAGGTTGGTCTTAATATAGGAATTTTCTGTATCATTTCCATTATGCCTACTGGCCTGGCACTATAAGTAACCATCCATGACTCAACTATCCCTGTCTCAAACAAATTTTCAAGTTCCTAGTGGTGCTTGAGCCACTGAAATTGGACTTTTAGTATTATGTAGCATTAACAAACAACATTAATTTTGAACAAGTGGGCCCAGGCATCCCATAACATATGACTTTGCCCTTGTTGTAAGAAAATACATACATACAAGTTAAGCATAACATACAAATATACATATGATGCTCTAGGAATTTGCAATATTTTTGCTACTTGCAGTAAGACATTATTAGAACTCCCTTATCAAGACATTTCAAAACACAACCCCAATCTGTTTCAAGGGGAATGGATACACCTTCAGGGGAGGCAACTCCTGCAAAAGTATTTTTGTCTCCCACGTCAATAGGGGTCAACTCTTCAAGGAAATAATTTACTCATGTCAATAGGGGTCAACTCCTAAAGGAAAGAATTTGCTCCTGAGGAGCAAATTCTTTCAGGAGCAAATTCTTTCCTAGACAAGACCCCTTTTTCCATGGAACAGGGTTTACAGAATGTACCCATTCCCCTTAAAATCTCTAAAATGTCTGTAACCTGGACTAATCAAACTAAAAATGGGTCTTTAAGCTGAGCAGACACGCTGGATGCTGGAAGACCACTTTTTGTGGCTCAATTTTGGTTTGTCTGGGCCTTCATAGACAAACTTGCTCTGGGCTCAATTGCTCAAAGCATTGTCAGCATAACCCATTTTGTACAAAATGGAATCTTCCTCCTTATATATAGCAGAGGTCAATTTCAAAGATTAGAGGTGACAGGTTGTGTCATCTTAAAATTTATTTGGAAAATGGATGAACTTTTTACATCCAGTCCAGTATCCCGTTTTGGGGTTTTATGTACAAAATGGGTTAATCAAAATGTGTTCTAGCAAGTATATCTTGTGAAAATGGTATTTTTGCTGAAAAAAAAAAAAATGAGTTGAAGTTTAAATGTGCCAACTTCTTTGCTAGCTTTGTTTAAACAAGCAAATTCGTTGAATTGATATCCCCCGCCGAATGGGTTTTTCGTGTAGAATGGCAAGAAAATATATCTGGCCAAAATTGAGGATGGTTCTAAGAAGCAAACTAGAGACAATGAGGAAGGGCCCCGCTGAACATTTACTCCCTGGATGAGAGGCTGTACCCTGACCTACTGACCTAATTATCAGTAGAGATTAACTTGTCTGTCAAAGTTGAGGTTTATTTACCTGTTATGTGGTTTCAAGGATACCAAAATAAAATTCGCGAATATTAAAAAACCCGATATAATCACTGAATAGACAAAATTCCTCAATTTCAATCATTTAAGGGGAAATAACTCTGGATAAAAAAGTCAATCCAGGTAAATCCAAAAAAAAAATTGCGCGTGCATCACGGCAGCATAATAATACATATTTATTTCAAGTTTCATTTTATTCCATGCAATAGTTGCTGAGAAGCGGTTCCAGACAAAGTGAGACGACGAAAAATCCAGAATTTTAATCATTTAAGGGGCCATAACTCTGGGTGTAAAAAGTCAATCCGAAAAAAATTTGTGCGTGCATCACCACAGCATAATAATACATATTTATTTCAAGTTTCATATAATTCCATGCAATAGTTGCTGAGAAACAGTTCCCGACAAAAAAGTGAGACGACGAAAAATCCAGGATTACAATCATTTAAGGGGCCATAACTCTGGATGTAAAAAGTAAATCCAGAAAAAAATTGCGCGTGCATCACCGCAGCATAATAATACATATTTATTTCACGTTTCATTTAATTCCATGCAATAGTTGCTGAGAAACAGTTCCGGACGAAGTGAGATGACGAAAAAATCCAGAATTTCAATCATTTAAGGGGCCATAACTCTGGATGTAAAAAGTCAATCCGAAAATAAAAAATTGTGCGTGCATCACTGCAGCATAATAATACATATTTATTTCAATTTTCATTTAATTCCATGCAATAGTTGCTGAGAAACGGTTCCGGACAAAGTGAGACGACGAAAAATCCAGAATTTCAATCATTCAAGGGGCCATAACTCTGGATGTAAAAAGTCAATCCGAAAAAAAATTGGGCGTGCATCACCACAGCATAATAATACATATTTATTTCAAGTTTCATTTAATTCCATGCAATAGTTGCTGAGAAACGGTTCCGGACAAAAAAGTGTGACGGACGGACGGACGGAAGGACGGAAGGACGGACGGACAGACGGACGGACGGACAACGCCAAAACTATATCCCTCCGCCTTCGGCGGGGGATAACAAATAGGCTGAGAGATGAAGGCACAGAAATCATTGCACAGGACTGAATCAGCCATGTCCCCCAGTTACATTAACCATTGTCCTGCTGAGCCTGGATATGCCTGATCTTTCAAACAATGTATGCCTTATCTTTCAAACAATGTAGATCCAGATCAGATGGCTTCTGAAGAAGCCATCTGATCAGGATCTACATTGTTTGTCATACAGATTGTGAACTTGTTGCAATAATTTGCCTCAAGTAATCTGATTGGTTGATTATCAGTGGTGGGTGTAGCATATTTGAATAATCAGCAGGTCAAGGGTTAAAGGGTCATAATGGTGGTGGAACCTCAACAAAACTGATTACAGACAAACCTTGTTAAAACTGTTGTCTTTGTTCCCTAACATTTTGCCTTTATACAGAGTTTGTCAGCATAAAGAATCCCAATATGGAGTAATATACTACGAAATAATGGGCCTTTACCCTGAATTACTCTAAGAAACGTATGTTGTGGATTCTGACAAATATCCATCATGTTAGAAACATGCTGTGGACATTATTTGTTAGAATCGCCTCAAGGCAATTCTAACAAATATCCACATTTTTTCTTGGTGTATTAAAAACAATGTTCTTGGCTTATTCAGTCCATCTCATCTTGAGCCAGTCCATCACTGAGATTGTTGTTATCACGGACTTTGTCATTATATGGCATATATTCATAAACCAGGGGTTGTGGGTTCAATCCCCAGCTTCTCCAGACTTTTGGATGAGTCTTTAAACCAAGGTCCAATCTCCGTATGACCTTAGCTGTTGGTGGGATGTAAAACTCAAGAACACACACTCACTTGTTGTTATATGAAATGTCAGGAGGGTGGACTGTACAATGTTCTGTACAATGCTGCAGTTTTCAACAGAGCAACTAATGAACACTTATATGGGGTAAATCTTAACCCTTGTCCTGCTGAATATTTTAATCTGCCACACACATTGCTGATTATCAACCAATCAGATTACTTGATTCAAATTATTGCATCAAATTCACAATCCGAATGACAAACACTGTAGATCCTCATCAGATGGCTTCTTCAGAAGCCATCTGATCTGGATCTACATTGTTTCAAAGATAAGGCATATCCGGGCATAGCAAGGCAAGGGTTTAGATTCACTGATAAAAAAGGCCATCACACTTACGACAGGTGAACAAATAGCTTTACTATGAAAATCATCAAGCCATAGAAGGATCAAGTGTCTACAGGTACTGTAACCTGCTCAGTGCTCACTTAACAGAATACCATGTAAACTTCAGTGACTTTAAGGGGAATAAGGGCACCTGGCAGAGTTTTTTCTGCTATTTTTCAAAGGGAGATAATTTTTGGGACTTCCTATTCACTTTTCTATAAGCTCTGTCCCAAGAAAAAAAGGGTCTACTCTTACAGGAAAGAATTTGCGTTCAGCCTGCAGAGATATAACTGGTCAAAAGTGTGGAAGGATGGATCCTATAAGCTACCCTTGAGCCTTCGGCCCAGGTGAGCTAAAAAGAAAGAAAAAAATAAACTGACATATAACAAATGAAATCATTAAATCTACTGAAGACATTAAATTTTGGTGACTACCAACTACAAAAACAGCTATCAGAAGAGATGGCAAATCTCCTGACCAATATGGCCTTCAGAAGATTGTTCACAAATAGAAAGTGCACCAGAATTAAAATACACTAGTAAGCTCACAGTATATTGCTGCAACGTCTTCAGGATTTTGTATATGTAATGTTTATTGAGACTATCTTCACAAATGATACTAAGGATCACTTCTCAACATAATGAAGATCGAAGATTTCACATTTACAAAGTACTGGTATGCTGAGTTGCAGTTCTTGCACATGCAATGCCTTTTCAACCTTGCATACAATTGTATAAATTGTGATGATTAATCATACTATTTGTTTGAAAAAAAAAAAAATAATTCTATGACCTTGACCTCAAGGTCACTGAAAAGATGGAGTCTGTATAGTATGTACCTTCAGATCAATTTGCACCTCTTCGTGTATTATGTAAACAATTGTTTAGGGTGTTACATTATCTATTCATTTCGAAAACACGCCTATACAAATACATTGTAACTTTTATTGCTGAAAAAATGAAATTTTTAAGATGAAAAATTGTGATATTTTTCTTATTTCTGCTCAAAATATAGATAATGGGTACTCGTTAGAACCGCCTCATCGAGGCGGTTCTAACGAATACCCACAATCTACATTTTAATGCAGGAATATGCAAAATAAGGTTTATCCCTGCAAACCTCAGTTTGACTATATAAAAGTGGGGTTCGAGGGGGTCAAATTTATATAGGTGTGTTTTCGTGATGTAGAAATATTTAACCAAAGCAAGGATGTGAGTACGAAGGTCTGAGTGACTGCAACTCTGTACCTGTACTTTATACAGGTCTGTAGCTGTATTCCATACAGGTACTGTAAGCTGAAGTGTACAAATTATACATAACAGCATAAAAGGCTATGTCACACCTGTGGGGGCTAAATCTGACATTTGGTTCAATGCTAAAGTTGACGGCTGAACATATGTAAAACTGGTTCACTATATGGTGCCATGCAAAAAAATAGTTGTGTCAAAAATGATCTTTTGTTTGTTTGTGCTGAGGTTTTATGTCCTCCTAAAAATAAATAAGTCATTTTGGAGACAATGCTTCAGATTTTTTGAGACTTTCACCAGACATTGAGATGAAATGAGTCAATGGCATCTCAAGCCGTACAGCCCAAAGAAACTGCTAGGCATTACGATAACACACCCATGCAACATAATTGATTTTTTCACATCTCCAAAATGGCTACTTTTCTGACGAAAATCTGTGATATTTTTCTCATTTATACTGCAAACAACAACCTATGTCTTGGAGCAGAAATAAGAAAAATAATGTGTACCCCCGTAAACCCAGTTTTCTCAATATAAAGTGGGGTTAAGGTGGGTCATCATTTCACAGATTGTTCACATGATGGTTTGACGGACAGTCCGACTCGCACCACTTTTCCTGGATAGGCTTAGACCTAAGCGGTTTACCAGTACTCAAAAGTTTGGTCTGTTTAGACTCGGCCCGGAAGCACCACGCAGTCGGAACAACCTTTTGTTTTTATTTTTCTACATCAATATTTACACAGTTCAGATATACTGCTTTTGCACGGCATCTTATACTAATTTCAGACTTGTGCTATACTGACTTGAAGAGGCTTGTGTTAACATATATACATACATGTATCTGGGCCCAGTTGTTCAAAACATCAATAGCTTAACCAGCTTGTAATTGTGGTCTAAATAATAAGTTATTATTCACTAATGTGGTATTTTTGCTGAAAATAAATGTCCGTAGCTTTTGCATTTGCAAGAGCTACTCACATTATTTCAGGAAAAAGAAAATATTTTATTTGCCATATTAGATGATCAAAGTTTTTACACTTATTCTGCTGTTCCCGACAATCCCTACCTTTGCAAACAGTGTAGATCCAGATCAGATGGCATCTTATCAGGATCTACACTGTTTGTCATTCATTTTATGATTTCAATGAAACATTATATCACGTTATCTTATTGGCTGATAGTCAGAAATGGGTGTGGCTCATTTAAAGATACATGAACTAATTTGAACAACTGGCCCCTGTACTTTATGTTTCACAACAATTACAACAGTCATACTTATTTACAAAAAAAAAGTAAGAAAAGAAAACTATAATCACACATAAATTACATTGAAATACTAATGTTACACCATACATTATGAATTCTTATCCTAATCATGTATACTTGTAGTCTTTTAGCACAGGTTCCAAGTCTCAAGAACATGTATAACAATCATATACTAGCACAATAATTAAGAACAATATATAAGTTAACATACATGTAAACTCAGCTACAAACAAGATGTGTTTGTGAAACACTGATGCCCCCGGACAGCGCATGTTAAATATGAAAGCAGCATCACTAAGCAATCGAAAGGTATGGCCAATGTTCAAGACTTAAACAAGTAGGTCAAGGTCACAAGGTCAAAAATTATGGTACCACTAGAAAGGTCTTGTGACAAGGAATGCACCTGTGAAATATGAAAGCCATATTATTTACCATTCAAAAGTTATGCCCAATGTTAAAGTTTTTGCGAATGTTTGTTTGTTTGTTTGTTTGTTTGATTTGAGGTTTAAAGTCCCCTTCAACACTGTAAAGGTCATTTTGGAGACGTTGCTTCCAAATTTGTGGTACTTTTACCCGACATTGAGATGAAATGACATCTCAAGCCCTGTCGCCCAATGAAACCAATAGGGTTTATTAGCATGGACGGTCCGCCTTGCACCCGCGGTTCCTGCACAGGCTTAGATCCTCTAAGCGGTTTACCAGTACTAGTGTGCGGGCCGGATTCAGCTCTGGGTGGAAGCATCGTGCAGCCCATATATTTCTTCAAGCCCTATCGGCGGGGGCGGAATGTCAAAGTTTTTAAAAAAGAAGTAGATCAATTGCCAAGGTCAAGGGATCAAAAATTATGGTATCACTGGAAAGGCCTTGTTACATGGAATAGACTTGTGAAATATGAGTCTTTTCATGAACTAATCAAAAGTTATGGTCAATGTTAAAGGTTTTAAAAAGAGGTCAAAAGTAGGCCACATGTCAAGGTCACGAGGTCAAAATTTATGGTACCTCTTGAAAGCTCTTGTGACAAGGAATGCCATGTGAAATATGAAAGCCCTATCAGTTACATGTACTGTACCATTCAAAAGTTATGCCCAATGTTAAGGTTTTTGCGGACAGACAGACAAATCAAAAACTATATGCCCCTGAATCTTAGATTCCGGGGGCATAAAAATACATTATTCCTTCAATGGCTCAAAGACTGATGGCTCATTTACCATGGCTGATTCCAACTTGTTCTAGATTCCACTTGAAATTTTCTCCAGTTTCCAATTTTTACTACCAGTAATTTTAGGGGATTTTTCTTAACCCTTCTCTTGCTGAATATTCAGTTTAGCCACACCCATTTGTGACTTTGAACCAATCAGATTACTTGATGTAATTTATTCCTACAAAGTCATACACTGAATGTCAAACAGTGTAGATCCTGATCAGATGGCTTCTTCAGAAGCCATCTGATCTGGATCTACACTGTTTGCAAAGAAAAGGGTTGTCGTGAACAGCAAGATAAGAGATAAATCTAAGATTCTTGAAAAGGTATGTTGTGTGATGCAAAGTTCTGATGAGGTCATGAGGACACACAAAACACCTATATTATCCCAACTTACATGTACCTGGAACTACATGTATGATCAACCCTAACTTTGTTGAACTACTGTAATGAACCCAAAGTATTGGGACAGATAGGCCTAAACAAACAGTGCAGACCCAGATCAGACATCTCCCGAAGCAGCAGTCTGATCAGGATCTACAGTTTTTCATTCTGACTCCTTTCTGGATTGTGAAACAAATTTGTTAAAATTTCAGGTGAAATATAGCAGGTCCCCAAGATGTCCGAATTTTTAGAATTTTTACAGTAATTTCCACAATGCCAAAGGTGTTGAAGCCATTGAAGTTTGACTATTCTATACTGCTATGATCCTTCATTAGGCTAAATATTAGCACAGTATACTGTCTGGAGTGAATAATGTTGCATGACTGTCACCTTGAGATCCCCTGTCTAAGCTGTTTGCAAGGAGATGCAGCAGACAGCATAAACTAGAGCTGCCGCCTAACGGGCGCCAATTATACCCCCGCATGCGTTGTCAGACAAATTTTTACAAGTATTTGACCTTGAGGAAGGTCAACGTAAAGGTCAAGGTCAGGTCTGTGTATATCAATCTTAAGTACTAGTGGCAAGGTGTGTGGTGTGTGAATATTAAAGAAATCGGTCAAAGAATAAGGAAGTTATGAGCAATGTTAAAGTTTTTTGTAACGGACCGACGACGACGACAGACGACAAGCTGACTCCTATATACCCCCTTCAAACTTCGTTTGCGGGGGTATAATTAATGACATTTTCAGATGCAGTTTTTCTTGGCATCTAAAGGTTAAACAGGGAAAAAGGTGGTCACAACTATTCCATACATGTAGAAACAAATATTGTGGATACTTCTGAGAACCGCCTCAGTGAGCATCACAGCCTTAATCAGCCTCGAGAAAGTATTAAGGAATTACGAAAAAGGTTAAATTTTTGCTCAGAAAATTTTCAAGTCCGATCCGCCAACCATTAGCATGCTATCCAATAAATCATGAGATGGCTTGTTATCACCATTACATGTATTGTGTTTTGTGCCTTAACCCTTTCAACCCTGCAGACAGGTATAGTTACCTCTACAATCAGTTACATGTAGATGCTGATGATACAGGTCATTCTGAGTAGTCTCCTCAGGATCTACACTATATGTATTAGCAGTCTGTGATTATATTGACTGTAATCCCTGTGACAATGAGTCATGAATGACAGCTGTGTCCAAATTCAAAGGTCGAAAATTCAGAAGTGTACTGTAAGGATTAACCCTTTTTGTACCAGATGGAAACTTTCATCTTGTATTGAGGAGTAGTACATTTCAACTTTAGGGGTGTCAGGTTGTCTTTTCTTCAAAAACTATTTTTGAAATTTGATGAAAATTTTGCAAACCATGTTGGCTCAGATCAGACACTGCATTCTGCGGTGTCTGGTCTGGGCCTGCACTGTTTGACAACTACCCGTTTTGGGGTTTCCGATACTAAATGGGTTAAGCAGATGTGTAAGACACAAAACAAGAAAGCAGTCTGAGAGACAGCCAAATACCCCGCCCCACTTTAATAACAAGGCTCAACCTTGTGACCTTCACCTGTGATCTTGACCTTGAGCTGGCATGGGTTTTTAATGGGTTCTGCACATCCGCTCACTGAGGGTGATATCTGACCAAAGTTGAATGAATAAAGGAGATATTGTTTGTTTGTTTGATTTGTGGGGGATATTTGACCAAAGTTGAATGAATAAAGGAGATATTGTTTGTTTGATTGATTTGTGGTTTAACGTCCCCGTCAACACTGCTTATGTCATTTTGGAGACGTTGCTTCCAATTTTGTGGGATTTTTACCCGACATTGAGATGAAATGACTTCTCAAGCCCTGTCGCCAAATGAAACAAATAGGATTTATAAGCAAGGACGGTCCAACTCGCACCGCTTTGCCTGGGCAGGCTGAGATCCTGTAAGCGGTTTACCAGTACTCATGTGCGGTGAGTTTCAGCCCTAGTGGAAGCATCGTGCAGCCCATCTCTTTCTTCAAGCCCCGATGGGCGGGGGCCTACAAAGGAGATATGGAACTGTCACAAAATGCAAAGTTTCAAACTTGTGACCTTCAAATGTGACCTTGACCTTGAGTAGGCATGGTTTATGTAAGGGTTCAGCACATTGGGCGGCAGGGCTTGAGATGTCATTTCATCTCAATGTCGGGTAAAAGTCCCACAAAATTGGAAGCAACGTCTCCAAAATGACCTTTACAGTGTTGACGGGGACGTTAAACCTCAAACCAAACAAACAAACAAAACTGGCTGTATTTTTTATTTATGTTTTTCAGCCCTTTCAAGATTGTTTTACTTAAATCGAGCTAATAGTTAATCAGACATGGTGAAAACCAGAGTAATCAGAGAAAACTCTGATAATCTGAAGAAATTAATGTATCATGTGATCCAAAGCAAGGCTCAAACACATAATGTTTATGAGATGGCGCTCTCAACCATTAGGACTGTAGGACATGGAAACCCATAGTACTTTTTTGTGTCATTCATTCTCAGGATTACTTTTCAACACCAAAATGAGATTACTGAATCAAGATAATATACATATACTGCTGCAAAAAAATAAAAAATTTGAAGTCACAGGCTTATAGTCATTACTCGGATTGCTCTGTCATCTTTCTCTGCTTAATAGCTTGATCAGATTCTGTCTCACTATCCTGTGAGTCTTCATCCTCATGAGGTCGCTTTATACAACCTACATTGTCAACTTCCTTATCATAAGTGTTAAAAAGGGACTGTAAGTTTTCAGTACTCTCCGACATTTCTGTATCCCTGCTTTTACTGTCAGAAACATCTTCACAAACGTTGTCTCCTACATCTATTTTGTCATTTTCAAACTCCATTTTCTGACGTTTTTTCTCATCAAAATCGGTTTCATGTTCCAGACTATTTTTACGTTTCCTATTCTTTGTTTGATCTAGTTCAGTCTTCAGTGCACGGCTAGATTCTGATTCCTCGTCATCATATCTTGACAAACTGGAATCACTTTTAGCCTCTTTATATAATTCATCCCCTAACACAGTATCAATATTTTCTTTTACTGCGTCATCCATACTTTCATCAGAATCATTATTTTCTAAAGCTTTTCCAGATATTTCATCTTCATATTCTTTGTTTCCTTTTTCAAGATCAGAATTATCTGCTCCTTGGTCTACCTCTTTTTCTCTGTCATCAATAATGGATTTTTGTTCTTTGACTGTACCGGGGGCCTCTACAGTTTGCTTTTCCTCTTCATTATCAGAAATTTCATTACTACATGCATTTGATGTTTTGTTTGATACTTTGGAATTACCACTGGAGTGTTTGTTTGCACCTCTCTCAGCATTATTTGAGTCAATCGCCTCAACAACTTTGCTTGTTTTATCCTTGTTCTCATTCTCTGGTTTTTCATTACCATCAGCTACTAATTCAACATCTGACTCACTACCAGAATCTGAATCAAGACTGATAACAGCTGGTTTGTAATTCTTTTTTATGTCTTCCTTTGTTGATATAACAGCTTTGTCAGTCATTTTATCAACCTGAACACTACATGGTCTCACATGCTTCTTTATGTGAACAGCGTAAGCATCTGGGGCAAGTTTCTTGAGGCCACATATATCACAATCTCTCATCATTTTCTTACAGTGATGATTCTGGAGATGTTTAGATGATGCAACAACCATACCACAAGCACTACACGTTGCATGTATTTTTATACAGTGCATTGTCAGCTGTATGTTGTCTGCAAACTGAATCTGACAGAACACACACAAGTTGTTCCGCACCATGGACTTTCCTTTATTCGGTGTTGCCGTTGTACTAGGGGTTGTGGGCTTTTGTTGCACAGGTGCCTGGGTCTTGTTTGGTGTAGCAGGTTTTTCTGGTCCAAGAAAATCATTTGCTTTGATCAAAACTCCATGCAAAGAAGACATATGAACTTCTAGCTGTTTTCTATCTGAAGCAGTTATTCCACACATTATACATTTTTTCATTGCCACCAAGTCTTTCATTGTCATTCCATGGCTCTGCTCCACATGGATAAAAAGATTTGTAACCATCCTGTTGCACATGAAACATTTATGATTTGGTGGTGATGCCTTTGCTGTATTATTTGAAGTTGAATAATGCCTCAATGTGGACTTATGCTTTGACAGGCCCTGGGTTGTCCAGAATTTTGATTGACAGACATCACATGTCAGTGGTGGGGTTGGCCTATTGAAGATAGTTTGTGGCATTTCAACTTTATGAGCATAATAAAAGTGTATCCTGAGGGCCTGTCTATCCTTAACATAACCACCACACAATTCACAGACCTCAAAGCCAGACATTTCCCTAGTCTGTGGTCGATTTGGAGAGGAGTTTGCAGTAGGACTTTGCTTCTGTTGTTGAATCATCTGCCTGACCATAGGTGTTTTGGGTCTCTGTGAAGCTTGCCTCAATGCAGTCTGAGGTCGAGGTGCTCTTATTATTGGTGTTATACTAATTGGTTGTCTTTGAAGTGGTGGAGGAGCCTTGGGCAAAAACTGAGGCTGCATCATTGTCTGTCTGACACCCATTACTTGAGCTGCATTTACCCCTCGGACAACCGGGGCTGTGGACCTGACTGGCTGTTGTCTTGTAGCTTGTGGCTTAGGGTCTGGTTTCTTCGGCAGTTTTGGTATTGGTTTTTTAGGCTTATAGTAGCAGGTCTTCATACAGAAATTGACATCATGGTAGTATGGCTGCAAGTTAACATTTAATTTGAAAGTCTTCATACACTTTACCCTGTGCTTTGTAAGTTTATTTTTGGTGCTTAAATCAAGTGGGCACATTTCACATGGGAACTGTCCCGGTTTCTCAGGCATCTTAGCAACTGCCTTATGTACTGCTTCCATATGAAAGGAGAAGGCAGCTGTTTGCTTTGTACGAAAGTCACAAATTGCACAACAGAGGAATCCATTTTGCCAGTCCCAAGCAGGTTCAATATGTGGATGATCTTTATGATCATTCATTACCACTTCAGATTCAGTCTGGAATTTACAATGTTTACATTTCAGCATTTTCATTTCCATGTGTTCAACTTTCTTTTTTGTATTATCATACACGGTCTTCATCTTCTCTAGGCTCTCAATTTCACTTTCTTTTAATACCCCTTGCTCTTTTTTCTTGGTTTGTATTAAAATGATGTCTTTATATACTGCTTCCTTAACAACATCATGGCCAAGCTCCAACAAAAATGATGTGACAGAGCTCAACTCATCCTTCTTTGGATGAAATGCCACTGACCAGTTGTAGTTGTCTGGAACTCTATTTTGAATCTCCCATTTCATTAGTTCAATCATTTCAAGACTAGATTTTGGAGATAGGTCAGGTGGTTTTTCTGTTGCGGCAGCAGTTGCAGGTTTCGCAGGAACATGACTGGGTGTCAAGGGTGTCAAGGGTATTTTTTGAGTTGATACTGTGGGATGCATGCCCACTCCAGCTGATGGCACAGGACCAGACATTGGAACAAAAATATGTTGACTTCCAACTTTTGTTATGTACCCAGTTTGTTGCTGCTGAGGAATGATATACGGCACACTAGAAATAGGGACCATGTATGGTAATGTTGCCGGTTGCAAAACTGGCTGTATGGTGCTGGTATTTGTTTTTATATGATCTGCTTCTTTGGGCTTATCAACTGTTTCTTGAGGCTTATCAACTGTTTCCTGAGGCTTATCAATAATGAAATCTGTTTCATTTTCATTTGCATTTTTTTCAACTTTTTTATTATCTGCATTTTTATTGGTGTCATCACTTTTGTCAGGATTATCGGAAACTGTCTTGGAACCAGATTCAGACTTTTCTGTCTCTTTAAGTTCTTCCTCAAAACTGTTTATTACAGTACTGATATCGGTTTCCTCATTATTTGCTGTATCAGTAATAGGAATACTTTTTTTTGCTGAGCTACTCGTCTCTGAAACATTGCTTATGCTACTGTCTACTGAATCTTCAGAGCTATCTTCAGACTCATATCCAGGCACACAAGAAGGCTCAACTTTTCTATTTGCACAATCATTCTGTTTATCATCCTCAACAGAGATGGAATCTTTTGCTTTCTCACAGCTATCAATGGACTCAGTTTCAATCTGTTCATTTTTTGACATTTCAGTTTTACTTGATATGTTATCTAACTGTTTTTCTTCACTGGAAGCTGTTTCAGACTGGTCATCCGTTCTTTCTAATACCTCTTCCTCACTATGAACTGACCCATTCTCATCATCTCTACTACCATTATCGTCAGTCATATAATTTTCTATTATTTCACCATTTGCATTTATCATATCATTCGCATTTGAATCAGTATTAGTTTGAATATCTTCACTCAATAAATCATTATTTAGTTCATCAATGCTTGAATCATTTCCTTTATCACTCACCATATCTTTTTGTTGTATTTTTGAATGCTCTGACATGCCATTTTGTTTCACAATTATGTCTTGCTGATGCTCCTCATTATTTTCCAGGTTTTCATCCTTTGAGATGCTGAGAAAATTTTTCACCTCGCCATCAAGTTTTTCTTCTTTTAACTCCATCTTCTGCTCCGTTTCCATTTTTGGGTAATCAGAACTACCCTGAAACAGATATAAATCAAATTGATTTTGAATTCAGTCATAAACTTAAACTGTATAAGCCTATGTAAAACCAAAGGCCCCCAGGGCGGGGGCATTTTTGGCCCAAAGGCTTTAATTTAAATAATCTTAGTAGAGGTCCACCAGGTCAAGCTTCACACCAAATATTAAAGACCTGGGCCTTGTGGTTTCAGAGAAGAAGAGTTTTTAATGATTTTCCCTATATAAGCCTATGTAAAACCATAGGCCCCCGGGGCGGGGGCATTTTGGCCCCCAGTGCTATAATTTGAACAATTTTGGTAGAGGTCCACTATATGAAGCTTCACACCAAATATCAAAGATCTGGGCCTTGCGGTTTCAGAGAAGAAGATTTTTAAAGATTTTCCCTGTAAAAGCCTATGTAAAACCAAAGGCCCCCGGGGCGGCCTTGTGGTTTCAGAGAAGAAGATTTTTTAATGATTTTCCCTATATAAGCCCATGTAAAACCAAAGGCCCCCGGGGCATGCATTTTGGCCCCAAGGGCTATAATTTGAACAATCTTGGTAGAGGTCCACTAGATGAAGCTTCATACCAAATATCGAAGACCTGGGCCTTGTGGTTTCAGAGAAGAAGATTTTTAAAGATTTTCCCTGTATAAGCCTATGTAAAACCAAAGGCCCCCGGGACGGGTGCATTTTTGGTCCCAAGGCTATAATTTGAACAATCTTAGTAGAGGTCTACCAGGTAAAGCTTCACACCAAATATTAAAGACCTGGGCCTTGTGGTTTCAGAGAAGAAGATTTTTTAATGATTTTCCCTATATAAGCCCATGTAAAACCAAAGGCCCCCGGGGCGGGGGCATTTTGGCCCCCAGGGCTATAATTTGAACAATCTTGGTAGAGGTCCACTAGATGAAGCTTCATACCAAATATCGAAGACCTGGGCTTTGCGGTTTCAGAGAAGAAGATTTTTAAAGTTTTCGTTTAAAAAATCTATTTTTAGCTCCTGTGACCTAGATGTGCAATGGACCGGAACCATTTGAACAACTTTGAAAGGGGACCACCTGAGGATCATTCCTGTGAAGTTTGGTCAAAATCCGATCAGTGGTTTAGGAGGAGATGTCATTTGAAGAAAAAGTTTACGCACACACGCACACACGCACTGACGACGGACGAAAAGTGATCACAAAAGCTCACCTTGTCACTACGTGACAGGTGAGCTAAAAATAGGCATTTTCAGCAATCAAAGGGATGTAACACTATGATAAATGGGCCGACTTGGCCGGTATTCGAACTCATCCGAGGTTTTATCCCCAGCCACCTTACAAATAAGTTTCAGATAGATCCGATCAAAACTGAAGGGGCTACGGTGATGAAAAGGTAAAAAATCGGCATTTTCAGCAATCAAAGAGACGTAACTCTATGATAAATGGACCGACTTGGCCAGTTTTCGAACTCATCCAAGGGTTTATCCCCAGCCACCTTACATATAAGTTTCAGAAAGATCCGATCAAAACTGAAGGGGCTACCGTGATGACAAGGTAAAAATTGGCATTTTCAGCAATCAAAGGGACGTAACTCTATGATAAACAGGCGGACTTGGCCCGTTTTCGAACTCATCCGAGGAAGGGGGGTGTGTTTTACAAAGAAAAAAAAAATAGTTTTTTTCTATTTTTAGCTCTATTTTTAGCTCTAGTGGCCACTGATTTTTAGCAATTTTGAAAAAGGGTCACCTAATGACCTAATGGACATTTCTGTAAAATAATTTTGAAATAGGGCCATTATCCCAGGAGATGTTGTTTAAAAGAAATTGTTGACGGACGACGGACATCAACTCACCTTGAGCACTTTGTGCTCAGGTGAGCTAAAAAAAGAACGAAAAAAAAAAAAAAAAGGAAATTCCATGCCTTTGCATGCATGTATTATTACTAGCAACTATCAGGGGAGGAAGATAATAATTGTTCATATGTGTTTATGGAGAAGAAAAGAAAAATAAAGAAAAAAAAAGAATGAAAAAAGAAAGAAAAAAAAAAAAGAACAAAAAAAAAATGTCTCCACCGGGGTTTGAACTCACGCCCCTCAGATTCATAGTCAACAATAGGATTCGTAGTCCAGCACTCTATCCACTACACTGGCATTTGAAAAAAGGTTAACCAAAAGGTAAACCTGAAAAACACAAGTTTGAAAAATGACAATTTCCGCCAAAATTTTAGTCTTTTGCGCCATTTATGGATAATACATGAAAGCGGTACCTCCACTTATGCATCAGTCCTGATATTAAAACAATCTGCTACAAAATAGATGAAAAATATCACTTTGAAAAAAAGGTTAACCAAAAGGTAAACCTGGGCCGACGCCCGCCCGCCCGCAGGACGCCCGCCCGCCCGGACATCGCTATTTTAAAGGACGGATTTTTTT